>CM062236.1:40355080-41617836 GCA_031216185.1 Syzygium aqueum
CTCGCTTACTCACGATGGACCTCACAACCCATGCAAGGGTCGCCATGGCCGCCGCTACCAGGTGAGGGCCCCTGTTGACGGATGTAGTAACACAATTAATTCGAAAGATGGCAATAAGTTCAAAGATTTAATAACTAGATGAAAAAAAAAACATTACGACTAAAATGACGAATCAACACAAGTATTAGGACTTCTGTTGTCGTTATCTCAAAATGCTCCGAAATTTTGCTGGGTAAATTGCTTAATAAAATATGTCTTCTTGACCTATTGAATAAAGTTGGCCATACCAAACAACCGATCGGATTTCCTGATCCTGTACTGCCATTGACTGGATTATAAGTAATTTAATTGTTAAGTTACACTTTTCGAATGGAAATGTTTTGCCAAAATGACAAAATGAAACTTTTTAGAACAGAAAGAAAGATTACTCTGTAAACTGATGACTATTTCGATCACTCAAATAAGACCTGGTTTATTGAGCTGAGCATAGTAAAGCCAATACATGCATTGACTCGACCGTACGTACGTACGAAATACGTATATGGAGAGTTCTATGGATCCATTGACTCGAGTCTCGACCTAGTTCAGTGCCTCATTTATAGACTTCATCTAGTAATAATAATTTTTGAAATATGTTAATAAGCATGACTGTTAAATTAGGTAACTGGCAAACTGCTCAACCAATACTGGCTAGTAAATCAACAACTTGGATTTGAATACACCGATGTTTTACGCTTCTGGGGATTTGCAATATCACAGGTCCAAATCATGTATTACCACACAGGACACAAGCAAAATGAGATTAGATCGTCAAACAACTGAGGACCAGATACCTTCTCGAGGCAAACTTGCCAACAGTAAACGTCTCTCGATGGCAAGTGTCCGCTGACTTAAGGCCAAAAGATCAAAACAACAATTTCACCAACTTGGTATTGATGGATGTTTGTGTTGGAACATTAACTATGTACCTCGGTCCACAACGTATAAGACACTTTCCGTTGTTTTGAAGCTACAATTTTTACTACTGGAAGCATAGCTCCCGAGTTGACTTTGCCAAGATTCGCTCATTACTCGTAGCATCTCGATTCGTTTGTATTTCTGCTCGCCATTTTGTTGCCCCATCCGCATGCCTAGTCTCTTTCTGAACTTGACTTTCTAGCATTTACAAGACCCCCGGATTAGAAGATGTCTGAGGCTTTTGGCTGGTCCCCCAAACCCCGGATGTAACTCAATTTCTTTGGACCAAGGACTTATTCAAACATTTCATCCTCATCAGCAGTAATATCACCATCCTACATGAGCGCTCTCCGAGATTAAGTTGATCCTACAAAAGAAAACAGGCATGGAGTCAAAACTAAAAACATGCATATATATAATAATGCAAGTCCTAGATATGGTAACAACTTTTAAACTGCACAGAATGCATACATAGATGTATTTTTTCTAGTTGAATGAGATCAAGGCACTCAAAATTCTCCAAAGGCCCAGTCAAAACTTAAAAAAGGCTAAACATGCGATTATTAGATTAAAAAATAATACAATAAACATCAATAACGAGAAAAGAAAATGAATTCTCATGGTGCTCAGCTTCACGACCTAAAAAGTCGGATGATGTGCCCACCACACAAGTGCCACCAGATTATGAGTTCAGAAAGTGCAAAGGAGTGAACTTGAAGGATGTTCATGTCGCTTAAGACATCATATCTTACTGAAATGTACTTGAGCTCTTAAAAAGGTACTAATACATGCTTAGAAGCTGTAGTATGATCATCTTCTAAGACTTTCAACATCCGGATTGAACATTCTAGTTCAGGTGCTTCCGTGTCCAAGGAGCTAAAATGGGGCTCGATGGAACATATATGTAATTAATCAACAGAAGGTGCTTTCTGCTTCACAAAATTCTTACCATGCTATGATGCTGAACAAATTAAATGCCACTCAGCCATATAATCTTGGAGGGTTTGCTCACATCCTCTCAAGAAGGGACTATGATATAGCCTCTTAATCCAATCTAATCGTGCAAACGAGTTACCAATAGTCATTGCAAGAGCAAACCCTGCTTTTGAAATGGTGGAATCGGTTTGAATCTCTCACAACTATCTCCCTGTTGAGAAGATCTGCAGCTATTTTCATGAAGTTGTGGCAATCAACACAAATACGGATATTTTTCATGATTTTAATCACTGTAGGCGAGCTACTTTCCTTCATTGTAGCAAATACCAAAGCCAACTTCTCACTGTGGTAATACAATTGCTCCTCTTTGTGCTCCTCTTCCAAGTCATGCAATGCCAAGCATGTTTCTGGCGTATAACCCAGCTCTTTTAGCTTCCCAATAAATACATTGAGCTTTGCATATATCTTGTCCCTCATTGGATGTCTCCATCCTCCGGACGCAAACTCATGGATCTGATTTCCTATCTCGATCCAGCTTAAACCTGGTTCTTTTTTCACTCTGGACCGATTCATTTCAGATCGTATTAGACCTGCTTCATCAAATCTTCCACCTGAACAACATATGTTCGACAGTTGCACATATCCCAAGGACTTACTAGGTTCTAACTCCTTCAGTTTAATAGCCGCTGCTTTTGCTAATTTTGCATTTCCATGTTTCCTGCATGCTCCCAGAAGTGCACTCCAGACCACTGAATCAGGTTGCATAGGCATTCTGTTTATCAGTTCCTGTGCCTCAAGAACACGCCCAGCTCTTCCAAGAATATCGACCATGCAAGCATAATGATCAAGCTGTGGAGCAACACCATAGTCCGTAGACATGGCATCGAATATGCTAATTCCATTTTCCACCAGTCCAGCATGGCTACATGCAGAGAGGAGAGCAACAAAAGTAGTGCTATCAGGTTGGAAGTTCATTCGTACAAAGAGCTGCAATGCCTCCTTACCTTGCCCGTGCAGAGCATAAGCTTTAAGCATCGAGCTCCAAGAAGTCACATCACGAGAATCCATCAGATCAAAGACTTGCTTAGACGAAGCCATGCAGCTACATCTTGCATAAGCATGGATTAGGGAGTTGGCAAGCACTGTATCCCCATCAAATCCAGATTTAATTACTCGACAATGCACCGACAAGGCATGTTTCTCGGTCATAAGACCAGCACATGCTTTGAGGACACTAGAAAACGTATACCAATCTGGAGATATTCCCTCTCGAAGCAACTGGCGAAAGAGGAAGAAGGACTCTTCAGGTTCCCGTTCTGCCAATGCTGTTATGATGCCCGTCCAACAAATAACGTCTTTGTGAGAATTGGTCTCCAAAAAGAGCTTGTAGCAGTCAGCGGCATCCCCTCCAAGATCTGAATAAGCCTTCACCAGTGCGGTCATCACTTCTACTTCCGAGGTAAAACCAGTTTTAACTATGAGACAGTGTAACTGAAGACAACAATTGAGAGCAAATCCAACACTGGCATTGCTGCTTCCAGACAAGGAAGAAAAGATTCCAAGAAGTGTAGCACGATCAAACCCATATCCTCCTGTATGCATTTGGGCGAACAGATCGATAGCCAGTCTTCCAAGGCCACGGAGCTCAAACCCTGCAATCATTGAGTTCCAAGTGATCAGATTGCGAGACTCCATACTTGTAAACACAGTCCAGGCCTCATCTTTTGCCTCATCGAAACCACCTCGGCGGCCACTTGTCTTGCTATACATTGCAATGAGAGAATTCCCAACGTAAAGACACGCGTTCAAGGACATTTTCAGGGCAAGCGCATGTACCTGTCGGCCACGGTCGCCGTCGCACTCCCGGCACGAACTGAGCACGCTGGCGAACGCAAACTCATTCGGGCGGTGGTGGGCCAACATGCCCGAGAACAGACTAAAACACTCGTCCCCGCGGCCATGCTGCGCGTACCCAGAAACGAGAGCCGTCCAAGAAACATGGTTTCTGTGCGGCATATCATCGAAAACCTTGCGGGCACCCTCTAGGTCCCCGCACTTGGCATACATATTGACCAGGTGGTTCGACACGAAGAGGTCCGGCGGGCCATTCTGGTTCAAAAGCATGTAACGATGCAAGGCCTCGCCTTGTTCCAGGCATCTGTGGCGGGCACAAGCGTGGAAAAGAGCGGCGAAGGCCTGGTCGTCAACGGGCGAGGCGAGGGCGTATAATCGATCCAGGACTTCCTGGAGCTGGGCTCGGGTGGGGACAACGCGCGCCCAGTCGAGGAGGGGAGTTGGGTATCGCGGAGTCAGCGACGCGAGCGACGACAGCCTGCGAAGGTGGTGCGACCTTGTCGTCGTCTGCATGGTGGTGAGTTGGAATCACCGTCTGTAATGCTCGCAGATCACAACCTTCTCAGCTCGCTTCGCACGGCAATCTCCACTGTTCGTGAGCCCCATTGACCATCGAATTCGCGCACTTTCAGCAGCAGCAGCAGCTTCCGATTTTCCTCCGCAAGCTAAGAGCTTATGGCTGGGTTGGTTAGTACATGGTGAACGGTCCAACCCGGTTCGATGTCCAATTCGGCCCACTCCGGTTCAACTTCACGGTTTTGCACGGTTTTAGGCATTTTATTTGAAGTTGTGTTCGAGCTCGTTGCATGCTAATATGATGTGCAGCCTGATCATAATAGCCATGACGACCCACGGTTCCCCAAAGCCCGTCCACGTAAAACGAGCTCGAAAAGGATTCACGGACAGGCTTTGGAATTTGGACAAGGCCCGTTTTGGTTTCGGCAGCCTGAATTTGAGCCTCCGATCGAATTTCACATTATTCAGCTCAATGTTTGGCAACGTCCTTTGGATGGAACAAAACCTAGATATGTTTGGATAAAATATCAGGATTCAGGGATGGGATAGACTCGAATTCGATAAGTGAAATTAATATAAAAAAAACCCTTTTAAAAGAGAAAAAAAAACAAAGAATGAAGCTCGTGTTACTATTGAAGGCTTGAAACTTAATGTTCATTTGAGTCGCCATCAAAGCCGACGGTGGCACAACTCAGGACCGCCATACGGGGGTCACCCCTCTCCTCTCTTTCTCATTATCTCGTGGCATTAGATCTATAAATTAGGATCATGTTAGACCATCGTGGGAGTCACCGTCCTCAAAGACCACTCACAATTGGCTGCACTACCTAAGTGACATCGTCATGGCGCCTTGATCACTGTAGGACGCCACCACCACCCACAATGCCCAAACTTCATTTTTCTATCGCCCTCGACTTGCTATGATTTTTGTTGCGTTGTACCAAGGCGATAACGATGTCCACCACCGAAGTGGTGGTCGCCATCATCAAACGAGATCTTAGCGGTGGTGAATAGAATTCTCAAATCCAGGATTTTCCAGATTATTTTTTTTTCAAATCCTTTTCTAAACATACCAAACACTTGATAAAAATAAATATATCCACATCTACAATTTGAGTAATTTTTTTTTATTTCACCTTATCCTATTTTATTCTAATCCTATGCAAACGACTGAACCCTGGTACGAATGGCCTAACCAACAAGTATCTGCCAACCTTATCCTATTTTATTTTGAGTCCTGCTATCGAAACATGCATATTTTATCACAAACGACCACCAAAATAGAATTGGCAACCGGAATCTTTACAATAAAAAAAACATGGAGCGAAATTGAAAACTAATCCAGACAAAATTTTTCAAGATATTCAACGATATTTCTTCTTCCAGAAAGAAAATGAAACCAAGACTAATAATGGATCAATCGCAGATCGTAAAAGAACAGCCGCTGAAATTAGATCTGATATGTTTAACTTATTTTAAGATTCTGCACAAGTTCCGATTTGAGAAGCAACCATTGCGAAGTTAGTTCGATTTTGGCGAAGTAAAGTGATGGATTGTTACTTGGAAGCCATCGTGAAAGATTTATGGGAAAATAACACAAACAACACATTAATTTTGGCCAAATTTGTAATGTCATCTCTGGACTTTTAATCTGTTCAATATTATCACTAAACTTTTAGTATATATTTAATTTAGTCGTTGTACTATATGAAATTGTTTAATGGAATGAAAATATTGAATATTTTCATATACTTTAGGAATTAGACTGAACATGTATAAAAAGTTTATGGGCCGCATTGAACAAATTAAAAGTTCAGGTCGCATTGAACAAATTAAAAGTTCAGAAATAACAATGCACATTAGAATAACAGGTCAGAGATCACATTAAACAAATTAAAAGTTTAGGACGATATTTCACATTGGATAAAAGTTCATAGACCATTTATGCAATTATTAGAGGTGATTAGTCCCGGCTACTTGGAACCTAGAACTTACCTTCTTAGAATTAGTTTTTGGAACTTAGAAACTAACATGTTTACCTTAGAATTGACTATGAAACCTACCTTGTTTCTTCAGTCCAGTTCCAAAGTCTACTCGAAAACCTATTTTTCTTTTGTTTCTTTTTATGGTTTCATTTTTTATAGCAAAACAATATGAGCAACATAACGGTTCAAAGTAAAAGATTGACAACAGAAATCCCTATCCACCAAAAGCAACAATCCATAAGATGAATACATAGTCACGTATAATTATAAACAATAAAAAATTCAATCACATAACATAAAACATAAATTATAAAACTCCATTCCTCATTCATCCATAACAATAGTGCTCCAATTTCTAACTACCTGAAAATAAAACAAACAACATAGTTAATCGCATAACGATAGTTTAAATTAAATTAGTATTAAAAACTAAAATAATTAATAGAAATTCTCACCACATACATTCATTTTACTTCAACACGTGAACTCTATTTAGCAATGATAATGTCCTCGGCAAAACAATCCAAATCTAAAGACCAAAGAAGAAACTAAATACATGATGAAGTAATATTTAGTACGTTATTGACTCTACTGAAAATAAATTATACATGATGAAGTTATGAGCATAGTTGGCATACTGTTTTAGACATGGTGTTCCAAGAGTGTTAATAAGACCAAATACACACGCTGAGTCGCAATTCAACAGGGGGAAAGGCATCGTTAAGTTTTTGTCAAACATCTCCAAAGCCAACCGAAACTCCAAAAGGAACAAACCACGAAATTTGAGCTCAAAGAATCTTATACCTGGACTCAACCTATGGGGCCGGAGCGATGGCGCTCTAATCCGCACATGGCGGGGGCAATTGGTGCTAGCCGGGCACCGCATCTCGCAATCTGACAAGCTCGCACACAAGGAGGAACAAGACTCACCTTGTTTCCAATGGAGAATCGGCATGCTAGGTACATTGACGGCAAAGATAGGCCGTAAGTCAGAGTCGACGAGCCACAAACGAAAGAGAGGCGGAGCTAGGGTTGCTGCGGATAAAGAGAGAAAGAGATAGAGAGGGAGGCAACAACTAGAGAGATGGAACTTCGTCGCTTCAGGCTGGGTTGCTGCGGGCGCAGGTGGAAGTGGGAGACTAAGAGAGGACCAACGATGGTGCCGAGGGGTTCATACGGCGAGAGAGGGCGACCGCGCCGTGCAAACGGAGAAGAAAAAATAGAGTACGAGAAGCAGAGAAGGAGGCCAAGGTTAGAAGAAAATGATGTCAAGAGAAAAGCGATGGTATTCCAAATTCAGTGCGATTCCCAGGTAGTTCGATATAGTCCGGTTCTCGAGTAGAACTAGTTCGGTTGCACAGGGCTAGTAATTATCCTAAGATTTATTGCTATTTCATTGCCGGATTTGGTTTTGCAGATGGTAAAAGAGAAGAACTTAATGGAGGATGTGGTAAAAGGTGAGATTTCCGATGCGATGTCGATTGAGGAGATCGGCGAGGATGACTTCAACGAGCAGGTTGTGAAGGAGACGAAGGAGGTCTCGACTAGGGTTTGGACGATGCGGGATTTGCACATGTATCTTGTTAAGCGAGGTTGTCATGATGGAAGTTGATGCGGCAACGGTGAATGGCAAGGATGAGAAGAAGGGCATCGGTGATTCGATGAAGGAAGTGGAGAAAAGAGTTTTTTTGCGATCGACGATAGTGGGGACGAAGGGGATGCGAAGTTTGGTGGCAATGAAAAGGAGGAAGGATAGCTCGAGAAAGGTGAAATCTATTTGGACTCGGAGGTGGTCGATAAAAGTTGATGGAGAAGGTCCAGAGGCAAGTTTGCGTGCCGAGTCCGTCGTAATGGCGAGCGTGAGATGGAATTGGGAGAGGAGGAAGTGGAGAGGCCGCCGCACTTTACTCAGATCGCTTAGTAAAAGGCAAAACAAGACAAATGAAATGATGGACCACCAATGGTAGTGTGAGAACTTGTTGATATCAGGCTTCCGTTTGTTTTACTTTACAGATGGCAAGCGATGTAGGAAACATGCACCGCCTCCTTTTTCTCGTTCATCACCGCAAATATTTCAGAGAAACCGGAGAACTTGCTTTACCGATTTCACTTCCTCCTCTACCAATTCCATCTCGCGCTCGCCATTGTGATAGACGCGGCAGTCAAACTTGTCTCTCTTCCTTCTCCATCAACCTTAGCATCCATCTCCGAGTCCAAATCGATTTCACCCTCCTCAAGCTCTCCTTCCTCCTTCTCATCGGTACCAAACTTAGCACCCCCTTCGTCCCCATATCGTCATTCTCATGACTATCTCCACTCCATTCATCGATTCATCACTTCCCTTCTTCTCGTCCTTGCCATCGGCCATCGCCGCATCAACTTCCATGATAACAACCTTGCTTAACAGCTACTTGTGCAAATCCTGCATCGTCCAAACCCTAGTCGAGACTTACTTTGTCTCCACCTCCTGCTTCTTGAAGTCCTCCTTGTAGATCTCCTCAATCAACATCGCATCCGAAATTTCACCGTCATCCTCATCCTCCACCAAATTCTCCTGTTTCACAGTCTTCCGCGATTGATTTCAAGGATTGCTTCACAAATCGGATCTTGTTTAGAGCCCCAAGAATAATTTAAACAGATCATATCTGATTTTGATGGCTCTTCTTTTACAATCTACGATTGACCGTCATTAGCCTATACAGTCGAATATCTCGGAATTTATTTCTCCGATTCTTGTCCAAATTTGCTCCATGTCTCTTCATTGTGAAGGTTTCGATCATCAATTCTATTTCAATGGCAGTTTGTGGTAAAAAAAAAGGCATGTTATTGATTAGGGTTGTATTTAGTTATTCGGATTCGGATTGAGATATGATAAGATAAGATAAGATTAGAAATGCTCTTAATATCATCTGGATTGTAAAAAATCACATCATATGTTTGGCGTAATCTAAAATATGATAGAAATTTTTTAAAAATCCTCTGTCGTGTCCAACTACTTCAGCCTCCACCCGCCACTTGACACTCCCCGTAGTGGCCCGAATTAGCTGTCTCATTTTGTGGTCCTCTCGATTGGCTTTCTCGTGATCACTATTATCTATGCAAACCTCACGTGAGGGTCGTGACCCCCCGTCTCTATGTCACAGAGACAAAGAGGTAGCTAGAGATCGGAGGGGCATTGGTTCCGCACCAGGCGAGTGAAAAAGATGCTCTTTTGCATGTCCTTAAGTGAGCAATTCAACGACGACCCAAGTATAAGATCAAGTTTCTAATTGGAAACCTTATTTCACTGCATTTTTCTATATTGATATCTTGGTTTCAATTTTACTCTTATGAAACTTTGTTTCCACAATAGAGAGTTCTCAGTTTACTAGAAATTTTTTTATTGCAATGCTCATGAAATTAGTGCCAAAATGCATTAGACCTATTAACTCACGCACCGAGTAATTAAGATTGGCTATTTCTATATTCAAGATATTTGTGTACATTTTCATTTAGTGTTTGACATATTTTGTGTATATACAGATAAACATATTTCTTTATAGTTATTTCATGACCCTTTCGGTTAAGCTAGGTGAAATGGATGTTCCCTTTTTAAAGTTATTAATTTGCATATTTCAAATTTAGATTTTCAGATTTTTATATTTCAATCTTTATTTCTTTTTCAAACTTTTTGTCCTTTCGGTCGTGTAAAGGGGTGACAGCCCAATCGGAAGGCAGAATTGCCGGAAATGCTTTGCGGCCTCCAGCTAATGTGCATGAAAAGCCACGTTCCCGAAGGCCGTTCCAATGTGCCGACTTCTCGCCTCCGTGTCGGTAGAGTCACTGACCGTCACATGGCACCGCCACGTCCTCCACGTCTGGACATTGACTCTTTGGTATTTGAGCATTGGCAATTTATAATCGATTAATATCACGAAAAATTTTAAATTGGTACATTTATGATAAATTTACCCAAAATTATTTTTTTGATCATAAAAAACTCCAAATTAATACACCTGTGATAATTTTACTCCGAATTATTTTTTTAACTATCAAAAATCCCACATTAATACACCTGTGATAATTTTACGTCCGAACTAAATTTTTTATCACCAAAAATCTCAAACTGGTATAGCCGTGATAAATTTACCTTTTGTTAGTTTCCGTTAAATTTTACTGTCAAATTTCTAAGTTTAATGACACGTGGTAATTGACAGGTATACCTATTTTGGGTTTTACCCCTCTATTTGTCACAAATTTATCAATTTATAGTTTTTCATAATATTAATCCAATTTTACGGACACTAACGGAGAGTAAATTTGTCACAAATGTGCAAGTTCGGGGTTTTTAGTGTTAAAAAAATTAGTTTAGGGTAAAATTATCACAAGTGTACCGGTTTTATGTTTTTGGTGATCAAAAAATTAGTTTGGGGTAAAATTATCATGGGTGTACCAGTTTGAGATTTTTTGTTGTCAAAAAAATAGTTCGGGATAAAATTATCATGGGTGTATCAGTTTGTGGTTTTTTGTGATATTAACCCTTTATAATTTAATCTCAAGTAGTGTGCATCACATCTAACGATAGAACATGTGGGATAAAAATAACACAAGTATCATAACTTTCGTACAACACTAACTTGAATGTCACAACTCATAATTACTGCGGTTTGCCTCAGTAACTACCTTTTCTACTTGAAAAGGAGGAGGTGAAGAGTTCGAATCCCCACTTTCTTGGGGGCTAAGGGTGAGGACGTGTAGTTTCAAATGTGGACTTCGATTACAACGCTCATGCCCTGCAAGAGGCAGGGCAAAATTCTGAAAGTGAGTTGAGAGTTAGAGTATGACAAAAAAAAATTGAATGTCACAAATTTAAAAAATCTATAATTTAAATGTCATAAATTTGAAAAAATTAATCACTTAAGTACCATCGATAATTTATCTCATTGGAAAATCCACCGCCGGCTTTGCCCAGATTTGTTGAGGCCAAGTGGCCCTAGGAGAGACGGCCTTGCCGTGTAGACCCTTGCTCGCAACCGGCGATGGCCTCATCTAGAGTCTTTGATAAAGAAAAAAAAATGAAAATGAAAATTCAAAAAATAAAAAAAAATCATAAAATTTTTTAAAAATGTAAAAGATCTATGTTGGAACATTTGTGGGAAATGGCACTTAAATGATCGATTTTACACTTATGTGACACTTAAGTAAGCGAAAAAAACTTATAACATTCAAATGAGTGTCATAGAAAAGTTATGACACTTATGTGCCATAAAATTTGCCGTTCATATTCTAAAAACTAAACATTACATGGCCCGGACTAAGGAACATTAATTTAGATTTGTAATGTTTTTTTTTTGCTACTTTGGTTGGATTGGGAATATTATACATATATAATCTTTGATTTTCCGCCAATCAATCATTCGGCATGCGTGGAGCTCTTTCTGACGTGGAGACAACTCCTTCTCGTTTATATATTCTTATTGGCGTTAATCCCACTTCGAGTCATCCTAATATTAATTATTATATTAATGATCCAACGATGAATAAAAACATATTTTTACTCGAGGATAGACTTGTCCTTCAATTTTGTATTCACGACATCCCGGCAGGGTCGATCAAGATGGGGCGGTGATTCGCTGGCTGCCACGTGGCTAGATTCCACTTCACCCCTCTTCCAACTCATTGCCCTTGGTCAACTCTTCGTAGCCGGTTTCTTTCCTTTCCTTTTTTTTTTCAACTTCTCCTCAGGTGAGATTTCAATTTTCAGGCTGCGTTTGATCGTCCGGATTTCTAAATAAGATAAGATTGGATAGAATAGGATAAAAAAATCCTAGGATTTCTTTATATCCTGTTCACTATTCGATGGATTACGGATTTAAAGTCGGATAAGATAATTTTTATTTTTATTTTTTACTATTTATGGGTCCGGAGGGATCGGTGAAAGAAAAAAAAAGTCGAGAAATTTTTTTTGTGAAAGGGCACAAGGTGTGGGGATGAAGATGACGGCGAGTAGAGTGTAAGGTTTCTGAAAAAATAAGCATTAGAAATCTTATCCGAGTCTTTCCCTCCCCCCTCGGATTTTTTTATCCGAGCTATATCCGGTCTATATCCGCCCTTATCCTATCTTGGATCACCACCAAATACAGGATATGATAAAACATATCATATCCTTACTTTTATCCTCTACCAAGATAGTGTCATTTGCATCGTTCCATGTCAATTCATAAAATTAAAAATTACTCTTACCCAATCATTATAAGCAAGGCAAGTCTTATTCTAGATAAGCACGATCGAGTTTTTTTTACCCTATTTACAATGTTCAACAATAAAATCGGGACACGGCGACTCTCCTCTTTGATGGTAACCCGCAACCCTACTAGATAAAGACTCACCGCAGCAAACACGCCCGCAACAAAAGCGAAATTTCTCATTATTGTGATTCTTCCTGCCGGTTGCTTCACATTTCGAACGGACTTGATCATTCTAATGGAGCGGGTCTCCTGAAAACGACGAAGAAGTTGGATAGCAATTAGTGGGGTAGAAACCGCGGATTATTCACGCGCGGGTTGAGAGAAATTAAGGGCATAAACGTTATTGTGGATGTCAAGGGATTTGCCTTGAAAGGAAAGAAATCCTCGTCTGCCAACACCCAACAATACATGTTGTTCATAGCTTCCAGTTTCACCTCCTCCTGTACATATACAAACACGCACTGCAGACGGAGAGAGAGAGAGAGAGAGAGAGAGACTAGTAACAGTAGAATGGAGTGAAATCCAATCTCGAGATCGAGAGAGAGATTTCGAACGCGAACGCGATTTGAAAACGAAAGACGCGTCCGGTGGAAGCACGGGGTGCATCACGTTGGCCCCCCCCGAGGCGAACGTTACGGGGAAAACGGAAGGGGAAAAGATGAGAGCGAGGACGAATCCGAGCGCGGCGACAAACCCACCAGCCAACGCCAGGGATCCCCGCTTCCCAGCTCCCTCCACGGGCTCCCCGCCCGCGGCTCCGATCGCGGCCCTCCGCCGCCAGCCGATCTCGCCGGAGCTCCGCATGTGAATCCCCGCTCCCCCTCCGCCCCTCCTCGCCGGCGATCGACCGGAGACGGGGGAGCCCCCCGACTCGGCAAGCCCAGGTGATTCGCCCCGGACCGAGTCCTTCCGAGAGTTTCGAATTCTGCTCGTTCCCGAGCTGTGTTGTGTGCCGGAGATCGGTCTTGCCCGGTCTTCTTGAGTCGGTTAGGACATTGGGTTTTGCTCTTTCGGGAAGCGATTGAGGTTGACATCGCAGTCGCTGAGATCCGCCGGCATAATTTCCGCCTCCGTCGACGGGCCCTGCCCCGCTTTTTGTTTCTTGAAATGCTATTGTGGAGATCAGATTGATGGGTGCTTTCGCATGGATGCGGGTGATGGGTGTGCTTCTTCGAGGACGATGATGATCGGTCTTCTTGTTCCTAGGAAAATTGAAACTTCGAACCGATGCTATTTGGTTGCGAAGGATTTTTTTTTTCTTCTTCTTCTTATGTTCAGTCTTTTGATTCCGGTGGCAATTGGACTCCCGTGTGCAGTGCTCTGTTGAAGTTTTTCTCGTCTACTTCAAGAAAAGGTTGCAGACTTAGTGATTTCCCGGTCATCTCTGGCATTCCTTCTGTTTAAAGCCTAGTTTTACTTGACGTTGAAGTAGATTCTGTCTTTTTATAAGAGGGGGAATGCAACAAACTGTGAGCTGCCCAATGAATTTATAAGTCAGAGCAATAGCTGATTCCGCAATCAATTCGTATCTAAATCGAAACTTTAGGCTTTAGTGATCAATTTCACCACCATACCATCTGCCTCTGAAGTGAGCTTTGCTTATTCTCTTTCCCCATTTGGATGCAAGTTTTCTTCTATGTGTTGGCTTCACCGAAAAAAGAAACAAGCTTCTTCTTTTCTGTTTCTCGGGTTGCGGAACTAAACGGGATGCTTGCATTTGTTGCAGGACATTCTTTGGTATTTTCTCATCCTAGAGCGCAAAGATTGATTGGATTTGATGCCCGATGCAGAGATCACGCAGAGCTCTTCTGCAAAGGAGGGCTTTAGACAGGGCGATGAGTTGTCGAAGTCGATTTTACAAACTTTCTTTGTCATTAGTGTTTGTTCTGTGGGGCCTCGTCCTCCTTGTCAGCTTATGGATCAGCCGTGGTGATGGCTACAGACGTAAACTTCTGAATTCCATTATTTTGGTGTCACATGGTTGATTTTTTAATTTACTTTCTTTACTGTTTTCTAATGGAATCTTAAATGAGTGCAGTACCCACTGTATTCATGAAAGTTCATTTTGAGCCCTAGGTTATGTTCTGAAA
Organism: Syzygium aqueum; assembly: GCA_031216185.1. Taxonomy (NCBI): domain Eukaryota; kingdom Viridiplantae; phylum Streptophyta; class Magnoliopsida; order Myrtales; family Myrtaceae; genus Syzygium; species Syzygium aqueum. The sequence goes on from CM062236.1 coordinate 40,369,646, forward strand.
TTGAAATCATCTCTTCTCTTCCCTCGGTGAGATTATTGATGGGCCACCGTTTCAATTCAGCGGAGATATTCACGTCGAAATGCATTTGAGGCTATAAATGCAGTTTGTGTGTCTAAGTACAGATCAGGCATATATTTGTGGATTCAGAGTTAGATTTAGTAAGTCTATGAACACATCCAGTTTTTACGCGTCGACCTCTGATAGGTGGAATGCTGTATACCCATTATAACTTCTGGTTACTAGTAGTGGCATGAAAATGGAAGTATATACCACACAATGCGGGTCAAACTGATAGAAGTTACTAACGTCTGTTACTGTTACAACTTATTGCGCAAGAGCTACCCATATCCTAGGGTTGGGCTATAGATGTATTTTCTTTTGAGCTCATTCTTGCTCTTATCATAAATAGTCTTAGGAACTTGCTCCAAGTCTTCTGTCTTATGAAATTGTCCTTGTCATTGCTCTGGTTTCAGATGGATCCGAGGAACCTCCACCAACCACATCACCTCGGGCTGAGGCAACGTCGGGACATCATCAACATATTGGACATATTGATAGACCGATGTCAGAATCTTCTGTTGATAGCAATGATGATGCTGGACTCAAGGTTCCCAAGGGCGAAAGTCATTCTGCTGAAGGAAATACACGCAACTCCCCATCTACTAAAGAGTCCCCTGAGACAGAAATTTTAGGCTCAAATTATGTATCTAGAAAAGATACCATGGCTACAGACCGCCTATCTCGTGCAGTGCCACTTGGTCTTGATGAGTTCAAGAGCAAGAGTTACAGTTCTAAAAGCAAATCAGGCACCGGTACGTCTGAAGGCATCACCCACAGGGTGGAGCCTGGGGGTGCAGAATATAATTATGCTTCCGCTGCAAAAGGAGCAAAGGTCTTGGCTTATAACAAAGAAGCTAAGGGTGCTTTGAATATCCTATGCCGGGACAAGGACAAATACCTGAGAAACCCATGTTCTGCAGAAGGGAAGTTTGTTGTCATCGAACTTTCAGAAGAAACCTTGGTAGATACAATTGAAATTGCAAATTTTGAGCATTACTCTTCCAATCTCAAAGAATTTGAACTTCTTGGCAGTTTGGTATACCCCACAGACACATGGATCAACCTTGGGAATTTTACTGCCGCCAATGTCAAACAGGCTCAGAGATTTGCTCTTCCCGAACCAAAATGGGTGAGATATCTGAAGTTGAATCTCGTAAGTCACCATGGCTATGAATTCTACTGTACATTGAGCATACTTGAGGCTTATGGAGTTGATGCCGTTGAAAGAATGTTGGAGGATTTGATTTCTGTTCCGGAAAACTCGCTTGCCAATCAGGAAGAAAATAACGAGAAACAAGCAGAATCAAAGCAGCCAGAATCACCTAATGCTGACGATTTCTACTCAGATCTGGCTCATGTAATGGAACCTGACATTATGCCGGAACAAATCAATGTAAAGCATGACGTTTACAAGAATTCACGTGACTCTGTAGAGGAGGGGCGTCAGCAAATTGGCAGAATGCCTGGGGACACTGTCATGAAGATTTTGATGCAAAAAGTCCGCTCCCTAGATGTGAATTTGTCTATTTTGGAGCGTTACCTGGAGGACCTGAATTCTAGATACGGCAATATTTTCAAAGAACTTGACAAGGATATTGGAGACAAGAATCTACTTCTGGAAAACATTAGATCAGATATTAGAGTTCTCCTGGATGAGAAGGAGGCTACGGTCCGTGAGCCAAACGTATTCCTTTTCTTTCCTTTTCTGGGTGTTGCTTTCACTTCAGCTAATCCTTAATGTTTGGTTGCAGAATAAAGATGTTGGTGATCTTGTAGCTTGGAAAACTATTGTTTCCGTGCAGCTTGATAGCCTGGTTAAGGATAATGCTGTCCTCAGGTTTCTATTCTAAACTTAGCCTTTTCTTTTACTTGATCATCATTAGTCAGCTTGTAGTTTTCTCGCACCATGGCATAACTTGAGTTTTGCAAACCTTTACCGCGAAAGAAGGAAAAGAAAATCTAGCAAACGTAGTGTTCCTAGTAATGCATCGTGCAAAGAGTTTCTGTTTTTTTTTTTTCACCAAGCATTGATTGGCAGTACGTGTCTGAAATAAAACTAGTTGTAAATGCATGGGTTTTCGCATGACTTAATTCTTGTTCTATTTAAGGAACTTCAGACATGGAATACTTTTACAATGATTTCTCATTAAGAATACGATTATGACATTTACTTTTCATTATCTCCATGAAAAAATTTGACAAAAAAGATTGAATTGCAAGAATTGATGAGACTGGAACAAGTTAAGCATTTAATCTCACTTTAATTCATGAAATATGAGTCAAATTACAATAAATGACTTACAAATAAAGATTGTCTTTCACTTGTGACGAAGTTTAGGAAGTAATCATACCCCACATTGACATGTAACTTTGCTGCGTTTATTGAATTAGAACCTGTTTGTGCGAGGCTGGCATGCATCTGCTTGATATACATTCTCAATAGCATTAGTGCAGGATCCAATCATTGTGTCAATGCATGACTTAACTGATACATAAGAAATTCCATCGATTTGCAGATCTGAGGTCGAGATGGTGCGGAAGGATCAAACATCAATGGAGAACAAGGGTATCGTAGCATTTATGGTGTGCTTTATCTTCGGTTTAGTAGCAGTTGTCAGGCTATGTATAGATGCGGCGGTGGGTGTTTATAGAGTTTTGTTTAGCGTTCATACAACAGAAAAGCCCGGGAAATTTTGTTGCATGAGCTCTTCCTGGCTTTTATTGTTGTTCAGCTGTAGCACTGTAATTTTCATACTTTCATTATAGCCGAGGAAAAAATTTACTTATTCAGCTTCCTCTGTTCATGGCATTTATGGTGTGCACTTAGAATTTTTTAAGGCATTGCGCATGTTTATGTAAGAATCAATGTTTACGTCCAACTTTTCAGGGAAGACAGGGAAGACATTTGACAAACTGGGTACAATGAGTTTCCTACTAGGCAAACTACTAGAAAATGAACCTTATCTTGCATTGTCAAATAATTATCGTCACTTTTCGTGAGAAATTATTAAGAAAAAGATATTGTTAATCGTCGCTAACAATTCATATAGATGCAATGTAGCAATAAGAGGAAAAATTGCGGCCATTATAAATGGCTGATTAGAAGATCTGTACTCTACAGAGAAATTGAAACTCAGGGACTAACGAAGGCGTGAAAGTAGACATGGCCACAGTTCAGAACCAGCAGTTCTGGTTCGTGGCCATGTGTGAACCGGAATTGCTAGGTTTCGAACCGACCAGTTTCGATTCGTAATTTAAAAATTTTAAAAATAAATTATAAAATAATGAATTATTCAATATAAATTGTAATCAAAATGTAAATTATAGGGGTGATCGGTTTCCGGTTCGGTCTGGTTCCGCTCGAAACCGGGAACCGAACCTGTAAGATCGGTCCCTTAATTTTAGAACTAGGAACCGGGCCAGCAAATCATAGAACCGGAAATCGAACCATTAGTCTCCGGTTCTAGGCAGTTCAATGGAACCCTTTGCTTTTTAACTAGCAAAGGATAGTAGCCACAAAAGGCATACAACTTCATATGTTCATAGCTTGGCTTGGCTTGGCTTGGATTTTATACACAACCCCTTTAATGATCTCTTCATTCTCATTCAATGTGTGACTCTTGGCATTTACATGAAGACAAGTCAAGAGTCACACATTAAAGGTGTTCAAGGCAAGCCGAGAGTCCCACATCGAATGTGAACGAAAAGGCATTAGAATTATTGTGTATAAAAAGCCAAGCCATGCCAAGCCAAGTCTTGTAATTAGAGTTCAATACACCCAAACCAAGTATTGTAATTAGAGATCAATGCACTTATAATGCATGACAATTAGAGTTCAAATTATTTTATAATAAAAATTAAAATAATGAATTTTCGATGTTGTCGAAGAACTATATATCGAGTATTTCGCAATGCTCAATATAGTCCTTGGAGATTCATAATAGGAGGGGCCATAATTTCTTTGACAAGCGAGCAATAAAATAGAAGAATTGAAAGTCCGATTATGCTTTAATGGGTATAGTGTTGTTAGTACTTTGTACTCGTTAACTTAGCGTTTAATGGCTGTGTATTATCATTGCAAAGATTCGGACTGCACTTTCCTGCTTTATTTACTCCTTTCATGTAGACATGGCCAAGGGCCGGTTCCGATTCCGAACCGCGGGTTTGACCGGGTCGGTTCCGGACCGAAATCGGCCCGTGGCCATGTCTACATGAAAGGAGTGAATAAAGAAGGAAAGTGCAATCGGAATCTTCGCAATGATAATACACAGCCATTAAATGCCAAGTTTACGAGTACAAAGTACCAACAACACTATACCCATTAAAAGCATAATCGGACTTTCAATTCAAATTCAAGAACACATCGATGATGGCCCCGCCTATTCTGAATCTCCACGGACTATATTTAGCGTTGCGAAATACTCGACATGTAGTTCTTCGTTCAATGGTCGAGCACTTCTTCAAATGCCTGAGCCAGGCAAGAATGCGTCAATGACTTGTTTGCCCAGAGCATTAGAGGCCAATCCAACTCCCACTGTCGTTGCCACCTTTGTCCAATCTGTCAAAAAAGCAACAACATCGAAAATTTATTAGCCTTTTCTGCCGGTTTTCACATCAAATTCTTGTAGCTCTATGTGCTAACCGCGAGGACGTAGATTCGCTCAAGTCATAGCTACGTATAAAGGCAGTCGAGATAATTGGGATCACTACATAGACCCCAATAGGGATGACTTCATGTTCGCGGTTTAATTCGATGAATGAATTTGGTTCCTTACTAGAACAACTTCTCTAGTGACAATGCAGCGAATGGTATCGGTACTTCAAACAATCTCAATATTACCTTCTGCTTGGATCCTTTCACTAAAATAAAAGTTTAGGCCCACCTTGTAAAATATATGTAACGGGCCACGAAGATCTTAAGAAGCTGACAAACTGAGAGAAGAGAAGATGGGAGTTAAAGGCAACGTTTACGACACATACCGAAACATCCTTCGGCGGCTTCCGGACATTGTTGACCATGGCATTGTTACTGACGAGCAGATTGTGCGCATGAGAGGACTTGTTCTCGAGGTAGCATCTCGGAAAGAGATCATAGGTCGGCGGTTTCAACTCATGTGCGAAGCACTGAAGACAGGTGTAGAAGACGAGCTTAACAATTGCCTTGCAATGGCCGCAGACCGGCCTAGTCTGGAACAAGTAGCGGTCTACAAGTAAGTCCTCAAACGTGAGGTAACCGTCGCAGTCCTCGTTGAGCTCGGCCGCCAAGTTGCTACTCGAGCACCCGGGCAGACGCTGCCGGAGGTGCTCGTCAAAGGCCTTCTTGGTGACACAGCCTGGTTTGGTCTGGGTCAAGGTCGAGAATTCGGTCAGTGCAATGTTCTTCGATTGCGGGTTCTGCTTAAAGAATAATGAAGCAGCCAAACGGATGTCTTCCATTGTAATGCTACTGGTAATGCGTGTTCTTGTATGTTTTGCAAAACTAGCCCTCTGCTGCTTTATACTCTTAAGTTGCATGTTATTTCTCTTATATTTTCCACTTGTGGTTATATCATGCATGAGTATTCATCTCGAGCGTGTTGAATTTTCTCGAGCCCACGCATTTCAGTTACATCCCAGAAAGACATTGAATGTGTCAAAGTCTGCATAACATGGTATGGCAACTTCCTAGGAGTCGAATGAGGAGAAGACCAGTGACTTGCAAATCTTTGGAAGATTGGCAAGTGTCTCGTCTTATGCTTCGGCAATCGCAAGTCGTCTGGTCGTCTAGGAGACTAGAATCGACTCAGCACCCCTTTCCATGGACCCCGGAGAGCAACTTTCAAACTCGGCAGCTCGGCAGAGAGAGAGATAGAAAGCATAGACCGAGTAAACATGATCTCAGACCGAGCAAGTCAATCACGTGTGAAGAGCATAGACCGATTACATACCAGGAATGTAACGTATCTGTATATTTAAACAAAATGTTCTTCTGATGAAAGTTTTTCTCAAATGCTAAAATTGCAAAATACACACTATTTGAAAAATAAAAAAGGAAAACTACTCAAATTCACTTATGGAAATATATGGCGGGAAGCACTCGTTGATTCTAGTGTATAGTTAAACAGAAGCGTCATATCTAGTGATTGTAATAAACACGGCATGACGTCAAATCTTCGGATTATCAATATCACTTTCACCTATAGCCCGTGGGAACTAAGATTAAGCTCCTTAAATATCTCAACTCGACCCTTAAGTAAGTATCTAGAGGGAGATATTTTAATCCTATTATTTTCAATATTGTCTGCAACACATGATCAAATGGCAAGCATAATTTCTATTGTAAGTTACGACATTGAAATAGTCACACCATTTGCAGATTAAAACCATAACGACCTTAACAAGTTGCCGAGTCGTGTCTGATGTAAGAGCTCGAACGTCATAAGGTCTGCGGTTGCCATATCTTGGCAAGTTCCAGGAAATGGTAAACTCCGTTTACTTTTACAACGACTTGGCCAAGCAAGACTTCAATCTATTTCAGGAAGCCCTTGCCTTTGTAGTCATCATTATTTTTAACAACAACAACAACAACAGACAACCATCTAACCGATCTGTTCACAGAAGAGCTCAATGGAAGAGCTCAGGGCTGCTGCGAAAGTGCACTACCGCGATAACAGTATCTTCAAGAATGCCATCCAAGCGATCAAGGAACGCGTCGACTCTCAGTTTGACAACTGGGTGGATTACCGAACTTTTGTGACCCTGGTTGAGGAGAGGTCGCGGCACTGCACTTCCGAGGCCCCTGTTCCGCCAGCTGGACAGGGGCGGGAAGCGCCATCTTGACCAGGATAACATACGCATGCTGTACTATCTAATGGACACGAGAGGCGACTGCTCTCACTGCGGCGACATCCTGAGGAGCGTGTACTATACCTGCCTTCCCTGCTTCGACAACTGCAAGACGCCAAACAACCCGACTTTCAACGTCTGCCCTGCTTGTTATCGTGCCAAGGCCTTCAACCACCCGCACCATAAGGTTTTCATGGACGATTACGAGTTGCTGCAAAGGAGGAGATTCCAACAACGGAACTGGGTAAACCATCCTGTTTTCTTTTACTTTTCCTTCTTTCGTTTTGGTCAGCAAACTCAGTGTTAGTCTCTCTAGGAAGAATTGCGACCAAAAAGATCTTGTTTTGCTTTCGGGTCTACCTAGGGGTTCATCTGGTATGAGCTAGTAATTGCTGCCAACATTCATCCTAATACATCGAGTCAATAATATTTTTAGACACAGTGGATCATAATGTTGGATCCGCACGATTCTTGCGATGCGATTCACCTTGTTCACGACTTTAACTGGTAGAATAAGCCTATACAGAGTTCTAGCGTACAAGCGTATGTGGCTTTATCATCTACAGATAAAATAATCCCAGGAACGATCACCATATTGTTTACCTATAGTCAGGTTACTTGCAGCGAACTAATTAGCAGCATGCAAAGGCAAATCATCTCGTGTACGCACTTAATAGTGTGGAATAAGGGATAGACTAAACAAGGGGATACCCGGTGCCATAATAACAAGCTTAGCCCCTCACCTGCTCTGGAAGGAGACAAATGAGATCAGTTAGATGGGTTATAACTCATGAATATTTTCATTCTCGTTGGCGATGATTAGGAGGAACTCCGACAATTAGCGGTACAAGGCGCCGTGACTGGGTTGTTATTTGGAGCAACAAAAGAAGGATACAAGGAGAGCGAGGCAATAGCTGAACAATTCAATGGACTGATAGGAATGGCTGGTGAGCAAGCTCCGGAGGCCGGTGTGAGCGAAGCCCCGGGCCTCCTGGACCCTGGCTTCGATTCAGTGCAGGGAGCCATCACTGAGACAGGGAATGGATTGGCAGACACATTCATGGAAATTCTCAGCTCCTTGTTCCAATAGGATACCCACATCTGGCTTCTCCTCCTTGGAGACTTTTTTTGATTTATGTTCTTCGAACAACTGTTTCCTTGAGCTTTTCCGGTTAAAGCAATGTAATTGGCAAGTCTAAACTCTTTATTCTACCTTGACAATTTTGCATGATAAGTAGAGGATTCCTAAAGGATCATACACTTGAAAGTTTTTTTTTCTTTCCAACAGAGAATAATCGAGAGAATAATACTAGAACATGAACCGTCAACTTGACATCTGATCGTAATAACAGTTTTTTTCTACAAATGCTTAAACAACGTATATCAAACATAGAGAGAGAGAGGCCTCCCAATTAGTGGAATCAAACTTTTTCCCTGCAAATCAAGACACGTCGACATATGAATATTTGCCGACAATTCAAGCATTTGTTCTTATAAAAGTATAAATTAGGAAAAAACAAAAAAGGGGAGCAAAATACATAAGGATGAATAAAGGCCGAAGAAAATGTTTAGTCGCACCATCTCACCCCACCAAAGTCAACTTACATTATTTGGACCCAACTTGCATTACTCGGACCACTAAAAAAAACTAAAAGTTAAAAAAGGCCGATTCGGATGTACGGCTGATGGAGTTCAAAAAGGCCCAGCCTCAAGTCGTCCTGGATTTTTCTTCACATCTGAAGCGTGGAGAGGGCTGGCGGCACTTTAAAAATAAAAAAAAAGGGATAAGTGCGTTAGGTAGAAGTTCTAAAACTTATTACGAAAGTACTATTGAGTCTTGTAATTTTAAAAAGTGCAATTAAGTACTAAAACTTATCACGAAAGTACAATTGAATCTTAAAACTTTCATTATGGCCCATGAAAAAAGTTACTTGTTTAGCTTCCTTTGTTCATGGCATATTTGGTTGTTGACACCTAAATTTTGACTAACTATTCATTCATTTATTGCATAAAAATTAGGGATCGACCTCGACCCCTAGACAAAAATATTAGTTAAAACTACATATAGATTTTAGGAGCATTTTTTTTAAAGATCGATAGAAATAGGCCCATATAATTGCATTTGTATTGGACCGGTGGTGGATGGATCTAAGAGGATGGCCTTGAGCCTAAATTAAAACCATCCGGACTAAGCCCGCGGTAAAAAGAATTCGACCAACCCCATGAATATTATGGCCGAAATTCACAAGGATAGATATTGCTAAAGTGGAAAATATTAATGCAAGTTCGGAAGAAAATAAGTTATCTTTGGAATGCTAATGTGGTATCTTGTTTTCCCTAGGCAAAAGAGCTAATATATTCACTTGGTACGAAGGGGAAGATACGGGCTGAATCCATGTTTCTTCTTGGCAAGGAAATAATTATAGGCACATGTGGGCAAATAAAAATAAAGAAAAGATAAAGGCGTCTGCCTAAGCTGGTGGGCAGGGCACCAAGCGTGCGGACAAAGGGAATTAAAGGGAGGCAAGAAAAGATTTTAGCATTATTCACAGATAAGAAATATTGAATAAGATGTAATATTGCACAGGGGACATAGATTTGATCTTATTATCTTGTTGACAACATTTGTTATTCACAAAGAAGGAAGCCGGTAGATGGGCTTTTCTTTCGTATATTCAGGCTCCGTTCGTTTCGCAGAAAATGTGACATTTCTGAAAAATATTTTTTGGGAAGTTATTTTCCAGGTACATGACAATATTTTCCGGTGTTTGGCTAAAATGTGAAAAAGACCGGGAAAATATTTTTTGCCGTTCCAGACTTCACCATCTGGGTATGCACTTGCCTTTAAGGCCACAAGGCAAACTTGCTTGGCATCTATGTTCCCTCACCATCGCCAAACACCCATCACTTCCTTTATGGATTTTGAACTTCTTTCGCAAAACTACAATCTTGAACAAATAATCTTGATAGTATAAGATTTCGACAATCATGCATAAATAGAAAAGATATCAAAACACCATCAATCTTACCAAAATGAGGTATTGGACATTCTTCAGAAGCTAAAATTTGATTAGCATGTATCAGAAGTCTAAGGACCGTATTAAATAAATTAAAAGTTCAGGGACGACATTGCACATTGAGTTAAAGTTCAGATTTTTTTTTTTTTGGTTAAGGTAAAGATTTTATAACTTTTCATTGAGTCAATTACAGCCTAAAGCTAGAGGCACCCATCGACCCAATATGGACAACTTATCAAAATGGGGTCAAAAGCCTTAGCAGAAACTATACAACCAAGGAACAACTTTGAATAAGTAAAAAGGTAAGAAACCAGCCTAAGATGGGGCTGGACTAGCGGCAAATATAGTGGCCGAGAGGCCCCAATTCCTTTGCATTCTCCGATTTGCAGGTGTATCAGGAATAGTCCCCATGGTTAGAGCTTTGTCCTTGACAACCTTGAGAAGGTGGTTACGCATTCCTGGGATAAAAACAGACTTATTCCTGAAAATGGCATTGTTCCTTTCCGACCATATGATGTGGCATAGAGCGCCAAAGGCGAATCTAGATAGGCTATGCGCAAAGGAGGAGGTATTGCAGACTTGCATTGCCCATGAGATAAGTTCAGGCCAGGCCTTATTACGCCATGGAAGGTTGCATTTAGTCGCCCAGAAAAAAGCCAGTCTTCTTGTAGCCGAGCATGCAAAGAACAAATGGTTGATGGAGTCCGGGACTTCATCACAAAACGTACAAATAGCGGCTTCAATCCTTCGAATTTGTAGAAGTAAAGTCTGAGTGGGTAAACGGTTAAGGGAAATTACCCACATAAGGAAGGCGTGTCGGGGGGCTATATGCTTATCCCACACAAAGGAATGCCACAGGGCCGGTTGTCCGGTGATTCTGATTTGGTTCCATGCACAGCAACGGAAAAGGGGGGAGCGGGGGAGGGGGCCCACTTCAAAACATCCTGAATGTCATCCATAAAACTAGGATGTGGATCGGTCTAGCTAAAGAAGGTATCAAGCATTGTTGAAGGTTGCCAGATGCCATCGTAGAAATCCCGCACCGAAGTTTCACGAGGAATCCTGGATTGATAAATGATTAAATTTGAGAATATCCGGGAGAGGGGGTCTTTAGCATGCCACCAATCGAACCAGAAAGAGACCAACCGCCCATTTCCAATTGTCCACCTGAATAAACCTTGGGCAGTCGAGCGCAAATCTAGAAGCTTCTTCCAAGTCCAGGAGCAAAAGGTGGGTTTTGAAACAATCCAAAAGTTGGAGTTGTGTAAGAAGGTTGAATGAATCCATTTAACCCACATGGCTTCCTTATCAATAAACAAAAGCCATATGTGTTTGAGGGACAAAGCTGTATTGTACTCTTGGAGACGACGAACAAAATTAAAATTCATGGATTATATTGCACATCGAGCTAAAATTTAAGATCATTTGTGCCATTACACTCGGTTATTTCATGCATGTGTCTTCATCTCAAGCGTTGACTTTTCTCCAGCCCGCATAAGCTTGTCATTTCAGTTGCATCCCAGGGAGGCATCGAACAAGTCAAGTCTTCTTCTTTTCTTTTCTTCTTTTTTTCAAGTCTACATAGCAATGAATTTCAAGTTCCTAGGAGTTGACTGAGGCATAGACCAGTGAAGTGACTGCGTCAAATCATTGGGACGGTTGGCAACTTGAAAATTTCTTAATTTGGAGTCTTCTTGTCTTTTGCTTCGGCCAGAAAGCCATCACAAATCAGCCTTAGCGTTTCGGAATCAAATGTGCAATCGCGAGCTGTCCGTGAGATTTATATTGCAATTCCAAAGTCTGTCTAGGAGTTCTGTACCAACTCAGCAGCTCAGTAGAAAGAGAAAAAGCCTCGTCAAATTTGAATAAATATGATCTCAGGCCAAACAAGTCAATCACATACGAGGAGCATGAACAGATTGTTACGTATATGTATAATTTAAACTAAATACGAGGTTTGTACCTTTCCAAATTTACCATCTCTTTTCTTTTAAGGGAAATAATTCCTGTTTGCTATCTAGTTTAATTTATTCTTCTGATAAAAGTTCTTGTCAAAGGCTAAAATTGTAAAAGCGTGAATTTTTTTTTTAAAAAAATACCCATTATCTTAAAAAAAGAAAGAAAGGAAAACTACACAGATTCACTTACGAAAACATACGGCGTAGCTCGTATTGATTCTAGTGGATAGTTAAATGGAAGCGATCCAGGTGGATTACCAAACTTTTGCGACCCTGGTTGAGGAGAGGTCGCAGCGCTGGACTTCCAAGGCCCTGTTCTGCCAGCCGGGGCCATCTTGACCAGGGCGACGTACGCATGCTGTACTATCTGATGGACACGAGAGGCGATTGCTCTCACTGCGGCGACGTCCTGAGGAGTGTGTACTATACCTGCCTTCCCTGCTTCGACAACTGCAAGTCGCCAAACAACCCGACTTTCAACGTCTGCCCCACTTGATACCACAACAAGGCCTTCAACCACCCGCAACACAAAGTTTTCGTAGACAATTACGACTTGCTGAATAGGAGGAGATTCCAACAGTTGAACTAGGTAAACCCTCCTGTTTTCTTTCACTTTTCCTTCTTTAGTTTCAGTCAGCAAACTCCGTGTTATTCTCTCTAAGAAGAATTACAACGAAAAATATATCGTTTTGCTGTCGGGTTTACGTAGGGGTTCATCTGGTGCAAGTGAGTAAGAATTGCCTACATTCATCCTAATACATCTAGTCAATGATATCTTTAGAAACAGTGGGACATAATGTTGAATCCGCATGTTTCTTGCATTGCGATTGACTTTGTTCACGACTTAAAATGGTAGAATAGGCCTATACAGAGTTCTAGTGTAAGAGCTAGTGTGGCTCTATCATCTACAGATAAACTAATTCCAGAAACGATATCCATATTGCTTACCAATAACCAGGTTACTAGGCAGTGAACTTATTAGCAGCATGCAAAGTCAAATAATCTCGTGTACGTACATGATTTTATGGAATAAGGCATAGACTAAACAAGCGGATACCCGGTGCCATAATAACAAGCTTAGCCCCTCTCGATGTCTGGTAAGAAAAAAATGAGATCGGTCAGATGGGTTATAACTCATGAATATTTTCATTCTCGTTGGTGATGATTAGGAGGAACTCCAACTATCAGTGCTGCAAGGTGCTGCGACTGGGTTGTTATTTGGAGCAATAAAAGAAGGATGCAAGGAGAGGGAGGCAATAGCTCAACAATTAGATGGACTAACAGACATGGTTAGTGAGCACCTACACCAAGCTCTGGAGGCTGGTGTGAGCAAATTCCCCGGCCTCAACACCAACTGCGATTCAGTGAAGGAAACAATTGCCGAGGCCGGGACTGGAGTACTTGACAGCTTGGGGGATGTTATCGATATTGTCAGCTCAATATTTACTTAGGATACCCACATCTGGCTTCTCTTCCTTGGAGACTTTCATTTATTTTCTTTGAATAACTGTTTCCTTGATCCTTTCCGCTGAAAACAATGTAATTGGCAAGTCTAAACTCTTTATTCTACCTTGACACTTTTGAATGATAAATAGAGAATTCCTAAAGCACTATATACTTGAAAACTTTATTCTTTCCAAAAGAGAATAATCGAAAGAAGAATACCAGAACATGAACCGTTGACTTGACATATGATGCAATGACAGTTTTTCTGCAAATGCTCAAACAATGTATCTCAAACATATAGAGCACCTCTCGATTAGTGGAATCAGATTTTATCCCTTTAAATCAAGACACAATCACCATTCAGAGATCGTTGGCGATATTTCAGACGACTTAAAGGGATCCTAATCCTAAACATAGTCCTTGGCAGATCTCCATATTCAGTCTGAAATTATACATAATGGCCGAGGATCAATCGCATCCAGCAACATACAACCATAAGAAGCAACAAAGTCTCTGCTTTGCTCAAGAAACCCGTTGCCATAAGATGAACTGTTTGTTCAGAAATGATGTCCAATTAAAGTCCAACAATTATATCCTTGAAGTCACCATGTCAGATCGAGTCACTAGAGCAACATCAAAGTTCTTTCCAAATGCTAGAAGCAACTAAGCTCACGAATAAGAAAAGTTGAGGCGCTAAGTCCTACAAGAGACATCCAAGCACCTGATTGTTATAGCTCAGTGCATCATGATCTGTAGTGCATGAGAGGACAATATCTTTAGTTTCATTAAGAAAGTCAAGGTCGAAAGCAGTTGGGTTATAGCAGTTTCACTAATATCAAGCTCCTCTAAGAATTCCAATCTACCAAAGCTTGAGCAGCCACAGAGTTTTCCAACTTTGAGAGATTTCTGGAGGACTTTTGAGTTTCATGCCATCACCCAAATCGAGTACGTGTCAAGCCTTTGGAGAACTCCAATAGAGGGACCAACCTCTGATAATCTGCTGCAAACTTTGGGAGAGGAACCAGAGAAGTTAACGGCCTTCAATTTGGATAAAATCTGCATCCAAACCGGCCCTTCAGACTTACGTATCAAAATTGTTGTAGAAACAAGCGATCGAATAGTAAAATAGATAGAACAAGAAAATAAATTGAACACCGGATTTATGTGATTCAGTCGGTGTAACCTATGACAGGAGAGCAATAGATAATTCTATTATAGATCAAACGATATAATAGAGATTATAACTATATTCAAATTACTCAAACACTCTCAGTATTTCCCAGCCTACAATTACAATCAATAACCTCACAGTATTTAGCCCAATAATTTCTCACGAAGTAATATTTTGATCTCACGGAGGAATGCATAAATCTTATGAATAAGACTTTGTTGGCTTTTACACTAAAAGCTCTTAGGTGTAATTCACAAAAAAGTCGCATCTCAAATACTTTTCACAAGAAGTTACACCTTTTATATATAAATAAGAGTTGGAAACAAAAAAGAAAACGTACTCAAATTTGATAACCACTCAAATAAGAAACCAATTCTAACTAGGAAACCTATTTAAATTAGGAAACTTTTCCCTTTTGGCTCAAACTCGAGACATTTTCAACAATCTCCACATTGATTCGACGTTTGAACTAAGTCATAATTGCTTTGTAAGAAGCTCAACTTCGATGCTATTCTTCCATAACCCATCGGGGACTCACAGATATTTTCCAAGTCCAAGCCGTGCTTGAACTTCATTATAACCATAGACCTCGTTAGAATACTAACTCCACCTGCACCTTCAATTGCTCCATAAGGATTTTCCGACTCAACCTCCTCTATCACAGGTAAAGCAAAACCACCATTACATCCAATCTGTCAGGAGATCAAACTTGCACCTTATCACACTCAGCAACTACAGCAACAGAGGAATTACTAACAATAATATTCTAACTATCAAGCAATGGGGATAATTAAAACCAAAGCAAATACCTCATCTGCAAAGTTAATTTGAACTAAGCTCAATTAATTAACAATTACATTGAATCCATTGATATGATCAACAAGTGACACACGTTTGCCTATTTTTGAGTTAAATAGACGTTGCATCAGGTAGACACTGTTGATCACAGAGGGCTTTTCTTACATGTCCGACAAGGTCTTCATCAAACCCGTAGTGGTCTTCCTTTTCATGATGTTAAACGAGACGTTACGAGCTAACGTTAGCCGAATAACACCCAACACTTGTCTATTCGGCAATTCCCATTCAGCATGCTTCATCAACTCTAGCTTTTTTCCCGCATAGGGATAAGTGCAAACTCCTCTAGTAGAAATAATCTTCAATTTGCATTTTCCAAAAACCAAATCCTTCCCATCAAATCCGTCGATTCTCACTTTTCTTTTTTCTATAACCATCGCTTCCTCTCAACTCAGCCAAGCCTAGCTCTCATACAAATTGTTGTGAAAGCAAGAAATCAAATAGCAACATAGATAAAATAAGGAAATAAATCGGATACCAGATTCACATAATTCGTTTGGTGTGACTTATGTCCATGGGGGAGAACAGTAAAGAATTTTATTCTAGATAAAGCGATACAATAGATATTACAACCACACTTGAGTTACTTAAACACTTTCAGTGTTTTCCAGCACCCAATTACAATAATTTATTGTAGTAGCAAATGTATGCGATAAATGTCACAGGTGAAAATTATAGTCGAATTATTAATGTGGTAGCAGCGGAAGGCTTGAATTGTATTTCCAAGCCTGTAATTTTCAAAAAGTGATTTCATTAGGGTTAATTAATGAATATTTATATTGCGGATTATCTAGAATGGCATGGAGGAATGTAATGCCATATTGGTTGTTAACAGAGACTAATACACTTCAAGTTTACCTATCTGATGAGTGGTAGGTTGAAAATTTACTGAGTTGAGTCCTTTCTAGCATCCGGTAATTTTTACTAAACGTTTTAGTGGGTTTAAAATATTATACTGACTTATCAATGTTTAAACTGGACACCGATTTCCTTATTTATATATTGATTTACTTGATATCTTAACAAAATATCAAAATATCTACTTTGAAACCAAAAGATTAAGCCATTTGTAGCATTTTAATTTGACCACATCACTTCTATTTTTCACCACATGTTTTTAACCCATGGTTAGTTGTTCTTATCGTTTTGTATCTCATGAAAGCTTCTACATACATTTCCCTTGGACATATACTTTCATTCCCAAATGCTTCAAGTCCTCAACATCTCTCTCTCGATGCTCACTGTCCAGTCTTCCGATTGAAAACAAGAATTTCACTCTTATGTTTTCTTGAAGCTTCTAATTTCATCTTTTCGAGTTTTTATAAGGCGAGATATTGTATTTCATCTTCATCTTATCAAACTAGTTTTGCTGCTCACGAGGTTGAGAGTTGTTAATTTATGTTTCTTGATTGTTTTGCCTTGAAGGTAACTAAAGCTTTGATTTGTTCAGGTCATTTTTCAATGCAAGTGAAAACTTTGGTGACTAAGCTAGAATGATCTACTTAGTACTTTTGACTTGGTTGTTTGGTGAAATATTAATTTCGGTTTGAGCTTTGATGGTAATTGTGAAAAAGCTATGATGATTGTGCGATAAATCGTTGTGTTCATTTAATTTGAGTTGATAAGTCTTTCCATGCCGATGTAGGGATTAATCAACTTCCATAGGATTCGATAGGATAAAACAAAGTGGAAATGGTGAATTTAAACTAGAAAGTTAAATTTTTATAACTCAACTAAGTTACCGAATTGATAGCTACGTGTTGTTGATTTATCGCGAGGTTGATTGTTTGTGTTGTCGAAATTATACCGGGACACGAAATTATCAGAGAAAATAAAGTGATGAGCAATATACGGCACGGGAGATTTATGTGATTTGATTCGAATGTTGGCACATAAGTCAACAGGAGAGCCAACAAATAATTTAATGAATGATCGGAGAATTACGAAGTTTCAATTGTTCATGCCCTTGAGTGTTTTCCAACTCTAGATTTCACCCAAACACACAATATTTAGCCTCACAAACACTCGATATGAGTGTTTGGAACTCTCTCTTGTACGACCAAACCAAGAAAATATAAAAATGCACTCTCTTTATTTTGTTTTTGTTGATCTTTCTTGACCGTGCCTTTCATGTCTTCTCCCACGTCAAATGAGTCACCATCATGCCTTAAATTAATGTTGCTGCTGCGCGTGGATCACCTTCACTTAATATTTGTGGCAAGGAAAGTCTCCTTCGCACAGCTCAAGAAATTCACAGAGACACCATCTCATTTGTCTTCGACTCAAAACAACATATTTCTCAAGTGATTTGCAGTTGAAGAATAGATCTCTCCTGCGGCAGCCGGTCAGAAATGAAACGCCATGCGCAAGGAGTGAACACTATATGAAAAAGCAACGAAACCCATGTGCAACTAAAATCTCACAAGATCAGCTAGGTGCTCCGCGTAATTAATTTGAGATCTGGTTTTGTTCGATGGCTCAAACTCAAGATATAATTTAACAGCTTCCAAAAGGTAAAATCTGCCTTTACAAAGATATAACACAATCTTCCATTTATGTTCTTTTCGTTGTTTTCTCCGTTTTCTTCTAGAAAAGTGAATCTGATTGACCTCACCTAACTAATTCAATTTAATGAATCTATGGCACACAAGATTTCCATGCTAGTCGGTGCGACGACTTTCCATCATGCAAAAAATATTGCATGGTCTATGATCAATAAACTACACAATAATTTGTCTTCTGTAACCTGACTTCTCATTAGCAGCACACCCATCTCTCACTCTCTTCCCCCTGGCGGCCCTTGTCTATAGAGCAGACAGTCCCTTTTCCTGGTCTCAGTTCTAACTATCTCATGTTTTCTAATATTTGGGGCCACATCGTCCCATTCAACAATTCCGATTATCTTCCTTACTTGGCGTCGTTACTTTAGGCTAGAACTAGAAGGTATCTGATGCCATGGAGAAGAGCTTCAGAAGGGAGAGACTCGGACAGACCGAATCCATTCAAAAACAAGAAAAGATATGAACAGCTAAGTTTACATGTCACAATCAGTTTCCCGGTATGATCAAGCCAAACATACTTGACAGTACAACATATATATAAGACAAAAGAAAACATGGCCCACGCAGTACGAGAATACACGGATGAACTGGCTCTGTCCCCTAACCTAATTATTCTTGACATCCTTTCGGTGTTTAATTTCGCTCTGGACCACATTGATCAAATTAATTGGCTTCGCGAGTATTGTGTACTACGGACCGCTGTCTGGCGGTGGCTAGCTTTGAATGGTTTGCGCCGGACATTGTGCAATAATTAGGAAAGTTCAACAGGGCTTTGATCAAGAGGGTTCTTCCTAGGTCTCCAGAATTCATCAAATAGAGATGAGTCCTCGAGTACTCCAGCTTAACATGAGCCTGAGATTTTAAAAGAAGAGTAGTGTCAGGGATAAAAGTTCATAAATCTGATTTACATAACGATGCGGCAAACTTAGATAAGTATTTACAAAGTGAGCCATCTGCTGTATCGTTTTTTGAGTCGAAGTTTCTTAGCCTTTCTGGCAATTTTACATAATCCTGCGAGAGGTCTATTGCAATAAACCACTCTTCGTCTCTCTAGCATTATTGTTTGGAAAAGACTAACAATGAATCCGAAGCTCAAAACACAAAGCAATCATTGGCGGGAAAAAGAAAAGAAAAGAAAAACGCATCATGACAACTTCTATCTGATTTCAAAGACGAGACAATACACGTGAGGTGGTGGGAACATCCTCCGAGACGACGATTGTCTTCGCCAAGGCCCTCTAACTGAAACTTCTGGAGTTTGCCTGTGGAAGTCTTGGGCAACTCCGGCATGAACTCCACCTTCTTTGGAACCATGAAACTTGGAAGATTCTTCCTGCAAATAGATAGGATCTCCACTTCTTTCACGTCGTGAGTTTCACCTTTGGAGTTCTTCTTAATGCTGATGAATGCACATGGACTCTCGCCCCACCGCGGATGCAGCATTGCCACCACCGCAGCCTCCAAGACCCTAGGGTGCCGATACAGCACGTTCTCTAGCTTGACACTGCTGATGTTTTCCCCGCCGGAAATAATCACGTCCTTCAACCGGTCCTTTTACCTCCAAGTAACCGTCGTGGTGGATGACTCCAACATCTCCGGTGAGGAACCACCCGTTTCGAAAAGCCTTTGCCGTCTCTTCTGGGTCCTCGTAATAGCCTTTCATGATGCTGTTCCCACGCAAAACAATTTCTCCCATGGATTTGCCATCACGAGGAACAGTCCTTATCGAGTCCAAGTCCTTGACGTCGACTTCAGCGAGTGATAATATGCTGATTCCCTGGCGTGCCTTGAGCTCTGCCTGCTTCGATGGCAGCAGGTTGTTCCAGTTGGCCTGCCACTCGCAGACAAGGGCTGGCCCGGTGGCTTTGGTTAGCCCGTATGCATGCGTGATGTGGAAGCCAAGAGACTCCATCTTTAGGATTAGGGCCGGTGGCGGTGGAGCGCCGCCTGTGAGAATCTCTATGGTGGGAGACAATTTCACACCGTTCATGGGGTTTGGCCTCGAGGAGGATGTTGAAGATGATTGGAGCGCAGCACATGTGGGTGACCCTGTGAGCAACGATGTTCCGGTAAATGTCGAGCGCAGTAACGTTGCGTAGGCACACATTGGTCCCGCCACTGGCGGCGATGCCCCATGTGAAGGTCCATCCGTTACAGTGGTACATGGGCAGGGTCCACAGATACACCAGCTCGCTTCGCTTTTCCCACCCGAGGATCAATCTGAGAGTGCTGAGGTAGGCTCCTCGGTGGCTGTACACCACTCCTTTCGGCTCCGATGTCGTCCCAGAAGTGTAATTGAGCGCGATGGGGTCCCACTCATCTCGAAGCTCCTCGGGGACATAGGCCAGGTCACCCTTCCGAATGAGATCCTCGTATTCCAAATCACCAATTCGAACACCAGTCGGTGAGTTAATGTCGTCAATGTTGATGACTGACGGTAAGTAATAACCGGTGGCTGAGAGCATTGTGAACACCTTGCAAGCCACCGGTATGTGCTTGCAATTGACCAGGAAGACCTTGCCTCCAGAGTGGCGGAGGATGGTAGCGATGTTGTTGGCTTTTAGACGGGTATTTATGGCGTTGAGAACCGCACGAGCCATCGGCACGGCAAAGTGCATCTCATACATGGCCGGAATGTTTGGAGCTAGGATAGATACCTGCAAGCACAGAGAGGTATAAACGCTAATGAATATAATTTTGATTTGTACCAATATTTAGACGAATAGTGGAAGAAAACGATAACATTACTACAAGTGAGGTTTTGATGATTAAGAAGAATCGCTTACATGCATATATTTAGTTATTATTAACAGAATGATCATGTGTTTGATATTACTATAAAGACTCCCTGTAACAAAATTTTCATCCGCCTGATAGATTGTTATATATATGCATTTCATATAATAACTTTATCTGGATAAGGTTCTCTATAATCACGTACAGCCAAAGCAAAGTAAATCTATAGCTGAAAGACAAAATTGAGTCCCAAATGAATCTTTCCACTTCAGACATTTTCCCCTGTCTATCAAAAATATGATTTCACTGAATCCGAATGTACTCAGAGCAAAGTTAGATGAAACCAAAGAGAAACTGGGAGCATAAAACGTACCACATCGTTCTGGACGACATTGAGAGAGCGGAGCGACGAGGCGAGTCGGAGGCACCGCTCGTGGGTTTGGCGCCATGTGAAGCGGCCGGACTCGTGAACAACAGAAGTCCGGTCGGCGTACGCTGAAGCGGCTCTCTTCAAGAATGTGAGAGGTGTGAGCGGGACGTAATTCGTTTCGCATTTCGGGAGGTCGCCCATTGTTCTTCGTGTTGGAAGGTGGCGAGACGGGGCGCTAGAGAGAGAGAGAGAGAGAGAGAGCTGTTTTGTGCGCTACAGTGGATGAACGAATACAGTCTTTGGGTTTATATAGGAAAAGAAAACCTTGTTTTGACAGTTTTCACCACGACACCGTTTTTAATACATATCTCCAAAACTTTTATCATTAGTAAATGCCACGGAGTTCTTGTTCGACTTCTTTAATAACGCCCTAGATTACAAAAAACAATATGCCAGTTGCAGACAACGCCCGACGAATAATTTAACGCTGCTCTCGTTCATTGAGTTGGAGGAATCATAGGAGGCCAGGCAATTTCCCATCTTGAATGGGCTACGCAAGAGCACCTGGGTCGAATAATATCCCGGAGGTGGAAGGAAGATAGAAGACGAAGTAGGGAAGCTCCGACGGAGGGAGGTGTGCATTAAATTATGTCTCGAATTCAATAAAAGAGGCCCCATCGGGATTGGAGGATGTAGATTGTCGGACGATTTTCGGCAGTGTGGCATTTATTAAAGGAAGCAATCCAAGTCGGTCATCATCTCCTTTTGACCAACTCTGCGAACAAAGAAAAGAAAAGTCCCTCTTGCAGACTAATGGTGTAATTCTCCGGTTCATGAGTGGATTACCGGTGGTCGGCTTTCCCCGTAGATATAGGTTTTAACGCTCGGACCAACTAACGTAAATCTCTCGTATCCAGCGCTATTGCTTGTTTTATTTCCCTGTCATTTTTCTCTCGCTCTTGATTCAATTGCAAAATTCCGATTGGCTTCAACGTTCTCTTTTACAACAATGCGATTGTCTTGACTCCGTCCAGCCTCATTTTCGATAGCTTCTGAGTCTCGTCAAGATGATCGCTATACCCGACATTCTTGTACTCAATATGGACAGTAGGTTTGAACAGGTATCGAGCAAGAACCACAGCCTTACCTTATTCAAGTTCTTATGGCAGAGCTCG
This sequence comes from Syzygium aqueum, assembly GCA_031216185.1. Classification (NCBI taxonomy): domain Eukaryota; kingdom Viridiplantae; phylum Streptophyta; class Magnoliopsida; order Myrtales; family Myrtaceae; genus Syzygium; species Syzygium aqueum. Next base: position 40,391,820 of record CM062236.1, read on the forward strand.
AGGAGATATGCCACTTTCTTGGCTCGGTGTTTGTCTTCAGCATCACCAATTCACAATAGCATCCTCGAGAAAGACACGATTTTCAACATTAGCTCCTGTCGCCTGTCGGTACGCATAGGCCAGATCAAGAGCAATTGGAGGATGAAAGCCCCGCTAGGTGGAGCAAGGGACTGTGCAGGCCCAAGTCAGAAGATCATAAACAGCGACTTTGACCAAATTCAGAGCACACCCCTTCTCGGCCCTTTCCCAACAAGAGACACCATCGATCTTATACTCATCCCAAGCACCTCGGCTCGGGTTTTGAATTCAATCCCAAGCCTCAAACCCGCCTAATTATCGAGTTGCAGAAACGATGATCTGAAACTTGGTGCGTGAATGAAAACCCGAATCTCCATAAAACACGAAGGCAAGTGATAGATTGCCAACCGCACGCCCGGGAAAAAAGCCCACTTGTACTTTCACCGTTTGGTTCCATAAATATCTGTATGGTTATAGTACAAAATCTTCTATAAATCAACGTGAAGATAGCACATTTCCATAAGTTGATCATTTGGAGATTTTTTATGATTTGTGTTTTTATTCAATTTCCATGTAGATCAAATTCTTATATTTTTATCTTTAACTTTCACTATAATTATAGGCGATGATATTTTTATTTTTGCTATACAACATATCAATGAAAACGGTACACTTCATCAACTCAATTCTTTGTTTTCTTTATGGTATCAAAGCCATGCAAGGGCACACTAATCTTTTCTTGTTAAAAAAAAAATCAATACAATCATGTTGCCTCCTTTGAACCCGAGATTTCCATTTCCTGCAAACATCATTGTGGCAAATTTTGTTACATTGAAGCTCAACAAAAACAACTTTTTTTACTTTGGGAAACACGCGTATTATCATTGATTACAAGTCGAGACCTATTTAGTTTCCTTATCAGAGAGATAGAGAGATAGTTGCACCACCGCAGACACGGACATAAGAAAATGCAACCGAAGTCAATAATCTTGAATATACGTCATGGGTGTGTAGTGATTGCCTCATAAAGTTTTGAATCATGGGCACACTCTCAGAAGAGGTTCTCGGACATGCCATTAGACTTCAAATAGTAGAAGAATTATGGAAAGTTCCCAACGATCATTTCAAGGAAAGCTCAGTGACTCATGTACTTGACCTCCTTGGACAACTTCAACATATCATGAGAGAAAATAACTTCGCGACTTTAAATTTATTTGCAATTAATTGCATTCCATTGATAAACCTGAATCGAATGCTAATGAATTTTTCAGATTACTTGAAAGATTTGATGATAGCTATGAGTCGTTTAAAACAACTATCTTAAGGCCTCCTCTTTTATCTCATGCGGAAGTGGTTGCACAACTTCAAAGTTATGAGTTATGAAACAAAGTGATGTGGACATCGAACCCTATCGAAGAGGAGGTGCTAGGGACCCGTTGTTCTATCCGCCAGGCCCGATCACTCGAGCGAGAGCGAAGGAATTCAAACAAGCTGTCGGCATCATGATTCAAGATATTTGGAATAGAGACAATATGGATTCGAAACTTGAAGATTCTGAAGCTCCTTGGTGCAACATGATTACTCTTGGTCCAGCGAATTCTGAAAGCGCTTAGAATTGACGAACTCTGAATTGGCTCAAATTTGGATGGACGCTTGGAAACGAGTCGTTGATCAATACACACTACTTTAGTAGTGATTGATGACGTTTTTTTAGCGATTTGGAGTTGTTTAGATGAACTTTTAGGCCTATTTCTATTTTTGGACGAATTTTTAGTAATTAAGGTTATTTTTATAATTTTAATCCTAGTAGGATTAGGATTAGGGTTAGCACCTTATATAAGGTTGCTTACAGAATTTTAAGAGAGGCAGAATTTTATATAGAGAAGTTTTCTTCTTGAGTTCTCTTGAGAACCAAATCTTATCAAGGTTTCCTTGTGGCGATCGAATTCAACTTATCGAGCAAGATCGCGAATTCTCTTGTTCGTGGCGTTATAGCGTGGATTGGTTGACACAGGTTCGTCAACAGGTCACGTTCATACCAAGATTACCAATCACAGGTTCGATTGGGGGTCGAGGTCAGCAATTCGTAACTCACAGATCTTCGTAGAACGATCATCTTCCGCACAGATTCATATCACAAAGGCACTTCAACCGTGCTCCCAAACATTCGATGGCATTTATCTCATGGCAACGTAACGGTGGCTACAAAAACAACCCTAGATGAAGGAGTAGAGTACTCACGTTTAATTCTAGGGGTCGTGGCTTTTCTCAAACAAACCATAATGGTTGGCACTTTTCAGGAAACTATTATACCATTCAGCAAACCAAAACCGTTGGTCTACCGTCAAATTCAAACTTAGGAGTGATATATCTCATATGTCATATATGTAAGAAGAGGGATGCATTGAATTGCTAGTATCGTTTCGACAATAGTTATCAAAGCGTTAATATACCCCCATGGCCTGGATCCTCTTCATATCTCAAACTCACAAGATGAAGATTGACATCTGGACACTTGTGCTAATACTCATATGACGGATAATCTAGGCAATCTTATAAACGTAGTTCTCTACCATGGCCATGATAATATGATAGTCGGGAAAGGTGCAGCACTACCAATTGCTCATGTTGGGACTAGTCAATTTGGCAATGAGACTGGTCAGTTTTCACTTAATAATGTTCTAGTCATTCCACAAATTAAGAAAAATATATTATTAATCTCTCAATTGACAAGAAATACCTTTGCTATTCTAAGTTTGATGCCTATGGTTTTTCTATCAAGGACTCCCGAACACACCAGGTATTATTAACAGGAAATAATCATCAAGGCTTATATACCAATAAGGACCTGCATTTTATGGCATTCTTTTCATAGAGAAACAAGTTTGCGGATGAACTTACATGGCATCGCTGATTAGGCCATCCAATAGTCATATTTTACAGCTTTGCGATCTAATGATTTAATTCCAGTAAATAAATCCACTCATACTTTATGTACAAGTTGTCATACTAGTAAAAATTCAAGATAGCCATTTTCTTTATCCGATTTTCGATGCTCCCATTCACCGGAGAAAGTAAATTGTGATATCTGGGAACCGAGCCCAATTCCTTCTATGAAAACATTTCAATATCATGTGGTATTTATAGATGATTTCTCCCAATACTATTGGTTATCCATTGAAGTGAAGTCAAATTTCTTTATGATTTTCCTATCTTATCAAAAATTAGTTGAAAATCGGCTTGATAGGAAAATTAAAGTGTTTCAATCTGATGGAGGAGGTGAATTCATCAGCAATAATTTTCTCAAGCATCTTCGTGAATGCGGCATACAACAACAACTCTCTTATCCAGGTACACCGGAACAAAACGGTGTTGCTGAGAGGAAACATCAACACATTGTTGAACTCAGGCTTGCTACATTATTTGAGGATTCTATGCCACTCAACTATTGGGTGGAAGCTTTTACAACAACAAATTATTTGATAAATCAGCTTCTTCCACTGCTCTAGGCAACTGCATTCCATACTCAGTCTTATTTGAGAATGACCATGATTAATCATTACTCCGAATGTTTGGCTCTCGTTGTTATCGATATTTACACAACTACACGATGAACAAATTTGACAAGCACTCTTTGTCGTGCGTATTTTTGGGATATAGTGAAAAGCATAAAGGATATCATTGTCTTCATCAATCAACTGGTCATGTTTATATATCTCAACATGTTTTTTTATGAGCACTATTTTCCTTTTGCCTCTTCTTCTTTAGTTATTGCTACAACTGAGAGGGAGCCATTGTAATGGAATTCAACCTTAAGTCCATCACAAATAAAAGCTTCTAATGATCATTGGACTATGCCCCAACCTAGTCCAAAAGTTGGTCAAAATGGTTTTTCACCAACAAATCTTAACTACACAAGCAAACATGCACAACTATTTGCCGAGATAGAACCAAACTCAAATGTTTCATCTGCTACTCTATCTAATCATGTTCCACGACCAACGAAGAGTGAAGCTTTAGTTCAGTCTCAATATGAAGCTTCCACATCCTCAGTTCATTCCATGGTTACACATTCAAAGACCAGGATCTTAAAGCCAAATCCCAGGTATGCCAATATAGCAATATCATCTATCCATCCCAAGCTAAGCATTGTCCATTCAACCTTAAAATACCCTAGTTGGATAGCTGTTATGCTTGGGGAGTTGGATGTTCTTAAAATCAACAAAACATGGGAACTTGTTCCCCATCATCCCTCGATGAATGTGGTTGGATGTAAATGGGTGTACAAGATAAAGCTACATGCAGATGATTCACTTGACTGATTGAAAGCTCGAGTTGTTGCAAAAGACTTTTATTAAGAAGAGGGCGTTGACTTCCTATAAACTTTCAATCTGGTAGTCCAACAAGCCACTATTCACATTGTCCTATCTATCACTACTATTAAGAATTGGGAAATTTGCCAATTAATTTTCATGAACACTTTCCTACATGGCGATCTCTAGGTTCCCATCTATTTGGAACAACCACTGGGCTTCTATGATTCATTTCGCCCTATTTTATGTATGCTTACTCTAGCATGCGCCATATGGCCTCAAACAAGCTCTCGGGGCACAGTTCGACAAATTTAGCAATTTTCTTTTGGAGTATGGATTCTTCTGCAACACTATTGATCCATCACTATTTGTTTATCGTGGATTCTTCTACAACACTGTTGATCCATCACTATTTGTTTATCGTCATTGTGGTCATACTATTATTCTATTGCTCTACGTGAATGATATGGTCCTCATTGGTGATTCCCCGAAATTACTAAGCCATCTCGAGCAAGCACTTGGTCAAGTGTTTTTCATGAAAGACCTTAGCGTTCTTCATTATTTCTTGGGCATTAAAGTCAATCACTCCACTGATGGACTATTTCTCTCACAACAAAAATATTTCATTTTTTGATTGGACTCACAACAAAAATATGCCCTGTATCTTTTGAGTCAAGCATCAATGGCGCAATGTAAGCCGATTGCTACTCCAATAGCTACCAAGCAACAACCACTTAAACATGGTGATAAGCCCTACCTTGATCCATCCCATTTCCGAAGCATTGTAGGCATTCTTCAATACCTTATCCTCACTCGTCTAGATCTCTCGCTTGCGATATGCATGCCCCCATTGTTGCTCACTATCAAATGTAAAACGTATTCTTCGATATGTTTGCGAGAATTTATACCAAGGCTTCGCATTTTATCTCGTAGTTCTTTCCATTTATTTGGCTTTACTGATGTAGACTAGATTGGGAGCAAACTCATCCGACGATCTGCCACTAGTTTTTTGTACTTTTCTAGGCGCAAATTGTATTTTATGGTGTTCCAAGATACAACTTACTATGGCCTGCTTCACAACTAAAGCCGACTACCGGGCTCTTCCTTCCATAGCTACTGAATTCACTTGGATTTCATACACATTACATGACATTGGGATCAACTAACATCAACCTTCATTACTTTTCTCGTACAACATGTAAGCATTACATCTCACAAGTAATCCAGCTTTTCATCCTCAGACAAAGCACATTGAGATCTATTATCATTTTGTTCGAGAAAAGATTACTCTTGGTTCTATTGTAACTCGTTATGTTCCATCTTCCTCACAAGTTGTTGATATCTTCACCAAACCATTGACTCGAGATAGATTTATCAGTTTACAAACCAAACTCGGTCTCTGGTCTTGCCTATTGATCGATTTGAAGGGGAGTATTGAAGTATCAAATTAAAAAGCAAAATATCAAGATGGTTGTTGACACCTAAATTTTGGCAACCATTTAGCCGTAATTTACATAAAAAATTAGGGATTAAATTTTAACCCCTAAACAAAAATATCAAAATTGCATAACATATAGCTTAGGTCCATTTAGGATAATTGCATTTCGCATCGGACCAGCACTGGCAGACGAGCTCAAAATTCATCGAACGAGACTCGGCTCACTTGGGAAGCAAGGGCCGAAAATCACAAGTTAAACGGGCTCGGTTGTTTTAATTTGAGCTTAATTTAGTCCATTGTGCTTAATTAAATAAAAGCCCAAATTAATTCAGCCCGCTTAGAATTAGATGAAATTAAATGATAATTAAAGCCCAAGCCCAAGCCTAAGCCCATTAGGACTAACAAGCCCATCTAATTGACCTAGATTAGCATTATAAGTGTGTCATTAGATCAGATTTTTGGGGACAGAATTTTCAGTTCAGAAATTTTTAGAGAGAAAGGAGTGAGTGGGAGAGAAGAGAGAGAGGGACAGCCACCGCCGCGCCTCCCATCGAGCGCCACCGCCGCGCCGAAGGACCGCCACCTCCACACCGCATTGCCTCTACACCGTGCGCCGCGCCTCCAACCACGCGTCGCTGTCTGCCGATGAAGCCTCTGCCCTGCACCGCGTCGCCTTGCTTCACGTTCTCCCTGCCGTGCCAGAGCTACCCCTTTGCCGGACACCGCCACTGCACAACCGTGCCGGAAGAGCCCCGAGCGGCGCCTCAGCTGCTGCTCCAACCTTCTGCCCATCACCGCCACCAGTCACCGCCCGGAGCTGCTCATCCGCCGACGTCCGTTGTGCCCTCCGGTGCCCCTGCCTCTGTCTGGAACAGTCGTCCGCCGTTGTTGTTCCGTCGGTGTCTCAACTGTCCCCACCGCCTCAGCAGCTGTACACCGCCGCCTGGAGGACGCCGACCCCACTGTTCCGCCGGCCGTGCCGCTGCTGCAGCCACCCCGGAGAGCCGCCGTGCACCGTGACGCTGCCCGTTCGCGCCGCCATCCACTAGAGCTTCCCTCAAGCCGCGTCGCTGCTGCCCCGCCGTGACTCACCCTTGCCATGCTGCCGTTCCCGACACCGTGCCTCCGTGTCGTTCGTCGCTTGATCCCCAATCCCGAACCTTCGGTGATTCGAATTCGGAGATTATTTGCAAATTAGGTAATGATATTATCCGATATATTTTTAAATATTTAGATTCCTAATTTAAATATTTTGAATATTTTGTGAATATCATGTGGATTGCTAGATATCTTAGGATAATGTCTGTGATATCCGTAATATTTTTAAATTTATGAAATTAGGAATCATTCATAATTTAGCAACGTATCCGGACGACTATCCGACCTTATCCCTAAGGTACGATATGCGGCGATACGGGAAATTATTATCTTATCTATAATCACTTCGGTACGATAATGAATTTTATCTGCTTTCCAAATTTAAACGATCAACTTTCCATCGATATCTATAACCCTATAGATATGACCGTTAGTTCGATTTCTGTGCCTAATTTGAATTTGAAACAAATCTGGCGAATTGCGTGGACTGATTTTAATCATGATGGTTATTTATTTGTTTGATTTATTTCTTCTTAAAAAAATTCAAAAATATTAGTTGGGATTTAAATTAGAAGTTTTTGCAACCATAAATATATCTAGAAGATAGGATAATTATTTAATTTAAATTAGGACTTGAGATAATCTATTTCCTAGTTTAAATTAGGTATTATTCTAATCTTAGTGGATTATTTAGGTTATTTTTAAATTCCGAATTTTCATAAAAAAAACCCAAAAAATGAGTTGCTTTAGGATAGAATAAGTCATTTTCCTTAGGATAGATTGCATTCTTAATTTGGGTAATTTTTTTAATTTCGAATTTTAATAGAAAACACCAAAAAAGAAGTTGTTAGATTGCATGTTATTTTAGGCATTTTTTAATTCCGAATTTAATTAGAAATTACCAAAAATAAATCATTTTGCTCGTCATTAGAATTAGGTCACGTTGTCGCATGACATATAGTTTGCATGTTAGGTTGCATTAATCGCATGCCAATTTTCACACGTCATTTCATATAGTTTAGCTTTCATTTAAATAAGTGAAAATAAAAAAAAATTGAGTGAATTGCTTGTTAATTAGAAATCATATTAGGGTTGTTGATGTGATTTTCTAGCTAACAATGCAGATGTTTACGTTGCTTCGAGGTAAGTAATTCTTTCAATCTGCAATTTATTTAATGTTTTCTTGGGTGTTAAATTAGTGGTTTGCGCACCCGCATGAACGCCTCACATGTTAGTGACTAAGTTGAAATAGATCCAGACTGCATGCCAAAACTTTTTTTTTTGAAAAGAAAAAGTACCGAAAGGGCGTTAGACTAGATCTAGCGTAATTAAGTCCCCGAACTTAAAATCTCTGGTTCGTAGAATTAAAACATATCTCCCTATGTTTTATTTAGGTTTCTAATCGACCTACCACAAATAGATTAGTGGCGACTCCAAACACGAAAACATTTGCATGTTAAAGACTTAAACCCTAAGTTGCGAATTGGTAGGGTTTGGGAGGACCCGAGTTAAGCTTAATCTTAATAATCCATTAGCCTGAAAAAGAAAATTTTTTAGGTCGCGACAATGGTTATAGTGCAGAATCTTCTACAAATCAGCATTAACACACAAGCAAAGTTTCCACGAGTTGATCTTTTGAAGATTTCTTCTGATTAATTTTTTAATTCAATTTCCATATAGATTAAATTGTTATCTTTTATCTTTAACTTTTACCAAAATTATAAGTGATGATATTTCTATTTATACTGTACAACATATCAATGAAATAGTCCGCTTCATTTACTCAATTCTTTGTTTTATTTATCGTGCTATACACAAACAATACTAACCTATATTCATAGAAGAAATATTAACGTAATATGGCTGACTGAGTTCTTGTTTTGGGATATTTGTCAAATGAATTCCGAGCCATATCCGAAAACTAGACCTTATATCGTTCTCTAGGTGGTAATCTAATGAGTCCAGGCCCCAACGCCCAAGAGCTGACAAAAATCTAGTAGGGTTCGAGCGGGTCAAGAACCCAACGAATCCCGAACCATTTTCGATTGGTAAGTTGTTGACACCTATGTTTAATTTACCTAAAATTAATTGCACAAAATTTAGGAGTTAATTTTCTTTAATTCCTAAAACAAAAAAATATTTCAATTTAAAATGCATTGCATATACAAATTAGGTAATTTTTATATTAATAGAGTCTGTTAAATTTTAAAAAAAAATCGTGATGGGCCAGGTCGGAGCCGGGCCGACCCGGCCCGTCTTCTTTTTTTTCCTTTTCTTTTTCCCCCGCGGGCCCAAGGCCCTTTTCTTTTTTTTTCCTTCTTTCTTTCCCCCACGCGGGCTGGCCCGGCCCGGCCCAGCCCCTCCTACTCCTTCCTTCTTCCCCCTCCAGCCGGCTGTCCCTTTCCCCTCCCCTGTTTGCCCCTGTTTCCTAACGCCACCGTGACGCGCCGAAGCAGCTCCGCGCCGTCGCCATCAGGACATAGGAGGCCCGGAGGAGCACGCCAACGGGCCAGTCCCGTCCGCCCCAGATTCCTGGGCTCTCTCCCTCTCTCCCTTCCTTCCTCACCGCACTGAACCGGCCCCCCTGCTCTGCTCTGCACCGGCCTACAATTGGCCACGAAAGTTATGGGGTGGCGTAGGCCGGTGCAGGCCGTCGTCACGCCGACGTAGAGAAGCAGAGAGTGAGTGTCGTCTATAAAAACTGAAGAGAGAGATTGAGAGGGGGTCGGCCAGAGAGAGAGAAACAGGGAGAGAGAGAACGAAGAGAGAAGAAAGAGAATAGAGAGAGAGAGAGAGAGAGAGAGAGAGAGAGAGAGAGACCGAACCAAGAGTCCACCAGAGGAAGGGGAGGAACCAGCAACGTCGTCATCGCCCTCAGACCCACCGGAAAGCCACCCAGTCGCACCGTCGACCAGTGAGCCTCCCCGGCCGAGACACGCCTCTGTTTTGCTCTGTTTTTTTACACGTTTTGGTCGGGACTCGCACTGGCTGTTTCGTGCGAACCGCCATTGCTCCCGGTCTATACTCTCTGTCGAAGGCAGGCCGTGGCCGTCGAAGCCGAACCAGTCACCGAAAGAGGTCAAAAGCCTCCGTTTTTTGCCGCGCGCACCAGATGTTCGATAAAATGCCTCAATGAAGCCGGGTAAGTTTCGTTCGCCGGTTTGGCGAGCAGGTGGTCGGACGGCGAGTTTGGCGATCAGTGAAGCTCGGTGATGGTCTAGGAGGCAGGTTTGGGGGGCAATGCCAGTCTGGGTCGCCGGCAAAAGGCCAATTTTGGCTCCACCGGCGTCCCTCGTGCCTGCACATGTGGGTATGACCCAACCCGAGTCAGCCGACCCGACCCGAGTCAATTCTCGGGTCGAATCCGTTGACCCGAATCGGTTTCGACCGACCCAGATCGACTGATCCGACCCAGGTCAGCGACCGAGTAGGATCCGTTGACTCGAGTCGATTCCGACCCGATCTAGATCGACCGATCCAACCAGAGTCAACGCTCGTGTCGGATCCGACCGACCCGAATCTGCAACCCAACCTGTTTTTAATATTATATTTATTATTTTTTAAAAAAATTTAAATTTTTATCCCATTCTTTTCTATTTTATTTATTTATTTATAAAAAAAGAAAATCAATTTTAAATTATGTGGTATATTTGGGTGTTTTTAACTTATTATGCATGTTATTTTCAATCACATAAATCGCATGTTTAATTAGATATACCTACTATTATTGTTATCATGCATGTTTTCCAATTAAAGTACAATCGCATGAGTTGTTATATTTTGAATGTCATCTGACTTAGTTAGAACCTTAGGCTGCATGCCTGCTTTGATTGCTAATCGTTTCTAATTACGCACTCGTTTGATCACCTCACATGTTAGGAGAAATGTCCTAAAATCAATCCAAATTGCCACACAAATGTTTTCTGAAATGAACAGGATAAAAAGGTATCGAAATGGTATTAGTTATTCAACTAGTGTAACCAAGTCCCCGAACACAGCCAATCTCTGGTTTGTAGGAATAGGGTGATTCTCTCATCACCCTAATTGGATTTTTAATCGACCTACCCCAAATTGATTAGTGTCGATTCTTTGATGTAAACCACTTGCATGTTAAAAACTTAAACCCTAAATCGCGATATGGTATGGGCTTGGAAGAGCCCGAGTTAAGTCCCGAACCTAGACTTAGCATGTACCAGGCGAGACCCTCCCTTTTTGTGTGTTTTCAAAAAGAGCGGGGAGGTTGGTCGCGACATAAGTTATTGGTAGAACCAAGAATATCGCGAATGTCAAAGCCACACACATGGTAATCAGGCAACATTGATGTACATCAAATGACTACAACCGTCCTTCTTGGCACCCTTCTAGTGAAATGTAAGATTGGGCTTACTAGGCATGAAGGAATCTTTTGGGGGCAGTCAAGGGGAAAATTGTCCAAAAAGTCCTCAACTTATTGCACTTCTGTCAATTCAATCCTAAACCTTTTCACTTCTTGCCAATTGAGTCCATCCGGCCAATTTTGACTGGCCGGCGCTAACATGATAATTTTTTTAATTTTTTCAAATTTTTAATCGTTTTTTCTCTTTTTTTTTTTTCTGATTTCTTCCCTCTAGCCGGTCCGGTGACTGGCAACCGACCAAAGGTGAGGGCTAGCGAGGTCCTCTAGCGAAGCTTGCCCCCGCCGGCCACCGATGTGGGAGCCTCGCCCAACCAAGGTAATGCTAACCTCGCCGTCGCAACCCAAGAGCTTCGCCAGAGGCCGGCGAGGTCAGCCTCGCCGGCCCTCGCCTCTAGCCGGTCGCTGGATCGTCCAAAGGGAAGAAGTCAAAAAGAAAAAAAAGATTTAAAAATTCAAAAAATTATATTTAAAAATTGCCATGTTAGCGTTGGCTAGACGACTGGTACTAGTCAGCAGCCACGTCAGTACCGGTCAGCCAAAATTGGCCGGATGGACTCAATTGACAAAAAGTGAAAGGTTTAGGACTGAATTGGCAAACTTAAAAGGCTTAGAATTGAATTGGCAAAAATACAATAGGTTGAGGACTTTTTGGACAATTTTCCTGACGGTCGAGAGATGATGGGACAGTGGGAAGAATAAGGACATTTTGGTGAAGCAACCCCCGGAATATGGATGTCCTGAGTAATATGCCTTTCTGGAGGATCATGTGATTCTTGAAAGTTGATAGTCGCTGGTGTGGGTGGAATAACACAACGTATGGACCTTGTTCACATCCAAGCCCTTTATAAAAACAAAAGGAGAACTCGTTAAGATCACAAAGCCCTTCTCAGATTTATCAACTCTCTCTTTCTCTGTGTGTAGAGACCTCGTCCCCGAAGATATTGCGGGAAAATCTTTTAGCCTTGGAAAAATCTCTTCATTCTTTCTCTTGTTTTTCTACTTTTGGTGGGGGGAGCTATTTAGGTTTTGTCTCAATACCTCTCACGCAATCTTATTCTCGTGGAGAAAAATAAAAGGTGACTTTTCTTGGGCAAAAGAAGTCTCTCTTCTTCTTCTTCTTCTTCTTCTTCTTCTTCTTCTTCTTCTTCTTCTTCTTCTTCTTCTTCTTCTTCTTCTTTAATATCATCTCTGTTGTAACAGTAATCTTGCAAAGAAGTTCATCATCATTCAGGAGAGTTCTCTTCTCCCTGCCTTTGTCGTGTCCCTTTTGGGCCACGAGATTGAAGGGAAAATTGTTTGAAAGGAAGACGAGACGGAGAAGGAGACGGAGAGGAGAGGAGTGATAATGGCAGGGAACGAGTGGATCAATGGCTATCTGGAGGCGATACTGGACGCGGGACGCTACGACACGAAGAGAAGGGGCGATGGGAAGATTGGTGGTGGTGGTGTTGCTAATGAGATTGGCGGCAATGAGAGGGAGGGAAGCTTGTTCAGCCCCACCAGGTACTTTGTGGAAGAAGTTGTCAATAGCTTTGATGAGTCTGATCTTCACAAGACATGGATCAAGGTTATTATACTCTCTCTCTCTCTCTCTCTCTCTCTCTCTCTCTCTCTCTCTCTCTCTCTCTCTCTCTCTCTCTCTCTCTCTCTCTCTTCGACATACAACATTGTACCGTACGTTATTAGCTATCTCACGTTAGATGACATTGCAATTGACAAAAAGGTCTAGTGAGAGACTAATCTCGACTGTTGAACATCAATAACGTATGATACTCCTTTTAGAGTGTTACAAATAATGTGTAACAAAGTCAAAGTGACGTACCGTGAATAGATTGACCATATTTTTCAGCATTAGACTACATCCCTCTTCAAATTGAATCTTGTAAAAAATTTATCTTTATTGTTCCTATCTTAACTTCTTGTGAATCGATCTTTCCAGAAAGACACTGCAAGTAGCATTTCAAGTTTGCCATACTAAGCGAGAAATTATTAATTAGGGATTACTCCCATCTTGTGGCTTCTTAACGAGTAGCAATTCAAATGCAAATGTATGCACACTCCCTTTCCATCGGATCATTGAGCTCAATAATTCGCATCATTATCGGTTTCACTTACTATAAAAGAAATAAAAATTGTACTCTATGGGGCTCAACCCTCATAAATCTCTTTTAAATATATATTTAAGCATATTTAGGTGGGCAGCTACATCTATACCTCTTTAATATATATGTGTATGTCAAGTACATGTTTATACATCTTTGTGCAAGAAATATTTTCTGTTTTTTTCGGTTGAATTTGACACGATTCATAAGCCCGTTATGTTTAAATTTGACACGATTGATAAGCCCGTTATGTTTAAATTTGACAAATCTTTATCATACACAATAATGTTCTAGACAACAAAACTATCACCAACTTTGGCCCCACACTCTCACATGCATATTAAAACCAATAGGTTTGTCCTCACAATAGTATATTATGTGGGTATCCTGGCCAAGATATTTCTTTAAATAAACAAACAAAAAGAAGAAAAAGAAGCGAATAAATTCCTAAAAAATCTAATTGCATGGCGTTAACTCAGAAAAAGAATAAAAGCTTAGGGAATATATTCCACCAATTGTCGTGACACCTACTCTTTTCTGGCCCAATCCTTGGTGTGACACTTGAATAATAACGTATTTAACGGCTTCCCCCAGTTGCGCTCGGGACAAAAAGCTCTTGGTTTCGTGGCCAATCACCACCACATAAAATTGGGCAATACCCGAAAATATTAATTGCTAAAAATTAATTAATCATTTGGTGCTTCTATTTCACTTATTTAAGTATGTCCAATATGCCTTCACATAATTTACTAAACAAATTCTATTAAAGTACCATAGTAATATCCCTGCTATTGCACCTATGCTTAACGAGTTTGCGGATGCGACCAAACCGCATTTGCGATTGATTGTGAGGGAGGAGGAAAATGGTCTTATTGGGTTAGCTTGATCTACTCTTTTGACTCGGGGAAAAACGAAGATAACTATCGTGTGGAATTTAATGTTATTTCCGAAATGATGACGTGTTTGTCAAATTCAATTGTACATATGTCCATGTTCGATGCATGCCTAATGTGTAATTTCACTAGACGCCGCATGAATTCCAAGCGTTCCTCTCTATCAAAAACTTTATGTGGCGAATGGAATCGACCGCGGTGCATGGAACGCATCGGAACTCACACTCGTGACCGGGACGATCTAGTACATTTGATTTATGGGATATTTTACCGAAATCAAAAGGGGAGAGGGAGGAGTTGGAAAAGGAAGTCTTTCTTTTCTGTTGCTGCTGCTGCTGCTGTTGATGATGTAGACGGTGAAGTTGTGAATGACTTGGCAATGCAGGTGATAGCAACAAGGAATACTCGTGAGCGCAATAACAGGCTCGAGAATATGTGCTGGCGGATCTGGCATCTCGCCCGCAAAAGGAAGCAGGTATTCCATGCTTTTTTGCTTCTCTTTACATGATTTTGCATCAGTTCACCAGCTTTTCCATGGCTTATACAGAAAAGTGGTAACTTGGCAAATAGGTTATTTCGAAAGTAGGAGATGCAAAGTGGCACGCGAAAAAAGTCTTAGGGACAAAATATTGGAGCATAACGCTTCTTCGCCCTGCCCTCATAATAAAATGTTGATAAAAAAAAAAGGTAAAAGAGAACCGGAAACAAGATAGTTCTAAATCTTTTTCATGAAACTTCAATGTAATTCTTTCGGCCAACCTGACATTGCTAACATGACGTCCAGTTATGGTCGGCTATCCTGCGTGACACGACTGACGATCTAATGTGACCAATTACGTGGACTACTACGTCAGCAATTTCTAGTGACAATTGATCAGAATGGTTATATTGAAATTTTGTATAAAGATTTATAACTACATCGGCAAGATGGAAAATGTAGAACCAAATGGGCATCGCTACAATAGGCTTAGAACTGAGTTGGTAATTTTTCCCATAAAATAGAGTAGTTATGACAAAAAAAATTATTTTCATTGGATTCTACAATAGGGATTTCAATATTAGTTTTTATTCGTCCTTCCATTACATGTCCGTTGGTAAATTCAACGAAGAGTAAATGTTCAAGAAATGATCAGTTATCAATGGCCATTGTATAGTTTGCAAAAACGGAGGAGAGAGTTAAACCTCGTGCTTGCAGATAGCATGTGATGACGCACAGAGGCTAGAGAAACGGCGCCTCGAGCGCGAGCAAGGCCGTAACGATGCGGCGGACGATCTCTCTGAGCTTTCAGAAGGCGAGAAGGAGAAAGGCGATGGCAACAACAGTCCCGAGCCCACCAAAGACAAGATTGCCAGAATCAACTCTGATTTGCAAGCATGGTCGGACGATGTAAAGCCGCGGCGACTCTACATTGTCTTGATAAGGTACTTACTATTTTACTAAGATTGATTCTTTGCCATATGAATGACAACTTAGGGAATCATTCCTCTAGCCAATGGACCAACAGGAGTATCATTCTTGATGCGTAAGGCTAGTGCTTTCCTTAAAGCCAAGTTCAGCAAGTGCACTTTCTCATGCATGCTTTATGTGCAAATACATGTATGATGGGTGGGTTCAAACTTATAAAATCGAAACAAATTTATTGAAGTGCTAAGAAAAGCAGTTATAATAATGTGAAGCGAAAGAGATTATCTGATAACCTTGATCATGATATATTGGCTTTTTGAAACATATAATGCTTATTTTGTATGTAGTATGCACGGGTTGGTGCGTGGAGAAAATATGGAACTCGGACGGGACTCCGACACTGGTGGTCAGGTAGAGATGTATAAGAAATCCATGTGCAGATCAGCTTAAATGCTTCTGCTCCAACTATGGACAATGGATTGAGACTAATCAAGTTGGAGTGCTATGGACGTTTTAACGTATATACATGTCCTAGGCGATCCTTGGTCACTAGTTTCGGTGCAATTTTCAGGTGAAGTATGTCGTTGAACTTGCTCGAGCTCTGGCGAGCACTAAAGGAGTGTACCGTGTTGATCTGTTGACCCGCCAAATCACGTCGCATGAGGTGGACTCGAGCTATGCTGAGCCCATCGAAATGCTGTCCTGTCCCACTGATGCCGGTGGCGGCTGCGGTGCCTACATTATTCGCATCCCTTGTGGGCCTTGTAACGAGTAATCACATTATCCATCACCCAGTTTATTGTGCCATAGCTAGGCATATAAGCATACGTTTGTAGCCATGGAAGGTTTATAACATTGATTGAAACATATTCAGGTACCTTCCAAAGGAGTCACTTTGGCCTCATATAGCCGAATTTGTCGATGGAGCACTGAACCACATCGTCAACATGGCGAGAGCTCTTGGGGAACAGATTGATGGTAAGCCGGTTTGGCCTTACGTGATACATGGCCATTATGCCGATGCAGGGGAGGCGGCAGCGCTCCTGTCTGGTGTCCTCAACGTGCCGATGGTCATAACGGGGCACTCGCTTGGTAGGAACAAGTTTGAGCAATTGCTCAAACAAGGAAGGCTTTCTAGGGATGACATAAACACGACCTACAAAATTATGAGAAGGATCGAGGCGGAGGAGCTGGGTTTGGATGCCGCCGAGATGGTGGTAACGAGCACAAGGCAAGAGATCGAAGAGCAATGGGGCTTGTATGATGGATTTGATCTCAAGTTGGAGAGGAAGCTTCGGGTTAGGCGACGGCGTGGGGTGAGTTGCTATGGACGGTACATGCCAAGGATGGTGGTAAGAATTCAACATTCCGTTTCTTGGTCACAGCTATCTAACCTTCGAAAGATCTGATGCTGTTTTTCTTCTTAATTTCTTCGGCAACGTGATATCTTTCTTGGATACATGGAAATTGCCCCTAGGGTGCCTCAAGCTGTGACAAGTTTTTCGATCTGCAAGTCTCTTAAATGTAAAACACTGATCATAATGTCGGTATAGGTCATACCTCCGGGAATGGACTTCAGCAATGTAAAAGTAGAAGATTCAACTGAAAGCGAGAGCGACCTCAAATCCTTGATGGGTTCAGAGAAAACTCCTAACAAGAGACATTTACCACGCATATGGTCCGAGGTTAGTCCTTACGAATCCTCTTTTATTTCCTAGTGCCATATTACTCAAGCACCGGATGATGGATGTGCTTTAAAGCTTCATACATGAAGGAATAAGGACGTAAACCATTTCTTTCACAAATAAAGAGTATGACAAATCTGTCTCCTTTAAATTATTGCATTTATGTTGGTTCAACTTACTTTTGCCAAACAGGTGATGAGATTTTTCACGAATCCTCATAAGCCTATGATACTGGCATTGTCCCGACCCGACCCCAAGAAAAATGTAACGACCTTGCTGAAGGCTTTCGGGGAGTGCCAACACCTTCGAGAATTAGCCAACCTGGTAAAACTTGCATCTGATTCGCTGCATACAAAACCACTGCTCTTTGCCATTAAACTAAAGTAGTTGCTGCTATATCTGATTTCTTATTGCAGACATTAATTCTCGGTAACAGAGATGACATTGAGGAGATGCCGGAAGGAAGCTCTGTCGTGCTCACGACTGTACTCAAGCTTATCGACAAGTATGATTTGTATGGTCAGGTGGCGTACCCGAAGCACCACAAGCAAAGTGATGTTCCTAAAATTTATAGGCTGGCTGCTAAAACAAAGGTACGTTACTCTTTCACTAAGCCGACACTAGGATGTCATCATCCAAATAAATCCAGTCGTGCATAATTAGAAAGAATCTCATTGGTCTCTCTCGACCTATATTTACCTTGTTAAAGTGATTATCAAGGTTGAATGTATGACACTTTAGCTAATGGAACATATGGCACAATAAAGAAGATAAACCAAGTAATCAAAACAGTATGAGCTCATGTGTACAGCGATGGCAATGGCACAGCCATATACTTCCATCTTATGTTTTTTTTTATCATCTTTAAAGTCAAATAAATTATGTTCATTGGCGGCAAAATACTGAGTTAAAGTTATCTGTTTATTATTTTGGTCAAGGGAGTTTTCATCAATCCGGCACTCGTGGAGCCATTTGGTCTCACACTAATTGAGGTGAATTCATCAGTTTCCATTTGTGAATATTCCATGGTATAAATAGCAAGGAACTTTTTGCTCTCCATGAGCTGAAAAACAAATCCGTTGTCGCAGCATAAAGAAATGCTTTCAGCCTGAAAACATCAATCGAGTCATTTTTCCATTCTTGTTATACACTGCAGGCAGCTGCATATGGGTTGCCTATCGTAGCCACGAGGAATGGAGGGCCTGTAGACATCTTGAAGGTAGAAAGAACAACCCTATGTATCATTTTTTACTGCTTTGGGATTAGGCTTATCGCTCTCGATAATTATTTTGCACCTGACAATATTTCAGCAGCAATTTTGCTTGATTCCCTGAAGGTAAATTTTCAATCAAATCTGTCAAGTATTATATATCATCAAAAAGAATAATAATTAAGCTTTCTGATATACTCAACCTGAAGCACATTGACAGCCACTTTGTTCTAGATCACACCAGAAGTTGTCGTAGCACATTTGTCTAACGGGATACTGTGCATGCAAACCACATCATCCTGTTGAGCACTCCAGCTTGAGTTAAGCTGCAACTAATTCTCTCTACATTTTAAATAGCCATATGCGGTTATTTTCTTATGTACTAAACATTTTCACTAGTACCAGATTTTTTGGAGGGGTTTAAAATTTTATTCTTGATGAGCAATTACCACGTCATTAGCTAATGAACAAGTCTGCAGGCACTGAACAACGGCCTCCTCATTGACCCTCATGATCAGAAAGCCATAGCAGACGCTCTTCTGAAGCTTGTGGCCGACAAAAGCCTATGGGCAGAATGCCGGAAAAACGGCTTAAAGAACATACATTGCTTCTCATGGACGGAGCATTGCCATAACTATCTCTCCCAAGTTGATCACTGCCGGAATCGCCATCCCACTTCCCATTTCCAAATTATGCCAATCCCAGAAGAACCATTGAGCGAGTCACTCAGAGACATCGAGGACCTATCTTTGAAGTTTTCCATAGATGGCGAACTCAAGGCAAACGGAGAGCTTGATCTTGCAACCCGACAGAAGGAACTCATTGAAGCTCTTACAAGAAAAGTTCACCCAAATGGCAATTCTCCTTCCATCAGTCTACCAAGTAGAAGACAGAAAATATTTGTGATAGCCCTCGACCCTTACGACAGCGGCGGCTTGTTCACCAATATCTTTACAGTGACAATCAAGAATATTATGAAGATTGCACGAGGGGACTCAGGTTTGAACAGGGTGGGTTTCGTGCTTCTCACTGGTGCAACCTTGCAAGAGACATTGAATGCGCTTAAAGGCAGTGACATAAACACAGAAGAATTCGAGGCAATATCATGCAACAGTGGAAGCTCAATATACTATCCAGGGAGAGATTTGATAGCTGATGTGGACTACGAGGGCCATTTGGAGTACAGGTGGCCCGGTGACAATGTTCGCTCGATGGTCTTGAGGCTTGCCAAGGCGGAGGACAGTGCCGAGGACAACATTGTAGATCTTAAAGCCGGATGCAACTCGAGATGCATCGCTTACAGCATTAAACCAGGAGGAAAGGTAAGATGTTTAGGTCTTAAGAAAATCAAGACGCCTGGGACTAACATTCTCTTGATGTTATACTGTCAATATTAGGTTCGAAGGATCGATGACCTTAGGCAAGGGCTCAGAATGCGAGGTTTTCGTTGCAACATCGTCTATTCATGTTCAGGATCAAGGTTGAGCGTGATGCCTCTGTTTGCATCAAGAATGCAAGCACTAAGGTTGGTCGAAGATGCTAATCAAATAACTACTACACCTAGTACACGTAGCCTGCATTATACATGCACAACAACAATTTTTTTTTTACTCTTGTCAAGTTCAATTGGAATGTGAGTTTGGAGATTTGAATGATAAACTTATGGCTTTTTCTTTGTCATGTCTTCTTGATTTGGCCAAGCAGGTACCTTTCAATCAGGTGGGGAATCGATTTTGCAGACTCAGTCGTATTTGTGGGTGATAAAGGAGACACAGACTACGAGCAGCTGTTAGGCGGCCTCCACAACACTATCGTACTGAATGGCACCGTGGAATGCGGCAGCGAGAGACTTCTTCGCAGCGAAGAGAACTTCAAGAGGGTCGATGTCGTCGCTCTAAATAGCCCCAGGATCAGGATTGTAGAGGATGGTTCTGAAGAGAAGGACATTTCGAGGGCTCTGGAAAGCTTGCGGATGAAGTAATCCAAGTGCCATTGATGTTCTGTCATCCTCAGAAACTTTGAAATACCTCAGTGAATATTACATACCAGTCAACGGAAAACAAAAAGCAAAGATATGTAGCTATGTGACCTGACAAAAAGCACGTCTGGTCAAATACTTGTGTGAAATTCCCACAGCATGTACTGTGAAATACTTCAGTAAAATTCTCTCTTCTGTATATCAAGCAGTATTTAGTTTTCTCTACAGTGTGCTCGAAGAGGGTGACAATATGTCATGCTGTATCATCTATGACTGCAATATACCGCGTATAAAATGATATATGCTGTCTCCATTGGAGATCGTTGTTGATGTGCTTTCAAATACTCATATTATCACGCTCTCAGAACTAATTTTAGGTATTTCTAACTTACATTAGCCTCACATGAATCATTAAATCATGTGAGTCTCACGTGAGTGTCACACGACAGCTCATGTGAAATTGATTTATATAGATCAAGAACGCGCGATAACTTTCCCTGCTCAATAGAAGGATTGGAAAATGACCGATCGGAAAGAACACATCCCGCATGTTCGACTGTTGGAAAATAAACCTGGTTAGAAGTAACTGCGGAAGTAACAAGACGGTGGTCACCTTGGTCGGAGAGATAGAGTTTTCGCCCAATCAAAACGACGACGTATCAGGGGAAGGCACAAATGACAATATGGTCCTGAAGTTTCGTCACTTTTTCAATATCGCCCTGCAAATTTCGCTTCTCTTTTCAATTGAGTCCCCTGAACGATATCTTCCAGCTCCGGCCTTCCCCTGGTTCCTAACCTCCCTGAGTTTCGCCCATAAGCCGGCTCTGCGGAAGACGATGAAGATGTCAATGGCGATTCAATCGCTGCGGAAATCTCTGCTCCGCAGAGCTGCGTATCTCGGGAACCCGCCTTCCCTCTCTTCGTTCCCGAGATTCTCCGAACTCGCAGTCTCCGCCGGACCTCGCCCGATCGTCGCGTCCAGCGCAACCCTGAAATGGCGAGCCGGAGAGCGAAGATGCCGCCGGGTCGGCGGCTTCTGCTCCGGCAATCCCGAGCACAACAAGGCGCTGGGGTCTTGCTTCTACAGCAATGGGGGTCCTGCTCCCTCGAGTTGCGATGGCGGTGGTTACTTGGAGCTGACCGACGAGGAGCTGATGAAGCAGTGCGAGATGGGCACGTTCAAGGCGTCGGGCCCCGGCGGCCAGCACCGCAACAAGCGCGAGTCGGCGGTCCGCCTCAAGCACGTCCCCACTGGTATCATTGCGCAAGTGAGCGAGCTCGGTTCGATTTCATTTGCTGTTGTCTTGAATTGGCATGAGTCGCTGATTTTTATGATGCCTTTTGGGTTTGGATGATTGACTGATTGATGGGTACCAGTAATTATCTTGTAGATGTGAAGATATAGGTGTTTTTTCCCCTGTTACATTGTTTTGGATACTATGTGGAGTGTGTTTTCGCAGGCTGTTGAGGACCGATCGCAGCACAGGAATCGAGCGTCAGCTGTGCTCCGCCTGCGTGCTCTCTTGGCTCTTAAAGGTGGCCCCTTTTTCGCTCTCTCCCTTTGTTTTTGTTCATAGTACATTGTAGTAGAGGACTTATGTAATCGATCCCAATTACTGGAATAAGACGCAGCTGCTGCTGCTGCTGCTTCTGCTGTATTGTGAAGAGAGTGCACTTGCAAATTTCTTTTGATGAACATTTAAGGTTGAACATCCTTTTTGCAATAATCTATGAAGTCCCCGGTTATAGTTAGAGTTGTAGCTCTGCATAGCTGCAGACATCCAAGAGATTCAAAGATCTTGCCAGGTTAGCAATTAGCAGCGTACGAGTCCTTAGATATAGAAATATCTGGCCCCCTAGTTGAGTGATCATCATCCTAAAGTACATTGTAGCTACATGATTATTATGAAACACAGTCTGCAGTTATTATGCCTGTCTCTGTAGTGATTTATGCCTTTTTTGACAATAGTATTGCAACTATAATCTCTAGTGTCCTCATTTTTGTTGTATTGGATGCTTATCTTATACGTGTTATTTTGGTCTTCATTGAGAGATAACATGGCATTCTTTTGATCTAGTGAGGAATGCTGTTAATCTTGAGGCATACTCACCTCCCAAAGAGCTCCTTCAAATACTTCCACTGAAGTCAACTGTTAGAGGATCTGATTGCGGACCCCAAATTGGGCCCAACAATCCAAAGTTTGTGCTGGTATGCAGATGAGTAACCTTAGATTTGTCTTAGATATAGAAGGGTCCATTATATAAATTATTATCGTTATGATAAGGTACTTGAAAGCCGCTGTTCTGCAACAAACTTATACTTTCACATCAAAATCCTTTTCTCTAGGAGAAAGTTACTGAGCAAGGAGCTTAGGAAAGATGTGTTGTCAATTAAAGTTATGTAACCGCTATGGTCCATTGATGGTATGGCTACTGCCAAGGCTACATCTAAGAATAAAAATATGGAGTTTGAACTGTGAAGAGGAGCTATGTTCATCGATTATCACCATGGATAAAGAATTTTCTTTGTCATATTGAGCATTCATGATATCGAAATCCGGAAGAACTTTTACAAGAGGTTTTAAGACTAAATTAATGATGGTGGCAGATTTCATGTCATCACTATAGTCATCTGTTTGTAGCTTGAACCAATTCTGCCAGGGCAGTACTTATCATTTTAGTCAAATAATGAGAATGCAGTTGTCATTTTGAATGCTACCTATCATTTTCACAGGGAGTGCAAGCCTTGCTGGATCTACTATCTGCCCTTGAAGGTTCTGTTTCTGAAGCAGCAAAGTTACTAGGGTATAATTCTCCATTGAATAATATTAAAATCCAAAACAAGTGTTTGTTGCCAAATGAGGTTATTGTTTGCCAAATTATTAATTATTTGTATTACAAGAGCGGGCATGCATTAATCGAATTTGCAGTGATCCTTAGAGTAGCAAATCTGTGATGCTGCCTCACTTTTTAAGTAATATTCATTTCCTATTGCAGTCTAAGCACAGGAGCATTATCACGATTGATTCTGTCAGATGATTCTCTTAGGCTGGCAGTGAATGAGTTAAGGGCATCTAAGGTGAGTTTTTAATGAACTATGAGAGTACTTGGGTTTTAACTTGGAGAAACTGGGCGTGTATTTTGTTT
This sequence comes from Syzygium aqueum, assembly GCA_031216185.1. Lineage (NCBI taxonomy): Eukaryota > Viridiplantae > Streptophyta > Magnoliopsida > Myrtales > Myrtaceae > Syzygium > Syzygium aqueum. Next base: position 40,415,503 of record CM062236.1, read on the forward strand.
AAAATCATGGTCCAACTGCCTCGGTAAATGACGTTTCAACTGATGAAAATCATGTATTGATCATACATCCATCCATAATGCATCTTAGAGAACTGTTGCAGTGATACTAATGCGTTCTGATAATTTGATACTTAAAGCAATGCTCATCTTAGGCTTACTTCGTTTTAATTTTGTTTGGAAAGGTATACATTGATTTGCCCTTGAGAACCTGCTTTAGAGAGCATTGTTGACCTAATGAGGCTTGATGTGAAAATGCTGAAGAGGCTACTGTTGTTACTGGAAAGTGTCGTTACTGAGAAGCAATTTCAATAACAGGCTATATTCTCTTTAAGACAAATGACAGTTTGGGTTTTCAAAGTGTGTGCCTGTTGTTACCGATGTTGCTTTTGCACTTCTGTGATCTGAATATGAGAAACTGGTCTAAGCTACTCATTTATCTTAGGAAAAGGACACTAGAAATGTCATAACTTTCGTACAGCGCTCACTTTAGTGCCAAAGCTTTTTGCTAGATCACTTAAGATCCAAATTGGAGAAAAAACGATCACTTAAGTGCCTCCGGTGACAAATTCCGGCCAGAAGTCCTATGTGGCTTTATTAATTAGATGTTTATTCCAATGTGGCTATTTTTAATTAATTATATACAATTACGTGGCTTTTTGAAGAAAAAGAAAAGGCCAACTTGAAAATTCTAGCCACTCTCTCTTCTTTCTAACCAAATGACGTCGTTCCAATTGATCCATCCATCTTCCCTGTTGCCACCATCTTCGTCTCCTCCAGTTTTCCCTCGCTCGGCTTGATCTCCTTTCATGCATCACAGCCGTGACACCCCTTCTTACCACTTTGCCCTCTTTCAGCACCGACGCTACCTTCGGTGGGCCTCCAAGATAGTCAGAAACCTTTGTTGTTGTCCATGGACAGCTATGACCAAGAGGCTTTATTTGTCGCCTCACTGTCTCCATCGCTCAAGAACTCACTCTACTCGTTCAAGCCTTAGTTCGTTCCTTCCTAGAGTCCCCAGACATTTTACCTCGTATTCCAATGACAGTTGTCGAAGCTCCAGTTTTGCCTAGAGTTAGTGCCGGAGAAGAGAAAACAAGAGGCCCTGTTTTTGAAGCTGTTGTTTGCGCTCTTCAAGAACTCGCCATTCTCATCCAAGCCTTCACTCATTAACTCTTGAAACATGAATTGAGCCCCTTGTTATACTCCTACTCTCCATTGCAAGATTTAGGTCAAAATTTTGGCCCAATTTGCCAAGTTTTGAATTAGGGTTGAAGAGGAGGGGATTTGGTCAATTTGTCCGAATTGGGGTTTTAAATTAGGGCAAACCATGCTAAACAACTTCACATAGGACATAAATGTTGAGTCAGGTCGCCGGCGAGACACGTTGATTCAAAAAAATGATAAAAGATTGTCATATCAGATTTCCGGCGTCCCAAATAGGAGTTGGCACTTAAGTGGTTGCTTTTTTTTTAGAGCGGCACTTAAGTGACCCAGGAAAAAGTTTTGGCACCAAAGTGAACGCCGTACAAAAGCTATGGCACTTGAAGTATCCTTTTCCCCATTTATCTTAATCATTTCAGTATCTTCCGAGTTCTTGACAAGTTTTTTTTTCCGTTTTTTCAGGTTAAGTGTTCTTTATGACAATGTTGTCGCCTTTCATTTCTTGTTCTTTTTTAGGATAAGGAATTGTTTATCCTGTCTGTACCTTCTTACCAAGATGTCACTAGGCAGAAGTAGTGAACAACAGCACAAAGTTATGCCAATTTCTGATTATAGATAGTAACCACTTAAGTGACCCGGGAAAAAGTTTTAGCACCAAAGTGAACGCCGTACAAAAGTTATGGCGCTTGTAGTATCCTTTTCCCCATTTATCTTAATCATTTCAGTATCTTCTGAGTGCTTGACAAGTTTTTTTTTCCCGTTTTTTCAGGTTAGTGTTCTTTATGACAATGTTGTCGCCTTTCATTTCTTGTTCTTTTTTAGGATAATGAATTGTTTATCCTGTCTGTACCTTACCAAGATGTCACTAGGCAGAAGTCGTGAACATCAACACAAAGTTATACCAATTTCTGATTATAGATAGTAACAAGCTTAATCATTCAAACTATATTTTCTAAGGTCATTACATGTGATTCTAAAAAATGGGGAACACGGCATTTATTTCCATATCTTTTCATCTGTCTTTAGCAAGTTATTTTATTCAGCCTTCTCTGGGTCATCTGCAGGGATTGAAGCCTCTCCAGTGAGACATTTAAAAGCTATCCATACCAGATATTCTGAATGGTTGTGGTGAAAAGCGCCTTTCTCATCTCATGTAGAAGCCTTCAGCATGGAGAGCATTACTTGTACAATTTAGCAAGCTAAGCTGACTATCCCACATCCATTGGACACCTTTATACATCATAAATACCTTGAAGGATCCTTTTCATCGGTAATTGTTTTTATTGCTTGCTCTTTGCTCCTCTGAAACAGCCTGACGTAGCTCTTATACAGGATCCAAGCAAATATTTTTCAGGTCTTGGTTTTTACTTGCTGTCATTCATTTAAAGTTTACTGACCAGCTTGAGTCTGAGGCTGACCAAGAGTTGGTTTTCGCATCTTTTCAACTTGCCAAATCAGTTTGTGCTCTTGGTTACAAGTTTCTGCTAGGTGAACAAGGACAATTTTTCGCCGGGTGTCCTGACCTGCTGATATCGAGCATAAAAAAAGACTTTTGTATATTTGTAAATATTTATTAGAATAACATTGGAGAGATTGATAGTCAGTTTGCAATATGTTATTATGAGAGGTATTGGAGTTACTTTCGACAGCACACTCTCATTGAGATATTTACTTGAGATTCTACCTTGACTTCTTAAGACTGGCTTTTTCTGTCTACTTCAGGGGAGATTTAGCCCCTGGACTGGCACCCTTATACCATGAATGCTTCTATATTTGATTGATGGAAATGCAACCTAAACACCATAGCATGAATGCCAATCGAAATTTTCCGTGGTATTAGTCCAACTTGGCATGTTCCATGATCAAATCATATGTTTGATGAAAACTTTTACTCAATACGTCCCTTGACAGCAAATGTGGAAAACTCCTGGTAAGGATCATTTTCTAAATGAGTTACTATTGCAGAAATGAACTCTTCTAGATAATAGACTTAGCATGAGAGCTACACCTGCAGCAGCTAGAAATGACTTTGAGCTGTTCTTGAGCACTAGGGAGGTTTGCCTGTTTGTTGAAGCATAAATTCTCTGTTTTGTGAGAAAGCAAAATTATAGCATTGATGCATTTTCTTTTTCTTCAATTCCGAGGGGTTGGAACTGTTTGAAGTAGCACAAGAAGCTATTGAATGAGGTCTTGGCCTTGGTGATTGCTACAATAATGTACTTTTTCACTGCACATCATATGGAATGATTTCGTGCTGTATGAGACTTTCTTTACAAAAAGCATGATTATGACGGTTCAGTTAGCCAATCACCTTTTCTCAAGGCTGTTGTCGGGCCAGGTCTTTAAGGTTTCATTTATTCCTGTAGGTGCCTGGATATCTGAGGTTATGTATACTCGTGCTTGGTGAGTGCACGGTGGTTTAACTTCAACAAAACTACAAATAGAAGTTTACTTGAACAAGCATCCAGTACTTGCAAAACTGTTACATGCATAGAATTCGTCTTCCTTGCAGTTTCATCGACCTAATCCATTTAGCTCGGGATCCTTCTTCTTTAGGGTTTTTTGCCCAGAAAAGGTTTTGAAGCCCCCATTAATTCCTTCTGTCTCTTTGTAGTTGGGTATGCGAGTGTAGACTTTCATATCATCTCTGACTTTCTCTTTTTAGAGGAAGCATATGAAGCAGGGATTTGATTGGCACAAGGAATAATGCAAGTTGGAGAGAGGGAGAATCTAATCAAGTGCAAGTGTTTGGCCACCTATCTGAGGCTTTATTCATACATGCTAGAATACAAACATTGACAAAGATTGTGATGATAAGACGCTGATGAATCTGGAGGAGGGAGCTTTTTCGAAGTCAAAGACAACATAAACTGTGATGCTGCGAATTGGAAGACAGATTGATGCAGAAGAATCCTATTCCTTGAGAATGAGGTTCTCTCCAACACTACAACACCTTGGTTCCGTTGACTCTTTACGGTGGAACACTATGCATTCATATCCAAAGCCCCTCGTCTGTGATGTCCTTCTAAAGCATTCCCTTTTCCTATTCCTTCTTTAGTAGACTTTTAACATATTCTTCTGGCTTTTCATTTAAATTCTTCTAAATCCGGGTGCCTCTTTATATGTCTTCTACTTTTCAAGGATTACACTGCACGTTAATGCGGATTTGATTCCGTGGCTTCCTGAAATTTAAATCGCCATCTCCTCTCTCCCATTGTTATATTTGCGAACTTCTTGCTCAGTTATTTTACGCACACTTTCCTCCTTCCATCTCCAAGCTGCAAAGGAACAAGAGGAGAAGGAAGAATGGGAGCCGATGCACATGCCAAGCTGAGACTTGCTATCGGTTTCGTCAAAGACCATGCTTCAGTTGGCAAAGCCATATTAAACAAGAAAAGTGGGTTGTCCGAGATTGAAATTGCTATAATTCGTGCAACTGGCCATGATAATAGTCCAGTAGATGACAAGCACATGCACGAGATCCTCTTTCTTGTATCGAACTTGCCGGATTCAATCTTGTTTCTTGCCGAACGGATTTCTCGACGCCTCAATAGGACCAGAGACCGCCATGTAGCGCTCAAGGCACTCGTGTTGACCCACCGTCTCCTTCGCGGAGGCAACCATGGCTTCGAGCGTCAGCTGCGTAGCGCACACTTTTCGGGCCATCTCCAGATGAGTCCTGGCTGGTGGTTCTCGAGAAGCTCCGATCCACTGGTTTGCTTTCTTCACAAGTATGCGGCTTATCTCAATGAAAGAATGGGGTGGATCATAAACCCCGGTGGGAAGCTCGAACCCGTTAAGGCTCCAGGATTGGATTTCGGGTGTTACAGAGAAAGATCATTAGAATTGGTGTTTCACAGATTACCAAAGTGTCAATTATTTATCGACAAGGTCCTGGAATGTTCACCTTATGATGATTTGCCCTCAGATAGGCTGGCTCAAGCAGCTATGTGCAACACTTTGAAAGAGAGCTTTCAAGTTTATACGGCATTCTGTGAAGGTGTGGCGGCTCTCATGAACATGTTCTTCGACTTGACCCCACCAGCAAGAGTCATAGCTTGTGACATACTCAAAAAGGCATCTCAGCAGAGCGTAAAGCTTCAAGAATTGTACGGAAAATGCAGACAGACGATAAGAATCAGGAACTTGGAGTACCCTTCAGTCGAAGTCGTGACCCTTGACCATGTCAAGGCATTGGAGGAATGCTTAAGTAATATCCCCACTGGAGTTTGCAGTTCTCTAAATAGTACGTCGATTTCCAAACGACTTCTGCATTCGGGTTTGGATAAATTCGACGATGTGAGGGTGAAGATGGAGTGGAAAGAAAGGGAGGATGCTAGGCTAAAAAGCGTTCTTACTTATTCATCTGCTACTTTTGTTTCCTGGACGATGGAGACAAAAATAAGCAATGTATGGGTAGCATTTGAAGATGAAGATACTATGGATTCATCTTGAGATTAATGAGATCAATATTTGTCTTTAAATGTACTGCAAACGCATTTGCACTCGCAAGTTATAGCCAAAACCATTGACGTTTTAATCTGAATCAATTTAGACAGATTACACAGATCCAGTGAAAAATTTCTACTTACCAGTTGGGAGGATGATACATACAACGTTCCAAAAACTATTCTAACAGCAATGTGAATTACAGCTTTGAAATATCTATTCACAGAAGTAGAAAGTCTCACATAGAATGAGGTAATGGAGGAATTTGATGTCGATTTGATCTCCCCTCCCAAATGTTACGAGAAATAAGCCATTGATTCACTCTTTTGAGCCTTAGTTCATTGCAATCGCTCTCACTCCGAGAATGGTAGGGCATAGCCTTATTTAAATTTCATGCCATAAGTTTCTACTCTGATTTAGACTGGGAAATGCCAGCATAAACAAGTCACCCAGCTTTTGAATGGACAGAATTTGCCGTCGTGCATACCATTTATCTGATGCTACTTTTCATTCACTCGGATGACTTCTCTCCTGGAAAACGGAAGGAAACCGATCCTACTTCTCCAAGTATTCGGTAGTTTCAAATATTTTCCAATGATTCCAATTGTGAACAAATGCCAAAGGCACACAGAATTAGGGTATCTATGGAAGTTAGGCACAAGACAACCATACTTGAATAGGATCTACTCTATACGCTCGTTCACAAGAGAACCATTGTATATAGAGCAAAAGAACACAGCAAAAAGATTATTAAAAATCTTCAATAAGAACACATTTCTCTGGCCTGTAGAAGTGAACTATACAAAATCAATAGTGCAAAGCTTCTTTTCACATCCAATTGCACCAGTTCCCCCCCTTCAAAGTGTCTAAAAGAGTTTATCTTGCAATATATATTACGTATTATACCAGCTATGCTTTATCCTCAAGTACAGGAATGGCTCTTTGTCATAAATGTCATGCAGCTTCGAGCTACTACAACCATTTAGAAAGAATAACCTTCTTCAAGACATTGTGTTCCGATATTTTGCATCAAATGTTGAAGTACAGTGGGTTTACTAGTAACAATAGCATCGACATGCTCATACAACATCTTCTGCATGGAATCCAAATCATCGACAGTCCATGCGTATACCTTCTTTTTTGCCCTATAAAAAAACCAAAAATTCAGGATTTACAATTTTTACCTTACACAATTAAGCTGTCAAAGCCATTGCACCATCAAATCACGAGAGATTACCGCATTTTTCTATTAAATGAATAGTTAGAAGGGACAATTTTGCAGAAAAGAGAAATTTTGGGAGCAAGTTTCAACAAGGACCTGTTGAATCTCCTAGAACATGCAGACTTAATGATCACATAAAAACATTTGAAAGTAGCATAACTACGACATTCTACAGTCAAGGGTGGTGAGTGAACCATCCTCCATATTTCAGGAGGCTAAGAAGCAATTTGAGAAGTCCCCTCCCACAGGACCCAAAGAAAAAGAGAAAAATCAATTGTAGGTTTTTGAAAGTAAATTACCTGTGAAGAGTTCTCATAAGCCTGTCATCAACCAAAGGATGGAAAACACCAACTACTCCAGCTCCTTTCACCCTCAAGAGATTACTTCTTAGTCCAGTGGATGGATCTTTCATGACAATGTAGCCTACCTATAAAGTAATCAAGTAGCATATTGACTACCAAAAGCACAAATGAAAAGAATATTTACCACTCTAGCATAATATTGAAACAGCCCCTTATAGCAGTGGAACAAATTTTTTACTGTTCCAACCATATAATCTAGCTCAATAAGTCCTATGCATTTAGATAGAGCAAATGTTATCAGGTACCCTTCCCACATGCAATGATGGCAGGGGTTAAAACCACCCGCAGATGTAGACAGTATACTTTGTTTGATTTATACTTCCTTTTATCAGACAAAACCGAACTCAGCACAAGTCTAGTCAACAAGGAGATTTAGCCCAAAAAGTTGACACCATGGGAAAGTCAACAGGATTACTAAAATTCTGACCGAGTCCACTTGCTCAACATTTAACCATATTTACAAAACAATAAAACAAAGACGATTTAGAAAATTAGGATATACACCATCTCGAAAGATTGTCTCCGACAAATCTAAGAAAAAACATCTCTAAAAATCTTAATGCAAAGCTTTCCAATGCCACAAGACTAACCTGAAACCTGAAGAAAAGAAAGAAGTGAGAAGTTCTTACCGTCAAATTTGACGACAATTTAATTACTTCTCTGACTAGATCATCATTTTTAGCCCACACGAGGCAATTGTTGCATTCCGTCATCTCGACCTGAAACTCAAAAGGTGTGTGATTCATTATTCCCGGAGGTCATATGTTCAAACAGTTATTTTACAGTCAATCTCTTGATCGTCACTCACAAACTTATATCAAGTCCTCATGGTAAATTCCACATGCATTCGTTAGCAATTCCACAAGGTGAAAGATCATTCAAACTCATTGGGAAGCAAGAAATTCCATAGAAGTTGTACCAAAACTACACATGAACTAGGAGAATCAGATATTTTACTCACTGCAGATCACCTTAATGTGTCAGTACTGGGAAGAAATGACAGACAGGTTAAGAAAGGAGCTTGCAATTGAGTACCTCAAGGTATTCCTAATTCAGGTTTTAGTGACTTCAAAAACTTTACATGTAGATTAATATGCTTGCGAGAGGAACATGCAAAGTGCAGCTAAGTGGCACAGCAAGAAAGTTCTTCAACACAAATCTTTACTCTCTCTAATCTAGCTTACAATATCTATTACTTATGGTTGAGATGTGGTTTTTGCACCTAAATTTTAGGTTGCGTTTGGAATTTAGTAGCTGAAGGCATTGGCACACTTAAGAATATATTTGTTCAGCTTGCCTAGAAGTTCAACTAGCTTTAATAATCAAATAATACCAAGAATAACCAGAAGCTAAGTGGGCGTGACCTAAGACAGAAGCTAATATAGCTCACATGTTGTTCCATTATTGATATGATTAATCGAAGTCTTCAATAGCTTTCACAATTGCTTCTCAACCAGATTTAGAGCGTTATCAGAATTTATCATCTTCCTCCTTTCATGATGAAATTCCTAAACTCTGATTCTTCTTTTTTCATGAGGTTACTTATCCTGGAGTTTCCAATGAGATACTTCAAAGAAATTACAATGGACCCCTGTTGTATGAAAATTACACAATCATCATGTTTCTAGAACGATATTTCCGCCCATTAAACTTGACAATGTATCGAATTTTTTTATATTTCTTGTATGAAGGACACGTGAACTACTACTTATTGGGCTTGGACTTTGTCCACATGTATGCAAAGTAGTAGTTTTTTTTTTCCTTACCAAAAAAAACTACTACTTTGCATACATGTGGACAAAGTCCAAGCCCAATAAGTACAAAAATATAGTGCGAAACCCTTATGATAGGAAAAGAGCGTAATTTCTAAATGGAGGGTGTATAGTAATATAACCGAATGCAACAGGTTGCAACATAATTTTCCCCATCTTTTGCTAAAGTAATGGAGAATTTTGAAAGAGTAAGCTCCTACATTATCTGGTACAGGCCTTTACTGTCATGTGTCAGGAGACCTCAGAGGTCACTCATCTGATGAACGTGGTCTGCTCAAAGCAACAAATTTGAGCCTCACAAGAAGTGCTCTTTATGTATCCAGATTCTGCTAAAATCCTTGGTCTTATCATAGGCCCAGTATACAGAATCTCACAAAAATGACATTTGTGATTACACGGATTTGGGGTATTTGCTTGCGTAAAGCTATTTACAGTTTTGGAATATTGTTGCTTGATCACACAGATCTGTTCTAGTTTTAGTGATCAAGAGAAAAGTTTTTCGTGAATTTTTCCAGAAACAATCTCCACCAAAGTACATTTACCTTTACCAAAAAAAAAAAAAACAATCTCCACCAAAAAAACAACCAATATGATCAATCCAAATATATGCAATCTATCTATTTTCAGAGAGAGAGAGAGAGAGGAATTAATAGGCACTCACAGCAGAAAGGATATCCTTTGCTAGTCCACTCTCATATGATGGAGGACTGACTTTGGCGTCAAGAATCACCTGCCGAACTGATCTTGATACTGACTATTTAATCATCAGGAGTACAGGGAAACCCATCAAAAGGGAGAAATATAGCAAAAAGAAACTGAAGAAAATGATAATGCATCAAAATCAGATTCAGAGGTCCACATATAGGTAAGTTACCTTCAAAGCTTCCGCAGCAGTGAGAACTTTGCTATCAGCAAACTTCAATGAAGACTGACGGGTACTCTCAAGTTCTTTAATCTGCAACAACAAGCTAGAACAGAATCTCAATCAGAATTTAAGTAGAAGCCTGCCATTGTAAAAGACTCTTCCAGGAGCTAAAAGGCCAATTTTTTGGACGTAGCGGACATATAAAGTGTGAAATCCTCTCAAAATAAACTCCCTGTTGAGAATTTTTGTCCATAATTAGACATCTTAAAGGAATATAAATTAGATGGCTGCCTCTGATTGCCACAGTGAATGCAATATCATCCTATTGGAACTATGTTAGGCCATGCACATTTGTAAATAAGATAAGTCTTTTCAGCTGAAATGAAATCATCACCTCCCCCCCCCCCCCAACCCAAACTCAAATGTCTTTGATACTGAGGAATTTGTTCTTCTTGATGCTATTGCTGCTGCTATTGTTGTTTTATGGATGTTGAGGTGACGATATGCTGTTTGAACCATGTAGATATTTTTAAAAAAATTTCTTTGATAAAAAATTGATGAACAGAGATTGAACCCCTCTATAGAAAAGTATGTTGGACAAGGGAACAATCTTCCCTGTTAAAACAGAACAGACTCATTACGTTGTGAAAAGATTAGGAGGTCCAACATCTTGTTTACCTTGACAAATTTACTTAGATTAAGAATGTAGTGGAATTTTCTCACAGAATACTATGGACATTGTGTATGCAATCCATATTTGTATTTTAAATGTTTAATTTAAGTATTGCATGCTAAAAGTAACCATTACTGACTCGACCATACTGACCTCTTTAATGCTCAAGTGAGCAACTCTGGAAGTGCCATCACCAGATATCCGTTGCAGATCCCTGCCATTGAAACTTAAAAATCAGGATTCTCTCTTGCTTCGTTCAACGTAGGTTGCCAACCTAGGATACCCAAATTGCAAAAATATCATGAGATCAATCTTATAATTGAACTTATTAATTTATTTAAACCAGTACAAAGACTCGCTTTCCTCCTGCAAACTTAACGCAATTTCTCAGAGCAGGTAACATTTTGTCCTAATGTTAGAAAAGCTTGTGCATTTATTCAGGTAAGCTGGAAATGACTAGATCTGCAAAACATGTACGGTCGACATCATCTCAATGATGCAGCAATAAATGACGTTTGCTGTTTTCACTTAAAGCATGTATTCTGATATATTTAAGGCGTTTAGCATACATACAGACAGAAAATTTGTTGATGAAAAAGTACCGCAAGTATTTTCTTGAGGTATTAAACATAAAAACACATATTAACCTTCTACTATTAGTCTTTCATTTGAGATTCCTTTTCTCTCACACCCCCCATATTAACCTTCTACTATTAGTTTTTCATTTGAGATTCCTTTTCTCTCACACCCCCCATATTAACCTTCTACTATTAGTCTTTCATTTGAGATTCCTTTTCTCTCACACCCCCCCCCCCAAAAAACAACAAATCTCTAGATCTGTCCCTGGTAATACACATTTAAGAAATGAACACAAAACTCAGGGCATGTGGTAGTAGTAGAAGAGTGGATTTTGGGACCGAAGCTCACATATCCTCCGTCAAAGACAATATATGCATATTATTTGAAAAAATCTATTTCCAGGAAACTACTGCATCCAATTCTGCTAAAATCACCAATGGTACCTAGCATGTCACCAGTCTATATAAAACCCCTAATCATGCATTTCACCTATGTCAAAAACCAATTTCCATTCGAATTAAATTATGTTTAACCCAGAAAAGTGCAAAATGGGGCATCATGAGCAAAACCGATGAACCTTTTCATTTGAAGAAGAATAAAGAGAAAAGTCAGAGTTCAAGGCTTTGAAATGATAGCATTGTGAGAAAAACACAAATGAAGAGCTCAATCACATAACGAGATATCTGAAAGAGAAGTTACAAAAGTAGTCAAGTATTGAATTATTTAATTGAAAATGTCGATTTCTTGTGGCAGAATGAGGGTTGAAGCAGTGAAATGTTACATAAGAAACAACAGTAGCTAATTTACCTGTCATGTAGAGCAAGCAACACACCATCTGAAGACCGAGAAACATCAATCTCAATGCAGTCTACCTGGGAACGAAGAGCATCTTGATATGCAGCCATCTGCAGAATAATAGAAAGAAAATTAACTCATCAATTTAAAGTTTCAAACATTGACAAAGTGATGCTGAGGAGGCCTTATTTGGATTTATCCATCAAACTAAATAATTTTCTCATTCTCTCTTATCATGGTCCCATATCCAATGAAGAGGAAATGGGCTTGGTTCCTCCACAGTCTGCAGCAAGCAAATGCCTTTCCTTTACCAAGCTTTTGTTGGTTGAGTCACTTGCCTTAACAAGAGCCTTGCGCCATTTAGAATAAAACCTCTTGACCAGTTGGATTTTCCCACCCTGGCTCAACAAACATTTTCATTAAACAATCTAAAAAGAGATGGATGCTCACTGTGTTGGCAAAGGCCTTCGACAAGTCACCACCATGAGCACACACAAGAGGTGGACTGCTCAGCCAACTGCACTTCTTAAATTGTGCCTGCATGATGCTAGGAAATTCGTTAATGCAGGCAGCAGGCCAGATTATGGTGACCTCAATACAATCATGAGCAGGACTTCCGTTTGACCTCTACAAAATGAATCATACTGCAATGCCCGTACAATCTAACTCAAACAGAAGTCAGATGATGAAGAGTAAATGTCATAATCCAGAACCGGATGAATCAAATTATTTGATGGATTAGGCACTAGTTAATTAACCAAATGAGGAAATATCACAATCTACAATGCACTGATTGTCCTTGTATATACACAATCAACGCTTTAAAATCCAATTTCTCATTAAGCATGTCTAACAAGTGCTCCAGGGGCGCTTGTTAACAAGGCCGTTATTTGATATGTGGCAACTCTCACATCAACATTAAGGTAGCTTCCATACAACGTCCAGGAAGCTTGGGTTTGGAGTAACTGAATTCAGGTCAAGGGTACATGAGTGAACCCTCATCACTCTTTCATAGTCAAAAACACCATTTATCACACCAACACCAGTATCAAGTCAGCAATAAAACTCTGAATACCCCTCTGAGGATACAACAGCACAAGTCTATTTCAGTTTAACTTGTGCACACAACTCCTCAGCTGTCGTATCTGCTTAGCCATTATCACTTAATTTTCAAGAATAACCCATGTAATTGAAAGAGAAACCCTCAGCCAGAAACATCCAAAACCAGGAAACCGTATTTGAAGCTCTTACTTGGAGTTAGAAATATATGCATGATGGAAAGCGATAGATGTTAACTAATGTCCCAAACTTCCAAACATCACACTCTTATTTGACATTTGGAAGTGTTGTCAAAAGTTCCTTCCTCAAAATATCACATATGAAGCACATTCATCAATGTAGTACCACTTTTGGTCCTCAACAACTAAAGCTGAATATACTTTAATCTATCAAATAAAAGCATGAACCTGTTGACGCGATAACAAGCAATGCTAAACTTCCAAGATCTTTAGTAAGGAAATCACTTTACAAGACACATATTTCATCAGACACGCCAAAATAAATAAGAAATGAACAAGACAAGTTCCAGCAAGAAAAATATGTTGGTAAACAAGAGCCGGAATAATGTCACACTTTTCCCAACATCTCTGTCACAACATAACAACTTCTCACCAGAACATCTAAAGAATGTCCAAATCACTTAAGATAACTTTCTCTCTTCTTATCTGTAATTGGAACCAAACTCTAACTTGAAGAAATCAAGACTGAATTTGGAAGCTTAGTTGTGATTTTAGTATAAAAATAGTACACGGACTAAAAAGATATGAAAACGAAAGTTCAGTGACGAATCCTACAATTTACCTAGGAACAAAAACAAACACTGATATCTGAGGGTATTTCTTTGAGTATATTGCTGTGGTATACTAGGGATTTGGAATCTTGAGTAGGCATAGAAAGCTAATGAATAATAGGTGAAATACCTATGCAAGTGCACCAATGGCTTCTTTTTCTATGCGATCTCACTCAAAAGTAATGAGAAAGGTGCATTGAGTTCATTAGATTCTTTTCTCGCGCAGAATATTAGATGTCGTGCATTTTGCATATTAGGTGTTTACTACTTAAGTAGCAATGGTCACGAAGAGTCTAGTAGAATATATCAAAAACGTCTCAAAGTTTTAGTATTTGGACAGGAAGCCTTGATTTGTCAGTTTCGGTGCAATATGCGAAAAAAAGAGAACGTTGTTTTCCTCTAATTCTCACAACTAAACTACTTAAAGAACACTGAAAGCTATGCCAAGTAATGTTTTCACCAACCAGGACTCAAACATGAATGAATACAACCAAGCTTTTGCAAACATGGGAGACAGAAAGAGAAGGCACAAGGCAGGCACAGTGAATTGACGGACCAAAAGGGTACATAACATTGAAATCATCACCGGAGATGAAATGCCAGTGCAGACATTTTCTCAAGTGCATATCTTTTGCTTCATCCTAGACAGAAAAATTACTTTCTTGTAGCACCGTAACGCGGTACAGAAGAAACTAGAACATGGGTCGATGCGTTAAGCCAAAAGTTCCTGGCTTTGGTCCGGAATCAATTCCTGGCGAACAATATACGCACGTACGACGAACAAAGAAACAGAACGCAAGCTCAACTCTTTGTGGGCATGTAATGCGAGGTGAGGACAGAGATGAGACCTGGCGGAAGTTCTTGAGCCGGAAGTGGAAGAAGATGGGGGGGAGGAGAGCGACGAGGGCAAGGCAAATGATGAGGATGCGGAACTGCCTTCGCCACGAGTGTCTTGTCAGCCTTATTGGAAATCGATGCGATCCAACGCCTAGCTCTCGCTCTCTCCTCCTTCCCAAGATCGCCATGCGTGGAGATCTCCAGGGGACGAAAAGGGTTGTCTTCTTTCACCCCCCTTCTCTTCTTCGCAGGTGTGGTGTCCACCAGAAAGCTCGCGGCGCGTCCCTGCTTGTTTGTTGCCGGCAACTGTCAAATTCGGAATGAAGCTTTTTTTTTTCATCTGTGGGGGTTAAGGAAGGAGACTGAACGAATGCTTTTGGCCATTGACTTGTATAATTTTACACTACAAATCTTTAGATATAATGGCCAAAGAAAGTTTTTTCACATAAATCACTATCGAGATGCAAAGTCACTTGGATTTTGAATTAACCCCGTTAACATTCCAGAAATCTTTCGTTTTTGCCATTTTGACCGAGAAGTCGCCTCTAATCTCTACAGTGTCGTGACCATATAACATGTATCGTCAAGCGAATTCGTACACATAATATGATAGTAAATACAAACATAATAGGTCAGAAATTCAGCTAAACCAAAAGGAAAATGAAAATCGAAAAGAGAGGGGAAATCATAATGCTCAAAATCGTTTGTAAGTTTACTCAAAATAATAATGACACAAACAGTTTTTGAACTTTAGCCCAATATGTAACGCGATACTTGAATTTTTTAATTTGTTCAATGTAATCTCTGAACTTTAGCCTCATGTTCGAAATGATTCTTAAATTATATGAAAATATTCAATGTTATCAAATTGGTTGTTGACTTACTGCAGCAACGAAGAAAGTATGTGCATTTTAGTTACATTAGCATGTATCAATGCAACATTCATGATTGTCTCTCTCAAATTTCATCGTACTGCAAAGCTAGAGATGGAGCTTGAGTTCGAGCGTGAATGGTTTGATCTCATGTGCATTTGCCACAATTCCATGGAAACGCTCTTCTCAAAGCTTGATCACTGCCGCCTCCAGGAACCTCGACGATCCAGCTGAAGATGCGAGCGAGACCATCACACTCTGTAGACCGACGACCCCTTTTATGAAAGCGAGCCAGAGATCCCTCCTCCTCCTGGAACAATGCCTCACCATGACCCAGATGAAGCAAGTCCAGTCCCACCTCGCCGTTTCCGGCACCCTCCTCGACCCTTACGCCGCCGGCAGGATCGTCGCCTTCTGCGCCGCCCGCGACTTCTCGCACGCCCACAGATTCTTCCTACATCTCCCTCGCCGGTGCCGAACCGCCTACGTCTGCAACACCATGATCAAGGCTCTCGTGGATGAGAAGGAGCACGCGCCTGCCCTGGCTCTGTACAGGAGAATGGTGGCGGAGTCCGGCTTCTTGCCCAACAACTACACGTTCTCGTTCTTGCTCACTGCTTGCGCTCAGCTCGGCGATGTTTGCTCGGGCTCTAGTTACCACTGCCAGGCCATTAGGCTGGGGTGGGAATCCTATGACTTTGTGCAGAATGGGTTGATCCATCTGTACGTCACTTGCGATGTTCTTGAATCAGCTCGCAGAATTTTTGACGCGAGTGCGAACCGAGACGTGATTACCTGGACCGCTATCATTAATGGGTATGTGAAGTCTGACCAGGTCGACGTCGCGCGCAATCTGTTCGACGAAATGCCGGACAAGAATGCCGTTTCTTGGAGCGCGATGATCAACGGGTACGTGCAGGCTGGCCTGTTTAGGGAGGCTCTAGAGCTTTTCAACGCCATGCAGACTCTTTCCGGGCTTCGTCCGAACCATGCAGGGGTTGTGGGCGCGCTAACCGCCTGTGCCTTTCTTGGTGCTCTGGATCAAGGAAGGTGGATACACGCGTACGTGGACAGGACAAAGATGAAGCTAGATAGGATATTGGGCACCGCACTCATCGACATGTACTCGAAATGCGGCTGCGTCGAGACTGCCCGTCGTGTTTTCGAGGAGATGGAGGAGAGAGATGTGTTCGCCTTTACTTCCTTGATCTCATGCCTGGCGAACCATGGTCGCAGCGAGGATGCGATCGAGTTGTTCGGGAGGATGCTGACCGAAGGGGTAGCGCCTAATGAAGTTACTTTCATATGCGTGCTGAGCGCTTGCAGTCGGATGGGCATGGTCGACCACGGTTCGAAAATATTCAGTAGTATGAGCGAGAAACACGGGATTGAGCCGGGAGTTCAGCATTACGGGTGTTTGGTAGATCTATTAGGTAGAGCCGGGATGCTCGAAGAGGCGAAGCAGGTAGTGAGAGGTATGCCGATGGAGCCCGACTCTTACGTTCTCGGGGCATTGCTCAACGGATGCAGAGTTCATGGCGATGTGGAGTTGGGAAGAGAAATGGTCGAGAGCATAATTCAGAGGAGGCTCGACCATGGCGGAGTCCACGTGTTGCTTTCGAATATGTATGCCTCGACGAGCCAGTGGGACGATGTCGTGAAAGTGAGGAAAGGGATGGAGGAGAATAGGGTTAAGAAGGTACCCGGATGTAGTTCGATCAAAGTGAACGGTGAGGTCTGCGAGTTCGTCGCGGGAGACCGGTCCTTTGCTCTCATCGAAGAGGTCGGGTCATTGTTATGTGGGATCGAGACGCATTTGAAGTCGATTCGCCTGGAGGAGGAGGGCGGCATGGGAGTTGCCGACAATTGTTTCTTCTAACATGTGCACCACCGGAGCATAAATTCAACAAGAGTAGAGCCCGAACGGTGGATTCAGTAAGTTCTTGCCATTCAATATTCTTTCCTACCATGCACATTGGTGAGATCTCTCTCCATGTATATCCGTTGCTTAAATTCAACTTATACTGATCTCTCTCCATTTGAATATTTCTTCGGGTGAATTGGATCGTTAGTCCTTGAAGTTTAAGACCCGGAATTGGAGGGTCCCCTACTGTTATACTTGCGACAAAACTAGCCTTTTATATCTGAATTCTTTTCTAATGTGATCCGAGTCAATTTGGGCTTATTTAAACTGAACGGTAGTCTTTTTTTGTGTCATGCATCATCCCATACGGCACCCAAAAGAATGCCAACTGGCTTATTCCCTACTATTGGTATCATAAGAAACCAGACCCACCCCAAAACACCAACGCTAGCAAGAAAACACAGATTCGAGCTGGGACTGCCTTCATGAAACAAGTTACCTTCGATTCGAGCTGCAAACAGGTTTCCACCTTCCTGCTGCTCGGTGAAAGTGTAACGGAGGGAATTACTTAACAATGGAAAGAATTAATCCGGCAATGTAGCACGCTTTTCGCTATTCATGGGGACGCAGAGTTAAGAAACAAGCATTTCATTGGATCGGACTAGTTGGGAGAACATAAGGCACCGGGCATCGATGACAAAGGCAGAAGAAATCTTCTAATTCAACAAGTTAGGCAACTATATGGCAGAATTTGCTAGTTTTACACACCGCTTGTTTAAGACAGAGTCAACACTAAGTATGAACGCCTAATTTTTTGGAATCGAAAGCATTAATGATGGTTTCATTGAGATAATTTTATGGCACTGAACTCTTTATCAGTTAAAACTTTATCACGTTAAAAAGCATAATCAAATTTACAAGGAGCAAACTTGCATTCAATTTCAAATGTGAGATATAACCATAAGCATTGAGGTAATATGGAGAGCAAGATCACAAAGTAGACATACCCCCCCAGAAGTTCTTAGGGAGCAAACCGAAACTCATACTTCATGGCGGTAGCCTGAGAGAAATTCATTCTCAGGATCATAAACTCGACTGATACTGCGTTCCACACAAGAAGCAATTTCATAAATAGGGTCACTCAAAATGACCATACTTTTTTCCTGGCCCCAATCCCTACAACTTCTCAAAGAGCTCTGAAGTACCTTCTGGTTAATGATGACCGATAATGAGATCTGGTCATCACATTCAGATTTAAGAAAAGGGTATCAGAGAGTATGGTGTATTGTCAATACTTTCTTAGAAGTAGTAAAGAAAACCAAGCCACGAGCCAGGTGAAGATCCATCCAGGATGTAGCATAACCTATTCTAGAATAGAAAGTCCCCTCCAGCATTTCTCATGCTCCACAAAAGACCAAGTACTTCCCAAATTTCCATTTGTCAACCGAAATTTAACTCAAGAAAGTCCCACTAAAGCATGGCTTCTTTATGATCCCTGGGTCACAACTATCACTAAATTCACTGCTAGAGATATTTTTCATAGATTCTCCACCCTCTTTAACTAACAACAAGGCATAAGAATAAATGACAAACTGAGGTTACCTAGTTGACATACAGTCATAGTTCTGTGAAACATCGAAATTATTATGCTACATGTGGAACTCTAGTTTTGAATCTCACAGGATTGATTTCCCAAGGATGGTACACATTACCTACCAAACGTCGCCATAACGTACCACCCACGCACCGTTTCTCATAAAGGAGAGAAAAACGTTGGTTACACCTGTTGTACAACTCTGGTGAGAACTTGGAAACTGTTCTAACTGGTACCCAGAGTGGTTGCACAAGGCAAAAGAACACTGATAGGACTAAATCGTAATCTGCAAGTTCCAATTTAAATACCGTACTCCTTAAGCTTGGATGAAGTCCAATATCCTAATAATTTTTGCAAACCCTCTTTCTCTTTCCCGTTCCTAGAAGCTATCCTGGCAGGAAATGCTCAAGATCTGGTTGCACTAGTGCCACCATGAAGCAATAAGCTTTCAGTTGATCCTCATTATCCTCCAACACTCAACATTTTTTGTGAAATTCAAAAGAAAACCCCCATCAATAGACAAAGCCCTATCAGCAAGTTAGCCATCTTGAGCCAACAGATTCTCAGATGTACAATGATACCATTTGGCTAACATACCCAACACCATCCAGGTAAGATTTTCAACTGACCAAAGTGTGCCACTATGCAGCCAAGAGTTCCAACACTGCACTACGGAAATGAAGCTTGATCATTGAGAGTAAGTTTCTTCTTTCTACACTGTTTAATAGGAGAGATTCCAAAGAAATTTGGAGGGGCAAGCACACCAAGAAGGTGAAGGATGAGAAACCAGGAAGTAAGTTGAAACTGGGACAAAACAAGTAACAATGAACAAGAGCATGGTTTCATTAGAGTCAATAGGATGACCACTCTCAAGACCCTCGTCGCAAGTATAGAGCAGGATCCACAGGGGAGGGCAAATCATCAAATCCACTTCACAGAGGAACTCATGTATAATCCTAACATGAAAAGAAACCAACCTAATTGATTTCTTACAAAGCCCTATGAGAAAATGAGAAATGAACAGCATCAAACAAGGGTAGCCAAACACAAACAAGCCACATCAAGAAGAGATCTAAAACGCAACCGATGCTTTAATTTAATTGCAGGCTACACTAAGACCCGAAATTGGGCGATCAAGTTAGGGACAGATATCTAAAAACAAAGTGATAGTCTTTCCGAGTAAAGCATCAATAATCCAGAATAGACGCACGGAACTTACACAACAAGACTGAAGACAGAGTACGCCACACGATTTATTCAAACGATTATAGGTAACTGTTCAAACAGCGCCTACAGGCTTTAGGCTTTGGTTGGGGCTGGGAAGGCATCTGCAGCAGGAATCTTGACATAACCCATCTTCTTAGGGCTCGCAACCTCATCATCATCGGACTCCTCCTGGAAATCATCGCCGCAGTGGCTGGCGAAGAGAGACCAAACCAGGTACATGGTGGCCGCGGTTAGGGCGCCGCAACCGACGCCGAAGAGCAAGGCGACGACGACGCTGAGGATGTCCACCGTGCGGTCGCGCAGGGAGCTCAGATCGAAGATCCCCAGGGGCACCGACCGCTGCCGCCGCTGCGGAAGCTGCGGGCGCGGCAGGTCCAGCTCTCGGGAAGGGAAGACGCGGCGATCGAAGAAGAGGAAGGCCGGCCTGGGATCGAACTGGCGATCGGAGGCGCCGAAGATCGTGATGAGCTCCGCCGACGAGGAGGAGGAGGCGGGATCGGAGGAAGAGAGGCCGGGCCCCGCGAAACCGACGGCAGGGAAGGGCTGGTGGCGGTGGCGGAGGGGGTGGTGGTGGTGGCCGAGGGAGGCGGTGTTCCCGGTGAAGGAGAAGGAGTAGGCGATGAGGAGGGTCTTGCAGGGCCTCGCGTCGACGGAGAGAGGGAGGAAGCCCCACTGGAGGACGATCGCCGACAGCAGCAAGGGGAGCGAGGCACGGCCGATCGCGGCGGACGCCATGGAAGAGGACCGAGGAGGAGGACGACGACGACGACGACGGAGTTGAATGCCCAAAGTCAACAAGTCAAGCGAACGAGGAACCACCGATTACCTGATCCTTTTCCCTAGGTTATATATATACACAAGACAGAAGCAAGGTATTTCTGTGTAATCTGCCTTTTCAATTAAATAAAAAAAATTGACCAAAAAAAATTAAATAAAACTCACATCTTTTGAAATGCCCCGTATCAAATGAAAAATGACACAAATAGTTCTCGAATTTTACCATGATATCCAATATGATCCTTGAACTTTTAATTTATTCAATTTGATTCTTGAACTTTAATCGAATGTACATAGAATTTTTAATTTGTTCAATGTGATCCCTAAACTTTTGGTACTTATTCAATTTAAGCTATAGACTAAATTGAATATAGGGATAATTGACTAAATTGAACATTTACCGAAAGTTCAGGGACCACATTGAACAAATTGAAAGTTCATGAATCAAATTGCACATTAGATTAAAGTTCATGGATCACATTATACAGATTAAAAGTTTAAGGATTGCACATTATTTGCGTAATTATCCCTAAATGAAAACAAGAAACATTACCCAAATCTTCCCTCTACGGTTCACATATCTTCATCATCACTCGAGTTTAATTAAACCCCAAAAGAGTCTAATTAATAATCTCTTCATGATGCATCAATTTCGGGTAAAATTAATTTCCTGACTCCAAAAAAATTCGATCAGAATCAGACACCGATTTTTCTTTTTTAGTTGGATAAAATCGAACTTAGACCATCAAATCCCAAAACGGAAGCTAGAAACTCGATTTTTGACGCGTAAAAGGTTGATTGCAAATTTCATTAATGATGTGAAAATGTCAGAAATAAATAATGATAATAAAAAAAAACTTTGTTTGAGGTGCATTCACGCATTTGATTTCAAAGGAAGGAGTAAAAGTTAAGATATTCAAATCAATTAAATCAGGTTTATAAAAAAAATCCCTTGAACGAATACATAACCCTCAAGTGCATGATAATTAAATGCGTAGATCGATCGAGAAAATGTCAGTTTGTGTAATTGTTGCATCATTTTCGCTCCGTAAATATAAACCGACATCCGATTTGAACAAAACTCTTAGGATTCCATATCAAACTCGAAGCATGATAAGCTAAGCCCTTTCACCATAGATAAAATTAGACATGAAATTATACTAATTGCTTCTTGTTAGGACTCAAAAAGTGTATAGAATTATGAACAACTGAAAAGTGAATACGTGGGTAGGGCTTTTTCGACACCCCAATCAACAAAAATCACACAATTTTAAAGTTGATTGGCCAAATTACCATATAAGTACCAAATAAATCAAGTATTGTCCTCTCTCTCGTACATTTTGTTATCTCTCTTGTGTGTATATAACATGTCGCGAAAAATCCACTCCTAATTATCCTTGGAAATAACGACACAAATAGTCTCTGAAATTTAATCCAATCTGCAATATGATCCATGAATTTCTAAATTATTCAATGCGGTCCCTAAATTTTAGCCTAGTGTGTAATGTGATCTCCAAACTCTCAATTTATTCAATATGGTCCTTGAACTTTAGATACACAATTTAAGTTAATCTCTAGACTATATGGAAAATGTTCGATATTACCCTTTTATTAATTCAAGTTCGAGGACAATATTAGATATTTTTATGTATAGTCCAAGGACTAGATCAAACATATATCAAAAGAATGAACCACATTTAATAAATTGAAAGTTTGGGGACAACATTGCACGTGGGGCTAAAGTTCATGGACTATGTTGAACAAATTAAAAGTTCATGAACCACATTATATATTAGGTTAAAGTTCATGAACCATTTGTATCAATTTTCCTAACCATTTTCACGTTTATTTGGGCTCTCTTGGGATCGGATCACCTCCCACTCCCATATATCCGAACTAAACATATTCATGGGCCGGGCGGCCTAGGCCCTCCCGAACTGCCTCAAACCACTTCACTTTGCTTTCCATGATGTGATCATTCATCTTTGAACGGGTCATTTCCCCTAAGTCTTGAAATTTTTTTTTATTCAGGAATGGTGTTTCTATGTTTTTCAAGATTCTAAAGCAACAAAAACGTTTTTAGTTTGTCTCTCAGTGCCCCTCTTTCAATGGGTTTTTCTTCCTTTGGGTAGAATTAAAGGTGTACAAAGGAACCGGAAACCCCCGAACCAACTCAAATCGGCAGTTTCCATGGGAACCAATTCGGTTCCCAGATCCAATTTACTGGAACCGATGAGTAGCGATGCGGTTCCCGATTTTGGGTGTGGAACTACCCACCCGGATCGAATAGATATGTGTGTGTGTAATTCCATTCTCAATTGTAACTTCCTAGAAGATTCAGCAAGATCTTGTGTCAATTGAAATACAAAGACCTTCTCTGGTACATCCTTTAAGATTTATGAACTGATTAAATCATAAAAGCATCAAATGTCAATTGAAATACATAAATACTCATCATTTGAACAATTAACTCTCTGTTCATGTGTCTACCGAGCAAGTAGGGTTTCATTTCTTAGTCCATCTAGACTTCTTTTCAAGGACAAAAGAAATCATTATGCGAGCATACATTGTTTGGACCCGTGTGAAATTCACAATTGATTTGATCTGCATATACTAATTAAAAGGCATTATGGCATTAAGATTTTCAAGGTATAGCAATCAATCGGTAAGGTTGTTTTTCCTTGATCGATTAATGACCAAACAAACTGATTTACACCAATCTTAGCTACAAACCGGTATATATATACACACATGTTCCCTTGTATAAAAGTATCCACATAGAAACTAAGTTTACCATAGTATTGATTAGGGATTGAGGACCGGTTCCATGGATCCACCATGGAACCGGACCGAGCAAGCAGTCCTGTGTTTGGATGGATCCATCGAACTAATGGGCGGTTCCTAATTCCACTATTTCGAACCAATCTTTAGTGGGTGGTTTCCGGTTCCAAAGTGAGAACCGCCTGCTAGACCATGCTCACCCCCTTAATAGAATAAATACAATTTCCTTTGCTCTAGATTCAAAGAATATAAAAGGAAAAACTTTTAATATGCTAAGATAGGAAAGTGACAATTAATCATTATAAATTTGAATAGGCAAAAGTCACTGCGAATACTAATTCATGCTCGACTTAATTTATGGTGAGAGTGTAATTTGGTCAATTGAGCAAAAAGGACGTGCGTTAGCCAAAACTGACGTGAAAATAAACCCATTTTATTTAGGATTAATATCACGAAAAACCCTAAACTGGTATACCTGTGACAATTTTACCCCGAACTATTTTTTTGATCACAAAAAATTTCAAATTGGTACATTTGTGACAAATTTATCATGAATTATTTTTTTGACCATCAAAAACCCCAAACTAATACACTTGCGATAATTTTACCCCGAACTATTACTTTGACCACCAAAAACCCCACACCGGTACACCTGTGACAATTTTACTTCCGAACTAATTTTTTACCACTAAAAACCCCAAATTGGCACATTTGTGATAAATTTACCCTTTGTTAGTGTCTATTAAATTATATTAATATCACAAAAAATCACAAATTGGTAAACTTGTAACAAATAGAGGGGTAAAACCCAAAACCGGTACATATGTCAATTACCACGTGCCATTAAACTTAGCAATTTGACAATAAAATTTAACGGAAACTAATGAAGGGTAAATTTATCACATGTTTACCAGTTTAGGGTTTTGGTGATCAAAAAATTAGTTAAGGGATAAAATTGTCACAGGTAGACCAGTGTGGGGTTTTTGATGGTTCAAAAAACAGTTCGGGGTAAAAATTGTCATAGGTATACCAGTTTAGGATTTTTTATAGTCAAAAAAATAGTTTTGGGTAAATTTATCACAAGTGTACCAGTTTTGGGTTTTTTGTAGTATTAACCCTTTTATTTATATGGCTAGACCTAATAATCACTAGTGGGATGAATATGTTAGTGCTTATTTGATATCTTATAACCCTGCCGGTGAGATCTCCGTGTCCATATGACAATTATCTTCTACCCTTTTTTTAAGGAATAAGTACCAAAAAAGTCTTAAACCTATTATATTGATATTGATTTAGTAATAAACATTTAATTGGACCAATTTGGTCTAAAATCTTTTCATATTAGTATCAATTCAGTCCATCCGGCCAATTTAAGCAGAAATTCACTGACGTAGACGTCGGTCATCCTATGTGGCATGGTCGACACTGATGTTGACAATTTTTAATAATTTTTTTTGAATTTTACCTATCTTTTTGTTTCCTTTCTTCTCCATGCTTAGGTTGTGGCCAGTACCTGGCCATGACCAGGTTGGGTGTCGTCGAGGCCGTCGCGGCTCTCGTCGGCCATAGGGGAGGGTCATCCTAGCTGCTCGTGGCTTGGGGGAGGGTTGCCCTCTCTAGATCTCGCGAGGGCAGGCCGCAAGGGTCTAGCCCTCGCCCTCGTTGGTGACGGCAACCCTCCTCTGTGGTTGGTGGCTTGCCACAGAGAAGGAAGGAAAAAAGAAAGAGAAAATAAAAAAAATTATTTACGTTAGCGTCGGTCATGTCACGTAGAATGACCAGTATTCACGTCAGTGAATTCTAGCCTAAATTGATTAGACAGATTGAATTGGTATCAATGTGAAAATGTTCAATACTAAATTAGTGTAAATATAAAAAGGTTGAGAACTGAATTGATATCAATACAATAGATTTATAATTTTTTTTGGTACTTTTCTCCTTTTCTTTGCTATTCATGAAAAAGGATGAAACGATGGTTTTTTCCAAGAGTCCATGGAGTGTAGAAAGGGTGAGAGCGGGATTAAGCCCACCAACTTCACTTTGTGCCTCTCTCCCCCCTTTTTTTTTCTTTTCTATTATCATTTTTTTCTCAATTTTCTATTTTCCCTTTCCTTTAAAAATTAAAATAGAAATTAAAATACGTTATCCAAAACATGTAATAAGATGTGTTTATATATAATCCATGTGATTTATTATGTGGTGAGAAAATCTAATGTTTATAATTTACGAGCGTCGGAAAATTTTCTTTTAACTTCGTTCGATAAAATGCATTAATGTTATTATGTTGCGATTCTCAACACTCTAATAATGATTACATGCACAAAAAGAATCCTATAATATTTTAAGAAATTCAATGAAGGCAAAACAGTGTAACATTACTTAAAAACCTTCAAGACAAATTAGTCCATCACGATTACAAAGAAGTGCGCAGGGCATAAACCATAAATCCGTCCTTGCTGTTGACCTGAACATAGAATCATTCGTACTTGATGGTCCAGGATATTGAATTTGCGCCATACGCTAAATCAAACCAAAATGTCTCCTAATCGGTAAGCAGCTGCCCGAGTTCAATATAAATACATGTATTTCAAAAATAAGCTATCGAAGACGGTGATAATATTATCATCGGTAATACGTATTTTGGCTAACAGCTGAAAGACGCGGGCAACATCCATGGTGATCACTAATAATTCTGGTTTGAAGACCAACATTCGTGGGGGGACAAAGTAATCATACAATACCCATGTTAATGAGGAGAGACATCAGCTAAATCGAATGTTTATATAGGAAAATATGTGCTTATTGTCTACTTCAGTGAATCGTAATGTGACATAAATGTGCCGGACCAAAAAAAGAAGGAGTTAATATTACGAAAAACCCTAAACCGGTACACTTATGACAAATTTACCAAAAACTATTTTTTTGACCATAAAAAATCCTAAACTGGTACACTTATGACAATTTTACCCTGAACTATTTTTTTGACTACCAAAAATCCCAAACTGGTATATATGTAACAATTTTACCCCGAACTAATTTTTTAATATTATTTTTTATTTTTTCGAATTTTTTTAATTAATATTTTTTCTTTGCTTATTTTTTCTTTTCTCTTCAACCTCTGGCCGTTCGCCGGACCAGCGACCGGCAGCAATCGGCGAGGTCGGCCACTGGTGAGGCTCGACCTTGTCGTTGCAGGGCGAGGCCGACCTCGCCAGATCTGGAGAGGCTCGACCTCGCCCTGCAATGGCAGGACTGAGCCCTCGCCAGATCCGGCGAGGCTGACCTTGCCCTGCAACAGCTTGGTCGAGCCTCGCCAAATTTAGCGAGGGCCCGGTCCCGCCGGTCGCTGGCGAGGCTCGACCTCGTCGGCATTGGGCGAGGCCAACCTCGCTGTTGCATGGCAAGGCCGACCTCGCCCAACGCCGGCGAGGTCGTGCCTTGCCAGCAGCTGGCGAGGCTGACCTCGCCCAATGCCGACGAGGTCGAGCCTCGCCAGTGGCCGGCGGGGCCCACCTCGCCATCTTTCGCCTCTGGCGGGTCCAGGGACTGGCGAGAGGTTGAAGAGAAAGGAAAAAAAGTAAAGAAAAAATAAAAAAAATTAATACAAAAATTTGAAAAATAAAAAAATAATATTAAAAATTTAGTTTGGGGTAAAATTATTACATGTATATCAGTTTGGGATTTTTGATGGTCAAAAAAATAATTCAGCGTAGATTTGTTATAAGTGTACCAGTTTGAAGTTTTTTATGATCAAAAAAATAATTTAAGGTAAAATTATCACAAATATATAAATTTAGATTTTTTCGTGATATTAACCCAAAAAGAAGTGACATAAAGTGAACTCCTATGCCTTTCACTCGCCAACATTGCGCTCCGCACTATCAGATGTGGCAAGAAAAAGATAGACGATCTGCCAATATCTCGTCATCATATTTACGAGATTGCCATCAATTACTCATACCCAAATCCATCTAAAGATTTCGTATGTTGGGGTTTCGATTAAAAAAAACGAAAAAGTTTCATCTTGTTTTATTTTTCTTTTTGCATTTGCGTACGATTTAAGTTTGCGATAAGATGAAATTCTCTTGGATCGTTACGTGTCCCGAGTCAAAATAAGCAATGGAATTGCGTGAATTATCAAACTTTCAATAGAATATGGGTTTGGAAATATGAGAACACATGGAGCTAAGGTCAAACCAGTAACAATTTAATAGATTATGGTCATTTAAAGTCTCGTAAGGGATAGCGACGGTACGATCCATTATTCAATCGCGTGACTGGTAACAGTCTGACGAAGACAAGACCACACCTTTGTCTCGTACCCTTATCGTGCTCCTCCGATCGATGTAATTAACAATTATCTTGTTGAACGGGAACCAATACGAGAGCAACGACAGATTATTTGACTAATCTAGCGCGTGCACAGTCTTAATTGGACTTACTGATACTTGAATATCCGGTAAAATCACCCGAAAAGCTCCCTTGACCTTTTCACATGCGACTGATCCCGGACGACGGCGGCGGCCCCATCCGCTTCGCGATCTCCCTCAGCAGGTACTTCTGGATCTTGCCCGTCGAGGTCTTGGGCAGCTCCTCCCTGAACACCACCGTCTTGGGCACCATGTAACGCGGCATCTTGCTCCGGCAGTACTCGACGATCTCCTTCTCCGTCGGCGTCGCCCGGCCCGGCCCGGCCTTGAGGCTCACGAAGGCGCACGGCGTCTCCCCCCAGAACTCGTCCGGCCTCGCCACCACCGCCGCCTCGTTCACCGCCGGGTGACCGTACAGGACCGACTCCACCTCCACGCTGCTCAGGTTCTCCCCGCCGCTGATGATCACGTCCTTGGACCGGTCCTTGATCTCCAGGTACCCGTCCGGGTGCATCACCCCGACGTCGCCCGTGTAGAACCACCCGCCCCGCATGCACTTGGCGGTGCCCTCCGGGTCCTTGAGGTACCCCAGCATCACGCATCCGCCCCGGAGGACGATCTCGCCGAGCGTCGACGAGTCCCGCCTCACCGGGGCGCCCGACGCCGGGTCCACGACCTCCACCTCCGTCATCGCCACCGTCCGGACGCCCTGCCTTGCCTTGAGCCGCGCCCGCTCCCCCGCGGGCAGGCGGTTCCACTGCGGCTTCCATGCGCACGACACCACGAGCCCCCCCGTCTCGGTGAGCCCGTACCCGTGGCTGACCTCGAACCCCAGCGACTCAGTCCGGAACAGCACCGCCGCGGGCGGTGGGGCTCCGGCGGTCAGGATCTTGACCGGGTGCTTGAGCGGCTCGGCGTCGGAGCCGGAGGACAACATGTTGAGCACCACGGGGGCTCCGCACATGTGGGTCACGCTGTGCCGCCGGAGGAGGTGGTAGATGGTGGCGGCGTCAAACTTGCGGAGGCAGATGCTGGTGCCGCCCACGGCGGCGAGCCCCCAAGGGAAGCTCCAACCGTTGGCGTGGAACATCGGGAGGGTCCAGAGGTAGACAGGCTGCTTCGGGACGGCCCAATCCACGAGCGTATCGACGGCGACCGTGAAGATTCCACGGTGGCAGTGGACCACGCCCTTAGGCGACGATGTTGTCCCCGAGGTGTAATTGAGTATCATCGGGTCCCACTCGCTTGCCGGTCGGATCCACTCGAAATCGGGATCGCCTCTCTCGATCAGGCTTTCGTAGGTAGACCAGAAACCAACGTCTCCCGACGACGACGACGACGAGGAGGAGGAGGTCAACGGATTGCCTGGTTCATCGACGGCGTCGTCATCGGCGATGAGGACAAGCCGCGGGCGATCGGAGCTCGGGGGAAACATGGAGAGGGCCTCGAGGACGAGGGCGCGAGACTGGGAGTCGACGAAGATGAGACTGGAACCGCCGTGGCGGAGCAGGACGGAGACGATGCGGGCGTCGAGGCGGGTGTTGATGTTGTTGAGGACGGCGCCGCACATGGGGACGGCGAAGTGGAGCTCGTACATGGCGGGGACGTTGGGGGCCACGACGGAGACCACGTCGCCCCTGCCGATGCCGCCGGAGGCGAGCGACGAGGCCACCCGGAGGCACCGGCCGCGGGTCTCCGACCACGTGTAGGTGGCGTCGTTGTAGATGACGGAGGGGCAGTCGCCGTAGACGGCGGCCGCTCTATCGAGGAAGCCGAGCGGGGTCAGCGGCGATGAGTTCGGAGGGCTGGGCTTCAGCTCGTTCATGGCGACACCCTCTCTCTCTCTCTCTCTCTCTCTCTACAGCCGACGTTGTGATTGTCTCCATCGCTGATATTTATCGCTTAGTCTAACGAAGAAGAAGATGATGGATGGAGGTGCCACGTCGGCACCTTTGGTGGAGAGATAAGAAAGGCCGATGCAGTTTTGTCGCAGACCGTGCGCCAGATGCTCTTCCGCGGAGTCCATCAAAAGCAACCAAATTAACTGCACTGACGCCGAAGGTCCAGTGGTGCAGCACAAGGTAAGTCATTTTCTCTACTCTTTAACTCTTTTACTTTCAGAAATTTTGTCATTTCGTAAACTTTCCCCGATTTTTTCGCTTTTGTTTTCGAAGGTAAAATCTCAATTACAGGCGTTAACTTTCCCCAAAAAGCAAACATCGGTAAAAGAATATTGCGCAGATGCACATTTCTAGATGTATAAGAGTCAAAGAGTGGAGAAGAAAATTGAACGAAATGCCACGTTAACCGAAGCTTCGCACCACCGTTAAGGGAGATTTCACCTTTAGGAGGAAAAAAATTGGGAAAAGTTTACGAAATGACAAAATTTCTAAAAGTCAAAAGAGTAGAAAAAATGATTAACCTGGTGCTGACCGACCGGACCTCGGACCTCTGGTGGTTTGTTTTTCTCCAATGAAGGTTTACCTTTCAAAAAAAAAGAAAAGGAAATGAGGAAAGTTAATGAAAAGGAAGAAGACATGGGAGCTCAATTGAAATTTAGAAGGCATTTATTACCCTATCAGCGCAATTAATCCGATTGCTTTAGCAAATTTCCTTTTCTTAATATAAGAGGCTTGAAATTTTAGGCATGTCGCTTTTTGATAAGTTCTAACTAGATACATACGTGCCACATCAGCATGTGACATGGTGGCATGATATCAATGAATACTTTCTTCTTGACAAGGTACGAGTACTTGCAAACTTTTAAGATTGTAGGGCATGAATGAAACAAATAATACACCGGCAAACTTTTAAGATTGTAGGACATGAATGAAGCAAATAACACGCCGA
Source organism: Syzygium aqueum (assembly GCA_031216185.1). Classification (NCBI taxonomy): domain Eukaryota; kingdom Viridiplantae; phylum Streptophyta; class Magnoliopsida; order Myrtales; family Myrtaceae; genus Syzygium; species Syzygium aqueum. The sequence goes on from CM062236.1 coordinate 40,446,402, forward strand.
GCTAAAGGAGAGCTTTGCTAGATTAAATATGTGAAATTAGAATTGACTCATGAAGTGCGTCTTTTGATGTCACGGCATCATTTGGCATCAACTTCCATTTTCAGCGAGCTCGATGAGAGCATTACCTGCATAGGCAACTTTTCGAAAAACGTAACTTGTCTGTGTACACTACAAGAGCAGGTGATTTCTCGGCCTGTATTTGTTCCTTCGATCTAGATCTCGGTAAAAACCACGATGCTTACCTGCTTCGCGCCACCACGATGCATCATGACGTCGAACCGCATCGAAGCCAACCAGGGTTCTTGAAGTCACAATGCTCTGTTCCCTGACTGGACCGCGAGAGATCAAAGTCGATCCTTCCATGTGAAAAACACATGCGATGGATCCTTTCTGTCATTTTTGATAGCTTGTCCATCGACCAGCGGTATGTCCTTATTCTAGGGTCCCAGATCGGCAATATCCCATTAACATAATTGAGCAGGAGCGACATTTCTACGTGGTGGGCACATCTTTTGGAGGACTCCGCCCCACTGCGGATTTAGAAGAGTTTATGACCGACACGTCACGTAAAATTCGACGAAGAGGACAAGGCACAGAGTAGTTCAGGCTGGACGTGACGGGTGACTCGACGCTAACGATTTTGTTTTCTCCCACGGCTCCAATGTGAATCGTGGGAACTGGAGTCTCGTTCGCGACCGCGAGCCATTGCATGTGATTTACCCATCTGTGGTCTGTGTTCGATAATGCATGGATATAGTGTGTTCGATGATGCATGGATATAGAATTTTTGTGAGGATCTCGCTATCAAATGTCTCGTCAAAAATTAAAACAAGGAGAGTTGGCTTCAAACGAGAAACACGTCTTCTCGTGCCAAGCATGCATCACAATTAAGAAATTTGACCCTATTTTTAGGGACAACAGCATAAATGGTCTATGAATTTTGGCCCGAAGTGTAATGTGGTCCATGAACTTTAAAATTGTATAATATGATCTATCAACTTTCGATACATATTCAATACAGTATTGAATATTTTCATATAATTCGAGGACTAAATTGAACTTCCACCAGAAGTTTTGGAGCCGTATCAATCGAACAATTTAAAAGTTTAGGACGACATTTGCACATTGGTTCAGGATCATCCGTGTCGTTTTTCCCCTTCTCTATCACAATCTGCTACTGTGTGCGGATGGTAGGGCCGAGGAAAGCAACCAAAAACAGCCGGTTCCATGGAAATGCCGAGCTTATTCCAAAATGAACGCTTTCTTTTGGTTCCCGATAGCATCGGTGGTGGGACTGTGGATCCATTCTGAGGATATGCTGCTTCGTGGGTAGTAATTGGTGCTGAACTTGTTGTTACCAGTCCCAATCGGTACGATTACCCTAGTTTTGGTCCGGCAAGGAAGTAACCTCTCGGAAAGTAGACCTGAAGATGGGCGGATCTGGGCGCAAACCAATTCCTTTCTCGGATCCAATTGCGCACCTTGGACCGCTCGGGCGTTACCCCATTTGTGTGCCTTGAATTCGACATTTTTTACATCATGGGCCCGGTTCGGCCGAATGTTTCCTCATTTGGGCCACCGTAACTCTGTTGAATAAGGCATTGGGGCATGTTTGATAACCCGCCTAGGCGTTGGAAATTAAGGATTCGGCATTTAATGAGATTGGATTTGTTTGGTAATCTAAAATAGACTTGACTTAAATGATTGAGTCAAGTCAAAAATCCATTTGATCTGGTAAGTAGAGAGCAGTTACTTTAATTCGTTTAGCAAATAGTTTGTGTTAATAAGAATCTTGCCAAAATGTATTGATAAAGCTTACCGACGTTGGTCATTTTTCTATTTTTGGCAAAAGATTAGCAATATTTAGCTGTTGAATTTTCAATTATCACGATAACTTGTTATTCCAATTTTTAGCACTTAAGATTATCAGTACTTAAAATTCAGGAGTTGAATTTTCAACACTCTTTTTTTTTTTTTCCAAAGTTTTACCAAATAGACTGGAATTCGAGGCTGAAAACACGTCCAAAATAGTGGATTTAGAGCCGAAGACATCCTCGCCTTGCCATTTGGCACCACTAGATTGAAGATTGTACTTAGGTCCCTTCATTTCTATCCACATCAAAATCCAAGGCCCCTTAGCAAGGATGGGTGAGCCTCTTTCGTCTGATGAATATATTTTTTTTCAGCATTATCATGTAAGCCATTTCACATATGTAAATGTAAGCATTGAAATTGCATAAATGAGTAGTCAGAGTTGCTCTTGAAAGGTTTAAAATTAAACCCCTTAATTTTGAAAAGTTACAAGACTTTCTCGAACTATTGTATACACTAACATAATTAGTTGATGTTATTTTGGTTAAGAAAAATGAGTTTGTCCATTTTCAAATATCCTTTAATGGCTATGCGAACGGAACAATTAATGACTGCAACTGAAAATCGAAATCCACGGGTCATCTATAAATTTTCGAAGTTCGTGGCTATTACGCAACGATGCCCGAGTCGAGAAAGGTAATCTTGTAACTTTTCAAAGTTCGAGGTCACTTGTGCAACAATGCGAAAGGTTTGAGGAGGATTTCGAGCAATTAACTCTTAAAAAAAAGAATTGAAAGTCAAGCTTCTATCAAATAGGCCCAAATCAGTTGGGTCCAGGCCGAACTTTCTCGGATCAGGTCCGGCCTGATATTTAGGCCTGACCCGTCCGACCCATAAACCGCAGTGCAACAAAAGGACATTATCTCCCAATCAAATACGGAGTAGGTCAAGAAAGAAAAGGTCAAATTCAAAGGTCATCGAAACAAGGAAGAGAGAGGATCCGGTGCCAATAGGCATGCGACTCTGCTGGTAAAAGGATTGGCGGATTGGGTCAGAGAGTATTAGGTTCGGGATTTGATCCCCGTGAGCATTGCAGATATATATACATAAAAGAAATGAGCGAGACAAAAAATATAAATCTCATGGATCGGTTGAATCGTTAAGCGCTTAGTTTGGGATCACAGCGTTATTCGCCCATAGTAACCTTCTTGGAGGCTGCGCTCGCTACCCAGTGGATGGAGTTTCGCTTGATGCACATGGATGAGATGGTCTGTGTGTATGTGCGGAGATTAGTCGAGTCACGAGGTTCGAATAACCCGTGTCGTGAAAAAACTAAAAAAACCATCCAGATGAGTTGATCTTGAATAACGCGGAACAGATACATAACATCATGAAAACAATATCGGGAGCTTCCAAAAATTAATTGAATGGTGGTTGGTCAACTGAGGAGGCCACTTCTTCTTGTTTTTTTAATTATAAAGAAGATAAAATACTATAAATATGCCTCAAATTTCACTCAATGAATATTCACATATTTTTATTTTTTAAAATATTAAATACATACCAGAATTTTACCTTTAGAAATCAATCTGCGGATTCACATTAATTAGCTTTGTGTCCTACGAAAATGCTATTTTTCTTTAAAAAAATGCTCACTTCAAATAAAAAAATTTCATACCCACAAATTAACTAAAGACAATACAACCCAAACCCTAAGCAATTTGCTAAAATGAATTTGAATGAGAGGCAATTCGGTCTTTTCAATATCGAGTTTTGTTTAGAGGTATGTGAATGTTCTATGTGAACAGAATAACATTCGTAAGATTGTCGTTGCTTATCTCAACCCAAAGTTCTGCAAAATCTCTAATCGCTTTCATCACCCAACTAAAGAAAATATACAAGAAAGAAAAAAAAAAGGGATATTGGAAAATTTAGTATTTCATAATAAGGAACGCTTCTCCATGACGTGATAATTGTCATTCCTCTTTTTTTTTTTTGGTCGGCCATGATAATTGTCATTCACTATGGAAAAACATCATGACAATGAATTGTAATATCTGCATTCAAACAAAATAAACTGTTCTATCTTGCCATTTGATCCTGTGATAAACGATTCTATTGTTCCTTAGAAAGAAAACGAAAACTGTCTTTTCATGTTGATTGATTACTGAAAGAGTATGTAGGTATCAAACAATTTTTGGTAAAAGAAATTATAGATGGTCTAATTTCTCAATAACTTGTTGATAACTTATTGACACTCATACGGAACTACCAACTTCTTTAACAGATTAATTGTCGACTTTTTTTTTTATATTTTACCAACTCTTATTTGCCTTTTTTTAGCCACACTTCAATTTCCAATTTTTATATGAACTTACCTATCTTTTTTTTAGCCACGCTTCAAATTACCAACCTTGATTTGAGTAATTACCAAATTCTCGTTCATGAAGTCATCGACTAGTTTTGCTTCCAATTTTCATTTGAGTTACTTTTTCAATGTTTATATGTTTTTAGTTTACCAACTTTTCTTATTGTTTGACAACTTTTATTTGTCTTGAAAATTACCGATTTTTAAATTTACCAACTTCTCTTTAGAAATTACCAAGATCAGTTAGAGTAATTATCAATTTTTCTCCGATTAAATTACCAACTAATTTTACATTACCAACTCCTACTTGAGTTTGCTATCAACATTTATTTACATTACCAATATCTCTTCTCTGAAAATAAAAAGCCTCCCTTACCTTTTTCTACCTTTATTCACTATTCTTAACTACAACTCAATTCTGCCAACTATCATACTCGGGAAGCTTTATTTTTAGCGACTTATCGATTTCTCCCCAATTAATTCAATGACCAGTTTTTGGATGTCAGCCTTCATTTGAATTATAAATATTTATATGTTTGTGCTTTATACTGCCATCATTTAACAATTTTTGTTTGCCTTGTTAGTTACCCAACTTTTTAAATTGACAAACTCCTGTTCAGGATCTACTGTCCTCAATTACGCAATTATTCTGATAGAGTTTTTAACTTAAATTTCCATATATTTCAGGGGGGGAAAATAAGGAATGACCTTGCCGTGATCAAGGCGTATGGATGTAAAGTCAATTTTATCTCCCTCATGACGATGTAGTTGTGCATCAATCAACTTCAAAGGTCATTTGAACAAGCAAGGAAGAGAGAGAGAAATTGCAAGGAGCTGCAGAAGAACGAATAAACTATCCACGCTTGACTCGACGGCAGATATCAAACTGCGAAAGCAAGAGCTTTCGAGGAAGCTCGCAAAGTCATTGAATTAGTTGGTTGCTTAGCTGAGAAACGTTTAACCCTTTTCCTCCTACGATAAGCTAATCCATACGTGCATCAGTAAATTTCACTTGCGTGGATTGGAATGGACATTGACAACCCCAAGCCATCCAGAAGCTTTCGATGAAGATGGGATTCGATTCGACACGCGCAGTTGTGATCAGTTATGAATTTGGAGGAGCAAGAGAGGAAGCGAATCAGCTATACTATCTCCAAGAACGCCACACACAGAGAGAGAGAGAGAGAGAGAGAGAGAGAGAGAGAGAGAGAGAGAGAGAGAGAGAGAGAGAGAGAGAAGAAAGAGAACATCTAATGAATAGTACGAATGGCCGGTCCTACATGTGTAAATACTGTATAATCAATCGGTCTGTGTGTGTATACGGCTATGTACCTATACCATCCGGGGGAGCAATCGGAAAATAACGACCCCCCTTATTGAAGACAGAGAAAATAATCAAGAAAAAGAATGGAAAAAGTGGAGGCGAAAAGATTTATAGCCGAAGCCTGAACTTGCAGCTACTCTTCTTGATCTGAATACTATTGTCCGCGGACAAGCTGTCCACCTCCAACAGACACCGGACCAAGAACTTGACCTTGAACAGCTTCAGCTTCCCCAGCTTCACCCTCACCGGCTGCCTCACCCTGAGGTTCAGCGGGATCGACCCCGTCGCCTGCTGCTGCGCCTGCAGCTGGGACAGCAGCTCCGTCCCGTTCTGCGTCTGCCCGGACAGTGGCACCACCAGCACCGTCGTGTTCCGGTGGCCCTGGTAGAACTTGGGCAGCGCGCCCTGGCACAGCTGGTCCCCGGAGTACAGCACGGTGATCCGGCTCCCACCCTCATAGTATATGCCGATCTTCTTGTTCGGGTTCCGCGCCGTGATGGTCACGTCGAAGGTCGCGTTGAGGCTGCTGTCATTGCTAAGGTTGAACTGCGTGATCTGGAGGGCGTCGATGGAGTACTTGGGCAGCTTCGGCCGGAAGGCGAGGTAGAGGATCCCGGCGGTGATGGCGATGGCGACGATGAGGAGGGCGATGAAGGAGAAGGTCCAGCAGAAGCACTTGCAGAGGCAGCTCCGGCCACGCTTCGGGGGCTTGGAGTGGGCCACGGGGAGGGTGCGGTGCATCGGCGGGTAGTACACATTACCCTGCTGGGCGGGGTCGCCGTTGTCGGACTTGGAGGAGTTGCGGGGAACGAGGGGAGCGGTCTGGGGCTGCGGGGCCTCGGGGTCGCCGGCAGGGTGGACGCGCGGGTGATCCGCCATTGGTGGTGAGAGACAGGAGAGAGCTCAGGAAGCAAGAGATCAAGAAGCTGCGATGCGAATTGACCAGAAAGGAGAAGGGGTGCGATAGAAATGCAATAGGGTAGAGTAGAGAGGCGGGTCTCTTTATATGTTTTTCTCTCTATTCCTAAGGTTTCGTAAGCACACGTTTGATAAGGTCAGACTTGTAGGCTCGGATGAAAGTTCCCATCTTTGACTTTTGGGTTGATGATTTTCGATTCGTTCGTTCGACCCTTTTCTCACCTGTGTTGGCTCTTCGTTGGGGCAAAGAAATTCAACAAAATGTGTCTCTCTCCGCACCCGCACGCTTCTAGAACGCTTGTTCTGTTCTTACCCGGATGGAGCGCGGACATCCCCACGCCTTCAACGGACGAAAACGACGCCACGTGATGGGAAAGTGGGTACGCGCCGCCGCCGCCTTCCGTTCTTTTAGGTTTGGCCTGGCCCTAATAAGGTGGGAGTCGCAGCATGGAGCGTCTCGTCTTGTATCCCTTTTCCATGCAAATCCGGTGAAAGTCGTTCGAGAGGAACAAAACGACGGGAGAGGCTGGGCGTTTAATTTGGAAGACCGGGTGTCTAAATTCTAGATTCTGTCCCCTATCTGAACTTGATTTGCACGATTTATTTTTGGTTCACATTAATTGCGCGCGACTTGTTAAACTTCTCATACCTTCTTTCTCCTTTGTGCGGCAAGCTTTAGGGATGAGAAATGATTAAGGAACGCCCTTAATCTACCGTTAAATTAACAGCATATTCTGAATCACAAAAAAATATATTATAAATAATTATAAATTATCGTGGGATCCATTTTTTCATAAATTTGTGGCTCACAATATGTTGTTACTCTCGCATTGGTCTAAAAATTATTATGCTAGTAGCGGAATATCAATGATTCGATTGCGTTCTATTTTGAGTATTCAGCAGGTGCCGATAGATTTCGGAAAAGGGCTCTCACAGCCAATAGTCTTTAGAGTCCTTCATAGCTCAATATAGTTTTCAATCACTTTTCAATCTAGTTCCTAAATCTTCTAAAACCCGTTTAATGTAGCCCTTCCGTTTACAATGTCGGTTTTCTATTAATCAGTACATGCTCGTATCTAAGCATCAGCTCTCTCTCTCTCTCAAAAACAAAACATGATGCTGTCCCACTTATCGCTCTCTATAGCTGTTGGACATGAACACCACCGCCGGACCATTGACTCGAAAAAATCATCACCAGCACCACCATCAGACTCGACCAACACCACCGCATCGCCATTAGCCATGACATCATCATCCCCACAAAAGCACCCTCGCCATAATTAGGCAACATAGGCGCCCCCACCGAGCATGGAGCAGCACAACCAAGGTAAAAGACCATCAGAAGTGCCATAATTTTTGTTCTATACGTATTTCAGTGCTTAAACTTTTTTAATGATCACTTAGTGCCACTTTCATAAAATAAAAAAAAAACAATCACTTCAATGTTATCGGTGACTTGTGCGGTCGAAAAATCCTCACACAATATTTTGTTATAACAATTAACTATTAAACTACACCTTCATCTAACAACTTAAGTTTTGAGAACAGTTGACAGTGATCCCACCAAATCTCACATATTTTAATATAAATCATGCAACATGGCTTGCTGGTAAAGTGAAATCAGCATGATTAGATCGAAATAACGTTGTCAAACACATTCTTTGTCCCAAATTAACGAATTTCTCTTCTTCTAACCCTAATCCCCCGATAGAATATTGGTGGTAAAATTAGGTGTTGAAATTTGTAACGAAGAGCAGGTTTCCTCCTTTCAGCAAATTTCTAAGGGGAGAAACAAAAATAGCACAATCAAGAAGCGTGAGCAAGAGTAGTGAGGACAAGACCGACGAGTGTCCGAGTGATGCAGGAGAGAGAACGAATCGATGAGACTGGCTGCCCTTCCTTGGCTCTTGTGCTTCGTTGAGCAATGCGTGCAGAGAGACCAATCGTGATGAGTGACAAGAAAGCCATGAAGGAATTTAAATTTAATTAACGTAGGATGAATCACCGAAATTTATCGTTGTAGGTACTTAAATGATCGTTTTTCCGTCGATATGGCACTCAAGTGATCATTCGAAAAGTTTTGGTACTGCATTGAGTATTGTGTGAAAGTTATAATACTTATAGTGCCTTTTTCTCCACAACCAACACAAGGGTTACATATCGCCCAACTTGGCCATCACCACTGCATCTAAGGTTTGACTTTCGACTTGACGTAAACACCTCGAATATAAGGTTAAGCAATCTCAAACCATAGTAATGCAACCTTTGTTTATTTGTGACGATGGCATGGCTAAAATATAAAGTATAAGACTAAAACGACATCATTTTGATCAAAATTTGATTTTTTAATCCAAATTTAATATTAATAGTAAATTAAAATTAGCTAAATTTAAAAATTAAAAAAGGTGGGGGCTCATAGCCCTCGCCGCCGTGGACCCACCATAGCCAATAAAAGCCAGCGATGGCGGGGGATGGCCGACTAGCGGCCAAAGGGCCCCGCCAACTTTTCCTTCTTTTTTTCCTTATTTTATTTTTATTTTTTAAGTTAGCTTATTTTTAATACAACTTAAAATAAAATTTTCTTATTAATAAATTAAATTTTGACCAAAATGACATCATTTGGCCGTGTCACGCCATGTAGGATAGAGATTAATTAAAAAATCACATCAGTAGTTTTCGTTAGCCAAGTTAGATGGAGTTAATAAAATGACTTTAATTGTATCAATTTGACGAGTTTTAAAATTGAATTGTACTTTTTATAAGTTTTAAGACTCAATTACACTTTCGTGATAAATTTTAAAATCTTTAGTGCACTTATCCCCTTTATAGAATAATATAAATGAAAGGATAATATATATCGTTCGGGGGAAGAACAGCATTGGTGCCAAAACTTGTGTACGGAGGCTACTTTGATGCCAAAACTTCCATTTGGATCACTAAGTGCCAAAAGTTTTCGCCGGCGATCACTTAAGTGCCAAATCGGAGAAAAAACGATCACTTAAGTGCCAACGGCGAGAAATTCCGATCAAATTTAATGCGTGGCTTTTATATTTAAATTTTAATGACACATAGCATTTCCACTTGTATAATTCAATTTTGTAAATATTTTTTTCTGATTTTTTTCTTTCTTTTCTTTTTCTTTCTTCTTATTTCCGGTGGCCGGCCACCGGCCATGGCCGGCTTCGCCCGGCGTCGCCTTCCTCCAGGAGAGGCTGGCCCTCGCCGAGGCCACGACGGCCTTGCCGAGCCTCGCCTGGAGGAAGGTGATGCCCGACGAGGCTGTCGTGGCCTCGATGAGGGTCGGCCTCGTCGGGGCTCGCCTCGCCAGGTCCGGCGAGGTCGGCCCTCGCCGAGGCCACGGCGGCCTCACCGAGCCTCACCCAGAGGAGGCCGACGCTCGGCGAAGCCGGCCATGGCCTGTGGCTGGTGGCCGGATACCAGCCACCGGAAATAAGAAGAAAGAAAAGAAAAAAAAAAGAAAAAGAAAGGAAAAATGAAAGAAAAGGAAAAAAAAGAAAAGAAAGAAAAAAAGAAAGAAAAGGAAAAAGAAAAGAAAAGAAATGCCACGTCAGTCTCCGGCGAGCCACAGCGCTTGAAAAATTAATAAAAAAACGCCACGTCGGATTTCTGGCGAAGTGGCACTTAAGTGATCGTTTTTCACAATTTTTGGCACTTAAGTGATCCAAATGGAAGTTTTGACATCAAAATGACCTCCGTACACAAGTTTTGGCACCAATGCTGTTCTTCTCCCTATATCGTTCCAATATGATTGTATTAGTTTCCCCGTTCATAAGATAACATAATGAGCACCCTACTTTTCTTATTTGTAAGAGATAGGACATTAAAGAACATCATAAACTTTGGCTCCATTTGTTTTGCAAAAAATGAAGATAGTTTTCATTGATCAATTCTTTTAAACGATACAACGGATCTTTTTTTAGGAAAATACATTTCAAATCAATTATTTTTCAAGAAATAAACGAAGCTTTTGTTTTGTGAGTTTTATCTTTAACCTATGGAAGTACTTGTAACTTTCATTTTTTCCTTTTTAAAAATTACCATGTACATGGATGATTCCTATTTAACACGAAATACCCAGCATCACTGAAAACATACAGATATCAACATGCACAATCATATGTTCCTTTCAAAGAGTGTGCGAAATAAATCCTTTTATTTTTCATTTTCAAATATCACCCAAAGTTTTATTTAATGAATTAGCATATATATATACACACACACCAAACAGGTGTGGCAATGTCAAAGCAGACAATCTGACCACGCATACATAAAGAAAACACCTTAAACAGACCAACCATCCCTTATTATTTCCCTCGAAAATGGTTTGAAAGCGTGTGCTGATTACGACTCCGAGAGGCACTTTATATGAAGATATCAACGTGATATCGTCTTGAAGATTGCAATTTCGGCACGACCAAGTCAAGACTGCAACCCGCGTCAGCGTTTTTCGTATGAAACCTGCGTGCATACTGTGCATAATTCTATTGTAATCCTATTAGTATAAGCAATCTTAGCGCGTGTAAGATCAGCTAACCCGTTGACATTACGTCTTCTATGGCCACCACCATAGTTTCTTGACCTCATGCCTGTCGTCACGCTTTCCCTCTCTCTCTCTCTCTCTCTCTCTCTCTCTCTCTCTCTCTCTCTGATTTCTAGTTCACACTCTGCATCCTATGCATCCAACAAACACGTCGATGACGGATCACAAGCCTCCTTAATTTCACCCCTTACGATCAGGGCGGCGATTACTTTTCCAGCAGTTGACGTGCCTGATATTGAGGCCGGCTAGGCTCGACCTTGCTCGAGGCCGGCCAAGTCGGGCCTCACCAGCGGCTTGTTGAGGCCGTTGCCGATAGGGGTGTAAATGGTTCGGTTTTTCGAGAAAACCGAACCGAACTGAATCATTAAGGGTGCCCCTTGAACTGAACCGAACCGAAAACTCGATTTGGTTCGGTTTGATTCGGATCAGTTTTCGGTTTCAAGTTCATTAAGCAAAGAGAGCGAGGAGAGACGAGAGAGAAGGAGAGAGAGAGGGAAAAATAGCCCTAAACCGAAGTGTTTATTTTAGTTCGGTTCGATCTGAACCTAACCGAAATAAACCGAATCGAAAAGAAAAATTGATTTATTTTGATGATCCGAACTGAAACCGAAACCGAACCGAAAAACCGAACCAAAAAGCACGAAATTTTCGGTTCGGTTCGGTTCGTATCTCGGTTCGGTTTTTCAGTTCGGTTCTGACACCCTTAGTCGCCGAGGCCCAGCAACCGGTGGAAGAGGAAGAAGGAAAAGACAAAGAGAAAAACAAAGAAAAGAAAACGGAAAAAAATATAAAATAAAAGAACAATAAAAATTACTAAAAATTCAATTTTTTTTTGCTTGAGATAAAGTCGTGAGATTGAAATTATTTTTCAAATGAGATCCAAATACCAGAAAATATTTTCGATCACATATTATTAAACAAATGAAAAGTAACCATTTTCCTAAAAAATAATTTTCCGGAAAGTATTTTTTATTATCATGAAGTTTTCCCTTTAAACAAACGCACCCGGCTCCGTTTGTTTTGCATAAAATATTTCCTCATTTTTCCGCGTTTGGTTCACTTAGGAAGATGGTCAATGGAAAATCTATACTTAAATTTGGGAAAATGGTTTCCTTTTCGAAAAACCGGAAAATATTTTCCAAAACATGACTAGTTATTAGTGTTTGGACCCGAAACTCTGTGCTTGGGCATGAAAATCCTAACATTGGTTCCCAACTTCTTGTCGTTTAGGACCAAGTCTCTGATGCCCGGGCCCGGATCTATTGAGGTCGTACCCGAAGCCCTGGTGCCCATGATCAAGTCCCTGATACTCTACTCTAGTCCCCGGCACTCAGGCTCGGATGCACGAAGGCCGTTCTCAGATTCTTGATGCTCATACTCGGGTTTTCAGTTAATGAAATATTCGTTTTAATGAAAATTTAATTTTTATTTTATTTTATTTCCTTTCCTTTCCTTTCCGTTTCTTTTCTTTCTTTTGTTTTGTTTTTGCTTCTTCCTCGGCCGATCGCCAGCCATGGCGATGGCTAGCGATGCTTGAGCTCGCCCGAGGCTAGTGAGCGTCTTAGGCGATGCCTTCGGGGAAGAGGCTTGGTGATTGGAAAGCGATGGAGAGGCACTTCTCCATGAGTGTTTGTTGAAGTTGGAAATGAGGCAGGGACGAGATGGAGACGAAGAAGAAGAGCAACATGGTGGATTTGGTTGAAGCAGAAGCGCAAGGCATCCCCTCTTCCCCAAAGGCATCTCGGGCGAGCTCGAGCCTCGCCTAGCTCACCGGCCTTGGGTGAGCTCATCCTCGCTTGTGGCCGAGCTCATCCTCGCCTGTGGCCGGTCGCCGATTATCCCCGTGGTCGAACGATTGGCTGAGGAAAAAGGAAAAAGAATAAGAATAAGAAAGAAAATAAAAAAATAAAAAAATTAAAATTTTGAATTTTTTTTGTAATTTTCCCTAGGAAAATTAAATCGGATTTTCCATACCAAACGGCGGAAAATATTTTCTAGTTCATTCTTTGATTCATACACCGAAAAATATTAGGGTTAATACCACCCAAAATCCTAAACTGGTACACTTGTGACAGATTTACTCCAAACTATTTTTTGACCATAAAAAACTCCAAACTGGTACATCTGTGATAATTTTACCCAAAACTATTTTTTTGACCATCAAAAACCCTAAACTGGTACATCTGTGACAATTTTACCCTGAACTAATTTTTTAATATTATTTTTTATTTTTCGAATTTTTTTTAGTTTTCTTATCTTTTCTTTTTCCTTTCCTTTTCTTTTTTTTTTCCCCTTCATCTTTAACCTCAAACAAAAAAAAATTCAGGAAGTGTAAATTTGGTAAGGCATATTAAATTGAAATTAAATTTGTAAGTTTGTAACTATAATTTTTTTTCTTTATAATTTCTTACTATATCAATTAGAAATAGTACAAAAAATTCTTCTTGCATTTTTTTATTATATATTTCAAGTGATCATATTGATTTATGAATCGCCATGCACATATAATATCTCTCATCTTATATATAAAATATACTAATTTTGTAAATCAATCTGTTAAATTAAATTGGCAAGCAGGATGTATAGAAATTATTGATTGGTTGTACTCCAAACTTAGTTAACAAGCCTGCGTTGGACCCCATCAGTTTGCCTATCCACTTGCACCAAAAAATAAGAAAGACACGACAATAATATAATGTCTTTTTCGTGAGACATTTAAATTTACAAAAAAGTGGTTGGCATGAAAATTCATGCATATAAAAGAAAGTCTTTCGTTTAACGTTTATGTTTTTTTTTTGGTTAAAATGTAGCATTTATGTTACATGGCACGTTGTTGTGGTATCAATTACAATATAACAATCCATTGTTGGTCCAATGAAGATGAAGGAAAAAAAAAGAAAAGGAAAGGAAAAAGAAAAGAAAAGAAAAGAAAAACTAAAATAATTGAAAAATAAAAAAAATTATATTAAAAAATTAGTTCGGGGTAAAATTGTCACAGGTGTACTAGTTTGGGGTTTTTGGTGATCAAAAAAATAGTTCGGGATAAAATTGTCACAGATCTACCAGTTTGGAGTTTTTTATGGGCAAAAAAATAGTTTGGGGTAAATCTGTCACAAATGTATCAGTTCAGGGTTTTTCGCGGTATTAACCCAAAATATTATTATGTTTCTGGAAACTGACTTCCTGAAAAATATTTTCTAGAATATCACATTTTTCACGAAACAAACGGAGTTTTAATGTTCTTTAGATATTCATGTGCAATAGAAGTTAACTATAGTAATAATTGTGCAGCTTATATAACGAAAGAAGCTTTAGTAATGTTAGGGATAACGACACAAATGGAGAATAACGATGATGAGAATGTAAATGAACTCGTAGCATGAAGCAGCAACCCTACTTGCACATAATTTGAAGTTAGTGTAGCCTAGTTCGATGATTGACCGCCAATTGCACCAAGCCTTGCAGGTTTGGCTCTTCAATTCCGTGAACACTCCTTCGCAAAAACAGCCAACCTTCTCTCCATCTCATGTTTTCATGAGGATTACGACGTAACCATGTTTCAGTAGCCTATGGATGAGTTCGTACACCGTCAATGTATGAAAGATTTTCGCAAGGTGACTTGGCCTGCGTGTCTACAGTGATTTTGTCCTCTTATGAATACAACTTTATCTGCTGATGAAAGGGAAGACCTACTCCCACTCGGCCTGGGTGTCGACAGACCTACCTACTGATCTTGAACGAGTATTCCCATTGTTTACAAACCACAATTGGGCCCATTTCATCTCATATTTGCAGACCTGTCTTCTTCTGTCCTTTTTATGCTTCTTCTTCCTTTCATAAATACATCGTTCCCTTTGTTTCAATTTGTATTGATTACCACTGGTCCCAGAAGTGTGCTGTTACCATGATGGATCTGCTAGAGACTTTTCTGTAACAAGATGATAGCTATTTGAGTTTCGAGCATCATATTCCCCAAACACTTTCATGTATAACAGCAGTGCCTACTCGCTGGTCACAACATCCACTGGTTTTAAATACCACTATGCTTTGCACCAACCGGCATGCTAGCCTCGGAACTCAATTCATCTTTGAGAAAGTACTTGTGAACCGATTAGCACTTCTTCATCATTCATCGACTGTGTGATGTTTGGTTTTATTTGGACTGTTTGCACTGGTCAACCAAAACGATGCCACTCTGGACTAGGAATCTGGGTTTCTCCCTCCCAACCAAGAGCTTCGACCAAATGCCTCCATCAAGGGAAAAGCCAAACTCGTCTCATTGGTTTAATCTTCACAAAGCTACATGACGACCGGTTCAAACTGAAGTCAAACTGTGCTAGCACTCTAGCTAACAAACTGTTATTATTGTTCCATTCCATCCTCTCTTAACATGCCACAAAAGCAAAACCAAATGAAACATCTTCTGTCGACAAGCAGTACAAGACAACAACAGAGCGGAGACAGTCTAAAACATGGTGCGAGGTTCGCCTCCACGAAGAAGGCCGACTCCAAAGGAAATGGTGCAGACCATCAGCCCCAGAATCGCCAAGAACCCGTACTTCCTGCAAAAATGAATGAAACCAACAAATCACCCAATTTCTCATTAGCAAGAATCAAATCTTTTCGAAACCCATGAGGAAAGATCCCCATTGAATTAACCATAAACTTTTAGGTGCTCTTATACCGCTTCACCGCATAACCAAATGTTATCGAGCATACGTGGTTATTCTTTCAACGTGGTAATCTGAGAACACCTAAAAATCTCTCTCGAGATGGCAGGATGCAAAAAAACCACGAACCCGATCTTGAGGCGCTTCTTGGGATCGCCAGTGGCGTAGCCTGTGAAGTAGAAGAAGCGAGAGACGATGTAAAGGACTCCGAGAGCAGCGCAAGCGCACGGGTGTCTGAGCCCCCCAACCATCATCACCATGAAGAACATGGGCATCAGCTCCAGCGAGTTCTGGTGCCCTCTCTGTCCACCATCCAACCATTTCCACCACAATTATCATCACTTCTTGAAACCGAGAAAGAATACCGACAAATTACATATCATCTGCCCATACAAAAGGAATGTTTCCAAGAAATCCACCTCAAAAACAAGAAAAACCTCGGATTTTCAGTACAAATTCGACAAAAAAGAATCACATGTTTACTTGATGGGGACGGACGCCATCTCAGTTAGAGTAATAAATAAACGGGAGGTAAAGTACAGAAGCGAAATTTCAGAGAGGAAATGTGCACTACCTGGACACAGTTGAAGAGGTTGGCGTTCTTGTTCTCGGATTCGGAGGCATAGAGAGTCGGGTAAAACACCTGGTACCTGATCGAATGGAACCACCCAAGAACATTATCATCCCGGTCATTATCGAGTCTGGTTAGAATGTTTAGAATCGGAAAAGGAAGAGAACGATCTCGGAATGATTACTTCTTGCGAGCCACGCCAACTTGGGCAGCCATCCAGAAGTTGAGTAAGCAGTAGAGGACGAGCACCAGAGCCACGTATCCGTACTCCTTAGGTAGCACCATCCCCTCCATCTTCCGCTTTCGCTCTCTACTCTCTCTATCTCTCTCCCGCACTGTGCTGACACTGATCTAAACCTGATGTCCGGATTCGAAAGTTGTCGGATAACGTGTACAGAGTATGAAGTTGACTTTTTTGGAGATTCTGGGGGTTGCGGTTGGGTTTTTTCCGTTAATCTATGGGCCCTTCATATCGACTTGTGCTTTTCTTTCTTTCCGGTTTCCTCTCCAAGACAAGCATTGGACTTAACGTGCTTCTAGGATTGAAATTCCTTTCTTCATTTATGTGGGAGTAACAACGAGAAATGTTTACCAGCATCGATGGGAAAAAGGACACAGTAATCAGACTTTGTCCTTTGATCGAGCAAAGGTTGTCGAGAATGGCATGGTGTATATGCCAAAGGAAAAGAGTTCGCTACTTGAGCTGTGATGACATTTATTGATAAAATCTATATTTGGAAGTTGCGACTTCAAAATCAGCGATTCTGGAAATCTCAGTCGAAATCTGTCTTCATCTTCACAAAGTGACAAACGAGCGGCAGAGGAAGGAGAGAGCTGGACATCCATCAATATGTGTCCATGAAGAAACGAAAGCCTCTGATAAACACACCCCAAAGAGAGAGACGGAGAGATTTTTACAGTACATACAAAGATGGTTATGGTATTCAAAAATTCAGAATCATTTGATGCAAGCAAAAGAATGGCTATTCCAGGGTATACAAGAACTCCTCGCTCCAGTGTAAAATCGCCCTCTCCTATAGAGAATTTTTATATACTGTAGGAAGATTGTTGTAAAGGCCAAAAAAATGTGTAATGTAACCGATGTTAAGAAGCAAAATATGAACCGTAACCTGTACATGTATCCTAATCATTGGGATCCATTTCCTCATCTTGCTCTAGGGTCAGAGACGACTTGGTCACACCACCGTCTTCATCAGAATCTAACCGACCTTCCGTATTCACTTCGTCCTCTTGAGATTCGTTCTTATTGCCACCGTTCTCCGGTCTATTAGCCACGGCACTGTGCGGCATCCACTTGGGGCATTCAACCTCACTGCTGTACGAGAACTGGCTTGTGCTGCTGCCCTTTCCCTGCATCCGATGTCTCTGATGATCTGAAATTCCGACATGAGCACTCGGGAATTGGGTGGGAGAGAATTGATGTTGTCCAGGACAAGTGGGATTACCTCAGTAGGCCCACCTCCCCGAGGCTTGCGTTGAGATGCTCTATCACTAGGAGCGTCCAGTTACGCTTCGGATGTTAAACATTATCGGTCGCATTGGCAAAGAGTTTGACCAGATATATTCTGCTTCAAAAACAATAAGTCAGTAACACTGATAAGAAAGTATAGGAATCAAAACCCTTTGTCCACCAAATGTCTCCAAACCAGCCAAATATATTCTCTTTTTTGGAGGATAGCCCATTGCCCGAAGGAGCGGTCCTACCTGCATTAGAAGTAGTTAAGCATTATGACCTTAGAACACAGGTTATAAAATGCAATGGTGTCCTTGAGTATGTCCTATTCCAAAAAAATTGGTGGTAAAGATAAAACTAGAGGCAACTCAAGCCATTCATTACGTGAGGAATGGATGCTGAGAGGCATCCATCATAAACCATGTTCAGAAGAGAGAGCAACTAGCTGAAAAGCAAACCAAAAGCATTGTGAGCACCCAAGCGACGAAGGTTGTGACGGCAAGAATGCTTTACAATGGACAAAAATCTGAGTTTCCGGAACTCGCTAAGTAAGTCAAAAAGTACAATAGATAGATGCAACTCCTACAGAAATCAAACAGCGCAAAAGCATATCTACGAAGGAAAGCCACACTGATACTGAAAGTTAGAAAAGAAAATGAGACGCACACAACTGGTAGTTTTTGTCCGCTCCTCTGTCATCAAATGAACGAAAAATTTGATGGATTATTTCATGACTAATAGAATAGAACACACTAAAGGCAAATGAATAGGCACCACCAGGGTCCACCCTTCTCCAAACGAACACCAAAGGGGTTTTCTACCTTTGCACATAATTTGTAGTCGGTGATCGACCAGCAGTTTGCTCTAACTCTTGAAGGTTTGGCTCTTCAAATTCCATGAACACTCTTTTGCAGAAACATCTAATCTTCTCTCCAACTTATGTCTTCGTGAGGATTACGAAGTAACCATGGCTCGATAGCCAATGGATGAGTTTGTACACCGTCGATGTATGAACGATTTTCGCAAGGTGATTGGGCCTATGTCTCTGTAGCGATTATGTCCTCTTAGGAGGACAAGTTTGCGTACCGATGAAAGAGAAGACTTTCTTCTCTCGGCCCCAATATTGACAGACCTGCCTACTGATCTTGAATGAGTGTTTCCTTTGTTTACAAACCACAATTTTGGGCCCATTTCATCTCATGTCTGCAGACCCGTCTCCTTCTGTCCTTTTCATGCTTCTTTTTTTTGTAAATACATCGTTCCCTTTGTTTTAATTTGTATTGATTACCACTGGTCCCAAAAGTCTGCTATTTCCCAGATGAATATGATAATTCTGCTAAAGACTTTTCTGTAACAAGGTGATAGCGATTTGAGTTTCAAGTTTCATTTTCCCCAAACACTTTCATATATAACAGCAGTGCCTACTTGCTGGTCACACCATCCACTAGTTTTAAATACCACTGTGCTTTGCACCAACCGGCAAGCTAGACTTCAGAACTCAATTCATCTTTGAGAAGGTACTAGTGAACCAATTAACACTTCTTCATCATTCATCAAATGTGTGATGTTTGGTTTGGACTATTTGCACTGGATAGAGTACACAGCGCAGCTTCAATGGTCAACCAAAACGATGCCCCTCTGGACTAAGAACCTGGATTTCTCCCTACGAACCAAGAGCTTCGATCAAATGCCTCCAAAAAGAGAAAAGCCAAACTCATCTCATTGATTTAATTTTCAAAAAGCTACATGAAGACAGGTTCAAACTGAACTTGTGCTAGCACTCTTAACTAACAAACTATTATTATCGTTCCATCCTCTCATTAACATGCTGAAGAAGCAAAACCAAATGAAACATCATCTGTCGACAACGAGTACAAGACAACAACAGAGAGGAGACGCAGTCTAAAACATGGTGCGAGGTTCGCCTCCACGAAGAAGGCCGACTCCGAAGGAAATGGTGCAGACCATCAGCCCCATGATTGCCAAGAACCCGAACTTCCTGCAAGAATGAAGGAAACCAACAAATAACCCAATTTCTCATTAGCAAGAATCAAATCTGTTCGAAACCTGTGATGAAAGATCCCAATCGAATTAACCAGAAACTTATAGGTGCTCTTATACTGCATTACCGCATCACCAAATTTCATCAAGCATATGTGTTTATTCTTTCAACGTGTTAATCTAAGAACGCCTAAAAATCTCTCTCCAGATGGCAGGATGCAAAAGAACCACGAACCCGATCTTGAGGCGCTTCTGGGGATCGCCAGTGGCGTAGCCTTTGAAGTAGAAGAAGCGGGAGACGATGTAAAGGAGTCCGAGACAAGCGCAAGCGCAAGGGTGTCTCAACCCCCCAACTATCATCAGCATGAAGAACATGGGCATCATCTCCAGCGAGTTCTGGTGTCCCCTCTGTCCACCAACAAACCATTTCCACCCCAATTTCATCATTACTTTCCAAAACCGAGAACGATTACCGACACAAGAGAAATCATTCAAAGAAACCCACCTCAAGAACAAGAAAAAGCTCGGATTTTCAGCACAAATTCGACAAAAAAAAAAAAGACTCGCATGTTCACTTGATGGGAGGAGCAGTTCATTACCTGGACACAGTTGAAGAGCTTGGCGTTCTTGTTCTCGGACTCGGAGGCATAGAGGGTCGGGTAGAACACCTGGTACCTGATCCAATGGAACCACCCAAGAAAACCATCATCCCGGTCGTTATCGAGTCCGGAGGAACCAACGAGAATGATTAGAATTGGGAAAAGGGAGGGAGAGAGAGCGATCTCGAGATGATTACTTCTTGCGAGCCATGCCAACTTGGGCTGCCATCCAGAAGTTGAGGAAGCAGTAGAGGACGAGCGCCAGGGCCACGTATCCGTACTCCTTCGGTAGCACCATCCCCTCCATCTCTCGCTCTCGCTCTCTACGCTCTCTCGATCGAACTGTTCCGATCCTGATCTGAACCTTATTTTCGGATTCGAATGTGGTCGGATATTTTATAGGAGAATGGTACGGAGTTGACTTTCGCGAAGTTTCTGGGGTCGTGGTTGGGCTTTTTCCTCCGTTGATCGCTGGCCCTCCATATTGAATTTTATTTTCCTGGCTTCCCGTCCAAGACATTCATCGGACTTAACGTGCATCTAGAATTGAAGTTCTTTTTTCATTTGTGTGACGTAATTAGATACGTCTGACGGGCGGGCCGAGTCAAATCAGGTAAAAAAAAATTGATCTGATCTAAATTGATACAGCAATATAAATCTAGTGACCTATTTATAACTCTACATATTCAATACATACCCGACCTAACTTATATTGAATAAAACACTTCTATAAAGCGAGCGCAAAATCGAGTCTAGATGAGAAAGAGTTATAGGGTAAAAATTAATCCAGCCTGCAAAACTAGTTTAGTGACCCATACATGACGCATACCCGACCCAACCTATTTTCCTAAAACACTTATATATTTAATATTCAAAGTGAGGCGAGAGCATGGAGTAAATAGACGGGAAATCAAGTCTAGGCGAGAGAGTCATGGAGGTGAATTGGATCTAAATAAGTTGTGAATTCATTTAACACCCGTATTGTTTTGGGTATTACCATTTATAACTCATTTATAACTCATTTACTAAATATAACTAGCTCTTATAATAACCCAACCCATCAAATATGGGTTAAGAAATGAATATATTACCCATTTTGATGGGTTTATCGGTAACAACTAGAAATATTTACCAGCATCGATGGGAAAAGGATAGAATAATCAGACTTCGTCCCTTGATTGAGCAAGGGTTGTCGAGAATTGTATGACGTATATGCGAGGTCGCTGCTTAAGCCGTGATGACATTTATTGATAAATCTATATTTGGAAGTTCCGACATTTCGAGAGTATATATCTATTTTCGACACTTCAATGATGATTAGATAGCTGAGACGAATTCCCTTACAAAGAGTATCGGATTCAGGAAACTTCACATTCAAGATGATCAGACCACGGACCAAGAATAATATGACCTGATCAGGCTTTTACCTAATATATCATGCATTGAAGTAGAAAGAGTTCATATGATATTTCTTCTCGTGAAAAGAGAATTCAAAGGCAAGTGATCCTTGAAATCTCAGTCAAAATCTGTCTTTATCTTGACGAAGGGACAAACGAGAGGCAGAGGAAGGAAGGAGAGAGCTGGACGGCCATCAAAATGTGTCCATGAAGCAACAAGAGCCTCAGATAAACACGAGGCCTTGTAGAGACTTTATAAGACCGCGACATCTCTGTCGAGAAATGCAGACCACACCCCATCCTTTCTCAAATGTAACCCCAGTGAGAGAGAGAGAGAGAGAGAGAGAGGTTTTTACAGTACATACGAAGATGGTTATGGTATTCAAAACTTCAGAATCATTTGATGTAAGCAAAAGAATGGCTCTTCCAGGGTATACAAAACTCGTCACTTCCGTAAAATCGCCCTCTCCTAAAAAGAATTTTCTATATTGTGGGAGGATTGTGTTACAGGCAAAAAAATGGGTAACGTAACCGACGTTAAAAAGCAAAAAAATGAACCGTAACCTGTACATGTATCCTAATCATTGGGATCCATTTCCTCATCTTGCTCTAGGGTCAGAGACGACCCGGTCATACCACTGTCTTCATCAGAATCTAACTGACCTTCCATATCCACTTCGTCCTCTTGTGATTCATTCTCATTGCCGCCGTTCTCTGGCCTATTAGCCATGGCGCTGTGCTGCATCCACTTGGGGCATTCCACTTCATCACTGTACAAATATTGGCTGACGCTGCTGCCCTTTCCCACATCCGATGTCTCTGATGATCTGAAATTCCGACATGAGCACTCGGGAATTGGGTGCGAGAGAAATGATGTTCTCTTGGACAAGTGGGATTCCCTCAGCAGACCCACCTCCCCAAGGCTTGAATTGAGATGCTCTCTCACTAGGAGCATCCAGTTACGCTTTGGATGGTAAACATTATCGGACACATTGGCAAAGAGTTTGACAAGATATTTTCTGCTTCAAAAACAATCAGTCAGTAACACAGATAAGAAAGTACTTGACAAGGTCATTAAGCAGCCAAGCTCTGTGCACACAAACTGCTTAAAGGGCAAAAGTGCACCCAGAATTGTAACATACTCCACATAGGTAACTGCAGCTTTATCATACAAAAGGATGCCTTTTTCTTTCGCTAATCATGACCATTTGTATGATATTAAAACATATTTGAGCACAACCACATATAACAGTGAAAATGAATTGTTTGATGCAACCAGTCATAATGAATGCCTAAACGACAATCAAATTACCATATTGCTAGCTTGGGTGAAGTGATAGCCCAGGAGGCTAAGCAACTATCTGATTTCGATTTCTCTTAACATCAGGTACGAATATGAGTGTTCAACTTTCAAATTTTTGCATATAAAAAGGTGCTAATAGATAGACAGGTGATATAGACCACATAAGTCTAAAGTTACAAGGCAAGCAGGTCCAGCACCTAAATACTGAGATCAGATAAAATGAATCCAACAGTCAAGAAAACAGAAAACAGTTTTTATTTTAGACATTCTATAATTAAATTTTTGGAATGTTACTAGAAAATAATCCGTCTCATTTATCCTTGTTGTTGGACATAATCTGGTACCTGTCAGGTCGATATGTCCTGGCAGAAGCCATTTCGTAGAGTCGGTGTCCCATGACCAAGCTCGCAAAATCTGGCCAACCACTTCCGTCATTATTAAAACCTGGAATAAATGCATCCGCCTCAACAGAGACAATATAATCAAGAGCAGCCCACAACAACCTGTGGGCTTGCCTCCTCAAATCAACTGGTGAAGGGTCCGGCTCCATATCCCTCTCTGTAATCCAACCATACCAGCCTTCCTTTTCATGCCGATAGACAGGCCGATCAGGAGGTGGAGGAAGAGGCCGGGGACGAGG
The DNA here is from genome assembly GCA_031216185.1 of Syzygium aqueum. NCBI lineage: Eukaryota > Viridiplantae > Streptophyta > Magnoliopsida > Myrtales > Myrtaceae > Syzygium > Syzygium aqueum. The sequence goes on from CM062236.1 coordinate 40,470,040, forward strand.
ACCTGCCTTATCCCATTCTTCCTTCAGTTCCTCAACACTCTTAACAGGAGGTGTCTGGAACACATCCAGAGGGAGCTGTGCTTCTGGCCCAACTAGGTCACTTAATTCTTGCTTGCTGCACAAGGACGTTCGATCCGCTAGATTTGCATACATGGCACGTAGAGGAATCAAAACCCTTTGTCCACCAAATGTCTCCGAACCAGCCAAATATATTCTTGTTTTTGGAGGATAGCCCAATGCCCGAAGGAGCAGTCCTACCTGCATTAGAAGTATTTAAGCATCATTACCTTAGAACACAGGTTATAAAATGTAATGGTATCCTTGAGTATGTCCTATTCCAAAAAAAATTGGTGGTAAAGATAACTCAAGCCACTTATTAAGTGAGGAACGGGTGCTGAGAGGCATTTATCATAAACCATGTTCAGAAGAGAGAGCGACTAGCTGAAAGGCAAACCAAAAGCATTTTGAGCACCCAAGTGATGAAGGTTGTGAGAGAAAGAATGCTTTAGAAAGGACAAAAATCTGAGTTTCTGGAACTCGCTAAGACAGTAAAAAAGTACAATAAATAGATGCAACTCCCATAGAAATCAAACAGCGCGAAAGCAAATCTACAGAGGAAAACCACACTGATACTGAAGACCAGAAAAGAAATGAGACACAAAACTGCTGGTTTTTGTCCACTCCTCTGCCATCGCAAGAATTAAACATGTGACGGATTCTTTCATGACCAAGAGAATAGAACACCCTAAAGGCATCTGAATAGGCACCACCCGGATCCACCCTTCTCCAAATGAAAATCAAGGGTGCTTTCTACCTTTGATACTGTTCAAAAGTAGGAAATCGAGAAATCCTTCTTTTCTTGTGGCACAACGCAAAACCAACTCTGTTAAATAAGATTATAGTTTCGCGTATTTTATTGAACCAATTAGCATTACTGCATTAGGCCGTGTAAAATTGACTAAGAAGACTCTGACATAATTTTCAAAACTTTTCTCCTTAGAGAGATTATTAGCGTAACTACCCACAAGTGTGTTTGTGAGTGTGTGTCACAGATATTTGCATGAATTATAGGAACTCTGAAATTTTGCCAAGTTACCTGATAAAACAACTAGTCTTTAAGGTAATAATGGACAAATTTTCAAATTAAGATAAGTTATCTTCTTTAAGAAAATCAATGTGACTGCCTGATGCTCTTACCACATCCATCCCCTAACAGGAGACCACAAGACAAAAATAAAATAAATAAATAGAATGAAAATGATAAAGAAAGTAACAAATGCAGTAACAGGTAAGGAAGTTGGGTCTATTTATGGAAACACCGCTACATTGATCGTACTTAATGTAAATTAAAGGGCAAGATCTACCTCCTCAGGCATCAACGGACATGAACCATTTGCTTTGCGAGCATGTGAATCAACATTTAATTGGTCAGTGATCATCCCCTGTTTAATCATTTGAGCCCTTCGATACTGTATAAGCTCTGTGTGAACGTCCTGCAGACAAAGCAAAGTGAACTCCTGTCAAAACAGTGGGCAGAAACAGAGAACATCAATCAAGAAGCCCTAAGTGCCTCCAGGCCGCAGGTTGGTTCTTCCTGGCAAGATTCAACCAACCTCAGCCACAGTATATACAGAGAATAAAGAAAGAAAAGCAAACCTACACATCGACACAATTTAAAATAGAGAATAAGAATATTTTGATTCCAACAACAAACATGTTTAAGTGTCCTTTATATCCTAGAGCCACAAGTCACCCAAAAAATCTCATCGAACCAACCACTGTGTGGACTCACATGCCACACGAGTAATCCTTTTTTTTCCTGGTATCTATGAAATCCAGTACATGATGAATATAGACCTGGGAGCTTTCCTTCATTAATTTTGGAAAGTGAACAATCACAAAAGTAACTACTCTAAGCTACAGACAGCAATCAAAACTCCAACAAAGTTGCCAAGCATGAAGTAACTGAGAAGCGTAGCTCTGCTATGTATTCAATGAAATCAACAATTGACACAGATGAAAGATTCTACGCCAAGTCATAAATTTAACTGAATGCCTCTCTGCTTTAATTAATTCACGTCCTTGAACAGCATGTCTAAAATCTAAGAAAGGAAGGAACTTAAATTTAGTAGGAATGCACTAAAATATGGAATTTCCTTTGCTACAAACAAGAAAATGCTAAACATGTGGTATGACTGCCAGTAGAACCTTAAAAGAATTAACAATCTTTACTAAAGAATGAAACTACACTACTCTCAGCTTATGCATGATTAAAAGATTCTCTTATTAATTTCCTTCAAAACTTGTGGCCCACAATATTCATGGGAATAGGCTGCTGAACCTGTTCTGCATTCGATTAGCAATATATGGTTCAAATTTTACAATCAGCATCTCCAAGCAAATCCCAATACATCCACATATAGTATGTAAATCGAACAATAACCAACCTTCATATATCGAAGTCCTTCACTTCTACATATAGCAAAAAAGATCAGTGCGTAAGACAACCATGATTCAGATGCACATAAATCAGCTACCAGACTTTAGATGGATAACATTGCTTAACAAGGGTGCACTTATATTAACTACAGACAAAGTCCTGAAGAAGCATTATATGACGGTTCACCTCTTTCAATGTCATTCACCAAGCAAAAACCAAGGAACAAAATGAGTGATACAACAGTAAGATCACTTCAAGAAGATATCTATACAAACCTGAAATAGCTCAGCACATCCATGATATGCTAAAGTATCTCTGACAAGGCCAGAATGATATGCAAGGTAAGGCTGGCCTGCAGCTTGTAACCTGTATAGATAAGAGATGGTAAGAAATCTTACAAAGGGCAGGCCCCATGGAAAAAACTGCCTATATTATGGAAAACATCACATGCAGAGGCAACTCCATATAGTATCAAAATCAAACGGAGAGGAACGGAAGAGTGAAGCAAAAAATTTTGGCACAGTGAGGATCAACATTGCAGAAATGTTGCGCTAAAGTTGTGAAGCATTTTTTTTTTTGCCACATTCGACAGTTACTTGTGTTTGTGATAAACAAAGGACGCAAAACACCCTTACCTTTCCACCATGCGGCGCCCAAGTGCCAGAACTTCTGGACGAAACTGAAGTGCATGAAAGGAAACTCTACACCTCAGTCTCTGATACTCTTCCAGATCAAGAGGGAGGACAGGCTATAAAGAAATAAAAGGAGCCATCAGAGAGGTATATCTTGGTTTAATTATCCAATTTCCAAAGCACAAGAGTTCGCCATATGGCAACACTTTTAGCACACATCTCAGTAGACAATAATCAATGAAGAGACTAACTTTCATTAGTAGCAACAAGGTCTCATTGCTTCTGTGAAAAAATAAAAATAAAAAACACAATACGTCGCGCACATGCAAAAGAAAAGTATTCAGCGTATGCCCTGTCTGCAAAAGTTAGTCTATCAGCAAAAGGCAAAAATGCCTACTCAAAGAGCAACGACAGTAAGTCTTCATTCCAGGACAAACAAATATGACAAAATTAAGTACCTGTAGGCAGCCTCCCCCAGTAAGCACAAACACTACGACCTTTGCTTTCTTTAACTTCGGCAAGACTTCATTAGCATAGAATCTTGGAGAAGATGTAGCTTTGGGCTTAAAGACAGGGTACTGTTTCTTTTTCATAGCCCCCTTCATGTGTGGAGGAAGGCTCTTCACAATCACTATGTCATTACTAAGAGCTGTTATGAACTGATCCTCATTGTATATGTAGGAAAAGCTCCGAAACTTGAAGCTGCAAAGTTTTGAATCTCATGATCCATATCCTTTATATGGGGAACGCTTGTAACAATAAATTTTTAGAATATAGAGGGAAGAAAGAAAACCTGATGCCTTTTGCACGAGTACTTTCTTGGATCTCTGGAATTACAAGGGTAGCATTTAACAGCCTGGATACTGCGACCAAATCACAAATCTAGAATGCAGGAAACCAGTCATAAACACAGATTTTGCTCACTTATTCTTAGAATTCTACTTAAAGATAAAAGCCTACCGAAGTTCTTATCTTCTCAAATCCACCGTAAACTTTGGCATAGATGAAACCATTATTCTTCTCAGCAGAAGCTGCTGCGCAAAAGGTTTGAAACATCATTCTTATAGGTATTACTCCTTCCTTCACCAGCAAGTCCATAAATGCTTACATTCAAACTAAACCTTATCCAGGAGCAATACTTCCATACCAGAGGAAATTATTTAAAATGTAGATTCGACAAAAGCAAACAAGAATTCATCTCATAGCAATAAAGATCAGAACTTGCATTGGAACCACAATGAATGTTGACCATCATGGCCCCAACAAAAAGTCGAGAATATGAATAAACTTACCAGGATGTCTACTTCTAGGATTGGCATAAGGATAGAGAGACTCAAGAGACTTCACATTTCCCCATAATCTTCTATGCGCAGCTCCCTGAACCATAAAAAAAAAGAGAGAATAACATCATCGATGTGAAGAAAATATGTCGAATAAAAGTGTGATAAAAATCTATGAAGCACTCATCCATGATTCTCTCAGGCACACCTGCCATCCAGCATTTATGGTAAGATCATCCACAAAGCCTGTGATTGCACTGTACTGCACTAGATCCGCACTTGAATACTTGGCCAAAAGTAAGTGGACTAGCAATGACACACAAGATAAGAGAAGTCCTCCAAGTGCAGCCCACTTAATTCTGGTCATATACCTCATCTTGCTGCTAGTTTCGATATTTCAAGAAGACCGCATGCATCCCTACCTTCAAATCAAGAAAAAAATCAGCACGTGGAGAAACAGAATACTCGAAGTAACTGAGATGTGAGTTATGTGGTATACTACATTCGTTCAAAATAGTCAACTAAGACTGCAGTGGTCTAAAATGAACACCATCATTCTTTAACCCAACTGTAATCCGAGAGGGAAGACCACAAGTTTCTATAATTACGCATTAGAAGAATAATTCATCTCTGCTTGCTGAAAGGCAAAACACATTTATCGAAGAAAAAACACGTGCCGAGTATAACAACACCAAGATAAACTGCTCTAACCGAATAAGCTTCTCTCAGTAATTCCACAAAGAAGCAACAAATGAGACAACTGAACCATGTATAATTAAGCTTCTTCCAAGTACAGAGGTGCAACTAAAAGCCTAGCAGCGACTCCATTACCCTGATTTGGGAGCGTATGGCTCCTGTGAACAGCATCGCAAGAGTTACATAATAAGCCTAGCGATTTGGATAGCAGAAAAAACCTTAATCAGATCAAACGCCCGAAAAATGAAGGAACGTTTCCTTCGACACGTGCAGCGGTAGGGGCACCAAAAGAAGGCACAGTAAAACATGGGAGACGCAGCAGATGTTGAAGCACAAGGAGCAACAGAAGGAAACGCAGGTTCGTCTCGGTATTGGAGGCTTCAAACAACTGAGGCACTACCAGAAACTTCAGCGAAGAACGAACCGAAGCAAGGAGCAAACGGAATCCAAACAAACCACTCGAACAGAGCTCCCTCAAATAGTATCCTCGAGTCCAAAGATCGGAAAGCCTCGCTCGAATAAGGGAATCGCTCATCACATCGAAGACGACGGATCAGACTCCAAAATTGCCTCTCCCGAAATCAGCGCGCCGGAACGGCAAACTCATCGGTAGTTTCGCGTTCTCTATCAATCCTGGAAACTGATTGCCGCAGAAAGCGAGAGAGAGATTGAAACTAAAGAGTACCTGAAATCAGAGCAGCAATCTCAACACGAGGAGGCTCGTCCCGCTCACGAATCAGGCGGATGCCTCGCCATTCCGACGGACGCGCGGGAGCGACAGAGCAGCCGCCGCCGCCGCCGATGCGAGTCGACGAAGGCGAAAGCCCGGAAGAGCGGGGCGCTCGGCGACGGCCGCCAATCCAAGCGGCTCACCGGCAACACGCGTGCTCTCTCTCTCGCTCGCTCCAACGAACTGCGCGCGACGTCTCCCGATCAGCAGGTGGAGAGGATTCGATGAGCGAGCGAGCCGGATCAAATCCGAGAGTCGGCGGAGGAAGAACTCGATTCAGCGTGGGCAAATGGAACAGAAGCCGGTCAGGTCCGTCACATTTCGCTCGTCACTCGGGTTTTGTCAGATCGAGGAGGAGGAGCAGGATCGGCGATGCTGTTGCGTTCGGGTTCTCGCTCGGTCTCGAGGCTTTTTTGACTTCCGAGGACCGCAAGCCCACACGTTACGTTACGTTGCGTTACGTTCGCCGCTTTCGCCTCGTTTTGGCATTGGGAATGATCCGTGATTCGCTTTCTATCCGGCTTTGGCGATCCCTCCTCTTTTGAATTCGACTTATAAAAAAATCCAGAATTCGTACATCCATTCACAGCCATATCTGATAAACAACTGAACTACATGGATATCCTTCGGTTGAGCAACATCCACACTGTGAGATCGTGCACAAGCGAACTGAAAACTTGAATTGAGCAATATCAATTCAGTTATCGATTCGGTTTGGACCGACGTAATTATAATCGATTCTGTTTCACGTCTACGACTATATAGCTTGGTTCTCATTTTTTCCTAATTTAAAATGAATTGCCTTTAGTGGGGGCGAGACTAGTTTAATTCATATGCTCGAATTGCCGAATTTACTTGATATGCTACAAAAGTGTCACCATAGATAAATCATCATATCCTAGTTATGCAATCCATGCTTCTTATTTGTATTTAAAAAAATTAATCTCGACGTCATGACATATCTTAAGATACAAGGCTCCAACTAAAAACATTATAAGTCAATAAATGAGGCGTTGGTTTCTCGATGAGAAAAGAATCAACAAATAATGTGTACCGATTATAATAATCAGATGACAAAGAAGTTTACTCGATCTCTTCATGCCTGGGATATAAGTTCAATTGGGAATGCTTCAAGAGTAATCTCAATTGCACCGGATCGATACGAGGAAGTGCGCCCTTAAAAACGTCTAGAGAAGTGGACAATCGAGGTGTGTGACCCGAACATTTCCTGCTCGCTATATCCAAAAAAAATTCCGTAGACGAATAATGACCAGAATCCCCTATTTTATCCTTGGCGGATTTAAAAGTAAGAACAGCCAACATACTGAGAACCGAAGTACAGAAAAAGCACAAAGATAAAGAGAGTAACTGCTGATATTAGAAAATAGAAATCAACATTCAACAAATGAATTTCGCTCTGCGAATGGAGAAACACCCCCCCCCCCCCCCACACAAAAAAAAAAAAAAAAAAAAAAAAAAGGAAAAAGGAACCAACCCAAATCCCATTCGAAATCAGTGACCAAGCTGGTTCTTAAGTACAGAGTTTGGTCACTTTGATGACACTCACAGCTTAGCAGGCACAAGATAGCGATGATAGCATTCCTAAAACTCGCTGCTCGAATACAATATTCACAGGCGACTGCCTTCCAAAACTTAAAAACTTCCTCTGTCGCTGAGTTTGTTTCAATTACAGTTTATCACAGTGTGCTGGTAGACTGGATGCTGGAGTTGTGAAACCACAGCGACCGGAGCCCTTCCGAACTAATTCGATTAGTGATAAGATTACATATGTTGATGGAAAAGGAAAATACAAGAACAACCGGGGTCAGTGAGAATTCATGCACAAATCAAAGAGTCGATATGAACTTTTGGATCTTTGTCTGAGCACGCTCTTTCTCATCTGGACCGTCCAGATCACCAATGTTGTCATGGTATTCCTGCAATGAGGATTAGTTGATTTTGAAATTATACACCTTAGACTACATACATAACCACAAGAAGTACAACCAGAATTTCTGGTCTTCAATCACAAAGAAGCACAGAACTTTTTATAGGCTACTTAAGGAGTAAACAAGTTCTAGAGGGCTAAGATTAATCTATTTGAATGGTCTAAACCCAAGCACCTCAAGTCAACTGCCATTTCCATTGCACTCTATCAATTACTGGTTTTTCACTAAAACAATTTTTCCTCTACTTATTCTTCACATAACTACGGCACTCGAAAATACTTCAGGCACTTGGCTGAATCTCATTTTTCAATTGAGTTAAAGATTTACAGCTGTCATATATTACCCACTGGAGAAGAACTAGTCAGCTAGAACTGAAAAGGCAAAGAAAGATGTAATTTGGGAGAAAGTACCTGAAGAATTTCTTTAACATCTTTCTTGCTAAGTTTTTGCAGCTTGAGTAGTTGTTCGATTCTAGCCCTCATTCCAGGATGTCTATGAAGTAATAGTTAAGAAGTGAGAATTAAACACAACCCAAAGAAGAAGAAAAAACTAAAGGTAAAGATCCCCTACTGTATAGCTGTCACAATGTATACGTGGAGGAACTTACTCTGAGCACCAGAGATGACCAAGGATGACGGCAATCAGCTGCAGAAACATAACATTGAGGGGAAATGAATTATACATATATAAGTGAGAATTTACAGATTTAAGATTTAAAGTAACCAAAGTGGCCCCTCAATAGTCAATTCTTTTTTGCTGGCCGCCTCTTAATAGCAACTTAGTTAAGGATATAAGTTTAAACTGAATGATAAACAAATCAGTTTAAATATGTATTTAAGCTTGAAAGAGTCCTCGTTGGAATGTTAGAAACATGGCACCTATCGACCTATACCACTTTGCAGGGAGAAGTCCATCCCAGTACTTCTATTAGCAAGCTTAAGCTGTATAAGCTTAAAGAAGGAAGATGAACATCATCCTGATCATGTCTCAAACAAATGTTTTTATGCAGGACATCAGTTGAACCAGTTTTTTTTAAAAACTGAACTCTTCCAAAGCAAGTCTTTAAAAATCTGAAAGTTCCAGGTGCACCATATGAGAGCATCATCCCGCGTTACTCTTCTGAGACTTGATTTACCCTTTATCAAATCTCTTCAAGTAATTGCATGCTGCATATAGAGTGGGCATCTCAGGACATGCATTGCAACTAGACGACAGTAATTGTGCTCCGTTGCACTACTATTCTATCATACCAACTTATACAGACTGTACCGCATCCAAACACCATAGCCATACACTGTTTAATCTCATACATATCCAATTCCAAATTAAGCGTTCTCGTCAATAAATTGACATCTGATAGATCGAAGCATAGTAACCTGAAGAGTGTATAGCCCAGATTCTAGCCTTCGGTTGTATCTTTCATCCTCATCAATCTGTTGATTTCGAATGCATACAGAAAGTTCAGTTTTGAATTAAATCAATCGACAAAAGTTCTCGTGAAGAAAAGACAATTACCTCCAAATCATCAAATTCAAGCTGGTTTAACCTTTCTGTCTCTGCTTTAACCCGATCAGAATATCTTCGCAGAGAGAAGAAGTGTTAGAAGCCTATATCATCAATGGTTAAAACAAAGCAGCTTCTGCGCCCACAAGCAAAAGAAATGACAAACCATCACTTGATGCCTGCAATAATAGTTTCTCTTCCATGTTTCTTTTCTTCTATTACCTTTCCAAGCTTCTGTTTCACAAGTTCATTTCTTTACCACTAGGCGTGAGGTTAAGTGGCTTGATAATGAAGCCTTTACCACAGCAATATTATCTAGATTTCTATTGGAATGATAAACAAAATTTCCATTAAGAAAAGGTACTGAAGGGGTACGACCTCTATACATAATAGCCTATCATGCAGAAATTATTCACAAAACATAGTTTCTAACATTTTCAGCAAACTAGAAGAATGAAATTGAACTTTCCCACAAAACCAAAAGTGAAGGGTTCCGCACAAGTTATATACCAAAAGTAAAAAACAAAGACAAAAAACCACCTCACATAGAGTTCCACAAGCCGGTCTATCTTTTCATATTCATTTTCCACAAACTTGCTCAACAGCCTTTCCCTCCTAGAGCCCCTTGAAATCCCATCTGTGACAAAGAAATCCAGATCCAATTATTTGACCCACTAGTAAACTTCTCTTTTACTGCCACACATTCTAAAGCATAACGAATAGACATTGTCTTCATTTGAACATATTATGTAAGGGGTTTAAAACCTCATATTCAACAAATTTTATGACACCCAACCAAAAAAAAGTGATTTAGCAAACATATTATTCCATATTACGAGGTCTCCATACACAGCCATTAGTTTTCATATTTCTAAGTGATAAAAAAAAAACACTATGCATGATAATCAGAAACAGAATTGCTAAAGTGGGCTTTATAAACGTCACATCCAATTGATTTTGACAGTAAAAATTATTTCAGAAGTATCAATCAAAAAACATAAACTCAAAAAGAGTTAAATCATTTGAGCGTGCAGTTTCACATAATTAAGCAGGATATGATATTTAAAAAATTGAAGTCCTAAGAAAATCTTTTTCACCTTTTGCCCACAGAGTTAAATGGCAACCGATGTCCCACCACATGAAAAACCTTTCACAGTTCATGGAAAACCTTAGTCTATATACCCAATTTTGGTATATGGATAAGTGTAGTATGATAGACAGTAATGGCAATAGATTTGAGAAATATATAGACAGAGTTGAGTTTTATGTTTTTGATAGGTAACAAAGTCGCAGTACGCTATTTGATAACGACGAGAAAAAATTTCTTGTATGAAATATAAATCCTTATTTATTTTACTAAAATGTAAAACCATATGATGTAATCTATATCTACAAAAAAAAAAAGGGCATTCTGAGAATCGAACTCAGAACCTCTCACACCCAAAGCGAAAATCACAACAGATTTTGATTTAAATGCATTGGCAAAGACTGTAAGCAATAGAGGATGACTTTATTGCACCTACAGGAAGCTGCTAAACATACACATTCGGGAAATAGAACCCTCACATGAAGCATTTCGATCCACCACATAAATTACGCTTTATACTGCTAAACTATGCTCTCAAGTATTTTACTTGCCTGCTTACCAAATAAAGATGCAATTAGAGAAATTATGCGTTCTTCTAAGTCTTCTTGATACCTTTCTTTCTTGTTCTTCTTGTATTGCGGGATCTGTAAAACAAAAGGTATGAAGGCCTTTTAATTGACATTATCCAAGATCAGTCCTCAGAAAATCATGGAGAAAGACATAGCTGCTTGGAAAGTAGAGACTGAAGCCATCTTATGCAGTGAGAAGTAATAAAATAAATTCATTACGTAATTATTCAGTTATCCATAAATACGGTCGATTAAATGCATCCTAGTATAAGTATGCATAACAAAAAATCTTATAGCACAGTCCAATGAAAAAATGTGGGATTTGAAAAGGAAAAAACAAAGGGCCTTCTGTGCAATCAATTGCTCTTTTCAACACAGGAAAAGACTTGTTGGGCAACATGATCAGTTTGGCTAGAGCACTTCTTTACAACAGCTCGCCAAACATTCTAGCTACTTACTCTTATGGTCATTTCTTCATCAAGAATTAACATTCAGCACTTCTCCAACAGCTACAGCTTTCTCAAACTAGCACTAACTGTTGATACCATGGGAAGAAATAGCATTCTACCATCACATCGCAAGATGCTACACGTCTAGCCAAGTAGCATTCGCCTTCAGCGTTCTTATATTGGTGACTAGCCCGAAGCATACCTCACTCTAGGTACTACAGAATGATAAGTTCAAGCAGAGTTAAAGAAGTATCAGACCAGTACTTCTCCTGGGGAATTCCAACCCCGACTTTTGCTGTGACTTTTGCTTTTCAATAAAATATTTGCTAACTAGAGCATCGTAAAGCCAGACTTCATTGTATCAGTATTCCCACCCATAATGGCACCCCCACAATGTGCTCCCTTTTATGGCGTTGGAATAGCACTATTAACACAACATCACGTTCGATTATGCGATAGCTCTTCCATCAGCCATGAAATGCAGTAAGGACTAGACCGCAGAACCATTAAATCAACATCACCAGGAAATGCAGTAAGGGCTGTGATTACAGGACCATAAATTTGAGGAGAAGAACTCTTCCAATCAAAGTGAGTAAAACGAGTACTTACCTTACCCATGAAAGTAGCGAAGGCAGTCTTCAAGCCCAGAACATCCACGAACCTCTCACATGCGGGCGGAAACTTGGTCATGGCAAAGTCAAGCGCCCTGATCGCAGAACCGTAAGCTGACTTCTTCTGCTTCATAATGATTATCATTAACTCCACGCCCTCGGCCTTCAGAAACCTCTCCTTGTTCTCCAGAGGCATTACCAAGCAGCACAAGCAGTCAAACAGATTCTCCAACATCTCTTCCTCGTCCTGCGTCTTGGGGTCCTTCGACTTGTACATGGCAACAGCCTGCAGCATCGCATCCACGCCATTCATCTGCCCCAGCTTCTTCTGATTAGCCTTGCTGTTCTGCAGCAGTATGGCCAAAATCTCCGACGCGTATTGCTTGTTGCCGTCGAATTCCTTCTGCTTGATCTTCGTCAACAACCACCGAAACAGCTTCGTCTTCTCGCACACCAACTCTGCCACCGCCGGCTTCACTTCTATCAAATTCTCGATCGTGGCGAGAGTATTGTACACCGCGGCCATCTCGTCGGGGTCAGACTCCGATAACCGATGCAAATTCTGGACCAGGAGCTCGAGCACGTTGTTCTCGACCAACGCATCGACAAGAACCCTAGCGGGCTCGTCGTTGTCCTCCAGGACGTCCTCGTCCGTCAGGTCCTGAAGGAGCTGGACGACGTCGATGGCGATGTCGGTGTTGTCGTGGCCGAGCAAGCCGAGGACGGAAGGGATGGTGTTGAGCGACACGAGGTCGGGGTACAGCTCCGGGCCCCCGGCGAGGACCTTGAGCTTCTGGAGCTCCTCGTGGAGCTCGATTTCGGAGTCGGCGAAGCGCTCGGGCTGGTCGGGGTACTTGAGGCGGGCCTCGATGTTCTCCTTGAGGCGGCGCTCGAAGGCCAGGACGAACTTCTTCAGGGTCTTGAGGTCGAGGACCTCGACGGCGCTCTGGGATCTCTCCACGGCTTCGAGGAGGGACAGGTCGACGCCGCCGCCGCCGCCGCCGCCGCCGTTGCTGGCGGGGTACGAATCGGGGAGGCCGTCGCGCTTCCGCTTGAAGCTGCGGTCGCGAGCGTCGTGGACTTCCATATCCATCTCTGCTCGTACTCTCCCTCTCTCTCTCTCTCGAACTCTGCGAAGCGAGAGCTAGCGTGCGGCGGCGCTTTTGAACCTGCACTGCAAATACGGGAAAAACGGCGACGTTTGCTGTCGTGGCGAGCCGATTGTATGATTCGAACCGGCGGTGCGCGACCGAACCGGTTCGATTCGGGTACCGGGCGAAACCGGGTTCCGGCTCGGTTCCACAGCCGTACAGACGGGAAACGGCCGAGGAGCGATTCGAGTTTTTCTTGAGAGATGGAGCAAAAACGATGACATGGTGTAAGTCATGACTTGGACATGAGGAAGTCGACGAGACCAACAGTGAAAATTCAATGTGGATGCCAAATGGAAGGATCGCGAAAGCGAGCTTGGGCCGCTCTTAGTTCGGGATCAGGAGGGCACGGTTCGAGTCGGATTCTTCTCTATCCAGTTCACGGGTCCAGAATCGAATCGAAGGATCGAACCGAGTATTCAGAGGCTTTCGATGCCTTATTTTCAGCTTAATAGTGTGTACATAACACAATTACCGTCAATCGCAATTCTCGTTAAGAAATAAGATCTTGAATGAACCATCCGGCAATACTAATCTATAATTGAGATATGCAAAGGCCAAACAACAATCATTAGAAAACTATACTAAGGGCCCGTTTGGTAACGTGCCAAACAGTAAAAATTTCTGTTCTTTTGTTCCCAAAAATAGTTTGGGAACAGAAATGCGTTTGGTAAATTTTTTGTTCCCGGGAACATTTTTGCAAATATTTGTGCCGAGAAACAGTTTTGGAAGAGAAACAAAAAGTAAAAAAAAGTTGCTTCTTATTTCTCGGCACAATTTTGAGAATCAGTTTTTTTCTTCTTCTTCTTCTTTTTCTTTTCTTCTTTTTGTGTTGCTCTTCTTGGGTTGTGGCCGGTCGCCGGCGACCGGCCATGGCCTAGGTAGAAAGAAAAAAAATAAACAAATCACAATATTATTAACAAAAAGAAATTTGTGTGTAGTTACCAAACGCATTTTTATTCTTTTCTACTCTAGAAATAGAAATTTTTGACAGTTTATTAAACGCCTTCAAATGCTCAAAAATTGTTTCCGGATACAGAAAAAAAAATCATTTCTATTCAGAAATAGTTTTCGGGCATAGAATGGTATTCATGCGCACCCTAAGTGTCATCGTTTGGTTAATCTACTTCAAAACTTTAAGATCTTGCGGTCAAATGCAACCCAAAAAAAGCCCCATATTCATATCTTTTAAACATGATTGAGTTAGTCTTAGACTCATAAGGTGCGATTATTTCCCAAAAAATGATCGCTTTTAAAAAATTAATGAATGGGGAAATTTTTATCGTCTACGAAAATATTTAGATATAAATTGTGACTGGTAACGAAAATATTTTTCATTGACTGCATAAATCATTTTTAAAAATATTTATTTTTTTCGAAATAAATGGGCCGAGGACTTCAATTCATGCTTCGGCGCTTCCTCGCTAATATGTTTACCTTTCTCAGTGTGGGGTAGGGGTGTGCATGGTACGGGTGGGGGGTTCCCGCCCCAGAATCGTGGACCGCCCGCTACAGGACCGGTTCCAAAAATTGGAACCGAAACCCACCTGTCGGTTCCATGGATTCACTCAAGAACCGGACCATCGGTCCGGTTCGACTCTCGGGTGGGTCTATGGAACTGGTTCCAACAAATTTTCCTGGATAAATAAACAAAAAAATTCGTGGACCAACATTGGATCAATAAAACAAAAAGAAAAAAAACATAACTTTCCATACAATTCACACACTATGATCGGTTATATTAATCACATCATTCATAAATCAAGTGGGTATCCATCAATTATTGAGAAAAATGACCAAGATTATTCCAATTACACAAGATATTTAGACACGATAATAAATTTTCTTCTTTTTTTAATTTTTTTTGGTCAGATTTTTTTAGTTAAAATTAAAAAGATAAAATATATTACTATTATATTATCGGTTCGGTCTAGGTGGGCGGTTCCACACCGGGAACCGAACCGGTACCCACCGGTTCCAAAAAATTAGAATCAAGAACCGGACTGCTTCCCTTGGGAACCACCAGTTTCAATCCGATTTTGGACGGTCCGAGCAGGTCTCAGTTCTTTTGTACACCCCTTGCATGGGGTCCGTGTTTTTTGCGTGATTATTATGCACGACTGGAACGAGGGAGCCGCCGTGCTTGCAATTTTCCATTAATTCAACTGCAAGGATTATGTTGAACATTTTCAAATAGTTCATGGACTAAATTGAACACATATTAAAAGTTCAGGGACCACATTGAACATTATATTAAAGTTCAGGGACTATATTGAACAAATTAAAAGTTCAGGGATCAAATTGCATATTAAGTCAAAGTTCAGGGATTATTTGTGTCATTTTCCTTTTATAGTATTATATATATCCGAGGCCGAGCTCGCCGGATTCGTCCCTTAGGCCGCGTCGAGATAAGGTGCCGCTTCGCCAGGTACGAGCGCGACTGTTTTCTGCGAGGGAAACGATGGCGGCATCCGAGCCTCAGAGGAGGGTTCTTCTGCTGTGCGGGGATTACATGGAGGACTACGAGGTGGGTTCCGTCGCACCATCCATCCCCTTCCCTGTTCTCTCTCTCTCTCTCTCTCTGTTTTTTTTTTTTTTCCTTTGGTTTTTGTTTTGTTTCCGTTTGGGTGTCGGTGGTCTGAAAAGAGGGCCGGTCGTTTCTCTTTTGGTCGCTGGACGCAGGTGATGGTTCCGTTCCAGGCGCTCCTGGCGTACGGGGTGCGGGTGGACGCCGTTTGCCCCGGGAAGAAAGCCGGCGATGTCTGCCGCACCGCCGTTCACCAGATGGGCGGTCACCAGGTTCTCTCCCTCCCTTAAGACTTAGCTCCTCTCGTCTCTTCTCTCCAGTTGGTGGCCGTGGAGGTGGGCTTTTTGGTTCCTCTGGCCCTGCCTTAGTGTGCCTTGATTTGGTTGGGGACACCCATTTTGGAGGATGGCTTGCACTTTGCAGCTGTAAATGAACCGTTGTCGGACGGGTGAAATTAGTTGAACTTGAAGATTTGTGGCAGGGTTCTGAATTTGGTCATGGTGTGTTTGATTAGAAATAGGTTATTGACCACGATGACCGGATTCCTTAAGTATGGATAAAATGTAACTTGACACCATCTTTGGATCATCGGTGACTTGATACTCTGTAAACGTCTTTCGGTTGTAAATCCATCTATACTGCTTATGTATCCATGGTGCCTCCTTCTGATTCAACTGCTAAGGTTTCATTTGCTTCATCAAAATGCATGACTCGCTTCGTAATATGAGGAGGGGTCTACTCACGGAAAGAATAAATCCGTGTGCAAGTGGTCGGCATTTAGTTTTAGCTTCCTTTTAAATAGTACTGAGGATTATGTTACAAGCTTCTGATGCTGTAGGGTATGCAACGCACCTATAAAGTAACAAGGACCTACAGAAGTGCTATTTCGCCTATTTGAGAAGTACAATGCCTCCGATTGAGTTGAAAAAGATATAGATGCACTGATCAATTTCTAAATGATCCGAAGTACAATGGGCGTTTTGAAATGTTACTTTTTGAGTGATGCCTGCGTTACGTGACATGCCTACCGACAACCACGACTGTAATAAAACATTAGTGCTAGTTTTGTTGATTTTCCGCTTGATAATAGCGGACTAGAATAGGACCTGTTTTTATTGAACATTTGGTTGAAGTCATGTGCATGTCAAACTTTGCTTTTCTCTCTTTGGTAGTTATTGTCATCTACTTCATATTGAATGTGCAGGATGAGATCCTAGGTACACTAGGTGACAGTGAGATCCTGCTGTTTGAGCATCTACATTTGATCTCGTCTCAAGTGCTTGAGAAAGAAAGCAAAATTCACAAAGCATTTATGATTGTTCTACATCAATGTGAATATTGCAGAGGGGGATGAATTGAATTAGAAATGCTGAGGATGATCTACATCGAGTTGAAAAAGGCTACTACTTCAAGAGCATGTCTATGATGTCTATCATTGTATCATTATTACTAATGCCCAGAAAGAGTATGGGATAAGTAAGCACTAGCTGAAATAGAAAAACTTCTTAAGCTACTCTTTAAGTTCACATTAATATTAACATTAGAAAAAGTACATAAGAAAATAGAAAGACCTGACTGAACTGGAAAACAGTCCTGTCAATAGCACGATTTAGAACAAGTCTCTTCATGTTCTCATATGAAATTCAAAGCATTCAAAGATCCTCCTCTCAATTTTGGGTAAAAAACTTCACTCTTTTTTTTTTTGGTAAGGTAAAAAAAAAAAAAACCTTCTTCACTCTTTGTCCTTGCAGCATATGTTAACATCTCATAGTCATGCTTATCTTCTTATCATTGACCTCATACATCTCAATGTCCATAATTAACTCTCATTGACAACAAAAATTGTCTAGATACCCGCTCTGCTTCAAGCATTTGTTAAGTCACTATCCGTACTTTAGTTTCAGCAATCCAAGTCCTTGGACTAATATTATCCGCGGCAATAATCTACTGTCCAATTGCTGTGAGAACTTGTCATGTATCTATTCTGCGTAGTAACCTAGGAATTCAATAGGATGTTGTAGCGATTGTCTATTTTCACAAGCGCATATAGTATAAGGACATATCATTGTTACAAATGATGTGGTGCTTGTTTTGGAAGTAATGTGGATTGCAAGGAGATTATGGACATTTTTATTTTTCTTACACCCTGAAAAATTGTCTAGATACCCGTTCTGCTTCAAGCATTTGTTAAGTCACTACCCGTACTTTAGTTTCAGCAATCCAAGTCCTTGGACTAATATTATCTGCGGCAATAATCTACTGTCGAATTGCTGTGAGAACTTGCAATGTATCTATTCTGCGTAGTAGCCTTGGAATTCAAAAGGATGTTGTAGCGATTGTCTATTTTCACAAAAGCATACAGTATAGAGACAAATCATTGTTACAAATGATGTGGTGCCTGTTTTGGAAGTAATGTGGATTGCAGGGAGATTATGTACATTTTTATTTCTCTTACACCCTGGAAAAACTCAATGATGTATTTATAATTTCTTCTCAGTTTACTGAGAACCTTTTAATAATTTCAACATCTATCTATACTAACATTATCAAAACACTCATGTAATTCTTTTCTAATGTGTATAAACCATGCTGCAACATTTGATAATTTACGTATCAGAGTTTAAGCCTCGGAGATTTCTTTTGTTGCTTACATATAATCTTTAGTCTCCATTGAGCTCCTAGAGAGCCGAGACATTGATTTGTCTTTTCTCAATCTGTAGGTGTTAATACTCCTTTTTGAGCTTTACCTTTTGCCTTGTGCAGACTTATTCCGAGTCTCGGGGGCACAATTTTACGTTAAATGCCACATTCACTGAAATCAAATTCAGTGAATATGATGGCCTAGTCATACAAGGAGGACGAGCTCCGGAGTATCTTGCGATGGATCAATCTGTTGTAGACTTGGTTAGCAAATTTTCTCATGCTGGAAAGCCAATTGCCGCTATTTGTCATGGCCAATTGATATTGGCTGCTGCAAATGTTGTTAAAGGTCGCAAGTGCACCGCATTCCCTCCTGTGGGACCTGTACTGATTGCTGCAGGTGCTCTCTGGGTTGAACCTGAGAGCATGTCACTCTGTGTTACTGATGGCAATCTTGTGACTGGGGTTGCATACCATGGGCATCCTGAGTACATCCAGTCTTTTGTGAAGGCTTTGGGCGGCAGCATTACTGGGTCGGAAAAACGGATCTTATTTTTATGTGGGGTATGTGTTGAGATTTTACTGAACATTTGGGTAGTAATGGCATGTATGTCTTGTGTTCCTGCTCCTGTTTCTTTTTAACTGACTAGTATTCCATCTTTCCTATTTACTTGAGCTTTCTGGAGCTGGTTCTCTGCTATGGGTCGCTGGATACTTCCTAACCTCTCTATATCAGTATTGGAATGCACTCCAAGAATATTTTCTGAGAAGTGTTTTCAAAAGAAATTACTCAATTGTTTGTTATTTTCCGGTCCACTTTGGCTGGCTGTTCATTAGAGCTTCTGGTTTCTCAAGAGAGTGAGTTATGGATGGAAAAAAGTGCAGAGTGAAGTCATTTTGGATTGTGACGCATTTATTGAGCTTGTAAACATTAATTATATAATTGGGATAATTAGTTGAATTTACTTGTGTCCTTGTCTGAACTGGCGGTACAGATGAGTCAGTGATATTTGAGTTATCAAAAAAGGAATTGAAGTATGGTAATTATGATATGTGAAAATATTTTTCAATAATAATATGTCCTGAAAAGAATCGGTGCTAGCTTGGGATTAGCTCTTTATGTTAAAATAGCAGTTGAGATACTCAGTTGAATCCGCGTTCAGTTCCATCTAATTTGTGGGTCAATTATCGCCATTCTGTTATAAACAGGATTACATCTCTCTGTTCTAGGTGAGTCTATGATTGACAGAAGTATTTGTCACAGGAGTAGTTGTCCTTCTTCCAAGTGGCTGGTTACTCTAAGCAATTCCGGGTGAAGACTGCCATGGATCCACATACTTATCCTTATTCTTAATGGATGGTTCATTTAACTTCTTTCATTATTCTGCTATTCGACTAATCAAATTCATTTTGCAGTCAAAGAATGACTAAATAGGGAAAAACAAGTTACATTGCTCATATTGTTGAATTCGTGCTTTATCTGAAAGGGGCAAAAGAAAAACATTATAAGTAGTTGTGCTTGTGCATGAATTTAGGAGGTTTGGCACCTTTTGAGCTTGCTTCTACTCAACATGTCATGAGGCGAGTTTAAGCGGAATTGGATATAACCTTTTGCCCATGGCTTGATATTGTAGGACTACATGGAAGATTATGAGGTAACCGTACCTTTTCAGTCTCTTCAAGCTCTAGGGTGCCATGTTGATGCAGTCTGCCCCAAGAAGAAGATCGGTGACACTTGCCCAACTGCAATTCATGATTTTGAAGGTGACCAGACTTACAGCGAGAAACCTGGCCATGATTTTACTCTTACAGCTGACTTTGAAGGTTTAGATGCCTCAAGTTATGATGCCCTTGTCATCCCTGGAGGTCGTGCCCCAGAATATTTGGCCTTGGATGGGAAGGTGATTGCTCTAGTTACGGCTTTCATGGAGGCCAAGAAGCCGGTGGCCTCCATTTGCCATGGGCAGCAGATTCTATCTGCTGCTGGTGTTCTCAAGGTAGTTTCTGGATATTGCTAGTGGGACAAAACTGTTGATTAGCATGTTATCTGGTAGCATTTTTGGGAGCTTCTGTATAAATTCATCGGTCCATTGAGAACACTCATAATGATCTTGAGGAACTTCTTGTGGCGAGGACTACTTTGATTGCAACTCTTGGTGTCTGTGATTGTGAACTACTCCATATTTTAATCGAACACTAAGGTAGAATGGATCAGAAAAAGTCACGGAGATAGGCACGTGTCCCTTATCTGCTGTGTCAACTTTTAAAGTATAAGGCTTTTCAACAGATTGGTGGTGAGAAAGTGTGATGTGTGAAATATTATTAGAGCAAGTGGAATGTGAGGCCTTGTTGAGTTTTAGCATTTGACATTAGAAATACTCTAAAGTTGAAAGACATCCTGTGTTAGTGTGTCCTGAGATCATTAGGGTGTAACGGGTGTATTCATCGTGATTTGTTACAGGGGAAGAAATGCACGGCATATCCTGCTGTGAAGCTCAACGTGGTACTGTCAGGTGCCACATGGTTAGAACCTGATCCAATCGATCGTTGCTTCACCGATGGAAACTTGGTCACTGGAGCGGCTTGGCCTGGTCACCCAGAGTTCATTTCTCAGTTAATGGCACTATTGGGTATAAAGGTAACCTTCTAGCTGATGTTCCTGCTTGTACATGTATGTATCAAATAAACAGCATAGAGTCCACTTCCGTGCTGGCTATAAGAAGGAAGAATGTTGTGTGTTCTGTGAGTCACTTGAAACGGTACATGGCCCTGGATGTTGACAGAGTTTTGCACTGAGAAGTTTTCTGTTATATATGGTCTATTAGTGAATGTCACATCTCGGCCAGTCAATCTCTGCTGATCCATCGTTCTCTATCGTGCGTTCGTTGCAGCCTTTTCTTGTTCTTACTAAGAGGTCATCCTCTGCATCAACAATATAATTGCCGCCTCGAATTATCAGGTCTATGTGACTTGGCGATTCATTGGCTTGTGATTTAGTGTGCAATCTTGTTTGATTGATTCGTGGAGGAAAACTGTTATATTGACTCGAGCTCTGTCCACATACTTGTTCCCTTGTTTTACCGGAACTTATGACATCGATCTCGTTTAACGATAACAACCTTCTTTGGGTACAAGGTCCATTTAGAACTGAAATTAAATGAAGCAAGACTAACCATCGCACTAAACTTGAGCGAATCTCCTCTGCGTGAATGTTGGCATTATATCAGAGAGGCTTCGACGGTGGTTTTGCCATCATACTTTCTCTCTTCCTTCACATTGGGTTTCTGATTGTTATGAGTTCTCAATGGAAGTGTGACAAGGGACAAAAAGAGGTTCGTTTTGGCTCAATTCTCTCTTTAGTCTTTGTTTGTGAAATGAAGGAAAGTGGATGGAATGAAAAGGGGTGCGAAAAACAGAGGATATGGTCATTGTGCTTCAATTTACATTTTTTTTTGGCTAATTCATCTCATTTGTTGTAAAATATTGTGTCTACTGGGTCAAATTTACCACTTATAATTGAAGTAAAATGACAAAGGCCATGTTTGTTGTAACACAGTGCAATGGGGATCAGTCCTAAACTTATTATGTGAATGCCAATTCAGTCATAAAATTTTTAATTTTATCAATTTAGGCCTAAACATTTACATGAAATTTCAATGTAGTCATTTCGGTCAATTTTTATTTGAAATTGCTGATGTGGCGGTATTCCATATAGGATGGCTAGCAATGAATGGATTGACATATGAGCGATTTTTGGTGAAAATTAATCTGGAGGATTATCTTGAAATTTCGTACAAGAGTTTAGGATTAAATTGGCAAAATCGAAAATGCAAGATTGAATTGGAATATGCACAATATATTTAGGACTAACCGGGTAATATCCCGATGTGCAATTCAACCCCTCTTCCACTTGTTTTAGAATGATGTTGGTAATTGGTTGTGCATTTAACAAGGGGACATGAAGAAGATTGATGAAGACCCTTGTAATGTCCCCCCATCGGAAGACTGCAAATGAAACTTTTAATTTGTTTTCAAATAATGCCACTAGAAACCATTTTTCAGTGCTTGGAAAGCTCATTCTACGACACAAAACGTGGATATTTGATTTCTTTTTTTACAAAATTCCAAGAATGATAATTGATTGCAACAAAGTAACAATCAATAAGCAATGGGACATACATACATGTTGTAATAAGTAGGATGGTGTGCAAAAGGTGTTTACACTGCAGTAGCGAAGGTGGCGGTGGTGAGGGTCGTGGTACTACATCAAATTTGATGAATTATTTTTCTTAAATTAAATAATTTTCCAGACTTCAACTTTTCTACCCAACAAAATAGGGATGCATGCACTAGAAGTCCTAAAAACTTATCATCCAAGTGCAATTGAGTCCCAAAATTTGCAAAAAAATGTGATTAAATCCTAAAATTTATCAACTTGGTGTAATTGAGTCATTCCGTTAACTCCATTTAACTTGGCTAACAAAAAAATGCTGGCGTTGTCTTCTTTTTTTAATATTTTCTTTCTCATATGTGGCGATGATGCGGCTAAAACACGAAATATAAGGTTAAAATGATGTCGTTTTGGTCCAAATTTGATTTTTAATACAAACTTTATTTAGATTAAATTTTAAAATAAGATAAAAATATATAAAAAGGAAAAAAAGGAGAGTTAGATGCTCTTGACTTTTTTTTAAAAAAAATTTACCTTATTTTTAATTTAATATAAATAAAATTTGCATTAAAAATCATATTTTGATCAAAACGACGTCGTTTTCGCCATCTCATCGTCACGTATGATAGAGAAAATAATAATAAAATTAAAGCCACACATAAGCAATTTCCGTTAGCCAAGTTGGATTGGGTTAACGGAATGACTCGATTGCACCAATTTGACAAATTTTAGGACTTGATTACACTTTCGTGTCAAGTTATAGGACTACCGGTGAACATATTCCCAACAAATAAATAGCTGAGTAAGGTTGGATATCTATGTAAAACTTTGAATTTAAGGAGAATAGGACACTTTCACGGTATGTTTGAACGGATCATCACTTGGACTAAAATGATTGAAAAGATCTTTGGTATGGTATCTGTTATTCCAAACAGAATACATGTAAACAGTTTATTTATGATGCATGGAGACGGACCAGTCGAGGTGCGTGAAAGCTGTTCCGGACACTACCCGAGTGCCTAAACCAAAAACAAAAATAAAATAAAAATCACCGAATCAGTTGCTAAGAAAAGCGCATACATACATACCCCATCGAAACAGATACTTACATAATAAACACAAAAATACAATTAATTACCACGCGAAAATAAAACATTTATAGTTTACATCCATTGCGTCTGTATTATGAAAATGTGAAATCAAAATACTATGTGCTAAGTCAGAAGGTTTAGAAGAGCTAGTAATATAGTTTTAAAAGCATATGATGTGAAGACGAGTTTAGTTCATACAATAATTAAAAAAATTAATATTTAATTAATATAGTTATTTACAGGACGAGATTTATAGTTTATTTGAAATGAATTAATTTGCTATTGTCATAGGGGACAAAATTTCAACCGAAAAAGCGAAAAAATGGAAGAAAACGAAGACAACGTCTCGCTCAAAGATCTTTAAAGGCGCGACGAGGAAAAGGAGAGAACCCGTTGCTCTTGCTTCTCGGGATCGTATCGCGACAAACCCGTCGCGACTTCCTCGGACGTCTTCTTTGTCGGATGACGGCGGGCCATTAGTATTATCCGACACGACCAAGCTCTTCGCCACCGCCCTCAGCTGACTCATCAGTATCTTTCCGGTATGATTCTTTGGGCAGCTCCGCCATGAACTCCACCTTCTTCGGCACCATGAAGTGTGCAAGGTTCTTGCGGCAATAGGATATGATCTCCGCTTCCTTCACGTCGTCTGTTTTCCCGGCCGAGTTCTTCTTGACAGCGGCGAAGGCGCATGGGCTCTCCCCCCACCACGGGTGTGGCATTGCCGCCGCCGCCGCCTCTAGGACCCGGGGGTGCCGGTACAGCATGCTCTCGACCTCCACGCTGCTTATGTTTTTGCCGCCAGAAATTATCACGTCCTTCGACCGGTCCTTGATCTCTAAGTAACCTTCCGGGTGGATGACGCCGACGTCTCCTGTGAAGTACCACCCGTCCCGGAAGGCCTTGGATGTGGCCTTCGGGTCCTTGCAGTAACTCTTCATGATGTTGCTTCCCCGTAGGACGATCTCCCTGTGGTCATCTCGTCACGTGGGACACTCCTCATCGTCTCTGAGCGCTTGACATCAACGTCGGCAAGTCTCAGAATGCCGATCCTCTGGCGGGCCTTGAGCTCTGCCTGCTCTGCTGCCGGTAGGCGGTTCCACCTGGCCTGCCACTCGCAGACGAGGGCCGGCCCGGTGGCCTCCGTGAGCCCATACTCATGGGAGATGTGAAACCCAAGCGACTCCAGCTTTTGGAGCAGCCCCGCCGGTGGGGGGGCGCCACCTACGAGGAGGTCCACCGGGGCGGCAATCTCATGGCGCTCGTGGGGCTTGGCCTCAAGGAGGATGTTGAAGATGATGGGGGCGCAGCACATGTGGGTGACACCATGTGCCGCAATGTTCCGGTACATGTTGGGTGCGGTAGCGTTCCGGAGGCACACGTTGGTGCCGCCCGCATGTGAAGGTCCACCCATTGCAGTGGAACATCAGCAACGACCAGAGGTACACCAGCCCAGTCCCCATTTCCCACCCGAGGATCAGGCTGAGGGTGCTCAGGAACGCACCACGGTGGCTGTACACCACCCCCTTGGGCTCCGAGGTTGTCCCGGACGTGTAGTTCAGTGTGATCGAGTCCCACTCGTCTCGGACATCCTCAGGGACATATGCAGGGTCGCCACTCCAGACGAGCTCCTCATACTCCAGCTCACCGAGCCGGACCCCAGTCGGTGAGTCGATGTCGTCAATGATGACGACCTGGGGGGCAGCACGGGACTCAGAGGCAGCTGCGAGGATCTCAAGGGCCTTTTGGGCGAGTGGGACGAGCTAGCAGTCGACAAGGAAGACCTTGGCTTCGGAGTGGCCGAGGATGGTGGCGATGTTGGCAGCACTGAGGCGGGTGTTGATGGTGTTGAGGATGGCGCCGGCCATCGGAACGGCGAAGTGGACCTCGTACATGGCTGGTCCGTTGGGAGCCAGGACAGACACCTGCATGACACCCAAGGACATGCATCCTGTTATTCCTGGCCTGACCCTTTTTCTAATTAAGATTAAGTGAAAAAACTTTATTCTATGCAGTCAGATGCTTATGTGCTATATTTAAAGTACACCCACATGTCAACATCCTTTCCATACCTCAAAATTTCAAATTTCTCCTTACAAAGAACGGAACAAAAACAAAAGTCATCCAGGCTTACAAAGAACGGATGCGCTGGTTTGACCACACGTCATTTGTACTGCAGATTGACAAACTCTTGAGCCGAATGCGATTTCATCTTTCTAGATTGAAACTTTGCGACGCTTAGTTATTTGAAACGATATACATACCACGTAATTCTTGATGACGTTGAGTGAGCAGAGAGAGGAGGCGAGACGGCGACCGTAACGGCTCGAATTTCGATGTAATTCCAGGATCAATGAAATCGACATTATTTCGCATTTCATTTTAGTAAGTTTCGCCCAGAGTTGATCACTCTTGGGATACTAACCAATAGGGTATAGCTAATTAGGAAGTGGTACGTGGATCAGGGACCCAATCGCGAATCGGATACCGATTTCGAGAGGTAATGATAAAATATTTTAAACCGATATGAACCGATCTTAGGACAGGCGACGGATTAAGTTGGCCAAGGCCAACGATGTGCAATCGGATCGCAGGTGAGTCTGCAAAACCGAAAGTGCACGTGGTCAACCAGTCTTGAGCCTGAACCGCATGATCGTGATTTTTAGGGCTAGTGATAATTTCTCATTCTCTCAAAGGATGGAACCGTCGTGATTCGGATAACCCTAAGTCGATACGCGTATATTCTAAATAGCCATCCGTTAGTGAGAGATTCTAAAATTGGAAACCGAGCGAATTTTAAACAAGGAATTGGACCCGGATTTGGATATCGATTTTCTATAGCTTAAGAGACTAAATTTGGAAATCTGACGTCATATTACGTTGGCCACGCACATTTTGAGCGTGTAGGGTTGAAAATTGAAATTTCGGTCTGGGGGTGAAAAATTCCGGATTTGCCCTCGAGATGCAGGGTTGAGATTTTGAGGCCGTATGAGGTTATTTTTCTAAGTCAGTGTCATTTTGGAGTGGCCACGCCCATTTGGAGTGATTTCGGTCGAAAATTGGACTTTTGGCTTGAAAGTGAAAAATAATATTATTTTATTCCCGAAACTTCGCAGTCGATTTCCGAAGGCTTAAGAAGCTATTTTCACAATTCCGACGCCATATTAGATTGGCCACACTCATAAAGGATTGATTTGGCTAAAAATTAGAATTTTGACCCGGGACCGGAAAAATGACAGTTTTGCCCCTAGGGGTATTTTGGTCCGAATTTTTGAGGTATTTATTGGGATATTTTGGTGTGCTTATCAGATCAATTATTGGGCCATTTGACCACTTTGCCCCTCAATTATTTGTGTTGAATGGTCTTGGACCGTTGGATCGAAGGGTAAAATCGTCAAACGCGCAGATCGGCGACACTTGGCGCCCCAAGCCAGCCCTTTTTGACCGGTCCTCTCTCTCTCCTCCCTCATTCCAGCCTTCCATAGATCAGTTTTTCTCTCCTCTCTCCCGAAAACCTCTCTCTCTCCCTCTTCCTCCCTTGGCCGAGCTCGCCGGAGCCACGCCGGCGCCGCTGCTGCTCCCTCTCATCACCAACAACCACTAGCCTCAGCCTCACTGACCCCTCTTTTCTCTCTCCCTCAGCCCGTTTCTCTCTCTTTCTCTCCCTCTTTTGTTCGGCAAAAGGACCGCCGGACCCTCGCCAGAGCTCGAACGGCCGAGCCGTCACCACAGGGACATCCAGCCTCGCCGTACGTCGCCGAATGTAGATGTTTGTACGCCGTCCGTACGGTTCGCCGGGAACGCCACCGCCGGTTTTACTGTTCACTAGTAATCGGCCGTCGTTCCGTCGTCGTTGTGGGCCTAGAATTAAGTGAGTATAATTCCTAAACCCTGATTAGGACTGGCAGTATATTTTTCTAGACCGGCTTAGGTGTTATCGGTACATTCTGGATTGGGTTAGGTACTATCGGTACATATTTTGAATTGAAATGCTGTTTGGTTAGTGAGCATAAATCCCAAGTAATTTGATGGGACTTTTATGAATAATTATTGATTTTGAATTGAGAAAATGACGATTACTCATAGGACTGGAAATGGTGTCGGGATTAATTAGACCGTGAGAATTGTTGATCGTGGGATTGATGATTACCTGATTGAGTGGTTATTTGTTGATTGACAATTGATTGTGAAATTTTAATGCTCATGATACGTTACATGACATTGTATAACCACTCATATCTGTATGCCGAGAATGAGGCGCGTGCTGATGTTGTACGGAAATGCGTGCTTGACATGAACATGTGATCACTATAATTGCCCAAAGCATTTACGCTGGGTTTAGATAAAATTTGGCCGTATGCCGTGTGATCACATTAAGGTCTTCGAATCGTGGCCTTCGGGTCGTGCCCGGTTCGTCTGGAAGACGGCATTGTCCGTGAGGAGATCGGTGTTGCGCCTAGAGCGTTTCGACGTGGGCTAGAGACACCGGGCCAAATACGCTATATGCGGGCTGTGAAGTGTAGAATTGGCCTTTAGGTTGGGCCTTCGGGTCGTGGTCTTCGGATCGGGTCTTCGGATCGTGACCTTCGGGTCGGGCCTTCGGGTCGAATATTGAAAATGAAAATGAAAATGAAAATGAAAATGAACACCAAGTTAGTGTGCCGTGTGATTTAGATTGAGATTATGGCACGTGAATGGCAATTCCATGCATATGGTTGTACTAATTGTCGTATCAATGCATGAGATTCGGCCTTTGATTCGAGGTATTAGCATGATGAAAAGTGGGCATGCGTGTGACGTGCGTATGACGAGGCGTGTCACGTGTGTGCTGTGATTATATAATCTCGATTGTCTAACCTGCAGGGTCGGTATAATTATCGGTCTGGACCCGAGGGCCTAGGCCATTGTATGTGTTTTACGTTGTTTTGTTGGTCAGGAGATCATACGTTAGCCTAGCCTAGGTTTAGGGGTCTTACTCACTGAGAAGTGTTCTCATTGGTGTTTAAACCAAACTTTCAGACCCCTGTCCCTGAGATGCCGCAGCCGCCACCCCTTTTTGGAATCCCGACACAGATCGAGAGGTTCGTGAGCGTTTTCCCTTGGGAAATGGAGAAACATACATAAGATACCGATCCGTGGTTTCCGTAGACGTCGGAGAGTTCGCTGATCATACTCAAGAGTATATCGCTTGGTGTATCGGGGATGACCATGGAAACATAGGTAGACCTCTTAGGACGTTTGAGTCACCTTTAGACGAGCATGGTTTGATGGCGCTGATCATTGCTGATGGCGAGGTGATTGATCCCCAAGACGAACCGATAGGAGAGGCCTATGATCCCGTGATAGATGATGAACCCCAGGTGGTAGCTGAAGACCAAGATCAGTGGGTGTTGACACCTAAATTTTACCGACATTCATTTAGTCGTAATTTGCATAGAAAAATTAGGGATTAATTCTTAACCCCTAAACAAAAATATTTAAATTGCATAATATATAGTTTAGGTTCATTTTAGTTTAATTGCATTTGCATCAAGTTGGCGATGGCAATCGAACTTAGATTTTATCGAACGAGACTCGGCTCGCTCGGGATGCTAGGGCCGGGAATTTCACGTCACGTGGGCTTGGTTGTTTTAATTTGGGCTTAGCCCAAGTTAATGCAGCCCATTTAAATTGAATTAAGCCCTAAGCCCAAGTCTAAGCCCATTAGGTAAATTAAGCCCATTTAATTTGACCTAGATTAGTCTATATATACATACTTTAGGTCAAATTATGGGGGGGACACAATTTTAGATCTGAAAATTTTAGAGAGCACACGGAAGAGAGAGAGAAGTTGGTGTTGTCATAGCGGCCGTGTTGCACCATCGTCCTCGTTGCGCGACGGAGCCACCCTCCGAGCACGACGCCATCACCATCGCGCCACCGCGACGCGCGTCCCTGTTGCCTTCCACCCTCCACGCTGCTGCACGTTCCGGTTCCACTCCATCACCGAGAAATCCCCGAAGCTGAAGTCCACTGAAGACTCATCCAAGCTCCTGTCCCAGCCACCTCAGGCGGACGTCCAGCAAGCTGCTCACGCCACGTCCTTCTTCGGTCAACGTTTCTTGTTCTTTCACCGAGATAATCATCTTTGTTGACTTCCTACAGCCTTGAAGATATCCCCTTGCAGAAGACGCCAAGAAGAGGGACGTGCGTGAAGTCTTCTCTGTCCAGGACGCTTCAAGACTTCCATGCACAACATAGACTCACATGCAAGGACAAGCCTCACATACGTGAGACTGATCTTCACCAGCAAGCCCACAGCGACATCTTCGTTGTTTTTTTAGCGACTAAGCTGCTGTGCCTGATCTGAATCGTCCACTTCCTCCCAGAATCGCTCACTCCACAGAGCTTATTTGTGGAAACTCAAAACACGAAAGTTGTAGATCTACGAGTCCTTGATCTGTGGCTTTTGGAATCGGGTCAATCCGACGTGTATTGAGGAAGTTACGCCCGTTTTTCCGGAATCGTGCAGTCCTGAAATTTTCCACCCGCAGACCGCCGGACGCCTAGCCGTGCCCGCCGGAACAGCAGCCTTGCCGGGCATCCTTCTCGTCCCGACGCCGTGAGCCTCGTTGTGCCGTGCCTCGTCGTCGTCGTCGCCGGTCATCGTGATCCCGATCCCGAGCTCGATCCCGAAGCGATTCAAATTTTGGAAGGTTATCTGCAAATTAGGTAATTGAGATTATCCGGAAAATTTTTCATAATATTTCAATTTCCTAATTTGAATACTTTGAATATTGCATGAATATCACGTCGGTAATTAGATATCTTTAGGATAATGTTCTAGATATCCGCAATATTTTGAAATATTCAAATTAGGAAAACTTTCCTAATTTAGCAACGTATCTGGACGACTATCTGACTTTAACCCGCGGCGGTACGGAAAATCATTATCCTATTCATAACCACTTGAATACGATAATGATTTTGATTCGCTTTCCAAATTTGAATAATCGATTATCCGTTAATATCTATAACCCCTTAGATATGACCGATAATTTGATTTTTATGCCTAATTCGAGTTTGAAACAAATTTGGCGGATCGCGTGGTTGATTTGAATTGATTGTTATCCTTGTTTAAATTGTTTTCCTTTTCAAATAAAAGAAAACCCAAAAAATTCTGTTTTGTTAGGATTTTTGCATGTTTAGATTTTGAATATATCCCGAAGGATAAGATGAATATTTAATTTAAATTAGGACCTAAGGTGGCATGTTTTCTAGTTTAAATTAAGTATTGTTTTAATTCTAATGGATTATTCACGTTATTTTTTAATTCCGAATTTTCAAGAAAACCCCAAAAAGAGAATGAATTGCTTTAGGGTAGATTAGGTTAGATTGCATCTTAATTTCAGCAATTTAATAATTTCGAATTTTAACAAAAAATCCCAAAAAATAAATCATGTTAGGATAGCTTAGGGCATCATAATTGCATGTTATTTTAGGCATTTTTACTATTCCGAATTTTAAAAGAAAATATCAAAAAAAGGAAAGTCATTAGTTTGCATGTTATTTTAGGCATTTTTCATAATTCCGAATTTCGTCGAAAAATACCAAAAATAGTCATCCTTTCGTCATTAGAATTAGGTCACGTTGTCGCGTGTCATATAGTATGCATGTTAGGTTGCATTATTTTGCATGTCATATTTTTGCACGTCATTGCATTTAGGCTAAATTTCATTTAAATAAGTGGAAAATCAAAGAAAGAGGAATTGAGTGAATGCTTATTAACTAGAAATCATATTAGGGTTGATTGATGTGATTTTCTAGCTAACAATGCAGAGGCTTGCGCTGGATTCGAGGTAAGTTGTTCTCCTAAGCTTGCAATTTATTTAATGCTTTGATTATTGGGTGTTAAATTGGTGGTTTGCGCACCCGCATGAACACCTCACATGTTAGTGACATAAGTTAAAATGGATCCAAACTGCCTGCCAAAACATTTTTGAAATGAAAAGGTACCGAAAGGGCGTTAGACTAGATCTAGCGTAATCAAGTCTCCGGGCTTAGAATCTCTGGTTCGTAGGAATAGAACATATCTCCCTATGTTTTATTTAGGTTTCTAATCAGCCTACCGTAAATTGATTAGTGGCGACTCCAAGCATGAAAACATTTGCATGTTTAAGAACTTAAACCCTAAGTTACGAATTGGTAGGGCTTGGGAGAGCCCGAGTTAAGTTCAGACTTAATAATCCATTAGCCCGAAAGAATTGACAAACTTTTTTAGGGTCGCGACAGCTTGGCGACTCCACTGGGGACTTTTGTAAAACTCTTAGTGGACTTAGGCCAATTTTCATTTCAAAAATAATTTTTGCTTGGCAACGAGGATCCCAGGTACGTCCCTAACGTTTTAAGGTGTTAAATGTTCTTGCAGTATGGGAGGTATAAGGGAGAAGTGGTTGCTAACCTTTGTTTTGCAGGGAGATGGTTGAATGTATGGTTTATTTATGCACGAAGCGTTGTTTGATATAAACTGTTGTGCATGCCTTACACTTACACTACACCGCACACACTACCCGCTGCCGGACCTGGGCGGCATAGGTTCAGGATGGTACTGAGATAGTGGACACCCCGACCAAAACCATTTGGTACGGGTCGCCCTCCTCGGTCCCGAAATGTTTTTCATGGTGTCATTGAGTACCCACCACGGTTGTATCCCAATCAACCCGGGTCGGCTCTTTGACTAAGCCGGAGTCAGGGGAATCCCAGCCTAACCACCACCATGACTGGTTTAGCTCGGTAATCCTCTCGTCTCCATTTTGCAAGCCAGAGTCTAGATAGAAATCGAACCTCACATTTCATGCGTGTGTCTATGTGATTGCCATTTTTCCATCTGGTGAAGTAAGTTTTCTCATTCTCTATCTCCCAATATTTATGTTTCGTCTTTCATTTGGTCGGTCCATGATAGGTCTGAGTCGATCGTAATTTTTGAAAGTAATGATCACTGAATTTCTTTTCAAAGGAAAGAAAAGAAAAGGATAAATCTTTGAAAAAAAAGATTACTTTCAATTCTTATCGTTTTGCTGGGTCTGTCATAAGTCATTATTTCCTAAGAAATTTGCCATCATTTTCACAAATACATGGAATAATGAAAAATGTCATGAAAAATGGGAGTAAAAAGACGATTAGACTGAGTCATGGACCGATCGTTTTGAGGACGCATACTTACCATGCTCTACTTTTGAAATTAGGTAATTACGGATCGATCACGTTCACCTATTCGTACACGGTCAAGAGCTAGAATGGCCGATCAAACTGAGTTACAGGGGCGCGTTGACGACATAGAAGACCAACTCAAGCAACTTGCCATCGCAATGCAGCAAATGACCGTTGAGATTAAGACCCTTCGGTCGATCCCTGTTCTGGCACCCCCTGAAGCATCAGTCCAGAAGCCTAAAGGTGGAAGTAATGTTGACGTGGATGAAGATGGAGAAATTCCCGACCTGGAAGATGACCCCGTCCAGATTGTCGTCAACAAACCCAAGCCTGATGAACGAGTCGTCAAGCTGGAGGAGAGAGTCAAGCAGTTAGAGGGTTCGCAGGATTCGCCCTCAATTGATCTGTCCATGTATTCTCAGATCAAAATTCCGAAGAAGTTCAAAATGCCAGACTTTGATAAGTACAATGGCACCACTTGCCCGAAAACTCACTTGCAGTTGTACCACGTACAAATGACCTCGTACGTTGACAACGAACTTCTGATGATTCATGCATTCCAAGCGAGCTTGACCGGCCCTGCTCTGCACTGGTACCTCATGAAAAATATCAATAGCCTCAAAAGCTGGAAGGAGGCCAGCGAGGCATTCCTCAAACAGTACCGGTTCATAACAGACATCACTCCCACCCGCGATGACCTCGAGCGCGCCCAAATGAAAAAGACTGAGTCCTTCAAGGATTACGCCATCAGATGGCGAAATTTAGCCGCTCAGGTTGTCCCAGAACCTATTGACAGTGAGCTGAAGAGGATGTTCGTCAAGACTCTCCCGTTCGAGTACCGTAATCGAATGGTGGCCATTCCGGCTGATAATTTCAACCAACTCATCCCTATAGGCGAACAGATCGAGATAGGCCTGAAGGATGGCTGGTTTGTGGAGCCGTCTTCCTCAACCAAAAGATTCAGTGCAAGGAAAGAGAAAGAGCCAGCAGCTGAAGTCAACGTGACCTATAACCAACCGAGCCGGTGGAATACTAATTCTGCCCCGGCAATTCAGGTGGCTGAACCTCAGCAGCAAAACACGGGTCTTCAGCCTTTTCAGAGGAGGAATGTCAGGCGGCAATTCACCCCTCTCCCCGGTTCGTTGTCCCAAGTATTGGCAGTGCTTCGGAAGAAAGGTTTACTCACCACCGAGCCGAAACGGCCCAATCCTGAGCAGTTCCGTAGCTTCGACCCGTCGAAAAAGTGCGATTATCATATGGGTGAGCTGGGACACTCAACCGACGATTGCTATATCCTCAAGCAACGGATCCAGGACCTCCTGGACACGAAGGCTTTCTCATTCCAACCCGCTAAGCCGAATGTTCAGAGTAACCCGCTCCCTGATCACGTGGGTAATGTGAATGCCGTATTCGGTTTCAATGCTGGTCGAATCAGGAACATCAGGGTATACACAACCAAAGTCTATGGAGAACTGGTGAAGGCTGGTTATTACCCGCCTAATGAGGACGTTTCCTTGACTGTCATGAGAGAAAGAGTCTCAAGGATGGTGAGTGCCGGGATGATTGTTTACGCTGACCACACGGGCATAGTTTCCACTATCTCTGAAGTCGTCATTAACTGGGATGAGGAGTTCGCAACATTAAATTCCGGGGAGGATAATCTCGGTCCTTTGCCCGAAGACATGCCTCCGCTCGAAGACGCGACCGATGTTGAGGAGATCATAGTAAGCACGCCCGCAGCTGATGGTGAGAAGGAGGTGATTGATACTCTGGGGCAGCCAAGCGGCAAGTTCGATTACTACGTGAAGTACTCAGCGCCCCCGAGCTTCTATGCTGATCCCCGCGACATTGTTCCTAACGGATGGGGAGGTATGGATGATCCAACGTCTCTAAAGACAGAAGACCTCGTTGATGCCATGGAGGGGATTATCACCTTATTCGACGACGTCTTCATCGGAGCCATCGAAGAAGGACCGTTAGAGGGAATGGGCACTGGCCCACAACAGTAAAACTTTTCCTTTTCTGCACACTCCCCTGCGTGGGAATTTTTAATGCTTTCTAGGATTTGCCCCGTTTCGGGTGCTGTTTTTCATTTCCATCTTTAGGTTTTGATTATCGCAATTTTCATTCAATAAATGTAATTCATTTTGAAATGATCAATGAAATTACAAGTTTTATTCTCATTTTGAGGGCATGTTGAGGTATATCAAACCAGCCCGGTGATGATATCCAACCGATAAAAGAAAATATAGTCCAAGGAGAATTCTGAGGCCTGGACTTCTTCATGCTTTCTCGTGTTAAAACCTTTTCGAAATGAATTTCAGAAAACAAAACAAAATAAAAAAAAACAAAGTCAGAAAAATTTACAAAAAAAGAATGCAATGCTTAGCCCTGTTTGTCCTTCTGAACCCCTTACTTTATGTTTCAGGGGCAATCTTGTGACACATGAGAGTATGGGAACGGTCCAGACCGAGGAGTTATGCGTTACCGAGCTTGATGTCGATGATGCCGGAGAACTTGATGATTCCTCAGATATTCAGCGTGACCTAGAGCACCATGAAAGACCTAAAGTCGTGACGGTAGATCAAACTATCACCGTCAATCTGGGTGATTCCGGAGAGACCAAAGAAGTGAAAATAAGGGCAAATCTCCCTGAGAGTGAGACGAAACGCCCAATTCAGTTGCCGTATGAGTAGGTAAGTCTTTCAACCAAAAAGTGCACCAAAGACACTTTGAGGTAAATGATCTGGTCCTAAGGAAAGTACTCCCAGCCTTTCCTGTTCCCGGGGGTAAATTTGCCCCAAACTATATCGATCCATATGTGGTTAAAATGGTGCTTCCCGGAGGTGCCCTAATTCTCGCAGAGATGGACGGTCGTGAGTTTTCCACTCCTGTCAATTCTGATGCTGTGAAGAAGTACTATCCCTGATAAAACCTGACATTTTACAGCAAAAGTTTTCAAGTGTTTCGTTTTATACTTCCGAATTGCGAACATTTCATCGATGAATAAATGGTTTCAATCAATTTAAAGATAAGATGTTTGCATTGGTTTTAATTTCTGCATGGTTATTTTGTCGATTCGCATCATTGATTTCAAATGGGAAATCTATTTTGACGATTTGATAACTCATATGAAATGAATTGAATGTGTCGAATGAGGTGCCTCGGGATGATGAAAGGCAAGCCCTATCCTATATACAGTCCCATTTATTAATCCCCAGTGAGTTGAGTAGAAAAAGTGAAAAAATCCCCAGCGAGTTGAGTGGAAAAATTCCATGTCTGTAAGGTAAAGAGTTCTCTCGCAAAAGGTACGGCGACCGAAATGACAAGAGGCATTTCATTTCTCTACCTTTAAACAGAAAAGAGTATCCATTGTTTCGCCACTTTGAGCCTAAATGCATGGAGAAATTCTTTCAAATTACCCCTGTCAAGAACCACCCCACATCGGGGCAAACCGGAAGTAAGTCAGCATCATAAGGCGAAAAAAATGAATAGAAATTTTCTTGCTTTCACTTGCATCAATCCTCGAGTGTTGCTTTTTCAGATGAATTCACGTGAAGTTCAAGTGCCTTAGGATGACGAAGAGCATTTCTTTCTCTATCCCATACACATTTTATCCCTTGCTAAGCCCAATTGAGCCTGCGAATTCGTTTCATACAAACCCAGTTGGTGATCATCCCCTACACTGGGGCAAGGCATAAGTCATCGTTGTTCAAGCAGCATATCAAGAGCAGTGATTGAAAGCAAGAAGTTTCCGAGTTCAAACAGCGAGTCAATCAGTCAGATTAGCTGGCCAGTGTTTACATTGTAAGCAGTCATATAAAAAAAAACAAAAAAAAAAGAAAGAAAAAAGGGGCAAGAAAAAGCAGTGTGCCTGGTAAAAGCAAGGCCGATGCCCAATGAGAAAATGTGTCAAGATACGGCATATCAAAATCCCCAGTGGACAAGTCTTAGAGAAATCAAGTGATGAACTCTCGAAACCAATGGAGCATTTACTGGGAAGAAAATCTCTGGTGAAGAAGAAGACCGGTGACAATGCCAAGATGATCACCAACTTATTCACCCCAATCATATATTTTGAGCCAAATGATCCATTCATTTCTCAACCCATGAGCCTAGCCTACGTTACGTCCCTTACAAAGTCTCTTCAGATTAGGGCACTTGAACTAACGTAGAATTTCAAATGTTTATAAGCTTAGCTCGAAGAAGTGCGAGCAAGTCTATTTCTGTCTCATTTTGCAGGGTTCTTGACTTGTAAACCCGGAGACAATTGCAGAGTATTTTCCTTCAATGGCCTCGACTCAAAGAGTCCCCTTTGCTAAGCCATTGACCAAGCCCATGTTATAATCCCAGTAAAGACCTCTCGGATTGGTAAGGTCGTACCGCTTGCAAGAATACTCGGACCCTTGTTGACATGATGATGGTGAGATGGAGAGATTCTTGTAAATCAGCATTTTTCAATGAGAATGAGAGAAAAGCCCTTTCAGACTGAAAGTCCCTCATTCGGCATTTTCAAGACGTCCATTTGTGAGTTAGGATTGTCTTGTCATAATTTTTCCCCAACGAAGTTTGTAATGCCGATTTGACAAAATCATCGTGCATGAAAACCAGTGGAAATCATAGTGCATGTGTACATGTGTTCTTGATAGTGCGAATGCATATTACATGTTGCTTAAAACTGTGTCTAGCAGGAGACACCCCCTCAGAAGTCAGAGATATCCCCAGGTAAGTATATCTCTATATCCCTAACCTGTACGAGCAATCGTCAAGTCCCATATTTGATCATTTTCGTTGCGATCTCTAGATGCCTTTGATGATATGCAGGTGTCTATTGATCAAGCCTTTTCAGGTACCTCTGATGAGATCCAGGTACTTTGTCAAGGAACCCTCGGACATTCGGGCTAGTCCCACTGTTCACCAAAATCAGATTGTTACAATCTCCAGGAGATTCCCCCGCTAGCCACCTATGAGCAAATATAGGTGAAGCGGCCAAATCTTTGCATATAAACGGTATATGTAAAGGTCGGAATACTCTCCTTATCCCAAATATTCCCCCGCTACTCACCTATGAGCAGATATAGGCATGGCGGCCAAATCTTTGCATATAAACGGTATATGTAAAGATCGGAATACTCTCCTTATCCCAAATATTCCCCCGTTACATGTCTATGAGCAGATATAGGCATGGCGGCCAAATCTTTGCATATAAACGGTATATGTAAAGATCGGAATATTCTTTCAATCCCCAGGTGTTCCCCCGCAGTTCCCTTATGAGCAGATATAAGTGAAGCGGCCAAATCTTTGCATATGAGCAGATATATGTAAAGGTTGGAATATCCTCTTAGTTCCCCCGTGACGTGTCTATGAGTTAAGGTCATAGGTGCAGCGGCTAAACCTTCACAAATACCTATGGAGATGTATAGATAATTTGTAAAGGTCGGAACGTTTTTACACTTTTTATCTCACGAATCCAGGTGATGGTTGGATACGTTGAGCTTTCTTCAGGTGTTTTGACTTAATTGCAGATCACCAAAATTCATCAGCAGTGTATCAGGCAAAACCTATGGGATAGAGCCCAGACATTTGCCAAACAAAACTCAAAAATCAGAGTCATGCCTCGGATTGCATTATCTCACTTCTGTCAGGTAAGTAATTCCAGGTATGTTTTCCTGTTATGTCAGCACGCATCATTTCTTATTGCATTTGAAAATGGGACTCACAATCCCAACAAAAATATCATTCATTGCATTTGCATGGTTGAAATTTAGGTATCATTTAGTCTTTGAATGCAACCTCTGCGAACTCACCTTCAAAGAGGGGCAGCTGTTGACACCTAAATTTTACCGACATTCATTTAGTCGTAATTTGCATAGAAAAATTAGGGATTAATTCTTAACCCCTAAACAAAAATATTTAAATTGCATAATATATAGTTTAGGTTCATTTTAGTTTAATTGCATTTGCATCAAGTTGGCGATGGCAATCGAACTTAGATTTTATCGAACGAGACTCGGCTCGCTCGGGATGCTAGGGCCGGGAATTTCACGTCACGTGGGCTTGGTTGTTTTAATTTGGGCTTAGCCCAAGTTAATGCAGCCCATTTAAATTGAATTAAGCCCTAAGCCCAAGTCTAAGCCCATTAGGTAAATTAAGCCCATTTAATTTGACCTAGATTAGTCTATATATACATACTTTAGGTCAAATTATGGGGGGGGACACAATTTTAGATCTGAAAATTTTAGAGAGCACACGGAAGAGAGAGAGAAGTTGGTGTTGTCATAGCGGCCGTGTTGCACCATCGTCCTCGTTGCGCGACGGAGCCACCCTCCGAGCACGACGCCATCACCATCGCGCCACCGCGACGCGCGTCCCTGTTGCCTTCCACCCTCCACGCTGCTGCACGTTCCGGTTCCACTCCATCACCGAGAAATCCCCGAAGCTGAAGTCCACTGAAGACTCATCCAAGCTCCTGTCCCAGCCACCTCAGGCGGACGTCCAGCAAGCTGCTCACGCCACGTCCTTCTTCGGTCAACGTTTCTTGTTCTTTCACCGAGATAATCATCTTTGTTGACTTCCTACAGCCTTGAAGATATCCCCTTGCAGAAGACGCCAAGAAGAGGGACGTGCGTGAAGTCTTCTCTGTCCAGGACGCTTCAAGACTTCCATGCACAACATAGACTCACATGCAAGGACAAGCCTCACATACGTGAGACTGATCTTCACCAGCAAGCCCACAGCGACATCTTCGTTGTTTTTTTAGCGACTAAGCTGCTGTGCCTGATCTGAATCGTCCACTTCCTCCCAGAATCGCTCACTCCACAGAGCTTATTTGTGGAAACTCAAAACACGAAAGTTGTAGATCTACGAGTCCTTGATCTGTGGCTTTTGGAATCGGGTCAATCCGACGTGTATTGAGGAAGTTACGCCCGTTTTTCCGGAATCGTGCAGTCCTGAAATTTTCCACCCGCAGACCGCCGGACGCCTAGCCGTGCCCGCCGGAACAGCAGCCTTGCCGGGCATCCTTCTCGTCCCGACGCCGTGAGCCTCGTTGTGCCGTGCCTCGTCGTCGTCGTCGCCGGTCATCGTGATCCCGATCCCGAGCTCGATCCCGAAGCGATTCAAATTTTGGAAGGTTATCTGCAAATTAGGTAATTGAGATTATCCGGAAAATTTTTCATAATATTTCAATTTCCTAATTTGAATACTTTGAATATTGCATGAATATCACGTCGGTAATTAGATATCTTTAGGATAATGTTCTAGATATCCGCAATATTTTGAAATATTCAAATTAGGAAAACTTTCCTAATTTAGCAACGTATCTGGACGACTATCTGACTTTAACCCGCGGCGGTACGGAAAATCATTATCCTATTCATAACCACTTGAATACGATAATGATTTTGATTCGCTTTCCAAATTTGAATAATCGATTATCCGTTAATATCTATAACCCCTTAGATATGACCGATAATTTGATTTTTATGCCTAATTCGAGTTTGAAACAAATTTGGCGGATCGCGTGGTTGATTTGAATTGATTGTTATCCTTGTTTAAATTGTTTTCCTTTTCAAATAAAAGAAAACCCAAAAAATTCTGTTTTGTTAGGATTTTTGCATGTTTAGATTTTGAATATATCCCGAAGGATAAGATGAATATTTAATTTAAATTAGGACCTAAGGTGGCATGTTTTCTAGTTTAAATTAAGTATTGTTTTAATTCTAATGGATTATTCACGTTATTTTTTAATTCCGAATTTTCAAGAAAACCCCAAAAAGAGAATGAATTGCTTTAGGGTAGATTAGGTTAGATTGCATCTTAATTTCAGCAATTTAATAATTTCGAATTTTAACAAAAAATCCCAAAAAATAAATCATGTTAGGATAGCTTAGGGCATCATAATTGCATGTTATTTTAGGCATTTTTACTATTCCGAATTTTAAAAGAAAATATCAAAAAAAAGGAAAGTCATTAATTTGCATGTTATTTTAGGCATTTTTCATAATTCCGAATTTCGTCGAAAAATACCAAAAATAGTCATCCTTTCGTCATTAGAATTAGGTCACGTTGTCGCGTGTCATATAGTATGCATGTTAGGTTGCATTATTTTGCATGTCATATTTTTGCACGTCATTGCATTTAGGCTAAATTTCATTTAAATAAGTGGAAAATCAAAGAAAGAGGAATTGAGTGAATGCTTATTAACTAGAAATCATATTAGGGTTGATTGATGTGATTTTCTAGCTAACAATGCAGAGGCTTGCGCTGGATTCGAGGTAAGTTGTTCTCCTAAGCTTGCAATTTATTTAATGCTTTGATTATTGGGTGTTAAATTGGTGGTTTGCGCACCCGCATGAACACCTCACATGTTAGTGACATAAGTTAAAATGGATCCAAACTGCCTGCCAAAACATTTTTGAAATGAAAAGGTACCGAAAGGGCGTTAGACTAGATCTAGCGTAATCAAGTCTCCGGGCTTAGAATCTCTGGTTCGTAGGAATAGAACATATCTCCCTATGTTTTATTTAGGTTTCTAATCAGCCTACCGTAAATTGATTAGTGGCGACTCCAAGCATGAAAACATTTGCATGTTTAAGAACTTAAACCCTAAGTTACGAATTGGTAGGGCTTGGGAGAGCCCGAGTTAAGTTCAGACTTAATAATCCATTAGCCCGAAAGAATTGACAAACTTTTTTAGGGTCGCGACAGTGGGTGAATGACGATGATTTACTGGAAGCCATGGACGTCGATAATGTTGAGAATGGAGAAGTTGCGGAAGTAGGTAGTGACGAGGAGTTGAGACTTTATCTAAATCCTGAATTGGAGCCAGATTCAGAGGATGAACGAGCTGCAGCACTGAATATGGACTCGGAGGAGTCCGAACCCCAGGAAAGCTCTCAGGAGGAGTCTGAGACTCAGGAGAGTTCGGAGAACGATTCCTCAGGATCCGACCCTGACTGGATGCCTTAGCTTCCATCCTGACCCTCAACCGCCAGTTGACACTTTTTGTTGGCGACCTTATCCTAACTTATAGTCAACCTAACCCTCTCTCAGCCAATGCCCCTTTTTGTTGTAATGACTGCTGTGTGTTGGTTTTTGATGTTTAATAGTGTGGCGTGTTTAAGGCATAGTTTGTTGTATACATGTGCATATCGGTTGTAAATATTTTTATGGCAATGTAATAAGTTTGCTTTTCAGAATCGATCTTTATGAGTTGTTCTATCCATGGTTGTCGTTATAGTAGTACGGGTATATATATTTATTTATATACGTGACTTCCGCATGTGCATTATTCTTTGATTGGTTTGGGTTGGCAATGCATCCTGGGAGCGTTGCATTATGAACGACCAGAAGACGATGATCGCAATCTGAGGAAGTCGGGGCATGACAGTGACACCGCTCATAGGTCTGGCTCCAGGTGAATCTAGTGGACTCGCAAACGACGGAAGTACGATCAGCGCAAACGGAGGCCTCCCTCTTCACGAAAGTGAGGGGGGTAAGCGACATGTGGTTTGCTTCGCATTTTGGGAGGCAATCCATTGTGTGTGCGTGCTTCTGTGTATGTGGTTTTGAGAGGGAGGGGTTACTTTATATATGAGAGAGAGGATACTCTGTACAATCCATTGCTCTTTCCAACACGAGGAAGCCCTGTCGCGCCACACGATCAATTTAAGTAGAGCACTTATGTAGGACGGCTCACCAAATACTTTATTTACTACTAAGATCATTTCTCCAGCACGAGTTAACCTTCTGCACTTTGTCCAACAACTACAAATTGTCAAACTAGCACCCACTGTTAATACCATTGATAGAGATAGCATTCTACGATTAAGCCGAGATGCTACAGGTCTGGCCAATTAGAATTCTCCTTCACCGGTCCGATATTGATGACTAGCCCAAAGCATACCATGCTCTAGGACTAGATTGCACAACCATATGTCAATATCACTATTTGATGCCGGAACATTCCATTGAAGTCGAGCAATTGTCGATCTCATCGATCAACTCGACAAGTTGTCGATCTCGTCAATCAATTAATAAGTAGTCGATTCCAAGTCGACTCATCGATTACGACGTACTGAAAGCTATTCGGTTCCTTGAAAAGATGAAGGCCATTAATTCAACCACTTTGGAAATGATAAAATTATGGAGATCCTCAATCGGTTACATTTAATTCTCTTATATTTTCTAGGTCTGGTTAATGTTGTTCAAGTTTCTAGAGTCCTTATTTATTTATGATTGTTTTCTAGTAAATGTTGTTTGTCTTTTTTATGAGTTTTTTTTGTCTTTTCGAAGAGTTTTAGTAATTACTCATGCTTGGAGGGTTGTTCCATGCTCATCTATATAGGCATGCTATAATGAATAACAGAGTAAGACTTATTCGATTCAAAACTTAATTGAGCCTTTGGCTTGAGAACAAGAAGGATTTCTTGTATTGCTCTTATCTCTTAGGTTAATTACCTACGAGTGACGAGCGTCCTATCCATTAAAATTCTCACTTGTGTTGCTTCCTACTTCTCTACACTTTCTCTGGCGTTACCATTAAATGAAGCAAGGACTGGACTACTGACCCATAAAATCTAGACCATGAGCTTGAGCACCTTCGTCTGGACCAATGCTTCAACAACAACCCTAGCGAGCTCATCCTTGTCCTCCGAGGTGTCCTTGTCCATCAGGTCCTCCTAGCTGGATAATAGCGGCTAAGCAAGCCAAGGATCTAGAATGTTGTAGAGGGACATGAAGTCATAACTTGACATGATAATGCCGACAAGACCAACAAGAAAAATCAATGTGGATGTTGCGATCAGGAGTGAACCAAATGGAAGGATTACGAAAGCGGGCATGGACCACTGAAGTCCGTGACCAGGAGGGCATGGTTCGTAGCACCCATTGGTGCATCGACGCACTCATCATGGACCTCAATACTGTTTTGTTGATCATGCTTCTCAGTCATGCTAGACTACAAGCGCTTCAAGTGCATGAGCTTGTCGAGTGGGTTTCTCATACTGTGTTAAATCAACACATGATAATGCAGTGAAACAATGATGAAATGTATCTTTTATGTAAGTGCTGCAAATAACTCCTGAATATTGCACAGAAGAGAGATGTGGACTCATTGTGACTGGTAATGAGGCTATCGCCCAGCCCCCAGCTCAAGGTAGTGATGATAAGCAAGCCGGATGCCGTCAGATTTGTGGTCATCGGCCACTGTTTAGTTGCTGTTTAGTAGGTTATTGACAGGCCCGTTTGTAGAATAGGGCACTCTTTGCCTTTCCCGGGCTAGGCCTTTTGTTATCACAAGTTAGAGTCTTTAGGGCTTATTGGTTGTCCTGATGTTAACTCATCATAATATATATATGCACACGTACGTACATATGTGCACATTCGACGTTTGATTCTG
The DNA here is from genome assembly GCA_031216185.1 of Syzygium aqueum. NCBI lineage: Eukaryota > Viridiplantae > Streptophyta > Magnoliopsida > Myrtales > Myrtaceae > Syzygium > Syzygium aqueum. Next base: position 40,514,156 of record CM062236.1, read on the forward strand.
TTGGGAAAATCTCTTATGATGTTTTGAAGATGACAAAATAATTAAAGTTTGCTAATGTGTTTAATGATTGAGTAACGTGGTGAAAGATGCACAATCCATTATGCAAATGATGTCTTGATGAGGAATACACTATTCTATCAATGGTGAACAAAGCATTGAGTGTAGAAGTGTCTACAAGCTGGAGGTACCTAAGTAGGTGGTGAAAAAGCCTAAAATGAGGAGCTTGGTAAAGCTTGAAGGTACTATGGATAGGTGAACAATGAGGTAGAATCACGATTGCCAATATACTTGAAAGGACTAGAAGTTAAAAGCTTGTGTTAGCTTGATATTAGCAAAAGCCGGATACAATCGCGAAGTTTGAATATAACTAAAAGCTCGATAAAACTGCGAAGCTTGAATTTAACCGGGAAGCTAGATGTATCTATTGCTTGAAAATCAATCGGGTACTGTAGGGTATTGCATGAATATCATCAAAAAAATTATGTGGATATGATCAACGTATTGAGTAGATATTAACAGTGTACTAAGTGGATATTAGTAGACTACTACGAAAGCTAGATATAAGCAGAATAATCAAACTATCTATGACAACAATTTTATCATGAACTTCAACATTGTTATTTTGAGATATTTAATCTCATTCCTTGACAGCTTATAATCTGGTATGGATTCCTAAATTATAAGATATTAATTGATCATTAGTCTTAAAGACTATATATGCGATTTATCTAATCACACAAGATATCTTGATTGATTGATAATCATCCCTAATGCAAGATACTTTCCATAGCGAAGCCACTCCATTTTTGGAAACCAAAGATTTGATTGTATGAGTGACCAAATCAATGGCATCTCTACTTGATCAACCCCTACGGCTATCCTAATCTTCTCAACAATTGTTCAACAGTTAGTTTGGAGATTGATCCAATTGTCCAACGGGAAGTGTAGATGCTAAGGAGTATAAAAGAAGATCAAGGTGCCGAAGAGAGAGATAGATCAAGAGTTCATAAAATCCAAATATAGAGAGAGCTTTACATTGTCTTCTGTGAGCTTTAAATTTGTAATATTTCGAGGAGTGTTGGTAGTGATATAGTTTGTGCTCAATTGTGAATAGTGAGTTCTATCAACTTAGGTATAAGCATCAACAACTTGAAGGAGAAGTGCTTGAGTATAAGTGGCACATTCTACCATAACTTCAAGAGATTTCTAGTGGAATCAAGCCAGTAAGCTATTAGTGTGGGAGAGTTGACGTAAGTTTACACCAAGGTGAACCACTATAACCGATTGTGCATTATTCTCTATCTCTCCAATCATATTCACTTACTGCGTGATAAAAGCATTGCACTACACTGCTTGATATAATCAATTTGTGCTTATATCTACACTTTATTTACTCGGTCATACATATATTAAACTTGGCTGTTTTAATTTTGCAATAGTTTGTTAAATTTATTGAAATCACTTATTTACCTCTCTCTAAGTGATATTGCTAACCGACATCGAATTATACGCTTAAGATGGATAAACTCATATAAAAAGTGAAGAAAACGTTGATTGCTCTTTTGAGCTCTTCGGGTTGGCTGAAATTATCCGATTAAATCTGAAAGAAAAACTAAGGAATATTCAGTTTTACAAAAAGTACAAATAACCACCTTTATGGTGGTTGTGGTGACAAGGATTGTTCCAATCAGCTGGTCGATTAGGGGCCTTCTTTTGTCTTTTTAATTAGTGTTTGATTCTTTTCAATGTCTATTCCAACTCCATCCTAGGTCAAACACTCCTTTAAATTGGATATGTTAGTATCTACTATTATATATGACTCTTTTTCAATAGATGTTGGGATATAAGAAAGTCCAATGAATTTTCTATTTTACTTGTATCTTATTTTCAAGGTTTAATTTCTCACTTGCCCTTGTCGCTTGAACAGTGGGGCTTTATGGCATCGGAGTTAAGTATGAGAGATGGAAAAGGGTTGATAAACTTAGTTCGTGGGACTAGGGCCATGGTCTTCGTGCTAGAAATCCGAAATAAGGTGATTTTTAAAGGATCTATGAAGGCGGGGTTTGTCTCTCATGTGCAGACTTGTCGGGAGCTCATGCTACTCTCTTGATGATGGCTACAATAGGCCTAAACTAATTGTTGTGCTAAAGTAATCTATAAGTTTTGCTTGAGAGACCGGGTGCCTGAGCTAAATTGTGTGACACAGTTAATTATAAGGATGCAACTCGTCAAATTGTCCTTGGGAACAATCTATCGAGGGAAGGCTAGCCTGGTGTCCTGGCTCACCAGGCACCGCATAGGCTCGTCCTCGACAATGAAAGTTTCGGCCTGTGATGAATGGTATCAAAGCAAGTTTCCCAAGATGTATGGCCAGATGCTAAGAATAAATCTGCTTCCACGATTTCAACAAAAAGAGAAACCTTTGATGGTTTGCTAAGATCGCGAGAAACTTGTGGGCAAAAGAAAGAGTTGCTAAGAGAGGGCAGTTAGCTCGGAATACCACACTTGTCAAGGAGAGCACAGATGACTGAAAATTCGCATACAACTTTGATCGGGGGGAGCAATCATGGAGTGGAGTGGCCTGTTTCGTTAGGCGAGCATTTGCCATTCATGTAAGTCCAAGGGAGTGAAAGTGATGGTTGAAGAACGGCAAGCGGGAGGATAGCCTGTAAAGAGGCGTTGCGAAAAATGAATGATATCTTAGGATGGGCTGCTGATGGCCGAAAAAAGAGTAACAGCAACGCCAACGCCTCTCACTCTTGATATTTCTGCTATATTTGCTGAGCTCGTCATCTTTATCCAATTTGATGGTTTTTACCTTTTGCAGATTTATTCCGGGGGGGCACAATTTTACGTCAAATGCCACATTCATTGAAATCAAATTCAGTGAATATAATGGCCTAGTCATACCAGGAGGACAAGCTCTGGAGTATCTCGCGATGGATCAATCTGTTCTAGACTTGGTCAGCAAAAGAAAGTAAACAATGTATTCTATTATCTTCTCAGTTTGCTGAGATCGCTTTAATAATCTGGACATCTATTTATACTAACGTTTTAAAATGCTCATGCAATTCTTTTGTAATGTGTATCTAGAAGAAACCATGCGGCAACATTTGATAATTTACGTATCAGACTTTAGGCCTCAGAGATTTTTTTTGTTGCTTATGTATCATCTTTTGTCTCCATTGAGCAATTAGAGAGCTGAGTGGTTCATCTTTTCTTCCTCTGTAGGCATTAGTTACTCCGTTCTGAGCTTTTCCTTTTTCCCTTTTACCTTCTGCAGACTTATTCCAAGTCTCTGGGGCACAATTTTACGTTAAATGCCACATTCACTGAAATAGAATTCAGTGAATATAATGGCCTAGTCATACCAGGAGGACGATCTCCGGAGTATCTCGTGATGGATCAGTCTGTTCTAGGCTTGGTCAGCAAATTTTCTCATGCTGGAAAGCCAATTGCCTCTATTTGTCATGGCCAATTAATATTGGCTGCTGCAGATGTTGTTAAAGGTCGCAAGTGCACTGCATTCCCTCCTGTGGGACCTGTACTGATTGCTGCTGGTGCTCACTGGGTTGAACCTTAAAGCATGTCACTCTGCATTAATGATGGTAATCTACCAACTGGGGTTGCATACACTGGACACCCTGAGTTCACCCAGTCTTTTGTAAAGGCTCTGGGCGGCAGCAATACTGGGTCAGAAAAATAGATTTTGTTTCTCTGTGGGGTATGTGTTGAGATTTTACTGAACATTTGGGTAGCAATGGCCTGTATATCTCCTTCTCTGCTATGGATCGCTGGATACTTCCTAACGTCTTCCATTTCAGTATGGAATGTGCTCGGAGAATGATGTCTGAGATGTGTTTTTAAAAGAAATTAATCCATTGTTTTTCTTTTTGGGTCCACTTTGTTTGGCTGTCAAATTAGAGCTTCTGGTTTTTCAAGAGTGTTTGTTATGGCTAAAATGCAGAGTGTGTTGTTTTAGGTTGTAACATGTTTTATCGACCTGCTTATATTGGTGCATCAAGTATGGATGGTTAGTTGAATTTACTGGTGTCCTTGTCTGAACTGATGCTACAGATGCCTCAGTGGTATTTGAGTTATCATGAAAAGCAAAGAAATCTTTTAATTATGACGCGTGAAAATATTTCCCAAGGGTAATATGTTCGGCAATGAATTGGTGCTAGCTTGCCTAGGGTTAACTATTTATTTTAAGATAGCAGTTCAGATAGTCAGTTGAATCCAGTTCAGTTCCATTTAATTAGTGGGTCAATTACCGCCATTCTGTTGCTCTGTTCTAGGTGATTCCATGATTGACAGGGTTAGTTGTCCTTGTTCTAAGTGGCTGGTTAATCTATTGAATTCCAGGTTAAGACTGTCAAGGACACGATACTCATGCCTATTCAAAATGGATGGTTCATCGAAGCACTTCGTTTATTCTTCTTCTATTTGACTGATAAAATTCATTTTATAGTCAAAGAATGACTAAATAGGCACAATGAGTTACATGCTCATTTAGTTGAATTCAAGCTTTATCTGAAAGGGAGCTAAGAGGACATTGTAAGTAGTTGTGCTTTTGCTTAAACTTTAGGGGGTTAGTTTCCTACTGAGCTTGCTTCCACTTAACATGTCATTAGACCATACAGTTTAAACGAAATTGTATAGAACCTTTTCCGCGTGGTTGATTTTACAGGATTACATGGAAGATTATGAGGTAAATATACCATTTTTCAGTCTCTTCAAGCTCTTGGGTGCCATGTTGATGCAGTCTGCCCCAAGAAGAAGATCGGCGGCACTTGCCCAACTGCAGTTCATGATTTTGAAGGTGACGAGACTTACAGCCAGAAACTTGGCCATGATTTTACTCTTACAGCTTGACTTTGAAGGTTTAGACGCCTCAAGTAATGATGTCCTCGTCATCCCTGGAGGTCGTGCACCACAATATTAGGCCTTGGATGGGAAGTGATTGATCTAGTTAAGCATTTCATGGAGGCCAAGAAGCCAGTTGCCTCCATTTGCCACGGGCAGCAGATTCTATGTGCTGCTGGTGTTCTCAAGGTGGTTTCCTGATATTAGTAATGGGACAGAACTGTCGTTGAACATGTTATCAGGTAGCAGCTTTAGGAGATTCTGTATGAAATCCTTAGTCCAGTGAGAATCCATAATAACTTTGAGGTACTTCCTGTGATGGCCATTATTTATTTGCAACTCTTGTTGTCTGTGATTGTTTCATATTTCAATTTGGTACTAAGTTTGAATATATCAGAAAAAGTCACGAGGATACGCACATGTCCCTTATTGCTACATCAACTTGTAAAATTACAAGGCTGTTCAACAGATTGGTGGTGATAAAATGTGATATGCATGAAATAAAAAGAGAGCAAGTGGAACGTGTGGCCTTGTTGAATTTTAGCAATTGACATGAAAATATCCTCAAGTTGAATTTTTGGTTATTGTATCTTGAGATCACTAAAGGTATAACGGGTATAATTATCATGATTTGTTACAGGGGAAGAAATGTATGGCATATCTTTCTGTGAAGCTCAACCTTGTGCTGTAAGGTGCCACATGGTTAGAACCTGATCCGATCTATCCTTGCTTCACCGATGAAAATTGGTCGCGGGAGTGGCTTGGCCTGGTCATCCGGAGTTCATTTCTCAGTTGATGGCATTGCTGGGTACAAGGGTAACTTTCTAGCTGCTGTTCCTGCCTGTACATGTATCAAAGGACCGTCATAGAATCCACTTCCTTGCTGGCTGTAAGAAAGAAGTAAGAGAGAGGTGTGTGTTTTGTGAGTCGCTTGGAAACGGTACGCGGCCTGTATGTTCACAGAGTTTTGCACTGAGAAATTTTCTGTTACATTTGATGCAAAATTAAGTCCATGTGACTCGGCGATTTATTGGCTCTGCGGTTTCGGTGGCATGTTGCCAGATTGATTTGCAGAGGAAAACCGTCGCATTGACTAGATCCGATCGATCATTGCTTCACCATTGGTATTTTTTAGTCATTCCACGTTTCAATGGAGTCTAAACTGGAATATGGATTCTCTGTGACCCGGTTCATCCGCGGCAATGTGCGACATCGTCGATGATGCCTTGGCCGAAGTTTGGTGCTCGTCAAGGCACTCACTTCGTTTAATGGGCATTCGATATTGGAACGCAATGATTTTTCTAAATACGGTTTGTTGACAACGTATAAGTTACTTTTATACATTGAAAGACAGATTGATTGATAGGAGAATTCGGTTCTCCAAGCAATGTAATCACTCATCCGCATAAAAATCATTGTCTTTCTCACTCAGATGGTGAACTCTACAAATATCGTTGGACAAACATTTCAAAAATCTCTGTCCTACAAAAGGACAACGGACCTTGGTTAGCATTTAAAAATAAATGGGTCACTTTAATTTTAAAAAGTCAACCTTAAACGGATTTTAAATTTTAAAGCTTAAAGATAAATGGGTCTAAACGGGTTGAGTTTGGAACCCATGTCCGACTGACCCACTAGACCCATCCACACACTCTCTCCCTCTTTATAAAAATGTTTTAAAAAAATCGAAATTTAATTATTTTTATTTTTTCTCTTTTTCTTTTATTTTTCCTTTTCTCTTCTTTCTTTTTCTGTTTTTTTATTTTGGTCAGTGGTCGACCACGGCGATCAGCCACCGGGGCCGAACGACCTCGCCGGAGGCTGACGAAGCTCGAGCTCGCCGGCCTCGGGCGAGGCTCGAGCCTCGTCGATCTAGCAAGCCTCGAGCTTGCTCGATTCCGGTGACCTCGAGGCTTGCCCAATCCCGGCGAGGTTGAGGCCTCGCCGATCTGGCGAGACTCGAGCTCGCCGGATCTGGCGAGGTGGAGCCTCACCCGAGGCTGGCAAGGCTCGGCTTGCCAGAATCGGGCGAGCTGGAGCCTCACTTGAGGCCTTGGCCTCGACAGATCAGCAAGAACAAGCTTCGTCGGCCTCCAGTGAGCTCGTCCTTGCCTGTGGTCGGTCGCCAGCCATGGCGGCCGGCGATCGGCCAAAAATAAAGGAAAAAGAAAAAATAATTAAAATTTTGATTTAAAAATAAAAAATATTAATATTATTAAAATGAATGCACAAAGTAAAATCAAATCAGATTTTATATACCAAATATCGAAAAATATTTTCTAGTTTATTTTCAGGTTTCAGCCAAACGTCAGAAATTTTTTTTATTTTCTTGGATAATGACTTTATGGAAAATATTTTCTAAAAATGTCATTTTTTCGCAAAACAAACAGAACCTCAATTTTAAAAAAATTATAAAAAATTTTCACTAGCTTTGTATTGCATAAAATGTTTTAGCAGTATAATTTTAAAAAAAATCATAAGAAACAAGTATTCCTAGATTAGGTTAAATATAAAAGTATTTTAGTAATATGAGTCGAGTCGGATATGTGTCGGGTCGGGTATGAGCCTGGATATTTACACTACGAATAAATGGGTCATAAACGGGTTAATGGATCAATTTGGATCGGACCATTTATGACCCGACCCATCCGTTTAACAGGTCTAGTTAGCATTAACTTTTCTCAAAATATCTGACAGAAAATGCAAAATGTAGAGATTGGAAAATTGTTTTCTTATATTGCATCTTCTGTACATGTAAATACTGATATTTCTAATACAAAAGGGAATCAAAGAAAGAATAATCATGATACGATTTCCTATAATATCTTGATTGACTAAATCAATTAGTTTTGAATCTTTGTAATCACAATCGGAATCTCGAGACAAATCATATATTTCTCCTAACAATATCCGTCTCGGCTCACCGCCGAGGGCGATCATCATGTGTCTGCATCTGCAGCTAACGTCGTCCTCGCCTTTGGCCCGTTTCTGATCACCAATATCTGACCCCAACATCAAAGATTCCGCCTTTATTCTGCATGATTGCCTGCGCGATGCTGTCGCTCGAAAGAGAAGCAACTTAACGTTGCCCCCAATCGATTTAAAGCTACATGATTTGTTATCGTAGTCGCGGCAATTGGATAAGTGCTTGTTCATCTGCCATGATCATTGGGGGTTGAATCACCGTCCACTATCTGTGAAGTGGGCAAGAACAGAGAAAAAGAAAGGAAGCCGCGACCGAACCGATCCGACCCGTTTATCGATTCGGGTTCTCCACAGTAGCATCACGAGGGACATATGATCTTCATGTTCGGGTCGGTTCAGGACGGGCGGATACTCGATCCAAGCCGAATCATTGACAACTTTGGTATAATCCATGAATGACAGTACAGTACCGTACGCCATCACATCAATTTGATAATTTCTGTCAAAATTCATGTAGTATGGATGTTTTCCACCCTTTTGGGACCAATTATACACGGTGCAATCATGGTACGCGTGAAAGTGTTCGGTACAGATGTTGACAGCAAGACAACGACATTGATATTATCTGGTGCACTCCTGAGCTTTTAGGCCACCGAAGCGTAGCGAGCCAGATTTCTTGCAACGAATTCCATTACGGCGGATCGATGATTTGAACATGAGCTGTATTAGGTTACGTCTAACACTCCCTAAGGTTTCGCACATCAACTATCTATACTATGCATGTAATGCCACATTATCGTATGAACAAAATTACTGAAAATCGAGACTTCCCCCTGGGTCCCTAATCAAGTTTACGCGATTAATGATCCCTCTTAATTCACGACGGATCCGTGTGCCATGTGTAGACCGACTCTCATTAGACTTTAATTGTCCGTTTATTCGGGATTGGTCAATCCTTTCACATATGATATTGTTCTATATCAATTCAAAGTTTATGCTTTTAATAAGTTGCAATTTTCTATTTTCCTCGTAGTTTCTCTTTTTTGTTAATTTCTTTGTCCATGTTAAATTAATATTTTCAAATTTTTCGTCCGGGATTTTATATATATTTTAGGGTAATATCCAATGCGGATATATCAGCAAAATGACACTAGAAATGTCAAAAGTTCCGTACAACGTGCATTTTAGTGCCAAAAGTTTTTACCGGCTCACTTAAGTACCAAATCAGAAAAAAAAAACCGATTACTTAAGTGCTTCTGTCGAGAAATTTCGATCAAAATAATTACGTGACAGTTATAATTAAAATTTTAATATGAGTTCGTATATTTTTATTAAAAATCTGGTCCACATGGACGTGCAAAACGGCGTCACATGAGCCGACGTGACTGGCCTGCCTAAAACAACATCACACAACTCCCAGGAGCAAAAACGACGTCGATCCACCATTGATTTCCTTCTCCGTCACTGTCGTTTCGCCAATAACCACCGTTGATTCACCATCGCCGGCCACAATAACTCTCATATGTTTACAGCAGAAAACAGAGTATCGGTACGGGAAGGACTTGAAAATTTTTGTATGGCCAGAAAAATCTCTTTCGGAAAAATCGATTTCCAGAGGCTTCTCCATCTTCAACGCCTCTCAGTCGCACCATCTCTAATCACCAGTGGCCGCCGCTCATCCTCCATTGCCGACCACCATAGGTTATACCACAGAACATAACACATTTAGGACGCGAATAATAACCATTGTATTTGCCTGTTTTTTTTTTCTGTTTTTTTTGTTTCTAGAACAAGTTTGAAATAGAAATCCGTTTGATAAAATAATTTCATTTTTTTATTCCTAGGACAAATTTTGGCCCGGAAATAAATATGGAACAAAAATAAGAAGTTAAAATTTTCTCATTTTCTATTTTTGAAACAGAAAATGAAATAACAACTCTCTTTTATTGCTCACCCTTGCCGCCCCTTGTCGTCCACTCGCTGCTGGCCTCCGCCGCTACCGCCGCTCGCCAACCGTTTGCTGCCGCCGCCCATTGCCACCGCCCGCCACTGCTCACCGACCATCCGTCGCCCACCTGTCGGCCATCCGCCTCCGTTGCCGCCGCTCACCGGCTGATGGGAACAGAAATTTGAATTTTTATTATGCGAATAAAAAATTTGTATTGTTATCAAGCGCTACTTTTTGCTCATAAACTTGTCCGAAAAAGAGAAATGGGGTCGGGGAAGAGAAATGATTTAATTCACGCCCTTATATGCACAGAGCTGAGCATGAATTTCCTCTCTCGGAGTGATTCCTCTCGTTCTCTCTTTTCCCCTATTTCTTGGTCACCATTGCTAAAGTGCTTGAACCCCGGTCAGCACTGCCTCCTTCGACAATTCCAATCCACAATGTTGCTCCTGTGATCTCCATACTCAAATCTGATCCCCCGTCTCCTCACCGGAGATGTGGGAGTTTACTGAATTGGCGATTTAGGGTTTTGAATTGGAAAATTTCTTTCAATTTGCGATTTAGGATTTATATTTTGGGGCAAACGTTATAGACAACATCGTTTAAGGCTCTATATATTGATTGGGCATGCCAAAAAATCACGCCAATTGAAGAAAGTAATAAAATATGGTCATGTCGGATTTCCGGCGATCCAATTCGAATTTGGCACTTAAATGATCTTTTTTTAAATAGTGGCCCTAAAGTGAGTGCCACATTAAATTTTTGACATTTTTAAGGTGCGAATGATAACCATTTTATTTTTTTATTTTTTTGTTCCTGAGAACAAGTTTGGAACAGAAATCTCTTTGATAAAATAATTTCATTTTTCTATTTCTGAGACAAATTTATAGCCAAGAAATAGATTTGGAATAGAAATGAGAAGTTAAAATTTCCAGCTTCTCATTTTTGGAATAGAAACAGAAATAACAGCTCTCTTTTATTACTCGTCCTCGCTGCCAGCCGGGAATAGAAATTTGAGAATAACCTACTGAACGAATTTCTATTTCAAGAACAGAAATTTTGTATTGTTATCAAAAGCTACTTTTTGCTTAGAAACTCGTTCGGAAAATATAAATAGATTTTTCTATTTTTAGCTAGAAATAAAGCTGGAGAAGAGAAAGTTCATCATTCACGCCCTTAGCGTGCTTTTGCCCGGATTCATCTCATTTGTTGTGGAGCGCTGCGTCCACTCATTATCGGTCGATGTTGCCACTTATAAACAAATTAAAGTGAGACATGTCGAAACATGGTGCAATTCAACCCCACAACCGGGCGCCCCCCCCCCCTGGTTTTTTTTTTTGGGTGAGATTCAACGCCTCTTTCACTATACTTGTTTTAGAATGATGTCGGCAAATTGGTTCTGCGTTTCGCAAAAGGACACGAGGAAGATCGAGGTACACCCTTGAAATGTCCCCCGACAGAAAGATTTGCAAATGAAAACTTTTAAATTGTTTGAAAATAATGCCCCTATAAGCCATTTTCCAATGCATGGTGAACTCATTTATGACAACAAAATGTAGATATTTGGACTTTTGTTACAAAAAATTCTAAGAATAATAATTGATCCCGACTGACATGATAACCGACAAGCAATGACAATAATAGTGGCGAGGATAAGGTTTTCTTTATCACCCATCTCCTCGCTTGGTGATGGTAATTAGAGGTATCGAATATAATACCACTTATCTACGAAGTTCACAGGTGACTTAAGCTCGTTTTGTTGCAAAAAAATAACTTTCAAGATAACTTTTTTTTTTTTGGATTTTTTGGCGTTCATTTTATGGAAAATAAACTAGTCATGGAAAATATTTTCCACCAATGAAAAAAATACCTTAAAAATGAGGAAAATTTTGTCCTCTTTTTAGAAAGCAAAAAACATTTTCTCTATCTTTTTTTACCTCATTTTCTTTCATATAACACATTTTCCTTTTTATTTTTATTTTTTATTTTTTTTAAATCAAGTTTTTAATTATTTTTATTTTTATTTTTTCCTTTTCCTTCTTTTTTTTTTTTGCTTCTTTGAGTCCATCCAGCCAATTTTGGCTCGAAATCCTTTAATTACATGGACGTGTTGGTTATCCTACCTGGTGTGGCCCATGCTGACGATGACATTTTTTTTTAAATATATTTTGATTATTTTTGTTTTTTATTTTATTTTCTTTATTATTATTTTTGGACTAGCCAGTGAGGGCGCGTGACCCTTTGCCCAAATCCAAGTAAGGCATGCCAACCCTTTCCTGCGGCTGGAGAGAATGTCTCGGCTCTCGCCAATAGCCGGTGCCGGCCCTTAGTCCAAAAAAAAGAAAAGAAAAAATAACAAAAAAGTTCAAAAAAATATTATTATAATAAGAAAAAAAGTAATAAAAAGTTCAGAATTTTTTAAAGAAAATGTCCACATGAGCGCCAGCCGTATGATGTAGGACAACTGACGTTTACGTCAACAATTTCAGGTCAAAATTGACTTGATGAACTCAATTGGCAAAATGTGAAAATGTTTAGAATTAAATTGGTACAATTGAAATATTTAAAACTCAGTTGGCATAAGCACAATAAGTTTATGACTTTTCTATTACTTTTTCCGGCCCTCGAGTGGGGGATATCTTCCCCACGTTATTACCTACACAAAAGCAGAAGACAGATAAACAATGGAGACCAATGAGAATGATTCTCGTTTTGGAAGCGATTGTCATTATGAAACATCTTTTGATGGTACGAGAAGGTCTTCTTTATGCATCGGCCCTGTCTGGCTTAGTATAGAAATCGTCGTGCTCAGATAAAGTAAAGGAATACGTGTGCGCATACATGAGAGGACCTGAAAATATAGTGAGGGAGTAGATAACATGAGCTCGGGCTGAGTCGTGTTACACGCGGTTCGTTCCGGGCTCGACTCCATTGAAATTCAAGATCGACTCGGCCGAATTTCAGCACAGCTCGAGTTCGAGCCATTCGAGTAGCTTGCGAGTCGAGTTCGAGGGTCTTAGCATTTCAATCGATAGGATCTGACATGTCTTTTGCAAAATAGAAACGCCTCAGAATTAGGTGAATCGGATCTGGCGCATATAATCAAGTTTAGCCGGTCGAGTTAGAACTGGAGTATCTCGATTAACAAAGTTTTTTTCTATTAATAGCGATTGAGAAAAGCTTCAATGGTTACAGATATCTTGTAAATTGTACGTAAATGAAAGAAAAACCACTCACTTGTCTTACTCAAATTACTGCTAAGGGAAAAATTAAAAGAAGAAGCTGTCGCTCGCTCGCTCCCTTGCTTCTCTCTTTTCTCTGTACATGTGTTTATTCGAATCTCAACTCGACATCGCAAGGACCAACCGACGACGTCTCCCTCATATCCCTTCAAAGGCGGGACAACGCAAGAACCTGTTGCTCTTGCGTCCCGGGATCGTATCGCGACGAATTCGTCATCGTGACTTCCTTGGACGTCTTCTTGTCGGACGAGGACGGGCCGTTATTATTCTCCGACACGACGAAGTTCTTCGCCACAGCCCTCAGCTGAGCCTTGAGTACTTTTCCGGTGGGATTCTTGGGCAGCTCCGCCATGAACTCCACCTTCTTCGGCACCATGAAGTGCGGTAGGTTCTTCCGGCAATAGGATATGATCTCTGCCTCCTTCACGTCGTCCGTTTTCCCCGCGGAGTTCTTCTTGGCGGTGACGAAGGCACACGGGCTCTCCCCCCACCGCGGGTGTGGCATCGCCACCACCGCTGCCTCCAGGACCCGGGGGTGCCGGTACAGCACGCTCTCGACCTCCACACTGCTTATGTTCTCGCCGCCAGAGATTATCACGTCCTTCGACCGGTCCTTGATCTGCATGTAACCGTCTGGGTGGACGACACCGACGTCTCCGGTGAAAAACCACCCGTCCCGGAAGGCCTTGGATGTTGCCTCTGGGTCCTTGTAGTATCCCTTCATGATGCTGCTCCCGCGGAGGACGATCTCCCCCATGGTCGTCCCGTCGCGCGGGACACTCCGCATCGTCTCCGAGTGCTTGACGTCTACGTCGGCAAGTGTCAGTATGCTGACCCCCTGACGGGCCTTGAGCTCCGCCTGCTCTGCCGCAGGCAGGCGGTTCCACCTGGCCTGCCACTCGCAGACGAGGGCCGGTCCAGTGGCCTCCGTGAGCCCATACGCGTGGGTGACATGGAACCCGAGCGACTCCACCTTCTGGAGCAGCGCCGCCGGCGGGGGGGCACCGCCGGTGAGGACCTCCACGGGGGCGGCGATCTCGCGGCGCTCATGGGGCTTGGCCTCCAGGAGGATGTTGAAGATGATGGGGGCGCAGCACATGTGGGTGACACCTTCCGCCGCGATGTTCCGGTACATGTTGGGTGCGGTGGCGTTCCGGAGGCACACATTGGTGCCGCCACGGGCAGCGATACCCCACGTGAAGGTCCACCCATTGCAGTGGAACATCGGCAGCGACCAGAGATACACCGGTTCGCTCCGCATCTCCCACCCGAGGATCAGGCTGAGGGTGCTCAGGTACGCGCCCCGGTGGCTGTACACCACCCCTTTGGGGGCCGAGGTTGTCCCGGACGTGTAGTTCAGGGCGATTGGGTCCCATTCGTCTTGGACCTCCTCCGGAACATAGGCTGGGTCGCCCCGCCGGACCAGCTCCTCGTACTCCAGCTCCCCAAGCCGGGCCCCGGTAGGCGAGTTGAGGTCGTCAACAACGATGACCCGGGGGCCGGCACGGGACCCAGTGGCAGCGAGGGTCGCGAGGGCCTCACAGGCCAGCGGCAGGAACTCGCAGTCGACGAGGAAGACCTTGGGGCCGGAATGGACGAGGATGGTGGCGATGTTGGCAGCGTTGAGGCGGGTGTTGATGGTGTTGAGGATGGCGCCGGCCATCGGAACGGCGAAGTGGACCTCGTACATGGCCGGTACGTTGGGCGCCAGGACAGACACCTGCATGTGCACATAAGGACATGCAGCGAGTTATTCCAGACCCCCTTTTTTTTAAATCAAGAGTAAAGTGAATCTATTCAATGCGGTCATATATGCTTATGAGTAAATATTTAAGGTAGATCCATATGTTAGCATCCTAGTTCTATGTTTAAAAGTTGCATATTTCCTCTTATCAAGAACCAAAAAAGAGAAAAAAAAGAAAAAAGAAGTTATCCTAAAACTGGTTTGTAAAGAGCTTTGGAACAAACTCGTTTACGATGTGCTAATTTAACCACTCATGTCACTCGTTCTACTGATGTGGTCGTGCTGAGGACAAGCTCACGAGCTAAATGCGATGTCATCTTTTTCCCGAATTCGAAAGCACGAGGAGGCGCTTAATCAATCCGAAAGGGTATACGTACCACGTCGTTCTTGACGACATTGAGCGAGCGGAGGGAGGAGGCAAGACGGAGACACCGCTCGTACGTCTGGCCCCAGGTGAAGCGGGTCGACTCGTAAACGACCGACGTGCGATCGGCGTAGACGGAGGCCGCTCTCTTCAGGAAAGTGAGGGGGGTGAGCGACACAAAGTTCGCACCGCATTTTGGGAGACAATCCATTGTTGAAGCGTGTGTGTGTGAGAGAGAGAGAGAGAGAGAGAGAGAGAGAGAGATGATTGGAGAGAGCGTGTGTGTGTGTGGTTTTTGAGAGGGGGAGGTGAGTTTATATAGACTAAAACTTTTGGGAAGAGAGAGAGAGAGCAAGAGAGAGAGAGAAAGAGAGTGGGGGAAAATCGTGGAAGTTAACGGAGCAGCTGCGGAGATATTGCGAGTTTGACGAAGAAGAGCGCTGTTGACCTTGTCCTTCTTTTCTGAATTTTCTTGTTGGGGAGTTTTCACACTTCGTGTTTAGGCTGCTTGACTCGAGCGCAACCATCGTAACCCACGCCACTCATTTCTTTATTGTCTAGTAAAAAACACGTCACCATCTTTACCTCGCTTGTAATTAAGATTGATCACACGGATCTAACGTGAGGTCCAGAAGATGACCGATCTAGCTAGATACTCCTAGCCAACCCGGTTCGTAAAACCCCCCAAATTCCCGACACTCGACTTGGATTATTTAAATCTTTATTATATATAAACTACTCCAAATTAGGGTCACATGCACAGATCAAAGGCCTAAACTTAATTGTTCATGGGACTTGAAATGCGTTCTACATGAGATCATGCACGATAAGTTCATAGTTTCATTTTATAAGGGGTGGGGGGATGGAATTCCTGACACCCAACTTGGATTGTTTAAATTTTTATTACGCATAAACTGTTCCGAGTTTGGGTCACATGCACAGACCAAAAGTTTAAACTTAACCGGTCATGGGACTTGAAAGGTGTTCTACATGATATCATGCACTACAAGCTCACGGTTCCTTTTATAATTATTTGCCATTTCCACTCTCATATTGTTACGTGTCAATGAAGCTTGCTATGTAGAATTATTCAATATTAAAACGAAGGAAAAAAACAAAAGAAAACGCATTTAGGTGTACTTCGTCTAGGATACATCGCAATTGAAACAGATTAAGGGCCAGAATCACGGTCACGTGCTGTGGCTGCAAGCTGAGCCCATCCTTGGGCAAGTCTTTCCCCGTCCCGTATGCTCCTCTTTCTCATTATGTGGCCTTCTGATCTCCTTAAATCATGCTCACACCCGGTGGTTGCAACATAGAGATCAGAACGAACTCGGTTAGATAAGTTGGCATAAACTTGTTCATATGGCAGCACAACGTCACTGACGTTCCACTTGCGGTCCTGTTGCATTGTTAATCGACGATGGAGAAATGAGTGAACGCGATATTCCAATGAACAGGGGGATTCGAGATCGGAAAACTTTAGTTTTTGTTTTTCCTGAATCTGTCTGCTGTTCCCATTGTACTGGGTGGGTGCTCCATTTTCTAATCCCGGTTACTATGGAGGCACATCATTTCGGGGATCCAGATGACACAGCATGCTTTTCTTAATGGAAAGTCAAATGCCATGGGTAACGTGAGAAGAGCCGAAGCCGCAACTACCGGACAAAAACATGCGAAGAGGAATCACACACGAGCTGGTCTCTGGCATAGCATCGCAATGTGAACAGGGGTGGGGTGGGGTGGGGGAGGGGGGGGGGGTGGTGTAAGGCGAGGGGGCGCTCTGTCTTTCTTTTGAGCAAGTCTTTCGTTTGGTGACCCTTATGGTCAATAAGTAATCGGGTCTTTCTTTTGTTTTAGTTTATTTCTTGGTGGCGCTGCGAGCCTTGGCCGGCAAATCACGAAAAAGTTTCTCCAGATCCGAGCAGCCAAAAGGGGAAAAAAGAAAGGAGAAAAATGAGTAAATAAACAAAAGGGTGCTCCAGAAAATACCCAGGAAGGCTGCAGTATCAAATCAGTTGGCTATACTGCTTCCTATCAGCTTCATGTAGCGGAAAGAAAATACAATACTGGAAACATGAGGGTCCGTAGTGTCATAAAGAAACATAGGAAGTCGTTGTCGGTTCTAAAATTTACAACTGTAGCGTAGTTATTATTATTATTTTTTTTTGATAACCCAGGGAACCCCCGCACGGCCGACAGCGGGGGAGTAAATCCTGGGGGCGACACGTGCTAGCCACCACACACGTGCCACCGGTTAAGTCACCCTGCGGCGCCCGGGATTCGAACACTCAACCTTTTGCGAGAGGAAGAGTGCGCGTTCCAGCAGCGCTACCCAGGCGGGTGGTACTGTAGCGTAGTTATGAATTAGTGCGGAGACCAAGAATGGAGAAAACAATGTTTACTTGTTGCCAAGAATTCTATGCAAGTTGTAGAACAGAAAGAAGAAAGACTTATAGAGACCTCATAGACCAACGGTATTTGCGGAGAAATTGAGTTGCACCAATAGCATTTGATATGAGAAATTGTAAACTGCAAAAACACCGAGTCAGATAGGAATCTCCTGCTCCGTTTAGCATGTCTCGACTCTCAAGTCTAGATCTCGATTTACATATTCGTGTAACATTCAACTTTTGAAAAATTTAGTTATCCGCGTTATTATCATGTGCGGATGTGACATGGGTCGAGACACACTAGAAAAATAAGTCTTTATCGTCTCTTGAAGTCTCATGGGGAAAACCCGGATGTTCTACCTTGCGTTGTATGTTGCGGGTGTCGAGGAAAAACATCATTCATGAACTCATGAAAACGAGGTTGCCATCGATGGTTTTTGGTCCATCGAGACATCGAAAGGAGCATCGTACGGAACAGGTAGACGATCTCTGTCCTCATCGTGGGGCTCGTGGGTACTTCATAGACATCTCGGTAGCTGAGCCTCTGCACCCGTGCACCGGAATCACAAGAAACAAAGCAGGAATTCTACAAAATTGTATTCGACTTGTCCACACATATTCGTCAACAAGTGGGTCTTCGTGGAAGTCGGAGAAACAAGAAGCAAGCAGGGAAATTCCCAGTCTTTTTCTCAGTTCTTTCGGAGTCCACACGCAGAGAAAGAGACAGAGTGGACTCTGAAAGAGTCGCGTGGTCCTCCCAGCTTGGAGGGTTCGGCTTCAACCACGAGGATAGCAAGACTTGGACGTTACAACACATCGGGTCATAGTATAACCAACGACTCCACGGCTCGACTCGCTCTTATATTCAAACAACGTCGCGGTCGGGCTGTAATTAAGTGTTACCGATTGTTTAAGTTGACCGCCTTTCTACAGTAGCGAAAATGATCAAGTTGCACAAAAAAGAAACAATTTGCAAAAGTAGGTACGCTCTTAACTTCATTCTTGATCTGTGAAGCAAGAGCAACAGCGTGACTGCTTCAAAATGCGCTGAACTGCTTATTCCTAAAAGAGGTTCCCCGTGAATCCGTGAGGAGACAAAAGTTCAAGACGAAGCATGCATGTTCTCTAAATTCCATAAGTTTCGCTTTCCTTCTTAGATTTTTATTATGGTCCGTCGTTGTTTCATCTTCTAATATCATATAATCTATGAACTCGGGCAGTTTTACATGTGTTATTAATCCTTAGAAATCTATCTCATCAAATATCTTATTCAAACTTTAAGACCAAAATGAAAGAAAGCAGCAGTTAAATGTGAACTCTTACTGACACAAAGGACTTGTAGAAGCATGGAGGGATCCGCTGGTCAGCACATCGTGTCCAATTAGTCCATGTAGATTCAAGAGGAATTTTGTTTCCTCTATTGTAATAGAACCTTGTGTAAGTAAGTAGGATTTCTACCCTTTTTTTTTTTTGCATATGAAGGTAGATATATTGTTAACTCTGGCTTAAAATCCGCATCTATTGACAAGAAAATCCATCTTAAATAGATGATTTCTAGGGTTAATAGTATCCACTGACCTTGATTCGAATCATGCGAGAGGCGCAATATCTAAAACCCGGTTAGGTTGTTTGAACATCGTGTCAATTGTCCCGGGTGATGTTGGAAAAATTATGGTTATCTGACTGACCACGCCATGAAGTTTTAATTCACTCGCATTAGTGTTTTGCGGAAAGTTGCACGTAGAGTGCACCGAGATGTCCTTTGATTTTGATTTTGTTCCGTCGGTCACAAAGGGTAATCTTCGTACGTGCATATCATTTTTAAAAGAGAGAGGGTCTTGCGTGGGCGTGGGAAGCGTGGATGTTTAAACAACGACAAAGCAACGACAGGTTCGCATTACACTGTGCATGCGGTCATCCATGCTTGACAATTTGTGGCGTGTTTTCAGTCCTTGTGATGCACATGAACTTAATTTGCTCCTCCTCCTTTTCCACGATAATAAAAAAATAAATCGCCTTCGCTCCTCGATAACACGTTGAATTCGTTTACACCAGGAGGGTAGGGATATTTTGGCCGGTGATGCATCTTAAATACTGCAAGACGTAGGTGGGCCCGATGAAATTTGTATCTGAGCACAAATAGACTTGAGAATATGTGGTTAACAATGGAATTCTCTTTGATCCATGGTGTTCAGTCAAGAGGTAATCTCATCAAGATAAGAGAGTTTCTGCTCCTACAAGAGCTTCCGTGGCTTGTCCCCAACCTGTGTGGCGAGCTCCACGGATGCGTTCATTATTTTAATGTATCGGTGCTGGCACACCTCGCATCCCCCAATTTCTCCTGTATCTTTGTCTTTCCCAGAGAGAGGGAATACCCGCTTGAAGATTTACATCCTAGGGATCTCGAGATCCGAACGAGGCACGAGATGAAGCCTTTTAAAGACTTGCTTATGGGCCTGTTTGGTTCGGCTTTGGGGAATTGCCTTTGGCAAAATGCAAATGTCTTTGAGCTAAAAGGGTTTTTCGAAATACAAGTAGTGTTTGGTAATATGTATTTTAAAATCACATTTGAAAGGAACTTTGGTCTAAATACTGTTTAGTAAAAACTAATTTTATAAAAAACTTTTGCTAATATTTTTTTTAAAAAAATCAACAAAGAACTTAGACATCGCCGGCAGGCCAAAACAACCACCAGCCAACCTCTACCGGCTAGATCTGGCCGCTGGCCAACTGCCAACAGCTAGATCTAGTCGCCGACTAGCCTCGCTTGAGGTCGCCTGGGTTGCGCGACCACGGCGACTGCTGCCTGAGGTCGCGCAACCCAGGCAGACGCTTGCTTGGGTCGCTCGACCTCAAGCGAGGCAGTCTGAGGTTGCCTAACCTAGGTGTCGCTTGGGTCACACGGGTTCAGCCAACCCCGCCTGCTGGTCGGCCGACCTTTGGCGACCGCCGCCTAGGGTCGCCCAACCCCAAGCGGCGGTGCCCCAACTGTCACGCCCCAAACCCTACGGACGCGCAACACCCCGCTTTGGTCGTTGAGATGCGACGTCCCAGGACTCGTCGCCGACCCTTCATTTTATCTTTTAATACGCATGCGGAAACGATCACAACAATCCCCGGACAATAACAATAAATAGGGATAGTTAGGAAAAACAAAACACAACATTATTTTAATCTTCACTTGATTAACCCCTGGGAACGTTCTTACAAGCCCAAATCGGGCGCTACCACAAAAAGATCAGCAAAAGACAAAAGCCGGGTTAATCTACTCCCTCTAACAAGTCGATCCCCAAAGACAGCTTCCAAACACCCTGAACCAAGCTGGGTGTGTCAACACGTTAAGGGCCTGAAAAAAAGGGTTAACAACAACAAATGAGACAAAGTCTCAATAAGTTAACGGCCTAAGCCCTGCTTAGGAGGTCAACTCACACGGGGGTCCATAAGCAGGCAAAACATCAACAACAATATCATTAACAACCACAGGCATCCTTACCTCGCCTTGGTACACACGTTGATGAAATGCATATGTCACATACTTGAAGCATTTAACGAGATTTTCCATGCATTAATGTAACACAGTCGCGCGTGTCTCGATTATAAGATAGAATCTACTTGGGCACGTCCCATACCATGCCTAGTAACTTCGACCCCATAATCAAGCACTATGCATCACACGTATTCCAATTATTACGCCCCCTCGGGGCCACCGCACATCAAGCGATACGCAGCAAGATGGCGGTCTACCGGTAAAAACCGAGCTCCGTCCCGCCCCGTCGGGCACGGCTACGTCAAACGATACACAGGATGACATCATTCCAATACGGCAACATCAAACGATACACAGTAAGATGGTATCCCGTAAGGAGCATCAAGTCCGGCCTCGGGCCGCGACAAGGCATCTGGGGCATCGGCACTCTAGATTATCCCCAGGCATCCGATAAATCGGGCAACGTCAAGCGATACACAGCAGGACGGCTCCAACATGTGACCACACGAACACACAAGCATTCCGGCCAATTATTATTTTCTCAATTAGCCCATGCATATATGAATAGTGCTAATCCAATGACATACAATCATGTCAAGTGGTCACACATGCAACCATTCAATAAATTCTCATAAGCTTTGATACTAAACATAAGTATCAACCACAAGCATCACTAACATTACTTGGCATAACAATAAAAATAATAATAATTTAATTCCAAAAACCTCATAAATTTTCCTTGAAAACTTTCGATCGAAATAATTTGTCATAAAATCAATTTAATACGACAATTCACGGCATGTTCGCCAACATTCAAACTCGAAGTCATAATTAGAAATTATAAATTTTTCGAAATAACAATAAATTAAATTCGGAATTAATTAATTAATAATATCCGAAAATAATTTAATTTTCCAAAATGTCAAAACATTTCCTTGAATCAAATCATTCAAACCATTTTCTAATTATGCTAACTTATAAGCGAAATCCAACATTGGTATCACAATTTGACATTAAAATTTTTCCAAAAATAATAATATTTAATTTTCGGAAATTAATTATTTAATAATAAAATATTAATATTTAATCCGAAAATAATAAAATAATAATTAATTCTGAAAATAATAATTTACTAAACAATCGATAACTTATCACAACACAACGATAACTTATCACACGAACGATAACCTATCGCCAAAGGTTATCTAATAAACCAACATTAATTTAATCTAAACATAATTAACCAAACATTAACTAAATCTAAACTTTAATTAAACTACCCTAAGCAAATTTAACACCCTAAACACGGGATTAGGGGTTAACTTACACCACTAACGCCGGCGAAGGCGCGAGAACGGCGGCGGCGGCGAGGGCGGTCCGCGGTGGTTCCGGTTTGGACTCGGCGACCGGCGAACGACGGCGAACGGCGAAGAAACAGCCGCTGTGGGGGCTGGTCGGGGCTGCTCCGGCGGCCACGGTTGGAGGTGGACGACAGAGACGAGCGGCGGGCGTCCGACGAACGTCCGAGACGGCGGTAGTTCACGGCGGGGAGGAGCGGCGCTCGGCGGTGGAGGACGAAAAGCAGGCGGACCGGCGAGGACACAACCCGCACGTTGCTCGGCGGTCCGACGACGGGCGATCTGGGGTGACGGCAGCAGCGCGGCTCGACTAGGGCGGAGCCAGGGTGGCGCGACAAGTGGCCGGTTCTGGCGAGGGGCGGTCGGCGTGAACAGAAACAGGAGCCAGACGCAGTCGCGGAAGAGAGGAAGAAGAAGCAACGGCGTTGAAGGGGGGGAAGGAGGAAGAGAAAAGAAAAAGCAAAGAAAAAGAAAAGGAAACAGAGAGGAAGTGATGGGTTGGTGGGGAGTGTCAGGCGCATGGGGGAGAAGCCGGCGGGAAAAGAGGGGAGGAGAGAGAGAGAGAGAGAGAGAGAGAGAGAGAGGACAAGTCAAAATCGCAATAATTGCGATCCAACGGCCACGATTAAAATCCGAAAATGATCCAACGGTCCCCGAAAAATCCTAATTAATAATTTTAGGATTTGGCCAGAGGGTAATAATAAAAACACTCTTTGAGAGTGGTCTATCAGTCCAAATTCGCACCCGGTCAAAAATTTCACTTTTCACCTAACCCGGGGAATTTCGAGGTTGGCCACAATAATATCGACACCGTCCAATTAAATTAGTCACGGAACTCCAAAAAATCCGATTCCAAAGTTCGGGCTCTAAATAACGGCAAAATTCGATCGAATGCGATTCTAGCGAAATCTCTATTTTAAAACAATAACCGGGAGTGATCAGTTCCCAGGCGAGATTTTACTATAAGCACACTGACGAATTACACGTTTTGTAAATCCCAAAAATGGGTCGAAATTCAGAGTGTCACAACTCTTCTCCCCTTATAAAAATTTCGTCCTCGAAATTTACAATCCAACCCAATTACTGAAACAAATGGGGGTATTGGTGTCGCATTAACTCCTCGCTTTCCCACGTCGCACCTTCAGTTCCATGGTGCTCCCAAATCACCTTGACCATCGGAATCGTCTTATTCCGCAATACTCGCTCCATTCTATCGTCAATCCTGACTGGTTTTTCCACGTACGACACTCTGTCGTCCACTTCTATATCCTCATAATTCAGCACGTGGGTTGGGTCCGGTTCATATTTCCTTAACATAGGCACATGGAATACATTATGAACTTGGGACAAATTTTACGGTAGTGCGAGACGATAGGCCAGGTGCCGATCCTTTCTAAAACCTCGAATGGACCCACGTACCTCGGGCTTAACTTTCCTTTCTTGCCAAACCGTGATAATCCTCTCATCGGTGACACCTTGAGGAAAACATGGTCCCCCACTTGAAATTCTAAGGGCCTACGTCTCCGGTCTGCATAATTCTTTTGGCGACTTTGAGCAGTCTTTAGCCTATCCTTGATGACTTTAACGGCATTCGACGACTGTTGCACCAACTCGGGTCCCGAAATCTTTCGTTCTCCAACTTCGTTCCAACAAACTGGAGTCCTATAGGGTCTGCCATAAAGTGCTTCAAAAGGTGCCATTTTGATACTCTGCTGATAACTGTTGTTGTACGCGAATTCGACGAGATGCAACTGTTCTTCCCAACTCCCTTTGAAATCTACAACGCAGGCTCGCAGCATATCCTCGAGAGTTTGAATCGTTCTCTCGGATTGTCCATCTGTCTGCGGATGAAAAGCAGTGCTGTACTGCAGCTTTGTTCCCATGGCGCCTTGAAGACTCTTCCAGAACGTGGCGGTGAACTTGGGGTCTCGATCTGATGTGATCGTCACCGGCACACCATGAAGACGAACTATATGCCTCACGTACAACTCAGTGTACTTGTCCATGGCAAAATCCTTTTGCACCGGAATGAAATGAGCAGACTTTGTGAGTCTGTCCACTACAACCCAGATGGAATCATTACCTCGTTGGCTCCTCGGTAGACCCATCACGAAATCTATCGTGATATGCTCCCATTTCCATTCTGGTATCTCCAATGGTTGCAATAGTCCGCCAGGTTTACAATGTTGAGCCTTCACTTGTTGACATGTTAAACACCTAGCCACATACTTGGCAATATCTCCTTTCATGTCATTCCACCAATAGTATTGGCGAAGATTCTGATACATCTTTGTGTTGCCCGGATGAATACTGTAATTACTGCGATGAGCTTCCGCTAAAATTTCCTCCTTAAGTCCCTCATCATTGGGTACACACAACCGTCCACGAAACTTCAAGATCCCATCCTCGGATACTTGAAAGTCAGGTTTTCTCTTAGTTGCGTCCAATCGCAGAATCTTTTGCAGCTCAGGATCCGAAGGTTGTGCTGCTTTAATCCTGATTTGTACTTCGGGCTCAATTCTGAGAGTAGCCATTAAACTCGAGAGGTGACTTACCTCGAACTTGAAATCCGAGTCCCGAATTCCTTCAAGCAAAATCCATTCTCGAACCATCATATGCGCAATCGACGACTTTCGACTCAACGCATCGGCTACTTTATTAGCCTTACCAGGATGATACAAAATGTCACAATCATAGTCCTTAAGAAGCTCCATCCATCTACGCTGTCTCATATTCAATTCTTTCTGCGAAAACAGATACTTAAGACTCTGATGATCCGTATAGATATGAAACCTTTCTCCACACAAATAATGTCTCCAAATCTTAAGTGTCAATATGATAGCAGCCAATTCCAAGTCGTGCGTCGGGTAATTCAATTCGTGTGGTCTTAATTGTCGGGACGCATATGCCACAACTCTTCCATGTTGCATTAAAACACATCCCAATCCTTTATGTGACGCGTCACTGTAAATCTCGTATCCTCCTAAACCAGACGGTAATGTTAGAACAGGCGCAGTAGTTAGCTTTTGCTTAAGCTCTTGAAAACTACGCTCACACTTATCCGTCCATTCGAACTTCGTGTCCTTTTTCAGTAATCGTGTCAAGGGCATGGCTATAGCAGAAAACTTTTCAACGAACCTCCTATAATAACCGGCCAATCCCAAGAAACTCCGAACTTCAGTTACCGTCGTTGGTCTAGGCCAATTCATAACCGCCTCAATCTTAGTCGGGTCCACTGAAATTCCTTCTCCAGAAACCACGTGTCCAAGAAAAGCCACGCGAGTTAACCAAAACTCGCATTTGCTAAATTTAGCATACAACTTATGATCTCGAAGAGTCTGTAGCACTGTCTTCAAATGCTGCTGGTGTTCCTCTACACTCCTCGAATACACCAGAATGTTGTTAATGAACACGATCACGAACTTGTCCAAAACTCCTTGAACACCCTGTTCATCAAGTCCATAAAAGCTGCAGGCGCATTTGTCAGACCAAACGGCATCACGGTAAACTCATAATGTCCATAGCGCGTTCTAAATGCCGTCTTTGGTACATCTTCCTTTCTAATCCTCAACTGGTGATAACCTGTCCTCAGGTCTATCTTGGAGAATACCGAAGCTCCTTGAAGTTGGTCAAACAAATCATCTATCCTGGGTAACGGATACTTATTTTTAATCGTTACCTGATTGAGTTGCCGATAGTCGATGCAAAGCCGCAACGACCCGTCCTTCTTCCTTACAAAGAGAACTGGCGCTCCCCAAGGCGATGCACTAGGGCGAATAAATCCTTTGTCCAACAATTCCTGCATCTGAACCTTTAATTCCTTCAATTCCGACAACGCCATTCTATAAGGTGCCTTAGAAATCGGTTCCGTTCCAGGAGCTAACTCAATCACAAATTCTATCTCCCTTTCTGGGGGTAATCCAGGCAATTCCTCAGGGAAAACGTCCGAGAATTCTCGCACCACAGCAATGTCTTGCATCCTTGGTTCCTCTACCAAAGTGTCAACTACAGTCGCCAAATAACCTTGGCAACCCTTATCCAATAACCGAGTGACTTCCAATGATGAGATCAAAGGGATTGAAGGTCCTCCTCGATTCCCAACAAACTCAAAACCAACACTCCCTACTGGCTCAAACTGTATCGTCTTACGATAGCAGTTTACCGTGGCTCGTTGCTTGGTGAGCCAATCCATTCCAATAATCACGTCAAAGTCAAACATCGTCAAAACAATCAAATCTATGCTGTCCTCACGACCACCAACAGATAACTTGCAATCAGTACAACCTACTGCAGACACTATGCTATCCTTTAAAGGGGTAGAAATACTATAAATTACTCCCAGTGGTTTTGGACTTAACCCCACTAATTCCACAAATTGCTTAGCCACAAACGAATGCGTAGCTCCAGGATCAAACAAAGCATAGGCAGAATGGTCGTGTAACGAGACCGTACCTGTAATGACGGCAGGCGAGTCCTCCGCCTCCTTCCTTGTGACGGCATAGACCCTTTCTTGCACTTGGGGTCGATTCAACTGGTTCGGCGCGACGATACTTGCAGGCTATCCTCTTTGCTGTATTGGTCTTTGCGCTCCCGCTGCTTGGCGTGGACAATCTCTAATATGGTGGCCATGCTGGCCACATCCAAAGCAAGCTCCCGTCCTCATAGGGCATGGGGCTGATCCATGGTGCCTTCCACATAAGCGACAGGGGCCATTGTTATTATTGTACACCGGCTTCCTCACTTCACCTTTCTTGTTAGGGGGGACAGGGAACTTACTTCCTATCATTGGTCTCTTCCAAAACCGGTGATTATCCTTGTTTGGCACAAACCGCGATCCAGACGCGGCTGTCCTCTCAACCAAGTTTCTTTCAATCAGCTGTGCCCTCTCATATAGCTCATCATAATTCTTCAGATTTAGGGGCACCAGTTGGTCCTTAATCTCAGGTTTCAGCCCGTCCCTAAACCTCCTTGCCTTATCAAATGGATCTTCAATCAACCTCGGGGCATACTGGGATAGCTCAGCAAACCTTGCCTCATACTGGTCTACCGTCAACTGGTTCTATCGGAGGCGCTGTAACTCATTCATCTTTTGCTCTCGAGCACAATCTGAAAAGTACTTATTGTAAAAAGCATCCACAAAGGCACCCCACACCCGGGCCGTACCTTCAGGAAATACCCTCCTTTGGGTAGCTTCCCATCAAGTACTGGCATTACCTTGCAATTGGTAGACTGCCAGTGTCACCTGATCTTCATCAGTACATCTCAGCAAGGCAAAAACTTTTTCCAACTCCTTGATCCAGAGGGCTGCAGCCTCAGGATCACCAGCACCAGTGAACTTAGGCGGCTTGAGCTTCAGAAACTGCTCCACCAACTTGTGCATGGGATGATTCCCATTTCCATTGCCAGCCAACAAAACGTCCACAGGCACAGGTGCAGGAGCAGGCACAGGTGCAGGCTCAGGTACAGGTGCAGGCTCAGGTACAGGTGCAGGCTCAGCAGCGGCAGCTTGATTCTGGGCCTGCTGCCCTACTAACATCTGTAAAGCCTGCAGGATTTGGTCCAATCTAGGATCCCCTGGTGCTCTCCTTCTGGCACCAGCCTGACCTGGCTCGGCCCTCCTCCTAGGGGCCCTCGGTTCAGGATTGTCCATCTCGCAGGATCCTTAAAGAAACCCGCTTTCCAATTCCAATAAGGAATTAGAATTCCTGAACAACTTGCTTACGAACGAGAAAGCTAACAAATAAACACAGGCACAAGGTGTTTTCCTAACTCACTATCCCAAAACTCATCGCACCTTATCACTCCAGGTCTCGACCAAATTTGGATCGAGCTGACCTTGCTCTGATACCAATTCGGACGGGGATGTCACGCCCCAAACCCTACGGACGCGCAACACCCCGCTTCGGTCGTTGAGATGCGACGTCCCAGGACTCGTCGCCGACCCTTCATTTTATCTTTTAATACGCATGCGGAAACGATCACAACAATCCCCGGACAATAACAATAAATAGGGATAGTTAGGAAAAACAAAACACAACATTATTTTAATCTTCACTTGATTAACCCCTGGGAACGTTCTTACAAGCCCAAATCGGGCGCTACCACAAAAAGATCAGCAAAAGACAAAAGCCGGGTTAATCTACTCCCTCTAACAAGTCGATCCCCAAAGACAGCTTCCAAACACCCTGAACCAAGCTGGGTGTGTCAACACGTTAAGGGCCTGAAAAAAAGGGTTAACAACAACAAATGAGACAAAGTCTCAATAAGTTAACGGCCTAAGCCCTGCTTAGGAGGTCAACTCGCACGGGGGTCCCTAAACAGGCAAAACATCAACAACAATATCATTAACAACCACATGCATCCTTACCTCGCCTTGGTACACACGTTGATGAAATGCATATGTCACATACTTGAAGCATTTAACGAGAGTTTCCATGCATTAATGTAACACAGTCGCGCGTGTCTCGATTATAAGATAGAATCCACTTGGGCACGTCCCATGCCATGCCTAGCAGCTTCGACCCCATAATCAAGCACTATGCATCACACGTATTCAAATTATTACGCCCCCTCGGGGCCACCGCACATCAAGCGATACGCAGCAAGATGACGGTCTACCGGTAAAAACCGGGCTCCGTCCCGCCCCGTCTGGCACGGCTACGTCAAACGATACATAGGATGACGACATTCCAATACGGCAACATCAAACGATACACAGTAAGATGGTATCCCGTAAGGAGCATCAAGTCCGGCCTCGGGCCGCGACAAGGCATCTGGGGCATCGGCACTCTAGATTATCCCCAGGCATCCGATAAATCGGGCAACGTCAAGCGATACACAGCAGGACGGCTCCAACATGTGACCACACGAACACACAAGCATTCCGGCCAATTATTATTTTCTCAATTAGCCCATGCATATATGAATAGTGCTCATCCAATGACATACAATCATGTCAAGTGGTCACACATGCAACCATTCAATAAATTCTCATAAGCTTTGATACTAAACATAAGTATCAACCACAAGCATCACTAACATTACTTGGCATAACAATAAAAATAATAATAATTTAATTCCAAAAACCTCATAAATTTTCCTTGAAAACTTTCGATCGAAACAATTTGTCATAAAATCAATTTAATACGACAATTCACGGTATGTTCGCCAACATTCAAACTCGAAGTCATAATTAGAAATTATAAATTTTTCGAAATAACAATAAATTAAATTCGGAATTAATTAATTAATAATATCCGAAAATAATTTAATTTTCCAAAATGTCAAAACATTTCCTTGAATCAAATCATTCAAACCATTTTCTAATTATGCTAACTTATAAGCGAAATCCAACATTGGTATCACAAGTTGACATTAAAATTTTTCCAAAAATAATAATATTTAATTTTCGGAAATTAATTATTTAATAATAAAATATTAATATTTAATCCGAAAATAATAAAATAATAATTAATTCTGAAAATAATAATTTACTAAACAATCGATAACTTATCACAACACAACGATAACTTATCACACGAACGATAACCTATCGCCAAAGGTTATCTAATAAACCAACATTAATTTAATCTAAACATAATTAACCAAACATTAACTAAATCTAAACTTTAATTAAACTACCCTAAGCAAATTTAACACCCTAAACACGGGATTAGGGGTTAACTTACACCACTAACGCCGGCGAAGGCGCGAGAACGGCGGCGGCGGCGAGGGCGGTCCGCGGTGGTTCCGGTTTGGACTCGGCGACCGGCGAACGACGGCGAACGGCGAAGAAACAGCCGCTGTGGGGGTTGGTCGGGGCTGCTTCGGCGGCCACGGTTGGAGGTGGACGACAGAGACGAGCGGCGGGCGTCCGACGAACGTCCGAGACGGCGGTAGTTCACGGCGGGGAGGAGCGGCGCTCGGCGGTGGAGGACGAAAAGCAGGCGGACCGGCGAGGACACAACCCGCACGCGGCTCGGCGGTCCGACGACGGGCGATCTGGGGTGACGGCAGCAGCGCGGCTCGACTAGGGCGGAGCTAGGGTGGCGCGACAAGCGGCCGGTTCTGGCGAGGGGCGGTCGGCGTGAACAGAAACAGGAGCTAGACGCAGTCGCGGAAGAGAGGAAGAAGAAGCAACGGCGTTGAAGGGGGGGGAAGGAGGAAGAGAAAAGAAAAAGCAAAGAAAAAGAAAAGGAAAAAGAGAGGAAGTGATGGGTTGGTGGGGAGTGTCAGGCGCATGGGGGAGAAGCCGGCGGGAAAAGAGGGGAGGAGAGAGAGAGAGAGAGAGAGAGAGAGAGAGAGAGAGAGAGAGTGAGGGACAAGTCAAAATCGCAATAATTGCGATCCAACGGCCACGATTAAAATCCGAAAATGATCCAACGGTCCCCGAAAAATCCTAATTAATAATTTTAGGATTTGGCCAGAGGGTAATAATAAAAACACTCTTTGAGAGTGGTCTATCAATCCAAATTCGCTCCCGGTCAAAAATTTCACTTTTCACCTAACCCGGGGAATTTCGAGGTTGGCCACAATAATATCGACACCGTCCAATTAAATTAGTCACGGAACTCCAAAAAATCCGACACCAAAGTTCGGGCTCTAAATAACGGCAAAATTCGATCGAATGCGATTCTAGCGAAATCTCTATTATAAAACAATAACCGGGAGTGATCAGTTCCCGGGCGAGATTTTACTATGAGCACACTGACGAATTACACGTTTTGTAAATCCCAAAAATGGGTCGAAATTCAGAGTGTCACACCAACCCTTCAGGCAGCTGTCGCTGGCCTCCGGTTTAGTTCCTCGGGAAGATGAACAATGTGCATGAACAATGCACCTTGCATTTCAAAAATGCAACTTGTCAAATGAACAGTGAACCTTTCATTCCAAAATGGAGATTATAGGCATTGGTAATGGATTCATCATATTCATGGCAACTCATTCAAATGAAAATAGTAAGAATCCAATATAATGACCTACTACGTTAGATGCATATTTTGTTGTAGTTGCCTTAAATGACTTTTGTGAAACTATACATTTGTAAAAAAAATAAAGAACTGTAAGTACATAGCCTGTGTTTCCTTTCTAACTCAATTCCTGTGCGTCACCATTTATTTAAATCATAGTTAGGTCGGTTGTGTATAAAAAGTACTCGGGCTGTGTATCGCATAAAATTAAGGGAGATGACATATCTCAAACTGTGAGAAAATAATTATAATTGGGAGTAACGGACCGAAAAAGAGGGGGAAAAGAAAAGGTTATAGATAGCGGTATGATGAGAGCAAAAGTGTTGTGGTTTTGGTAACCAATCAAAACGATAGAAGAAAAGTAATGAAGTAGTGGGACTCTAGCAATGGTTTTTGATTTATTCGATAGATGGTTGACGCTTTCTTGGATTTGGATGTTACTCTCAATTGGCATACAAAAGGAAGTTAAGAAATGATTTTAACTTTAACTAAAACAAGAAGAAGAGAAAACTAGGGTTTGGTCGGTAGAGGTGGACACGTGAGACGAAACAATCAATTGATAATTTGCAGTTTCGTGTGCGTGTACACACATTCAAATTTTAATTTGAGACCCCATGTACATGATGAGTTTATGTATGTTAGAATAGAACTTGCAAGAGCTCTTTCCAAGCATTATTTGGACATCACCTGCGTTATATTGAGAAAATCTATCATCAACTTGTGCTGTGTATCAAGAAATGCTCTCCCTGTTCTTGGTGCTAGTAGAGAAAGTGTAAACAACACTCAATCTCTCCCCCTTGAACTTCCCTGGCTATCTCCTTTGTTTTGTTCATAGTTATGGAGAAGTCCTCTCTCTCTCTCTCTCTCTCTCTCTCTCTCTCATAATCTAATCCAAACTTTGGTTAAATCAATTTTCATGAGAAAAGTACTGAATAAGTCTTAAACCTTTTGGGGTGGTGCCAATTTAGTCATAAACCTATTTTGGTACCAATTGAGTCCTAAACCTTTTGATATAATGTCAATTTAGTCCTTTTGGCCGGATTTTGCTGACGTGAACAAAATTTACTAATATTTTTTTGAATTTTTTTTTTCTTTTTTTTCTTCTCCCTCTTCCTTCAGCCGCTCGCCGGCCACTGGCAAGGCTCGCCCTCGCCGGCGACAGTGAAGGCGAGCCTCGCCATGGCTGGGCGAGGCTCACCTTCATTGTTGCTGGCAAGGGCGAGCCTTGCGCTAGGCCTTGCCCTTGCGCAGGGCTGGTGAGGCTTGCTCGGCTGGCGATGCTTGCTCGGCCCTCGCCATAGCCGGGTGAGGGTCGACCTCGCCAGATCCGGTGAAGTCGGGCCTCACCCAGCCGCCGGCGAGGCTCGCCCGGCCCTTGCTAGAGGTCGCAAAGTCTGGCGAGGGTCAGACGAGCCTCGATGGCGGCTGGGCGAGGCTTAACCTCGCCGGTTCTGGCGAGGTCGACTCTCGCTCGGCCATGGCGAGGGCCGGGCGAGCCTTGCCAGCCCATGGCGAGGCTCGCCCTCGCCGATGACGACGAAGGTGAGCCTCGCCATGGCTAGGTGAGGCTCGACCTCGCCGAATCCTCGCCCTTGCCGGCCTTTGGCCTCAAGCCGGTCGCCGCTCCGGCGAGCGACTAAAGGAAGAGGGAGAAGAAAAATATTCAAAAAAATATTATTAAATTTTATCCACGTCAGCGCCGGTGATCGGTTGCCGATCGGCCGATGTCCACATTAGCAAAATCCGGCCAAAAGGATTGAATTGGCACTATATCAAAAGGTTTAAGACTCAATTAGCACCAAAAATAATTTTAGAACTAAATTGACACCATCCCAAAAGGTTTAGAACTTATTTAGCACTTTTCCCCAATTTTCACAAATATGCACATCATTTAGTCTGCTCGAATCAAACGAATTGGCTCCACCAACATAGTGCTGGTTGACCCTCAAAGTAATTGTGCATAAAAGAAATTGTAATTTAGACATAGAATCTATTATGTGAAACCCGAGCGATTGAACACTTTGGAAGATACCAAGAAAAAGCAATACATGGGGCTTCTCTCAAATTGCGAGGTCCAGCTCATTAATGATTTCGTCCTATACCTCATTCGGATTTTGGGATCCAAATGATTTAAAGCTAAGAGAAAGTATTCTCTCCACCTAGGAAAAAAAATAGATTTTGGTGGAATTAGGAGGTAGGGCATGCGGGTATCGACACTTTAAAATAAAGAATACATTCGTTATGTAAAATCCGGATGTTTGCATACTCTTGGAAGATACCGAGAAAAAGCAATGCATGGGGCTACTCTCAAATTGCGAGGTCCAACTCATTAATGATCGTCACACTGATGAATCCCGGCTTCATCGAGCATGAAAAATCGAAAAGAATGTCCACTAAAGCAGAGTGCTTGGTCGCATCATTTTTCCAGAGTGCACTTCCTGATAAAGTGCTCAATATGGTTTATGTGACAGGGGATAGCGCATACCCTATATTCGGTCTCTATTGCATAGCCCCTTATAGCTTTCGGGGTAGTATCAAATGTGAGATTCGGATATAGTTATATACATACTTCGCTCTCCACCACAACTTTATTGAATTGCCATTTCTTGTCTTTAGGCATCAAATGAAAAAAAATCTCTTTCACCATCTTATGTTTCTTTTCTTTTCAATCTCGTATAATTCCCAAGTCTTGTCACAGCCAAGGCCATGCTATCGTGTGGTCTGCCTCTCTCGGGTTCAACCGATGAGCATTTGCGTATGCGTGTGTATAATGCGAAATCCTAGTTTATACTTAGTCCATCTGCATTTGCAATGTGTATTTAGACCAGTCCATCCATCAGCTAATGCTCGCATAAACTCGTTGAGGACGAATATCAAATAATTCTCCCGTCGATCACTAAGCTTGTGTGTGTGTTTCTATTACTCCGAAACTGTGAAATAATTCAGAAAACAAATTTTCTAGATAGGCAAGTCAGTTTTGGTTGAATCAAGAAATGCAATACTTGTTCTCTTGTACTATTAGATGTGATGGATTCCCAATTAAAAAGTAAATATTCTTTATCAAATAGTTTTATGACCCAGCATGTCTACATTTGTTTGTGTAATCGGACATGACTGAATGATACATTGAAGTTGTGAGAATAATGGGAAATTATCCAAAAATCCTAAATCTATTGTATGACTGCTAAATTAGTCATAATTATTTTAATTGTGTCAATGAAGTCCTAAAATTTTTAACGATTTGTTAATTTAAGCAGACAATTTTTAACCAAAAATTGCAGACAATTTTTAAAATTTTTTTTCCTTTTCTTTTTTTTGATTTCCCTTTTTCCCTCCGCTAGCCATTACTAGGCCTCGTAGATGGCCGGTGGTGGTCATTGGCCACCAATGAGGGCTCATCGACCCTCGTTAAGGGCCCAACAATGGTTAACGGAGGGAAAAGGGAAAAAGAAAAAGAAAAAGAAAAAATTAAGAAAATTTAAAAAAAGAAGAAGAAAAAATCATATACATCAGCACTGACCATGCCACGTAAGACGGTCGACGTTGACTAGATAATCACGTTAGCGATTTTGGCCTAAAGAATTAGATTGGCAAATCATCTAAAGATTTAGGACTAAATTGGCACAATTAAAATATTTAGGGCTAAATTGACAAATCGTTAAAATGTTATGACTAAATTAGAATAATTAAAAGGTTTAGAATTGAATTGGCTACTGTACAATAGGTTTATGACTTTCTAGATAATTTTCTCTGGGAATAATCTTTTAAGAATAAATGAGACATTCAGGTCAAATGACCTTATCTAGACATTGCTTATAAGCTCTCTTTCTCAAACCGACATTAGATTTTTTTAAGTTGTCAAGCTCAACATTTGCCATCCACAAATGCTTGGATATTCACCAAAATATCATAGATGCAAGTGCAACACACAACACGACCACTTGTTCCTAAGCATCATACCCGATTCTGCTTCTATGTTACAAGGAACTAGGTTCCACGGATGTTAGAACATCATTCTCTCTCAAAATGCTCTCCATCAATCTCCATGCACAATATAACCCTAGATGATCTACATAATGCCCGAAACATGCATGTCAACAAAATTATTGACTATGTAAAGCACGTTGCTCTCCCTTTTCGGCAATGGAAATCCAAGATTTTAGCAGCTTTACAATAGGGTACGTGTCTTGGGTCATCAATGTTGAAAGCCTAGAAGAGTTTGCCAATTAGCTAACCCTAGCTTAACCTAACGTCCCTTTGGAGGAACAAGGATATTACAAGTGCCGAAAGTTATGTACGGTGCTCACTTTAGTGACAAAAGTTTCCGCTGGATCACTTAAGTGCCAAACTTTTTGAAAAATGATTACTTAAATGTCAACGGCGAGAAATTCCAGCCAAAATTAACACATGGCATTTACAATTAAAAGAAAAAGGTGACATGGCATCTTTTTTTTAAAATAGAGTCCATGTGGACGTAAAAAATGATATCGTTTTTCCGTTCGACGTGGCTCCAACAAACGAAACGACATCGCTTTGTGCCTATAACGAAAATGAAGGTACTATCTTCGTTGATGTTAGAAAGCTATCATACATTGAATTCGTGCGAGATATAGTGCATTATTTACCATGCAAAGTGCAAAAATTGAATTATTGTGTTCCTGGGAAAGAGTTGAAGGATGGTTTTTGATAGTTTAGTGATGATAGTGGTATTAAGGATATCATTTACCATTATTTTCATGGTAAGGAAGCTAAGGTGTATGTTCAGTATTATAGTGATGATGAGGATGATGGAGATGATCAGAGTACTAAAATAAAAGAAGTAGGAGATCACATTCAAGCGAGTAATCAGGTCGGGGATGAGTCTACATTAGACGAAGGGCAACGGGAGAGGCAAGTGTAGGAGGAGAGCGACGAGTCTACATTAGTTAATCAAGAATTGATTGGATTAGATTGGGAAGTCACTCAATCGAGTGATGAAGATGATGAAGGTTTGGCAAATGTGAATTTCCCAAGTGATGAAGATAATGATGAACTTGCACAGTCAAGACAAAAGCAAAGGGAATTTGTGAGAAATAAAATTGTAGCGTTTGGAGAAACGTGTGAATCTGAGTTAGTAAATAGAGATGACGGAGCTGGAGGTAATAAAAGTGATGAGACTGAAAATGGCTGCAATGAAAGTATTAGTTCTAAGAATGAGCTTCAAGATGATGATGTACCCGTGCGTAGATGGGGAAGTAAGTTTCCTTGCTATGATCCGACTATTGCTAAACCTGTTTCGTCTATAGGCATGACATTTGATGATGCCAAATAATTTAAAGAAGCTATCATGAAGAACTCTATTACTGAACAGAGGAGCATTGAATTTATTAGAAATACAAATGAATTTATAGCGCGTTGAGTAGGAGGGGGTCTTTCCAAATTATGTATTTCCAGGAGAAACATAGTTGTTTCATCATGTTTGACAATAAAAGAGTAACAAGTGCATAGTTGTCGAGACAATTCTTTAATATTATCAAGGCGATGCCCGAGATCAAAAGTCCTCAGTTTCAGCAGTTAGTGAAGGAGCAGATGGGAGTTAATGTGTCGAGAAATCAATGCAAAAGAGCGAAGCATAGGGTAATGAAAATACTAATGAGTCGGTACAAGGAAGAATACGCCCAGGTTTGGAATTATGCTTTTGAATGCATGCTTCAAAACCTATCTAGTCGAGTATATGTAAAGGTTGTTGTTAGGCCACTGGTTGACTATGGGCCTAAGTTTGTTAGATTTTATTTATGCTTTGATGCATGCAAATGAGAATTTTTGGCTGGTTGTAGAAGAGTTGTGAGATTGGATGGTTGTTTTCTGAAGGGATTATGTAAGAGAGAGTTGTTGGTTGCTATAGGGAGAGCAGTCAATAATCAAATGTTTTCAATAGCTTGGGCTGTTGTGAATATTGACAACCTTAAGATTGATAATGGGTGAACGATCAACAAAAGGTAATGCCATTCTCAATTATTAACTTTTTCATATTACTTAACCTCATATTTTTGCTTACTTGTATTTGTTGATTTGAATTTTTGTAGGGACTTGTTCCTACTTTGGCTGAGTTGATGCCATATGATGAGCATAAAATGTGTGCAAGGCACATATACGCAAATTAGGCAAAGAACTATAAAGGACATAAGCTGCAGAAGCAATTTTGGCAAATAGCAAAGAGCTTCAACATGGCTGATTTTAGATTAGCCAAATAGGGACTCTTGTAGCTGACAAAGGAAGGTTTCAAAGCACTCTTCCAAACAGAAGCTAAGCATTGGTGTAGGGCATTCTTTAGCGAGGAATTCAAATGTGATATCATTGATAATAACCTTAACAAAGCTTTTAATGGAAGAATAATAGAGACAATGTGTAAACCAATCATCAACATGCTTGAAGACATTCGCGTTATGGCCATGACTAGGCTGCATAGATATAGAGATGAGCCTGCAAAATGGATTGAAGAATGCAGTTCTAGGATTGCGAAGAGATTGGATGAGAACCCGGGTGCTAATAGGTTCTACCATCCAATTTGGAATGAAGACGGTGGCTATAAGATAATGAACAATAATGATAAGTATGTCGTCCACCTAGAGAGGAGAAAGTGTTCATGTCGAGTCTGGCAACTAATTGGAATTCCTTGTGCCCATACCATTTGTGCTATCCAAATGAAGCGACAAAACCCAGAGGATTACCTAGATGGTTAATATAAGAAAAGCACATATCTTGTTTTGTACCAATTTATGATACAGTCTATCAGAAGTAGCAAATTTTGCGAGCTAACAAATCATGAAGCTCTTATACCTTTGCCACTAAAGAAGCGAATGGGAAGGCCAAGAAGGAGACAGAAAATGGAGGATGGGGAGATCTCAAGTTGGAGGATGGTCGGGACAGGGCAAAGATGAAATGCTCCTTGCCACAAGGAATGACACAATAAGAAATTATGTGCATTGAAGAAGAAGAATAGATTACGGGGCTGATGTAAGACCAATAGATAGGCCTCCTGTAGGCTAGCTGAAGGGACAACAAGGCTTCATGTAAGGTTAGGTGCTGGGCAGCTGAAGACCCTCCTATGGGGTCAGGTGCAAGGCCAGCTAAAGGGCCAACAGAAAAAACCTACCGTGGGGTTGGGTGCATTGCCAGCTGAAAGACCAACAAAAGGCCCTATTATTGGGTCAGGTGCAGGGACTATTGCAGGTCGGATAGGAGCAACAACCATCGAGTCGACTGTTGAACAAATAAAAAAATATCCAGTAAGTTGTACATGATTGTGTTTTTTTGGTGTTATTTTATTAGCTTAAATTTAATTTTTTTTTATGTCTTTCTCAAGTGAGAAGACAACGAATTGAACAGGTTGCAGAGGTTACACAGGT
Organism: Syzygium aqueum; assembly: GCA_031216185.1. Taxonomy (NCBI): domain Eukaryota; kingdom Viridiplantae; phylum Streptophyta; class Magnoliopsida; order Myrtales; family Myrtaceae; genus Syzygium; species Syzygium aqueum. The sequence continues at coordinate 40,552,840 of CM062236.1, forward strand.
TGCACAGGCTACTCCCCGGTAAGTTGCTTAAACTGAGGCTCCACAACGAATAAGAGGAGTTCTTGGGAAAATGATAAGGCAATGTGGTTATGGTCTTTACACATACGAACGTATTTGAATGACTATTTTCAATGTAAATTTTGTAGGACTTGTGCATTTAATTTATATTATTGTATTTGTATTTCATCTATTGGTGATAATATGGTTATATTGTTGTAGCATGGAAGAAGTTTAGAAGTACTTATCTCTCAAGGTGGCCTAACTGAAGAGTCAAGGGCTGTGCTAAAGCCAAAGAAGAGTGCTCTAAAGAAGAAGACATTGGTTATAGCTTCAAAATAGCTACCAACAAAGAATTAAGCACCAGTTCCATCTGAACTGATTGAAGTTGGTATTAATAATGATCCTATGGATAGCTCCCATCACATGGCATGTGGTAGAAAGAAAATTGTTGCTGTTAAGAAAAAAGTATATGGGACAGGAAGGCCGGTTAAAAAACCTGCACGTCCAGCTAAAAAGAGTGCAAGGATTATGAATCAAGTAAAAAGTGTAAAAGGAAAAAGAACTGGGGACGTTGTGCAAATTGACTGATGGAGGTTGTTGCCATTGTTTTTGTTTGGGTTTGTTTTGACATGTTAGGTCGAAGGGAAATCTTGACTGATTGGAGAAGTAAAGTGAGAGATATGTTTTTTTGTAACAATCAGTTCAATGTCAAATGGCAATGATGTGTTTGTCAATTCTCATTTTTTGTCTTGGTTTTGGTTGGTATGCGAATAGTTGTTATGTGCTGGTGCTGGTGCAAGGTTGTGATGAGACTGATGCTGTTTTGTTATTGATGGAAGTTGTGTGTGCCAGTGCATTTGGAGGTGTTGCTGTATTTGTGGGTGCTGGCAATTGTGTGTATTGATGCAAGCACAAGATGCATCAGCTGTGATGGTGTAGTTCAAGGTGCTAGTGCATCTTGTGCACCAGCTATGTGCTAGTGCAATTATGTGCCGGTGGCGTTGGTGTAAGCACAAAATGCTTTAGCATGTGCTAGTGCAGAGTATTGTGCTTGCACCAACAAGCATAAGACTGCACCAACAGCTTGGTGGTGTTGGTAGTGTTGGTGCTGGTAGCCAAGAGTGGTGCTAGTGGTTTTGGTGGCCGAGTGGGATGTTGATGGTGCTGATGGTGGTGTTGGTGCTGGTAGCCAAGAGTGGTGTGTTGATATCTAAATTTTGGCTACCTAATTAATCGTTCATTGCATAGAAAGTTAAGGATTAAATTTTAACCCCTAAACAAAAATATTACAATTGTATAGCATATAGTTTAGGCTCATATAGATTAACTGCATTCCACATCGAACAGGCGGTGGCAAGTGAACTAAAAATCCATCGCGCAAATCGAGCTCGAGCACTGAACAAAACTCGGCTCACTCGGAAGACGGGGGCCGAAAATCACAAGTCTAAAAGGCCTTGATTGTCTTAATTTGAGCTTAAATCAGCCCATTAAGCTTAATTAAAGAAAAACCCAAATTAATTCAGTCAATTTGGAATTAAATAAAAATTAAAGGATAAAACCTAAGCCAAAACCCATTAGGACTAGGAAGCCCGGTCAATTAACCTAGGGTCGAGATATAAATATGTAATTATACCCCTCACTCAGAAGAGGCTCTCATAATTCCCAGAGTAGATTTTCAAGAGAGAGGTTGAGGGGCTTCATAGAATTCACGACACCCATAGGCGGCTACAAAGAAAAAGAGAGGCAAGAGGGCCATTCATTCAAGACGGAGATACACGGCCATAGATCAGAGAATACAGAGAACTCGTGAGAGTTTGGCCGCAATAGAAAAAGCGGAAAGAAACTCCTCCCTTTTCAGTCTTGGGAGATTTTCTTCGTGATTGCACTCCCTTATCATGGCTGTTCTACGCTGCTGGACCTTCACGCTTAGCCATAGCTCCGATGAGTCCATACATCCCTGCAGCCATGCATCAGCATACTTGGCTATCCCACAGCTCCCTTATCGATCCAGACCAGCCCAGTTTTGGTTCTTGACGACATCGGCGAGTCTGGTGAGCACCCAACGAAATAGTCTAGGATCTACGCTCTCTCGAGTCCTGTTAGCATCCTCCAAGCAATTCCTGCGTCTTTCAAGTTTCCCGGTTTCCAATATCTCGAGCTTGGCCATTCCACAAGGAAGCTCACACACATGACTAGTCCCTCTCTCACTCTCTACACGTGAAGAACCTAAAAGGAATACATAGCACAAATCCAAAGGGAGTCAAAAGTCAAAGAGGTGGTCTTACAAGAAAGTGGAAGAGTGATAGAAGAGGAGAAAATAAGTGGAGGAGCAATTTATCATTTTTAGGCAGTCTCAGTCAACGTAAGTTCAAGACCACCTGGCATCTGTCCTTCTCGGCAATTGCTCATCGACAAATCGAAGAAATCAAGCACCACCGAGATAGCCACCAACGAGTCCTTCAAGAGCATCCCTCGGCGAGTCTAGCCTGCAAGCGTTTCGGTGCTCTATCCAGCGAATTGCTGCCTCCCACCCTTACTGCCACACTGACGAGCTGCTCGTAATCCGCGCGCGTTCCCGATTGGCCGCAAATTCAAATTTGGAAAGATATCCACAAATTAGGTAAGATTCTCATCTATAGTCTTAGAATATTCAGTTTCCTAATCTTTCGGGTATTTGAATATTTCCTGAATATTGCGTGGATTGCTAGATATCTTAGGATAATGTGTGTTATATCCACAATATTCGAAAATATCCAAAATTAGGAATTTTTCCTAATTTGGCAACATATCTGGACGACTATCCGACCTTATTCTTAAGGTACGATACGCAACGATACGGAAAATCGTTATCTTATCCATAATCACTTGGATACGATAATAGATTTTATTTGCTTTCCAAATTTGAACAATCAGCTTTTCATCGATATCTGTAACCCTATAGATATGACCGTTAGTTTGATTTCTTTGCCTAATATGAATTTGATAAGAAAAATATTGCAGATTACGTGGATTGTTTGAATACGGTTGTTATTTTTATTTGATTGCTTTCTTTGTTTTTAAATAAAGAAAATCCAAAAATTTGTTAGTTAGGATTTAAATTAGAAATTTTGCATGCCTAAGGAATCCTTAATATATCCAAAAGAATAAGATAATTATTTGATTTAAATTGGGATTTAGAGTAGCATATTTCCTAGTTTAAATTAGAAATTGTTTTAATCTTAGTAGATTATTTAGGATATTTAGGATAGAATAAGTCATTTTCCCTAGGATAGATCAAATTCTTAATTTGAGTAACTTTTAATTTCGAATTTTAATAAAAAAATATCAAAAAAAGAAGTTGTTAGATTACATGTTTTTTAGGCATTTTTAATTTCGAATTTCATTTGAAATTACCAAAAATAAATCATTTGTCCGTCATTAGAATTATGTCACGTCATCGCATGACATATAGTTTGCATGTTAGGTTACATTAATCGCATATTAATTTTTGAACGTCATTACATATAGATTAGCTTTCATTTAAATAAGTGAAAATCAAAAAAATATTGAGTGAACTGCTTGTTAATTGAAAATCATATTAGGATTGTTGATGTGATTTTCTAGCTAACAATACATATGCTTACGTTGCTTCGAGGTAAGTAATTCTCTCAATCTTGCAATTTATTTAATGTTTTGATTATTGGGTGTTACTTTGATTGTTTGCGTACCCGTATGATCACCTCACATGCTAGTGACTAAGTTAAAATGAATCCAAATTGTCTACCAAAATATTTTTTGAAAAGAAAAGGTACCGAAAGGGCGTTAGTCTAGATCTAGCGTAATCAAGTCCCCGAGCTTAGAATCTCTGGTTCGTAGGAATAAAACATATCTCCTGATATTTTATTTAGGTTTCTAATCGACCTACCACAAATAGATTAATGGCGATTCCAAGCATGAAAATATTTGTATGTTAAAAACTTAAATTCTAAGTTGCGAATTGGTAAGGCTTGGGATGGCCCGAGTTAAGCTTAGTTTTAATAATCCATTAGCCAGAGAGAAAATTTAGTTTGCGACATGGTGTTAGTGGTGCTAGTTGTTTTGGTGGTCGAGTGTGCCGGTGCAAGCACAACATGTGCCTTGTTCTTGGACCAGCATGTACTAGTGCACTCCAGCAAATACTGGTGGTGCACAAGATGCTCCAATTCCTTACATCGTCTAGTGTTTCGTATATGTGTGTTTAGTAGCTTACATTGTGCTAGTGCACAGGGGATAGGCTCGAGGATTGTATACAAAAGCGGTCAAGTACATCGATGGCCAAGCATAATGCATTTAGTATGTTGTGGTGCATTACAAGTGAAAAAAAAAAAGTGAAATGAACTTAACCATTTTTTTAAACTTGTGCAACACAAGCGAACACTTTTGAACCATGATTGGCACTTAAGTGATCACTTTTCGAAAAACTTGGTACTCATGTGATCACTAGTTACAACTTATGGTATTGAAATGATCACTCGACAACTTGTTCACTCCTTATTTCGACTAGTGTTTGCAACAAATATTGCAGCAGACTAGCAAACTTTACCGGCAAACCAAGATTGACAATACACAGCTAATCAAGGAAACTTGCAAGTGCTCACAACCAATGAATTCCAATCTTCCATTTCCACCGTAGATTGTATACAAACAAAAATTGCAGAAAACCTACAACCCAAATATACTTATAAATTACACAATACAAGTATATAATCCACTAATCTTCACAATTATGGTAGACTAAGATATTCATTCTAATCACTCACTTTATATTTGAGCATAAAATAGACCAAACAAGACAACGACAATACAATCAACAGTTAATAACACTTTCTTTCTCTTTTCATATTTGAAACTTCCTTCCTCAAATGTTTGGCCAGAGATGCTAAGCCCTTCATTTCTGCTTGCATATAGTCCACATCTCCAACTCGTCCGTTAATGTAAGTGGAGGTTGATGCCGTCCTTCAAGTAGCCCCAAGATCACCTCCGTCACTCGACTGGAGAATTTTGCATCGATCCATTTGAAATATTTGCACTTCGAGCCTTCTTTATACTTAGCGAATTCATGAAATCTTTTCCCAAGATTCAACCGAGTCCAATATGTTCTTCTTGAACTCAGTAATCCACAATAACAATTACACTCACCTTCTTCTTCGCTTCGTTAAAAGGAAGTTGAGCTACTGCTGAAGCTCTTGCCCTCCATTTATAAGTTTCAACACTTAATTTGGGGGGCACCGAAATAGGGTAAATTCGGTCGATTAGGGTTTTCAATTTGCTCTTCTATTTTAATTTGGAGATTTAGTGTTCTTATTTGGGGGAAATAAGCTAAACTACATCGTTTCAAAGTGTGCATGCTAACTGTACATATTGACTAAACCTTCGGCGAGCCACATCGACTTCAGAAACTAATAAAAAAAGCCACGTCGGATTTTCGGCCAAATTAACCGGAGTTGACACTTGAATGATCGTTTTTCAAAAAGTTTGGCACTTAAGTGATATTGATGAAACTTTGGCACTAAAGTGAGCGCCGTACATAACTTTTGACATTTGTAGTGTCCTTATTTCTCCCTTTGGAGCTTAACTTGATAGAGTATCTCTATTTAATAATAGGCAACATGGTTGGCGTGATAATGAACCAATCCAAATGTTTGCCTAGGATTAGGAATTGCAACCACCTTTGCGCTTAGAAAAGAGAATCGTCTTTCATTGGCTCCTTTCTCTCCATTTGACTTGCGTTTTATAACGAATTAATGCGCAAACCCCCTCTTTGAAAAAAAAAAAAAACTTAGAGGGAATGGCGGACAGGTTATTTTATGCATAAGAACTTGTCGGACAAATTATCCAAAAAGTTTTAAACTTTATTGTACTTTTGCCAATTCAGTCTTTAACCTTTTAATTTTGCCAATTGAGTCATAAACCTGTGGAAAAATTTCAAATAAGGGCCTGAAATGCCCTCATTTTCTTAATAAGCGTTTGAAGTGACTTTTATGTCAAATAAGGGTCTAAAGTGGCATGTGAGTTTCAAATAAGGACCCGAAATGATCATAAAAGTCCCAAATAAGGGCCTGACCTTGCATGTTGCTCGCCGGTCATTGATCGGCAAAATATTCTGGCCGATCAAGGTTATTTTCGTCAAAAATCATTTTAATTTTAAATTATTTTTATTTAATTTTGTTTTTGTTTACTTTTTTTTCCTTTTTTTAGTTTTCTCTTTATTCTGGGAACGGTTGCACGAAGGCGACTCTCGCCCAATCTGGCAAGGGCCACCCTCGCTGGCAACAGGCGAGGCCACCCGCTCCTAGATTTAGCGAGGGTGAGGCCGCCCTCGGTAGCTGCCGACGAGCTCACTAAGACTGCTGACGAGCTCGCTGAGGTGAGACTAGCCTTGCCCAGGGCGAGGGTTGCCTCGCGCAGGTGAGGCCATCCCTCGCCTGTTGTCGGCGAGGGTGGCCCTCACCAATCGGGCTGGGCAAGAGTCACCTAGCCCTTCCTAGGATCGACCACCGGCGAAGAATAAAGAGAAAACCAGAAAAGAAAGAAAAAAGTAAAAGGAAAAAAAGAAAAGAGAGGAAAAAAATTCAAAAAAGTAAAAAGATGAAAATGCCATTATCGTCCAATAAACCAGGTCCTTTTTTAAAATAGATATAGCCACTTCATACCCTTATTAGAAACAAAATCCACTCAGATCTTTATTTGAGAAAATAAGGGTACTTTAGGTCCTTATTTGACATAAAGTCCACTTTAAGCTCTTATTTGAGAAAATGAGAGTACTTTAGGCCCTTATTTGGAATTTTCTCTAAACATTTTCACGTATTGCCAGCTAAATCCATCTAGCCAATTTTGGCCAGAAATTGATGAAGTGAACGCTGGTCGTCCTATGTGGCACAGTCGGCATGACATTGACATTTTAAATAATATTTTAATATTTTTTCAAATACTTTAATATTTTTATTACTTTAGTTTATAAATCTTTTACTTCTTTTCTTTTGTTTGTTTTTTTTACACCTCTGACCGGAGAGGCATCTCGGCCCACGCTTGGATTTGGTGAGGGCGAAGGCTACGACGAGTCTGATGCCCTCACCAGTGCCCCTCGCTTGTGCCCCTCATGTGTGGCCGGCAAGGTCTATGACACCCTCACTCAAACCAAGAGAGGGGCTCGTGGCCCTTGCTTGTGGCCATGTCGGCCCTCACTTGGATCTAGGTGAGGGCGTGGAGGCCCTTTGCCAACCAGAGGTGTAAAAAAAACAAACAAAAGAGAAGAAAAGAGAAAAAGGAAAAAGAAAAGGAAAAAATAAAAATAAAATCGAAAAATATTAAAATATTATTAAAAATATCCACGTCATTGCTAGCTGAGTCACGTAGAATGGTCGAACTTCACGTCATCAATTTCTGACAAAATTAGCCGAATGGACTCAATTCGTAAAATATGAAAATATTTATGACTCAATTGACAAAATTAAAAGGTTTATAACTGAATTAGTAAAAGTGCAATGAGTTTAAAACTTTTTAGACTATTTTCCCGAACCTAGCTCAAGGAGGGGAATAACAGCTGGAAGCGGGTTCCCCCTCTTACTAAAACTACAGAATGTTCTTGTGAAGTATGGAAAATACCACATATATAAGTAGTGATTACAGTTTCCTTTCATCCAGCTCAAATTACAAGATTGCCCCTTTCATGCTCGGGCATATGGGTAGGGAGTAATTCAATTGACACGATTTGATATTTGACTTTAACTCAACTTTGTACTCGATTAAATCTTCGTTAGCTCATAGGCTATGAATATATTGTTGGCATGTATCCTACCAGCTTAAGCTTTTAGGAAAAAACGATTCATCTAACAAGCTAGCTCGATCGAGCTTTTGATGATGTTTACTTGAGCTCAGATCGAAATGTATTGAACGAGGACAAGTTCGACTCCATGGCTTAGCATGTTTCAACCAAAGATTGAATCGAGCTGGATGCTCGAGCTCAAATTGTGAAGATACTCCATAATTGGAAAAACCAATGCATTAGAAACTCTTTGAGCGACACCCACCGTTTGGTTTTTGGGGACCCACGTTAGGCATGACAGATTCTTCTGTGGCGCATCAGGAAGTCGTATCGCAAATGCATCCATCCATCGATTGATGAGTCTACCGAAAATGAAGTCTTATTCCCATTATTCTTTTGGAAACCAAACCATCTAAATGAGCAGATATTTACGTACGACCGACTAGAGCAGGCAGATCTAGAAATCGAAAAGACGGCAATTGATGGTCCAAATTTACGTACGCACGGCTCCATGTGATGTTGAACCTATCTGTGATTGAATCTTTTATTATAAAGGTGATGTGCACTATATATCTTACTGATGCTACATCATTTTCAATTCATGAAAAACAAGCTCTCAATGATAGTACATGAAAAAGATGCATGACTAGGTGCAATCCACTCCTCAACTCAGACGAGGAGGTTGGAGGAAATGAACACGAAAATTATTAAAAAAGTTCTAAACTTATTGCACTTATTTCAATTTAATCTTAAATATTTCAATTTGATCAATTTAATCAATTTAATCTTAAACCTTTTGACAATTTGCCAATTTAGTTCTTCCGGCTAATTTTGGCCGAAAATCGCTAACATAGTGATCTAGTCACTGGCAGCCATTCTACGTGGCAAAACGAGCGCTGACGCGGATAATTTTTTATCTTTCTAAATTTTTTATGAAATTATTTTTTTTTCTTATTTTCTTTTTTGCCCTAACATGACGAGGGCATCAAACCTCACCCAAATCCAGGGTCGTGGGCCTTGCGTGTGGTTGGTGAGGCCTGCGACACCGGCTCAGGGTTAGAAAGAAAAGGGAATGAAAAGAAGAAAAAGAAAAGAATATAATAATAATAAATTTGGAAAAAAAAAACTCGAAAGATTTTCAATGTCAGCACCGACCACGCCATGTAGGATAGCCAGCGTTGACTAGTCTGCCACGTTAGTGATTTCCGTTCAAAATTGGCTAAAATGACTAAATTGACAAATCATCAAAAGTTTTAGAACTAATTTGGGACAATCATCGAGAGGTTTGCGACTGAATTGCCAAGACGCGAGAAGGCTTTGGACCAAATTGCCTAAATTGAAAGGTTTAGGACTACATTACACAAGTACAATAGATTTAAGACTTTTTAAATAATTTTCACTAAAATGAAGAGTTGGAACACAATGTGTTAAATATGTCTTGAATTTTATGTACTTGGTCCGGTTTATGACCCGACCCAACATATTTTTGTGCGACTCGAAAGTGGAAAGGGAATTGAGATTTGGTTTGCGACGCCGAAGGGTTGGGCTGATAGGCCTAACCCGTAGCAAGCGAACAAATTTCCAAAGTGGACCACACGAGCTGGAGGAAGCAAACCAATGCGTGGGGGGTTCGGGGGCGTAGCCCCCGAGAAAATTTTCGGGAACCTTATTTGTACAGTGGCTAGGTTTTCTCATTGTTATACAGAGAGTTTTGTTAGCTGTAAGCTTTTAGTCGTTTTTCGACTTCTGAAAATTGTACTCTCGTCGATTATAGTGGAATTTGTCTTGCCTTGCCCGTGGATGTAGATCACCTTGTGATCGAACCACGTAAATCCCTGTGTTCTATTTTCTACTTTTCCGCATCTGTTTCCAACACAATGGCTAATTTCCTGATTATTTATCCATCGTGTACATAGTCAAAATTTAATTTAGCCTTAGGTTTAGCATCTGCCGACTAGACTTAATCAATGAGCGAATCTAAAAGGACCGAGCTTACCACCTACCCTATGTGTCTTTACCGAAACCCGTCCATGGCGTAAATAAAGCTTTTGTATAAAAAGGGTTCGGCTTGAGTAGGTTTTGGACGAGCCCAGTTGGGTGGACCCGGTGCAAGAACGAAATGGCTTGCCTAGACCTGTCTGTTCCTCCTTTCGAGCCGGCAGGGTTCAATAGGCCCACTGCCATCAGGATGCTCACCGAATGTTCCGGTCGAGTACTAACTACAACGTCTAAGTCGTGATCTCTCCCTAATGCATATTATACCCCTTTTTTCCCATCGGCAACAGTCAGTTTTATCGACGTCGTCGTGTTTTGGATCTCTTAACTCTATACTTGTCCAACATGATTCTCAGGAACAGTAAAATTCATCATCAATGTTCGTTGAATTATAGTGGGAATCGCCCAGCTTTTCAGAGATTCGGGAAAGGGAACTGACGGGGATGGCTCTCCAAGGAAAGAGACGCAGCCATTCTGGTCAATAACGTGAGCAGCGTACGAACCATTCCACGCCACTGCACTCCCGCCCTTCGAATTGCATCTTGACCACCACCATTCACTTTCTTTCAGTTTGAGCCGAACCTGGCCATGGGATTTATTGCATGGACGACGCTCTCCCTGTGTGGGCTTCCGTCGCCATCGCCACCGCCCGTGTCGGGTCATTCTTAGAGTACGACCCAAACACATTGCCACCGTCAATCGTACCACCGCTTCCAAGGGTGAACACAGCCTCGCGGGATTCACGTGAGGGGGTTGTTGAGCGAGAATTATCAGGCATGGCGAGTTTTTTTAAAACACCGGCTGTTAACCCATGAGCACCGGAGAACGCATCAAAGCGTGTATAAAAGCGTCGAATGTGTCTTAATGCGACGTGCTGATATAAAATAACATGTTTACTAGTGTAATTAAACGTGCGAACGTGCAATAAACATGTTAAAAGGGTCTATCCATGCACGACACGTATGTTATTCATGTATAAACAAGGTTATCCGAGAATCGATCAGCCCAATCTTGGAGAAATTACCAAAAAAAGTCAATTCACTTCTATACTTTTTTTTGGTCAATTGAGTCTTAAAACTTTTGCATAGTTCATCCGGTCAATTTTGGCCGAGATTCAATAGCATGGCATCGCCAGTGCTCACATGGCCAATTTTTATAATTTTTTAAAATTTTATGAACTTTAATATAATTTTATTTTTTCTCTCAATTTCTTCCTTTTTTTTCTATTTTTCATTGTGGCCGGCGAGGCTCATCGATAGACGAGGTCGACCTCATCAACCATGGGCAAGATCAGACTTCGTCAAATCCGGCGAGGTCATGCCTCGCGCAGCCACCGACGAGGACAACCCTCGCCAGTGGCCGGGTGGGTGAGGCTTGCCCTCGCCGGATCTGGCGAGAGTCGAGCATGGTCGGTAAGGCTTGACCTGTACTAGCGAGGGCAAGGTCCATAATGATAAAACAGGAGAAAAAAAAAGAGAAAAAAATTGATAAGATTTTTAAGAGACCATAAAAATTGTCCACGTTAGAGTCGGCGATGCCACGTCGGCGATTTCTGGTCAAAATTGACCAGATAAATTGAATTAACAAAAATGCAAAAGATCTAGGACTCAATTAACAAAAACAAAAAATATCGAGGACTTAATCGGTACAATTGCAGCGACTTTAAGGCTTTTTCCGATTAATTTTCCCTGCCTGACTTTCGAGTTAAAAGAAATCCAGACGTGGTGGCGACAGATGGATGTGGCGATGGGGCTGCTTGTCTTCCGCACCTTGTTTGTTTGTGTGCGTCATCAGACGCGGATCCCGTGGCAGGAAGTAGGGATACGAATTCAAAGCAGCCATCACTCTCGATTCCGACCAATCCTCCATTGCATGTCTGGTCAATGGCAAGAAAAGCGTGGTCGGTTTGCTGTCTTCCCGTGAATTTCGTTGTCCTTGATTTCATTGGCTTTGGGTTAGCTCATTGCCCCATCCATTGTCGATGAACAGTTTCTCTTTTTCCGGGCTATTTTCTTCTCCCCTCTCTTTCTCTGTTTTTTTTTTTTCACTATTTCGTGAGATATTAGGTACAATTTCATTTCTCAAAACAAAACGACCCAAGAAGGCAATTGGAGAGTCCGGCCAGGTTGTTGTTTCTTTTCTTTCCGTTTGTCTCGTCCTACTTTGACTCACTCTCAGACTTTCGTTTTGTTTCTCCGCGGAGCGTGAGAGTCGAACCCCGGACTTGAAGCTAGACGCGCTCACCTCCAGCCCCCTCTCTAAGAAGGTGGGGATTCGAACCCCCTACCTCTCCCTTCCCATGTGGTAAGGGTGGCCAAGGTGAGACGGGTATTTTTGTCTTATGAATTTTTATTGAGAAATTGCTTTGAGGCTGCTCTCGTTAAGCAATCGAGTAAGCAAATAATTCAATTCGAATGGACCAATTACCCTTGTGATAAGCATATTTAATGTTATAAAAAAATTGAATATTCTCAAGTTTTTATAAGCGGGCGACGCTATTTTTGCCCCCATATGACTAGTCCATTCCATTTTCTACATAAAGACAAATTTGTCGTCCGTCAATCAATTTCAATTAAAATTGATGGTGATATGCACAACCGAAGTAAAAGTTTATAAATAAGTGATTTTTTTAAAAAAGTGTCTATCTTAAACTTTTTCTAGATTTTACTTGACAATTGAGACATAGATTTGCTCAGCAACACAAAAAAAGAACTGGTTTCTAGGACAACACTCATTTCTACGAAAGTAAAATCTAACAATAAACAAAAAAGATTAGTGTCTTTAATAGTGGAAATTTCCAAAAAAAAAAGTCATAAACTTATCGCACTTGTGCCAATTCAATTCTAAACCTTTTAATTTGACTAAGTTAGCAATATTTTTATGATTTTCCAATGTAGTCATTCCGATCAATTTTAATCGAAAATCGCTGGCATGGACGTCGGTAGTGCCACGTAAAACTGTTTGCGTTGACGTGGACAATTTTTTATAATACTTTTTAGTTTACACATGATACTCACAATAAACAGAACAAAACATGTGAACATTCTTATTTATGACAACTAGATCGAACGTAGAAATAGAAAAAAAAACTAGGAAAGTAAATAAATTTGAGCCCACTACTTTAAATTGCAATCGAATGATAGAGGGCAATTTTGCTTCTTCTTTTTTTTTTGTGAGAATTGGATGGATCTAGTCATATGTGGGATAGAATATATTCAACTAATATGTCGGAGCATCGTTATCAAGACCCTCGTTGTATTAATGGGTGGATTGGTAAGGTCGACTTAGTGGGGAATCACAATTAAAAGACCTCTCTCATTTATGGTAGGAGGAAAAAAAATCATATTTTTAGGTAAGTAAATCTCAAAATACATGAATTACCCAACTGGATCTCATGGATTAGAATTCATACGGGTGACGTGTATAGAGTCGTTTGCGATTGGTGGTGTGAAGAATCGAACCCATGTCGACCGCTAAATTCAAAACACATGTGTCAGCTCTCCTTCAAAAAAGAAAAAAAAAAGTTGGGAAAGGAGCAGCTATTCCACTTTTGGACCTACGAAATTGGCCCAACAACTTCATTGAAGGATCATAGTCCCAGCACACCTCTTACAGGCTCGGACGAATCCTTATAAGTTTTGGCCCAAATGGCCCAGAGGACACCTTCATACAGGGCTGAGCTTTCAATGTTGAATCTCTCACTATTCGGGACTCACTACAGCAGGTCCTTTTCTTAGGCTCAATTTGCCCGATAGCGCGTTTGTTTCGAGGAAAATTCAGACGAATCGAAAGGTATTTTCCTAGAAGTTACCATTTGCATTGCCCACGGAACGAGTCGACGAAAAGAAAGTTTCATCGTCAAAGAAAACGTTTGGGCATCGGCTGTCGTTGATAATGACAATATTTTCTCAATCTTGGACAATGACACGAGGCCCATTGCCTTATCTATATTAATTTCGAGTCCTCAGACTTGTGCGATGAGGTTTCAGTCCACGACTTCCTCTCTCTCTCTCTCTCTCCCCAGCATTTGCTTGAATGCCGTGGTTTAGTTTTTAGTGATGAACAAGTCTGCTTTAGGTTTGTCTACGCGAGTTCATTGAACTACCATACTAATCTCACGAACTAGGTAAAAACGCAATCAAATCCTCAACCCATCGATAGCTTAAGCGAGATACCATTTGAACCGAACTTTCATATCGTGCATCTAAAATTTTATGCACGAAATGTTAAGGTCTTGAGATTTTTTTTCCCTCACGTCGAGGCTCAAACTCTGATACATAACTTAAGTTGAACGTCACGCATTAACTGGTTTTTTGTTCACTAAGCTGGAATCGCGGGTCGTGAATCAATGTTCTCTCTAAGGCAAAGTGACGGGGGATGGGTGAATCAATCGTGACATTCTTTGATTTACTTTCCATCAAGAACGTCTTTTCACATGCCACATTTTCATTTCCTCAAACTTACGGTGCATTTGTTTCACGCAAAATATAACGTTTTTAGAAAATATTTTTCGGAAAATCATTTTCCAGGAAAATAGTTAATTTTCCTTTATTCGGTAATATGTGATCGAAAATATTTTCTGGTGTTTGGATCTCATTTGGAAAATTATTTCAATTCCATGATTTTATCTCAGGCAAAAAAAATTTCGATTTTTTTTATATATTTTTATTTTTAAAAATAAAAAAAACGAACCAAAAGAAAAGAATAAAATATTAAAAAAGTAAACGAAAGCAATTTCGGAAAGTGTTTTCACTTTCTTAGATTAGGAAATTCACTTTCCTAATTTTATACATTCGAAAAGTATTTTCAATTGACTAATTATTTTCGACGAACAAAACAAGTAAAAATCCAAAAAATGGATTCCCCAAAAATACTTTCGTCGAAACGAATGCCCCCTTATTCACCGTTCGAATGCACACTTGCAGAACGCCGAAGTATATAAAATTGCAGATGGGTGCGGTCCATATCAGACATTCAGATCTCAGAGTATGGGGTCACTGCTCACCGGACGAGACGAGAGCATGTTAGCGTGCCAGCCTTTGCATTGTATGGGGTAAGTAGCGTGTCGACCCATCATGCATGGTCACGGAGAGACCGGATGAATGGGGTCCGGGTTCATCGAAACGACACGTAGCCCAGAAGTCCCAAATCGGCCAATAAGTCAAAAAGCCCGAGGTTAACCAACAGTCTTGGATGGTAGCATGCGACAACCCCCGTTCTTGGAGAAAAGCCCACGAACAGATGGCCATAATATCACGTTCAAGTTGTCGGGCTCATGAGAACGAAAGCTCCGCGGTTTCTGCTATATAAACTGACACCGTTCTACGACGGAACACCAACGACCTGCAGGTATCTCTAGACAGAGAGCTTCATACAGCAAATCGATACCGCGCAGGTTCGAGGAGTTGGGAGAGATATAGATATGGTGGTCAAGGTGTATGGCTCGACCAGAGCGGCTTGCCCGCAGAGGGTGATGGCGTGCCTCTTGGAGAAGGAGGTGGAGTTCGAGATCGTGCACGTCGATCTCGATGCCGGGGAGCAGAAGAAGCCTGAGTTCCTCCAACGACAGGTACATTGGCTAGTAGCGAATCAGGAGCACATTAAAATACTCGTAATGCACATTCGTTCCATTATTACATGAAGGAACGGAGAAAAGAAGTGGGGGATAATAATAAACTTGTAGTAAAACACCGTGGAT
This sequence comes from Syzygium aqueum, assembly GCA_031216185.1. NCBI lineage: Eukaryota > Viridiplantae > Streptophyta > Magnoliopsida > Myrtales > Myrtaceae > Syzygium > Syzygium aqueum. Next base: position 40,568,316 of record CM062236.1, read on the forward strand.
GCACGGAGTGAGATATAACCATAAAAGACAGGTCCCAGGAGCAGAATCACTACTTCACTACTACCCATAGGGGCTAGGGGAGTTCTGTTTTCTCTCTTTTGTATTATTTTAGAGATTCTTTCACATATTCTGGCTGACAAAACCTCTGTTCTTTTTCGTTAGCCTTTTGGTCAAGTTCCGGTGGTGGAGGACGGCGATTTCAGGCTTTTCGGTAAGATCACGTGTCAACAACTCGTGCCTTCGATCGAGGAAAAATGGACAAAGAAACACTTGCAACCCATTTGCTTCCGTACTTCTCGAACTGACGTGTGTATAGACAATGATTATGTCATGTCCACGATTGTGCAGAGTCGAGGGCCATAATAAGGTACTATTCAACCAAGTACGCCGGCCAGGGGGCTGACCTTTTGGGCGCGACCCCGGAGGAGCGGGCCGTGGTGGACCAGTGGCTCGAGGTGGAGGCGCACAACTTCAACGACCTGGCCTTCAACCTCGTGTTCCATCTGGTGATATCGCCGCACATGGGCCTGCGCAGCGACCTGGCGTTGGTCCACAGCTGTGAGCAGAAGCTGGGGAAGGTGATGGACATATACGAGCAGAGGCTGTCCAAGAGCAAGTACTTGGCCGGCGACTCCTTCTCGCTGGCCGACCTCAGCCACTTGCCCGCGATCCGGTGCCTCACGGAGGACGCCGGGCTCGGCCACTTGGTCAAAGAGAGGAAGTTCGTGAACGCTTGGTGGGATGACATCTCGAGCCGGCCCTCGTGGAAGAAGCTGCTGACCCTTCTTTGAGTGTCTTGGGAAAAGCTCTCGTGGACTTCACTTGAGAACTTATTAAGCCTCTTGCTTGTTAGATGCTTGAAATAATTAAGGGTGTGATGCTTGAAATAATTAAGGGTGTGATTGGTTTGGTGAAAATATCGCAATAAAGAAAAATGCTTTTCGGGAAATCCTTTTTTAGAAAAATATATTTCCTAATCAGGTTGGGAAAAATTCATTTTTCTAACTTTAAGGATGCATAATTTCTTTAACCGTAAGTGATTTTCCGTTGACCGATTATTTCCAGCAAATCAAACGCACGAAAGTTTGGAAAATTAATTCATGGAGCAACACGCCAAAATATCAAATCCGACATTCAGTAGAAGTCTCTCACATCATTTAGTCTATTGATTTTACAAACGAATCTTAATATGTTCGACATTGTTCTTATCGTGTAAATGAGACTTCCTCTTCTTCTTCTTTTTAACATATTTAAATTTTTAGGAGAATGATCATGACAAAATTGGACCATAAAAATGGGCAAAAAATTATTAGATTGACTCAGAATAAATAGTGCGCTAAAATATACAAAGTTGTGCTTTGTATAATGAAATCCACGTGAGTCGCAATGTTTTTCTAGATACGAGCTGCTAAATTCATAAGTACCCGACAAAGATTTAGAATTTTCTTTACACGGACGATGTATATTCTAATTTTTTTACAAAAAAATTATGTCCTTCCTCATCCTCCATGCTGAAGTTGTTCAAAAACCTCATTGGCCTTAGATGACTTGCTCTATGTTGATTAGTGTGGCTGCACAACCATTAATTTTCCTTTTTCAATATAGGGATAGGAGCCCGATCGAAGACCTAGCTGGTTACTTGAAAGTCATGTAAAACCCTGCGGGTGCCCATAAGATCAGACATTCGATATGTACATATAATCTCGATGGAGCGATTTTGTACGTTGTTGGTGGGATCCAATTAACTTTCCTCTTCTCACGGAAAAGTGGTCTGATCGAGGAAAAAAGAGCGAGAGATCGAAGTCAGTCAAAATGGACGAATTGTTGTCTAGACCGAAATGGTAACAAATGAGAGTTGGTGCGTGCGTCGGTAATGAAACTAATATGACTAAACTGTCTTTGCCAAAGTAGAACAAGAGCACAAGATCATAAAAACCTTTTACCAAGCGTTTCTACCAGAGTTAATACCATGAAAAATCCCAAACTGGTACGTCTATAATAAATTAACCACAAGCTGATTTTTTAACAATCAAAAATCCAAAATTAATACACTTATGATAAATTTATCCTCAATTTACCTCCGTTAGTTTCCGTTAAATTGGATTAATATCACGAAAAATCATAAATCGGTACACTCGTAAGCTATCACGTGTCATCCAACTTAATAATTTGACAACTAATAAAAAGTAAACCTAATACGGATATATCAATTTAAAATCTTTCTTGGTATTAACTCTTTTTTAGATGACTTGCCTATCACTAAAATTCGGAAGCCGCCGAATCTGGAAACAGATTCCCTGCTGCTAAGCTGGTTGAAACGGGGACCATTACATGATTGGACCGACAAAAATCATCAGAACCATCATGAGTCATGACCCCACGGTACCATCCGAAGACTTTTCTCTCTTTTGTTGGAGACGGAGGCGAGAGATGTGCAACGAGGTTGTTCTACCTTCGACGGGGAGCTGCGCGGAAAGAGCGAACCTCTGGTCAGTTGGGACTTGGGAGGTCTCCTTCCAATTTTGGTTGTTCATGGCTTGAAAAGGGGGCAGAAGAAGACCCGGCGTTTATTCTCGGTTGATCTTACGAAAAATAAATGATTTAAAAAATACTTTCTAAAAATCGATCGCTTGTATCACTTAAAATAATTAATTACACAATTTCGTGGATGATTAAGATATTTTTTCGTTTATTCATTTCTGTAAATCCTTTAGGATTCCTCATAAGGATTCTCGAGAATCGGATGCCAATCCTCCCATGGCAGTAAATGCGTCGATCATAAATTTTTTTAGTTTTTTTGTGTCGCGGACTCGCGATCAAAAGCAATGTCTTCCGACGGGTTACGATCTACTCAACCGTCCCTTAATAGACCGTGGAACTTGCTAGAAAGTACACGTTTTCTTCGACTTTGCTATTTTTTGTTGTTTATTTACGTTTTTTCCTTTTTTAAAAAGAAAATTTAGGACACCAATCACATTCTTCGACATTATTTAATAAACCAATTTAGTGTACCGAATTACTTCTTGATAAGAGAAGATGATGATGTTCGGGCCGTGTCGACGAGAGGTTCAGCAGAGGCAATGAGCAGAGAAGCAAGTTTCTTGACCTTGTTCACGTAGGCCTTCCTTGTGAAGTTGCTGTACTCGTTGGCTTCGATCTCGTCCAGGATCTGCCGGTACAGCAACAGAGACGCCCACACCTGCATTACCAAACGAAATGAAAGAAAATCAACTTGCAGGGACGCACAACCAGCCATTTATGGTGATATGGCTTCGGCTTATTTAGATTAGTGAAAAGGTTTGGGTGGCTAACCCGCCATCCGCTCGCTGCGTTCAGCTCGGCAACTCCTTTCTCGGCCTCATCATGGAACATCGTCGCCTGCCTGATCTGATTCTTCATGAAGTACCTCCATTTATCTGTGACCTTCCCGGCGAATGCGCCGTCGTCCGAAAGCCCCGCCTGGGCTAACTCGTCTTGTGGCAGATAAATCCTTCCTCTTCTTGCGCTGGAAATTATCGGGCACATCGAAAGACGACCCCGTCGTCAGGAGATCGGGACAGTAATATGCTTACGGTTGACAATCGCCAAACCAACTAGAGGGTTTTGAACATTTAAAGAGAGAGAGGGAGAATCCATTCTTCGGTTGTAGACAAACGCCGCAGGCTTAGATATGTTGTGTTGCGAGGGGATTGAAGAAGGGCGGCGCAAATTAGCTTGGTGCAAAAACTATGGTTTACCAATGTTACTGCAACTTTTCGCATATGTTAAATTGTCATCAGGTTGTGCTGTATTTCATTGCTTAGTTACTCACGACAGACCCGAATACTCAAATTAAGCGGGGGACCTTTCCCTTACCTGTCCTCATTATGAGATTCTTATTGCCTCTGGTAAAAACATAGTTTTAGTTCACACCAAGACATTCTTGACAACTTCAGCCAAACATGAAATAAGTACAGCATATGAAGTAGGATGGGCCTGAACTTACTCTTCGCCGATATCCCTGAGAATGTTGGTCAGCTGATCAGCTGTTGCCAAGGCCAATGCTGCATGATGGATACGCTCCGTCATTGCCCGGGAGTCGGGTGCGATTCCCATGACTGGAACGCTCATGAAACCCACGGTCCCCGCCATAGGATAGCAATAGTGATATAGCCCGTCAAAGTTCTCGTATGGTGATTTCCTGAGGTCCATCCTCACCCCTTCAATCATGTCTTTAAATGGCTGCAACAACAGGAGCCACAACGGCATGCCTCCTTGACACTACTTTACACCAGCCAAACGAGTTCATATGCCTACGATGTTCCACATATAACTGTACTCTGAAACTGCTCCAAAGCCATATCCTAGCTAATCGACAGATCACGGAGAGATATTTGAAGAGTTCACTTGGAGACGAGAGAATTGCGGGAAAAATTGCACCACGAGTCCTAAGCCATATGTAAAGAATGCAATTGAGTTGTAATTGTTTCAATTGGTTCGATCAAATTCTTACCTTCACACAAAAGTACAATCGAATCTTAAATCTTTTAATTGGTTCAATTGAGTCCTCAATATTTATCAAAAAATGCAAATGACTACTCCAATAATGTTGAAAAGCATAATTTAGGGATGCCGCATAAGTACCTTTTGAGTGACACTTAGGCAATTTGATGTATTATTCATTGAAAAGACTTGCTTGCATTTTTAAAGAAAATGTTTAGGACTTGATTGAACCAATTGAAAAATTTCAGTCTCAATTGCAATCGGTGCATAAGGTTTGGGACTTCCTGTGGAATTTTCCGTTCTAGGGGCACCCCAAACGAAGCAAGTTATGAAATGCTTAGACATGATTCATCAACAACAGATCTCTTAAAGGACATCCGAAACTTGAATGTCGATCGGGAATTTGGCAAGGGTGTCTGATAAAGCATCATCAATCACATCAAATAGACGCCCTTGGAAAAGTTCTTCCAACCTCGATTCCCACCTATTTGAAGCATGAGGCGTCAGGAGAGAAGCGTTAGTCCTGCCTTCGAGATCATCCGTCCTCCTACACCAAACTGCGATCGACAGTTTTAAGAACGAGGTCTGCGTCGATGTACAAAACACATCCCTGCACAGTGCACACTAGTGCAAAAGTTATTCATGAATAAGTATGCATCAATCTCAAAAAAGACTTGAGGTTGGAAGAAAATGCGTAATGTAGGGCCAAATCAAGAATACTTGGACCGTCCACTATTTGCAGCCTATGTGTATATATTCTGAAGGAAAAGTCAACATCAGTGGAAGATGACAGCATACCAGTTACATACACAGACACCAGAACTTCGAATTGCTAAACATAAATAAAGAAACCGCAAATTACTAAATGAAGAAGAAACCACCAAATTCGTTGCCTTTGGACTGGAGAAAATATTCAGTGATTTGTGCACGCCATGTCCCGTGGGCATATGACATACATAAACTTACGTGGACCATTAATAGCGAGATATGTGGCTCTAACATGAAATAAAAAAAAAGCTATATTTTGGAACGCTCTCGCCTCTAGCGCCCTACGAATTGACTCTCTCTCCTTTGTGCCTGTACGAGGTGTGAGCAAGCAGGCAACGCAATTAATGCACACATTAATTGCTTTGTTCTCTCTCCTCCTCTCTCTCTCTCTTTCTCCCCCTCTTCCTCTCTCTCCTATTTCACATAAGTGTGAATGTTTTCACTTCGGACTCTTCTCCTTCCCAGAAAGCTTCCCCCTCCTTTCATCCTTCGTTCTTCGCTTTTGTTCTTCGCTTTCGTCGTCGTCAGTTCCGGAAACCGCCGGTGAAAAGCTGAAGGCTAGTCGCAGTGATTGAGTCTTGAGACCCCTCTGCCTTCACCTCTACGTTCCCACCTCCGTCCTCCTGCCTCTGCCTCTGCCTCCGCCTCCCCTCGTGGCCACCACCTCTCACTCGTCTACTCCGCTCTCCTACCTCCGCCTTCGCGATGGGACTTTGGATATCGTATAGAAGCAATTGTTGGGATTTTAGTATAAAAAAATCCATAAATTGTGAATGAAAAATATGGATGGAAATAGTCTCACATTGGATAGAAGTTATGATGGGATATGATTTATTTAGATGAGCCTCTCAAATGGGTTTAGGCCCCAAGGGGTACCCCATTTTTGTGCAAGGGAGAGGATCTACGTCAAGCTAGTTCGGTCCCCCCCCCACGTGCTCCGCTACCCTCCGGTCGGCTCGGACCGGACCCGGGCTCATTCTCTATCGGTTTTTTTATTTTTTCCTGAACAGACGGGTTTTGTTAGAAATTAATTAATTTTTTTTTGGACAAACAAATATGTCTGTTCATGAGGTTTGGTTCACCTGAACGTTGCTCGCGACTGTTCAAGAACCGAACGAAAACTGCTTCTATTAAAGCGAGTGCCCGTGACTGTTCACGGATTGAACGAAAAACCACTTCATTGCTCGCGACTCTTCATTTTCGCCATCTATAACCAGACTGTTCTGTTCGGTCTTGTGACTCTTTGTGGCATTTCTTATTTTCCCGCGAGACTTTTTCCCGGCACTCTCTACATATTTTTCATTTGTTTTCGCATGGCATTCTGCTGCATTTTCTTCATCATATTACGATTATTCTGTGAAGTTGCGCTCGAATATTTCCTTTGAAGAAGTACCGCTTCTTTGGAAAGGCGATCTGTTCTATCTTGAGAGACAATTGTTCAACAACCTTGAGTACCGGTAGAGGGGACAAATTGTCTTAAGGACACAACGTGAATTCGTTGGGCTCGGATCATTCGTCGATATTCGGATTACTCGTCAGAACGTGACTTCAGGTTTGTCGAACAACTTTATTTTGCATAGACAAACACTATTACCTGACAACAATCTTAAGACAATTTTTCGTGTTTGTATAATTGCATTTCTCAATCATTTCTATCTTCGTGTCAGAAATGGCTACAACATCAATGACACCTATTGCGTCTGTTCCGACTCATGAAGAGAAGCCAGAAAAGTTCAATGGGGCTGACTTCAAAAGATGGCAACAAAAGATGTTGTTCTATCTCACCACTTTAGACTTGGCAAGGTTCCTTATGGAGGATGCTCCGAAGTTGGATGAAGGAGAGGCAAACAAGGAACAGGTTGCTGCTGTAGATGCATGGAAGCATTCTGACTTCCTGTGTGGCAACTATATCCTCAATGGTCTAGACAATTTCCTCTACAACGTTTATAGTCCGTTGAAAATGGTAAAGGAGTTGTGGGAAAGTTTGGATAAGAAATACAAAACGGAAGATGCTGGGTTGAAGAAATTCATTGTCGGCAAATTTCTGGACTTTAAGATGGTAGATTCTAAAACCGTCTTAAGTCAAATTCAAGAACTTCAAGTGATCATGTATGACATTCATGTTGAAGGTATGATGATTAGTAAATCATTTCAAGTGGCTGCTTTCATTAAAAAGTTACCACCGTCTTGAAAAGATTTCAAGAATTATCTCAAACACAAGATAAAGGAATTATCACTTGAAGACTTAATTGTTCGATTGAGGATAGAGGAAGACAATAGGAATTTCGAGAAGAAAGTTAGTAGCAATCTGGCTGTCTCAAGGGCCAACGTTGTTGAAGAAGGATAAAAAACCAACAAGAAGAGAAAAAACTATGGACAGGGATCCGCCCAAGGCCTGAAAAAATTCATTGGCAAATGCTACAATTGTGAAAAGTCTGAACATCGTGCCAAAGACTGTAGAGCCAAGAAAAGAAAGATGACTCAAGCGAATGTGACGGAACAAATTTTCAATGGTGTTGATAATATCAATTTTACTGCTATGATATCCGAGTACAAAATAGTGGGAAACCTCAAAGAATGATAGATTGATACTGGAGCAACTCGTCATATATGCGCCAACAAATCTATGTTCTCATCATACACGCCTATGAAAGGTGATGAAAAACTCTACATAGGTAATTCATCAATCTCTAAGGTTGAAGGTGTTGGAAAGGTTGTTTTGAAGATGACATATGGGAAAGTTGTGACATTAAACAATGTGTTACATGTGCCAGACATACGCAAGAATTTAGTGTCCGAATCTCTTCTTAGCGAGAATGGTTTCAAGTTGGTGTTTGTATCTGATAAGCTTGTACTCTCCAAAAATGAGATGTATGTAGGAAAAACTGATCTTTAAAGGAAACAATGAATGCATTGTTGAATAGTTTCGGTTTACCACAGAATTTGTGAGGGGAAGCTGTTTTGACGACAAATTTTATTTTGAATAGAGTACCCCGAAAGACATAACAAACTCCCTATGAGAAGTGAAAAGGCAAAACGCTTAATTTGAAATATCTCAAAGTGTGGGGGTGCTTAGCTAAGGTTGCGATTTCTAAACCTAAAAAAGTTAAAATAGGACCGAAAACCGTTGATTGTGTCTTTATTGGATATGCTATTAATAGAAATGCATATCGATTTCTTGTTCATAAGTTTGAGGTCCCCGATATACATTAATACGATCATTGAGTCAAGGGATGCTTCGTTCTTTGAAAATATATTTCCGTATAACATAGTATATGAGCCAATTAACAATGATAAGAGGCATCGGGATACTACACCTAAAAGCGATCCTATAGAGGATGAACCTAGACGTAGTAAAAGACAAAGAACTTCTACGTCCTTACCAAAAAAAAAAAAAGAACTTCTAAGTTCGTTGGAAATGATTTTCTAACATATTTATTAGAGAATGAGCCTCGAACCTTTAAAGAGGCTAAGACATCTCCAGAATGCCCGTTCTGGAAAGAATCTATCAATAGTGAAGTTGAATCCATCTTGTCAAACCATACATGAGAATTGGTTAACCTTCCTCCTGGTAATAAACCACTACAGTGTAAGTGGATTTTCAAGAGGAAAATAAAAGCGGATGCTACTATTAATAAGTATAAAGTTAGGCTTGTGGTAAAAGGATACAAGCAACGAGAAGGCATTGATTATTTTGACACTTATTCACCTGTTACTAGAATTACATCTATAAGAATGCTAATTGCTATAGCAGCGGTGTATAGGCTTGAAATCCATCAAATGGATGTTAAAACGGCTTCTTTAAACGGGAATTTGGAAAAAAAAAATATATATTTGGAACAACCCGAAGGATTTATTATTCCAGGACAAGAGAAGAAAGTATGTTGGCTTATCAAGTCACTCTATGGATTGAAACGAGCACCAAAACAATGACATGCTAAATTCGATCCAGTCATGTTGTCGAATGATTTTAAGATTAATGAGTGTGATAAATGTGTATATGTTAAGAACACTCATAATGGTTTTGCTATTTTATGCTTGTATGTAGATGACATGCTTCTAATGGGTAGTGATAATGCGGTTGTCAATACGACCAAATAAATGCTCACAAGTAAATTTGATATGAAAGATATGGGGGTTGCATATGTTATTTTAGGAATTAAAATCCATAAGACATATGGAGGATTAGCTCTATCACAGTCTCATTATATTGAGACGATTCTTGGAAAGTGCAAGAATCTAGACATTATACCAGTAAAGACACCGATAGATGTTAATTCACATTTTTCAAAGAATACTGGTGAAAGCAAAGCTCAAAATGAGTATGTTAATATACTAGGCAATGTAATGTATGTCATGAACTGTACTAGGTCAGATATAGCTTGTGCTGTGAGCAAGCTAAGTCTATTTACAATTAATCCAAATGAAAATCATTGGAAAGTTATGAAACGTGTATTGGGCTATTTGAAGCACACTCAAAATTATGCCTTGCACTACACAGAATATCCAGCAATACTTAAAGGATACTGTGATGCAAATTGGATACCCGGCACAAGAGACACAAAATCCACAAGTGGGTATGTATTTATACTTGGTGGGGGAGTAGTGTCTTGGAAGTCATCCAAACAAACTTGTATTGCAAGGTCTACTATGGAAGAAGAATTCATTGTTTTGGAGAAGACTGGTGAAGAAGCTGAGTAACTTCAAAATTTCTTAGAAGACATTCCTAATTGGTCTAAACCAATGTCAGCTGTGTGTATTCATTGTGATAGTCAAGCGGCAATAGGCAGGGAAATGAATGTCATGTATAACGGAAAGTCCCGACATATATGTCGAAGACACGATATCGTAAGACAACTACTCTCTAGTGGAATTATCACAATTGAATATGTGAAGTCAAATGATAATGTTGTGGATCCATTAACAAAAGGCCTAACTAAAGAGTTGGTTACAAGAACATCAAGGGGAATGGGTTTAAGGCCTATAAAATAAGTCATCATAGCAGAAATCATATCTAGTTGACTGGAGATCTCAAGATCTAGATTCAAAGGGACAACTAAGTTATGTAGGCGAAGTAGTGTATTGTCAACTCTTACTCATTCCCGTACGGAGACAATACTAACATGTAAAAGTTAAGTGTAAGATTTTAATAATTCTGGTTTGGGTATGTAATATACCACACAATCAGAAAACCACATATGTGAGTGTGAAGTGAGGGCCGCTTCTATGAAGAATTTGAAAAGCCAAATTCTTCAAAGCACTCATGAAACCAGGCGGTGTTTATGGCTAAAACGAATACAACAATGAGAACCAATTTGTTTGAGAGATAATTGTGTGATTTCTATTATCTTGACTTACACCGAAGGTCGACAGTTCAAAGACATCAAGTCTACTGATTGACCGAGTAAGTCTGATAGGTCTCACTAGGGAAAGTTCAAAGCCTCAGACTACTTATCCCAATATAACTTTCTCTCATGGAATAATCGCACATTGCATCTCATGCATACACGAAAAGTCATGATATCTAAACTTCTCATTTATGTGGGGGATTGTTGAGATTTTAGTATAAAAAAATTCATAAATTGTGAATGAGAAGTGTGGATGGAAATAATCCCACATTGGATAGAAGTTATGATGGGATATGGTTTGTTTAGATGAGCCTCTCAAATGGGTTTGAGCCCCAAAGGGTACCCTACTTTTGTGGAAGGGAGAGGACCTACGCCAAGCTAGGTCGGTCCCCCCCTGCGCGCGCTGCCGGCCGGCCAGCCTACCGGCTCGGACCGGACCGGACCCGGGCCCATTCTCTATCGATTTTTTTATTTTTACCCGAACAGACACGTTTTGTTAGAAATTAATTAATTATTTTTTTGGATAAACAAATATGTCTGTTTGTGAGGTTTGGTTCGCTCGAATGTTGCTCGCGACTATTCAAGAACCGAACGAAAACTGCTTCGGTTCAAGCGAGTGCTCACGATTGTTCACGAACCAAACGAAAAACCACTTCATTGCTCGCGACTTTTCATTTTTGCCATCTACAACCGGACTGTTCTGTTCAGTCTTGTGACTCTTTGTGGCATTTCTTATTTTCCCGTGAGACTTTTTTCCCGGCACTCTCTACATATTTTTCATTTGTTTCTGCACGGCATTCTGCTGCATTTTCTTCATCATTGTGCGATTATTCTACGAAGTTGCACTCGAATATTTCCTTTGAAGAAGTACCGCTTCTTTGGAAAGGCGATCCATTCTATCCTTGGAGATAATTGTTCAACAACCTTAGGTACCGGTAGAGGGGACAAATTGCCTTAAAGACACAACGTGAATTCGTTGGGCTCAGATCATTCGTCGATATTCGGATTACTCGTCAGAACTTGTCTTCAAGTTTGTTGAACAATTTTATTTTGCATATGTAAGCACTATTACGTGACAACAGCAATAGCTGCAACGTAGGACCAGGCTGCATGCATTCATTCTCAGTAGACCACGAAGAAAACCGGCGGACGAGACCCAGGAGACTCTTCAAACTTCAGCTTTTCCAAGCACACATGTCAAGGAAGCACGCAACACCAGCTTATGCTTAATTGTTATGATTATTTTGGAGCATAATAATATTATTTTGAAGGATTTAGTTATTGATATTTGGACATGGGAAACTTTTGGCATATAAAATTGCCCTTTTAATATGCTTTGTTTTTGTTTCATCTATCGTGGCATTGTTTGCAATTCTGAATGAGCAGAGATTAAGCCTACTCTTCTAGAACTCGGTTAGTGATTCTTCAGTTGCAGTGTTTATTGTCATTTTCATCTTATGCCATTGAATAGGATTTCGAAATCAAATACTAGAGTGACAGTTTAACCCAATGTTTGGTTTTGCAATCATTGTCACATTTAAATCAGTGAGAGGGCTAATGCCTCTTTGGTTCAGATTCTCATTTGTAAAAGTGTAACCTTGGGAGATGCAGTTGCATCTTGGTGTACATGCTTTGAAGTCAAGTCTGGTGGCCTGTGATAATAGTTTACCAAATTTTGTAAGGGACGAGGCAACTGATTCATTTACTTGAAAATGGCCAACCACAATGGCCAACCACATGGCCAACCAAAATGGCGATGCGCCATCGCAAAGGTCCAAACATATGTTGAAGTGAGTTTTGCTTCTTTGGTAAAATGCAATTTGTAGTAGGAAATGCCGAATGCTCATACAGTTATTTCAAACTACATTCCGCAAAACACTTCCTCCTCCCAATTTCTATGGAAGCATTTGAAAATTCACAAGCCTTTGAAGAAAAATTGTGATTTGGGGAGGAGGGAGCTTCTTCGACATGCATGATTTCTGGTCAGAAAACAGGGGATCTGCAAAAGGTGGATGCCATTCACTTGGGACTTGGAAAATGCCAAGCAAAAAGCAACATCCTTTCAAAATTGTTTTGTTTTCTGTATCAGGTCATGCTCATGTCCCCAATTGAGTTCATATCAATTAATGTTAAGGTGCAGTTTGCATCCAAACATTTGCTTGGTCAGTTTGTAGCGGAACAGAAATTAAAAAAAATCACCACACCGAATCCTAAACACATCCAAATCATCACTTTCATGAATCCATGCATAAAGATCTTTTGACAAATATTTAGTTACATTAGAGGGTGTCAATTGTGGTTCAGTAGGTATAATACCCGAGATGTAATTTCCAAAACAAATAACTGCTTACACCCAAAAGCAGAGATTGTTGTATTGATTAACAATTCAACATCAAAATGTGGCATTGTTGATTCTAGAAGGAGCAATGACCTAGTCCAAGTCCCAAAAACAATTTGCAAATCGATCCTACCCTATATAGAAGTGCATGCTCATAGCAAAAAGACCCAGAAGCTGCACTAGCTGAAGTTTGTCAACTACATATACTTTCAGGAGAGCTCGTCTCGTTATTTCAAAGTCAAAAGCCATCCTTCATCTTGCTCATTCTACCTTGGGCCCTCCTCCAACTTCCTTTGATTCCGTGAACCTTTTTTCTCTCAATTTGTCGATGGCAACCTACTTCTCACGGCAGTCCGTCATACAAAATGCCCTCAAGTAGCTGCAACATATTGCAAACATTTCTTGTCATTACTTCGACTTACAATGTTGAAGTTCAAATCATGCTCCAAAATGTCAAATTTCATCTCGGACAGGTCAAATATGTTCACTGGCACAACCAAAGTGAAAAAAAAATAGGTCAAACATGTTCACTAGTCCTCCAGTGGCCGCAACATATTGCAAACATGTTCACTTGAGCTTCCGGTAGAAACACGTCAGCCAACATAGTAGCACATAAAAACCAGTCCTTGGAGATAACAACAGTGCAAAGTCATAGTCATGCCCCACCTTCTCATGCAGCATATTTATATCACCAAAAGCAACACGGAGAACACAACAAGACACGATATGGCTATGGCAAGTTTACCACTAGTGGACAAGCGGCCATTTTATACAAAACAGAGGACAGGCAACGAAGGTACACCACACAAGCCTTTGTTATGAAATAAAATGCTCATGAAAATGCTTCAAGCTAAACTGGTTCTTAGCATGTCAAGGCTTTCTTCGTTCTAAAAAAAAAATACAAGACAGAAGAGACTCTCGGTGACTAAGAAATTACACTCAATGACCATTAATCGGTTTATAACATGCAAACTACATTGATTAATCTTCGGATTTGACAGTAGAAGTATTATTTCGCAAATAAATCTCATAAACAATTTGTCGAACAAATCGTGTGCACTTTCAACTCAAGTCTCAAATTCGAAATCGATGCAATTTTTTTAATTCAAACTATGAACAACAATCAAGCACGGCATCGTCTCTTCAAGGTTTCCGAACACAAAACAAAGAAGAACAAGGATGAGCCGATAGCCATGAGGCAGAGGCGGAGGTCATGAGACGGAGCCGACGGCCACAAGGTAGAGCGACGAGTGGAACCCACGGCCACAAGGTGGAGGCCACGGCGACGGCGGAGCCGACAGTCACGAGGTGGAGGCAGAGGCAACGAGCCACGTGTTGGAGGCGAAGGCGGAGGGTACTTGGGACACGGCCGCTCCGCTGCAACTGGCCGTCCGCTTTTCATCGGAAACCTAAGGATCTATTTAGTAACGTTTCTGTTTCTTTGTTTTTCTGTTCTTTTGTTCCTCGGAACAGAAAAAGAACAGAAATCCGTTTAGTAAAAAAAATCTATTTTTTTGTTTCTGATACAAAAAAGTGTTCCTAGAAATAGATTTTGAACAAAAACAAGAAGCAAAAAAAATCTACTTCTTGTTTCTGGAACAAAAAAAAGAAACAACTTTTTTCTGAACCCTAATCTATCTCACTTCCTCGCGTGCTCTTCCTCCCAGCTCACCACCTCCAAAGCACTGCCTCTGTTTCGCCGTCCCTCTCTGGTGGCGTCACCTCCATCCGGTCTTCGTCCGGTTTTGTTGCCTCCGTCCGGTCGCCTCTTTCCGGTGTTGTCGCCTCCGTCCCATCTTCTCTCTTCGTTGGCGTCCAGTCCAGATCTACACACAACTCACCTCCGGCGGCGGTCGCATCAGTTCGGTTGCCCTGTCCAGTTGTGCCGCCTCTCTTTGGTCGCCTCTCTCCAGTCGCCCTTTCTTCGCTCGGCTGTCGATTGCTCCAATCGTGAGTGGGCCTCTCTCTCGGTTGCTTCTCTCAGTTGAATCGAGGTTTTTCGCTTCGATTCCTTGTGGTTGTACTTTCTTTAGTTGTGATTCTCACTTCTTGAAGTTGAATGGTTGCATTCTGCATATGGGTTTGCTCTAATTGTTTGTAAATTTGAAACCGTAGCTTTGATTCCTGCTGTAGCGTTGATTACATTGTGCTATCAATTAGTTGGAGTTATCGACCAATTGCTCTTTGTCCATTGCGCTCGTCGAGGACGTCTACTCCAAGGTGGGTGGGGGGAGGGGTGGGGGTGGGGGGGATCTCCGCTTCCTTTTTTTCCTTCTTGGGTTTCCTTCTTGGGTGCTTTAGAAATTCCGGTCCTCCACCGGGGTTCTTGTTGTGGGCGTTCTTCATCGTGAAGGAAAAGATGAATTAAGCTTAAACTAGCTGAGGGCAACGATTGTGTGGCTCTTCAAGCTGATGATTGGTGCAATGCTGAATTAAAGATCTGGTCTTTGTTTGAAGTAATAGATGGGGCATTGCGAGCAGTTTGGGCCTCGAGTCTGTGTATATGGATGCTTCATCTAGAATGTCGATAAGATAATCTCGGAGCTTTACGGTCTTTTGCAGCTGACGCGTTTTTTAGTGGTTGGCTTGATTCCGGGGGTTGTTCGACGGGACGATCCTTGGCTACTTTCTAGTTAACACATGAACAACGCAAAATTGTGATGGCCGCATCCTTATTTTTTTCCTAATTTGCGTATGAAATGTTAGGTCCTATGTTAAACGAAAAATTTGGTGTCGACAATTGCTTCCAAAAGATGAATGACAAGGATTAATAATGCTAGAAGACAAGGACTCATAAAGTCATTTGTTCTTCCGTAAATACCACATTGTGCTCCTGTCAAAAAAAAAGTAGTGGACAGCTTTTGTTTTGCTGTTAGTATAGGCTTGCAAAGGTTTGTTTAAGGTGTTTACATATCAATTCACATATTCATTTATTATTGACGCTAGGTTGTATTCATGCTTGTGGAATCAAATTGGACTTTAAAATCTCTTGACTTGGAATATTGTTTTAGGCTTTTTTTTAATATCTAGTCTTTTTTGTGAGTAGCTAGACAGGCAAGAGTATTTGGCTATATGATTTCCTAATCTCTCGACAACGCAGAAAGTGGTTTTCCATCTATATGATTATCATGAACTCATATGATGTTAAACTAGTGAAGGTTAAATGGCATCCCAGAAAGAGGCATTCAACGCAAAGTGGACGGAGTCTTTAACCAACTTATATGTTAGTTTGTTGGTAGAAGAGGTCAAAAAGGGAAATCGCACCTCTTCCACTTACAACAAAGCAAGGTGGACTAACATACGGACTGAATTCAACAAACGGTCAGGACTCCAATATAGTCAAGTGCAGTTGAAGAATAAGGTGAACAAACTGAAAAAACAATATGGTAGTTTTAAAAAGCTTCTTTCACAATCCGGATTTGGCTGGGATAATGTAAACAAAACCGTTGTTGTTGATGATCCAAGTATATGGGAACGTCATGTCAAGGTATCATTTAATCTTTGGTCATTTTGAGATCAATGTACATGTACATGGCAAGAGGTTTCATTGTCTTGCTAACTTATGTCATCATTGTGAAAATTGCAGGATAATAGTGAGTGGGCAAAATTCAAAAAGGATAGGTTTCCTCAGTATCCTGACTTATGTATTGTATTTGGTGATACATATGCTATTGGGGAGCATGCAGTGGGGAATGCCGAAGATTTGATGGTGTCGGACGAAGGTGACAATAGTGGTGGTCATGCAGACTTAGGTCGAGAGGATGTAAGTGAACACTATATTGATGAGGGAGTCTTTACATCTGACAAAACTGCTACTCCAGTTCATGATAAGCACAAGTTGGATAGGACTCCAAATACCAAGAGGAAAAAACAAAATCACTCTTCTATTATTGGTAGCACCTGCAAAGCCTTACAAGAGTTGATCAAAACTAGGACAAGTCAATATGTGACTGGCTCTATCACCTCCCAGGTTGCATCACCACCTGTAAACCCCTATTCTATAGCTGCTGTGATTGGAGTCCTGGTAAGCATGCCCGAGTTGGAGCAGGATCTTTACAACAAGGCAGTGGAACGAGCTTGCGTTAGTGCCACATGGAGGGAGGCTTTCATCATATCACCGGTTGAAAGAAGACATGGACTTCTCCAATGTCTTTAGTAGATGTTAGGAAACATACTGTGGATTGTGTGCGGTTTCATAGACTGTATGACTAATGTTGTTGGTTGTTATTTGGTTTTTTAAGATATTGATGTTTGACTTTTGCATTTGTGTGGTGACTTGGGTACGATGGATTGTATGGAATTTTTATATTTGGTTTGTTTCACTTTATGACTTAAGTTATTTGTAGAACTTATATTATTTGTTGTTATTGGGTTTTTTTTCATATATCTATATTGATGTTCTTGTATTTGTGTTATGGCATAGGTACTATGGAAGGGGGACAAAATAGTGTGTCCAGTGGGCAGGTAGCACAAGTTAAACAGGTTTTGGATGACATTGATATTGACGTAATGATAGTATGGTTGAATATTCTTGAATTGGACAAGTCTGTTCATGCCAAAGAACCTATTAGGGACAGTAAATTGTCAGGACCCGAATGGATAAGAGAGATTATTTATGGACATTCAGATAGGATATATGAAGCCTTCAGGATGGAGAGACATGTTTTTCTGAACCTATGTGGTTTAATGACCGCAAGAGGTTAGTTGAAAGATAGTCGATATATAAGGGTAGATGAACAAGTTGGGATATTTTTATCTATGGTTGGTCACAAAAACTCCAATAGAGATTTATGTGAAAGATTCCAACGTTCAGGAGCAACAATAAGCAAGTATTTCAATATAGTGTTGAAAGCAGTTATCAAACTGTCAAAAGAAATTATCAAACCATCTTCCTTTGATGTTGTCCCAGAGGAGATTCTTATGGATCCTAACCATAAACGCTACTTCAAGGTATGATTTTCATATTGATTATACACAATCAAATACATGTAGTTGATAATCATGTGTAACATTAGACTTTCATAAAATCTCAGGATTGCGTAGGTGCTATTGATGGCACCCACATTAATGCTTCCATCCCTATATCGCAGCAAATCCCATATAGAGGTAGGAAAGGAAGTACCACACAGAATGTGATGTGTGCTTGTTCGTTTGATATGAAATTTACTTTCGTGTATGCTGGGTGGGAAGGATCTGCCAATGATTGTCGTGTGCTCTCAGCAGCACTCGAGACTCCTCGACTGCAATTTCCTCGACCACCACTCGGTATTTTCGTTGTCTACAAGATATATTTTTCTTTATGATTGTATAACTATTGCATATCATAACAAATTTATTTATACCTTCTTGTAGGCAAATATTATGTGGTAGATTCTGGTTATGCAGCACTTCCAGGATTTTTAACTCCATTTAAAGGTGAACGGTATCATTTGAACGATTATAGGGGTAGAGGGAGACGGCCTAGAACAGCGAAACAATTGTTCAACCATAGGCACTCTTCACTTAGGAATGTCATTGAGAGGTCATTTGGAGCATTAAAGAATCGGTTTTTCATTTTAAGACACATGCCTCCATTTTCATTTCGAAAGCAAGCACTTATTGTAATTGCTTGTTGCGCTCTACATAATTACATTCGTGAGGAAGACAAGATGGACAAAAACTTTTCCCTATATGGAGATCCGGAGTACCCGTTCGGACCTATACAAATGGAGGTTGCAGACGATACATCACTTACAGGGGCAGCTGAGATAAATGTGATTAGAAAAAATATTGCAAATAAAATGGCAAGGGATCATAATATGGATGAGATTCCATGACTTTGTATTTTCGACTACAAAAATGTCGTTGTAAACTATTATGAATACATTTATGTTAATCATATTAAGGTCATCCAGGACTTTTGTAATGTATTTGTAAATTATTATGGATACATTTTTGTTAATCGTATTAAGGTCATCCAGGACTTTTGTAATGTGTTAGTAAACTATTATGGATACATTTTTGTTAATCGTATTAAGGTCATCTGATTCTATATCATACATATTATAATTTTATTTTTTAGGCCATGCCACTCTCATAATGACCACATAAAAGTGTTTTTTTTAAACGTAAAAATCATGAGTTTATGAACGTTGAAGTGATTAAAAAATACCAAAGAAGTTATCTTCTTCAAAAACGTTAAGCAGATAATCATATGAAAAAATTAAGAATAATTGTTTTTTCGGGAACAGAAATTTTATGCAATTACTAAACGCGTTTCTATTCTTTTTCTATTCCAGGAACAGAAATTTCATGCAGTTACTAAACGCTATTTTTTCCTCAGAAACTGTTCCAAGAAATAGAAATAGAAAAAACTATTTCTGATAAAAAATTATTTCTAGGAGCAGAAACGTTGCTATGCGGAGCCTAAGCTCACCAGCGATTTCTGGAGAAAGCGAAGATGAAGGAGGAGGGAAGGGAAACTATATAAGAAAAAGTAGAAGAGTTTCCAAAAGTAAAAGAAGCCATTCAAACCTGAAAGAAAGAGGAGAAAGGATGGGCAATAAATGCTAGCATTAAATGCAGGTGCCTTGGCTTAGTCTTTTTTCAAGGGAATAGATGCGCCACAGCTGAGAGAGACATAATTGGGCTTTTCCTTTCTCCACATCAGAAGCCACATGCAGATTTATTAATGGATCCATGTGAGAAAATGCAGACCACGTAGGCATGCGACGTGGTGATAATAAACAACCGAATATTTTCTCGATAGGGACCTTCTTGGCTTCAGGCACTGAAATTTCTCTTCTGGTTTTGCTTTCTGTTTGATCAGCTAATTCTTCCTGCCAGCTAAGAAGAGATGATTACACTCCCCAAGCTAAAACAATCGTTCAGCAATAGGCCAAACCAGTAAAACCTGTAGAGCCGTGGAGACTTTCAAAATAGTACTTAAAGAAAGAGATAAGTGTATTGAAAGTCCTAAAACTTATCACGAAAGTATAATTGAGTCCTAAAACTTTCATAATATGCAATTAAGTCCTAAAACTTGTTACGAAAGTACAATTGAGTCCTAAAACTCTCGAAAAATACAAACAAATCGTAAAACTTGTCAAATTAGTTCAATCAAGTCCTTTTATTGATTACACTTTTTGAAAGTTTTAGGACTTGATCTCACCTTTGTGATAAGTTTCAAAACTTAATTACACTTTTTGAAAGTTTTAGGACTTAATTACACTTTTGTGATAAGTTTTAAGACTTGATCGCATTTTCTGAAAGTTTTTGGACTCAATTGTACTTTCATGATAAGTTTTAGGGCTTTTAGAACACTTATCTCTTTAAAGAAATGAGGCCAAGACATCAAACTCACCATCTATAGCCCACATAGCTCTTCGCCTTTCTGGAGTCATGAGCAACGTCCCCGCGAACCCAAAATAAGCATAGAAGAACTTCACCAGATTATACCGACTCAACACCAAATCAGTTTCTCGAGGGAACACAGAGAAAAACCCATGACGATATCAAAAGGAAATGAATAATGAGTATGGAAAAAAGGCAGATGAAGAAGGAAGATTGGCTAACCCAAGTAAAAAGTCTTGGCATGTTCAGCGCAGACTCCACCGCATCGTTCATAAGCATCGTCCAACAAGCTCAGAGTCCCGGAAGAACAATATCAGGTTTGACCTCAGGATTGGCCTCGACCTCAGTCGCTTGCTCATCAGATCCGCCTGCTTCAGCACCATGCTGTTCACCCACTGCTCCGAGGACACTGCTGCCGCGGCTTCTTCATCCGCCGCCAAGCTCGGGCTGCTTATCAAGCACCAACGCAGTTTCTGGCTTCTACCCTTCTCTGTCCTGTGGCTGCATGTTTGCGGTCTCTCTCCAAGGACGAATCTGGACGAATGCGAGACGCGAAACAAGTCGACAAAGCAGAGGCTTGTGGGGATAGTCCCTCGGTTGAGGGTGGTAGCATCCCATGATAATGTTACGGGCATGTTGCCAAACACGAATAAATTCACTTTCCCTTCATTGCACTCTGCGAGTGGAGGATCGAGAATTGCGTAAACTTGAACTGACCGAGTACGAGAACGGAGCTCGACCAGAAACAAAAGTACGCAAACGGAGGAGCTCTGGAGCAGCAAAAAACCAAGCTCCGTTGAAGAGAAGTCTGTGATTAAATAAGCAGAGCCAGGAGAGGGA
The DNA here is from genome assembly GCA_031216185.1 of Syzygium aqueum. NCBI lineage: Eukaryota > Viridiplantae > Streptophyta > Magnoliopsida > Myrtales > Myrtaceae > Syzygium > Syzygium aqueum. The sequence goes on from CM062236.1 coordinate 40,589,424, forward strand.
AGATGGGGCATTTTTTTTCTTAAGTACCCAAGATTTGTTGCATAATATGCGATGTTGGTGACTCCATCTCAATTAACCTACCAATCCCACCTGCGATATAAATCTTCGACGCACGACGACCACGTGTGTGTCACGTGCCATATTTCGTGCCACAAACAGAGGCATTTTTGTCCCAAGATGTCTGGCCAAATAGGATCGCAGCGGCATCATCAAGCACAAACAAATGCATATCTAGCCAACTATGATCAAAGCAGGCTGCTTGGCTTTGCACCAGATACACATTTGGCCAAATAGGATCACCTCAGGTTGCATTTGCTCATAAGAGGATCACAGCAGCAGCATCAAGCAAAATGGGTATCATAAATCCTTGAATTCATTTTGAAACTTGAACATCTGGATTACTGAAATGGAGCTCACAGCACAAATAAACCCATCTGCTCACAAAAAGTGAACACCACAGATGGGTCCAAAACCATTTTGAATCCAACCAATACATAATTAGTCATACCAGCTTACCAATATCCTAGCACAATTATGACTATCACAATCAATTTAAAGCTCCAAAACACAACTAGAACGAACAATCACAGCCCCAAGCTCCGAATGCATCAGTCGCCATCGGTCCCCACATCTTCCTACAGCTCTATGATTGGCATCCCATGATCTTCGATAGTAATAGCATCGTTAAGGCAGAAAATGCAGTACATTATCAGCAACCAAATGATCATCCCCCATTAGAATCTTCTCTCTCCTTTTCTGCTTTGTTGAAGGTCGGTTTCATTTGATCTTGTTCTTCGCAAGAGCCTACTAATGACTCGGCGGGAGTGGTCATCATCAATGGGGGAATCAATCTTAGTTGAAGAAGCTGCAATTAGCTTGCCGCACGGTTAGAGTACCCAACATCCACATGAAATGCAACCCCAATCTTAAACTTGAAATTTAAATTTCTAATTCCCGAAAATTGAGAAAAATTATACCTACCCCGATTTTTCAAAATCCAATAATTATATCAAACGGGATAATTGTCCAAAAAGTCATAAATCTATGTCACGATAGCCAATTCAATCATAAACTTTTTAATTATGTCAATTTAGTCCTAAGCCTTTTAACGATTAGCCAATGTAATCATTCCGATCAATTTTGACTGAAAATCACCGACATGGACGCGGGCTATCTTATATGGCACGGCTGAGGCCGACATTGACAATTTTTGCAATTTTTTTTAAAATGACTTTTTTTCCTTTTTCTCTTTTTTTTTTCCTTTTCTTTTCTTTTCATTTTTTTCTCTTTTTTTTTCCTATTTCCCTCCTGGTCGCTAGGCCTTGGCGATGGCCGAAAAAAAAATCAGAAAATTTAAAATAATGCAAAAATTGTATACATTAGCGCCGGCCAACAGCTATGCCACTTAGGACGGTCGCGTCCACATCAGCGATATTCAATCAAAATTAGCCAAATGACTACATTGACAAATTGTCAAAGGACTGAATTGACATTATTAAAGATTAAAGATTGAATTAGCCACTATACAAAATATCATTAGCGACAAGCGGAGGATATCATCAAAACAGTCTTTATAATAATCACATAGTCTAAAAGCACGTGTAGCGGGTGGGGCAGCCGATGGAGCAATTGTCCAAGTAAACAAATTTACGTTCCACCAAAGGTGTACATATGTTACCATTTGCAGCAAGAGTGAAGAAAAGAATACACAAATCATTATTGACCTTAAAAAGATATAATTACAAAAAATGTTCTAAATCTATAACATCTATACCGATTCAGTTTAAATATTTCAATTTGATCAATTTATTACTAAACCTTTAGACAATTTGTCAATGTAGTCAATTTGGGCCAATTTTGATCAGAAATTACTAACTAGGGCGCTGGCTATCTACGTGGCACAACCAATATTGACGTAGATGATTTTTTTAAATTTTTAATTATTTATTTCTTTTCTTTTCTTTTTCCTTTTTTTTTCCTTTCACTGTGGTCAAGGGTCACGAAGCCCTCATCGGCGTTGGTGAGCGTTGTGGCCCTCACCTAGCCTCGCCTAGACCATTGCAATCGCAGGCAAGGCCGACCAAAGAGGCTTGCCTCGCCCAGATTTGGGGAGGCCAAGCGAGGGTCGTGACCCTCGCAAATGGTCGTGTGAGGGCTTCGTGGCGCAAGGCTCACCGGCCACAGTGAGCAAAAAAATAAAAGAAAAGAAAGAAGAGAGAAGAAAAGGAAAAGGAAAAGAAAAAATTCAAAAAAAAAATATCCACGTCAGTGTCGGCCGTGACTGTGTCAAATAGGACGGCCGGTGTGGCGCAATCATGGTCGGTATCCACATCAGCGATTTTCGATCGAAATTGTTCAGATGGACTAAATTGGCAAAAACGTCAAGAGGTTTAGCGCTAAATTAGTCAAATTAAAATGTTTAGGACTAAATGATGTAGAACAGTTAGCCTGTGATTATCTTGAAGAATGTGATCGCCGTAATCGCCGAAAATCTCGGTAGTTTTTCTGAATTTGGAGAAAACGATCATCCAGGCAGTTTCCTATATTACCATTCATGCAGTTTCCAATATTACCATTCAGGCAGTTTCCAATATTACCATTTAGGCAGTTTCCAATATTACCATTCAAGCAGTTTCCTATATTAGTTTATTAGATGCTATCTTTAATTATTTGGTTTCCATTAATATTAGGAGTCCTATCTCTATATAAGATGTTGGTCTTGTAATCAAAAATCATACTATCATTGAATACAAATTTCGAATTCTTTGGAATTGTTCCAAGTTTACGCTTTCTCTCTGCGTCATTTGGTATCAGAGCAGGTTTCTCCTGTGACGATGGTGAATAACGTGAATGTCAATCTCCCCGCTACTGAGGGCCGTGAGAACGAGCCTATTACGCGGGCTGAGTTCAATCAGTTCGTGGGTCAAACCGATCGGAGGTTTCAAGAGATCCTTGATGCCATCCAGCGTTTGTCCACAAACCATGCGCCTGGCGTTCTTCCAGCCGAGCGAAATCCTGTCGCTCGTGATCCCGAAGATGCTACGGGGCGTGGAGGAATTCCCCGACATAGGCGTCAAGACTATGTCGAGGATACGGAAGACGAAGACGAAGATTTCCAGGAGATGCAAATTCGTGGTGGTCGCCGATACAGGGGATTCCAGGAGGAGCATGTTCGTGGGAATCGACGACAGGGGGGCTATCGACGAGATCCTGAGCAGTATCAACTAAAGGTAGATCTCCCTACTTTCAATGGGAATTTGGATATTGAAGATTTCCTGGACTGGCTTTGGGAGGTCGAGAAATTCTTCGACGCTATGGATATTGACGAGGATCGCCAAGTGAAACTTGTGGCGTACAAGTTAAAGGGTGGCGCTTCAGCTTGGTGGGAACAAACTCAATTGACGCGACGTCGACAAGGCAAGGCTCCTATTCGATCATGGAGTCAGATGAAACAGAAGTTGAAGAAGAGATTCCTCCCAACGGACTATGAGCAACTATTATTTCAGCAATTCCAGAATTGCCGACAATCGAATAGATCGGTCCAAGCTTATACGGAAGAGTTTCTTCGACTCTCCGCTCGCAATAACCTGGATGAGTCCGAGGCACAACAAACTGCTAGGTACGTTAATGGTTTGCGACTTAATATTCAAGATCGGGTTTCTTTACATCGACTATTTTCTGTCGAAGATGCCCAGGATATGGCGCGAAAAATTGAGATGCAATTGGAGAGGACTAGCCCTAGCACTCGTGTTAGTAATTATACGAATCGCGGGTCATTCGGGAAAGGAAGACAACATGATGTTACAAGTTCTTCTAGTCAACAAATCCCTGATTCGAGCCGAGTTCCAGGGGGTACTACTGGGACGCCTAAGGAAGCAGTCGCAGCAAGTAATCGCACTCCCAATCAGAACACCCAGAATCCATATGCCAAGCCCCAACCGATCAAGTGCTATAAGTGTAACGAGATGGGCCATCGTTCCAGCGATTGTCCTCGTCGTAGAATGGCCAATATCGTTGAACATGACGAAGATGTGTATGAGAAAGATTGGGAAGAGGAAGAAGAAGTGGGAGTGGAAGATGAAGTGGGCGAGCAAGTTAATTGTGTTGTGCGTCGTCTATTACTTGCTCCGCGGATAGAAGATACCCAGCGGAATCAGCTTTTCCGCGCTCGTTGTACTGTCAACGGCAAAGTATGCGATATCATTATTGACAGCGGAAGTTGCGAGAATATAGTGTCAAAGGCCTTGGTGGATCACTTGCAACTAAAAACGGAGCCGCATCCCGCACCCTACACAATCGGATGGATTCGCAAGGGAGCAGAACTTAAGGTAAATCAATTATGTCGTTTACCTATTTCGATTGGAAAATCATATCAAGATACTATTGTCTGTGATGTTGTGGAGATGGACGCTTGTCATGTTTTACTGGGTCGGCCATGGCAATATGATGTTGATGCTACACACCGAGCTAGGGAAAATACTTATTCTTTTGTGTGGAAAAGGACTAAAATTACTTTGAGACCAAAAAGTAATTCCCCTCAGATTGTGAAGAAGCAGAATGCAGGGGTTATGATAAACATCCGAAAGCGTGAAGGGATGTATATGATTGTGGACAAGAGCGACCAACAAGTTGTGGTTCGTGTTCCCGACATTCTTAAGCCCTTATTAAAGGTATTTAATGATGTTATGTCTGATGATTTACCTGACGGATTACCTCCTTTGAGGGATATCCAGCATGAGATTGATTTCCTTCCAGGTACTAGTCTTCCTAATTTGGCGCATTATCGGATGAATCCGAAGGAGAATCAGATTTTACAAGAGCAGGTGGGAGAACTCCTTCGAAAGGGCTTCTTGCGTGAAAGCAAAAGTCCATGTGCAGTTCCTGCACTTCTCACGCCAAAGAAAGACGGCACCATGCGTATGTGTGTAGACAGTCGTGCCATTAACCGGATTACGGTCAAGTATAGGTTTCCAATTCCACGACTTGATGATATGCTAGACAGACTTGCTGGATCACGGATTTTTACGAAGATCGACCTTCGAAGCGGATACCACCAAGTTCGCATCCGTCCTGGCGACGAATGGAAAACGGCCTTCAAGACAAGTGCAGGTTTGTACGAATGGCTTGTCATGCCGTTTGGACTCACTAACGCGCCTAGTACTTTCATGCGTTTGATGACTCAGGTTCTCAAACCTTTTATTGGCAAGTTTGTGGTAGTTTTCTTTGATGATATACTCATATATAGTCCGGATGGGCATCAACACATGGAGCACTTGAGGGATGTCTTATTAACCTTGCAGCAAAATAAATTATTCATTAATATGAAAAAGTGCAGCTTCATGACAGAACGCCTCTTGTTTTTGGGTTTTGTTGTTGGCACGGATGGACTTCACGTTGATGCAGATAAGGTGGCCGTGATTCGCAATTGGCCAGTTCCAAAGAATGTTGGCGAGGCTCGAAGTTTTCATGGCCTTGCAACATTCTATAGGCGTTTCATTCGAGATTTCAGTACTATTATGGCCCCGATCACTGACTGTTTAAAGAAGGGAAAATTTTATTGGGGAGATGAAGCTTCAGCCAGTTTTGCTCTTATAAAAGAAAAGCTCTCCACGGCGCCAGTATTGATGCTCCCTGATTTTGAAAAAGTGTTCGAGCTGGACTGTGATGCTTCTGGCGTTGGGATTGGCGCTGTCCTTTCCCAAGAAGGTAAACCTATAGCCTTCTTTAGTGAAAAACTTAATGAAGTTTGCCGGCGTTGGTCAACATATGAGCAAGAATATTATGCTGTCGTGCGAGCTATAAAGCATTGGCAATCCTATCTTTATCAACAGGAATTTGTTCTTAACACTGATCATCAGGCTCTTAAATATATCAAGAGTCAGAAGCATTTAAATCGAATGCATGCACGATGGGTTTCTTTTCTAGAGCAATTTAATTTTGTGCTTCGTCATAAAGCAGGCCATTTAAATAAAGTGGCAGATGCGCTGAGTCGACGTGCTGCGACACTCGTGACCATGCGCACTGATGTTGTCGGTTTTGATCACCTATGTTCTCTTTATCCTGAGGATGATGATTTTGGCGAGATATGGGAGAAGTGTTCTAAAACAGGTTGTCATGGCGATATGATAATTCAAGAAAAATTCTTGTTCTTTGGCAATAGACTATGCATTCCTCGTGGTTCCTTGCGTGAACAACTCATTCGAGAGCTTCATGGTGGTACGCTCGGCGGACATTTGGGGCGAGATAAAACTGTAGCATTGGTGGAGGAGCGGTACTATTGGCCTCAACTAAAGCGAGATGTGGGGCGATTTGTCAGTAAATGCTACATTTGCCAAACCGCTAAGGGCCACTCTCAGAACACTGGTCTTTATACCCCCTTGCCTATTCCTTCGGGTCCTTGGGTAGACATATCGATGGACTTCGTGTTGGGACTTCCTCGCACTCAACGGAGTTTAGATTCTGTTTTCGTGGTGGTTGACCGGTTTTCGAAGATGGCACACTTCATACCTTGTAAGAAAACTTCGGATGCTTCGCATGTGGCAAGTTTATTCTTTCGTGAAGTAGTCCGTCTCCATGGTGTGCCGAAGACAATCACTTCCGATCGTGACACGAAATTTCTGAGCCATTTTTGGCGTACTTTATGGCGTTTGTTTGGGACTGATTTACAGTATAGTAGTTCTTTTCATCCCCAAACGGATGGTCAGACGGAAGTTGTGAATCGTACTATGGCGGATATCATTCGCTGCCTCTGCAGTGACATGCCTAAGCAATGGGACCGGTATCTTGCTCCTGCTGAGTTCGCCTTCAACAACTCGGTTAACCGCTCTACCGGTACATCTCCCTTTCAGGTTGTTTATGGGCGTACACCACAACATACTTTGGATTTGGTTCCTTTACCCAAGATTCCTGGCTATAGTGTCGCGGCGGAGAATTTGGCGACCAGAATTAATGAAGTCCAAGCTGCTGTTGCTAATCAATTGGCTGCTTCTAATTCAAAGTATAAGGAGGATGCTGACAAACGGCGACGTTTGAAAATTTTTGAGGTAGGCGATGAGGTAATGGTTTTCTTGCGAAAGGAGCGTTTTCCTGTAGATACTTATAATAAACTGAAGCACAAGAAGATTGGTCCTTGCCGCATCCTGAAGAAGATCAATGACAATGCCTATGTAGTTGACCTTCCTGGTGATCTCAACATTTCTCCTACATTTAATGTGGCCGACTTATTTGAGTATCATGCTCCTAATACACCCCTCTATCCTGATCATAACTCGAGGACGAGTTTTTCTGAAGAGGGAGGGAATGATGTAGAACAGTTAGCCTGTGATTATCTTGAAGAATGTGATCGCCGTAATCGCCGAAAATCTCGGTAGTTTTTCTGAATTTGGAGAAAACGATCATCCAGGCAGTTTCCTATATTACCATTCAGGCAGTTTCCAATATTACCATTCAGGCAGTTTACAATATTACCATTCAAGCAGTTTCCTATATTAGTTTATTAGATGCTATCTTTAATTATTTGGTTTCCATTAATATTAGGAGTCCTATCTCTATATAAGATGTTGGTCTTGTAATCAAAAATCATACTATCATTGAATACAAATTTCGAATTCTTTGGAATTGTTCCAAGTTTACGCTTTCTCTCTGCGTCACTAAATTGCCACGAGTGCAACAATTTAATATTTTTATTGATAATTTTTCCCCTTAAAAATCCTAGGTGAGCTTCTTCGTCGTCAAATCCCCATAAAGATGAAATGAATTTCCATGACAATTGTACAAGGACCTTTTCGATTATTCTATTAAGGAGTGAGAGAGAGAGGATCGTAGCCAGTAGCCGGTGGCTGTTGGCAGCGGCAAGCGAATGTGAAGGCGGGTGGCGGAGTACTCAAAACAAGACGATGGGCGACTCTCCTTGTTATCCTTCTGCCCCGAATTGACTAAGGTAAGGCTTTTGACCTAATGATCTTGTGCTTTATTGGGGGGATTGGATGGACCTTTCTCTCTCTTTCCAAAAAATGATTTGACAGAGAAGTCAAAATGAACAAAATTGTTGTCGAACTGAAATTGTAACAAATAAAATGTTGGTGCGATTCCATCCGGATTATACTAGAATCGACAACATCTATCACATGGATAATGAAATTAATACAGCTAATTAATTTCACCTTCAGATAAAATATTATGCCTATTATTTCTCATATCATTGCGCCGACAAAGACAGCATCATGATCCATGCCTTCACGCGTCTTATTCTCCGATGTTTGATTTTTCTATTCACGTGCTTATTTTTAGGGAGGGACAGGGGCGAAGCATATCAAATGCAATCTTTTGTGAAAATGATTGAGATATCCATGAACTCGGTGGTTGGGACTTGGAAAGGTCTCTTTGGACACGGTAGTTGATGGCTTGAGAAGTGGTAGTTAGGCTTGCTTCGTTGACAAATGATGGTAGGTGGGGACTCCCTCAGCTTCATGTAGCTCGAAGATCAAGATACATCTTAAGGGAGGAGAACTGCGAAACGGATCTCAATCCTTTGATGACCCTTTCATAAAATTAAAAAAAAGGGTGAATCACGTTGGTTGATAGTACAATTTTTAGGTTTTGGGGTGTTAACGATATTTGTGTAGGAGTTACGTACAGATGCAAAGAGTTAGGACTGGTTACCATTCAAGGATGTGTCCCTCGATGGACCATAGAACTTGCCAAAAAGATAATGTGAGTTTGTGTTTGTTTCGACTTAGCTATTTTTTGCTGTTTAGTTACGTTCTTTCCTTTGAAAATAAAACATAGCAAATATTATTTGATGTTTGAATGGTCATGCGCGATACTACATGTCGATATCTTGATATTTAAAATACAATATAGGGTTTCGAATGAAATGATAGTCAAAATGTGAGTTTCGTAACTTGAGAATTCAGAAAAGTAAAAGCCGAAGTCTATAGTGGTTAAAAAAGCAAAAAGTACGTATGGAATGAGAGTATGAAGCAAATTTTGTAGAAGGGTGGGAGGAGCGACCAATCCCCATCATTGTATGCACAAAGGTTTGACATCCGCCATTGATTAGTCGGTTTGAGTTATAACTATTCCGCACCACTCGTCATGTAAAGGTCCAAAATTGGCATGCTCATCTCTGTTTGCAATCCCTATTAAGATGCTGGCTGTCAAGAAGTCTCTTCACGTAATGTATCCTGCAACTAGGTAATGCAATACTAGTCTTGCAGAGATTCACTCACAACATGAATAGAACTCGTGATCTCATAAAGGATAAGTGACCCTTTTTTATCATTAGACTAACCACCTTAATACCAATATCCCCTCTGTTGAAGCTTGCCCTCTCTATCTATTTACAGCCTGAATTTTTTTCCCACTACAACTTGCACACTTCCACAATATAAACATAGAACAGTTTGGCCCACGTCCTTGCCACCAATAAAGTTTTTCTTAGAATTGTATTGCGCTCGAAAATGCCTGACCTATAAACATTTAAAGGATAATACTAGATCGGGCTACTAAACTCTGATTTCTCAAGTGATTTGACATATTCTCTCATTTGATAGATAAATAGGCCCATTGACCTAAATAGTAGAAATTTCTAAGGGTCTATTTGGCAACTGGTCAAATAATGAAAATTTCTATTCTTTTGTTTCCAGAATCAGTTTTGGAACAGAAATCTGTTTGTTAAATTTTTAGAGCAGAAATCCGTTTGGAACAGAAATCAGTTTTAGAGCAAAATCAAGAATAAAAAAAAAAAGTAGCTTCTTGATTCTGGAAACAAAATTGAGAATTAATTTTTTTTCTTCTTCTATTTCTTGATTTTTAATGTAGCTTCTAATGTCTGGCGCGAGGGCCACCCTCGCAGTATCTGGCGAGATTAAAATATTTTAATAAAAAAATGTTATTAATAAAAAAAATAGTTTACCGGTCATGAACAAAAAAAATTATTTTACTAACCATGACCAGAGACTAGGGCATGAAAAAAATATATATTAATAATAAAAAAATATCTTATCGGCCATGGCAAAAAAAAAGGAAAAAATATTTTCAATAAAAATATTATTAATAAAAAATGTTAATAAAAAAAATATTTTACAGGCCATGGCCGGCGACCAGGTCATGGGAAAAAAATAAAAATATATTTTAATAAAAAAATATTTTGCCGGCCATGGCCAAAAAAAAGAAAAAAATATTATTAATTAAAAAAATTTTACCGGCCTTGGCCAAAAGTAATAAAAAAAATTATTTTTTAATAAAAGTATTATTAATAAAGAAATTTTTTACTGGCCATGGCCCAAAAAAATTATTTTTTAATAAAAGTATTATTAATTAAAAAATATTTCACCGGCCATGACCAAGGAGGAGAAGAAAAAAGAAAAGAAATAAATATTAAAATATTATTAATAAAAACAAATTTTATGCCGTTACCAAACGCATTTATGTTCTTTTACTATTTCATGAATAGAAATTTTGGGCTGTTACCAAACGTATTCAAATACTCAAAATCAATTCTCAAGCACAAAATAAAAAGAAAAAATTTCTGAGCTGAATCAATTCCCAGGCACAAAATTGTTTCCATGCGCACCCAAAGTTACAATAACATGCTGTGCAATTGCTTTTTATGTGTGATGTTTTTGTACATTTATAAAATAAATCAAAAGAATATCACATTAAACTATACTCTACCCCGATTTCGCAATCTTACACGACGAAATGTCATACTGCCGCACTGTAAAACAATATACCGTAAACCAATAACGTTTTGCGACATTATCTAGTAAACCAATTTACCATACCGTTCTTATGTCTTCAGCATTACTCATATTCAAATGTACTGAGCAACGTAGTGAAAATGGAGAATTGTCCAAACTCTACCGATCTGTTGTGCCATCAAATGGTGAAAGATCTCCAACTGCTATTGCAATACTTCTGCAATTCTAATAAACAGAGGCGGTCTTTCCCCCGGTGATACTGCCATGCCAATTAGACCATGAGAAACAAGACAAGGTTCCGAAGTAGACCGAGCGTAGGGAAATTTCCACACCCTTTTTACAGCTTTCAAAGACAAATTTATGACCACTTTTTTTTGCAGTATATCGATATCAAATGTACAGATGCATGCTAATTCCTCCCTCTCCCACCCTGTTTGCCCCTCCTTGAGGAAGCTGATTTGATCATTGTATTTGATTTGGTCATGCCTTGATAAGAGGAGATGATGTTCGTGCCGGAGTGACAAGAGACTTAGTATAAGCAATGGGCAGAAAAGCTAGTTTCTTGACCTTGCTCACATAAGCCCGCCTTGTGAAGTTGTTGTAGTCGTTAGCTTCGATTTCGTCCAGAATCTGACGGTACAGCAACAGAGATGCCAATACCTGCATTACCAAACCGAGACATATTATCACCAGATCCGTCACCCGAAATCAAAGAAAGTGGGCTTGTAGAGAATTAGACGAGCCGTTTGGTAATTTAGCTTCGCCTTATTTCAATCAATAGAAAGGTTTAGATGGCTGACCGGCCATCTACTGGCTTCATTCAGCTGGGTCACTCCGTTCTCTGCCTCATCGAAGAACATCCTCGCCCTCCTGATCTGATTCTTCATGAAGTACCTCCATTTATCTGTGACCTTCCCCACCAATATGTCATCATCTGAAAGTCCCGCCAGGGCTAACTCATCTTGTGGCAGATAAATCCTTCCTCTTCTTGCACTGAAAAATGGACATATCAAGAAAATCCGTCATCTAAGGGTGCTGACAGTGATATACTTATGATTGACCATTGTCAAACCAACTGAAGGGTTGTGAACATTTGGAGAGAAAGAGAGCAAGAATCATATGATTTTTTGTGTCTGTAAATGTGACCAGACATAGCCCTTTCCTACTTGAACCATTCCTCGGAGTGCTCCTTTTTCATGGAATAAAATGCAATTTTATCGTAGACAAATTAAGGCTCAAAGGGGATTGAAGAAGTCATGAGTTTTTAGTTATTCACGATAGCCCGAATACTCAAATTAACCAGGGGACTTTCTCTTAGCTGTCCTCATTATGGGATCGTTAGTGCCTCTGGTAAGACCTACTTTTATTTCACAGCAATACATTCTTGACAATTTTAGCAAAACATGTATTACTTAAAGCATATAAGAAATAGGATGGGTCTGAACTTACTCTTCGCCGACATCCCTGAGAATGTTGGTTAGCTGATTAGCTATTCCCAAGGCCAATGCAGCATTATAGACACTCTCCGTCGTTGCCTGGGAGTCGGGTGCGATTCCCATGACTGGAACGCTCATCAAACCGACAGTACCTGCCACATAATAGCAATAGAGATATAGCTCGTCAAAGTTCTTGTATCGTGACTTCCTGAGGTCCATCCTCATCCCTTCAGTCATGTCTTTAAATGGCTGCAACAACAAAAGCAAAACCATGTGTCAGTTTCAGAAATACAAAGGCCACAATAGCATGCTGCCCTGACACTAGTTTAAACAACCCAAATGAGTTCACATTCCTAAGATGTTCCACATATAAGTGTACTCGCAGCTGCTCCCCAGCCATATCCTAATCGACAGAACATGAAGATATACATCTAAAGAGTTCACTTGGAGACAAGAGAGAATGAGCCACCCCGATACGAAGAAAATTATGGCATTTTCATGAAAAGCTTAGACATGATTCATCAACAAAAGATTACTTGAGAAAGATCCAAGACCTGAATGTCAACCGGGAATTTGGCAACGGTATCTGATAAAGCAGCATCAAACATATCGAATGGACGCCCTTGAAAAAGGTCTTCCAACCTCAATTCCCACCTATCTAAAGCAGTAGGCGTTATGTGAGAAGCATTAGGCCCATCTACAAGTTCATCTGTCCTCCTGCACCAAACTGCAATTGACAGTTTTAAGAACGAGAACTACATCTATGAACAAAAACATCCCTGGGCAATAGTGCAGAAGTTATATATAAAAAAAAAGGAAGTTCACATCAATTTCAAAAGAGACATTAAAAGAAACTGCATGATGTAGGGCCAAATCAAGAATATTTTGACCATCCACTATGAGAAGCGTAAGTATATAGACTAAAGGAAAAGTCAACATCAATGAAGGATAACAGTATTCTAGTCGCATACACAAACTTCAGCCAACTAAAGTGAAACTGACTCGAAGTATCAAAATTTCAAAAGCCAAATATAAACAAAGAAACCGCAGATTACTGAATGAAGAAGAAACCACCAAATTCGTTGCCTTTGACAGGGACCTGGGCTCAACTTCGCTTCGGGCACTGAAATTCCTGTTCTAGTTTTGCTTTCTACGTGATCAGCTAATTCTTCCTACCATCTAATAAAAGATGATTACCGTCCACAAGCTAAAAGAATCTCTTTGAAACAGACCAAAACAGTAAAACCTGTAAAGCTATGGAGACTTTCAAAATACTAGTTTCAAAAAAATGAGGCCACGGCATCAAACCCACCATATATCGCCCATATAGCTCTTCGCCTTTCCGGAGTCATGAGCAACGTCCCTGCAAACCCAAAAATAAGCAGATAAGAACGTCACCAGATTATACCGACTCAAAACCAAATCAATTTCTGGAAGAAACAAAGAGAGAAACCCATAACGATAACAAAGGATTTTGATAAATAATACGGATGGAAAAAGCAGATGAAGAAGGATGATTGGCTAACCCAAGTAAAAAGTCTTGGCATATTCAGCGCAGACTTCGCCGCATCTGTCGTACGCATCGCTCAACAAGCTCAAAGTTCCCGGCAGAACAATATCAGGTCTGACCTCCAGATTGGCATTTGACCTCAGACGCTCGCTCACCAGAGCCGCCTGCTTCAGCACCACGCTGTTCACCCTCTGCTCCGACGACACGGGCGCGGCAGCTTCTTCTTCCCCCGCTGCCGGGCTAGCAATCAAGCTCGAGGCCGTGCTCGGGCTGCTTATCGAGCACCAACTCAGTTTCTGGCTTCTACCCTTCTTTGTCCCGTGGCTGAACACTCGCAGTCTGTCTCCAAGTACGAATCTTGAAGAATCTGAGAAGCTACACGAGTCGACAAAACCGAGGCTCGTGCGTATGGTCTCTGGGCTGACGGTGGTCGCAACCCAGGTTAATGTCATGGGCATGTTGCCAAACTTGAATGAATTCACCTCACTTCACTGCACTCGGTGACTGGAGGATCAAGAATTGCTGCGTAAGATCGAGCTGACCCAGCACGAGAATGGGACTCTGGAGCAGTAAAAAACCAAGCTCCGTCAACAGCACTCTGCGATGAAATCAGAAGGGGTAAGAAATGCCCAACAGATAATAAAAAAGAAGAAAAAACAAGATCGTTAGAAACAAAGAACTCACTCACATGAACGGCAATCTGTCACATGATTAATGGGCCTAAATCTTCGAGGAGTCAGACAAGGTGAAAAAACACGGCTCGTGCTGGTTTAAAGGGACGAATGAAAAAGTTTTCTTTTCTCTCTTCCCCCCACTTTACTTGTCTGTCCGAGCGAAATCGCACTCGCACTCGCACCGCCTCTCTCTCTCGAACGCGTTTCAATCACTCCCAACACCAGCGCAATAAAATGGCCAGAAAAGATGGAGGGGTCACTGAAGGAATGCCAGCATACGCCATACGTAATGAAATCCAATGCGATGACATGGTGGAAGAAGCCCACTTGTCCTCGCCACACGCACCCCCTTGAATCGAACCAGTGGCTCCACTGAATCCCGCGAATTGATTGGAAAAAAAAAAAAGGCGCGGGGGGGTTCCAAGCATCAACGTCACGGCAAATACAAGATGGAAAGAAAGAGAACGAAAAAGAAAAGGGTAAAAACTAACAACCGCCACGCTCTTGAGTGTTCGAGACTGTCGCGACGTTTCGCTTGCCTCTTTGCTTTTCTCTGCTCCTGTTCTCCGTCTTTTCACACAAAATTTTCCCCCCTTCCTTTTCCTCCGCCCTCTACTGTACTTTTGCCGGGGGAGGGAATGAATCTGAGCCCCACTTCCTGTCCTGGTATCTTCAACGGCGATTGGTTCAGCCCTTTCAAGCTCCGTTGGACCAGTGGTGGGTCAGGGTTTCCGGGTCGGCATTCAATCAAATGCCGCCGGGTGAATCCATGTTTGAGCAAAGGACAGGAGGGTCGCATCCCCCTGATCAAGGGGCACTGTAATAGAATAGAATAGCGGAAGAAAAGGAAAGTGTGGCGACAGAAAGTGTATCCGTCCAGACATGGAAGCGAAGGACGCGTGGAGGAGGTTGCCCAATGAGCGGAGGATAACGTTATCAAAATTTGGCAAAGCATAGATGGATGGGGACAGCGACGATAACGGGGGTGGGCACGTTACACGTGTCCTCCACCGATTGATGGGTTCGACGAGGACAAGATCTTGGGAAGTGGAAGGAGGGGTGGTGTCCCCCCCCCCCCCTCCCTCCGTGCGCTCAGTGTCTACTGGAAACGGTAGCCTCCTCTTGCGAGAAATAGGGGAGAAAAAAACAAAAAGAAATTGCTCCATTTCATACCAGGACTTTCGAACTTAGTCCGCAAATCAGGGATTTGCATAGTCCAAGGTTCTGCCCTGGATGTATAGATTATAGATTCTAAGATATGTATGATAGATTTTAATTTTTTAAAAATTAAGAAATCTATTTAAATAAAACTTCAGATTCTAGATAGGTAGAACTGGAACTTGAAATAAGTTTTTTGTATTTCTTCTTGATCTCTGTCTTCGCGTAATCTTTTGGTGTTTCCTAGTGTTCGATGATTCTGCATAATTTGAAACTACTAATTTGAGCTTTCATTTTATGACTTGTTGATATTTCATAGCTTTCATGTGTTTGAATATGAGTTGTGGTTAGTGGATTGTAACAACAAGTAATAGTTATTAAAAATGATGTTTCACTGCAATTATTCAATTAATAATACAGGTAGAATCTGGGTAGATCCTGGAATTGACCTTGGAACCTGTTGACGGGGTAGGTTCTAAGTTCCAACAGATAGGTTACGGATTTCAAAAAATGAGAAATTTGTACCTGAAAGTCGATTTCAAGTTTTAAATGGAACCTGTAAGGAACTTAAATTGAAACTTGAAACTGCTCACCCCTACCGCAAACAATAGGTCTAACTCAAGATAGGTCTGGAGAAATTTTGTGTTTTACATTTTTGGAATGCTAGTATATATTTTTTTTCAACTTTGCTCTTGTTGAACTTTCTTAATTTAAAAAATGCCCTCACCTCAAGTGATGTCTCTAGCAAGTTGGATTTGGCCAGATCTGGCACCGACGGCCCTCGTCCAAGGTTGCTCAGCCCCCAGCGAGCTTAGGTGGCCCTCACCTGAGGTTGTCCAATGGTGCTAGATCAAGCTCGCCACCCACTTGCCTGCCGCCTAAGCCTTTTGCCGGTTTGAGGTCTTTTTTTTTTTAAAAGTCATTTTATGGAGTGTGATTTTCCCCAATAACATTTGAACCAAAGTTGCTTTCCAATTTACTTTTAAATCACAGTTTACCAAACACTGTTTGTATTTTAAAAAACTCTTTTAACCTAAATTCATTTGCATTTTCTCAAATACTTTCCCCAAAAATCTAACCAAACGCAGCCCTAATGTATATGATCATGGATTTTCATTTGGTACATCAACGGTGTAAAAAAATCAATACACAAGCAGGTTTCGGGCACTGACATGTAGACGGTTTTTAGTTTTAATATATGGGTCGATTCCATTAACATATGAAAATTTATACTTCATGATTACATGTGCAAAAAAAAAGTTCCGCGCGGACGTTGTACTTTATAAAAATCCTTAAATTATACCCTTCAAAGATTAGGTATATCTAGAGTTAGATGCTGAGTTTTTGCAGAATATAGAATGTAAGAGAGAGACGACCATACTAATATATGAACTATCTATCATGGTTTTGCATCCTGCATGTTCCACCTGCAATGGTCAAATAATTACTACTTTCAGCTAGAAAATATTAAAAGAAGAAGAAGAAGTCGCGAGCCGATGCACGCGCAATTTGTTAATTTATTGGATTACGAGGAAGAAGAATTTCTACATCTATTCTTATGAGATGCGGACGTCGTAGATGAATATGTTGACGGGGTTGAGGACACTAGCGGGAGTTTGTAAGAGGATTTTAGACCGTTTGGCCTAATGTTTATCCTATGGTTGCTTCGAATATTCATGCTTGTAGCATAAGCAAAAAACAACCCCCGACGTGGGGATTTTCATGCATGTAGCTCAAAGTGGGCTTTATTTCATGTAACGGCATGCAGTGGCCAAGTCAGTTTTAAATAAGGGCTTGAAATCGTCGACCAATAAGCACCTGATTTTTCCTGCAGAAGTGCTTAGGCCCTTATTTAAAACTGATTTGTTCACTTCAGGTCCTTATTTGAAAGTAATTTGTCGACTTCAAATCCTTATTTACAACAATATTCATTTTGGACTCTTTTTTAAGAAAATGATCCTATTTAGGATCTGTTTGACAACTTGCTAAATAGTAATTGATTCTGTTCTTTTATTCCTAAAATCAGTTTGGGAACAAAAATCCGTTTGTTAAATTTTTTGTGCCCAAAATCAGTTTTAGAACAGAATCAAGAATAAAAAAAAGTAACTTCTTGATTCTGAAACAATTTTTCAGAACCGATTCTTCTTGGTTTTTTTCTTGTTTTTTGGTTGTTGTTATTCTTTAGCCCCGCCATCCATCGGCCGCTGGCGACCGGCCACAGGCCAGGGCCGGCAAAGGCGTCGCGGCTCTCGCTGGTGGTCGGCGAGGGTGCCCCTCGTTGCTTGGGCGAGGGCGGCTTGGGGCCTCACCCAGCCAAGGTGAGGCCAATCTCGCCGTCGCCACCGGCAAGGGTGGCGGCAAGGGCCATGATGTCCTCGTCGACCCTGGCCTGTGATTCGTCACCGGCACTAGGGGGCGGCCATGGCTAAAAAAAGGAAGGGGAAAGAAAGAAAAAAAAAAGAGAAAAAAAGAAATAAATATTAAAAAATTCAAAATATTATTGATAAAAAGAAATTTTGTGTAGTTACCAAATACATTTCTGTTCTTTTTTTATTCTAAGAACAAAAATTTTGGGCAGTTACCACACGCTTTCAAATGCTTAGAAATTATTTTCGGGCATAGAATAAAAAAGAATCATTTCTGTCCAAAATTAGATTCTGAACACAGAATGATTGTCATGCACAGTCTTAATATCTTTTATTTGTAATTTTTCTTTTAGTATATATAAAAATGGAAGGAACAGGGGAGACTGGAGAGTAATCGATGGAGCACTAGGAAGTAGGTCGTGTGGACAGGAGCGGACCGACTCTCCATTTGCTACGGAGTGGTGGGGGGGAAATTGTATGGGAGGAGAAAAAGAGCACACACCCCCCACCCCACCATTCCCATCGCTTTTGCTCTGCCCTGCCTTCGTCCACGCAATTTGCCAAGTGCGCTCGGGGTCACCTCGTTGCCACGCAGGCCTTCTGCACTTTGTTTGACTACTGCTTCTTTCTTTATCCTTTTCTCGAGACTAGTTTTCACATTGCTGCAGCTGTCATCTCTCTCTCTCTCTCTCTCTCTCTCTCTCTCTTCGTTGTCGTTACTTGGGTAATGGTCGTGAACCAGCAGTCCTCCGATTCGTGTAGACAAGGAAACGAAACGAGGGAGACGAGGAGGATCCCAGAGCCGTATCTGTCGTGTTCTTGGCAACAACGAAAGTGGACGACCATTAGGCACGTCGATTTCACAGCACTTGGGACAAATTTTCTTGTCCTCAGATTGATTCTTATGTTTCGTTGTGACCATGTATCAGGAGCATCCAGAGGACAAAGAAACATAGTGACTTGCGTGCTTTGTCGAAAGGAACGTTTGTTATGAGGAATAAACCTGGTGTGGTTCGAGTCATAGTTAGGTTTGGGGGGCCTCGAGCCCTCGGACGAACTGGGACATGACCGCACGTGCATCACCTGCCTTTTATTTGCCAAGCCTGCGTAGCGATTGCCTAAACTGGTGCAGAGCCTGCGGGGCATAGCAAGTGCAAATGTGCGATCACAGCATGCACCGATACATACTGCAAGTCACATGATGAGAAAAGGCCTCACTATCAATAGAAGATGATAATGGGTGCCGTTTGTATCAGATAGGACAGTACACGAGCATCATATGTCGATTTGAGTCTCTACAGAAATAGTTGCCGGAGGCTATCGTCTTGATGATTATTCGAATACGGCGAGGGAATGATATACTTGTGAATTAGTTATTTTAGCCGGTTACTTTAAAATTGACGTCCTTGGAACAGAAAACTCTTTTCCCAGTGGATTGAATTGATTTTTTTCCTTTCTTTTTTGGCCTTTCAACATCGAAGTATTGAAAACCCATCTTGGATTACTACTCTTCTTGGGCCTTCACACAACCCATTTTTGAGATCCTCGAGGATTATGACCTGATTTTATTGACTAGGCTTGGGTTTTCCATTAGCCCAATTTGGTGTCTTTCGGGAGTATTGAGAAAGGGAACCTCCAAGAGCCCGCCCATAGACTGTGATGGCGAAAAGGCCAACCACTCACTGAACACCTCTTGCTCTAACTGTGTCTAAACACGTTCGAATCATCCGCACATCTACGCAGCTCCACCGATTAAATAAAATAAGAAAAAAATGATATTAATGATCCTTAAACTTTAATTCAATATATAATATGATCTTTAAAGTTTTAATCTATTCAATATGATCGCTGAATTTTATCCCAGTTTGCAATATCAATGTCATCCTCGAACTTTTAATTTGTTTAATATAATTTTTAAATTTTTGATATATATTTAATCTAATTCCTAAACTGTATAAAAATGTTTAATATTACCCACAAACTTGAATTAATGAAATCATAACATTAAATATTTTCATATAACTCAAAAACTAACTTGAATATGTACAAAACATGTAAGGACCGTATTGAATAAATTAAAAGTTTAAGGTCATATTATGCATTATTTTAAAATTCAAGGATTACATTCAATAAATTAACAGTTTGAAAATCACAGTTACATAATAAATTAAAGTTCATGAATTATACGTGTCGTTATTCCTAAAAACTAGACATTTTAATTATTTTAGAGAGAATTCAAGATTATAATTAGTACGGACAGGAGTAAAAGGAGTAAAAAACACTTCCTTTCGATCGAGTGAAGGCAACGAAGGGGGAGCGTCGGCTCCAGGGTGTGGCCGACAACATGGAGGAGGGAGACGGCGAGGAAGAGGGAGGAGTTGAGAGCTTGTTGAAATGGGGTTGCGAGGTCGGAGTGTCCGACTCTTTCCCTCCCAAGACGGCGGCGCAGCCTCGTACCGTGTCTTGTCTGGGCCACACCCTCTCCGTCTCCGACTTCCCCGAAGCGGGCGGGTATGTCGATGCTGTGTTGGTTTTCATCTGCTTTCAGTTGCTAGGACACGACCGCTTTCTTGGGTCTCCTTAATCCCATCGGTTTTCCATATCTAGCGACTTGATGTAATAGGACGATGCGTTGTATATGTGCAGAAGAGGGTTGGGTGCAGTTCGTGATGTTAGGAGAGGTGAAATGGTGTTGAAGGTTCCTAAATCGTGCTTGTTGACCACGGAGAGGCTCTTGGTGGATGATCAATGTCTCTCTGCTGCTGTCAAGAATTGTCCCTCTCTCTCCTCCGCTCAGGTGATCATGCTTGGAGTTCGATATCACCCTTTTCATCAGTAAAAGCCTATGGATATCCCACACGACGCGAATGCATTGAGAAACTCAAATAGGAATATAATATGACAGTAAAATCAATACAGTTGAAACAGACCTGCAGTTACATGTTTCGGCACCCATTTGTTTATGAAAAACAACTTTTCATCATATTGGACCAAATTGACGATGACACGAGGTGATGCAATTAGTCGACACTGATACAATGGAGCGAAACTAACTGGCACCCTATCGTAGTTTTTTCCTTTTCCCTCCTGATTCAAAATTTGTAGTTGATCAAAGATTCAGTATCAGAATATACTGATGAATATCTTAATTCGTGTTTATTTGATTGCTGTGTTTTGTTATGCAGACTTTGACTGTTTGTTTGCTATATGAAGTGGGTAAAGGGAAGAAATCATGGTGGTACCCTTACGTAAAGAACCTTCCCAGAAGTTACAGCACACTTCCGATTTTCAGGCAGTTTGAAGTGCAAGCTTTCCAGGTTCAACTCATCTACTTGCACTTACAGTTGCAATTTCTTGCGTCTCTTTTGTGTGAATTTACTTTGTCGTTGTTTAGAAATGGTTTCCACATGTTGATAGGTGGATGATGCGATTTGGGTGGCCAAGAAGGCCAGATGGAAAGCCAAGGCAGAATGGAAAGAAGCTCGTGCACTTATGGAGGAACTTAAGCTTAAGCCTATACTTCTAACATTCCAAAGTTGGCTTTGGGCTTCTGCAACTGTGAGGTTACTTGTTCTTTTCTTGCACAGTTGATGTTTCATAACTTATTTGTTCATACATGGATGTGGTAGGGTCTTCTCCGCTCCCACAACTTGGTTTATTAGATCTAATTTTTGGACAAACTGTTTTGGCCTTATGCGACTGCAAGTCTGGAACTGAACACTTTCGTTGTGCTTCTCCATACTTGAAAGTTATTTAGCTGCAATGTCATGCCCCATAGGGCTAGGGTCAATTTTCGTTTTGTGTATCTAGATTCTTCATTTCAACATATTAAGACTTTGAAATCTTGATTGTATTCTAGATATCCTCAAGGACGTTGCACGTTCCTTGGGATGAAGCTGGATGTTTATGTCCTGTGGGGGACTTGTTCAACTATGCTGCGCCTGGAGGGGATATGGCAGAAGCAGACAATATGACTCTTACGAGGTCCCTGCAAGTTGGATCTTTGTGCTGTGAGGAACCTGAATATAACTCGAAACCAGAGCAGTTGGACGCTCTTCCTCATCGATTGACAGATGGTGGATTTGAAGAAAGTGTTGATGCATATTGCTTCTATGCTAGACAACATTATGTGAGAGGCGAACAGGTATTATAACATTTGTTGCATCACATTAGAATGTATGTTCTAATAAAGTAGCATTGTCTTGTGATTTCTGTAAGAGAATCAAAGTAGTCGGTGCCTTCTTTTTCCTTGTTTTGGCATCTATGTTTCAGGATGCAATAAATGCAAGTTCTGCGTAGCAAGCTTTCCAATTATCCGTTTCAAACAGTATGTTGTAGTTCCTGCGTCTGTCCTTCCTCAGAAATATTCTTGCTTGTCATCCTTTTGTCTTGACTTGGTGTCACACCATGTGCAAACCCATTGTAACACTTGGGGGTGCTGGGATTCTAGACTAGTCTTAGAAGATTTGTTGGTGATCAATGAAGTGGAGGGTGAGATTGGTTTAAGTGAACTTCTCTCTCTTAATACTTTGTGGGTAACTTACATTGTTTGATCACCAAGGTCCAGGGTCTAGTTTCCAACAATAATTTACAGGAATTGGTCTTCTTTCTGTTATGCTTTGTGAACGCTGGCTGCATGTATCTGATTTGGTATATCTATATTGAAATTTTGTTTAGTTTGAAAAATTACGTTTTCTTTGACATTAATTCTAGTCTATTATCAGTTTAACAGAAATCTAGCTGTATACTTTGATAGTTAGAGGACAATGATGCAGGACTACGTCATCGTTATTTCTGATTAGGCTGGGTTGGCTATATGGATCATCTTATTCTACAGTTACGTCTAATTTAAAGTCTACACATTTCTGAACTAAAAAAAGTGTCTAAACGGTGTAGGATCATTTAAAGCGTTTCTTATAGGGGCTGGCTATCTGAGGGAAAAACCTATCTCTAATTTTGGATCTAAGAAAGCCCTCTGTTGGTAACAATGATTTCTTTTCCAGTTGGCACTTTTTGATGTTCTCTATTTCAATCTGTTCATTTTTATGTAAAACATAATGTTGAATGCACAAACTTTCATTGTTAAGGTCCTTGATTTTACTTTCATTCTTTTTCATTGGGTTTTGGTTGTCTTTCAATTGCTTTTTAAGAAAGCAGTTTCCTTTTTGTCATCATATGGACTGTAGGTTGTATCGGACACTTGTTTGCAGTTTCCATTTCTTACGACAGAACCTCTTTTAGCATTGCAAATCCCCCTTTCAAATACAGGGACTTCTTTCTGACCTCAACATTCGCAAATTTTCAAATAGGGTGCATTTGTTTCACAGAATATCAATGATTTGAAAATTATCTTTGTAAATTTTATTGTTTGTACCGCTTATAGAAATTAATTATCACCATTTTGCCTTCTACTTCTACTGATGCTGGCCCATAATCTGGCTCTTGGTTTGTTTGAAAGAGGCCGGCAAGTTCAACTTGACCTTTATTCACAAAAGAAACTTGCATGCAACGACAAGCCAGATCAAAGTAACTTAGAAGCCAGGTGTATATACCACTAGTAGTTCTGCAATTTCTGTAGCATCCACTGTTGGAGCACAAGGATAAGGCCTCAAGCCTCATTTTTCTTGTAGGACTAATCTTATTGGATATTCCTCCATGTGTTACTGTGGGACAAATCTTGGATCATTTTTTGTGTTGTCTCCCTCAGGAAGTTGTACACTTTCACTACCAATTCACAGTTTTGCTAGAATTTTGCACTTCGGCATGTGGATGTGGGCATTTGACTACTTAGTGCATCTTACATACTGCATTAAATATTGTAGAAATTATTTAAGCTTCAGAGTTTCGCACTGCCAGTAACGTTGAAAAAAGCTCGAGCCCAAGTTACTACTTGAATATGTATGCACATCTATGGTGTTTATAGTGACAAATCTTTGTAAGTAGCGGTTAGATATAGGTATGTTACCTTCTTGATAGTTGCCATATGTTGTTTTGTTCTCCAACCTGGCAGTTAGATTTGAAGCCCACGCTTGCAGAGTATCTTGTCTCCATATGTTTTTTGTTCAATTCTCCCCATTAGGTTTGATAATGTCAAAATAACTGCTGTCGTAACTCACTTTAAATTTTGTATGGACCTAAAAATGAAAATGTTCAGTTTCAGGTATAATGCTGAGAGCTGGCCCTAGTCAAGATAAAGTTGAAAAAAAAATACCATCCAGGCCTTCTTTTATCATGTTAATAGGTCAAACATAGTCTCAGTGCACCTTTCAGCCGGACCATTCTGTTTGGTCGAATAATCAGTATGCTTGGCCATATCATGCTTTTCTCTTCTGAGAATGAGGGCAAGATAATCTCTAACAGTGTCCTGTCATATGCAGATTCTCTTGAGCTATGGTACATACACTAATTTGGAGCTGCTGGAGCATTATGGTTTTCTTCTTGACAACAATCCAAATGACAAGGTGTACATTCCCGTCGAACCTGGGGTGTCTTCTTGCAGCTCATGGCCTACAGAATCTCTGTACATTAATCAAGGTGGTGAGCCTTCT
The DNA here is from genome assembly GCA_031216185.1 of Syzygium aqueum. NCBI lineage: Eukaryota > Viridiplantae > Streptophyta > Magnoliopsida > Myrtales > Myrtaceae > Syzygium > Syzygium aqueum. The sequence goes on from CM062236.1 coordinate 40,613,819, forward strand.
TATGCACTGTTGTCCACGTTGCGACTATGGGCCACCCCTTCAAACCAGCGGAGATCTGTGGGACATCTGGCATATTCAGGGTCTCAACTCTCTCCAGAAAATGAGATGCGTGTTATGCACCTGATGTTGAAGTGTTGCAATACCGTTCTGCAAAACCTGCCCACTAAAATTGAAGATGACCAGCGTCTTCTATGTAGCCTCAACCAAGTGGATGGTACCGATACCCCTGTGGAGCTTTTTGACATGTTTTTGAAACTTGGAGCTGAAGGCCGTGCCTTTTTAGAAAGCATTGGCTTGCAAAACAGAGCTAGTTTTGCAGAATCTATGTCTTGGAAGATGGAAAGGGCATTGGAGAGGTGGAAATTAGCAGTTCAGTGGAGGCTGAGGTATAAGAGAACCATTGTGGATTGCATCACTTATTGTTCCAATGTAACTGACCGTACTCACTCTCTGCGTCCCCTCGAAATGGAACGTACTGACTGATGTTTGAATCTTCGGACACAAGATTTCATTTTATCCTCTCTTTATTTTTCCTAGACAGGCTAGGATACAAGATACTTCTAGGGAGCAATAACAGAACATAGGCATGCGGTTTTTTGCACGAGAAATATCTTGCATCAGTATAGTGAATGGCAGGTTTTGATGAAGTCGTCTCTGGCAATTTACATTTTGTGTTGGTGGCATGTCCAATCTCGGGCTATGAATATTTTGGCCAACTGTCTTCAGAGCATCGAGTTCGAAAAGGCTAGTTACTTGAACTGTAACCCAGCACACTCTGCAGAGGTCCCTCTGATTCAGTTGCTCAAAGATATAGTAATGGTTTTCCGTGGTGTACAGGCTGTGCAAGATTTTTCCTCTCCGAGCTTGACTTACCGTGTGAGCAAAAGCTCAAAGTGTCGCTTTCATCCGGTTTCTCATTCCATCCTTCAACCATCTTTACTCGCCTCCAAGATTACCAACATCTACCAAGAACTGTGTAATTTGTGATTAGTGATATACCGAGTCCTCATATCTCCCACCACAATCGAAATCGTCAATTCGGCTCGGATTTTAGATTGCTTTGCTAATGGCTTTCGTGGATCTCACAAATCATTAGAGAAGAACATATTTTAGTTTGGATTGAGTTTAGCAACCAAACAAGATAGTCTGTTTGAATATTGGCTAACTAATAATTTAGTTTTCTTTTAAGAAAAATGAATGTCTACTTGTAATGAAATATTCAGACACGAATGGATGCCAATCATGACATTTTTCATAAACTATCTACTTCAAACTATAAAAATAATCTTTCCTGAGAAAACAATTTCAAATTATTCATTTTTCCATGAAAACATACAAAGCCAGACATACAAGTAATTACCAAGGCTAAGAGATTTATAGCCCAACACAAAAATGGTTGGCTATTTTTCCTTTTTTCTTTCTTTCATTTAAATGCATTTGAGTTTAGACTCAATAAAAATTCAGTACTTTCTAATCTTCCAACACTGAAAATATTTCACAACAATTTCAATCTTTTTAGGGTTTCATGGAGAGGGACGAGACAAAGATGGATCAGACACCTGGCTTGGATTTCTCAGAAGAGAAAATAAAGTTCGCACAGTTTAATCAGCGTCGATCATCTGGGGAAATAATCATCACCTCCACCTTCATCTCAAGAACCCCCTCCAATTAAACCCTAATCCAATGTTCAGGTTCTGCCCTGAACTCAAATCGGCCGAAAAACCAACCCAATTCCTCGCCGTCGACTCGAGCGAATCGATCGAGAGAGACCAAAAAGGAAACTTCGGTGGCCGCAAGAAAAAAACCAAAATTTTTTTTTTTGGGTGTTTGGGAAGAGGAGTGAATTGGATCAGCAATACTGGCTTGGTTCCTCGGCGAAGAGGAACGCTATAAAAAAAAGCGCACAGTATAATCAGCGTCGATCATCTGGGGAAATAGTCATCACCTCCAAATCTCCTCTCTTCCCCCACACAAAAAAGACATTTCAGCAAACACTCGAACCGCATCGCTTTCGACAATTAAAAAAAAAAAAAGAAGCTTTTTCCTTTTTTAACCGAATGTCTCCAATCTGCCCGATCGTAGAGCCAGAGGAACAGGGCACTGCGAGGCAGAAGCGGAGGCAGACATGGACGAATCTAGCGTCAGCTCATACACAGCGCTCACGGTGAGTCACACAGCGCAGGTAATCAGTATTTTGACGCCTTCTTCACGAACCAGAAGCAGCAAAAACACAAGCCAAAAAGGGGGGGAAGAAGAAGAAGAAGAACGGAGAGGAAGGACACGGGGAAGAAGAAGCAATCGATTCTCGCTCCGACCGCCGCAGGAGAAGCTCGATCTTCCACGGTCGCCGGCTGCAATTGCGATTGAGTTTGCCCGGAACCCTCTTTTTATATAGAACAGAGGCGGACGAGGCGCAAGAACAAACCCTAGAAGTAGCAGAACGAACAACGGCGCGAGTTTGGGAAGATTTATGACCATAGCATCGGCGGATGAGATTTGGACACGTGTACGGAGGATGTGCTGACCCTTCCAGGAGGGGAATGGGCCCAACCCGGCCCCTGGTTTGGATTTGGAGCCCGGCCCAATTCTCTTGGTAAGCCCAGCCCAACCTCAAAACGGATTCGTGTCCATTTGTTTAATTCGGCAAGTTTAAGATTATTTTGGCCAGTAAACAAACGTAATATAATCTCGGGAAAATGACACGAATAGTCGATGAACTTTAGATCAATGTGCAATGTGGTCCATGAACTTCTGATTTGTTCAATATGGTCCATGAACTTTAGCCCAATGTATAATGTGGTCTCTGAACTTTTAATTTGTTCAATGTAGTCATTAAACTGTTGGTACATGTTCAATTTAGTTATTGGACTATATGAAAATATTTGATGTTTCCCCTGATCTTGAATTAATGAAAGGACTACATTAAACATTTTCATATAGTTCAAGGACTACACTTAACATGTACAAAATGTCTTGGGACCAAATTGTACAAATTAAAAGTTCAGAGACCACGTTGTATATTGGACAAAAGTTCAGGGACCATTTGTGTCATCATCCCTATAATTTAGGAGTTGCTTGTCTGCAGTTATTCCATGCTTAAATTACCAATACAGCTTCTCCTTGGTGCAGGGATGAGCTGAAGATAGCGATTGTCCGTTGATTAGTTACCAAGATAGCATCTCTTTGCTGAATTTGGTTTGGACAATTTTGATCGGTTTTAAGCTCTTTCCACTTGCTTTTGCTGCTAAGCAATTTAATGCGTGATCATACTGTTTATTCCGGATTGTTCATTGACGATGCGATTTTTTGTGGAAGTACCGACATCATGTGCAGAAATGTCGAGGCTAGTGAACATTGATTAGAAGCACTTACAAGCAAAGATGACAATGCGCTCATTCTGAAACACCACCTCCGATCTCTTGAAAACTAATCAAACACGATCAAATTACACGAGTACAAGAAAAACCGATGACAACAGTGAACTTTTGCTGTAGGAAAATCTAAAATGTAATGAATTTGATCCCTCGGGGAATCATGAGCAAGGTATGATAGTTGGCTCCATAGCTACAGAGGTATCCCTATCGCACATGTCGGGGTTTATGTTTACCACTCTTTCTTCCTGCATTTGAAACTCATAAGTTAGTGCTAATGGTCAAAATGATCCCCGGTTTCATCTGCTTGAGAAGGGGGAAAGAAACAATTCATCTTGTCCAACTCAGTGAAAGACAATTTCGACAAGCGATATTAGAATGTCTGGCACATGCTACATATGACATCGCCGTACCAACTTGTGAAAACTGTGTTCTGGACTTGCGGGGGACAGTATAAAATTATTCGACAAGAAAAGTTGAACAATTTACCCTGGCTAGATTCCTAAAGTAAGTAGTAGTATAGTTTCCTGTTGGGAATAAAGCTTCCATGAGATCTGCAAGAACCAACTGAGGTTGGGAGACTGCTCCGTCAAACCAATCTTCAATTATACACATCCCAAAAGCAAAGAAAATTGTATTAGCACCTTCCCAGAAATCAAGTAATATGTATCACTCAAATAAATATGTTTATTAAATTAAACATTTTGGTATGATTCTTGTTCTCCTTTTTTTTGTTAACAGCCGATTGTCCAGGAGTCTTCGAGTACCCAATAACTTGTTGTGTATAGTCAGTTCTTGCTAAAATGTCAAAAGTCGAGCAAGCTTAGACTATACTGTTAGTAGTCACGTTCTTTCTCAGTAGGAGTTCGTTGCAACCCTATGTAGATAAAAATTGGCTACTTAGTACTTACCAAGAGTGTTGCTGGCGTTTTTCAATCTTTTATCATATCTCCACAGGCTTTGATTTGCAAGAAATGCAAAACAAGAGGTATCTTCAACTGCTACATTCTCAACAAAAGTTGACATTTCGTAGCCCATGGGATTGGAAGTGTACGTTCCGTCGATGACCACATCGACAGTCTGATTACACCAGCAATGGAATTGACCAAGTTAGAAAATAATCAGCGACACAATTACCGTTCAAGCACAAACCGAGTTTCTGGTATTTCATGGAATTATAGTCTCAGATAAAGCCTGAAGCACAATGGTGAGGGATCTGAAGTAATCTCTAGGCATGGACTTACGCATAAGATGGCGTGCAGCTGCTCCAAATCATCAGGATTGGAGGTGTTGTAAGTGATCTTGCTGATCGATTCATCAACATTCTCTCCTCCAGCATCCTCCACATACTGTTTCGAAACATAATTCATAAAGTACAATGAAGAAAAAGCAGAGGAAGCATTTTCAAAATTCAACACCTCTCTAATCCGTAGCTAGTAAAAATAGAGCTCCTTCAAGTGCATCTGCCTATTTTGCACTTGAAAATTTTGCTGGCCTTCGCAACCATACTCGTAATAGCTAGACTAGCATTTGTGCATGTATTTTAACTTTACAAGATTCAAGGCTTCCTTTTGAAAGGCACAGTTCTTGTTTTAGGAAACCAATTGCTATCATGACTTACCTTCATTTTGAGTGTTTCCCCGGTAAAGGACCATATTTTCTGCAAAAAAAAACAAGAGCAATTTCTTGTCAGCGACTTGTCAAGTTTTGCATGACAGTGATAATCACGTAGAAATCTTTGAAGGAGTGTTCGATCTGAACCGTATTTAGTTTGGACTGATTTGTGCAGCTTGTTTTTTGATAATGCAGGATTAAATTCTAGATGATGATAATTCAGAATTGGAACTCCATTTTATTTGTGTGATCTGGAAAGTTTAAGAGCAGTAAAAAGCCTTGATGAGAGTATACAAACATCATGGTACTCCATCCAGGCAACTGTTGGTTTGACTGATGAAGCTTTGCTTGCAGCAACCCTGGCCAGGCACAAATAATTTTCTTTAACCTAGAAAGATATGCGGAAATCAGATGACACTTCATACAAAATTCTCTCTTTAATGCAGCAGAATTGTACAGATGGAATGTGAGAACTTACAGCATTGTACACTTGATTGGCTTTATATTCCAGGTTAGCATAAACTCCAAGGTACTTGATCCATTCTGCTCTCTGTTAATTCCATCCAAAGAGAAAATGTAGGAATTGGATTGTACTAATTAATGGAAAAAGGAAGTATAAACATGAATCATCACTGGTAAACTCTCTCACCTGCAAAGGAAGGATTTCGCTGGAAGGAACAAATGATGCGAAGTTACAAGCTTGTGCTTGATCAGTGTTGCTAATAAAATGTGCCGAGAATTGCTGAAATTGCTGAGGATCGCTCTTGTTAATCATCTCGAGTTCTCCTCCTTCGCATAACTTTAGTACGCATTCAGAGGCAACGGAGTCTGTTGTAATGCCCTTTAAGCTCCCAAGTAAGCCTAACAGCTGCACATCAAGAAGGCCATCTAAAGTAGTTATGATAATATGCATATACTCATTTTAGATCGTGAAGACACCAACTTGGTTTGACTCTGATTCCAGAGAACCGATATACACTTACCTCAAAAAAGGAAACTGCAAGAAAAAGAAGGAACATGAAAAGAAAGAGATGGTTAGAGAAGACTATTTGACATACTAAATCTAGATGACATTACTATGATGATGCAGCGCTGGACTTCTATTATCTTTCTTTCGTTTTGTCCCATCTTGTTATGTGATTGTTGCTGATGTATATAGTTTCGACAAGAGTGAAGATCAACATAAAGGCCACTGCAATTTAAATATACGATGGACAAGAGATATACCTGGAAAAAGTTCGGCATCCACTGAATAGTTTGATAAGGGAATGATGAATGATTTGATCCTGGAAGTGCAATATTTTGTTCTCGATGCCATCTTTGAGTTACTCTGTCATATATTGTGTAGAGGAGTGTCAAACTAATTTCTTAAGAAAAGTAATTACCTATCTGGAGGAAATTTTTTTGTAGTATCTCTGTGTTTCGCAGATAGTGAACCAGATCAAATGCTGATAAGCCAGCTTAATCTCATTGTGTATGATATTTAGGTCGATATTAAGAACTAGGATATTCCTAAAACAGGGCATCTGTCACAAGTTAAACAAGAGAAAAAATCCAATAAACTTGGACCCTCCCTAAAACCTTTCTAGCAACTAAAACTGCAATTTAATAGCCAAGCATACACTGAAATTTTGCTCTAAAGCTTTTTAAACTAATGTTGTGACTAGTTAAGCAAAAGCTTGTATTTATGGTGATTATGTCCTACTGAGACCAACAGATTATGAATTTGAGTGAGTATCCTTGCTTTCTCTGTTCATTCATCCAAAAACAGTAAAAAAAAAAAGGAGTTTTCAGAAAAAGAAAAAGAAAAGCTCTCTCTCAGCAAGGATGCCCGGCAAAACAGAGACCTGAATGAGGAGGTAGCTCTTGCTGTCAATGGCATTCTTGATGACTTTGAAGGTCTGTCCATAGTAAATGTGGAAGTTCATTGCGTCCTCCACCTTGGAGATGTTGCTCACCTTCACTGTGGATGCTGCATTTAGGCCTTGAAGACATCCACAACCGAGGAACCAGGCTGCGACCAAAAACCTCTGTGCCCAGGAAACCGAAGAAGAGGATGACGTAATCATGGTAGATGTTGAAGAGGAACAAAGAAAAGAACGAGACCCTTTTTCAGGTAGGCATGAATGATGCAGCTTCTATCTGATTATGCACTTTAGCAGAAGTACTTATACTACCCACTCTTGTCGGTAAATGGCTCTGAATTCAAATCTCAAGCTGAAATTTTTTGCCTAGGCTTAGGTGTTTAAATTGAAACCTGGCTGTTCGACCATGTTTAATCGGGACACTGATCGATACTGACATTAGACATAGTTTAAGAATTACAGTGAAAAGTTATGCAGCTTTAGGAAAAGGATGGACACTTATGTAATGTGGGGTACGACTTGGGCTGTGAATGATTTGGAAATGAACTTGTTGGGACTTGGCATGTGGGCGTGGCTTTTTATTAATGGTGAAACAGTTGGTGTCCCGTGAACCGTACTTGTCTCTTCTCTTCATCTGCTTCCTCTTTGGTTCCCACTTCCCTTATCCCTTCCCGCCTTTGCCTTTACCATCCTCTCTGCCCTTTTTCATCCCATGTGCCGTGCACCTCCAACTCCACCTCTTAACATTGTCTAAATCAAAGTGAGACCATTGCATTTCTGAAAATGACCGACACCGACTTTGTTTTAACTGTTGTTTTTGCAATCTTAGAGAACTTATAACACAGTCCCCCTTTTTGTTGTGGCTAGAAACTCAGCACCTTAAGTCTTTGATTCTTGGCCCGACCCCCCAATCTGGTCTGGTTAGTCCGCGACCTCCGGGTTGCAGTTTCGATCTCTTTCCTTTATTGGGCTCGGAATTTGTCTTTAATGTATGAGAAGTGACAAAAAGAGCTTACATTTGGTTTTCCACAAGGCTTTTCAACTTAATCACCCATTTTAGCGTATAAGTGGGGCGACTTCGCGTTAAAGAATATGGTTTCGCTTTCACGCTTAATTTAGATGGAGTGCTTAAAGGGGAAGAGAAATGATTTTAAAAATGATTGTGCGTTTGGATGGAATGATGAAGATATTTTGCATGCGTTTCCATCTTTTTCCCTCGACATCCAAACAGCATTCTAACTCATTGTCACCATTTCTTCACTCTCGAAGTTATCTCGTTCTTTCCATTTCCTCCAAATGATTTCCATCCAAACTGAGCATTAGTCCTTTTTGGACTCTCAATTTTGTCCGATATTCATCGTATCCACTCTATAAATACCGCGATTCTGTAAAATTCAATTAATTTTTATTTAGAGGGACTAAAAACACATACTTATTTTAAGCTGTCCCAGAAATATCCTTAATTCTTTTCCCAGCTAATAATTCTACAATATCATGATTGATTTATCCACCTGAAATTTCACAGGTTGTCGTCCATGATAAGAATGAAAGGAAATACTAATTCACGGGTTCAATCACATGCAGCTTCTTCCCCATCACAATAATCTAGGACGATCACTTTCGTGACAGTGAAGACCTTTTGGCTTTATAGTGATTGACATTGATTGGTAATGCTGGATTGCGTCTGACCGATTGCTCAATGACTTGTGATAATTTGACACCTGTGGAGTAAATAGAATCAATCAACCTATTGCGTGTGTAAAGAGAAAAGCTAATGAGTGTAAAGTTGGACTACCTTGTATGTGTCTTTTCTATGTATATACAGCAGGATGCGCGCGCATTACATGGGTCTAAGATCATATTTGTTGTATTGCTTGTAAATATTCGCAAGAAAAACATACTAATGCAGAGAAAATGAGAAAATTACCTAAAAAATCAGAGATTTAGTTCTAAATCATTTTTATATGTAATTGGAAAAAGTTGGACTACCTTGTATGTGTCTTTTATATGTTATTGTGCCAATTCAGTTCTAAATCATTTTTTTTTCAGTTCAGTCCACCTGGTCGTCTGATCGATGCTACCATAGACAAAGTTTATAGTATTTTATTTTTTACTAATTATTTATATATTTATTCTTTTCCTTTTCCTTTTCTTCCTTCTTTTCTGTTTTTCTTCCCATAGTGGCCAGCGAGGCTTAGACCTGGCTTGCCGACAACTAGGTGAGGGCTTCGCAGCCCTTGCTCGGATCTAGGCAAGGCTGGCCTCGCCCGCAGCCTTGCCATGGCCTCATTGCCCCCGAGCGAAGTTGGCCTTGCTCGCATCGCCAAGGCCTCGTCGACCGCAGGTAAGGGTGGCGATGGGCTCGCCAGCCGAGGGCGAGGCCAATTGAGCCTCTTTGGAGCCTCGCTGGTCACTGTGGGGAACAAAAAAAAGAAAAGAAAATAAAAATAAAATAAATATATTATTATAAATTGTTCACATCAACATCGGTCGAATAGTCAATCAAAATTGGCTAGATGGACTAAATTAACATAATTATAATAGGTTTAGGACTTTTTTGATAATTTTTCACGTGGAAAACTATAACAAAAATGTAATTGCAATATCTATTGAATAATAATATAAGTGCATGTAATATTTCGAGCACGTAAAATGACTCAATACGAAAGATGAAAGTATAAATTAAGAATGTAATCACATTTGTGCGATCGATTTAGTGCGGAAAAGGCAAGCAAATTATTCGAGTAGAATTTTCAAGGAAAAATTTTCTTTTCTCTCCTCCATTTGCAGGGTTGGAAGAATGATACAAATCATGCTCCTATTTTATAGAGATTTAGGGGTGATTTCTCTGAGATCATCGTTCACTTCCTTATATTTCACTTTCTTTTGTTACGAAATTGTCCCTTTTATGTATGTCCACCTTTGTTTTGGCAAAAGTAGATGGGTAAATCATTATCCATGACGAGATATATCGCAAAGAGAAATGTTGGATATATTGCGAAAATGCGCAATACTCCATATGCAGCTGTTCAGAAATTCATAATATTCGTTTCCCCAAGAATGCATAACTAGAACTCCCTTCTTTTATTTTTAGATTTATAACATATTCCTTCATTTTCTAGTGAATTTTTTGTCGCCAACAGTTGCTTGTTAATCTACTTATTGATGCTTTAAGTATCATTTGGCTCACACACACACACGCACACACACACAACGAATTCTCTTAGGGGAAGATATCTGTAGTCCTCAAGGCCCACTTAAAAAATAATAAATGTATTCATATGAATATGGTTAGTAAGTAGACATAAATAGGGAATAATAAGGTAAACTTTTTATACACCATACCATATTTTACATCAATTCCTTGACGATGTCAACATTAGGCTTGTTAAATGATCGGGCAAAAAAAAATTCGACCCAAATTGACTTAATTTTATGTAATTCTATCTTAATGACTTATACCCAACCGGACCCAACCTAACTCCAATTCTTTGCAATTTTTTCTCTTTAAATTATTTCCTTTGAAGAATGGGAAACTCCATGGATCGGCTTGCCAAGTAGGTGAGAGAGCTTAGGTGCTCGAGTCGAGTTGTGGGCTAGGAGTTCACATGGAACACAAGCAACGTGGAGAATGTGGGTGAGCACCTCGCTAACGGACAAAAACAAAGAGGCTTTAGAACCAGGAACTGGTTAGTTTCGGCTCCCATGGACTCTAGCACGGGCACTAGGGTTTCGAGGACAGCCTCAAGGGACCTAGGCCCTGCGCCTGGCCTATATGGAGCTGAGCCTTGCCGTCAAGGAAGCAGGCCCAGCCACAATGGACCTAGCTAGGGCGCTAGTCACTTTAGTGTAGAGCTGGATACTTGGACATAGCCACTAGGGACTCAAGCCTGGCATCCAAAGACACGACCGTTAAGGAACCAGCTGACCTCAACTGACTTGGGCTTGCCTCTTTGAATCGAGGCCGGGTGATAGTGACTTGGGCACAGGAATTGGGTACCTGGCATAATCATCGAGGACTCGGGCACAAGCACCAAGGTTTCAGGCTTAGCCTTGAGAAACTCGAGCCAAGCCTACGTGGACCTAGGTAAAGGCATTCAAGTCTCGAACTCAGCCTCGAGGGAATTAGGCTTGGCCACTATGGACTTAGGCCAGGCACTAGTGATTTGGGTGCAAGAGGCAAGAACCTGGGCATAGCTACCGAGCACCTAGGCACGAGGTCCCGAGCCCAGCCGCAAGGGATCCGAGCCCAACCTTTTTGGACCCAAGCCTAGCTGTAAGGAACTAGGCCCGGCCTTATTGAACTCGGGCCGAACACTAGTGCTTAGGCGAGGGAGTCAGGTACACAGGCACAGCCACTGAGGACCTCAGCACAAGTATCGAGGTCTCTAGCACAACCTTGATCTACCCGAAACCGAGCCCGATTTCAATGGACCTCGAGTGGACGCTAGTGATTTGGGCGCAGGAGCCGAGTACCCAGGCATGGCCACTAGGGACTCAAGCACATGCATCAAGGTCTCGAGCTCGGTCTCTGTGGACCCGAGTGCCTTTCTTTGGCCCGGCCTTGGACCTAGACCTAGTCATCAATGAACTGAGCCCAGCCTCGATGGACTCGGGACAGGTTCCAGTGACTTGGTCGAGGGAGCCTGGTACGCGGATATTGTTCACTAGGGACTCAAGCACGAGCACCAAAGTCCTAAGCCCAACCTTGATGTACCCGAGATGGTCATCGAGGAACCGAGCCCGGCCTCGATGGACCCTGGCCGGACGCCAATGATTTGGGTGCAGGAACCAAGTACCCAAGCATGGCCACCAGGAACTTAAACACAGATACCGAGGTTTTGAGCCCAAGGTCCATGGACCCGAGTACAAGCACCGGGGTCTCGAGCTTGGTTTTGAAGAACCTGGACCCATCAATCCAGGAATGAGGCTCGGCCTCAATGGACCCATTTCAACCCATATTTTAAATTTTAAGCAACCCATATTTCACCAAACTTAATGAGTTAATATATTCGTCCATGGCCCATTTTGCTGCCTCTGGTCGACACATCACCAACGATCTCTTTCTCGTAGTTACAAAAAAGACGAAAGACTAATATCCTCGATACTGAGACTTTCTCTAAATCTTAGCGCATGTATCCTACGTGTCTAGCTTGTCACGACCGAACCACACTTGACTTTGCCCAATAACTCGGTGAATAAATCTGCTATGCTTGCTCTACTACTTTCGCCCATGAAGCGAAGCACGAACGATTTTCTTCTACACTTTTTACGAACAAACTGGTGAATTCATGTCAATATTTTGGTCCTCTCGTGAAAAATAGGGTTTGATGCAATGTGAAGACTAAAGAGTCGCTTGCTGATCTCAAAATAAGCATACCAAATAGGAGCCGAAGTGATGCATGGTGAGATCAACCTATAGTACTTGAAACTCCCTGAAAGAACAACATCATTGAAAGAAAATTAAAGTGAGACTTCACTAATGTAAAAAGTATATGATTCGGTTACAGGCTGTATCATCTGTGAACATGTATTTGATTGGAAATGAAAGAACAAATGCATTTGACCCCTAAGTACCCAGGGCTAACTTAAGCCTTCCCAATTAGTTGACTTGACACCAATAAAATTCAAGAAAAAAGAACAGTACAAAAGACATTTCAGTATTCAAGAGTGAGTATGTTTTGGTTAGCCCAAACACAAGAAAGAACCAAAGCAATTGTGAGGCAGAACACAGTCTTCTTCCAATGCAGCCTGCTACTCCCATCTCCGGCAATGGTGATCGATGTAGAATTTTCTGACTTGTCATTCCATTTGATGCTTGCTGTTTTTCTTATTCTCTTCATGTTGAAATCGCACTCTTCGATATTCTCTGCATCTTTTGTTGCTGCGATGCTGTCATCTATGAATATTTCATACTCCACATCCTCCCCAAGATAAATGAGATGTACTAAGAACAGTGCAAACATACAGATGATCGAGCTTCCGAATTTCATGCTCGGAATGATGGAATTCTTCATGCCGACAAACTTTCCCCGTGCGAAGGACTTCAATTTTCTCACATTAGAATCTAGGATGACTTCGTACCTCCGTTTTGGATAGGAGCTAGTGAAGGGCGAGTCATTTAGTATCATTCCTTGGTTGAGACTTTGAACCTTGACCACTTGTGATGGCACCATTTGGTGGAAGATTGTCTCCGCTGCCTGTCGAGTTGCGACAAACATCCCATGATTTACTTTTACTTCCTCGACAATCTCGAAGCTCAGAGAGTTCGAGTAATCATCGACATGGCCATCGTCCAGAAAGTCTCCATTCTGGTCCTCATTGATGAAGTCAAGCGGAAAATCGCCCGTCTCTTCATCTTCAAGTAGTTCCTTGTAGCTGTTACTGGGCAGTATTTCTCCTGCAACAAAAGGATTTCACAGAGGAAGAATCGGATGAGAAAGAGCATTTCATGTGCACAAAAATCGAAGGGGAAAAGATCGAGGGCACGCCATTGTACCTTGAGCTTCTTCCTCTCCACGTCTCTGAAAGTTTGAAATGTTGTCGACTGGAATTACTTTGTTTTCTTCTCCAAAAGTCTAGTTCATATTGGAAAAAAAAAACACAAAAGTACTAAGTATCAATTGAGATGATAAAAGACAGGACTATTGCAAGCTAGCAGTAGAGGCTACAGCAAGTTACTATTTGATTTTTATTGAAAAAAGGCTTTTTCCAGTCTTGATTCTAAGATGAGAGTGGTCTATAGAACTAATAATAATAACATTACCTTCTCCATTTCTTTATTTGACATTCCCACCCATCTCAAGTTCTCTGACGTCCCCTGATCCATTTTGAAGTCCTCCATCCAATCGCCAATCTCCACATTTCGAGCATTCGGATCGCTGCAGGATTTATCGTTGTATCTTGCAAAAGGAATGTCACTAATTAGGTGACAATAAGCTGTCTCTTTCCCAGTGCTGAAGTTGAAATCTTCGATAGGAGTGTAATTTGTATCCCAAGAAAATAAAGGGTTGGATTGTTGTATCAGATCCTGAGATGCCTGCGCGACAGAGAGAATTTCTTGCAAAATATCACACTTAGTTTTGCTTTCTTGCATCAGAGACGACTGCGGAATTTGGGAGTGAACGAATCCATCTTGAACGAGGCTTTCCGTTCCCAATGGCGGAAGCGAAAGCCGATGCTGCAACCTAGCACATTCTAGAGCTATATCAACCTGCAAAAGAGACTACACGTTGTATAAAAATTTCTACAAGAAAGCTTGGTGAACAAGGAAGATTACAACTAGGGTATTGTTTGGTTGGTTAGATAGTCACGATGAAACTATTCCCCGTTGATAAAATTTGAACTTTTATTGTTGTCTTGGTAGAAATTTGGTAGTTTGATTCGTATATGAATGTTTGGGTACTTCAATAGACTAAAATATGCACTGTGGGAATTTACTAGAATAGCTCGTAACCAAACAGTGGGACGATTGATCAGGTAACGAGGATATGCCAACACTAGAGCCTCTAAACGTCAAATCACGTCTCAATCTATAGCTTTTGGACGTATTGATCGTGATTTAATAAAATTATGCAATGATAAGCAAAAACTAAATGGGAAAATGAGCATTACCTGACATGGAGGATATGATAGGGTACCATGGTTTGAGAAAGATGGAGTAGGAAACTGAAATGTATCTTCATGCAAAGGCTGAACCCACTTGGCTTCATGTGGTGGATACTCATCAAATGCTGATGCCTCATTCATGATGCTTGGCGAGCATGTATTCAATGAAACCGAGTAATTATCTGTGCTCTCCATGTCGTCGCATCTGCTCTCCAAATACAAGTCGTCTGATCTTTGGCTCATTGTCAAATTCATTGTGCTGCTACGCTCTCCGACTTTCATGCATGTCGCACTCTTCTTGAAAACTCGACATAGCGCATATGCATCCTGTAAAAATATTTGCAAGGATAAAGCTTCGGAAAAGAAATGAATAAGGTATATCTCAACAAGGGGTTTTCTTATTTTCCCCCTTCAAGAAAGCAAGAATTAGGTGAAGATGCATAACGCATGTAATGCGTGGTAATGGGCTTTTACCTGTAAACCAGAAGCATTTTCGCATTCCCTCTCATCAAGGCGATATTCATGCATGACCCAATCGGTTCGAGCACCATGCGGAGCTCTTCCCCGATAATAGACCAATGTCTTCTTCATTCCCACTGCACGGTTTTGGGAATTCACTTTCCGATCCTTTCCCGTAGCCTTCCAGTATCCCGCTTTGGTTGCACGATTGGTCCTCGACCCGTTTGGGTACTTGCGGTCTCGAGGGCTGAAGAAGTACCATTCGAGATCCTTGCTAGGTAGCAAAGATTTCCCTACAACGGGTTTGCAATCAAAGAGACAGATTTATCAACGTGTTACAAGCCTAGCGACTTCTTGCACAAATTTTCCATAGATGTACTTTTTTTTCTTCATATCTAAATATATTTGTATTGAAACATCTGTTTGTATGTTTAAACGCAGTAATTACTACCTAGAAACGAGGGACGATATGCGCTCTAAAGTTGATCATGCAGGGACTACATATCTAAAATTCCATGAGTAGTTTCCAAGTACTTTACATCTGATCAAAGCTAAAGAGATGAAAAAGAAGAAGAAAGATCGACCCAGTTCGAAGTAAAATTCAAGAAAAGATTATATCCGACAAGTCACTCTCGCTTTTCCTCTCCCATCTTTTTGACTTGGTCTCCCACATACTTTGATCTTTATTTTCGCCATATAAACCCTAAAGATGAGGACCATGCACTTTAGTGCCACACAAGGACTTTCTTTTCACACTTGAGGATGAATAAAGGCCCATTAGATATTTCATAGGGAAGCTTTGGATATTTGACTGACCTAATTAAATTAAAGCATGTTGATCTCGGGTAACACTGTACAATCGTACGCCTTAGCAAACTTATATGACAAGAAGAACAAGCATAACAAATACGGTTTCAAAAAGCATTTTTTTTTCATACAATTCCATCAGATTGCTTTCTCCTGAGAAAGATGTTCAATGTAGAACCATAAGGACCATTCATTTGTCGACAAGATCCCAAAAGTATAATGCTATTAATTTCATCACATTTTTCTCCAAAGTAAAGCACGCAAGACTTGAAAAGCTCCATCGTTCCTATTGAAATGAGTCCATAACCGAGTGATTAGCAAAGAAAAATACGAAAAATAGAATCCATAACTTGGCAATTTGATCCAACCTTGTAGAAAAAGTAAGGCACCTCAAAGACGTGTGAACACATTCAACTTTCGAAGCTGAAGGAAACTAAGTAATGCATATATTTCTGTGCTTTGGCTTCTACAAGTTATTTTTTTTAACTCAAACCGTTTACCGATTAAAAAGCGTCGTATCAAAATACCTGGTAAGTCCCACGGTTCGCACTTGTAGAGGTCGACCTCCGGGATGATCTCTAACTCGATCTTGCGGCCGTTTATTTTCCTTTTCAGATAGTAAGCCACGAGCTCTTCATCCGTGGGGTGGAACCGGAAACCGGGAGGCAATGAAACTGGAGCCATCTCTCTACGTCTCTCCTTGATCCTTTGGACCTTCTTCTCTCTGAATAACCAATCTCCCTATGTAAATCTATGGAAGAAGAAAACAATGACCCAGCCTCGTACCAAACAAAAAAGTGGAGAGACTGGTTAATGCTAATCGTGTCTGTGATTAACAACTGTACAGTACAGCCTCTGCAGAAAAAAGATAGAACAAATTTACTTAGTTCAATGATTTGATGAAAAGCAAATATGAGCTAACAGAGAGAGAGAGAGAGAGAGAGAGAGAGAGAGAGAGAGAGAGACCTTGGTCGAGAGGTGATGATCCAGGAACAAAGAAAGAGAGAGAGAACGAAGAGGCTGCAAATGATAAGAGAGAGAGAGAGAGAGAGAGGGAGAGGGACGGATTGAGTTGAGGCGGTACATGATATATGAACTGTTAAGAAGACAAAAAGAAAGAGAAAAAGTGCAGGGGGGAGGCTGCCACCCCCTGCTTTGCTTTTTCTTTTCGTTTGTTCTATTTTATTTTATTCTTATTTTATCATTACATTATTATACTATTGCCCTATATTCACTGATTCTCATTATCTTTCTTGTCAAGCCTAACTCTCTCTCTCTCTCTCTCTCTCTCTCTCTGTGCACGGACACTACCCAATTATATGCCATACTTCATTCTTCTCCTTTCTTGGATTCTGTGTTATTCCACGTTGTCATAACCAAGTGCGACGTTGCAATCTGACCTTTATTTCATGCAAAAGTTAGCTTAGAGACCACCAACAAATGACTTGGACAAAGAACTCAAGACCCGAAAAAGAGAATCAAACGTTTTGACAGCACCGAGGTGAAGGAATTTGCGGCGGCGCTCCAGTGGAAGAACTGTCCCCGTCCCTTACTCTTACCCCACGTTTCTCTTTACTCTCTACTTTCAGTTTCTATCAGTGTGTATAGAACCTTCTGTTTTGTGCCGTTTCCCATGTGAAAGTTTGATTGATAATCTCCAAAATGGCAATGTTCCTCACAAATAGAACTGTTCAAAAAAGATAAAAGTGATCCCATATATGTGGCGAGTTGGATTGCCGTCTTCCCTATTTGGCATTACTCTTGCGAGGATGTCGCATCAGCAAACTAATATCCTAGGGTTAAAAACAATGCGTAACATCAAACTGAAAGCAAACAAAAATGGCTATAATCCAACGGTAGCCACCCTTTGCATCTTAATTTTGAAATATGTGCACTTCTTTCACAACAATTATTCGTAAGCAAAGATTCATCCCTAACTTAAAAGGTCACCACTTTGTACGGTCACATCCAAGTATTCATTTTAGAGCTTGGCCTATGCAAATCGAGTCAAGTCGTTACTCTCTCCTTCCGTTGACAGGATTAGACAATTGTCCATCTTCGCAGCAAAGCTCTACAATTAGAGGAGAGAGAGGGTGACAACGGTGCTTTAGGGGGGACTGTAATGCAGCCCTTACCCTTCGTCATGGGCGGTACCGGCACTCTTCTGATGGCGGCAAGAGCAATGGGTGGTGTGGCAGCTAGAGGGTAAAGAGATTGAGAATTTTTTGAATTAGGACAATTTGATAGTTCATCCCATTTTCTAGACGAAGGGGAAAAATCCTCTTTAATATAGCTTCCCTATTGCACTGGATCTATCGTTTTCGATCGAACCTCTCAAAATACTAACAACGTCAATCCAATCAAGACTCTTGTTTGTAAACATCAACGAAGAAAGAAATAAATGCTGTCTACTTTTTACATAATTAACGACAATTATCTACTTACTATTGATTAGCTACATTAGAACCACTAAATATGCTAATCCGGTGATATAAAGGAGTCCCGCTAACTTCCATGATGTCACAAATTCGAGCATGTTGCAAGCGTGCTAACTTACATAGAGAGTTCCCCACTTCTATCATTGGAGCTGCGTTTCACGGGTTTGTACATGTAAACAATGTCTTTTTTTTGGGTAAAGAGAACATTGTTTACATAAAGACATTGTTTACATGTACATGTAAACAATGTCTTTATGTCTTAAATCGAATATTCAGCAGTGTTGTGAAACTCTTGATAATGAGTAGAGGGTATAGCTACTCCGATCATTTCCCCCCATCCGATTCTTTTAAGAATGAAACCATAGCTACTTCAGAACAATATCTGAAGCTCTTCCATGTTATACTCATAAAATGCTCATGACGCTTTAGACAATATGTGAGATTAACCTTATCGTCACTTCTTATATCATACCTCAAAAAACCCATAAAAATAGTTATACAAAATAAATAACGATCAATTAAGTGTGGAACAAATTTTCAAAAAGTGAGCTCGAAAAGAAGTCTTGTAGAACAGTCAATCCAACTTTCAAATGGATTGGTAGTAATTGGAATGCTGTGTTAATTTTCGGAAGTCAAAAGTCAAGAGTTCGATGGCTTGTATATGGCTATAAATCAAGATCTTTTATAATTACTAATACTTGTATTCAGAAGCTCTTTTTTTTTTTTT
Organism: Syzygium aqueum; assembly: GCA_031216185.1. Taxonomy (NCBI): domain Eukaryota; kingdom Viridiplantae; phylum Streptophyta; class Magnoliopsida; order Myrtales; family Myrtaceae; genus Syzygium; species Syzygium aqueum. Next base: position 40,632,708 of record CM062236.1, read on the forward strand.
AACTAAAGGTCAAATCTTTGTTTCTAGATATCACGGTGGCTCATACCACATTGCCATACGAAATAACCTTTAAATGAAAGACTTTCTCCACATGCTTGACATCGTTCGAGAATTTCTGTAGTGGGTGTATAACTCTCCTATCTAAATTGCACTTCGCCTAGCCGTATTAGCGAAATAGTTTTGCCCATGGAAAAGAACCTTGCTAGCAAAACTACAATCCTAATACATGGGTCCACGAGATCGCATGTGGGACCTGCTTTTGCCACGTGAAGGAACGCTCTCCACGTGGCACGACAGGATTTCTTGCAGCCTCTCTCATCCTTTTCCCTTTCTGATGCCCAAGCGTAAGTGGGTCCCCCCCCCCCCATCTTTTCCTTTTACATCAATCAATCTTTTGGTACCTTTCCCTCTTGTCGAGTTCTTGTGCGAAATGCCTTCACCATTACAGATCGCGGGGTTTTGGTCCTCATAATCACTCGCAAACCTACGCTTAGGCACTGTACATATTATATCTTAACATAAACAGTAGTTCCTCTTTCTTGCTGCGAAGGAAAGAAGTGGCGTCCTATAATGAAATTCTCGTGTGTAGATCACCTTATACGTAAGACAAAGAATATGCTTGTCGTATTTGTAGCTAGACATTGTCAAGTTCAAGTCCTCTCCCTCATAATGTAAGGTATTGCCCCATTTCTAAGCTTTCATTGTGATATGTTCGATTTTTGTGCTTGCTCTTTCGGTAATGAGGCTAGTAATTAATGAGTTTGCGATTATTTAAATGTTGACGTTAATTTTCGGTCTAATTCAAAGAAGTGATAAGCCGAAAAACGTTGTATGTTTTCTCATAGGAAACTCCATAAAATTCTCAAGAACTTTGGGGGTAATACATGTTTGCACAAGAATTTTCAACTGTTGCACAAAATCCTTGTGAATACTTATTTTGTTACAGTTATTAACAAATTCCGTTAGCATGTACAATGCACACACCTTAAATATTTAAATATTAAATCATGCCTTTATTTATCGGCTTAAACTTTTTAAAACAGTTGGTAGTGATCTTACAGAATCTCATATGTAAAAGTATAGTCCTATCTTATATTTTGAAGGAAATCTCTATTTTACCCTTAATTGTTGTAAAAAAAGAATAGAAAGTAGGGGAAAATTACATTAACTAAATTGCTAATAATAGAAAAATAAGTCTAAATAATAGTACTAAATAGGAAATTTTTGTTGAAACTCGATAACTATTATCACTCTAATAGAACTATTTAAGATACATTAAGAAAAAGAATTAACAAAAATTAAATGAAGAGTGAAAGGCCTCAATAACAAAAAGGTCTAATAACGAAAATTGGTTACTCATTTTACTTATTTAAAGGGTTAATCAATGTAAACAATGATTGATTGATAGAGATAGTTTAAAAAATTATAAAAGGAAATGATGTGTTTGGCTCATAAAAGGAAATGATTAACCGAAATTTAAGGTGATTTTTTAAGTATTTTTTTGACCAAACATTTGTTTGCATTAATAAACCATTTGCAAATTACATAATGAGTATCCAATTTTTGTTATTATTAAGGCCTTTTTCTTTTTACTTAATGGTGTCTCTTTTTCTTAAAATATTTTATTAGTTCTATTAACATATCCATCAATTTCAAACAATTTTAATTTGTTGATATAATTGTTATTGATATTTCAGTTAATTTATTTTTCTCCATTTTTTATTCATTTATTTTGTCAAATTAAGGGTAGAAGAGAGGTTTCGTTCAAAAAATGAGACGAGGATACATATTTCAACCTTAAAGGTCAAGTGCATCTTACATGCTGATGGAAAATATAATTGAGGGTTAATGGTCGTAATGAAAATTCAAGTTGCATTGTGTATCGATTGAAAGTAAGGCAAAAGTATACTACCCTCAAAGTTCACGAAAGTTTTTTGTAATTTGCCTTTTCCCTTTTACCACAAATAAGGGCACTTCAGGTTCTTATTTAGAATTTTTCCTTTTTTTTTTTAAACTTCCTAGCTATTTAAGTTTAAGCTTGGTATTGTATGAAAATCTTAAGTGTTTATCTAAATAAATAGACAATCAAGATATTTGAAACAATGAAGAATTTCCTCGTAATTTCAAAAGGAAAAAATACGGATGAATGACGGACCAATGGGGGGAGGGGGGGCAGCAGCCATGGGAGGAAATTATAGCTCTTGTGGGAACACAAGTTATTTATGGAATCTTTTTCCGCAAAAGTGGTAGGAAAAAGAAAACGTGCAAAAAAAGTCATAAATCTATTGAATTTGTATCAATTCATTCATAATTTTTTTAATTTTATTAATTGAACCTTTTGATAATTTGCCGATATAGTCCATCCGATCAATTTTAGCCAGAAGTCGCTGATATGGACACTATCTATTTTACATAGTACAACTAGCAATAATGCAGACAACTTTTATAAATTTTTAATATTTTTCTAAACTTTTTATTATTTTATTATTATTTTTCTTACCTTTCTTTGTTTTCTTTTTACAACTGTAAACCAAACAAGTTGTCGGCCATAGGTGAGGGCCAACATCCTCACCTATTGGCTGGCAAGGGCATCGTGGCCCTTGCCGAGACTAGACGAGAGTGTCGCGGCCCCCTCCTAGATCTGGATGAGGGCCCAACACCTTGCCTGTGACCAGCAAGGGTCGGGCGGTGACCTCACCACCCTAGCCGGCCCACACTAGGGGGAAAACAAAAGAAAAGAAAAGAAAGTAATAAAAAATTCAAAAAAATTTAAATAAATCTACAAAATTGTCCAAGCCAGCACTGATCATGGTGTCCTCGTCAACGATTTTCGGCTAGATCGATTACATTGGCAAATCGTCGAAATATTTAGGACTCGGTTGACACAATTGAAAGATTTAGAACTGAATTAGTATAAACACAATAGGTTTATGACTTTTTTGGTACTTTTCCTAATAAGAAAATATAAATACAAACTGAAGTCTAATGAAATTCATGTACCCCAATAGTAAGAATCCTTATTCTAACTAATCGGTTCTGTACATGATTCAATTTTAAAGGACCTCGTCCGACACATAACCTCACTTTCCGGACACTTGCCGATCGGCAATATGTTCAATTCCCGATCTGCTCTTAGGTTTTGTGATAAGTGATCGTAGTATCTCGCTGGCTTTTCAATCCACTGTTGCTTCCACATGTGAAGAGCACATTGAAGTTGCAGAATGACAGGTTTGTCTATGTTTTCTATTAGCGAATGAGTGTTGCATCATTGGGAGATGTGTTCATGACCATTTCAAAAAGGGTTTGCATCTTCGGGGTATGAGTGGGCCAAAATCTTCTTCAGCGCCTACGTTATACTCACATTTCCGAAAGTGTAAAGCGAGGAGCCAGAGAAATTATTAACAACTAATCTCCCAATAAAATATGCAGATTAAAGTAGATAAAGAGCACCCCTGTTTCCTTGCTCACACATATATACCAATGTACGTACACAACCACAGGTTCATATACATTTGGAGGTCTAAAGAATGATTTAAATAACTGAGTGCGGCAAAAGCAAAACACTTGTGGGCAAGTAGCTTGATTTGTTCTCTTTTCACACCAAAAAACCCAAACAGAATCGAGGGATGATCTTTGGGACCTAAAGATCTCCTTAATAATGAATTGAATCCCTTTTCTTTGCTGTTGTTAATGAGTCTGAGTGTTACAGAGGGCAATCTTGCACTTGCAACTTTTGCCGAGGGTCGACTGCAAGAGTATAGACTCGTGTTTTCAACTAATTATTAGCATGCATGCAATGGGATACCTTTATTTCGGAAAATTAGTTGAGTTTCTGAATAGATTTGGACCATGTTACATACAGTTTCAGATGTAAATTCGAAACATATACGATAACACAGCGCTCAATCTGAGCTCACTGATGTGGAGCGTTTTCTTCTTCTTTTTTCCTCTCTTTTTCTAAACCTCCTTCCTATTTTTGGTTGGCTGAGTTGCTGAAAAGCAGAGATTAGAGAAGGCAATGATGGGTTTAGTACAAAAGCTTACATGTCAGATTGTGCGGACCAACTTAATTAATCAATATCACATGCAGATCATACTCATGTTAATGGAACGCCCTTATTCACACTTCTTGCTCCCTAATTGCTCCCACTTTTGCTTGGGCATCGCTACATCACTTTTGTCTGAGAAAAGCATGAACAATACATGATGATGTCACTGACCAAAATCATGAGTCTTTACTCTTTAACAGTGACCTGATCCAAGAAGGCCTTTGGGCTTGACCATTTTATCTTTGTCACATGCTGATTCTCACTAAAAAGTGAGTTGTTGATTTGGCATATACCAGCTTGCTGTGCTCATTGGCAAACTTGCCTGATTACTCGTTTCTTTTCTTTCTTTATTGTTTGAACTTTTGGCTGATGGCATTATGTCAAGACCAGTTGAAACAGTAAAAGGAAAACTTACTGAGACTACCACACAATGATATGAAAAGCGACACCTCATATATATGAACAAGGTGGAAAATCATATTTACAGCAAAATTTTTCCACATGAACTGGCTTACTTGACATAGTGCCAATGTTCACAAATAGGGTCAGACCAGGGAACTGACGGAGGATATATACGGTTAAACGCAGACTAAGACGAGCGATTCGTTTATTTGTGGCTTGATTTTGTGTATCCTTCGAGGTCGTATTTCTCGTACACTGCAACTTGGTGTTCCTCCCACCATCGCTCTGCCTCCTTCTCCGAGAAGTGCTTCCGGCTACAAAAACAGCATGCAACATTTGCTCATGATGCATTTGAACAGATGAAAGTAAATATGAGTGTACATTTCAATAATCCAAAACGAATAACACTTTGTTATGGTATGAATTAATTGGATATGTTCATCTCATAAACTCAGTAGATCTGGATGTAAATTACTGAACTCATGTCTCCTAGTTAACTTGGCCTGGTCTAATGTATATTCCCTAGAACGAATTTGGACCACTCAAATAGAGATTGCAATTGATTAGGCTCGATTTGGTCAAGTATTGATGGATCGTGATGATGTTCAAGAACAAATTTGTACTCTACACATTCATGCTCAAACACATGCACAACAGAAAAAGAGTAATAGATGGGATAGATCGGAAAATAAGTCTAGCTTTGCAGGCAGATAGTATGGTACCTAAACCTCACTCGTTTCAGCCCCTTTTGTCCGTTTGGCAAGATTGTGAAGGTAAGATATATACCAAGCTCATATTGCTCTATCCATTCAAGCCCCATATCCTTAGCAACCTTTGGTCGCATTTCTTTTCTTGCAGGATGAGAATGGGCCAATTTCAAGTCATCCCGCCACTCATCTTTTTCATACAGGGGTTTTGATGCGTCGGTTAATGCAATAGGAGAGCCGCATGAATTATTAGTCTGCTGGCCTTTCATAACGTTAAGTTCTCCCAGGAATGGTGCATTTTGAGGCATTTGCTCATCAACACCGTCTTTTATCCCACTCCCAACAGAGGCTTTGGTTGACAACTTATGGAGCTGCGAGGAAAGGAGCCACAAAAACTGCTGCTTAGTAGTGGGATACAAAGGCAAGTAGGAAATACACAGTTGAAAAAAAAATCTACTTGTACAAGCAAACAATCAAAAGACAGGTTAAGATAATAGTCAACCGGGATGCTTGAACTTCGGTTGTAGACCCCAATAAATAATCAACCAGGTAAGCTTCAAAACATACAGCAAAGCATACTGTATCCTTTGAAAACCACAACATAAATGTACTCTTAATCCCAGGCAGATTGTCAGAGCGGATTTTAACTGGATTAAGATGCTATTCTGGGCTCAAGCATAAGGTATAAGAACAGGTATTTTCCAGGACTGAGAGTGCATTATTCTAGGAAAAAATTATGAAGTCGACAAGGCTGGCTACCAACATGTCTGTTCTCCTCATTGTATGAGCTTACCAAGAACCGCTTAAATCTCAGTGATTGCCAAATCAGTATTCCATCCATGGAGCTAGTTTGAACAAGAGCCGACATGGTATGTCCAAAACTATAAGGCAATACACTAATATAGAGATTTCATTACTCACTTGTGTGGTCTTCATGATGACGATCATTTTGATGCAGCAAAGCAGAAGTTACAGGTTAAAAAATAGATGGACAAAGAGGTCACTGTAGATGCCACGTCACACCACTGGAGAAGATCGAAAGCTAATGCATGATGGATACTAAAACTGTCAATTTTCAGCATTCTTGAATGGATTGGACACATTGAAGGAAAAGTCCCAAAATATTTGATTTGGCTCTAAAAGTCCCTACAATGCAATTTACTGACATAGACGGGAAGCAGAAAGAATTCATCTGGTTGAGTTGAGTGTCAAAAGAAAGCATTTGGAAGCATGCATTCATTCATAATGAAAGTAGATAGTAATCACCTGCACTGCCAAGGCTTTGATAACTTCGTTTGCTACTTTACATTTAGCAGCTTCTTCCCTCGCCAGAGATCGTGTTTCCTCAAGTTCTCTTTGACATTCTTTAATCTTCTGGTTTCTGATCAAACATTGTACTTCAAGAGTCCTTGCCTGCTAAAAAGAACACTAGTATAATACTCTTCCTGGTAACTATTTGGGTAGGTTTGGTTACATTACATAACAGAGGGAAGAATACTGCAATTGCAGACATTTTAACTGTAATTGAAGTTGCAAAGAGAGACTGCCTGGGGATAGAAGTTGACTTTCAGACAAATACATATGGGAAACGCTTAAGACAAATGTGCAATAGAAAAATGTACCTTCGTGAGGACAAACAGAAATAATTGAAACGATTTGTTTTATTTCAATATGGGTCTTGTCAACAAGTATCTCTAAGGCACTAATTAAGACCCCACTAAAATAGAAAAACGCATATTAATGCACCAAGATAATTGATCAAAATCATATCTCAAGAGAGCAACATCCTTTAAATAGAAATGTGTATAACAAATCCCCTTGGGGCACCATTTAACATTTCCCTTTCGTTGTTATAAGCATCAAGCTATATATGTATATATGTATTCTTTTCTTTGTTTTTTTTATTTTCCAAAAGCAATCATTCACAACGTTAATGCACGGAAACTGAAATCAGTTTACAGTATGCTATCCTTCAGCCGCATCTTATCTTTGCAAGCAGAGAAGACCACTGGCCAATGTGTAATCTTTCAGTGTTAACTCAATAAGAGGAGCGAATGAAAAATTTACCGCACGCATCTACCTTAATAGCATATTACTAACCCATGGAGCAAAGATAGATGCCCAGTGACCAGCACCAAACCCATAGAATTGAACACCTTTCCAAGGCATATTATATGGACATTATTCATGAAATCATTGATATCCTAGTGAAACCAAGTATTCTTGTGCATGTGGATGTGCATTTCCAGGACATTAAACGGCCAGAGCAATGCCAGGAAGTCACCTGTAAATTTCAGAAGTGGGTCTGAGAAACAAGTACCTGATTTTTCAATCTGTGCATTTCTCCAGTGAGCATAGCGGACTCAGGCATGAATTCCTGAGTATTCATGGCAGTGTTAATAGAAAGCTTTGATTCCGGAGGTCTAGTTAGCGAATGAATTGGCGAAATGGTGAGAGCTTGAATTTTGGGAAGAGGAGCAAGCTCCGTAGAACATTCAAAGCAAGTAGGGCGAGAAACTTGTCCCCATTGTGGCATTCTAGTCAACATGGATGGAATAAAATCTAAATCCTTCTGTCCATCTATTTTATCAGGCAAACTCTGCATTTCACTGCACTGCGATACTTTAGCACACGGTCGCCTACCTTGCAAAGTTAGGCCCAGTCTAGGAGTAAGTTTTGCAGGGGCTTCTTTTTCATCTGAGAACCTAGTATGTGCGATCAACAGCTGTTTTTTACTATCTTTCTCCAAATTAGTACAAGTATCTATTTGCAGTTTGACGAAGCACGGATCACAAACTCGTGAAGGCTTGTTTCTGTTCGGTGCCAGAGATGCATTCTTGACTTTATTGCTACTGCAAGTATGACAGATCAATGAACCACAGTTATAGCAGTTGTGCTTCCTCCTTGTGAGCCCAAAAGGGACTCCGCATCTACTACAAGCTGTTTGGTCACCAATTGAGACAAATTTATGTATGCAAATAGCAGCAGTTGTATTTGAACCACAAGATAAATTTTCGACTGTTCTGTCGCGCAAGGCCTCGATTAAGGTTGGTGAGCCCCTATCTTCTGTATCACCTAATCCTAGCTGACCATGTGCACCCTTTCCCCAAACATAAATGCTTCCTCGAGATGTCAACACGGCCGTATGATATGACCCTGTTGCAATCTGCGTGACAAATTCATCCTTAAGCTTTCCTTCGACGACAATGATCGATTTGTCCGTGGCTCGTGGATTCCCCAATTGCCCATGAATTCCACTACCTAGTGTGTGCACCTTACCCAACTTGGTAAGTGCAACAGTAAATGTTCGTCCACAAGAGACTTGGACGAAATCATGATCCATGAGTTTTGCAACGCAAGTCGGAAGAAGCCTTTTCTCTTGATCACCATGCCCAAGCCTCCCTCCATCCCCATCACCCCAAGTAAATAACTTCCCACTCACACCGCTTGATGACAAACGATCCGACACAATTTCCACAATGGCAGCAGTGTGCCAATGTCCACATGCAACAGATTTCACTTGAGAGCCTCTGAGAGATTCGACTTCTTTTGGCCGAGAGATACTCCGAAGATCTCCATGGCCAAGAACACCAAATGTCCCATCCCCGAATGTATACAACTGTCTTGAAGTGGTTACAACAGCAGTGTGCCATATTCCACAAGAAACAGATGATACTTTAATACCATCAGGAGGACCTGAAAGTTTACATGGCAACCATTGGTTTCTACTTCTCTCCTCAACAGCTAAGTTGGAACCAATGTTATAGTCGCCCCAAGCATATAAGTCGCCGGATAGAGTGACAGCACATGTTTGATGTTCACCAGAAATAACAGATTTTACATGGACTGTGGATAAGGACTCGACTAGTTTTGGACATCTCTCATCCATATTAACCTTATGTCCCAGCTTTCCCTTGTTTGCCTCACCCCAGCAAAATACCTCCCCCTGTTTAGTAACTAAGGCAGCATGTTTTCCTCCTAAAGATATTTGCTCCACATCCAACATCATCGCAGATTCTAACAATCTGGGGAACAAGGAATTTCTTAGCATTCCAGTGTTGTTGACAGATTTATCAACCACTCCTCCGAGCGCCCCTCCAGCTCCTTCACCCCAGATGAAGATATCCTTCAGGTTTTCATTGGGTTCAACATGAGTAGAGCAGTAATCAGGTGAGGCAAACTGTCTAGGCAAGTCCTTTTGAATACCTCTGCCACCATAAGATGATTCTGACTTACTTAGATTCTTTGATTCAGCAGACAAGAACTCAGGATTGCTGTAATATGTGATATCATGGACCTGCGATGTGCTTGACTCTGATGAATAAAAGCTATCAGAAGAATTGGAGGAGCCTTCGGAGAAATACCTTTTTGAAAGTGATAACGCAGGACTCCCGCATAAGCTGCGCACCTTCAAGATAGCATATAGAAAGAATAAGATCTACCTTCAATGCTTGCAACAAATGAGAATAATGAACTCTACATACATATGTTGAATCCAAAATAAAGTTTTTCAAAGGAAAGAAAGCCCTCGAGTTCACTATTCGATAGTTGCAATTGCTGAATAGCCTCTCAATTACAACATCATGGTGAGAGAGGCCATCCAAGGTGGAAATTTCCTCAGCCGCTGACTTGTATGATGAGTTCGCCTATCTAATTTATTCATGATTTACATCGACAAGATAGTAGCAGTGAAATAATACATAGACCATTGCTTAAAATCTGGCAGCTGCGCTAAAATTCGGAGTTATTTTCACTTCAAAGGACATTCATATGGCTTTTCAACAAATAAACAGATATAGGCCTAGTAATTGGCATTCCAAGTATATTTGCCTGTGCCTTTCTTTCTCCTATTCATTGAAATCACAAGCAAAAACTTTTTACTAGTTATGACAGAGTACTAACAGAACGAGGTTAATACCCAAGCAGAGCAAAAGGTAATCATCTGCTATGTGACTATGCCACACATATGTAGAAACAAAACCTCACAGTGTAAGTAGAAACTATTTTTTTAACAAAGGAAGGAACCTGGTGTGAACATGTTTCAGCAACACCAACGACATAGTAAAATTGGCTTAATATATGAGAATGTACATATATCACTTAGAACAGTATTTACGCAATAATCTCAAGGAATAACTTTTTTAACCTGGCAAAATCCTGCTGTATCTTCAAGAAGTCCTAGGTTGTACTTTCTCCGCATAAAACCTGCCGGACTGTTGGCACAAGTTTGAACACCACTTGGGCTCCTGAAACTCGCAAATGGTCTTGAATGGTGGCATTTAGCTATAATGGTTTTCAAGCCCAGATACCAAGAATCAGCCTGTACGTGATCCTTGCATATCTACACAACAGAGAAAGGAGCGAAGAATAATTGAAGCCTTTCTCTTCCTCGAGTAATTCTATTGCAAAACCAGAATTGCAAGATGAATAATAGAAATCCTTGAGTCTAGTAAAAAAGTGAAAAAATAAGTACAGTACAGAAAGTTTGAGACGATTCCACATTCAAGGACATATTGAGTACACATTAAACTTTACCAGATCAATTGAGCGTTTACCATCAGCATAGATGAGAGAAAATGACTGTGCCTCCCTATCTGGTTGAAGTTGCTTCTGAAAATTTACCTTGTAAAGAAAATTCTTTTTAGTAAAACAGAAGGAGCACTGAAAGATATTTACTTGAATCAAGAAACCAATTTGCAGTCGGATGCATGCTAATAGCACATACAGTCCTCTGTCCACGGATAACTTCAGTAACTGAGCTTAGTCTCAATTGCTTTTCCTCTTGGCCTGAGTACCAAATCAAAAACTTCTCATCCTGAAACAATACACGCATGGTTAGTTTTCCTTAACAAGTCACAAGAGGGGAAATTTTTATCCACTTAACTGAAGAATAAGCAGAAGAGTCCTTCTCAAGAAAGCCAACCTACCTAGCAATGTATTACTTCTATGGAGAACAAATATGTACCACTAAATAGAAGTAAAAGAGAGAGTTGGCCTCGGAGGCAACATTCTAACATAAAAACGATTGTCAAGCACGACAATAAGCATAAAAGCACGGGAACAAAAGATCAGGTGCCCTTTTTTCAAAACAAGATGACTTGAAGTTGCGGAATGAATGAACTTTCTTTGATAATGATGTTACAGGGGTGTACAAAACAAATGGAAGAGTACTTCCTTGTGAACATCCATTGGCAGCTTCTACAGAGGAGTAAAATGTACCTGATTTAAGACAAATAAGAATACATTGGTCCTAGCAAAGAAGTGGATTATGTATAGTGGAATCCAATGCACAACAACTAGAGATGGAAGGCTTCCAATGAGCCGATGACCATCGACCACCCTAGCAACTCTCACATGCTTCCGTTCCAAGATCTAGAATAAAGCTGACGACACTCAAATAAAATGAATGAGTATCAAATAAGTTCCTGTTGAATATAAAAATGCCACAATGCTCAAACATCACTTCGGATCTTCCTTTAAGTATGGCATCAGTACAGAAATAGGAGAAAAGAACATGAATAAAGATGCAATTTCCAGGGATTATCCACTGCAACCACGCTTGAACAGTTCTTTAGTCTGGGGTTCTTTCTTCTTTTTCAAGTTTTGTCAATTACAAATTATGCATGTCCCTGTTAAATGATTGCACTTCCCTAGAGATATCTAGCCATGGAATTGCTTAACACCATCATATAGCCCGTCATATGAGTCATCCAGTTCTGCCTAGAAACATAAAGGATCAAGATTACCAAGGTTTGGTCTTCACATGATGGATATCTCTCCTTGGAAAATGACTTAACGTATTAGAACAACTCTATCAACTAGGTTGGACAGTATATTAAAGCAAAAATCAATCCCCACATTATTCCATAGTCGGAAGATCCATCTTTCTAGTTGCTCTTCTAGTACTTGACCTACCACAGAAATCCTGAAAGGGCAGACTCTGGGCCTTCTCATTCCCTCGCACTTCAAAAGATACGCGCCCTTCTTTACGGCCATAATTGCCTGCAGTGATTCAATATGAGCTCCATCATTGCAATTTTTTTGCGGCGTCCAAAACTAACTTTAAACTTCTACTTTTCCGCGTGAAAAGGAAGGGGCTTGCTGTGTCCTGAACTATGCACTTGCAAAGAAGTTCCGAAGAAAAGACAGAAGTCATGCGTAGAGAGAGAAAGATGTCTAATTTCCTTGTAATTACAAATGCCATCGAAGCTGATACTAAAAACAAGTTAAGGAAAAAAAAACATAACAGAGGCAAAAAAGAAAAACTAGAAGTTCATTGCTTATGAAAGAACAGACAAAGCAACTATAGCGTAAAACCCAGGAAAGCACTCGAAATTCTTAATAATGGAAAGAGAAACCCAGCAACTAGCAGCCCATCACGCAAAACGAAACAGAGAAAACTATATCTTCACAGACTCAAAACACCGAAACAACTGGAAAATCCGGCAATGTGGGAACAGAAACCACCAAAACGAAATGATTTGGAAATGGCGGCATGCAGCCGCACACCAACAACGTATCCATCAGCAAGAAAGTTGGCAAAACTTAGGACAGACAGGATCCAGAGCTACGAGACCTGTTCGACTGTTCTGTCGGTTGAAACTCTTTCCAAGAACTCTTCACCCTTCATGCTTTTAGAGAGAGAGAGAGAGAGAGAGAGAGAGGGAGAGAGAGAGAGAGAGGTTTTTTGTTGGCGTAATCTCTTGTTCCAGTGCACTGCAATGGTTGTCTTGAGTCTCAGTCAGCTGCAGCTGTGTGTTGAGTGGAGTGGACTCTCAGTGGAGCTGGCGGAAGAGAAGACGGGTTTTTATATATGTTTAGTAATAACCGGACAATAACACAATCAAACATACACGTGCACACCATCCCCACACCTTTTGTTTTCTTCTTCTTGTTAAATCGACTTTCACATCCCCTTCAGTTTCATTATCTTTCTTATCTTTCTCATTTTCTTGTATCATATCATAATTAATCCGGCACTCGTAATTAGTAAGTAACTATAATGTGTATAGCTTCCTTTTGTATGTTTCTTGCACATGGACTGAAGAATATGCTATTATGAATATAATTAGTATATCACAAAATTGAATAGGGATTCAAGCTCGGAAAAAGTCACAAAAAACTCCAAATGATGCCCATCCTGACGCATTTATCCTAAACTTTTTTTTACATCAAAAATCCCAAACTTGTACCTATGTGACACATTTACCCTCCGTCAAGGTTCTGTTTGATGTTTATTTAGCCACAACAATTCCGTTTTTATTTCACTTAAGTTATGTCGGTGCCATATCGACCTTATTTACTTTCTAGCGTCCAAGTAGGCAAATTTTTAATAGTTCACATTGACGGAACTTTAATGGAGGATAAATATGTCAGATAGGTACAAGTTTGGGATTTATGGTATCACAAAAATAATTTAGAATAAATGTGTCACGGTGGGCATATAAATTGGCATTCGTGCGATAGATTTAGGACTTTTGTGATAATCTTCCTTACAAAAACTAGTAGTTTTGATTTAAACGTCGAATGGCGAAGCATCTCGATCGCTCTCTTATTGTCTGAAGTTCGGATCGTGTCAATAGATGCCAATGTTCATCAACATTTCTTTGGGCTCATCCTCTAGTCAATTTCACCAACACGACCATGACATTTCGAGGGCTTATGTTTCCTCAACTGACCTACTACTCACACTAGTAAGATTGATATCGACCCTGCAATGGTGTCCTAAGGGTTTGATCATCTGGATCGAGATTGCGACATGAGACAGGGAAAAATTCCGGGAAAGACTCTTGACTTGCGACTATCAAATCATGAAAAAAATCATCTTACCCTAGGCATCGCATACAATCATGTAACTTGAAAGCCGTGTTGTTTCTATAATTCGGAGAGTAATTTCACATGCAAATGTTGGTAAAAACTCATTCTCCAACGATGGTGAAGTACAAAAGAGGGAAATAAAAGAAATCAACTCGCCACTTTAGAAAGCTCCAACGTGAATCACAACCAAGACAAATGGATATAATGATAGTGCGACAGACAATAGGTCAAAAGTTCTAGTTGAGACAGTAAGAAATTAGGGTTTTCGCGGCAAATTTCATTCACCAAAAACATACAGCTTACATCCATCACCTAACTAACCCTGATAAAAAATGTTTTCTTTTGCTCCTGGGACCTCTTAGCATATTGCCTGTGCGACTATAGAGGGGCTTATAAAGTCAATGGAATTTCGTTTAGAGTGCCTTGATCATAATTAAGCATGTCTGGTTCCTTTCGGGCAATTCAATAGCATGCACGACAATTTCACCTAATTTTTAAACACATACCAACCAAAACATAGGCTCGAGACATTGAACATGTGGACATACACCTATCTTTTGGGAACGAGCTTTAGACAAACCTTGGGAGAATGTGAAAATTATCTTATCATAGATACAATGAGAGAGAAATTGCGGGCTACTAATGTAGGCTTTAAATTGAAATCTCTTGCAATATATATATATATCCTAGACAATAGGCTACTTAAGTAACTAAAGCTTTGGAACTGGGAGCTCCCTTTGTTTGTAGCACTTCCGTCAGTTGAAACTTGAAAAGTAATTATGGTGCTAATGAGCATGTTATCCATGTCCGTCCAAGTGTTACAGCCTACGTGCCGTGGTGGACCCCAGGGCTGATTATTTCAGGGATAATGTACTAGAATTCTGAACACATCTTCAGAATAAGAATGACCATATCGAAGTATATTCATGAGTTTGGAAATTACTAACTTAGATGAGTTCTTATTATCAAAAGATAAAGTTCAATGTTTTCATACTTTGAGTTATCTTAAAAGAGAAATAAGATTATTCGAATAAGAATACTTATAAGTTAAAAGACTAATCGTATGATCCTCACAATTCTACGCTAATTAGTGACGGAATCATAACTGCAGATGTTGACATGGGTTAGCTCAAATCAAGGCGAATGGGTTGGAAAATCATACATGCATGCCGTCTTGGACATTTGTGGTGCGCGACTCTAGGAGGCGATCAATAATAATTAAGCGGTGAACAAGAACACAACAGAATAGTTTGGAAAATTCAATATCTAGGTTACAGTAAATGCCTGGCGATTCACTAAATATATGTATATTACTCATTCAAGAGACAAGTACTTGGCCGACTTATGCATGAGTTCACTCATTTACGGAATTTCTCGCAAGGTATTATAAACTCAAACGCAACGTCTCCTAATATCCAAGTAGTCCATCTTTTTAAAGAGAAACCGGGGCGTGCGACTGATCTTGCATTAGGGCATCTGCTAAAATGTTCCTCCAGGAAGGAAAGAACACAGCTAAATATTGCGGTACTAAGCCCGAGAAAGAGGGAGACTTTTTAAAGGGTGGTTCGACCCTCGATGCATATTTATGTCGTACGTAAAATCCCTTTTCTTAATTAATCAAATCTAAGTTGTACTGTGCGTGAACAGTTGGTCTCAACTGCTTCAACTCGTGGGACAAAAGTGAGGGGCATGATTGCTTTAACTTTCCAGGTTCCACTCATATAAAAAGCAGGAGAGCAGTCAAAAAAGCGGACCGCATGTGACAAATCGTACGTTCCTCATCTGATGATCACATGTCTGGATTGATTCTTCTTCTTTGAGACTTGGTTCCTGTTCGAGATTAGAAAGTCTCGAATATGCAAAACACAATGCGGTCCGAACTCGGTGTAATTAGAAAGGTGAAACTGTGTACTTGGTCTGCTGCTCGTTCCAGAATCTGCAGGTCCGATGTATGATTGCAGGTATAAGTGGCCGGTGAAAATGATGTCGCTGACCATCGTGCCGGATGGGCTCCGGTAGACACGAAGTGGGCTAGCGTTGGATTGGCCCCATGCGTACGTTGTCTCCCCAATGTCTGTATTTCTGTCTGGTGGAGCACATCATATACAATACCAACATGTACTTTGCATAGGGGCTCCATTTTGCCAAGCGATGTCGGGACAATCTGGTTTTCTCTGCCTCGTTGTCCTCTTTACCTGATCTGATATGATCTATGTGAATCAGATGGGCATGGACCTATTGCTGCTGGGGACGCAGTTGCCGAAGAACGCTTATAGAATGGTCGGTTTGGTAGATTGCGAATAGGGGGACTTGTGGCACGGAATCAAACACTGCAAATCTAGCCATATGTGGGCCTGCGACGAATCATCCTCGAAAAACTTGTTCTAGACCCTAATACACGACCCGTGAGGCGGACTTTCGACCTCGAGATCAATTGTTTTCTTATTTAACAACGTTATTTTATTCCACTTCAACTCAATTTGATGGCAGCCATTTGGAACTGCACTTAATGTACAGAAAGAAAATTGGAAATGGTTACCTTGTTACTCGATCATATTCACGGTCCGATAGGGACGCAAATGACAATCATTCTGTTTCAGAAATCAATTTCTGATCAGAAATAGATTTTTCTATTTCTATTACATGAATGAGTTTTTGAGGAAAATACGCGTTTAATAACGACATAAAATTTATGTTCTCGAAACAAAAATTTGTTTGATAACGGCACAAAATTTCTCTCTCCCGAGCGGGCGGCCAACGAGGGGACGACGGACGACGAATGGCGGTGGGAGGAGGGCGGTGGGCGGGATGTGGGCAGCGAACAGCGGGTAGGAGACGATAACCGACAAGCAGCTATAGG
Organism: Syzygium aqueum; assembly: GCA_031216185.1. Taxonomy (NCBI): domain Eukaryota; kingdom Viridiplantae; phylum Streptophyta; class Magnoliopsida; order Myrtales; family Myrtaceae; genus Syzygium; species Syzygium aqueum. The sequence goes on from CM062236.1 coordinate 40,649,543, forward strand.
AGGCAAGTGGTAGCCAGCAGAAGGAGATGTTGGTCGGCGGACGGTGGGCTGCTGTGGGAGGTGAGTAGCGACCCACGACAGCCAGTGGCCGACGAAGGCGGCGAACGACGAGTGGCGAGAGACAGCAGCTGGTGAACGGTGGGAGGCGATAGACAGCAGGTGGGCAACGGCGGGCGGCAGGTGGGTGACCGACTAGTAGCAATGGCGAGCAGTGAGAATAATTTTTATTTCTCATTTTTGTTCCAGAAATAGAAAATTAGAAAATTTTTACTTTTCATTTCTATTTTAAACTTATTTTTAAAATCAAAATTTGTTCTAGAAATAGAAAAATAAAATTGCGTTACCAAACGAATTTCTGATCCAAACCTTTTTCAGAAACAGAAAAATAGAGAAACGAAATGGTTGTCATTCGCAACCTAGGTGTATAAGATAGCTTACTTCATACCTAACAATATTGATGAGTAGTCACAATCTCATCCTAGAGGAACCCTGGACTTTGCATTTGGACGACTATCATTGATTCTTCGAATAGGCTCGTACAAATCCAAGCGGACGCACCACTCACTTACAACCACAAAGTCCAAGCTAATAAGAAAGGCAAGAACTTCGGTTTCATCTGAAAATTGTTTGGCTTTATAACGCGTTTCTGTGCAATAATGCATATTGACAGACGATGAAAACGGTTTCGTTCACGCTTGATTTTGGAGATGCTAAAGGTACAGAGCTTGCTCGTCGTCTTCTGTGGAAGCGTGATTCGATTGAAATCGACCTCAAATTCAATGGATATGGTGCATAACAATAAGAACTGGACATAGACGTGCGCATCAGCTCAAATGTTATCCATGACTGGCATTGCCAAAAGGGAATGAAATTAATTCCTACATCGCTACGGGGCACGTTGGCGTATGGGTCAGTTCAGTTTTGTGTGGATTTTACTCCGCAACCTCCCAAACAATGGCATGGGACAACTTCGCCATTTTGAAGAGAGTCCATGCATTGAAAAAGACGGCATTATGATTATCCCAAAGCATTATATTTAGGATTTTGTTAAAAAGCCGTCTTAATCACACGCGTTAAGCAATCTATAAAAGAAAATTTGTAGTTTTCAATGCAATATCTATCGTCGTGTCATGCATAGCCAATATCTTGAAAATTGAACTACTCACCGTATTATATGGTTGACATCCTTTAAATTCAATAGATTTTGCTTAGCATTTTAGTAGTTCAAGGCGAATATGAAAATTGTGGGCTGTAAAAAAAAAAAACAATGTATGCCTGTGGATGCCTATGGTATCGAATCTCCATGTCGCTGAACACAAACAAATCTTATATTTGAATCAATATCTTGCATCTGGGCTTGCATCCTTCCCTGATATATCGAACTCTAAGTAGACGGACATCAGTTGAAGTCTCTCATTACTTATTTTAGTTTCACTAACTCCATACAGACTGCTCTAAGTTCATCTTACAGGCCAATGGTTTCAATCGGTTAGTGGGACTTCATGGGTGTTTCAATCTCCAAATTTGTGTATCTGAATTATTACGAAAAGAAAAAGGGGATTCAGAATCGAACCTTCGATCGATATTGGAGCAAACCGCATTCACGATGGTATGAACCGATTAAATAGTAGGGTTCTCCTAGATAGTATGGAGGGGCTCGCGGTGCATGGCCACATGCAAAATGGAAAGAACATGTCGCAAAACATTCATCTTTCGGCCAAAGGACAAACAGCCCAAGACGCCTTCTTTCCTTTCCTTCCTTTCATTTTTGGGGGGGGGCCAATCGTGCCTCTATCTTAAATTGACCTGCCAGAGCCTTCTAAGTCTCTGGGCAAAGACTAGGACCTTTCCACTCAGATATCAACTCTTATCCAACCTTTGTTTGATGTCGTTGTTTCTTGTGACCGCTGTCCCATTTTGGGAGGTGTCTTCGCCTTGAGAAGTCCCAAAGGTCGCAATTTTCGTGGGCTTGTTCCTGAGCTTGGAGATTTGGATTTTGCGGTTGTCGCTGAAGGCCCCGTGAAGAAACGCCGATGCTACGAGGCGTAGGCTTTGCGTTGAGATGATGCTCCTCGTCCCATGTGCAGTTTCCATCTTCTGGAAGCACATAACGTGAGCCTGTTTTCCATCTTTTGTCGCCACATAAAAAATAGAAGCAAATGAGATTTCAAGGTTTTAGAGTCATGTAGTATGTCTGCATATCAATATCTTTATCTCGTCGTATCTTATTACCCCATCGCAGTTGTCGTTCGACAAATTTACATTTTGACATTTTCATGTGTTATCGACGCTTGTTCAACTAAACATGACAATCGATCGGCAGTGAGTTTAAGAGCCCGTTTGGTAACGTGCCAAAAAGTAAAAATTTCTATTCTTTTGTTCCCAGAAATAATTTGGAAACAAAAATGCATTTGGTAAACTTTTTGTTCCCGGGCACATTTTTGCAAAAATTTGTGCCCAGAAACAGTTTCGGAAGAGAAACAAGAAGTAAAAAAAAGTTGTTTCTTGTTTCTCGGCACAATTTTGAGAATGAGTTCTTTTTCTTTTTTTTCTTTTGTTTCTTTTCTTTTTTGTATTGTTCTTCTCTAAGCCGTGGCGGTCGCCGGCGACTAGGCCATGGAAAAAAATATATTAATAAAAAAATATTTTACTGGCCATAGCCGGCAACCAGGCCATGGCAAAAAAAAAGAAAAAAATATATTAATAAAAAATATTTAAAAAAAATATTTTACAGGCCACGACTGGCAACTAGGCCATGGTAAAAAAATGAAAAAAATATTTTAATAAAAAATATAATTAGTAAAAAAATATTTAAAAAAAACATTTTATCAGCCATGGCCGGCAACCAAGCCATGACAAAAAAAGGAAAAAAACATATTTTAATAAAAAATAAAAAAAATATTATTAATAAAAAAAATTTTACCGGTCATGGCCAAAAATAATTAAAAAATTATTTTTTAATAAAAGTATTATTAATAAATAAATATTTTACCGACCATGACCAAGAAAGAGGAGAAGAAAAAAAGAAAAGAAAGTAATATTAAAATATTTAAAATATTATTAAAATATTATTAATGCAAAGAAATTTTATGCCGTTACCAAACGCATTTCTGTTCTTTTCTATTCTAGGAATATAAATTTTGGACAGTTTACCAAACGCCTTCAAATGCTTAGAAATTATTTCCGGACACAGAATAAAAAAGAATCATTTCTGTTCAAAAATAGTTCCCGGGCACAGAATGATTGTCATGCGCACCCTAAGTCTAGACAAGCATCTAAAACCGAGCTCGCGGAATCAGAATTTTGATGCCTATTACTGGAGATTCACCCCTTGAGCATCACCCCAAAGCCCATTATGACGCAACTTACAAATTTTGCCAAATGGTTACCTAGTTCCAACGAGGATAGTGCATATACCACAAGAAGTTTCTCAAAGAGTCTTGGGTTTGGACTTTTGAGAGCTAAAGAGGCCAGACTCAAAGCATGGAAACAGTAGATTCACACCCAAAGGGAATTTCAATTGGACTGAACGTAATATTGACTGCAAGAATAATCAATCCATTAGTTTATTTTTTTGCATGTTACAATGCATTCAGATGTCATGACTCATGTAAATTGATCTTCAGTGCATCTATCAGTTTAGATTGAAGATGCATCATCCTTCATAACATAAATAGTATCATCACCCACAATCCAGTCCACTGCAACATAAAAGTTTCATCTCATTCTTAGAAATCGGCACCTCCATGCAAACTTGATTTCTTTGTAAGAATAGTACAGCAGCGAATAGAACTTTCCCAAATCCGCATCCATAAAATACAACTTAATGTCAACTGAAAGGAAAACATTCCTGCTTGGATACCTAAGTTTTACATTTCTAAAGATTCTGGGTAGCATATTAACCTTTTCTTTATAATAATCCAGGGGCATGGGCATGCTATCCTGGATACCTGGAGACCCGTGGAGAACATTTATGAAAGGAGACACCTATATATGATGAAAGTGCTCTTTCTTTGACTAATGGCACACACTTGAGCTTCCTTGTGCTACTCAAGTCACTTGCAAATTTTCACCTCTTTTTCCATCAAAATGTGCACTATTCCAGCACACAAGCATCTCCAATACCAATGAGGATGGGAGAGAGCAATAAAAAAAATGCCTTGTTTTCGATTATGTTAATCAAACTTTCAGGACTCAAATTGCTTGCCTTCAAAAGTCTGTCCAAAGTTCCAATTTTTAGGAGCAACACTGTAAGATGTCACTGTAAGCCCATCGCTAGAGCTCACCTCAAAGGACAGGGGCTGGTTCTTAAGATCCGCATTAATGTGCCAATTCTGACCCCAATTCCTACCCATTGGAAGCCATCCAGTTTTCGTGCCTTTAATTTTTATTGCAGCTATATCTCCAGCACCAGCCACATTGCTGATCAAGACTGAGATGAAGATACCCGAGCCATCAATTGTAAAACGAATCCCTCCCTCCTTTCTGCATTTGATCCTGCATAGTGACGAAGAAGAGAATGAACAATATCTCTTTCAAGAGTCCGAAAGTCAAGCGAATTTGCATTGCAGAAGTATCTCTACAGCATATTGCTGTACCCCTCCTAATGCCTAGGCTATTGGCATTTTTGTGGTCAGTCAGATAGTGAAGAATTTTGCAATACCGGGGTTCAATTTCCCAGTAAGTAGGTAAAGGAAGCATATTCCAGGCGCAAAAACTTTTAACCATAAGCAGCGTTACCAATCGAAGCTCTGGAAGAACCATATAAATGAATCTAAATAAAGGCTGAGTGCCCTAGAATTGGAGATCACATGTCCGAAAAGGCAAGCACGTCTCATTCTGAGGCATTACCAGATTAAGTTAATTGTGTTGAGCAATGAATTGAAGAGATCAAACAACTAGAAAACTATAAATAGCGACTTATTGAGTTGTTCGATGTTGTGGCATTTTATTCTTTTAGAGGACTTCTGCAACTCTGCAGCACTCAATTTGCAGAGCTCATTACAGGTATATCCTTATGCCATTATACAGATAGGATGAACAGAAAGAAGCCATATCCAAAAACTCGATAATAAAGTTCCCAGATTGATGACTCGAAACAAGCCAGAGTTCAGATGAGAACTGTTTTGTGGATATTAAAACAGAACAGGTACGTGGTGAAATTATGGATCAAGCACATTTTGAGAGAAGCAAATTATTGAAAATGCACATTGATGTTTGGAAACTACGAGACCAAATTAAATGAAGCCCCGTTTAGTTCTTGAAAAATTCCCATCTGTGAAATGAAACAGCTTTAAAATTTTCAGGTTCGGTTTGCTTAATAATGTGTTGGTACATGAAAACTTTCTTCAGGAATTAAAAATTGTTAAGATGTATTTGGTATACCTTTTTAATAAATGCTTATATACTATTAACTGCTTTGATGGAAAGCTTCAATTTCCCTATACTTCTAATCTTACTAATAAAAGCATTACATATATTAAATATTTCAAGGACTGGATTGAATATAGAAAGAGCATCTTCAAATTAATTGTGTTTTTAATGCCACTTTGTTATTTCATGTACTAACCGCTCAGTGTCTATTTTTGTATTTGACAATTCTTATAGCATTTTACATTGAGGGCGCAAGCTTTAAGGAAGAGGAAAATTTCCTTGAAGCTTCTGGGAGCTGAAGACAAAGTTTCAGCCTTCAGGAAGGAAGTTCCCTTCAAGCTCTGTTTCTGAAGTCTCCACAGAGGGAGGGAGGGAGGGAGGGAGAGAGCGAGTGCTAATTGTCAAGAGTGTCTTCTTTGGTCACTTATTAATCATCAGTTAACGGATCATGACGATTGATTTGGAGAACAAATGCAAAAGACAGATGTAAACATGTATTGTGAGGAGCGAGTTAGCAACATGTTTCATGAAGATCGTATGTTTTCAAATGGATAGAAAACACTTAACTTTCGGCCTAAGCATAACTTTAGAAAACAGTTTCCTCACATTTTAAATGCAGTCTGCTTCCAAATTCAACCAAACACCACCCCTTGATGTGTTTTCTTTTCGAGCAAGAATGAAAACAACTATTTGGAGACTTTTCACACGCCAAACAGGCTGGGAATTCTCTCCAACCAACGTGCTACCTATTTTCATTGTGGAAATTCTGAAAAACAATCACAAACTGAACTCTCTAACCAGTGACGTAAGCAGGCAGAGAATAGATGAAAAAAATTCTTTGCATCCAAAAACGGATCCTTTCGGTCGGTTATTCCATTAAACTACTTGGGTAATGACTTTGGGGAGCATTTCAATTTTCTGGTTTTCTGAAAGGAGGTATTATCACATAGACTACCAATAGAAAAGACATTTTCCAAAATAGATTTGTTTACTTCTATTAATTAACTACTCATCCTTCCATAAACAAGGACTTCTTCAATAATTAATTTTTCCCATAAAGACTGCTTTTTCTATTTAATCGTGCATACAATAGCCACATTTTTAGAGCACTAGAGAATAACAAAAGGATGTTTTCCCAAGTTATCTATAAGCATGAGATGTAAATTCCAATTTCTTGGCAAACTTTCATGTCTAAACAAAATAAAATATAACATCCATGAAAATGGAAAAACTATGGAAACATCAGATAAAATTTCAGCAAAAAGAGAATTAAATGGCATTTTCAGACAAATGCATTCTTGGCTTCCAGTTCCCAAAAAGCAAGTTTAATCCAAAGCAACCCTCTAGTTCCATCTAAGCCACTCACTATACATTAAAGATTCCTAGTGAAAAGTAGACAATAGATGGAACTGGGACAATTACAAATACATAATGTCATTAAGAACCCCCTACCATTGAAACATGAGACTTACGAAGATAGTAGATGCTGACCCGAATGGTCCAACCTCAATCATAGGAATTACCTTTTAGCAGCAAATTGGTCGATGATGTTGCCATTTGAACTCAATCTAATCGCCAAAAAGATAAACTAGAGGGTCCTCTAGACTAATCTATTGCAACCAACAGTTGGTCCTGAAGAAGATGAACATCCGAGTAGAAGGGCACTTCTATAATCCAACTCCAACCCACCATTAGTTACAGAATAGCATTAAATTAGCAGGAAACACACTTCCTAATTAACCTAAGATCGCCCTCGTCTAATTAAGTTTCCTCTCCTTTTCTTTCCCCTGAAAAAATATACGCCTCACTATCAAGTCACTACGGGCAGGATAGCGACCTCTCAGATATGCCAAAAGTCGGCCCATTTCGCAGGTTAACACCGAACAAAATTAAGAAAGATGACAAGAATACAGGAAAGAAAAGATGCGATAATGATAACACCATTTGCAGGAGTAGCAGAGTCTCTAATCGCGGACGAAACAAATTTAGGAACTAAGCAAGCACGATTTATGTTTCTCGTTTAGCTCTGTGTTCTCCTGAAGCAGACAGACTAATTAAGTGAAAATCAAGAACAAAAGTCCTGGCGTCGTATATCGTGTAAGCACAGATATGAAAGCGTCTTCTTTATTAGATTATTACCAATCTAAGAAAACAGGGTCGATCCAAACGTAACAAGACCATGGAAATGTTTTCTCAAAGAAATAGGCTGTCGGACCAAAGCTTACCTGCGATACTGGACGGGCATGTTACCGGCCTTCCAGATGGCGATCTTCTCGAACGCCTCAATCGGGAGCACGAAATGCTTGTTCGGGGGGTTGCAGTGGCCGCCCCCGTCGGTGGCGAACCCGTAGTTCGGCGCGCAGAAGTTGGTGGCGGTGACGATCAGCGACGTCCCCGGGATGCACCACCGGAGGTCCTCGACGCACCGGAGCTCGAAGCACGCGCCGCAGATCTGGCCGCGCTCGAACAGGGGTTCGCTGAGCCCCACGGTGGCCATCCCGTACCCGGCCCGCGCGAGGTCGCCGTAGCCGCACGCGCCGCCGACGGCGTCCCGGGGGTCGGCCGCGGCGTAGTAGGTTGCCCGGGCGGACCGCCACTCGGAGAGGGAGGAGGAGGAGGACTGGGAGGGCGAGGACGACGACGACGACGACGCCGCGGTGGGGGTGTGGGACGCGGATGGGGACGCGAGGGCGAGGAAGAGCGCTAGGGTTTGGAGGATTAGAGCCGAAGGCGACATTGCTGGAGAGAGAGACAAGCAGAGAGACAACTACGGGGAAGCTTTTGACTTGATCCTAGGTTGATGTCTCCTGTAGCTTGTCGGCCGCCATGGATGGACTTGCGTGCTCAGTGCCCGAGCTCACACAGCTCACTGCCATGAGTGCCTCCGCTTTGCTTTTTCTTTGCTTTCCCGTTGAAAGTGAAAGCACTTATTACTTCTTTTTTCCAAAATTCGGGGAAAGTTCTCCTCATTTCGCCCCTCGAGTTTGGCTCAATTCCATTTTTGGTCCCCTCCATTTTCAATTCATTTCGATTTAGCCCAGAACAGCAGACAGCCCACACGGACCTCGGATTTGTCCAGAGATAATCTTCTCATTTCTCTATCTAAATTCCCTCCCGATCGAACTGGCGTCCCCGCTTTCCGGCTAAAATAAAGTTTTGGTTCAATTACATGAGAGATGTTCTTATATGGGTCGAGGCGTCCTCGCCCGATTGACCGCACTCTGAGCGATTTTGGGGGCGAATGTGGAGGCATAAGTGGAACAAAATTTCGCGGAGGTGTGGCATAAATCAAACTTGGAGCGAATCTGGAGATTTTTTCCGGGAAGTTTTTGCCGAGTGACTCTTGGTTCTCTTCTTCTTCTTTTCATGAAAGCTTTCTTTCTAACTTCTTTTGCAAGATGGGATGTCAGGATTCAATTGGGCTCGGACATCATTCGGTGCTAAGTTCTTGCCGGGCCCCGAAAATGAAAACGGACCAGATTTTCAAAGTAACTCCTGAATTTGTCATTTCCAGGGTAGCAGCACCAACTCTCCCTTCCTGAGTCCAAGTAGAAAGATGAAGAAATCACAAGAAAACTGCGAGACTTCTTCATTCGATTTATTGGTCCTCCTCTTATACAATTATCTTTTTGCAGAAACAAGCACCACTAACTTGGGTAATCAAAAAGGAAGCAACTAGACATGAGGCAAATTAGGGAATACAGGGCATTTATAAGGAACCTACATATTTTAAACAGATTGGGGGGGTGAAACAAAAGGCGAGGACAACAGACCAACAGATGCGATCCGAAGGCCCTGAACAGCGCGCTGCGACGAGGACGCGGCACTACAAGCTAAGGCGTACTCTTCGTACTTCCCTTTCTTGGCCGATCGCCCCTGAGGGCTGCATCTCCTGTTCTGCAATACACCTTTTATAAGGCATGAATCCTCTTCCTTGTCTCTCTTGCCTTGTCATTAGTCCGGGGGCCGCTGACGCGTTGCTCGGTTTCGAAACAAAACCGAACTTTAGGTCAAAGCCACTATGGAACTCATTGGAAGTTACGCCATTCCCGAATTCCAAAATCCCATTTTTGTTGATGTCTGCACAAGTAGATCGCGGAGCCACTTTATTGAGAAACGGCGAGAGAGAGATTGCCAAATTGCCATAAAGATTCGACCAAGGCGCTGAAGGAGCAGGACCAGCTTCCGTGTGATCGGTGGCTGTGTCCTGTGGCTGCACTAAGTGAAGTACCCGATTTGTTTTCGCAGACGACGTTGCAGATACAGTATCCTGAGAAAGAGGATCTTGAAGTTTCATTTCTTTCAATTCCGACTTGACGGCCGAAGAAGATTGCCAATGCGAATCTGTTACAGATACAGTCATGCCAAACAGCTTGAGGGTTCGGGAAGGCGCTTCCTCCACGGCACCTCCTGAGGCCTCACATCCCCTAGCATACAGCTCGAGTTTCTACAATCCCAGAAACATGCCATAAGATAAAGAGTCTAAAAATGACACGCTGACCGCAAGGCTAATTGGCTCTATGTTTAGCATACCTCACTAGTGATTGGACCATGCTCCTTAGCTGGCGGTTCAAAGAGTGACAGACTGGCACGGCAGGCCGCATCGCCCGAGGAAATCGGTGACGAGCTACCACTGGGTGTGCTTGCACCAGAGGAACCCAAACCATCTGAGCCTAAAGTGGATAACACAGACATGGGAGATTGGTTCTCGAGTTCGGAGGCGGAGAAATTCGGAGATCCAGACCGAATTGGCTGCTCCTGAGGCAAGCATTCCGTGTTGATCGGGTGAACCAAAAGCTTACGAGGGTAAGGATGCATCGGCTTTCGTTTTGGGCGCGGAGGAGGAATCTCGATGGGTTCCACCTTGCTATCGGTCGAGTCTTTACCGACCTGAGACACAGTGAAACAAGCAGAATTAGGACAGGGTCGAGAATAGCAAAAACCATCCCTTCTATGACCATTTGAACACCTCAGGTCATAAAAGATCAGACTTACTTCAGTCAATGGGACACAGTTATTTTGGTAGAGAATGGGTACTGGAATAAGAGCAGTATACCTTTGAGAAAAATTTCTGAGCATGGCTCCGAATTTGAACAGCAGTCTTGGTGCCCACATGTTCTGAACAGAAATGAAAATATTTATCCAGTGAACGAGAGAAACCAAAGAAATTAACAGTGAGAAGATAATTATTCCCGTTGATTACCTTCTATTCGACGCCATGCTCGACCATACAATTTAAGAGCTTCAAGGAACCTTTTGTGCTCTTCCTCTGTCCATCTCTCTCTCTGCTTCGTGATGGTGTAAGGTTTTCTTACCTATCGATATCAAAGTGATGAGTAAATCGGATTGAACAGGGAAAAAAAATTGTAGCAAAAGAACCTAAAGATTGTCACAGTAGAAGAGGGATAGTAGACCTTGGGAGCATAGTCATTTGCACAAGAAAACTGCTCCTTTAGCGAGATACTGGTTATCGAGCGGAGGCTATCACTCAATGACATTTCGTTGCTTCCTACAATCATATTGCTCAAATGAGCACTGCCACCTTGATCCTACATTAATAGCGATGAAGGTTAATGAACCCTGCAGCAGAATCATGAAAATTTCAAACTTGAAATAGAGGAAGAGATCTTGCATTAAACAGATCAATCTCTACATTCACCATATCCTCTTCCCCAACGAGTGATGAATCTTTTATTTCAATGAGCACCAGCGAGTGATGAATCTTTTTAGCGCATCACCAGCAGTGTTACGAAGAATCAGACTTGCTATATTTGGATGACACTCAAAGCACATGGATTGACCTTTAAGTGGAAATGTATCCATACGCCATAGAAACCCAATCAATTGAATACCTTTACCAGTGAATTTGGCAACAGGGGAAACTTATCAATACAAAATGTATCTTCCAACCATAGCAGATTGGCCCTGTCCCTCAAAAAGCCAAAAGATTTTTACCGCACTGCGACGGAATGCACATTTTGTAGCCACCGCCATCTAAATCCACCCCCCCCCAAAAAAAAAAAAAAAAGAATCAGCAAAATCTTCTTGCACATCTCTGGCTACCAGGAATTTAGAAAAGAAAAATTGTCCAAAAATCGGTCTGAAAAAATTGAGTTTCCTCGACTGTTTCGTGGATTTCTCTATAGTCCTGTGAATATAAAAGATTCTTACAAGACTATACTTTCCCTCATGAAAAATGGGTGCATGACAAAAACCATAATTCAAAAGAATTGTCAATTCCCCAAGAAACGCTGAAACTTTCAGCCACGAAACTTGTTTGACGGTCAAGCTCCATTGCAGAACACAGAGATAGATCAGCTTCACAAGTTAGATCGACTGTCTCGACGGATTTAGTGAAAAGGATTGTCGCTCTCTTCAAAAAAAAAAATTCCAAGTTTTTTTTTTCTTTCTTGAAAAGAACAAACGTGAGAAACGGCACATCTCTTGGGAAAATCAACTGACTCGAGGGGGAACAAGAAAGCGCGAAGAATTCAAAAACAAAAACCAAGTTACATGAACGAAGAATCATGTCACGCTGCGAGCATCTATACCTGTACGGTCATATCGGTATCAACACACACCATGCAAGATCTCGTTTCTCCGACCCCCAAAAGAGTTAAGAAGAACGCTTCTCCTCTGGACTTCCTCTGCGCTCGAATCGACCGGCTCTGTTCAACGACCGACCGACCGATCTGGATCCCTCAAAACCGCCGCCATCGCTCCTGTTCCGTCCGCACAGGCTCTCCTTCGGCCCAGTTCTCGAGGTCCGAACGACCGAGAGAAACCACCCGCTTCGAAACTGGAGAAGCGCTCAATTCACGCCTCGGTTCGGGAACCTGTTCACACCCAACAACATCAACTTCAGTTTTCACCCACCAAACAGGAAAAAAATATAAAAGGAAAAAAGAAAAACGCAAGAGGGATTGCAGCACAAAGCAAATCAACCCGGCTTCAGAAGCAGGAAAACGCAATCACAACTTGCGGAGCAGCTTACATGAACTGAAAGGAGCACCGATTGGGAAGGAGCCGTTCGGAACCCAGAAAGAAGAGAAGCAGAGGAGGACAGCTGAAGAAGCTACCAATCAGGAAGGCGAAAGAACCCCAGAAAGAGAGAGAGAGACTAGAAGTGAAGAGGAGGAGGAGGAGGAGGAGCTTGAATTGAATACGTGCTCGTCGTGAGATCGAACTGGATTTCTGCGAGAGATGGAGAGAAAGAAAGAGAGAGGCCGAGGTTGTTTGGTTTGGTGATGATGGCCGAAAAGATAAAAAAGCAGGGGACGCCACGTCAGAGCCGGTTTTTCGCGGACATGTTTAAGTTTTGTGTGTGTGTGTGATTGTTTTTTTTTTTTTTTTTGGATTTTTTTCGTTTCTCTCGTTTTCTCGCCCAGAAATGACCCGAGAGAAGAACGCTCCAGAAACGCAGATGGAATCTTGTGGCTCACGTCGCGGAGGGCCTCGGACACGTGGCGCTCCCTCGTCTCTCTCTCTCTCTCTCGCTGTTCCGTTTTTTATTGCGCAGCGTGTTAAATTCGGTGGTGTGGGGGAGGGAGAAAAATTAGGGAGCACATGGGACGCGCCCGACTCGCCCGCCGAAGCGGGGAGTGCGCGCTACTCGCCCTCTGGAGCTGCCACGTGTGGATAAACGGTGAGCGGGGGAACTGGCACTTGTGTGGATCGCGAGAGCCCCTCGCTCTTCCCCTTTCTTTCTCTCACACATGTATCGTATTTGCCCAATTCCGGGGAAAAGGATGCTCGACTAATTTTTCTTTATGGCAACTTTACACTTTTACAATTTGATATGGGAATGTGAAAATTACCATCTCTTACGCGATGTGTTTGGTAATTAATCAAATGTAATGAATGGTATTGGCCGGAGGCAAGAGCACATATGTTGAATCCTCGATTCGGGTAATTTACCTATGTGCATTTACTATCGCGGGGATAACACGGCGAGCAAATTCCCGTTCTTGCCCTGAGAGGCTGAAATGGAAGTTTTCGATTATTTCATTCATCGCTTGATAAGGTCATGTACAGATGTGACTCGACTAATTTGTCCTCGTATTTTTTCAATATATGGTTTCTTATTTATTGACCCGTGTAAATGACGTCGTATGTAATTGACATCGCCCGTATTGATAAAAAGAGAGGTGAAAGTTTCTTTCTTTAGAGTTGAGAGTCGGTGTTGCTAATTATAACTGAATACCGCCGTGACTAATAAATTAAAAGATCCACTTCCCCTTAGCACCGTGCCCACCCCCACATAGGGATCTAGGTATCTATCGTGCACGTTGCACGTGAAATTCATGGCAACTCTATCAAAACTAAATCCGCGAAATATTCCAAATAGGAAAATCGGAATCGACATAAAGAATCTCCTCAATTAGGATACAATCATTCGGAAGCACATAAAATGGAATAAAATACTACGCGAGTATATGTCGGAATAATGACTAATAAAAACCCCCCGCGAGTATATGTTTGCTGTGCGAGAGCTTCCATTTAAATCGGATTCGCCATCAATCAACGTCAACTGTAAACCGCGCGCGTTTCCGGTAACCATCGGGAGCCTTCCCAGCGAGCTGGACGATTTCAATCGGAGGGCAGAGCGCATTGAAAGGGCGCGCATGGCATCGAAGGCGAGTACGGCTCTATCCCCTACTCTCGCGCGACGACAATCCACGCACCCAAAACAACCCCCCCACGAGAGAACAGGACGAGGGACATCCGAGTTTGTCCCCCGATTTTAACGTCGTGAAATTGGATGATGTCTCTGACGCCGAGGAAGAAATAATTAAAATAAAATATCTGAAGCCCTTTAAAAAATAAATAAGATAAAATTAAAAAAAAAAAAAAAAACAGAGAGAGGGTTGTAGGCCAAGAGTTGTGGATGGAAAAGCAGAAGGGGGAGGGGGAGATGAGGATGAGCCGGATGAGCTGTCCTCAAGTGCCTCGCCGCCACTCTCCCCCCCTTGCGCTTTTCTCCACGTCAGCGGGCCCACCCGCCGCCCTCCGCAATGGCCTCCCGCCACGTGTCATTTTTTAAAGAGAGAGAGAAAGAGACAGACGGAGACAGGGGAACGAGTTGGATATGCTTTTGGATGGCTCTGGACCACTCGTGTTAAAACAATCCCAGAAAAATTCTGGCCACAAGCCCGCTCGCTTTAGGCGCTCTTTCGTCAGCGGTGATGCGCTTTTTCGCGAGGGGAAATTACACAAGCCTCCCCCCCCCCCCCAATCTTTCCATTAACGCTAGGGGTGTAAATAGTTCAGTTTGATTCGATTTTTCAAGAAATTCGAATCGAATCGAATCATTAAGGGTGTTTCATTGAACCCGAACTGAATTAGAATCGAACCGAAAAATCGATTTGGTTCGGATCAGTTTTCGATTTCAAGTTCATTAAGCAAAGAGAGAGGAGAGAGAAGGGGAGAGAAAGAGGGCAAAATAGCCCTAAACCGAAGTGTTTATTTTAGTTCGGCTTGATCCAAATCGATCCGAAAAGAAAAATTGATTTATTTTGATAATCCGAACCGAAACCGAAATGCACGAAATTTTCGGTTCGTATCTCGGTTCAGTTTTTCTGTTCAGTTCTGACACCCCTAATTAGCGCATGTATGTCCCCCCTCGAGGCTTTCTCGACCGTGACACATTGATCCTGAACTTCCATTTTGTTCCGACTATTAATCCCCCGTTTTGTGATTCCACATCGCTTTGTAAAATGAAACTCTCTTCTGTCCTCGATTTCCCTGAATTAAGAATCGAAAAAAAAGAGGCACTCGAGGAAGAAGATAAATTAAACGAAACACCTATAACGGAATACGTGGATAGCAATAAGAAATAGATATTGATGGAAGTATCGATAGTTTAAAGAAGGTGTAAATAGGAAAAAGGTTAGATATTAGAAATTGTATTTTTGAATGCTCAGTACTGCAGAGAAAAATGATTGATTAGCTAGAAGTATTTAAAAAAAAAAAACGTTAGGCTTCGGGCAATCATTTCCTTCCATGCTCTGAAGACATCGCATCATTTCGTCTTAAAATTTTCTAAACATTCGTGTTAATCAATTATTTTTTAATATTAATTAACCCTTTGGATATACATGAAGAGCAATCATTTTTTCCATTTTGACCTGTTACTATCGAGGCTCTTTCCCTTTTTATGTACTCCGTGCTCGTTCATTTTCTTGACATAAGTTGTTTACTTCTATTTAAGTAGTTGTATTTTCGGTCAAAGTAAGTAATTGTATGGAAGCGACCTCGTTTTGGACACTTGTGTGCGTGGACTTTGGAGCATCCCAAAATCTTGTAGATCTTTCCTTGTTTAATGTCGTCATTCGTATTTATCTTTCTATTATCAGTCCCCGAGTTAAATATAGATTTCTTTAATTTTCAATAAAATTTTCATTTTTTACAACAATCAAGGATAAAAGAGAGATCTCTTTCGAAATAATGATTTGAGAGTATACTTTTATTTCTCAAGTGCGTTGAATATGCTAACGGAAAAAAAAAAATAAAGAATTAGCGGCCATAGCAAAATGAAAGTTTCTACTGATATTGCGCAAGAGTCGAAACTTCGAGGATAAACGCGCAATATCTTCAAATTTCGGGGAATTTTTTTTATTTTCAAGTTAATATTACGAAAAATTCCAAATCGGTACACATGCGACGAATCTATTTCAAATTAAATTTTGGATCATCAAAAACCAAAAGCGATTAGCAAAGCAAAAGCGATTAGGCGGTGACCGGTGTCACGGAACGTGGAAGGTTCCGGTCAACACTTTGAAACACGGGCCTCAAGATCTTTCTCTCAGATATTCTCTGTCTTTCATAGAAAGAGAAAAAAGAAAAAGAAAAAAAACAATTCGCCCTTTTTTTCTCGCTTTTTCCTTTATGGGGAGGGGTTCGTCCAGAACCACCCAATGCGATCGCGACACGTGCCCGACGGGCCTGACGCTTTTTGGTGCTTTTTTCCCCGGGGGTCCACGATTTGGTGGGTGGGGGGGGGGGGGGCGGGCGTTTTAGGGTTTACGTGCAGTCAACCGAGCACAGCGAAACGAGTGGCTGACATTCGTCGTGCGTTTTCTGTCCTTTTAAAAAAAAAAAATTTTGCTAGAATATTTTTTTTTTATAATTAGATGTGGTTGCGATTGTCAAATTCCAACTAGGCTCCAACGCTTTTTCAGCTAGACGTCAACGTGTATCTGCCCCCCGCGCGCGCTTTATCAGTGGGGCTTCGAGTTTAATCAATGTCGGGGCCGGGTGCTGTTTTTGTCTTTTGGATTATTTTCCTCAGCGATTCCTTAAATTTCACGACTATAGGATCTTACTTCGAGTTTTATTGGCTTTGGATTGGGGTACTCGAGTCGAATTGACTTCTCTATAGGATCTTACGAGGGATCGTCATTGAGTTGAGTCCATTGATAACATGGACAATGAAAATCAGTTCATCTTCATCCTGGCCAGGCCATGAACATCGAACGAGTCCCGAGTCGGCATGCTTCGGAGTCCTTCGTGCGACCGAACTCTAAATTATCTATCTTACCACTTTCGAAATGGCATCTCGAGTCGACTTTTGTGAATTGGGTTGGTCCGCTTCTCTGATTCAGTCACGGGAGGATTCCGCCTTTTCCGATTACATACCAAAACTCAATTAGTCACGTTATGCGTTCGAGTACCGCGGGTGAGTTTGATTTGACTTTGCAAATGGACATTGAGGAAATGCAAATTGTATTTGATAAAAACAATCATTTGTTAAGCTACTTTAATCTAAATAGTATTTAGAAAAAAAAGATTGCAAAGGGCTTTGGGGTTTAATTTTTCTTTTTTTTATTAAAAAAACTCAAACCCTTCGCCGGCTCTGGGTGAGGAAAGGCTAAGGCCGCCGGGGTTGCGCGACCCCAAGCAATGAGGCCTAAGGTTGCGCAACCCAGGCAGCTATAGTTGGGGTTGCACGACCTCGCCGGCCCCTCACCAGCTGCTCGCCAGCCCTTTGTTGGCTCGATCTAGCCTCATTAGTCACCCTCGCGCAATGAAGATGAACAATCACAATAAGGGCAAAACCGAAAAATTAGAGAATTAGCGAGGATAATTTGGGAAAAAAAGAATGAGTTTCAGCATTCGGCCAAACGCTGCTGGTTCAGCTTTCCCAATGCCAAAATTTGGCCGAAAGTCCCTTGGAAAGATTTACTAAATAACCCAGCATTTCTCCACGGGGCTTTAGAGGTTGAAAGCCCCTCGGGGAAAACTGCACTAAAGACACTTTATTTAGAGCAACTCGAATGTTCTATCTCGGATCTTGTTTTTCGTTGGATTCCATTCCTACTTCTCCGCTTGACCCATTACCAAAACCATGCAAGCTGCGCAACTTGTTTCAAATTAACACGCCGAAAGCTGCAAGTTCTCTTTGTTCGGTTGATTAAGAAGCTTTTGCGCTACTAACGGGGCACAACAGGGCCACGTCTGAAGCTAATCTTGGGCTGGGCTTGGAGGCCTCTTTTAGTCTTCGTTCTCTTGGATTGGATCGTTCCACCTTCCGTCGCAATCATTTTTCAGCTCTTCTCCCTTCCTTTTTCTTTCTCTTGTCGGGTTAATCGGAGCATGCTACGAATTTCCGTCAATGGGACTTTGCCGGCTGTAAAGGCATGCGCG
Organism: Syzygium aqueum; assembly: GCA_031216185.1. Lineage (NCBI taxonomy): Eukaryota > Viridiplantae > Streptophyta > Magnoliopsida > Myrtales > Myrtaceae > Syzygium > Syzygium aqueum. The sequence goes on from CM062236.1 coordinate 40,667,561, forward strand.
GATTACGCTATTAAGGAGCAGTCGTGCCTTTAATCAACAGTTGTTCTACTTGGATGCCGAGAATCCATTGTCTTGCTCGAAAGAACAATGAATCCGCTTCTTTCGGTGTTATCTCCGACTTTTCACGTACTTCTTGATATTACATGGCGGTGGAAGTTTACTTTTAAAAGAGCGCTATTTAGCCTTGTCAGGTGGAAAAAAAAGAATTCGAAACCGAAAGGAGGTACCTTTTTCTTCTAAGAACATAATCTCTAAAGTGAATGTTTTAAAAGTGGCTTTCATTAAATATTTGGATTCCCAATCTTGGTCATGGACTTCCTTGAAGAATAAGTTCATTCTCCCCGCCTTTTCCCATAGTTATTCATTGTTCCTATCCGTGCTTTTTTCCCTTCTTATATATTAGTCAACACGTAAATACACATTCTAGAATAACTTTTTATCTCGACTTGTGAATGGCTAGATGAGAATATCATTTCTTTACCTGACCAAGAAAAAGCCTATCACACACGAATTTAAAATTGCGGAGAGAGAGAGAGAGAGTGATGCGTGATGAGGATGTATAAGACTTTTATAAAGAAGATGATTACTGGCTAGGCATCAAGTAACTCGCCGTTAGCTAAAGATCAATATCGAGATAAAATGAAGTTCACCATGAAAGGCTAAAGGAACACCACCAGGCAAGGGTAAACGACTTTGGGATAGATAAAGTTTGCCACCAAAGTCTGAAGCAATACCATCCGTTAAAATATAAAGAATTTTTGGTTCACCACCAAAGGAATTAGATAAAGAACCCAAAATAGAAATTCGCTCACTTGAGAAAAATCTCATATATTTATCAAATTCATGTCTTGTTCATACAAAATGATATAGCACCTTCATTTGTTGATGGATTTTAAAATGACTCTTAGGATTCTAAAAAAACAGAACGACCTACATAATTTCGACTCTTCGTAGCAACGACACAGTGCACTTAAGACTCATAGAACTAGGACTTGTAACCGCCAATACTATTAAGATGCATAATAAGTAGGATCAAATGCATTTAACTAGGACCATATGCATAATAATTTGGATTAGACTCTCTATATTCGTCAACTAGTCTTGGAAGCCGAATAGCAACATTGGAAGATTAACCAATAGTGATGGAAATCGATTAAAACGGCCTCCAATTGCTAGATAGTCAATTAGGAGCCTCAAAGTTGGTAACAAACTTGTTAATCGACATCTCGGTAGTCGATCAACAACCATGAAATCGATAACTATCCTATAGAATTTGACATCTTCAACCTTGAACCCATCAAAATCAAATCGTAGCCGAAATTGGCCTTTACCTACAGCAGCAAGGATTGGTCTGGATCAATCGACGAGACCTGGATCGAACTCAAGAGTCGTTCGGACAAAACCCGATGCTCCCGCATCATCAGAGAGCGACTCAGTTTGTCGTTTAATTACTCTAAAGCTTCATGGGCTTTTCATTTTCATGTTTGGTCACCAAATTATTAATGTTAAATGTAATAGCGCGCACGGGAAATTACACATCGAATTTGAAACCAGTGACAAAGAAAAAGAGCGACGGAGTTAAAAAAAAACAGCAAAATTACTATTGAATCAAGTATCTACAAGACTTTGGATATAGAAAACGAGCTAATTCCAAAGGCTCACTAGGGAACCGAATCTGCTCGAATTAAACAGGTAGGCTTGATTTTTAAATGCTAGTACTCTAAAACCCCCTCTTTCATGAGCCAGTTCCATGCTTTAGCCTTGTGTTTTCTTCCTTCCTCCCTTTTTTTTCATTTTTTTCCTTTTTGTACATTTTGGGGTTTTCAGTGAACTAACTTTTAACGCAAGACGTCGGGGGTTGTCTGAAAATGGGGACTAATTTAATGAGCGAAAGGCCAAAGGGGGGGCGCGCGATCTACACGCCCCGTCCCCGAGGCCAGCGGATCTGGACAACCGGTGGGCTGGGCGTCATACTCGCCTGCATATTCTCTCCCTCTCTCTCTCTCTCTCTCTCTCTCTCTCTCTATCTCTGTCCAGGCCACCACCGAAACAGCAACGGCCGAGATTGGCAACACACTTCTTGTTCTCCTCGCCGCTAATCCGTCCGTCACTTTTATATCATCTTTCGTTCCGCGGCCTTCACTCATCTCCAACCCCGATCGAATCTCGCTCCCTCCTCCTCCTCACCACCATCACCATCACCATCACCGTCACCACCTTCTCCTCCTCGACACTCTCTCTTCCGAATTCATCTCTCTTTCGTCCAGATCCGGAGCTCTTTCGCTAGTCGAAAATGGCCGCAGCCGCTGCCACCCTAAGCGCCCCCGACGCCGAGAAGCTCTCCCAGCTCAAATCGGCCGTCTCCGGCCTCGGCCAAATCAGGTTCCCACCAGCTCTCTCTCTCTCTCTCTCTCTCTCTCCCCGCGCGCGCGCGCGTTTGTGTCTCTGTGTGTTCGCGGCATGTGCTTTGTTTGTGATCCGGCGGAAGACGTTTGAGCGCGCGCGGTCCGTCTCTTCTTCCCGGGGCGGTTTTGCGTCGGTTGATTCGCGAGAGGGAGTTCTGTTTGGCTGTTGAATTCTAGAAACTTTGGTGCCCAGTCGATCGGTTTCTGGTCCAGTGCGTGTCGGGAGCGTTCTTTCCGGATCTCACTCTGCTTCGATTTGATTCTGTTTCGCAGCGAGAGCGAGAAGAATGGATTCATCAACCTCGTCTCCCGCTATCTCAGGTTAGGTGCAACTTGTTGATAGCCCATTTTTTGTCATGTTTCCTTCTATTTGAAAGCTGAATTTGTCAACATTTCAAGCGAGATGGAGCTCTCTTTTCTCTCTTCTTTTTCTTTTTTGTCTCTGTAAATGCTTAGAGTTAATAGTTTGTTTGGTTTCTTTGCTTGTTTCGAATTTTCAGTGGCGAAGCTCAATATGTTGAGTGGAGCAAGATCCAGACGCCCACTGACGAAATTGTCGTCCCCTATGACAGCTTGGCGCCCACTCCCGGTAAATTTACCTCCATTTTCGATTTGCACGACATCGCAAAACTTTCCATGCGGTGTAGCTCGATTTTGTGGTCGCCTGATCTTATTCTTTTTCTCCGCCAGTAAGATCACTATTCCTAAAATTGTGCAGATCCTGCGACCACCAAGAGCCTTTTGGACAAACTTGTTGTGCTGAAGCTCAATGGTGGTTTGGGAACTACGATGGGTTGTACTGGTCCCAAGTATGCCTTTTGATCTTATATTTCATATCTTCTCATCTTCTTTTAGTTTGATGGATCTCATTGGTCAACTGCGGATGCTTTGTTTTGTTATTGCTGTAGAATTGGGATAAGTAATTCTAGGATAATGTATTTGCACTGGTAGGACATGTAAATCATGCCAACTGCTCGCTTCTGAACAATATTGCTATTAGCAATTTGATTTTAGTCCATACACGCAACATGAGGCAGTACCATACCTAGTTGTGCATGTCTTGAAGGGATGCAAGGTGCATGCCTCTTTTTTCCTCCTAGAGCCTCCAAAGAACTTTTGAAATCTGTAAATTCTTATAACTTGACCTGCAAGGAATGTCGACGGGGCAGATTCGAAAATGCAACAATTGGCTCTTCTTTCTATTCTCACTTCTGTTGTGCAAAAAATTTGCTTTATCGAGGGATCCGTTTGGTATCTAGACGACTTTTCCTTCTTTTTTTTTTCCTATTAAAGCGAGGGAATATTGCAAGAAAAGAATAAAGTGTAAAGGATTTGTAGATAGAGGAAAAGAAAAAGAGTAGAAAGAAGAGAAAGCAAGAATATTCTTGCAAGTCGAATCGAAGAGGTTGATCAAAACTTTTGAGATCTTCAAAAAATTTCGTCACTTTTCTTCTTGCCAAATAGTCTAAATAATAAGAATAACGAGCCTTCCGGAGAGGCAAGTGAAGTTGGTGGTGGCTAGGAGATTTCTCTACTCCGATAGCTAGTTACTCATCTGATGTATCTGAGCTAAAAAATTTTGTATGGCAGATAATTTTACCTCTGAAGTACCAGCACAAAAGAAATCATTAATCACCTTGTTTTGAGATCCATGACCTCACTGACTTGATATGTGCTTCCTTGATCTTATTTAGTTGTAACATTTAGTAAGGCTGGAAATGTAGCTTCCTTGGAACTTTTACCATGTTAACTTGGGTGTCTATGTTTTATAAGCTGCCTTTTTGTTAATTTGCATGTTTCTATTGCGATGTAGATCTGTCATAGAAGTACGCGATGGATTGACTTTTCTTGACCTTATAGTTATCCAAATCGAGGTACTAATTTTTAATTTTCCATGTGGTGCATGTGTTTCTTTAGCTCTATTCCTTCTGATCACATATTCCTTCTGTTCATGTAGAATCTGAACACTAGATATGGGTCCAATGTTCCCCTGCTTTTGATGAACTCTTTTAACACCCATGATGATACCTCGAAGGTGAGCAGCTTTTACCCTACCTCTTTGTTGATAGTTTAGTTATGTTGATCGGTAATTGACACATCTCCCTCATTGTAGATTGTTGAAAAATATGCCAACTCAAATATCGAGATTCATACTTTTAATCAGGTTTGTGATGCAAAATATTGGTTAGCTGCTTAGTATCTACTTATGAGTTTATAGTAGAATTGACTAAGTCAATTATATCTCGATTGCCTTAATTGAATTATGTGCAGAGCCAGTATCCCCGTTTGGTTGTTGATGATTTTACGCCTCTGCCTTGCAAAGGACAGACCGGAAAAGATGGATGGTACAGTTTTGGTTAAACATCAAGCATAAGGACTTTAGTTTTCATGATCGTGATGCTTTCTTCATTAAATTTTTGGGACCATTTTTGCATCAAAATGATTTTGCTTTAAGATCGGTCATTTGATAAAAGAGGCTGTCATTGTAGCTCACCGTATCTAGTCATTAGTCCTTTGGAATTCCACCTTTACGATTTTATGAAACCTGGGAAAAATGCATGCCGGCTTGAGCAAATTGAAACGATGCATGAAGTTATTTGCCACCAATATCTGGCCCTATTAGACATGACAGTTGAACTTTACTTTTGATCTTTTTGACGATAATTTCCGACTAATCACTATCTCTTCACGCTTTTGTGCTTTTTTATACTTTTTAATAGACAGAATTCTACCATCTTCATTTGTCATAAACTTTTAATGGAAAATCTTTGACGTTACCTTTCTGCCGTCTCAAATGCTCTACATAGGTATCCACCTGGTCATGGCGACGTATTCGCATCCTTAATGAACAGTGGCAAACTTGATGCTTTGCTCTCGCAGGTTTTCTTTTATCACTATCAGCATTAGTACATTCCTCTTAGTTTCGCTTTTTCGTTTACTTATCCCCTTTTCTCTCACTTTTCATGTTTACAGGGCAAGGAATATGTTTTTGTTGCCAACTCAGATAACTTGGGTGCTATTGTTGACCTGAGTATCCTTCTATGCTTAGTTTCTTCTGATATCTGTGGTTTCTGGATTTTAATCACGTGGTCTCTGTACTTCCCGAGTTTAGTTTGACAATTGGGCCCATTGATAATTTTTTGTTGTTCTGTGGACCTTAACTGAATTGCATAGAGATCTTAAATCATTTGATGACAAACAAGAACGAGTACTGTATGGAGGTATCTGAGGAGCATTGTGGTGAAAAACTCTTATAATAGATAGGCATTTGTATTAAATTGCTCACAATTTTGCAGGTTACTCCAAAGACCTTAGCTGATGTGAAGGGTGGTACCCTCATTTCTTATGAGGGAAAGGTTCAAGTAAGTAACATCATTTTCTTTGTTAGTTATTCCTGCGAGATAGCTTTCTTTTGTTCAAATTATGACACAGGCTACAAAGTTCCCTAAAATACATTAAACGTGCAATTCTTTCTGATGGTTAAGATAACTAGAGTCTCAACAAACTTACATTTCCCACCAAATCTGAAAGTGGAACCTTATTTGATTTTGACATCTCAGAGATTCCGTCCATGGATATTTTTCAGATTAATTCGGTTCCAGGATATTTATGTATTATTCCTTCAATATCTGTAACTTCTTAAATTCCCCTCATAACTGACTTTATTTATCCTAGCTTTCATAACACTGGATGGACATGGGTTTGGCAGTAATGCAATGCTCTAAGAGAGAAACTTACATTCTCCTAAAATGAAAACTTTTACATCTTTGTAATATTTTTTGTTTCAATTGTCAATAGAACATGTGATTTCACAGAAAAATCACAGACGTGTGATCATAAGCTTGATTTACACTAAAACTGAAAGTCCAAGGGGAAAAGGGATTCATGACTGACATACTTCTGTCACTTATGGCAGCTCTTGGAAATTGCACAGGTCCCTGATGAATATGTGAGTGATCCTTTCTCCCCTTTACCTTTATTTCCATGGTCTGAAGCATGCATTGGCTCTTTCAGAATTTGTACGTCTACTACGATTCCACTGCATTTTTTTTCTTGACCTTTTATTGAGATTACATGGGAATTAAGGGAGTCATAGCGGTACTTAAACTACTTAACAGCCCACAGGGAAATTGGTACCCTCGTTCTGGTGACATTAACTTGTTTTAAGATGATTTTAGTTGGTACACTAGTCCCCTCTGTGCTTTCTCTAACATGTCAATGCGAAGACCAACAGAATACGTGGCTGCCATCTTCAAATGTTGTCAATGACTCCTGCTTGTTGGCATCTCCTGGGTAGATATTGACCTATCTCAGAGATCATGGCATTATCCAGGCGACAGCCTTGAGACGTTTTACAGGCTCTTAAGATGACTCTCTCTTTCTTAGACAAGAAACTATAAATCCCGAGATCAGCATCACACAATGTGAAATGGTTTTATACATAAGCATATGTCAGTTGATAAGCAGTCTCAAATCTAAAAACGTGTAAGGTACAAACAGTTTTACTGCTTTGTATAAGTTCATACAAACAGGGTACTGCTTTTCTGCAGTTTTGAGTTCCTTCTTTTGTCAACTCATTCCCAAGTTCAATGCTGACATGTTATGTTTCATTTGCTTGATGCAGGTCAATGAGTTCAAATCAATTGAGAAGTTCAAGATTTTCAATACAAACAATTTGTAAGTCATGCTATCTTTTGTGTATTCTGCAGACATGGAAGCAAGTTCTTGGCGTTACATGTATGTAATTACAGTGAGGCAAGCGCTGACATGACATATGCAGGTGGGTAAACTTAAAGGCAATTAAAAGGCTTGTGGAAGCTGAAGCTCTTAAGATGGAGATCATTCCTAATCCAAAGGTACATAATACTAGATCCTGCTCCTCTCTTTGCACAAATAATTGCAAGATGCTGCCTGTATAGACTGGGGACCTTGTTTTGGATGTTTCTTAATTCCAGGAAGTGGATGGAATTAAAGTTCTTCAATTAGAAACTGCAGCTGGTGCAGCAATCAAGGTATTATTCTTTGCCTGACTTTTCGTCAAAAAGAATCTGTATTTGAAATTTTTATCTTTTTAAGTTTGTGTGTCTCTTCTTGCATCAGTTCTTTGATAATGCTATTGGCATCAATGTACCTCGGTCGAGATTCCTCCCAGTGAAAGCGACTTCAGATTTGCTTCTTGTTCAGGTTAGTATCTTGTTCTAGTCCTTGTTAATTTTTTTTATTTAAAGAAATAGCATTAATAATTGATGGAGCTCATGTGGTGCATCTCTTACTGTCTTACAGTCAGATCTATATACTCTGGAAGATGGTTTTGTTATCCGAAACAAGGCCAGAACAAATCCCTCTAATCCTTCAATTGAATTGGGCCCTGAGTTTAAGAAGGTGAAGATTTACTTGCAGAGATATTTCCATCACGTCTTTTGGGATAATGACTGACTGGTTATGATGTCTGTAGGTTGGCAATTTCTTGAGCAGATTCAAGTCAATTCCTAGCATTATCGAGCTCAATAGCCTGAAGGTGTCTGGTGATGTCTGGTTTGGTGCTGGCATTACTCTCAAGGTAATCGGTTTGTCTTGGATGCGTTCATTCATTTCGATTAATATGTGTTCGCAACATATTTAACCTAATGTCTTTCCTTGCTCAACCCACTAGCTGCCAATTTCCTCCACCTCATTTACGCTTCTCTCTCCCTCTCCCTCTCTCTCCCTGATCGTTTGTCATACTTCCCTGAAACCAGATGTCCATATGTGCATCTGGTGATGTCAATCATGGTTTGGTAAATTTCGCCTTGACAAAAAGCTAATACTCCCTATTTCATGTAGGGAAAGGTGACCATTGCCGCAAAACCCGGGGTTAAGTTGGATATTCCTGATGGGGCAGTGCTGGAAAACAAGGTAGAAAATAATGGAGTCTACGTCTTTATTCTTGAGGATGTCACTATCTGTGTTTTAACCGTTAAAACTTTTTCTTGTGCAGGAAATCAGTGGCACTGAGGACCTCTAAAGGCACTTCTTGGTTTTCCAGAATGAAATATATTGCCACTTGTATCTGATCTTGTCCCGGAGATCCTGAATTTGTTGGTGTAATCTTTACATATTTGGGTAGGTAAATAAGTGGACAACTTGGTTTGAAGCATGTCAACCCAAACCTTGTGAAGGCGAGAATTTAACAATTTTGCTTGTTTGACAAGATAGCGAGATATGCTGCTAAACCGGTGAGTTCATTCAAACCAACAGAGTCTTGTGCCGGTCTGCTCTGTCTTCCGTACAAGTATTCTTGAATGCCAAATCCTGCGAGTCGGTCTAATGTTACAGATTCTGGTACTCTTATCAGACATTTCAGCAACATTTTTCCAGAAACATATAAAAAAATATCAAATAAAGAGGTGCTCGTGCCACACCTGTTCTGAAAGGTTACCATACCAGTCTGCTAGTTTGTGCGTGGGAATTTACTTGTGCAACTGATATCCATTTGTCCGAGCATGCATTTAGTGTTTCAATTTATAGCGTGCCGAATTAATTTAACAAGTGATTGAGGCAAATTCTTATTGGATGCTTGAACGTCGTTCACTTGCATAGAGTTTCTTGTGTCATCTTACAAATTAATTTAGTGAATGAGACGCTGTATTTTAAGCATTGTGCTTTTTAGTTAGTGCCTTGTTTCTTCGGTAATTGGCGGGTCTATACTAATAATCTGGAAATGCTGATTATTAGTTCTCTAAAACGACTCGTTTGCTTATCTTTCTTAGCATATTGATCTCAGACTGCCTAGATACGCATCTCGATCTAGTTCTTTATAAGCAAAACGCATTCTTCACTTGCACCGAAAGACCCGTCCCGATCCAGACAGAATGTTCAAGGTAATAACTCTATAAGGCAGTTCTCTATTCATAGATCAAGTCCTGAGTTCTTTTTCATTTGATATGTGAGACGTTACGTTGCCTGGCCCTAGATCCTCTGCGGACGTGTCCACCACGAGTGACCCCAAACAAGGGGTTAGTGGTCACAACGTTGACTTCGATGTGGCATCCACCAACCCGGTGTCTTCGGGCCAATGTTATCTATTGTGATCTTGGGGTGCTGTTTTCGCGGCTTATAGACACAGCGTGTCATGTTGACGTGGTGTGATCGAGTCAATCAAGCTTTACCATTTCGTCAACATAATAGTCACCAAGTGTTTTTTAGTGGCATGATTGGATTGGTGATATCACATTGGCACGTGAGGGGAGAAGAACGTGAGATACTGCCTTTATTTTTCCACTGCAACAGCCAAAACAAATGATGCTATAATAGCGAAGATCGCTGGTTGTGAGATTTACTCTTGTATGCACTCAACATGAAAGGGAAAGATTAGAGAAACTTGACGTGGGCCTAAACTCGTCCCTAGCAGCCACGCCCTTGATATGCCAATGCTAGTCCAATGATGAATCGTTCACGGAAGAGAGGAAAAGAGAGGATGCGGATTAGTAGGGTCGGCAGCGAAATGAGCGCAGGCGATGCAATGCGACGGAGAAAAATGGGCATGGAGGAGCCAACTTTAGATACCTTTTTATTGGCTGTAATAATGTCTTTTGGATATTTTATGGATAGGCGTCGGGTGAATTTGTCCGGTCAGGTGGATTTTACATGACGTCAATGCTGACATCCCACGAGCCCTCTTTGCGCAATCGGCCTGGGAGTCCCTCTCATTCTCCACCATTGCCATCGTCTAGGGTTTCCTTTCTTTGGCTTCTTATTTTGCCCTGAAAATTGCATGTTAGGTGGGTCATGCATCATCCTTCCCAACGACACATACGAATCAAGTTTTTACAAGACGTGAAATTTGGACAAGCTTCAAGTTTCGAGAGGTTCCATAAGGGCAATCGGGCCTAGTATATGGTGCGGATATGATTTTAAACTCTACGTTTACTTCACACTCGAATCGATTGTTAGGCATGGGGCTGTAAACTTGAGCGGGATATTAAAATTCATCGAAACTAATCACATCAAAACGCGTGTTCTTTTATTGAAAGATAACTCATTGTATTAAACGGGACAATGACAAATCCTGATTGGAAGGAAAATTAGTGAGGGTGCAAGAAAATTACTCAATACAATAAGAATGTTGATCCCTTGAAAGTTAAGGTCTTATGTATTATTTGGGTAAAAGCCGCCAAAAACCTTAAACTATGCCTACTGTGACATATTTATCCTACACTTTTTTTTGACACCAAAATCCCCAAACTTGTACAATGTGATACATTTACCCAAAACTTCTATCTATGTGATATATTTACCCAAAAAATTTGGTGTCACAGAAAAAAAGTTTGGCTCTTGTGGTGTCGCAAAAAAAAGTTGGGGTAAATGTGTCAGAGGTATAAATTAGAGGTTTTTGGTGTTACAGAAAAAAATTCGAGATATATGTGTCACATGCGTACATGTTAGGAGTTTTTGGTGTCACAAAAAATAATTTACGGTAAATGTGTCACATAAGGCAAAGTTTGGGGTATTTTGTGGGTTTTTACCTTTTTTTTTTTGTAATCCTTAAAATCAAATTGTTACTATATGTAGAAGAGAATTTACTCCTTGGTTGGAACTTTCAAATAGATGATCACATAGGGCATGAGCACACAGTCATCATTTCAAGCTTCCAAATTCTGAACAAATGTGTTATCAGGATCAGGTAAGGATGTATAGTTCTCGTTCATTTCACATTAGGATATAATGGATATACATGTCCAAAAATATTTGGTGATATCCACATCAAAACGTTGCATAGTTAATTATAACTGTGATGATTGGTTAAAAGGAAATGATAGATAAAACTCTATTGAGCGTTTGATTCGCTTGATCTAGTTCTAACTTGTAACAATTTTCTAAACTTATTGCATTAATATCAATTCAGTACTAAACTTTTTAATTGGGTCAATTGAGTCATAAACTTTTTTTTGTTTTGCCAATTGAGTTCATCTAGCCATTTTTTGATTGAAAATCATTGACGTGGACGCCGGCCGTTCTACGTGGCATGGTCGATGTAGAATACGTAGAACGGCCGGCGTTGACATGGACAGTTTAAATAATATTTAAGTAATTTTTGAATTTTTATAATATTTTTGCTCTTTTTTTGTTATTATTTCTTTCTTTTTTTGCCCTTTTATTTTGGCTAGGGAGTGCTAGCAAGCCCTCGCCTAGTGTAAAAATTAAATAACAAAAAAAATGTAAAAATTCAATTTTAAAAAAAAATTGCGTCAGTGCTGACCATGCCATGTAGGACGGTTAACATATACATCAGCGATTTCTTTGGCCAAATAGACTCAATTGACAAAATAGGAGAAATTCCAAATAAGGGCCTGAAGTGTCTTCATTTTCTCAAATAAGGGCCCGAATTAAATAAGGGCATGAAGTGTCTGTTAAAAAAAAAATAAGGGCATGAAGTGCTTTTATTTTCTCAAATAAAGACATGAAGTGGATCTTGCTCCAAATAAGGACATGAAATGGCCATATTAGTCTCAAATAAGGACTTGACCTCAACGACTAAAGGGTATTTTCGTCTTTTACTTTTTACTTTTTCTATTTTTTTCTTTTCCTTTTCCTTTTTTTCCTCTCTTGGCTAGGGTTGGTGACCTCCACCAGCCTTAGGTGGAGGTCGCCCTCGCCAGTGTCGGGTGACCCTTGCCCGACGTAGGCTGGATGGCTCCTGCCCGATGCTGGCAAGGGTTGTCTTCGCTTGCTCAGCTTAGGCGAGGCAACCCTCGCCTGACGCCGGCGAGGGTGGCCTTGCCGGCAAAGGTCGTCGGTCAGGCATAGTGATGGCTGGGAGGGAAGAACAAAAAAGGAAAAAAAAAAAAGGAAAAGAAAAGGAAAGTAAAAGAAATAAAAAAAATACTTATATTTTTTTTTTTACTAAAACGCCCTTTTTTTACAACGGAATAGTCACCGGCCGGCCAAAGGTCTTTATTTGAGATAATTTGGCTACTTCAGACCTTTATTTGAGATAATTTGTCCACTTCATATCCTTTTTTGAGATAATGTTCACTTCAAACTTTTATTTGAGAAAAGAAGGGCACTCCAGGCCCTTATTCGGGATTTTCCCGACAAAATATGCAAAGGTTTAAGACTTAATTGGCCTGAAAGGTTTGTGACTATATTGATATTAATGCGATAGATTTATGACTTTTTTGGTACTTTTTCCGCTAAACGTGCAAGTAGGTTTTATCTTACCAACTCCACCTTTTCAACATTTTACCCTTCCCTTCTCCCTATATATCCATCTCATTGTACTTTGTTACTACTTTTTTAGTATGCACCTCCACATAGTTATCTTTCATTTGCATTATTTATGCATTAGTGGATCTCAACCTTCATCATTTTTTTCTTCTTTTTATTTAGACTTTATGCCCATTTGTTTGCATAGCTATATAGCCAATTCTACTCCGAAAAAATCACATTTCTTTTTCCCCATTTATTTGCATAGCTAAAATTTCATAAGCATTTAGAAATCATGTTTAGGTTAGGCATGCATTTCAAATTAAGATATTTGGGAAAACTAACCATGGTATGGTTATGCTTTGGTTTACATTAAGAGCCCTATTTTTTGCATTTTACTTTTTCTTTAGTTTATTGAGCATTTTATTATTGATTACGTATCTGCATGATTACTCTTACATATTATAGGCTTAGGTTTAAAATCAATCAAGTCTGCTTGCAAAACTATTTTTGAAAATAAAGAGAAAAGTATCAAAATGCGTTAGATTAATCTAGCATAATCAAGTCCTCGAATTCGTTGAATTTATGGTTCGTAAAAGTCAAATATTCTCCCAAAATTTACTTGGGTTTTAAATCTACCATAATTGATTAATAGCGGCTCCAAAAGGTAAGGAAATTACATTAAAAATTGAGAACTAAGTTGTGATTGGTAGGACTTGGGAGTGTCCATATGGGAGTTGTAAGGGGCGGTGTGATCGTTAACCTGCTGAATGTTTTATGCACTGTTTGCATATGAACTGTTATGCATGCCTATGTATTTTCACTACACTCTAGCACACACAACCTACCGCCACACCCAAGTCGCATAAGATCACATTGGATGGTATTGAGATGGATATCACTCCGACTACCCGCGATGCAAGTTGCACATCTCAATCTCGAAATTTCTTTCTTGGTGTTGAGAGTACCCACCTCTTTGCTTGCCATAGGTCGGCTTTTCGACCAAGCCGGAGTCATGAAGACTTGATTTAGTCCGCATGCCTGCAGCTAGTCCGATCTAAGAATGAGCATGGTCCGGGTGAGCAGTTCTCACCTTAAAATTGGGAACCGCCCACTAAGGACTAGTCCTGAAAAATTGAAACTGAAAACCATTTGTTGGTTTCATGGATCCACTTGGGAATCGGTCCCATCAGCCAAGGACAGAGACGGAGAAACGGAGAGTTGGAGACAATGAGGTGAGTATCGACCGTGAAGAGAGTGAGAGTGAGGCGAAATCAAAAAAAGGTGTTTCTCGGCTCAATGTGAGGTTATGAGCTTCAAGCAAGTTAGATTTAATTTAAGATTTTTCTTCTTTTTTTAAATAAAAAATTAAATAAATATATTATATTATATTATTATATTACCAGTCTAGTCCGATCCGAGTAAGCGGGTGGGCAGTTTCACACTTAAAACCAGGAACTGGACCGGTTTTCTTAGGAACCGCCTGATCCGGGCGGTTCCCTATTCTTTTTCACACCCCTAGTCCGATCATCTTTGTGACTCCACTTTGTTAAGCCTTCTAGAACAAAAATTGAGCCATGTAACATGGGTATGTCTATGAGATTACCATCAGGGTCATCGGTGAAGTAAGTCTTCTAACCTCCATCTTTCAATTTACTCACTTTGGCGCATATCTCTGGTCGGTCCATACAATCTAGGTTAGCAATGGACTCAATGTCATTTCACTAGGAAGGTAATAACCACAGTATTTTTCAAAAAAAAGGGAAAATAAAGAACTGAGATTTTTTATAAATTTAATTCCAATTTATGTTTTCGTTTCCCCGAATATATCATGAGTCTTGCTTTCCTAAGTAATTTTTTTTATGCCCCTGTTTTTCCAATGAACTCCTTATTAGTTCATTTCAAAGTAAAATCGGAAAAATGGACTGGGAAGTGAAAAAAAATGGAAAATCGAAAAGGAACAACTAGACTGAGTCTTGGACTGGTCATTTTTCAGGCCGTGTACTTATTATGTTCCATTTTTGGAACTAGGTAATTATGGTCCTGTACATAGCAAAGAAAATTGCCATCATTTGCAACATTTGGAGACTACTTTGACATAATCCTGTTATTCTTCGACAAAAAAACTTAAAATCAAGTAGTTAACATTTAGAAAAGGCAAAAACTACTCCACTCACATGTGACCGCCTAGGAACACAACCCCATCTTACCACCACGTAATTCTCCAAAATCGCACTCTATTTGTTAGATATATTTAAATTATTTATGATATCTCATATTATGGAGATATCTTTTCTATAGATTTTAATTGATATTTTAAATATCTTTTTGATTGTTTATAATATTTTATTACGGTAGATACTCATTCTATAAAATTTATAAATAGATTAATATACTCCTATATATAGAAATATACAGAATACTCGATGCACTTTTCCGGATCATTCTCAACTATGTCCTCGCCCGAGCCGTGGTCTCTCTCCTCTGCAAGCCCTCTCAATCGACGGCGCCGCCGTCCTCGGCCTTACCCTTGCTTACGCCGCCGTCCGCACGATCGTCAAGTTCACCTCCAGCTCCTCCGCTCTCCGCAAGCTCCAGGACGCCCCGTCGGTCCGAGTTTCCGACCTCCGGTCCGTACTCGATGTCGATGGCGGTCCCGATTCGTCGAGCCGGTCGGAAAGAGAGGTGCTCGTGATCGTGCGCGGCTCTGTGATGGCGAAATGGGCTGTCGAAGGAGAGAAGTGTGGCAGCTTGAGGCAGAATGTCTTGTTCTCGCATATCTTCGGTAATAGGGCGGCGGTGATCATACAGAGTACTGAAACTGTAAGTGTGTGTACACGCACTGTTATGGATTATTTTACTCGATTATTTAACATAATGGAAAGTGATCTTTGTCTGACAATTCGTGGTAGCATTAAAACATGAAGATGTGTACAAGGGGTGAATGTAGTTCCGATGTTCTATCTTTGTGTTCTGCATCAGTATATGCGAGTCGTGTCTTGTATTGCCAACTCCAGTCTTCTCTTTCAATGCCACTAGACTGCGAAATGGAAGCAAATTGATAGTTGAGGTATCGAGGAGTCCTTGTGAATTGGGTGTAATTAGTTTTGCAGATATCATAGTCCCTGCTGCTTCTTTTTTCAGTGGGGTCTCAACGTAAGAGGATGTTGAGACGATGGAGGATTTCATGAATTGTTGGGAGGCTGAAGCAATGACTTAGCTACATCATCTGGTATAAGTGCATTTGCTTGTATAGTTGTGTTACTGCAATTCTTCATTTGTGCTGTGAAGTAAACCTGACAATTTGAAAGTCGAGAGTTTTCAAGCTTATAGCAAATAGTTTTGGCTTAACAGAGTAAGTTGTTGGAGGAGGATACATGCACCACTTTCATTCTCTTTTGAGAGATATTTATTTGGGGAACTACAATGGGTTGGAGATGGATGCACTGGTGTCGTTGGGCCTTAGTTAGGAAGGATATGCCTGTCCGGTTTGGGAAGACACCGCCAGAAAGTTGATTTGGTGTGCATACCTAGAGAAAAAGCTGGAAGCAAGGGGAAGATCAATATTTAGGAAGTACAGAGGAAAATCTAGGATTCGGGGTCTCCCTGCTGTTCGGTGTCCTCTCATATTTGAGGGGCTTTTGCATGCATCGGGTGCCTATACCCTTCTCGCCCCTAATTGTGAGTTTATAGTTGAGTGCGTCCACATATCCTGTCACCTGCTTTGGGGGATCTTACTCGAACTATACGATAAGTTCTTTTTTTTTTTATCTATCTTTGTAGAACTATAATATCAGTGAAAGGACGGGTCTTAGTCATGTGGAATCCACTAATGGAGCAATTATAACTGCAGTTCATGCATTAAAATGCCGTAATTACTCGTGCCAATTATGGTTTTTCTGCAACGGATCTGATAAGCTTGATCTTCTATTTTCCATTATGAAGTGCATAGACAATGAGTGCAAGAGAGTTTTTGGATGGACTTGGGATCTACTCGCTATCTTGTCAAGATCCTTGCGAGAACGAAAATCCTCATCACTAAGAATGGTAAGTTGAATTGTTCCAGAAGTTGGTTCTTATTTTTAAGCTAAATTTTTGCGGGAAAACTGCTGTTAAAGGTTACATTACTTGTTCTTTGAGTGGGTTTACTTTACACAATATTTTTCTTCAGCTAGGAACGATGGACCTCCTTCTGGTTTAAGGGGTAATATTACATTTTTATTTTTGACCTTGACCCTGGAAATGTCTGGGATACTACATACAACCGTGATTGTAGACATGTTAAAATTGGTGTTTCCATGGGACATCATATGGTATTCATGTCCTGAATGACGGGATGTTGCACTATAGAGTCTGTACTTTATGCCAAATTAAAAGGCAGGGAGATTTCTATTCTTTTAGAACAACTGAGTTTCTAGAGAGCAGGTAAGAGTTGATGTGTTAATCATGATGGAAGGAACGTTACTGCCTTCCTTTAGACCATCAACAACAGGAAAAAGTGTTACAGAAATTAATTTATAAAGACAATCTCAATAAGATGATTCTACGCAAACTTTTCTTGAGGAATCTTCAGTTCTGTCGGCCAAAAAGAGAGGAACCTCTGGCTTCTGAATTCTCAAATCTCCAGCGCGCAATGTGAGAACAGAAGCATAATAACTAAATGCTCAAGACTGAAAAGATAAACCATGTCAAGTTGCCTTATATCTTAGAACAGAGCAGTGAATTATTGGCTTACTACTTTAGTTGTCCGACTTGCTTACATCTGTTATGACTGCAGGTTCCTTTTTTACTCATTAATGACAGTCAGATGCCAGCAGATAATTATGTTGTTGTGAATATGGATGTGGTTCAAAGCATCATCTACCTCTTACCACAGTATATCAACAACTGCAGCCGATTAATGCTTCTCCTTACACATTCCTTCAGGCACTTTTTGGTCATGAATACCCTGTAAGTTCGCAACGTCTAATGACATTCACTTCTTGATGTAGATGGGTAACTGCGATGTTTCTTGCACCTCGAAGATCTTCAGGATAATCTAGACCTTGCCGTCCCTTATTGTGTACTTTTGATGCATTCACTTTGATACAAGTATCTGATACTATACTCTTCTCCCTCTGTTTTTGAAGGTTGGACTGCCTTATGAGGAGAAAATTCTTCCAACGGGAAAGTATGTCAGTGCTGTTGGCCATTGCTTTTTGAAAAATGGAATTCCGGAGATCAAGCCATGCAATGATCTTCCTTATTTCCTGTGAGTGTTCCTCTCACGGTGATGGATGGACATTGGATTAGTCTTGATGCTTGCTTGAAGAGATTCTTTTCCCATTTGTGGACTTATTACCCATGTGCACTTTTTTCTTTTATAATAAATCGACCCATGTGTGCAAATTTATTTGCTCTAATTTTGGTCAAGGTTTCTAGAAGGATGTGAAATTGTAGTGAATGTCCTGTTTGGAAGTCTGTCTGGTTGCATTTTGCATAACATGGAGAGTTCAACAGTCTTGTGATTTCATGGATTTTTGGGTGATCTGCACAACCGCCTATTAATCTAGTATTTCTCCCGTTACCTGTCAAAAGAAATTGTGGCGCCTCTCGCTTTGATGCTTGTCATTTGTTTGAGCATGAATTGTTGTGTAAACGAACAGTCCGCTTCACATAACTCAAGTTGTTAAGAATTGACCATCTCGTATCTCCCTCTCGGGTAGTTGACATAATTATGCTTTAGGGTCTATTACTTGGATTTTGCACTGGCAGCCCTTCCTTGACAGTGTCATTTACTATTGAATGGACTGTGCTTTGACAATTTTCAGTACCGAGTTGACAAAAGATCAGATGGTGATTTATCATGCCTTCCGGACAAAGATACTCTTCTGGAGTAGTCTTCTTCTTGGATCAGCATCAATTGGTGTCCTTGGATTTTTTATTTTGTAAGGTTGGTTGCTATCAACCAAGTAATTTGTCATCCGTATTCTATATCCTGTTGACTTCAAGATGTGATAATCTTTGACTTTATTGGACTTATGCTGAATATTCTTTCCTCAGAAATTGGAACAGATGGAAAGAGTGGAGGCAGCGTAGACCAAATGATCAGCAGCAGCAGAGCCATGCTGCAGTCGACGAGCTCAACACTCCCGTTTCAGAGGATGATGAATCAAGAGATGTACCAGATGGGCAGTTTTGTGTAATTTGTCTAATGAGGAGGAGGAGATCCGCTTTTGTTCCATGCGGTCATCTCGTGTGTTGTCAGCAATGTGCATTATTTGTGGGACGGGAGGTTTCACCAAAATGCCCTGTTTGTAGGCAGACGATCTCCAATATAGTCCGGATCTATGATTCTTGAGTATATTATTGGTTTTGTTTCTGTTAGTCAAAGGGTGGGGAGACGTAATTGTTAGATTTTCTTCCTTAAAATATTCTTAGAAAAAGAGCATGCCCATCCTTTAATAGAGAGACCACTGTGAACGTACGGAACACTGACGCGTGACACGATATGACACGTGACATGTCATTTTTTCAAAAAATAGAGGATTTTAACACATTGGGACACGTTGCATATTAAATGTATATTTATATATATATGACAAATTAATTTGACTCAAATCCACAAATAGATAAATAATAAAAAGAGATACTAAAATGAATTTATGTTAAAATCATTAATCCATCATTTCTTAGTATCATTCATTGTTTCAATTTGATGAATTTAACTATATTTCATTTCAATAATTCATAAAACTTGAAAAAAATAAAACGCGTATCCGGCCTATTGACCGCGTGTCGGACATCCGACACGCGTTGACCAAGTGTCTGGAGCGTGTCCGACACCGACACAGTGGACGACTGAAGGTGTCGGTGCTTCATAGCTGTGAATTGGTGATTATTTCTTGTGTAAACGAGCAACGATGCTCCGTACGTATCTCCTACGGTGAGTACAGTGTTGTTCTGTAAATTGAGCCTTGTTAATTATTTGGACATTTACCAGAAGGTAAATCAGGAGGATGCAATTCATGCGTCTTGATTGGACATGAATACTGATGGCAAGCATGCATGATGTTGATCTCTTCCTCATCGCATGGAGAAGGTTGCACTTAGCTCCTCCTTTCTTCTTGTTTTCCAGCGCCTTCATTTTCTTTTTCAAGGGGAAAAAACAATAGACAGGCGAATTGCCTTTTCTTTTTCTGCCTGTGAAGACTGAAGAGCTAAATCCATCAAGTAACTTATTTTATCGAACAACTCTCAAGGTCAACTTAGGTCTCAGCGATTGACTAAGACCAGTCCTTACTCCTGCAAGTAAAGGCCAATTTAGGCTACATTTTGATTCGATGGGTTCAAGGTCGAAGATGTCGATTCTATAGAGGAGTTGTTGATTCAATGGACTAGTTATCGATTTCATGATTTCCAATCAACTATCAAGATACCAATTTACAAGTTTATTGTCCACTTCACGACTCCTAATTGATTATCTAGTAATTAGAGGTTGTTCTGATTGATTTCCTTAATGTTGGTTGATCTTCTAAAGTGGTTTTTCGGCTTCCAAGGCTGGTGGAAGAATTTGGAGAGACTAATTTAAATTATTTGCATCTAGTCCTAATTAAATGCATGTGATCCTACTTATTATGCATCCTACTGGTAATGTCGGTTACAAGTCAATTTTAAGTGTGTTGTCAGTTTGAAGAGTCATAAATATATAACGATTCATAGAATCGTTGTGGATTTTTAGATCGAATTCTAAGAGTCATATTTTTTTTGCTTAATTAGAATCCCTCATTAAATAAAGGTGCAATCTCATTTTGTACGAGCAAGACTTGATAATTTGATAAATATATAAAATTTTGATCAAGGGAATGAGTTTCTATCTTGTGTTCTTAATCTAATTTATTTGGTGGTGAACCAAAAGTTCTATATTTTTTACTGGTGATGTTCCTTTAGGTCTTGATAGTGAACTTTATCCATCTCGAAGTCCTTTATCCTTAACTGGTGGTATTCTTTTAGCCATTGGTGATGAACTTTATCTTTACCATGATCGCCTTCTATCAACTTATTGTCACTCAAAACACATCCTCGTCACACATCTCTCTCTCTCTCTCAATTTTAAATTCATGTAAGATAGGTTTTTTCTTGGTTAGGCAAAAGAAAAGATATTTTCACCCAGTCATTTACACATTGAGATAAAAAAATTTCTAAAATGTGTAGTAGTGTATTGACTAAACTATAAGAAGGAAAAAAGCACGGATAGGAACATTGAATAACCATGGAAAAAGGTGAGGAGAATAACTTATTCTTCAAGGAAGTGCACTCCCAAGATTGGGACCTCAATACTTAATAAAAGGTACATTGAAAAGATTTGCTATAGATTTACTTGGGACGCAAGGTGTTCAATTTCATTGGATCAGGGAACTTAAAAGAGTTACCTGCTATCACAACCTTACCTTTCGAGTTGACGCTGATGGGCTCCATTCGAATCATCTCCCATCCAAGAGGGGGAGGTGGAACCACAACGAGTTGGTGCAAGCCATCGTGCAGAATAGTAGCATGTCACTCAAGTCATTCATTTGGGATTGAAGGTACGTAATCCGAGCATCCTCTCTGTAGGAAGCCATTCCTTCAATTTGGTAGTGCGACAATGTCCTCTTGATGTGACAATATACCTTGAATTAAGAAAAATTGACAATAAGCACAACAACTTGGAAAGATCTGTCCAATGGTCAATCGGCTACTTTGTCAGCAATGAAAAATTGTTAATTTATGAAACATTGAAATTATGAACTTTGAAATCATTGATTTAAAGTGTTTTTCAAATTGTACAACGATTGACTTGCTTGTCATAAAATGACTCGAAAATATGAAAAATATAAATAATTTACATAATAAAGTAGGGAGAAGGAAATTGAAAGTGTCAAAAATTGTGTACATCACTCACTTTAGTGCTAAAAGCTTTTTCTGAATCACTTAAGTGTCAATTTTTTTGAAAAACGAAGGCGCACTTATCACCGAAAGGTGATCTCTGTGAAATTGAGAAGGGGAAGGTGGGCAGCTGTAGTTAGAAGGGGAAGGTGGGCAGTTGTAGTTCAACCTTCTTCCCATTGAGCTCTTCAACAATCATCTTCCCCACATTCCTTCTCGCTCTTTTCTTCTTCTTCCTCCGTCAAATCCCTGTTGTGTTCTAGAACATTGAATTGCTTCGTTCTTCTAATAACTAAGCAACACTGAAGAAAGAAAAAAAAACCCAGCTCCATCATCAGAGCAATTTCCTCAAACACCTAGTGGGCATGGCAAGGAGATAAATCGAGAACAGAGGAAGTGGACAAAGGATTTCAAACAGACCGAGACGTGAGAGCAAGCAAGGATAATAGACATGGAGTCGGTCTTGGCGTGTTGGAATGCGGAGACGCAGAGGTGGAAAGCCAATACCACGCCTTGCTTCAAGGGATGAATGTATGGGAAGCCAAGCCCAGCCTTCCTGTACTTCATCTTGAACCTTTGTTAGGGCTAGTTCCACGCGATCTTCAAGCCCTCGCCAGAGGTTCCGTCGTCAGCGATGGTGGTCACCGCCGCCATCTCTCTCTCTTTTCAACTTCTGCTTCATGGTTCTGGTGAGCTAGGAATGGAAAGCATGGTGTGTGACGTTGATTTGGACGTCCAAGCCACGTAGGCTGTGCCACGTGGTTTTTGTAGTCCACACGGACTATATTTTTAAGAAAAAATTGCCAAATCATATTAATAAATTAATTATAAAGACCACGTAATCAATTTGGCCGGAATTTCTCGCCGTTGGCAGTTAAGTGATTATTTTTTTTTTCTGATTTCACACTTAAGTAAGCCGGCGAAAATTTTTGGCACTTACAGTGTTCTTCTTCCTAATAAAGTGTGTAGGAAACTTGCTTTGCCAAGGGAGAATGACAATCGCATAGACACACACATGAGAGACATGAGATTTAACATCTAAACTAGAAGGCTTCAAAATGGAGTCAAGAGGATGGTTCGACAAGTCGCAATCTCGCGTACAAGAGTCGAGTCCTTTTAGCTCCTGCTCAGTCAAAAGGTTATCCTAGTCACGCAATTTCGCGGACAAGGATAAATACTTTTGACACCAAGAAAGAACTTTCGGGGTTGAGAAGCGAAACCTCTACTACTTGGTCTCGCTTTAAGATCATATCTCTCAACACCTCCCTACAAAATAAAGGTTAGCAAACACTTAACACTTGATGTTAGCGGTGTACCTTGTCTTCATACTGTCAAAGAATAATATTTATGAAAAAGAGAAACTTTGTGCCTAAGTCCACTATTAAGCTTAATTCAAATCTCTAGTGAAATTGTCAAGCTGTCACGACCTTTTTAATGATAAAACAACTAAGTGAAAGCTAATGGACTACTAAACGTGATGAAGGTTCCTCTCAAGAGGCAGCTGCTTGCGTTTAGCATGGACACTTCCAAGCCCTACTAATCACAACTTAGCACTCACTTTTTAATGTAATTTCCTTACCTTTTGGAGCAACCATTAATCAATTATGGTAGATTTAAAACCCCAGTAAATTTTGGGAGAACATTTGACTTCTATGAACCATAAATTCAACGGATTCGAGGACTTGATTATGTTAAATTAATCTAACGCATTTTTGATACTTTTCTCTTTATTTTCAAAAATAGTTTTGCATGCAGACTTGATTGATTTTAAACCTAAGCCTATAATATGTAAGAGTAATCATGCATATACGTAATCAACAATAAAACGCTCAATAAACTAAAGAAAAAAGTAAAATGCTAAAAATAGGGCTAACCTTAATGTAAACCAAAACATAACCATACCATGGTTAGTTTTCCCAAATATCTTAATTTGAAATGCATGCCTAACCTAAACATGATTTCTAAATACTTATGAAATTTTAGCTATGCAAATAAATGGGGAAAAAGAAATGTGATTTTTCGGAGTAGAATTGGCTATATAGAGGTGTGACGAGGATGTGTTTTGAGTGACAACAAGTTGATAGAAGGCGATCACGGTAAAGATAAAGTTCATCACCAATGGCTAAAAGAATACCACTAGTTAAGGATAAAGAACTTCGAGATGGATAAAGTTCACCATCAAGACCTAAAGGAACATCACCGGTAAAAAATATAGAACTTTTGGTTCACCACCAAATAAATTAGATTAAGAACCCAAAATAGAAACTCATTCCCTTGATGAAAATTTTATATATTTATCAAATTATCAAGTCTTGTTCGTACAAAATCAGATTGCACCTTTATTTAAAGAGGGACTCTAATTAAGCAAAAAAAAAATATGACTCTTAGAATTCTAAAAAACCACAACAATTCTATGAATCGTTATATGTTTATGACTCTTCAAACTGACAACACACTTAAAATTGACTTGTAACCGACGTTACCATTAAGATGCATAATAAGTAGGATTACATGCATTTAACTAGGACTAGATGCAAATAATTTAAATTAGACTCTCCAAATTCTTCCACCAGCCTTGGAAGCCGAAAAACCACTTTAGAAGATCAACCAACATTAAGGAAATCAATCAGAACAACCTCTAATTACTAAATAATCAATTAGGAGTCGTGAAGTTGACAATAAACTTGTAAATTGGTATCTTGATAGTTGATTGGCAATCATGAAATCGACAACTAGTCCATTGAATCAACAACTCCTCTATAGAATCGACATCTTCGACCTTGAACCCATCGAATCAAACTGTAGCCTAAATTGGCCTTTACTTGCAGGAGTAAGGACCGGTCTTAGTCAATCGCTGAGACCTAAGTTGACCTTGAGAGTTGTTCGATAAAATAAGATGCTCCCGCATGAGAGAGTGAGTTCGTTTGTCATTCAATTACTCTAAAGCTTCATAGGACTTGCATTTTCATGTTTAGTTACCAAATTATTGATGTTAAATGCAAAAACACGCACGGGAATTGCAAATCGAATTTAAAACCACGACGAAGAAAAAGAGCGATAGAAGATCCGATAAAAGTGTTATCATGCAACTGGGCATTTTCAGAACTTTGGGTACTAAAAACAAGCCGATTCAGAAGGCTCACCGGGGAATCAAATCGAATTAAAAAGGGAGACTGGATTTTGTAAACGCTTATCCTTCAAACAAGTTCTAACATGATCCGTTTCACGCTCTAGCTTTATGACCAAATAGTTTTGATCACACTGGAGAGAATTTTTATTGTAAAGTACCATGTCACCAGCCCATATGGCGTGCGTGAGCCTACTCAGCTCCACTCAAAGGGCAACACGTGCCTTTGACATGAACTGGTTAGAAAATAAAAAAATTAAAATCGGAGGCTTTCTTTTCTCTCTCCAATAGGTCACCTCCGCCGTCGCTTCCAGAGCCCCGTTGGCGGCGATGATTCATCAGCTGACTCCTGTCTCTCTCACACACACACACCCACACACGCATGCACGCATGATCACGTTGACATGCCATAGATGGTGCCAAACGCCGGGCTATTTCTGACGCAGCAATCGAGCACAAGGTCCACACTTCGTCGATTTCTTGGGAAACCCTAGTGATGTCTACCATCGCAGCACCATCTCTCTCAGCCTTGGCAACTTCTGGGCCTCCGTCCGATTGCGTCTCGTCATCGCACCTCACCCCATCTGTGATCTTGTCCCCTTTAATTCTCTCAATCATCTGGTAAGGTTCTGCCCGCAAGAGGAAGCGTATGTATATGTTGTATTCTGTGTCTTTAGAATTGATCGTAGCAAATGGCGTGCGCTTGTGATGATTGTTTGCATCTTACTGTTCTTCGTGTTGAGCTTCATTAGTACGCAAGCTCGAGCTCGAGCTGTATCTGACCTTTATTCATTGCTTATCGATGTACGGTGAGACAAGGAGGGCGGGAGGTTAAGATGTAAGGTACCAACGAGAGAATCAGTCCAGCGATTGAGTCTATGATCCGTTTCGTGTAATGTCTTATTCTTCTTGCGTATAGGATTTTTGTGGTTTGCTTGTAAGGACGGAGGATCATTTGGTGGGTGTAGCTGAGTGATGGATGAAATCTTTATCGAGAGTTTGTCGGTGTGTACGAGTAGAGATCTTGTCATGGTTATTGTTATGAAAAAAGTTAATTCCGTTGATATCAAACATCGGTTTTCATGTACCGTAAAGAAAAAATATCAGTGCTCAAGGTAGAAGAAGTATGAAATTTTTGGTAGGTATATTACTTTACATGAAGAATGGACTTACGAAGAATTTTTTTTTTTTTGCAATGTCTTAACTGAGAGTGTATTAGATATGTCGCTTCATTGTCATTCTAGTCTCATCTCTGACTTCTCGATGAAAAATCTCGCTTCAAATTAATGTATTCTTTCTTTTCTTGGGCGGAAAGAACAAAAGAGAATTGACTTTTGGCTGGGTTTTGCACAAATAAAAGAGAGATTGTGCTCTAAAGATGGTTGTCCGAAAAATAAATTATAAATAGGGACGATTGGTTTCAAAGTAGGTGGTTTCCATCACAGAATCGGGATCATAGAATCGGAAACCGCTCACTAAAGACCGATTCCACAAAATGCGAACAGGGAACCACTCACTAATTCTATAGACCCACCTGAGAATCGGACCGCCGGTCCAGTCCGGTTCCCAGTTGGCTCCATGGTACTGGTCTACGATCACTACAAATAGTCAAAGATCAATAAATCAAAAGGCAGAAATTCTTAATACCACAATCCTGAAGCAAACCCATGTCTTGAGCTACAAAGAAATTACAAGACGATAAGTTAAGGGAGAGAGTTGGCGTATATGTAGTCTGCATTCACAAGAAGCTCCTCTTTAGCCTCCTTAGGTCATATTTGGTTCAGCATTCCAAATGAACTTTGGGACTCTAAAGTCCCTTAAGCAAATGTAAATAGTGTTTGGCAAATTCTTTGAAGAGATTTGGGGGGAAATGCAATTGCATTTCCAATGCTCTGCATGTTGCTTCCACTCGTTCGAACTCGCAACATAACCCAACATCTACAACCAAACACAATGTATGAACTCCCATATTTCTTCCCTGCTTCATTTCCCCTCCGATACACGTAATTGTAATGACTTGACAAGCTTAGATGCAAGGGAGACATGATTGCACGAGCCTTCCATGAGGAACTTGAAGGTTGAAGCAATTCCCTGCAAACTAGATTATCCTACGAGGTATAGGAAATTTGTCACGCGGATACTAGATACCTCTTCTCCGCACTACCTTTTGGGAGCATAGTTGGGTACATTTTAAGAAGGTGGAGCATCTAATCAGAGAGAAATTTGCTAATTTTGGCAATGTGATTTAGGGTTTCCAGCTTCTTGATTGTTGTTGTGGCCAAGATCACCGTGATAGCATAAATCTGTTGGCATATGCCACTGAGAATGCTTCCATCATATTAATTAGGAAAAATTCCAAATAAGGACTCGAAATGCTCTCATTTTCTCAAATAAGAGTATGAAGTGGATTTTGTATTAAATAAGGGCTTAAAGTGGCTATGGTAGTTTCAAATAAAGGCCTCACCTCGCCGATCGGCCAAATTTTCCTGCCGACTAAGGGCATTTTGGTCCAACAATAATTTTAATATAAATTTTAATTAAATTAGATTGAAAATTTGCAAAGTGTTTGTTAAAAAAAAACATGGGGAGGGCTGGCTGCCCTCCTCGCCTGTGGCTGCGGCCCCATTGCCGGTGGGGCGGTATCCATGGCCAGCGGGGTTGTCGACCATTGCCGGCCAAAGATGAGGGCCAGCAGACCCTCGCCAGAGTCGAAAGAGGGCGGCAACTCTCTCCCAAATTTGGGCGAGGGTTGCCAGACCTCGCCCAGGTCTGCCGGAGGGCCACCGGCCAGATTTGAGAGAGGGTCGTTAGCCCTCGCTGAGACGTCGGCAACCTTGCCAGCCATCGCAGCTGCCCCACCGGCGATGGGGCGGCCGCCACAGGCGGGAGGGCTGCTGCTGGCCCTCCCCCTGCTGGCCCTCCCCCTTGTTTTTTTTTTCCCCTTAAACTTTACCTTTTTTTTTTTCATTTTTGAGTTTGTTTTTTATGGAAACAAACTCAAAAATGAAAAAAAGAAAGAAAAAAATAAAATAAATAAAAATTAAAAGACGAAAATGCCCTTGACTTTGATGAGGTCAGGCCTTTTTTTGAGACTTGAATAGCCACTTCAGATTCTTATTTGAAACAAAGTTCACTTCATACCTTTATTTGAGAAAATGAGGACATTTAACACATGGTTTACTTCAGGTTTTTATTTGACAAAGTAAAGCACTTCGGATCTTTATTTGAAATTTTCCCTATTAATTATCTCGTTTGCTCCATGCCATACCCTTGGAGTTTTAGACCGGAGTGTGTAATTGCCATGGCCATCACTAATTTGCCTACAAATGTCGTATTCCACTCGATACAAGTCTTAGTGTTTGTCCAAGAGCTGGACGATGATTAGTTCTTTCACTCTATTGTTCACCTCCGCATGTGTCAGTCATTGACTGCTGCTCCCTCAACAATGCAGCTAGGATAAAGAGATCAATTCCTTGAGACTTGCCTGCATCTGCCTTTAGATAGACTTGCTAGATCAAGCTGTGACATTGATCCTGACCATCTGTTAAAATAGTACCACTGAGAAATGCTGGTCTAAGATAAAAACGAATGGCTGGAGTAATCATAGTAGGTTGTGGATGGTATCGATCAGCCAACCGAGACAATGTCCAATCAGAAAAAGTCAGTAATAATGCGCCTTAGATCTCCAAAACAATAGCCCCAACTAGAAGTGACAGAATTATGCCTATATCAACCCTCGAGTAGCTGCGCTTGTCGACAAGGATTTTCAAAGAAACTATAGCGGAAACAGAGAACAGGAAACTAACGAAATGGAGAAAGAAACCTTTACTTGAGTGGACTGAAGTTGCTTTTGTTTTGTAGACGTTGTACGAGAAGCCTAACTCAATTTCAACTGGTTTAAAGGCGGCTGCCCCCAACATTTTTCTGATGATTGAGAACCCATCTTGCATTTCCAATAAGTTCACGATCACATCAGCTGAAAAGTATGCGAACATAAACAAGTAATAAGCTTCTCGGATGTTGCTTGCCTCAGAACTAAAATAAGCATATCGTTTAATTTGTCCTGGGTCTCTTCTTGGATGAATTCATTGTAATGGCAGGATGGATTAAACAGCGAGAGCGAGACATTCAAAAATTTTCTTGACTTAGAGGATTTGAGATCGCAAGTCCTTTCCCCATACTTAACAAGTCTTGCTATAAACACTAGAATCGAATAGACGCAAGAATTGACATTTTAGGACAGAGAGAGCACGTAACCAGCAATCCCAACCTGGTAAGCTCAGCCATAGGTCATTGTCTTCCAAGAAGTAAGCCGTGACAATGTCTGTAACAACGACGTAGAAGAGAAGGAAGAGGGCCCAAAATGCTTGGAGATGGCTCATCGGATGACCACCGGGATTTCTTGTGCTCTCTCCTCGTTGCCCCAAGAGTAGGCCTTAGGAGTCGGCTAGTAGGTTAGTCGGCCAGAGAAGAAAGCTGAACCAGACTCCTTCCATGTGTTCCCGGTGAGAGCCAAATTGTATAAGGATGATTTGTTAAAAAAGGCTGAGGAGAACCATTATGCAGCGCTCTCCTCCAGAGCTCTTCAAGGAGGTCTTGATGGCGATTCGCTTGATCCGGTAACTGAAAATGAATGACGGAGATGAATCAAGATTCTTCTGCTAGATTATAGTACTGTTGTACATCATCTTGATTTGGATTGAAAATTTATTGTGAATATTACCTGTGATCGAAATGGTAAAAGCTCCTTCTTAATCTGATAACTACGATACGCCATCTTTCATGCATACAGATTAGTCTTCTTGTCAGTGAGAGTCACATTTTCAGCCATTTGTTCATACTTGACAGCGAGAGTCTGAGTTTATCCATGCCAGAGCCAAGGAAGTTAGCTGAAAACTTTCGCATAAGGGGTTTAGCAACATCAAAAGCTAGTTTGCCACGAGTTTGCCAGTCACAAAGCTCTCGGTAATGCTTTTGAGTTGTTACCGATGCTGGTCATGCTTTCGCCAAAGTTGAAGCAACAAATATTCTTTCTTTACATTGCTTGTTTGAACGTATCATCTAATTCTTTTAGCAATGTTGAGAACTAAACCAGTCCGATGAGGCAAAAGCCTAGGTAACTAACATTGGAAGAAATTGCCCCGCAAGTTACTTGGTGGATTTAGCTCTTCAGTCTTCACAGGCAGAAAAAGAAAAGGCAATTCGTCTGTCTATTGTTTTTTCCCCTTGAAAAAGAAAATGAAGGCGCTGGAAAACAATAAGAAAGGAGGAGCTAAGTGCAACCTTCTCCATGCGATGAGGAAGAGATCAACATCATGCATGCTTGCCATCAGTATTCATGTCCAATCAGAAACATGAATTGCATCGTCCTGATTTGCCTTCTGGTAAATGTCCAAATAATTAACAGGGCTCAACTTACAGAACAACACTGTACTCATGGTAGGAGATACGTACGGAGCATCGTTACTCGTTTACACAAGAAATAATCACCAATTCACAGCTACGAAGCACCGACAAGTTCAGTCGTCCACCGTGTCGTGTCCGACACGCTCCAGACATGCGGTCAATGCGTGTCAAATGTCCGACACGCGGTCAACGGGCCAGATACGCATTTTATTTTGAATTTATCAAATTGTTTCGGGCCAGATACGCGTTTTATTTTGAATTTATCAAATTGAAACAATGAAAGATATTAAGAAATGGTGGATTAATGATTTTAGCATAAATTCATTTTAGGCTCTTTTTTTTAAATTATTTATCTATTTGTGAATTTGAATCAAATTAATTTGTCATATATATTTTTTGAGAAATAACATGTCACGTGTCATGTCGTATCACGCGTCGGTGTTCCGTAGGTTCACAGTGGTCTCTCTATTAAAGGATGGGCATGCTCTTTTTCTAAGAATATTTTAAGGAAGAAAAGTTAACAATTACGTCTCCCCACCCTTTGACTAACAGAAACAGAACCAATAATATACTCAAGAATCATAGATCCGGACTATATTGGAGATCGTCTGCCTACAAACAGGGCATTTTGGTGAAACCTCCCGTCCCACAAATAATGCACATTGCTGACAACACACGAGATGACCGCATGGAACAAAAGCGGATCTTCTCCTCCTCATTAGACAAATTACACAAAACTGCCCATCTGGTACATCTCTTGATTCATCATCCTCTGAAACGGGAGTGTTGAGCTCGTCGACTGCAGCATGGCTCTGCTGCTGCTGATCATTTGGTCTACGCTGCCTCCACTCTTTCCATCTGTTCCAATTTCTGAGGAAAGAATATTCAGCATAAGTCCAGTGAAGTCAAAGATCATCACGTCTTAAAGTCAACAGGATATAGAATACGGATGACAAATTACTTGGTTGATAGCAACCAACCTTACAAAAGCAAATCCAAGGACACCAATTGATGCTGATCCAAGAAGAATACTACTCCAGAAGAGTATCTTTGTCCGGAAGGCACGATAAATCACCATCTGATCTTTTGTCAACTCGGTACTGAAAATTGTCAAAGCACAGTCCATTCAATAGAAAATGACACTGTCAAGGAAGGGCTGCCAGTGCAAAATACAAGTAATAGACCCTAAAGCATAATTATGTCAACTACCCGAGAGGGAGATACGAGATGGTCAATTCTTAACAACTTGAGTTATGTGAAGCGGACTGTTCGTTTACACAACAATTCATGCTCAAACAAATGACAAGCATCAAAGGGAGAGGCGCCACAATTTCTTTTGACAGGTAACGGGAGAAATACTAGAATAATAGGCGGTTGTGCAGATCACCCAAAAATCCATGAAATCACAAGACTGTTGAACTCTCCATGTTATGCAAAATGCAACCAGACAGACTTCCAAACAGGACATTCACTACAATTTCACATCCTTCTAGAAACCTTGACCAAAATTAGAGCAAATAAATTTGCACACGTGGGTCGATTTATTATAAAAGAAAAAAGTGCACATGGGTAATAAGTCCACAAATGGGAAAAGAATCTCTTCAAGCAAGCATCAAGACTAATCCAATGTCCATCCATCACCGTGAGAGGAACACTCACAGGAAATAAGGAAGATCATTGCATGGCTTGATCTCCGGAATTCCATTTTTCAAAAAGCAATGGCCAACAGCACTGACATACTTTCCCATTGGAAGAATTTTCTCCTCATAAGGCAGTCCAACCTTCAAAAACAGAGGGAGAAGAGTATAGTATCAGATACTTGTATCAAAGTGAATGCATCAAAAGTACACAATTGAAGGAACGGCAAGGTCTAGATTATCCTGAAGATCTTTGAGGTGCAAGAAACATTGCAGTTACCCATCTACATCAAGAAGTGAATGTCATTAGACGTTGCAAACTTACAGGGTATTCATGACCAAAAAGTGCCTGAAGGAATGTGTAAGGAGAAGCATTAATCGGCTGCAGTTGTTGATATACTGTGGTAAGAGGTAGATGATGCTTTGAACCATCCATATTCACAACAACATAATTATCTGCTGGCATCTGACTGTCATTAATGAGTACAAAAGGAACCTGCAGTCATAACAGATGTAAGCGAGTTGGACAACTAAAGTAGTAAGCCAATAATTCACCACTCTGTTCTAAGATATAAGGCAACTTGACATGGTTTAGCTTTTCAGTCTTGAGCATTTAGTTATTATGCTTCTGTTCTCACATTGTGCGCTGGAGATTTGAGAATTCAGAAGCCAGAGGTTCCTCTCTTTTTGGCCGACAGAACTGAAGATTCCTCAAGAAAAGTTTGCGTAGAATCATCTTATTGAGATTGTCTTTATAAATTAATTTCTGTAACACTTTTTCCTGTTGTTGATGGTCTAAAGGAAGGCAGTAACGTCCCTTCCATCATGATTAACACATCAACTCTTACCTGCTCTCTAGAAACTCAGTTGTTCTAAAAGAATAGAAATCTCCCTGCCTTTTAATTTGGCATAAAGTACAGACTCTATAGTGCAACATCCCGTCATTCAGGACATGAATACCATATGATGTCCCATGGAAACACCAATTTTAACATGTCTACAATCACGGTTGTATGTAGTATTCCAGACATTTCCAGGGTCCAGGTCAAAAATAAAAATGTGATATTAGCCCTTAAACCAGAAGGAGGTCCATGGTTCCTAGCTGAAGAATAATATTGTGTAAAGTAAACCCACTCAAAGAACAAGTAATGCAACCTTTAACAGCAGTTTTCCCGCAAAAATTTAGCTTAAAAATAAGAACCAACTTCTGGAACAATTCTACTTACCGTTCCTAGTGATGAGGATTTTTGTTCTCGCAAGGATCTGGACAAGATAGCGAGTAGATCCCAAGTCCATCCAAAAACTCTCTTGCACTCATCGTATATGCACTTCATAATGGAAAATAGAAGATCAAGCTTATCAGATCCGTTGCAGAAAAACCATAATTGGCACGAGTAATTACGGCATTTTAATGCACGAACTGCAGATATAATTGCTCCATTAGTGGATTCCACATGACTAAGACCTGTCCTTTCATTGATATTATAGTTCTACCAAGAAAGGAAAAAAATAAAAAGAAGAACTTATCGTATAGTTCGAGTAAGATCCCCCAAAGCAGGTGACAGGATATGTGGACGCACTCAACTATAAACTCACAATTAGGGGCGAGAAGGGTATAGGCACCCGGTGCATGCAAAAGCCCCTCAAATATGAGAGGACACCGAACAGCAGGGAGACCCTGAATCCTAGATTTTCCTCTGTACTTCCTAAATATTGATCTTCCCCTTGGTTCTAGCTTTTTCTCTAGGTATGCACACCAAATCAACTTTCTGGCGGTGTCTTCCCAAACCGGACTGGCATATCCTTCCTAATTAAGGCCCAACGACACCAGTGCATCCATCTCCAACCCATTGTAGTTCCCCAAATAAATATATCTCAAAAGAGAATGAAAGTGGTGCATGTATCCTCCTCCAACAACTTACTCTGTTAAGCCAAGACTATTTGCTATAAGCTTGAAAACTCTCGACTTTCAAATTGTCAGGTTTACTTCACAGCACAAATGAAGAATTGCAGTAACACAACTATACAAGCAAATGCACTTATACCAGATGATGTAGCTAAGTCATTGCTTCAGCCTCCCAACAATTCATGAAATCCTCCATC
Organism: Syzygium aqueum; assembly: GCA_031216185.1. Lineage (NCBI taxonomy): Eukaryota > Viridiplantae > Streptophyta > Magnoliopsida > Myrtales > Myrtaceae > Syzygium > Syzygium aqueum. The sequence continues at coordinate 40,701,328 of CM062236.1, forward strand.
GTCTCAACATCCTCTTACGTTGAGACCCCACTGAAAAAAGAAGCAGCAGGGACTATGACATCTGCAAAACTAATTACACCCAATTCACAAGGACTCCTCGATACCTCAACTATCAATTTGCTTCCATTTCGCAGTCTAGTGGCATTGAAAGAGAAGACTGGAGTTGGCAATACAAGACACGACTCGCATATACTGATGCAGAACACAAAGATAGAACATCCGAACTACATTCACCCCTTGTACACATCTTCATGTTTTAATGCTACCACGAATTGTCAGACAAAGATCACTTTCCATTATGTTAAATAATCGAGTAAAATAATCCATAACAGTGCGCGTACACACACTTACAGTTTGAGTCCTCTGTATGATCACCGCCCTATCACTGGAGATACCCGAGAACAAGTCCTTCTCCCAGAAGCTATACCGACTCGCTCCTTCGACAGCCCATTTCGCCATCACGGAGCCGCGCACGATCACGAGCACCTCTCTTTTAGACCGGCTCGACGAATCGGAACCGCCTTCGACATCGAGCACGGACCGGAGGTCGGAAACTCGGACCGACGGGGCGTCCTGGAGCTTGCGGAGAGCGGCGGAGCTGGAGGTGAACTGGACGATCGTGCGGACGGCGGCGTAAGCAAGGGTCAGGCCGAGGACGGCGGCGCCGTCGATTGAGAGGGCGATGTTGGAGACTAGAGAGACCACGGCTTGCTCGGGCGAGGACATAGTCTAGACTGATCCGGAAAAGTGAATCGAGAATTCTGTATATTTCTATATATAAGGAGTATATTAATCTATTTATAAATTTTATAGAATGAGTATCTACCGTAATAAAATATTATAAGCAATCAACAAGATATTTAAAATATCAATTACAATCTAACGAAAAGATATCCATAATACGAGATATCATAAATAATTTTAAATATATCTATAAGATAGAGTTCGATTTTAGAGAATTACGTGGTGAGAGTATGGGGTCGTGTTCCTAGGCGGTCACATGTGAGCGGATTGTAATTAAGGCAGTTTTGCCTTTTCTAAATGTTAACTACTTGATTTTAAGTTTTTTTTGCCGAAGAATAACACAATTATGTCAAAGTAGTCTCCAAATGTTACATACGATGGCAATAAAACGATCATGTTGATGGAAGATATTAACAAATGAACGCCAACGTAGACACATTAGATCTATTAAAATGGGTCTTAAACTCATATATGACCCGTTAAAAAATCTAAGGGCCACTTCAATTTTAAAGAACCCACTTTAAATGGGTTTTAAACTTTAAAGCTTAGGATATATGGGTCTAAATGGGTTGAATTTATAATTGATTTCCAACCCACTAAACCCATACACACTCTCTCCTTCTTTATAAAAATATATAATTTTAAAAAATCGAAATCGTAATTATTATTTTTTATTTTTTCTCCTTTTATTTTATTTTCTTTCTTTTTCTTATTTTTGGCCGATGGCCGGCAATAGGCCACAAGGGAGGGACAACCTCGCTGGCGAGCCTCGTGCTCGCCGGCCTTAGGCGAGGCTCACCAATTGGTCAAGCCTTGAGATCGAATTTGCCGATTGGGTGAGACTTGAGCTCACTGGATGCTAGATTGACAAGCTTGTCCTTGCCAATCGCCGGTCATCGGCCATCGCCGTGGCCAGCCACTAGCCAAAAAAAAGGAAAAAGAAAAAAGAATTAAAAATTCGATTTAAAAAAATAAAAAATAAAATTATGAAGTTGAGTGCACGAAGTAAAATCAAATCAGATTTTGTATACCAATCGTCGGAAAATATTTTCTAATTCATTTTCAGGTTTTAACCAAACACTCGAAAATTTTGTCATTTTCTTGGAAAATGACTTTATGAAAAACATTTTTTAGAAATGTCGCATTTTTTGCGAAACAAAGGGGGGCTCAATTTAAAAAAAAATTATAAAAATTATCCACTAGCTTTATATTGCATGGAAATGTTTTAGTAGTATAATTTTTTAAAAAAATCATAAGCAATAAGTTTTCTCAGATTGAGTTAAATATATAAGTGTTTTAGTAATATGGGTCGAGTCAGGTATGGGTCTAGATATTTACATTACAAATAAATTGATCATAAATGGGTTGATAAGTTAATTTGGTTTGGACCATTTATGATCTGATCGAAATCCGACCCGACTCATCCGTTTAATAGGTCTAGACACGCCATCTTTCTTTTGTTAATCTTTGTTAGAATGAAATACAAACCACATCTAACAACTTAAATTTTTAGGATAATTGCCAATGATATTACAAAATCTCACGATCTCTAGCCAAAATGGTTTTCTACTTTCCGTGTATACGTCTCATTTATTTTCATTAATGCTATGATCAACATTAGATGAGGGAAGGCATTAGGTCCTAGATGGAGTGTAATTTCAGCAAAGATATCCAGTAAGACCCACCAAAACGACTAGCCTTTAGTATTATGCTTTTTCCTTGTTTGATATAGGAGGGGACTTTCAAGGATCAATTGGCTCGTCCATGCACTGAAATCCCTAACTACTAAAAGAGCCTTTCTGTTTTTATCCTGCAGCTTCAATAAACCGCCAACCTCTCCAACATGGCATAGCCTTGAGCAACTCTTTCTCTCTCTCTCTTTCTCTCTGGGTTCAATGAAGATGCCTCGGCTCTTCACAGCCCAAAAGACTTGTGGCTCTCTTGCAATGCAGAATAATCACTATATCCTGCATGATCCGGTCTTCTCAGTTCAACTTGGATCCTATTCGTGCACAACTCCTATATAAACCATATGTGACTTTTAGTGACTGCGTACCATATCTTGTGACCTGAAGGCAAAGAAAAAGGACCAACCAACTTGCTTCGCATTCTCTTCCTTTTTTCCCTCCTGCTCTCCTCTTCTCATGCCTCTGTCCAGGACTTCTGTGTTGCAAACCTCAAAGGGCCAGACACCCTGGCGGGCTTCCCTTGCAAGAGCCCTAAAAAGGTGACCGTCAATGACTTCGTTTTTTCAGGACTAGGAATAGCGGGTAACACCACCAACATCATCAAAGCAGCTGGGACCCCTGCATTCGATGGCCAGTACCTGTGCCTCAATGGGCTTGGCATCTCAGCAGCCTGATTGGACCTGGCACCGTCCGGCGTCGTCCCCTGCACACCCACCCAGGCACATCGGAGCTCTTGTTTGTGGTTCACAGGAAAATATTGGCAGGGTTCATTTCTTCAGCCAATGATGTTTTTATGTAAAGACCCTGAAGAAAGGAGACATTATGGTTTTTGCACGGGGATTGCTTCATTTCCAAGTCAATGCAGGCAGGTCCACATCCAGCGCCATGTCAGCTTCAGCACTACAATCCTGGCCTCCAAATCCTCAATTTCGCATTGTTTGGCGATAACTTGCCATCTCTGTTGGTGTAGAAGAACACTTTCCTGGATGATGCCCAAGTGAAGAAGCTCAAGGCTGTGCTTGGTGGAACTGGCTATACAAAGCAAAGCTCAGCTACAGATTGTTTTCTAGTGTAATGACATTTGTTGTTGTGGGTGTGTTTTCTTGTTGTTGCTAATGTGGAAGTCATTTCTACATTTTAATAATGCAATTGAAACATTGTTTTAGCTATGGTTTTCCTGAAAAAAAGTTTGTTGATGCTGTACCTCGTCAATTGTGTGCACAAAGGAACAGAACCAGCTCGACTAGTGGCCCAATTCAGCTGAGGTTTTGATCCATTTTAAGTCGTTTCAAAATGTTCTGATCCTATGGTGATTCCACGAAGCAAAATCTAGCAGTCAATTCTATTGAACTGCTATATTTCTGGTAGCTGAACAGAGAAAAAAGTCATTGTAGCGTAGGGCAAAAAAAAGAGGGAAAAGATTGTGCAAAAAGGCAGAGATCTGCCAGCCTCAGGTGCACAGACCATTTTCACTTCCATGGTGACCAGGTCTCTACTTAGGCCCGCCAGAAAGAGTAGGGCATATCTTGGTGAGAAAGGACTTCTTAGGCTCTCCTGGGTATTTACGCATAATCTCAAATTGCTCCTAAAAATTAAGATGCATTATAAGGCATGAAATGTAGGCTGCCAATTCCAGTCCTAGTCCTCGTGCATGCTGCTCTGCATGCTGCTTCCACTCATTCCAGCTCGCAACATAACCCAACATCCACACCCAAACACAACGTATGAACTCCCATATTTCTTCCCTGCTTCATTTCCCCTCTGATACACGTAATTGTAATGACTTGACAAGCTTAGATGCAACGGAGACTAATGATTGCACGAGCCTTCCATGAGGAGCTTGAAAGTTGAAGCAATTCCCTGCAAGCTAGATTATCCTTCGAGGCATGGGAAATTTGTCACGTGGATACTGGATGCCTCTTCTCCACACTACCTTTTGGGAGCATAGTCGGGCACATGTTAAGAAGGTGGAGCATCTAATCAGAGAGAAATTTGCTAATTTTGGCAATGCGATCTAGGGTTTCCAGCTTCTTGATTGTTGTTGTGGTCAAGATCGTTGTGATAGCATAAATCTGTTGCTGCATGCCACTGAGAATGCTTCTGTCATATTAATTATCTCGTTTGCTCCATGCCATAACCTTGGAGTTTTAGACCGGAGTGTGTAATCGCCATGGCCATCACTAATTTGCCTACAATTGTCGTATTCCACTCGATACAAGCCTCAGTGTTTGTCCAAGAGCTGGACGATGATTAGTTCTTTCACTCTATTGTTCTCCTCCGCATGAGTCGGTCATTGACTGCTTCTCTCTCAACAATGCAGCTAGGATAAAGAAATCAATTCCTTGAGACTTGCCTGCATCTGCCTTTAGATAGAGACTTACTAGATCTAGATCCTGACCATCTCTTAAAATAGTACCGTTGAGAAATGCTGGTCTAAGACAAAAAGAATAGCTGGAGTAATCATAGTAGGTTGTGGATGGTATCGATCAGCCAACCGGGACAATGTCCAATCAGAAAAAGTCAGCAATAATGCGCCATAGATCTCCAAAACAATAGCCCCAACTAGAAGTGACAGAGTTATGCCTCTATCAACCCTCGAGCAGCTGCGCTTGTCGGCAAGGATTTTCAAAGAAACTAAATCAGAGACAGAGAACAGGAAAATTAACGAAATGGAGAAAGAAACCTTTACTTGAGTGAACTGAAGTTGCTTTTGTCGCGTAGATGTTGTACGAGAAGCCTAACTCAGTTTCAACTGTCTTAAAGGCGGCTGCCCCCAACATTTTTCTGATGATTGAGAACCCATCTTGCATTTCCAATAAGTTCACGGTCACATCAGTTGAAAAGTATGCGAACATAAACAAGTAATAAGCTTCTCGGTTGTTGCTTGCCTCAGAACTGAAATAAGCATCTCGTTTAATTTGTCCTAGGGTCTCTTCTTGGATGAATTCATTGTAATGGCAGGATGGATCAAAGAGCGAGAGTGAGGCGTTCACAAATTTTCTCGAGTTTGAGGATTTGAGATCCCAAGACCTTTTCCCATACTTAACAAGTCCTGCTATAAACACTAGAATCGAACAGACGCAAGAATTGGCTTTTTAGGACAAATAGAGCACGTAACCAGCAATCCCAAGCTGGTAAGCTCAGCCATAGGTCATCGTCTTCCAAGGAGTAAGCCGTGACAGTGTCGGTAACACCGAGGTAAAAGAGAAGGAAGAGGGCCCAAAATGCCTGGAGATGGTTCATCGGATGATAACTGGGATTTCTTGTGCTTTCTCCTTGTTGCTGCAAGAGTTAGCCTTAAGAGTCGGCTAGCAGGTAAGTCAGCCGGAGAAGAAAGCTGAGCTAGGCTCCTACCGTGTGCTCACGGTGAGAGCCAAAAAGAGATGATTTGTCAAAAAAGGCTGAGGAGAACCATCATGCGGCGCTCTCCTCCTCTTTGAGGAGGTCTTGATGATGATTTGCGTGATCTAGTAACTGAAAATGAATGAGGGAGACGAATCAAGATTCTTCTGCTAGATTATGGTACTATTGTACATCATCTTGATTTGGATTGAATATTCATTGTGAACATTACCTGTGATCAAAATGGTAAAAACTCATTCTTAATTTGATAACTGCGATATGCCACCTTTCGTGCATGCTGATTAGTCTTCTTGTCAGTGAGAGTGACATTTTCAGCCATTTGTTCATACTTGACAGCGAGAGTCCGAGTTTATCCATGCCAGAGCCAAGGAAGTTAGCTGAAAACTTTCGCATAAGGGGTTTAGCAACATCAAAAGCTAGTTTGCCATAAGAGTTTGCGAGTCACAAAGCTCTTGTTACTGATGTTAATTATGCTTTCGCCAAAGTTGAATAAACAAATATTCTTTCTTTACATTGCTTGTTTGAACGTATCATCTGATTCTTTTGGCAATGCTGAGAACTAAACCAGTCCGTTGAAGCAAAAGACGAGATAATAACTAAATTTGCAAAAATATGCCCCGCAAGTTACTTGATGGATTTTGCTCTTCAGTCTTCACAGGCAGAAAAAGAAAAGGCAATTCGCCTGTCTAATGTTTTTTCCCCTTGAAAAAGAAAATGAAGGCTCTGGAAAACAAGAAGAAAGAAGGCGCTAAGTGCAACCTTCTCCATGCGATGAGGAAGAGATCAACATCATGCACGCTTGCCATCAGTATTCATGTCCAGTCAGAAGCATGGATTGCATCCTCCTGATTTGCCTTCTAGTAAATGTCCAAATAATTAACAAGACTCAATTTACAGTATAACACTATACTCACGGTAGGAGATACGTACAGAGCATCGTTACTTGTTTACACAAGAAATAATCACCAGTTCACTGTGGTCTCTCTATTAAAGGATGGACATGCTCTTTTTCTAAGAATATTTCACGGAAGAAAAGCTAACAATTATGTCTTCCCACCCTTTGACTAACAGAAACAGAATCAATAATATACTCAAGAATTATAGATTCGGACTGAATTGGAGATCGTCTGCCTACAAACAGTGCATTTTGGTGAAACCTCCCGTTCCACATATAATGCACATCGATGACAACACACGAGATGACCGCATGGAACAAAAGCGGATCTCCTCCTCCTCACTAAACAAATTACACATAACTGTCCATCTGGTACATCTCCCGATTCATCCTCTGCAATGGGAGTGTTGGGCTCGTCGACTGCAGCACGGCTCTGCTGCAGCTGCTCATGCCGTCTACGCTGCCTCCATTCTTTCCATCTGTACCAATTTCTGAGGAAAGACTATTCAGCACAAGTCCAGTGAAGTCAAAGATTATCATGTATTGAAGTCAACAGGATATAGAATAAGGATTACAAATTACTTGATCGATAGCAACCAACCTCACAAAAGCAAATCCAAGGATACCAATTGATGCCGATCCAAGAAAAATACTACTCCAGAAAAGTATCTTTGTCCGGAAGGCAAGAACAATCACCATCTGATCTTTTGTCATCTCGGTACTGAAACATGTCAAAGCACAGTCCATTCAATAGCAAATGACACTGTCAAGGAAGGGCTGCCAGCGCAAAATCTAAGTAATAGACATTAAAGCATAATTATGTTGACTACCCTAGAGGGAAATATGAAATGGTCAATTCTCAACAACTTGAGTCATGTGAAGTGGACTGTTTGTTGCACAACATTTCATACTCAGACAAATGACAAGCATCACAGGGAGAGGCGCCACAATTTCTTTTGATAGGTAAGGGAAGAAATACTATAATAATAGGTGGTTGTGCAGATCACCCAAAAATCCATGAAATCACAGAACTGTTGAACTCTCCATGTTATGCAAAATGCAACCAGACAGACTTCCGAACAGGAAATTCACTACATATTCAAATCCTTCTAGAAAGCTTGACCAAAATTAGAGTGAATAAATTAGTACACATGGGTATAATAAAAGAAAAAAGTGCACATGGGTAATATGTCCACAAATGAGAAAAGAATCTCCTCAAGCAAGCATCAAGACCAATCCAATGTCCATCCATCACCATGAGAGGAACACTCACAGGAAATATGGAAGATCATTGCATGACTTGATCTCCGGAATGCCGTTTTTCAAAAAGCAATGGCCGACAGCAGTGACATGCTTTGCTATTGGAAGAATTTTCTCCTCATCAAGAAGTCCAACCTTCAAAAACAGAGGGAGAAGAGCATCGGGTCAGATACTTGTATCAAAGTGAATGCATCAAAAGTACACGATTGAAGGAACGGCAAGGTCTAGATTATCCTGAAGATCTACAAGGTGCAAGAAACATGGCAGTCACCCATCTGCATCAAGAAGTGAATGTCATTATACGTTGCGAACTTACAGGGTATTCATGACCAAAAAGTGCCTGAAGGAATGTGCAAGGAGAAGCATTAATCGGCTGCAGTTGTTGATATACTGTGGTAAGAGGTAGATGATGCTTTGAACCATCCATGTTCACAACAACATAAGTCCCTACTGGCACTGGACTGTCATTAAGTAGTATAAAAGGAACCTGCAGTCATACTAACAGATGTAAGGAAGTCCGACAACTAAAGCAGTAAGCCAATAAGTGACTGCTCTGTTCTAAAACATCCAAGCCAAGTTTTTCATCGGACATAGTTAAGAGCATCAACAACAGGAAAAGGTGTTACAGAAATTTATATATATATAAAGACAATCTCAATAAGATGATTTATGCAAACTTTTCTTGAGGAATCGTCAATTCTGTTGGCCAAAAATAGACGAACCTCTGGCTTCTGAAATCTCAAATCTCCAGTGCACAATGCAAGAACAGAAGCAATGACTAAATGCTCAAGACTGAAAAGCTAAGCCTTGTCAAGTTGCCTTATATCTCTCAAGATCTTTAGCTTCACCAACTGCACTGCATTTAAGAAAAGCAGTAACCTCCCTTCTACCATTATTAAACACATCAACTTTTACCTGCTTCTAAAGAATAGAAATCTCCCTGCCTTTTCATTTGGGATATCCCGTTGTTCAGGACATGAACACCATATGATGTCCCATGGCAACACCAATTTTAACATGTCTACAATCACGGTTGTATGTAGTATCCCAGACATTTCCAGGGTCAAGGTCAAAAATAAAAATGTAATATTACCCCTTAAACCAGAAGGAGGTCCATGGTTCCTAGCTGAAGAAAAATATTGTGTAAAGTAAACCCACTCAAAGAAAAAGTAATGTAACCTTTAACAGCAGTTTTCCCGCAAAAATTTAGCTTAAAAATAACAACCAACTTCTGGAACAATTCAACTTACCATTCTTAGTGATGAGGATTTTCGTTCTCGCAAGGATCTTGACAAGATAGCGAGTAGATCCCAAGTCCATCCAAAAACTCTCTTGCACTCATTGTATATGCACTTCATAATGGAAAATAGAAGATCAAGCTTATCAGATCCGTTGCAGAAAAACCATAATTGGCACGAGTAATTACGGCATTTTAATGCACGAACTGCAGATATAATTGCTCCATTAGTGGATTCCACATGACTAAGACCTGTCCTTTCATTGATATTATAGTTCTACCAAGAAAGGAAAAAAATAAAAAGAAGAACTTATCGTATAGTTCGAGTAAGATCCCCCAAAGCAGGTGACAGGATATGTGGACGCACTCAACTATAAACTCACAATTAGGGGCGAGAAGGGTATAGGCACCCGGTGCATGCAAAATCCCCTCAAATATGAGAGGACACCGAACAGCACGGAGACCCCGAATCCTAGATTTTCCTCTGTACTTCCTAAATATTGATCTTCCCCTTGCTTCTAGCTTTTTCTCTAGGTATGCACACCAAATCAACTTTCTGGCGGTGTCTTCCCAAACCGGACTGGCATATCCTTCCTAACTAAGGCCCAACGACACCAGTGCATCCATCTCCAAACCATTGTAGTTCCCCAAATAAATATATCTCAAAAGAGAACGAAAGTGATGCAGAACACAAAAATAGAACATCCGAACTACATTCACCCCTTGTACACATCTTCATGTTTTAATGCTACCACGAATTGTCAGACAAAGATCACTTTCCATTATGTTAAATAATCGAGTAAAATAATCCATAACAGCGCGTGTACACACACTTACAGTTTGAGTCCTCTGTATGATCACCGCCGCCGCCCAATTACCGGAGTTATGCGAGAACAAGACATTCTCCCTAAAGCTCCAATACTTCTGTCCTTCGTTAAACCATTTCACCATCACGGAGCCACGCACGATCACGAGCACCTCTCTTTTAGACCGGCTCGACGAATCGGAACCGCCTTCGACATCGAGCACGGACCGGAGGTCGGAAACTCGGACCGACGGGGCGTCCTGGAGCTTGCGGAGAGCGGAGGAGCTGGAGGTGAACTGGACGATCGTGCGGACGGCGGCGTAAGCAAGGGTCAGGCCGAGGACGGCGGCGCCGTCGATTGAGAGGGCGATGTTGGAGAGGAGAGAGACCACGGCTTTCTCGTGCGAGGACATAGTTGAGAATGATCTGGAAAAGTGAATCGAGAATTCTGTATATTTCTATATATAATAATAAAAAGTATATACCTTACCAAAACAAATAATAAAAAGTATATAAGTCTATTTATAAATTTTATAGAATGAGTATCTACCGTAATAAAATATTATAAACAATCAAAAAGATATTTAAAATATCAATCAAAATCTATCGAAAAGATATCCATAATATGAGATATCATAAATAATTTAAATATACCTAACAAATAGAGTGCGATTTTGGAGAATTACGTGACGGTGATATGTGGTGGTGTTCCTAGGTGGTCACATGTGAGCGGAGCAATTTTTGCCTTTTCTAAATGTTAACTACTTGATTTTAAATTTTTTGTCTAAGAATAATCGGATCATGTCAAAGTAGTCTCCAAATGTTGTAAATGATGGCAATTTTCTTCCTACTATGTTACGTACAGGACCATAATTACGTAGTTCAAAAATGGAACGTAATAAGTATACGACCTAAAAAATGACCAGTCCGAGACTCGGTCTAGTTGTCCTTTTTCATTTTTCCATTTTTTTTCACTCCCCAATCCATTTTTCCGATTTTTCTTTGAAATTGACTCATAACGAGTTCTTCGGAAAAACCATGGTATAAAAAAAAATTATTGAGGAAAGCAAGACTCATGATACGTTCGATGAAAAGATAACATAAATTTGAATTGAATTCACAAAAAATCTCGATTCTTTATTTTCCCTCTTTTTTGAAAAACACTAAGGTTATTCATAGTGGAATGACATTGAATCCACTATTAACCTAAGACTACATGGACTGACCAGAGATATGTAGTAAAGTAAGTAAATTGCAAGACTGAGGAGTAGAAGACTTACGTCACAGCTGACCCTGATGGGAATCTCATAGACATACCCATGTTACATGGCTCAATTTTTATTCTAGAAGCCTTAACAAAGTAGAGTCAAAAAGATGATCGGACTTGGGGTGTGAAAAAGAATAGGGAACTGCTCGGACCGCCTGGAATAGGTGGTTTCTAAGAAAATCGGTCCAGTTCCTAGTTTCAAGTGTGGAACTGCCCACCCGCCCACTCAAATCGGATCGGACCAGACTGGTAATATAATTATAATAATAATAATAATAATAATAATAATAATAATAATAATAATAATAATTTTTAATTTTAAAAAAGAAGAAAAACCATAAATTCATAAATTAAACCTAACTCGCTTGATGCTCATAATCTCACATTGAGCCGAGAAACACTTTTTTCGCTTTCGTCTTACGCTCACTCTCACTTTCACTCTCTTACTCTTCTCGGTCGATACTCACCTCACCGTCTCCAACTCTCCATCTCTCCGTCTCTATCATTGGATGATGGGACTAATTTCTAAGTGGATCCATGAAACCAACAAACAGTTTCTAGTTTCAATTTTTCAAGACTAGTTCTTAATGGGCAGTTCCCAATTCTACGATGGGAACCGCTCACCTAGACCATGCTCATTCTTAGATCAGACTAGCTACAGGCATGCGGACTAAGTCAAGTCCTCATGACTCCAGCTTGGTCGAAAAGCCGACCTATGGCAAGCAAAGAGGTGGGTACTCTCGACACCAAGAAAGAAATTTCGAGATTGAGATGTGCGACTTGCATCGCGGGCAATCGGAGTGATATCCATCTCAATATCATCCTATGTGATCTTATGTGATTCGGGTGTGGCGGTAGGTTGTGTGTGCTAGAGTGTAGTGGAAATGCATAGGCATGCACAACAGTTCATATGCAAACAATGCATAAAACATTCAGCGGATTAACGATCACACCGCTCCTTACAACTCCCATATGTAAGAATAGTTAACATCGATGTACCTAGAATCCTCGCAGTCAAATAAAAATATTTTTTTCAAAAAGAGAAAATTAGCCTAAGTCCAATACAAATTTTTTCAAGTTCAACGAAGTCGCCAAGCTCTCGCAACCTATCGAATGGTGCACCACCTAGGAGTTTGGCTAATGAATTGTCAAGACTAGACTTAATTTAAGCTCTGCCAAGCTTATACCAATTCGCGATTTAGGATTTAAGTTGTCATTTCAATTAAAAGTCGCTACTAATCTATTTTTTGGTGGATTGATTAGAAACCCAAGTGAAATACTGGGAGCTTTACTTTACTTATGTGAACTAAAGATTATGGATTAACTAACACCCTTTCAGTACATTTCTCTTTTATTTCAAGAAGAAAATGTTTCTCAGGAATCTTGGATTCATGTTAAAGATCTATCTTCTAATATGTGACGTGTTCACGTGGATGCGAAGACATTAAATAAACACTCAATAAACCAAAGCATTTTTATAGATTGCACCGAAACAATAATTTAAATACCTAGATAAAAATTGATGAAATAAAGACTAAACATATCTTAGTCATGGTTTCTAAACAAATCTTTTATTTGGTTTTTTTTAATTTTTTATTAAAACTAGGCTTTATGCAGTGCATGATATGCGAACCCAATTCTAAACTATAGTCTACATGATCTATTCTAACATGGTATGTGATCTAATTAAGTTAATTTAAGACATGTAATTAACTAAATGACATGCGAGGGTTATTTTTTATTTATTAATTAAATATTCGAAAGTAAAATTTATAAACTAAACATGTAATCATAACCTATTTTAAGAAAATATTTTTGGTACTTTTTTCACTAAAATTCGAAATTAAAAATTGAGGAGGATTAATTATCTATAGTTGGATATTATTTAATTCAAACTAGGGGTTAACATATCTTTTTTTTGGTAAAGAGGGGTTAACATATCTTAATCCCAATTTAGATCAAAATCCTATCTTCACTATGGGTAATATCCTAGAATGCAAACTCTAACTAAAATTATCCTATTCAATCTATCAGGAAAGTTTGAATTATAATCCTATCCAAAGCTATTCTATCTCCTATCAGGAAGATTTTAAATCTAATTCTATAATAAACTACCACTTTAAATCTTTTTGGTATTTTCAAATTTTTGGGAAAGATGATATCACCTATAACTCAAAGATAATATTCACAACAATTAATCGAGTAATTCTGCGGGCATAAAAAATATTTGAAAACCAGCACAATTTATTCAAATTTCATAACTGAAAAAACTGGGAATCGTATCCCGAGCATGGAATCGGGTGAGTCATATCTCGGACATGAGGTTGGATTGTCAACCATGGCACGTTGTCGAATCAGGAAAAGCTTGCTAAGGGTATATGAAGAATCTTGGAGATATGCATATCGCTTGATAACTCAATTGGATAACGATATCCATTAATTCAGATAATGAAATATTCAAATTAACATGGATATGATTCATTACCTAATCGGCGATGCTCGTGATGACTTAGCTTCATCATCTGGTATAAGTGCATTTGCTTGCTTCTAGCTTTTTCTCTAGGTATGCACACCAAATCAACTTACTGGTGGTGTCTTCCCAAGCCGGACTGGTATATCCTTCCTAAGGCCCAATGACACCAGTGCATCCATCTCCAACCCCTTGTAGTACCCCAAATAAATACATCTCACAAGAGAATGAAAGTGGCGCGTGTATCCTCCTCCAACAACTTACTCTGTTAAAGTCCTCTTTTCCTCCTTCCATCGTGACCAAAATTACAAAAGAGTCCACTTCATCATAAATTGAGTCGCACTTACAGAAGAAGGAATTGCGTGCTAAGCCAAGACTATCTGCTATAAACTTGAAAACTCTCGACTTTCAAATTGTCAGGTTTACTTCACATCACAAATGAAGAATTGCAGTAACACAACTATACAAGCAAATGCACAAATACCAGATGATGTAGCTAAGTCATTGATTCAGCCTCCCAACAATCCGTGAAATCCTCCGTCTCAACATCCACTTATATTGAGACCCCGCTGGAAAGAGAAGCAGCACGGACTATGACATTTGCAAAACTAATTACACCAAACTCACGAGGACTCAATTTGCTTCCCTTTCGCAGTCTAGCGGCATTGAAAGAGAAGACTGGAGTTGGCAATACAAGACATGACTCGCTTACACTGATGCGGAACACAAAGGTAGAACATCCGAACTATATTTACCCCTTGTACACATCTTCATGTTTTAATGCTATCGGGAATCGTTAGACAAAGATCACTTTCCATTATGTTAAATAATCGAGTAAAATAATCCATAACAGTGCGTGTACACACACTTACAGTTTGAGTCCTCTGTATGATCACCGCCGCCCTATAGCCGCAGATATGCGAGAAACTACTTTCGCGTTGCAAATGGGTGCACCTGATTAGTCCATGCACTATCCGAAAGTTCCAAGTCTGAAACTACTTTCGAGAAGGGGAACACGGAGTCGTACTATTGTCACACTCCACACCAGACAAAGGCTTGAAGCGTAAGAAACGAGCAAGCATTTATTTTAATCCCAAAAGGAGAAGAAGAAGAATGTTTCATTTGGAGCAAACGAGTGGCGGCGTTTCTCGAAAGCAAAATTGCAATATTCAAGTATTGTCATTAGAGGCCTCAGGACCATGGACTTCCACCACAATAAGAAATTTAGCTCCAAACAGACAAATGGGCACCGACAGCCTCGCAAATATAGGATGCAGAGTCCATTCTAGCTTGTTGCTCATAGCTGCCTCCCCATTTTGGATTTCCAACTTGACCTTGGTCTTGAATCCCTACATGAATTAGGGAGTATTAGCTTCTGTTGATGTGATAGTCAAGAGGAAAAAATGACTCTGAACAATTACCTTGAGATTGAGAAGCGAGCCAACAGATAGATTACCAGACACCTCGAAATTGTCCTTGATGCTAGAAATTAAGCTTAACATGCTCCGGAAATTGTCAACCTACGGAAATCATAACAAATCAAGTCTCCCAAAAGAGGCATGTAATGGCATTATTAATGCAAGTAAATCCTCACCTTCTCACGCTTGGGGCACAATTCAATTGACGAATTTCTTCTGGCAACAAGGCCACCTTCCATGGAATATAAATCTGACTGTAAGACAGTAAGAGATGCACTGAGCTCCATTTTTTAATGCTATCTCTCTAATTTTAAAAAAAAATTAACACGGACTAGAACAAGATACTAACCTCAACCTCAAGCAAATCTGAGGCGGTTTTCACTGGTATATACCTCGACCGAGGTACATTAATGGCGATTGCATTATCAAAGAACTGATGCAAGAAGAGACACACAAACTTGAAAAGATAAATTTTCAACATATAAACTTTTTGACGAGAAGTCAGGCAAAGAATAGAATAATACCTTGATTGCTGCCCCAGCTGCAGTTTCAAGCTGAAGAACCTTCATTCCATCAGCTTCCTGAAATTCAAGAAACATCAAAAACTAGGTCCCAGTCTATACAGGAAGCATCTAGATTATGTACCTTTTGAATAGGAATGATGTCCATCTTGAGATCTTCAGCTTCCAAAAGCCTTTGAATTGCCTTCAAGTTTACCCACCTGTATGTGTCATGTCAGTGCTTGCTTCACTGAAATTACATACATGTAATGCCAAGAACTCGCTTCCATCACTGCGGAATACAAAAGATAGCATGACTTACAGATTGTTTGTATTGAAATTCTTGAACTTCTCAATTGATTGGAACTCGCTGACCTGCATCAGGCAAATCAAACATAACATGTCAGCATCGAACTTGAGAATGAGTTGAGAAAAAAAGGAAATCAAAACTGCAGAAAAAAGCTGTACCCTGCTTGTATGAACTTATACAGAGCAGCAAACTGTAGTACCTTACCTGTTTATAGATTCGAGACTGCTTATAAACTGAAACATGCGTGTTTACTATGTCACATTTAAGTGATGCTGATCTCCGAATTTATAGTTTTAGAAAATCGTAGTAAAACGTCTCAAAGCTGTCACCAGGATAAATGCCATGATCTCAGAGATAAGGTCAATATCTACCTAGAAGATGCCGATAAGCAGGAGTCATTGACAACATTCAAGATGGCAGACACATATGTTGTTGGCCTTCGCATTGACATATTACAGGTAGCACAGAGGGAACTAGTCTACCAACTAAATCATCTTAAAACAAATTAATGTTGCCAAAACAAGGGTATTAATTTCCTTGTGGGCTGTTATGTAGCCTAAGTACCACTATGACTCCCTTAATTCCCACGTAATCTCAACAAGAGGTCAAGAAACAAAAATGCAGTGGAATTGTAGCAGACGTACAAATTCTGATTGACCCAATGCATGCTTCAGGCCATGGAAATAAAGGAAAAGGGGAGAATAAGGATCACTCACATGTTCATCTGGGACTTGTGCAATTTCCAGCAGCTGCAATAAGTGACAGAAGTATGTCAGTCATGAATCCCTTTTCCCCTTGGACTTTCAGTTTTAGAGTAAATCCAGCTTATGAACATGTCTGTGATTTTTCCATGAAATAACATGTTCTATTTACAATTGAAACGAAAAATATGAAAAAGACGTAAAAGTTTTCATTTTAGCACAATGTTTGCATTACTGCCAAACCCATGTCCATCCAGTGTTATGAAAGCTAGGATTAATAAAGTCAGTTCCGAGGGGAATTTAAGAAGTTAAAGATATTCAAGGGACAATACATAAATATCATGGCACCGAATTAATCTGAAAAACATCCGTGGATGGAATCTCTGAGATGTCAAAATCAAATAAGGTTCCATTCTCAGATTTGCTGGGAAATGTAAGTTTGTTGAGACTCTAGTTATCTTAACCATCAGAAAGAAATGCACTTTTAATGCATTCGAGGGAACTTTGTAGCCTGTGTCATAATTTGAACAACAGAAAGCTATCTCGCAATAATAACTAACAAATAAAATGATGTTACTTACATGAACCTTTCCCTCATAAGAAATGAGGCTACCACCCTTCTTGTCACATAACATCCTAGGAGTAACCTGCAAAATTGTGAGCGATTTAATACTAATCCAATCTATTAAAAATTCTTCACCACAATCCTCCGCATCTACCTCCATGCAGTACTCATTCCTGTTTTTCATCAAATGATGTAAGATTTCTATAGGATTTAGTTAAGGTCAACGAAACAACAAAAAATTATCAACGGGCCCAATTTTCAAACTAAACTCAGGAAGTACAGAGACGTGATTAAATCCAGAAACCACAGATATCAGAAGAAACTAAGAATGGAAGGATACTCAGGTCAACAATTGCAGCCGAGTTATCTGAGTTGGAAACGAAAACATATTCCTTGCCCTGTAAACGAGAAAAGTGAGAAAAAAGGGAATAAGCAAACAAAAAGGAAAAAGTAAGAGGAATGTACTAACGCTGATAGAGATAAAAGAAAACCTGTGAGAGCAAAGCATCAAGTTTACGGCTGTTCATCAAGGATGGGTATACATCACCATGACCCGGGGGATACCTGTGTAGAGCATTTGAGACGGGAGAAAGGCCACATCAAAGGTTTCCCATTAAAAGTTTATGACAAAGAATTCAATCGAGATAGTAGAATTCTGTCTATTAAAAAGTATAAAAAGCACAAAAGAATGAAGAGATAGCGATTAGTCAGAAATTGTTGTCGAAAGAATTAAAAGTCAAGTTCAACTGTTATATCTATTAAGGCCAGATATTGGTGGCAAATAACTTCATGCATCAATTTTAATTTGCTCAAGCCAGCATGCATTGTTCCCACATCCAGGTTTTACAAAGTCGTAAAAGGTGGAATTCCAAAGGACTAATGACTTAGACACAGCGAACTGAAAGACCTACAATGACAGTCTCTTTTTTCAAATGACCTGTCTTGAAGCAAAATCATTTTGATGCAAAAATGACCCCAGAAATTTAAAGAAGAAAGCATCACGATCATGAAAACTGAAGTCCTTATGCTTGATATTTAACCAAAATTTTACCATCCATCGCTTCCAGTCTGTCCTTTGCAGGGCAGAGGCATAAAATCATCAACATCTAAGCAGGGATACCGGCTCTGTATATAATTCAATCAAGACGGTCAAGATAAAAATGACTTAGTCAATTCTAGAATAAACTCATAAGCAGATCTAAGCAGCTAACCAACAGTTTGCATCACAAACCTGATTAAAACTAGTAAGATCAACATTTAAGTTGGAATGTCTTTCCAGAATCTACAACAAGGGGAATGTGTCAATTACTGATCAAAATAACTAAACTATCAACAAAGAGGTAGGGTGAAAGCCATTCACCTTCGACGTACAATCCTGGGTGTTAAACGAGCTCATGAGAAGCAGGGGAACATTGCAGCCATATCTAGCGTTAAGATCCTATATGAACAGCAGGAAGATGTGATCAGAAGAAATAGAGCTAAGGAAACACACGCACCACATGGAAAACTTAAGAATATTACCCGGATTTGGTAAACTATAGGGTCAAGAAATGTCAATCCATTGCGTACTTCCATGATAGATCTACAACGCAATAGAAACATCAAATATTAACACAGGCAGCTTATAAAACATATACAAGGACATTAACAGCTCTCTAAGTAGACATGGTAAAAGTTCCAAGGAAGCTACAATTACAGCCTTACTACAACTAAATAAGATCAACGAAGCACCAAGCAGATCAAACAGACACATCGGTGAGATCGTGAATCTCAGAACACATCTGATGGTAATAAAATCAAAATGCAAATAGCGATATCATGAGGCATACATGGGACCAGCAGAATCCTTTATTGTTGTCGAACCACCATTGAGCTTCAGTACGACGAGTCTGTCCAAAAGAAACTTGGCCTCCACTGCACAATTTTAGGAATCGTGGAAAACAGTTTGCAATTTCATGCAACGTGGAAGAGAGGAATCATGGAAAACGGTTAATACTCTCAGGAGCCGGCTCCAAACTATCGTAAGGGACGACGGTGGGCGCCTGGATCTTGCTCCACTCAACATGTTGAGCTTTTCCGCTGAAAATGCAACAAAGCAAAGCTAAGAAACCAAACTGTAAATGTACCATCAGCAAACCCCCTCCTACTCACCTGAGATAGCGGGACGCGATGTCGATGAACCCTTTCTTCTCGCTCTCGCTGTGAAACAAAATAAAAAACGAAGGCAGAGATCATGCTTCTAACACGCGCACAGGACCAGAAACTGATTCATTTGATTGGAGTTCAATGGCCTGCGACGGCCGATTTGAGGCGGGAGACACAGAGGGGAGAGGGAAACCTGATCAGACGGAGGCCTGCGACGGCCGATGTGAGGCGGGAGAGCTCCTGCTTATCATCGGGAGCGACCGCCATTGCGACTTCACAAGAAGCTTCGAGATTGCTGTTGAGAGCAGGAAGCAGAGCAGAAGAAAGAAATGATCGTCTCCAACGGACTCGGGCGGGGAGTAGTACACCCTTTTTGTTTTTGTTTTTATTTATCTTATTTCGAAAATCCCGCGCCCTTGTCTCTTTTAGATAAAGAGGGAAACTTTTCACTCCCTCTTTTCCGTCGGAAGAAAAAATATGATGGACACGTGGCCATAATGGGCCCACTTTTCAAACCTTTTTCTCTCTTCTTAGTTGTTCATCTCTCTTTCGTTGCTCTCTCTCCTCTCGCCATTTTCTTCCTTTCCTTTTTGCCTCTTGAGGTGCCACGGACTACGTTTCGTGGATTGAGCGTCACCGGCCAGCCATGGACGGCCCGCTCACTAGCACGCCGACGCGGTGGCCACCGCCATCAAGGCGGCCTACGCTAAGCTTCAGTTGGCCTGGAGCCCGTACAACAGTGAGGAGATTCAGCAGGCGGACCAAGCCGTCGTCGACGAGCTGAAGCAAATTTCGGAGCGCGAGGTGGAGATGGAGGACCTACGCGATCACGGTGAAAAAGATGGAGGCCGAGGTGGTGCGCAAGGATTCAGAGATCTCCGCGGTCGGCAATGAGGCCCGTCAAAGAGCTTTGGAGAGGAACGACGCTCTCGGCTGTGGGGGGGCTCGTTGAAGCGATGGTCTCGGTCCCGACTTTCTTGGCCCGGCCGGTCTTAGACGACCTGAGCTTGGATTTGCGTCGTGCGCTCTCGAGCTGCGATTCCTTGAGCAAGCCGGTGGCTTTCTCGTGAGAAGAGGCCACCCTCGACCCGACGGGCCTCAAGCTATTGATGCTCATCTCCGAGAACAGGTCATCGGCATGCTGGTGAGCGGGTCATCCATGGCTGCTCGGTGACCCTGCAATCTACGAAGCGTCGTCCATGGCGCCTCGAAAGGCAAAAAGAAAACGAAGAAAATGGTGAGAGGAGAGAGAGTAACAAAGGAGAGAAAAAGGCCTGAAAAGGGGGCCAATATGGTCACGTGTGTATCAGTGGATGGTGCAATGCACATCTTGCGTGGAGTGTTGAATTGAATGCACCTATATTTTCTCAAGCTCTAAAACCCTTAATAATGGAAATAAATACGCATGATCCAACTGATATTTGTCCCGAAAAAAATAAATAGGAATCGAATCTCTCTACGCATGTCATGTCGTGCTTTCCAACCGTTTGACCAATTTCCATGAGAATCTCTTGCATCCATTTCCGTGCTAACGAAACTGGCAAAGTTGACATTTTGTGGTGGTTGTTTCAGTCTTCCTTGTTTATTTCGTGGGCTTGTTTGTTTGTTCAGAATGGAGCTATGAGAATGCTAATGATGGGGATGATCATCGAGGCCACAAGCTTGAAGACTTCTTGGTCTGTTGCTACTCGGGCTCTCCTCATGGCAATGATGATCCCGGCCCAAAATCAGAACCACCAAGCCACAAGCTCAGCTTGTGCGGGGATCGATGCGAACGTAGCTCCGAGCTGCTTTAACAACGGCAACCATCCTGATCATAAACATCAATGTTACATTGAGAACTCGCAAGCCCTTATAGTTCCATCTGCTCACCATAACAGCAACGGCCGCAGATGTGATGTCGGTGATCGCATGTACCACCACCAAGAACATGTCCCGTTTGATGGTGGTGCGAGTGCAACAACTTGTTCAGTTTCTGGGTTCAAGTGGTGGTTGCATTAAGCGAACGGCACTACTACGAGTAGTAGTGGCAGTCTCTCCCTCACAACGATGAGCCCTAGCGCACAAAGTGACAACAACAATGTGGGTGTTGACGCACCGATTTCTCAGGCACCACCAGTTGGTGACGGTAGCATCGCCAAGAGGCCATCATCTGCGAGCAACAACAACAGCAAGTGCGTCGCCGTTCCTCGTAAGTCTTATTGACACTTTTGGGCAAAGGACGTCTCAGTATCGAGGTGTAACTCGGTAAGCTACAAATGTTTTAAGGAAAGTAGTCTTTTTCTGTTTTTAGTAATGCCGATGCCAATTTTGCTCTTTCTTCCGCGATAATATTAACTTTTACAATTGCCTTTTAGTTTATTTGCTCTATGCATCTGCATTTTGCATTCCAGTTATTGAATTAATCGAAGACTGGGGTTTTGTTTTTCCGTTTTTGGATTTGTGTAAATGTTTATGCAGACATAGGTGGACGGGGAGATATGAGGCTCACCTGTGGGAAAACAGTTGCAGGAAAGAAGGGCAAACCAGAAAAGGGGTGGCAAAGTTAGAGAAAAATTAATAGGAGTAATCATTTCACATTCTTATTATTCTTTTCTTTCCCAAGGTTTCTGCATCTTGAAGAATTTTCTTATGATGATGGCGTTATTAGTGTATTTTTCTTGACCGTGCTTTGCTTGGGGCGGTTCTCACCGAACGCACTTGGTAGTGTATCTAGTTAAATGCTCCGACCCATTGCTCTTATTTTTATGCTTGTCTTTTGTATATAGAGAAAATTACTAAGATATGTTTTTTCTAAAGGATGATATGACGATTGCCATTGATAATTCATACAAAACATGGGTATTATTACCTCTTGAACCATGGTCAATTGTCGTCTTCTTTGTAAAGAGTTTTAGTAAAATACGATTGATGTGCACTTTGATTTCTTATTAGTATTTCATTGATTATGAGGATATGTGGATGTTAATCAGGTGGGTATGATAAGGAAGAAAAGGCAGCGAGCGCTTATGATTTGGCTGCACTGAAGTAATGGGTCCAACTACCCACATAATCTTACCGGCCGGTTTTTATTGAGTAATCCCTAGGAAAGTACTCCTCTGTATCTGAAAAACAAATAAAAGCAAAAGGTGTTTATTTGCATTAACTATTCTCATTTTGTGAATTGCTCGGTTGAGCACTTACTAGAAGGAGCTTGAGGAAATGAAGAACATAACCAGGCAAGACTTTGTTGCCCACTTAAGAAGGTAATAATAGGTTTAGGTTAATCTTACTTTGGCCAAAATAATTAGAAAGATGATTGACAAGTGTGCGTTTATATATAATATTTGTAGTTATTTATTTTAACAGGAAAAGCAGTGGATTTTCAAGAAAAGCATCTGTATACAGAGGAATGACTGGGTTTGGCGGCAGGATTTGATGAAGTGCACGTTATTTACTGCACTTTTCGGGGTGTTCATTTGTTTCATTTCTTTTCTTTTCTTCTGTTTTATAAGTTATCTTTTGCAATAATAGGCAAAACACAAAGGGTGCAATTTTCCATATGACATAAATCAATTGGTGCCATTATTGAAGAGGGTCTCCTCCATCTATCGAGCAATCTTTCTTTCTTTTCTCCTTTCTTCTTATCTGTCAAAAGCTGTCTTTCTTGATTGCCAGACACCACCAACATGGACGGTGGCAAGCTAGAATCGGAAGAGTTGCTGGTAACAAGGGCTTGAACCTCAGCACATTCAGTTGAATTCCCACCTTCCTTCCTGATTTTCTTATCTCAACGTGGAATTCTTGTCGAAAAAGCATATAAAGTTACTTGTATGTTCTTTTGATGTTTAGGTTTTTCTTGATGCCAACTAGTGATAAATGCTCTTTGACGAACGTGGTCTTTGCATGTTTAGTTATCTTTTCTAGGAATATATGAAATTATCGCACTCTAATCGCTTTCGATGTTTGGACTGAAAAGGAGATGTAGGTTGCCCTATATGAAATTTGTTTAACAAGTATTCACGAGATGACCGTTAACAGAGACTATCTATACCTACCTACTCAAGAATTAGGAAGTATTATTTGGCTCTATTCATCTCAAGTTTTAACTGTATCAGATAATCAATATGTTAGTTACTACTGGATTTTATATCATGTACATTTTCAATCCGTTTATTCAATTGTTTGTGCTTGGATGCCGAATATGTTCAAGCATGACGAGGATCCAACATGTCGAAAATATGTATGCCTATCCTTTTGATTGAAGATTTTGTATCATACCTAGTACAATCATCCTCAATTATTTACAAGGCGCTTTCTTCTTTGTTTAATTTAGGTACCAAAGAGGACGCCGAAGAAGCATATGACATCGCAGCCATCATATTTAGGGGAACGAATGCGGTCAAAAACTTCGATATAAGCCTTTATGACATGAAGAGAATTTGCTCGAGCTCCACTCTGATAGCAAGTGATCTTGCTAAACGCTCCCCAAAAGAGGCTACACCGGCCCATCTCTATCACAACTACAACTCGTGCGCCACCTCGTTGTCTCTGCAAGAGCTTCTTGCGATGACCAATGGCGAGACGTCAGAGGATTTTACCAACATGGTGTGGAGCTCCAACATGCCCGAACGTCAAGATCCTCCGACAAACGCAAACACTACCAATGGCGACGCCTTGATCATGGGCTTGAGCTATCATCAAGAATCGTTGAGTGTAGTGGCAAGGCACAAGTGTTCGTACGGAAGCTCCAATGATATTGGATGTGGCTGCGGTGAAGATTACTGTCATGCTTACTTCTCATTGCAGGATCAGAAATACGAAGATGGAAGCAATGGGAGTGATCATAACGGGGCCAATAAGTTGGAAAATTTGAACTTGGTTCATCAAGTTCCAATGTTTGCATCGTGGAATGAGTAAGGGAGGGCTCACGAAAGATTTTAGTACGCAGAAAAAGATTCAAATCAAAAGGACTTGGTGGAAGCCGGAAGGTAGAGAATGTCCAGAAAGGATTTGTTTCTATCAGTAGGTTTGAGTTTAAGATAAAGAATTTCATGCTATCTACATAGCTGCATTCACGTGTCTCATATCAAATATCGAATTTGGCCAACAATATACCTTGACTAGGTGAAATAATAATTTATACCTCGAAATGGACAATGATTGTGAACATGAATCATAAATGTATGCATCCATAGTGGATTCTCGTGTTTGTCCCGACGATCTTTAAATGAATTTCCTCATAACAATGTACGTGCACTTATCGCCATCACAGGATCGATGACAATTTTTACTATTCGTGCATGCACAACGACTACATTTATTGGCTTGTACTTAACTGCAGGAAAAGCTGTGGCCGTTGACCAGATATAACATTTGAAGTGGAGCCGGTATTGCTCGGTCTTTGCTCGCGCTCCTGCTCCTGCGAATTCAAACACATGTAACAAGGATTATTCATGGGATTGAGCGATGGTTTCTGGAAAAAATAACATTTAACATATTGAAAAAATAGGGCATGCTTCGCCGATTAAGGAAAATTTTCCACAAAACTGTTTCATCAAATACAAACATAGGCGCCTGTCGTAACGTGGAGTTCGAGATCGAGAGGAGTGGTAACCGTAAGAGTCAGTGTGTACTGCCGTTGCTGAAGATGTGCCTTTGTTGACACCAAAACATGAGCCTGGCACATGGGTAAGAATAAACTCGTGAATGACACATCGAATAAGGACAATCACGTTCATATCATATTAGCACCGCTACAAGCATGTCGGCTCATCAACAAGCATAGGGATTAACAAATGTCAACCGACATTAGTAATCCTCAATGGCACGTGTCCAGCTATCGAAATACGACGATGGATGGTTGGTAATCGTTGATATGAACATTGACGACGAATAACTATTGAAGGTGCGCTAAAGTGCCATTTTGAAACTCAAAATCGATAAAGTGATTGAAGTCAAAGACACATCTTTAGGAGGAAATTGTTATTGTTTGAAGATACACATCTTTGAAGGGAACGGTTATTCACTTGAAGACACACACTTTAGGAGGAAACGGTTACAATTTGAAAGTAAGATCTTGGGGGTAACTATTGTTACCAAAAGAAGATCACAAACCATCCATTGAAGGGAACCTTGCACAAATAAGCAAATTTACTATCTTTATCTTTATTTTCATGCACTGTACTTTATCTTTCGAAGCTGTGAATTTAGATTCGCATTGTTGATTAAATTCCGGAATTTATCTTTATCATGGGTGCTATGTTGTCAATTCAATTCCTACTTAGTGTCTTTACATTATTGGGTTGTGCCGCCGATTAACTTTTGGCATAGTTTAGTTACGTCTGGTTGTTTTATCGAATATGTACTTATCTGATTATATCGTCGATTAAATTTTGGCACGGTTTGAATCTATACGATTCAATTCGGGTTGAGGTATTGATTCCTTTCACTAGTGCCTGTGATATTTTTCAATTCGGAGTTAGCACATAACCCTAATTTCCTTAAATAAAAATCAAATAACTATTTTTTGTGAAAGATATTTAATTGCGGGAGAAAATCTAGCAAAATACCACTTTTTTGAAACGCCTATAATTATATGTATCACCTTTTCATCGCTTTTCATGATTCATTATAGAAGGGATGGAAGAAGGGGAGTCAACTCACCTCATCCCAAACCCATCTTATCAATTTTTCTTTTTTCTTTTTTTATCATTTTCCAAACCCGTCCGACGGATTTTGATGTAAGATCTCAAACTCGTCTCATTAAAGTTGTCGAGTTCCTGTAAGATACCCAAAACTCTTCATGTTACTATTTTAGTAAACAAATATCTCACAATAAACGCATGATAAATAATGTCAAATTTGCATACACGTCCAATTATTTTAATTTTTTTTGCTAGAATCCAATTATTTAAAACTTATGCATTCTAAATCTCCAAATAGAAAACCTATGGAATAGAAAATAGAAGATTGAAAAAACAAATGAAGATTAATAATCGTAAATATCTAAAATCTAACAATCCCTAAATGAGAAATCAAACTTCCTGTCAAGTAACTCTTTAGGTGTTCACAAAAATTATACAAGCAAGGCTAAGTATTTCAACCAAGTAAGAGTAATTTGGTCAGTGATTTATTGAGTTTATGTTTCAAGTTTACCTGCTAAGTAACTCTGGAAAACATTCCAAACTTCAGTAGGGTTAGAATAATTGTGAACGTTTGTTAGATAACCTAATTAAAGAGTATAAAGAAAATAAGATCATTTTAGTAGTTAAAAAATATCGGGTTCGAGTGCTGGTTGTTTCACCTGGAAGATCCAAAATCCTTTATAGGGTTTTGATAGGTGACCCCAACACCTGTTGATATCCCATTGGGGTTTGGACGGGTCACATGCTCGATTGTACCCGTCTCGCTTCCATCCCTACTTGGAATTTACGAATTCAATTTTTCTTTTAAGATATGCATTTTAAACTTTGTCACCGCTTTTCTGGTTTCTTGTCCCATGCTGCCCGTGGTTCCTTCTTTCGTTATTATCTTGGATGAAAGGACGTGATAAATTCTCAAAAGTATTTAACTCTTCCTTTCCGTTCAAAACTTGAAAATTCTTTTCCTCTTTATCTGAGAAAAAAGAAAATCGGAAAATAGGCGACTCCCTTTGCGTGGAATAACAAGTAACAAAGAGAATCTTAAAAGGGGAAAATTACCAAAACAGTCATAAACATATTACAATTGTGTCAATTCAGTCATAAATATTTTTTTGTGCTAATTTCTCGAAATCGGTTCTTAGTGGGCAATTCCTGGTTCCATGTTGGGAACCGCTCGCCTAGATCATGCTCACCCCTAATTAGCGCCAATCATGTCACATAGGACAACAGGCGTCCATGTTAGCAATTTTCAATCTAAATCGACCGAATAAACTGAATTGTTACCAATATAAAAAGGTTTAAATTGGTCTAATTGAAATGTTTGGGACTAAATAGGTACCAATGCAATAGGTATAGAACTTTTTTGGTACTTTTCCCCGAATAAATATGATTTGGCTCTTTGTCAACCTTAAATTAAAAAGAAAATTAAAGAACAAGAAAAATAAAAAAAAGATCACAGCTGTTTTATAAATTTTTCCTATCTCTACATGCTAAAAAGAAACCCTTGTGGAAGTCTTTTGCAAGAGCGATGTGCAACATCGAGCCCCCGATTTATTCTAGGAAAGTTGTTGGCATCAGGTGAAAGCGTAATCGAGTACATGGCCCAACATCAGATCTGGTAGATGATATTGTCCGAGACGATTCATTAACTTCACAACAACTTCATGTTTTGATGAGTAAACTTTCTTGTATCGGAACTCCAAACGGATTGAAAGAGGCGTGACGATGCTGTACCGTGTTTCATGCTTAGTTTGTTAGTTCGAGTATCTTTGTGATGCTTGTCAATCTGCATTTCCATGATCTCAAGGAATTGGTTCGATTAAGCCTTGATTTAGATGTGACGAGTTTTGTCTTATCTAAACACAATGTGCTCCACTTAGAGTAATGTTAATCAGGACTCTGGCCGCCATCCTTGCGGGCGGAGCCCCATTCTATGCACATAGTTTGGCATTTTATGTGCTTTTATATGATTTTATCGATCTACAAGATTTGGATACCATGTTTTGATATAGTATGGTTTGGACGGTAGTTGCACATTTGTCATGACATAACATCACAAACCTATTCAAATATTTTTGTTTGCATGTAATGGCTAAGACTCCATTTATAGAGTGGACCACCCAAATTGGACTGGTACATATATTTTTTAGTTTTTATGTTTTCATTCAAAACCCTAATCCTCAATTTCAGCTCTCTCTCATGCTCCTCACTCCTCGAACCTCAATCCTCTCCTCAAGAGTGACGACGCTTGTCGCTATTCTCTTTTGATTGCCGATTATTGTGTCTACACCTTAATCGCTGTCAATCATCTTTGGAAGCCATCTTCACTACCATGGGTTGTGGCTCTGTTGCTCGGCTACCTTCAGAGGAGAGTATGAGCCGTGAGCCTATTCCGAAGATTTGAACTCACATAATCACTTCGGAGAACCTCCCTACACGCTTCCAGGGTTGTTAATAATCTCTGTCGTCATTTCTCGCCATCTCCGAGCAACACCTCCCCTCTCATGTTCTTCTCTATTGGATTTGTCTTAGAGGGCATACGTTGATCATATTTTGGAAAGATTCATTATGCATCACTATAAGCCAAGAGTTGCTCTTGTCATCAAGGGTAATCTACTAAGTCTGTCACAATGTCCTCGTTCGGATATTGAGAAAGCCCAAATGAATGATGTATCTTATGTTAGTGCACTTGGAAATATTATGTATGCTCACATTTGCACTAGATTAGATATTGTTTTTGCAATAGGATTTATAGGCAAATATCAGTGAAATCCAGGACATAATCACTCGGTTGCTATCAAGAAGGTTTTAATGTACTTAAAGAGGACTAGAGACTATATGCTGATTTACAAACATGTTTAGGACCTGCAGTTAGTAGGGTATTCAGATTCAGATTTTTCTGATTGTCAAGATGACATGATGTTGACAACAGGATACATCTTTATGTTAGCAACGGAAGCAATATCATGAAAAAGTAAGAACCAAAAATCTATATTATTCTCTACCATGCAAGTGGAGTTTATAGCATTTTTTTTCGATAGCTACTTACGCTATTTGGCTCCGAAATCTCATTAGGGAGTTGGCCGTATTTAATCTTGTGAATAGGCCCATACAATTGTATTTTGACAATAACTATGCGATGTTATTTATCAACAACAATAGAGGTATCAAGGGTCTAAACATATGGTGGTCAAGTTTTTACCATAAAGGAAATAGTTCAGAATAGTGACATTGCAGTAGAACATATTTCCACAAATGATATGGTTGGAGATCTATTAACTAAAGATCTAAACATATGGTGGTCGAATTTTTTATCATTGGATGCTATTGTTTAGTGGGAGTTGTTTTGGTTTTACTCTAATAAAGTTTACGTATGTGTTTGTTACATTTACTAACATTTTGATACGTATGAATTCTTTTGCATTCAATAAAGTACTCATGAATTTATTTTTATCATGTTAAATAAATATATCTAGTAAAAGTCTCCAAGTATTGCGTAAACCTTGAGTAAATGCTAGGGAGATTTAGTTATTAGCCTTATATTAGCTTTGAGGATATGTCTTATTACATATAAAGTAAAGTTAACTATAAGGATAAGACATATGTAGGTTTATTGGAACCATAAATATATTCTCTAGTGAAACATAAAGTTTTGTGACACTTAAAGAAAAAGAATGTGGACTAACAAAAGGAATGACACACAAGGTATTATTCTTTTTGAAGTGTTTTTAAATTGCCACACTACCATATTGAATCCATATCAATAGAGTTAAGAGCACTCATGACCATGTAAGACTCTATGTGTGTACATACAATTACTGCCATGATTCGGTGCTTAAGACTTAATGGGATCGGATTGACGGTTAAGAATAATCTCTAGACCAACATAAATGTGCACACATACAATACAATTTATTATAGCCCAAGTGGGAGAAAATAAGAGTTTTTCTAATAGGGATTAAATTAATTGAGATTGTAATTTATCATTTTACGGGGTTGGTCTAATAAGGTAAGATATAAAGATTCTTAATTAGTCTAATATAGGACTGGCTAGTATGGACTGAGTAAAGCCCGGCCTGTGATGAGAGGACCTGTGATTAAAAACTCTATAAATAGTGCCCAAATCTCTCATCTAACCTGGATAGACACGCGATATCCTCGTATAAGGAGCAGTTACGTGAGGGATAACCTTATTCAGCCAGTGATATAAAATGTAATTGACTCAAACAAGTAAGAGGATCGTTGATATTCCACGTCAAGAACATTTGATCAAAATACGGGTGCGTTACCTCATTTTGTATTTGTTTCTCTTGTTCATGTGCTTGGTCGGTTGGAATTACCATGAGCGCATGAACTTTCTACCTAAAGAACCTTCGAAGACCACAGAGTTGGCATTGATTACTGAAGCACTACAAAGGGATCTCGATCGGCTCTGACAGCTCCAGGATCTCTCATGTTCTGTTCTTAGTGTTTTAGGTGGTAGTTGGAGAAGTTGGGTGATTGCCCAAAGGTTTTAGCTTCCATGACAGATTTTGGAGGCACCTAAGAATTCTATATGTCAATTTCAGCATTTACTTTGCTGTTGTTTCTGCAATTTCTTAGAGCAATAGCTTCCGGGTTTGTTCTTAAGTCGTGGAATTGCGGTGCCGATCAAATAGCATATTCAAGTTATATAGGTCGTGAATTATTTTTCGTAAACGGGCGTGTAGTGGACAAATTTTTGTTCTGTGAGGCCCTTAAGATCTACAGAGCGAACAGATGGGACTTCGAGGAATACCGGGAGTCAATGTGAACTCAACCTTCCACAATGTACTGCTTATAACTCACATGGTGTATAATTTCATTGTTTACAGGCTTCATTTTTGGAGGTCTATTGAGTGCCGAAGCTTTATACTTAAAATGTCCACAATCACACCAAACCTTTTCTTTTGGCAGCACGTTTGCATGTTAACGAAGGGAGAAAGCTTTTGCAGAAAGGGATGATGGACAAATCTGCAGTGGATCATAAGAGTAAGTGGACAGAGGATAGCATTGACAATGATGATAAATATCTATCAACCTCCAAAATTATTGGCATGGTAGTACCGGGAACTTTTGCCGTCCGTTGCGTTTCACTTTGTGCATGATCATATGGGAAAAGGAAGGCAACTGCTCACACAATGCTTTCAAAGGACCTGAGTTCAAGTACATTACATCATCACTGGTACGTGGACCAAAAGTTATTGACTTTGGCATGGTTTGTTTGTTTCTCTTTTAGTTTTAAAGTGCGATCGAAAAATATTCTGTTTTCGAAAATAATTTCTTTTTAGAAATAATTTTTTTTATTCTGTTTTCGGAAATAATTTCTATACATTTGAAGGCGTTTGGTAATGACCCAAAATTCCTTTTTATTAATAATATTTTGAATTTTTTAATATTTCTTTCTCTCTTTTTTTCATTTATTTTTTTCTTCTTCTCCTGCCTTAGCCCATGGCTGACAACCGGCCACAAGCCAGGGTCGACGAGGGTTGCCCTCGCCCAAGCCGTGAGGGTCCAACCCTTGCCCTCACCTGTGGCTGGCAAGTAGGCGAGGGCCGTGACACCTTTGCCGGCCCTAGCTTGAGGCCAGTAGCTGGATATCGGCCACTGGTCAGGAAAGAAGAAAAAAAAATTCTCTTCTATTTCTGATTCTTGTTTCCAGAATCAAGAATCAACTTTTTTTTTATTCATGATTTTGTTTCACAATTGATTCTGGGAACAAATTTGTGCCCGGGAACAAAAAATTTATCAAATAGATTTTTGTTTTTTTTTTATTTTTGGGAATAAAAGAATAAAATTAGGCACTGTTTGGCCGATTACCAAACAAGTTGTTAGTTTCTAACACATCTTTCCTCTCAGTGGATTCAATTTCCTCCTTCAACAGGAACTCTGTTTCAGAAAAGGTTTATTCCCATGAAAAGTTCCTGGGCAGTCCAGCTCGGGTGCCCCCTGGTCTAATGAGGGTTCCACAGAGTCCTAGATTTTCATTGTACCCATCTCCAACACTCAATCGACTTGGATCGCTGCATCTCAATTTCAATCAGGTCACTAAAGCAACAAACAATTTTTCACCTTCATTCCGAATAGGGAAAGGAGGCATGGGGACTGTCTACAGGGCACAACTAGATGATGGTCAGATGGTTGCTATAAAAAGAGCAAAGAGGGTGAGTGATTTTTTCCTGTAACAAACATAGCCTCTCCTGCATAATTATCGCCAGTGTGAAATTTGATGAGTCATGAGCATAGGCCAATAAGAATTAGTAGCAAATTACATGCTTTAAGTTCCTGTGGGGTACCGTGCTCTAGATCTTGGACATTACGAATTGCAGGTAAACCAACAAGTATGCACTCACCACACGTGTTGGTGACGCTGTGAAATTATATCATCTCATCTTTCAGTATAAACCATTCAACACAAACGAAAGGATCATTCCGCCTAGTCAAAAGAAAGAAAAAGATCATTCTGGGGCAGAGCAATTTAGAGCAGCCTTAATTTTCTGAACAGTTGCGCTAATGAGAGTGTTCACGGTCGCCACGGATTCCACATTGAGCTGGTCCGGACCTGAGGAACTGGAAACCAATATCTGGAATGCCACGGTGAGAAGTGTACCTACCGGCTTGCTGGGGCTTGTGCTGGTGGAAGGTCTTGATCCCGGATTGGCCCGGCCATCGCTGGAGATCGTGAAGCCGGATGGAAGAATTTGTACAGTCGAAGTGTCCTCTCCACTCAACGTGATGGTGATCGCTGTTGAATCGATCGGGGCATAAACCACCATGCACGTCAAAGGGTCTATGCAACTCTCTTGAAGCATCAACATGTTCTCGGCATGCAGAGAAGTCTGTTTGACAAGAAATGGTTGGTACTTGAGTCCAAAAGTACCTTATTCGAGTTAATGAATTGCCATGAAAATGTGATCACCGTATGCCAATGGATACGTAACGGGCAATGCATGCAGCTAAATTTTCATGTATTTAGCATGATGTTACTCCGACCCTGTAATGGTGACCAATGTGCATGCACAACGACAAATGCACGAGAATCGATGCGGAAAGATGATGACTCCGTTACTTCATAAAAAGTAAATGTGGAATTTCGATAACTATATGTTCGAGAAACCATGCTTGTCTCATGAATTGTACCGTGACTATCCAAGTTGACACATATTATTTATTTGCGAATCCAGGTATAGAAGATTTCTAGGAAATCCTGTGGACTGCTAACGGCGAGAAATTCTGGCCAAATTGATTACGTGGCCTTTATAATTAATTTGTTAATATGACTTGGCAATTTTTTTTAAAAGTATAGTCCATGTGGACTACAACAACCGCGCGGCACAGCCTATGTGGCTCGGACGTCCAAATCAACGTCACACAGCATGCTTTCCATTCCTAGCTCACCAGAACCAGGAAGCAGAAGTTGAAGAGAGAGAGAGAGATGACGGCGGCGACCACCATCACTGACAACGGAACCTCTAGCGAGGGCTTGAAGATCGTGTGGAACTAGCCCTAACAAAGGTTCAAGATGGAGTACAGGAAGGCTGGGCTTGGCTTCCCATACATTCATCCCTTGAAGCAAGGCGCGGTACTGGCTTTCCACCTCTGCGTCTCCGCATTCCAACACGCCAAGACCGACTCCATGCCTATTATCCTTGCTTGCTCTCACGTCTCGGTCTGTTTGAAATCCTTTGTCCACTTCCTCTGTTCTTGATTTATCTCCTTGCCATGCCCACTAGGTGTTTGAGGAAATTACTCTGATGATGGAGCTGGGTTTTTTTATTTCTTCAGTGTTGCTTAGTTATTAGAAGAATGAAGCAATTCAATGTTCTAGAACACAACGGGGATTTCACCGAGGAAGACGAAGAAAAGAGCGACAAGGAATGTGGGGGAGATGATTGTTGAAGAGCTCAATGGGAAGAAGGTTGAACTACAACTGCCCACCTTCCCCTTCTCAATTTCGCAGAGATCACCTTTCGGCGATAGGTGCGCCTTCGTCGCGCCACGGCAATACACATTCTCTGCTAATTATTGAAAGCCACAAGAGAAAAATCCAAAGTCTTCTACGAAACAACAATCGAATCGTAGTCACAAACAAATAGCAGCATACTCATTTCAAATTAGACGTAGAGAGAAAGAAACAGAGGGAGGGTGAGAGAGAGAGATTGGGTGATCGGGTAAGACACGGAGACGGCCAATCCAATGGCCAGCTTAGGGTTTGAAATTGGGATTCTTTTTTAATTTGACGAGTTAAGGTTCTTATTTGGGGGAAAGCTATTAGACGACATTGTTTTATGTTTTAGATGCTGATTGAACTCTTTGGCGAGTCACATCGGCTTAAGAAATTAATAAAAAAAGAGTCACGTTGAATTTCCCGCCAAAAGATCGGAGTTGGCATTGAAATGAGCATTTTTCAAAAAAATTGACACTTAAATGATCTAGAAAAAACTTTTGGCACCAAAGTGAGCGCTCTACGTAATTTTTGGCACTTTCAATATCATTCTCCTTACTTTATTATGTAAATTATTTATATTTTTCATATTTTCGCGTCATTTTATGATAAGTAAGTTAATCGTTGTACAATTTGAAAAACTCTTTAAATCAATGATTTCAAAGTTCATAATTTCAATGTTTCATAAATTAACAAATTTTCATTGCTGACAAAGTAGCCGATTGACCATTGGACAGATCTTTCCAAGTTGTTGTACTTATTGTCAAATTTTCTTAATTCAAGGTATATTGTCACATCAAGAGGACATCGTCGCACTACCAAATTGAAGGAATGGCTCCCTACAGAGAGGATGCTCGGATTACGCACCTTCAATCCCAAATGAATGACTTGCGTGACATGCTATTATTCTGCACGATGGCTTGCACCAACTCATTGTGGTTCCACCTCCCCCTCTTGGATGGGAGATGATTCGAATGGAGCCCATCAGCGTCAACTCGAAAGGCAAGGTTGTGATAGCAGGTAACTCTTTTAAATTCCCTGATCCAATGAAATTGAACACCTTGCGCCCCAAGTAAATCTATAGCAAATCTTTTCAATGTACCTTTTATTAAGTATTGAGTTCCCAATCTTGGGAGTGCACTTCCTTGGAGAATAAGTTATTCTCCTCACCTTTTTCCGTGGTTATTCAATGTTCCTATCTGTGCTTTTTTCCTTCTTGTAGTTTAGTCAATACACTACTACACATTTTAGAAATTTTTTTATCTCGATGTGTGAATGACTGGGTGAGAATATCTTTTCTTTTGCCTAACCAAGAAAAAACCTATCTTACATGAATTTAAAATTGAGAGAGAGAGAGAGAGAGAGAGAGAGAGAGAGAGAGAGAGAGAGAGAGAGAGAGAGAGAGAGAGAGAGAGAGATGTATGATGAGGATGTGTTTTGAGTGACAATAAGTTGATAAAAGGCGATCGCAGTAAAGACAAAGTTTTTTTTGGTAAGGCAGTAAAGATAAAGTTCATCACCAATGGCTAAAAGAATACCACCAGCTAAGGATAAAGGATTTCAAGATGGATAAAGTTCATCATCGAGACCTAAAGGAACATCACCAGTAAAAAATAAAGAACTTTTGGTTCACCACCAAATAAATTAGATTAAGAACCCAAGATAGAAACTCATTCCCTTGATGAAAATTTTATATATTCATCAAATTACCAAGTCTTGTTCGTACAAAATGAGATTGCACCTTTATTTAAAGAGGGACTCTAATTAAGCAAAAAAAAATATGACTCTATGAATTCTAAAAAACCACAACAATTTTATGAATCGTTATATATTTATGATTCTTCAAACTGACAACACACTTAAAATTGACTTGTAACCGACATTACCATTAAGATGCATAATAAGTAGGATTACATGCATTTAACTAGGACTAGATGCAAATAATTTAAATTAGACTCTCCAAATTCTTCCGCCAGCCTTGGAAGCGGAAAAACCACTTTAGAAGATCAACCAACATTAAGGAAATCGATCAGAGCAACCTCTAATTACTAGATAATCAATTAGGAGTCTCGAAGTTGACAATAAACTTGTAAATTGGTATCTTGATAATCGATTGGCAACCATGAAATTGATAACAAGTCCACTGAATCAACAACTCCTTTATAGAATCAACATCTTTGACCTTGAACCCATCGAATCAAACTGTAGCCTAAATTGGCCTTTACTTGAAGGAGTAAGGACCGGTCTTAGTCAATGGCTGAGACCTAAGTTGAGCTTGAGAGTTGTTCGATAAAATAAGATGCTCCCGCATGACGGAGTGAGTTGGTTTGTCATTCAATTACTCTAAAGCTTCATAGGCCTTGCATTTTCGTGTTTAGTTACCAAATTATTGATATTAAATGGCAAAACACGCACGGGAATTGCAAATCGAATTTAAAACCGCGCGCGACGAAGAAAAAGAGCGATAGAAGATCCGACAATAGTGTTATCATGCAACTGGGCATTTTCAGAACTTTGGGTACTAAAAACAAGCCGATTCAGAAGGCTTACCGGGGAATCAAATCTAATTAAAAAGGGAGACTGGATTTTGTAAACGCTTATCCTTCAAACAAGTTCTAACATGATCCGTTTCACGCTCTAGCTTTAGGACCAAATAGTTTTGATCACACTGGAGAGAATTTTTATCGTAAACTACCACGTCACCAGCCCATATGGTGTGCGTGAGCCTACTCAGCTCCACTCAAAGGGCGACACGTGCCTTTGACATGAACCGGTTGGAAAATAAAAAATTAAAATTGGTGGCTTTCTTTTCTCACTCCAATAGGTCGCCTCCACCTCCGCCGTCGCTTCCGCAGCTCCGTTGGCGGCTATGATTCATCAGCTGACTCCTCTCTCTCTCTCTCTCACGCACCCACACATGCATGCACGCATGATCACGTTGACATGCCATAGATGGTGCCAGACACCCCGGCTATTTCTGACGCAGCAATCGAGCACAAGGTCCACGCTTCGTCGATTTCTTGGGGAACCCTAGTGACGTCTACCATCGCAGCACCTTCTCTCTGCGCCTTGGCAACTTCTGGGCCTCCATCCGATTGCATCCCTCCAAAGAGCTCGTCATCACACCTCACCCCATCCGTGATCTTGTCCCCTTTAATTCTCTCAATCATCTGGTAAGGTTCTGCCCGCAAGAGGAAGCGTATGTATATGTTGTATTCTGTGTCTTTAGAATTGATCGTAGCAAATGGCGTGCGCTTGTGATGATTGTTTGCATCTTACTGTTCTTCGTGTTGAGCTCCATTAGTACGCAAGCTCGAGCTCGAGTTGTATCTGACCTTTATTCATTGACTATCGAGGTACGGTGAGACAAGGAGGGGGGGGAGGTTAAGATGTAAGGTACCAATGAGAGAATCAGTCCAGCGATTGAGTCTATGATCCGTTTCGTGTAATGTCTTATTCTTCTTGCGTATAGGATTTTTGTGGTTTGCATGTAAGGATGGAGGATCATTTGGTGGGTGTAGCTGAGTGATAGATGAAATCATTATCGAGAGTTTGTCGG
Source organism: Syzygium aqueum (assembly GCA_031216185.1). Taxonomy (NCBI): domain Eukaryota; kingdom Viridiplantae; phylum Streptophyta; class Magnoliopsida; order Myrtales; family Myrtaceae; genus Syzygium; species Syzygium aqueum. Next base: position 40,738,841 of record CM062236.1, read on the forward strand.
TGTGTATGAGTAGAGATCTTGTCATGGTTATTGTTATAAAAAAAGTTAATTCCGTTGATATCCAAACATCGGTGTTCATGTTGTCGTCCGTTTTTACGCCGCAGCCGTAGAAGTGCACAGGATATGTGCCGAAGAAGTTCAATTTTCAGTATCGGGAGTTCCCTTGTTGGAATGAGCACAAGGAAGCTGATGCTACTGCCGAAGAGGACAATGAGAATGCTGTTGATAAGAGCGAAATCTGAGTGAAATATATTGAGTCCGAAAATTCTATCTATCATTTTCTTTTCTTTGTGCGAGTTACAATTGTTTCATCTTCAAAAAATTTCTTCCATCAAATCAAGTTGTTGCCGTGTTTCTGACGTTCAACACATATACCGTAAAGAAAAAATATCAGTGCTCAAGGTAGAAGAAGTATGAAATTTTTGGTAGGTATATTACTTTACATGCAGAATGGACTTACGAAATTTTTTTTTCGTTTGCAATGTAAAAAGCACTGTCTTAACTGAGAGTGTATTATATATGTCGCTTCATTGTCATTCTAGTCTCATCTCTGACTTCTCGATGAAAAATCTCGGTTCAAATTAATGTATTCTTTCTTTTCTTGGGCGGGAAAGAACAAAAGAGGATTGACTTTTGGCTGGGTTTTGCACAAATGAAAGAGAGATTGTGCTCTAAAGATGGTTGTCTGAAAAATAAATTATGAATAGGGATGATTGGTTTCAAAATAGGTGGTTTCCATCACAGAATTGGAATTATAGAATCGGGAACCGCTCACTAAAGACCGGTTCCACAAAATGCGAACAGGGAACCACTCACTAATTCTATAGATCCACCTGAGAATCGGACCGTCAGTTCAGTCCGGTTCTCAGGTGGCTCCATGGTACTGGTCTACGATCACTACAAATAGTCAAAGATCAATAAATCAAAAGGCAGAAACTCTTAATACCACAATCCTGAAGCAAACCCATGTCTTTGAGCTACAAAGAAATTACAAGATGATAAGTTAAGGGAGAGAGTTGGTGTATATGTAGCCTGCATTCTCAAGAAGCTCCTCTTTAGCCCATGTCTTTCAAATGAACTTTGAGACTCTAAAGTCCCTTACGCAAATGTAAATAGTGTTTGGCAAATTCTTTGAAGAGATTTGGGGGGAAATGCAATTGCATTTCCAATGCTTTGCATGCTGCTTCCACTCATTCGAGCTCGCAACATAACCCAACATGTACAACTAAACACAACGTATGAACTCCCATATTTCTTCCCTGCTTCATTTCCCCTCCGATACACGTAATTGTAATGACTTGACAAGCTTAGATGCAAGGGAGGCATGACTGCACGAGCCTTCCATGAGGAACTTGAAAGTTGAAGCAATTCCCTGCAAGCTAGATTATCCTACGAGGTATGGGAAATTTGTCACGCGGATACTAGATACCTCTTCTCCGCACTACCTTTTGGGAGCATAGTTGGGTACATTTTAAGAAGGTGGAGCATCTAATCAGAGAGAAATTTGCTAATTTTGGCAATGCGATTTAGGGTTTCTAGCTTCTTGATTGTTGTTGGGATAGCATAAATCTGTTGGCATATGTCACTGAGAATGCTTCCGTCATATTAATTAGGAAAAATTCCAAATAAGAACCCGAAATGCTCTCATTTTCTCAAATAATAGTATGAAGTGGATTTTGTATCAAATAAGTGCCTAAAGTAGCTATGGCAGTTTCAAATAAAAGCCTCACCTCGCCAATCGGCCAAATTTTCTGGCAGACTAAGGGCATTTTGGTCCAAAAATAATTTTAATATAAATTTTAATTAAATTAGATTGAAAATTTGCAAAGTGTTTTTTAAATAAAAACATGGGGAGGGCTGGCTGCCCTCCTCGCCTATGGTTGCGGCCCCATTGCCGGTGGGACGGTAGCCATGGCCAGCGGGGTTGCCGACCATTGCCGGCCAAAGATGAGGGCCAGCGAACCCTCACCAGAGTCGGGAGAGGGCGGCAACTCTCTCCCAGATTTGGGCTAGGGTTGCCGGACCTCGCCCAGGTCTGCGGGAGGGCCACCGGCTAGATCTAGGAGAGGGTCGGCAGCCCTTACTGAGACGTCGGCGACCTCGCCAGCCATCGTCGCTGCCCCACCGGCGATGGGGCGGCCGCCACAAGCAGGAGGGCTGCTGCTGGCCCTCCCCCTTGTCTTTTTTTTCCCTTAAACTTTAGCTTTTTTTTCATTTTTTCATTTTTTTTATGGAAACAAACTCAAAAATGAAAAAAAGAAAGAATAAAATAAAATAAATAAAAATTAAAAGACGAAAATGCCCTTGACTTCGATGAGGTCAGGTCCTTTTTTGAGACTTAGATAGTCACTTCAGATTCTTATTTGAGACAAGATTTACTTCAGACTTTTATTTGAGAAAATGAGGGCATTTCAAATCAATATTTAACACATGGTTCACTTCAGGTTTTTATTTGACAAAGTAAAGCACTTCGGATCATTATTTGAAATTTTCCCTATTAATTATCTCGTTTGCTCCATGCCATATCCTTGGAGTTTTAGACCGGAGTGTGTAATCGCCATGGCCATCACTAATTTGCCTACAAATGTCGTATTCCACTCGATACAAGTCTCAGTGTTTGTCCAAGAGCTGGACGATGATTAGTTCTTTCACTCTATTGTTCACCTCCGCATGTGTTAGTCATTGACTGCTGCTCCCTCAACAATGCAGCTAGGATAAAGAGATCAATTCCTTGAGACTTGCCTGCATCTGCCTTTAGATAGACTTGCTAGATCAAGCTGTGACATTGATCCTGACCATCTGTTAAAATAGTACCATTGAGAAATGCTGGTCTAAGATAAAAACGAATGGCTGGAATAATCATAGTAGGTTGTGGATGGTATCGATCAGCCAACCGAGACAATGTCCAATCAGAAAAAGTCAGTAATAATGCGCCATAGATCTCCAAAACAATAGCCCCAACTATAAGTGACAGAATTATGCCTATATCAACCCTCGAGTAGCTGCGCTTGTCGGCAAGGATTTTCAAAGAAACTAACGCGGAAACAGAGAACAGGAAATTAACGAAAGGGAGAAAGAAACCTTTACTTGGGGAAAATTGTTAAATCAGTTCTAAACTTATTGTACAGCGGTCAATTCAGTCCTAAACCTTTTAAATTCTTGCCAATTGAGTCCTTCCGAGTAATTTTGGCCGGCCAGCGCTGACGTGGCCGTCGGCCGGCGCCGGCCGTCCGGTCAACGCTGACGTAGCAATTTTTAATTATTTTTTAAATTTTTTAATCTTTTTTTCTTTTTTTTTCTCTCCTCGCCATAGCCTGGGTCGCGACGGCGAGGCGAGGTCGACCTCGCCTCGCCCAGCCAGGGGCCGGCGAGGCTCACCCTCGCCGGCGGCCGGCGGGGCGAGCTTCGCCAGGGGCCTCGCTGGCCCTCCCCTCTGGCCGGTCGCCGAACCGGCCAAAGGGGACTAACCAGAAAAAAAAAAACTTGCCTCACCGTCGCCTGGGTCGCGACGGCGAGGCTGACCTCGCCTCGCCCAGCCAGGGGCCAGCGAGGCTCACCCTCACCGGTGGCCGGCAGGGCGAGCTTCGCCAGGGGCCTCGCCGGCCCTCCCCTCTAGCCGGCCGCCGGTCGTTGGACCGGCCAGAGGGGACTAACTAGAAAAAAAAAGAAAAAAAGATTAAAAAATTAAAAAAATAATTAAAAATTACCACGTCAGCGTTGACCGGACGGCCAGCGCCGGCCGGCGGCCACGTCAGTGCCGGCCGGCCAAAATTGCCCGAAAGGACTCAATTGGCAAGAATTTAAAAGGTTTAGGACTGAATTAGCAAAATTAAAAGTTTTAGGACTGAATTGGCCGTCGTACAATAGGTTTAGGACTAATTTGACAATTATCCCCCTTTACTTGAGTGGACTGAAGTTGCTTTTATTTTTTAGACGTCGTATGAGAAGCCTAACTCAGTTTCAACTGGCTTAAGGGCGGCTGCCCCCAACATTTTTCTGATTATTGAGAACCCATCTTGCATCTGCAAGAAGTTCACGGTCACATCAGCTGAGAAGTATGTGAACATAAACAAGTAATAAGCTTCTCGGATGTTGCTTGCCTCAGAACTGAAATAAGCATCTCGTTTAATTTGTCCCGGGGTCTCTTCTTGGATGAATTCACTGTAATGGCAGGATGGATTAAACAGCAAGAGCGAGGCGTTCAAAAATTTTCTTGACTTAGAGGATTTGAGATCCCAAGTCCTTTCCCCATACTTAACAAGTCTTGCTACAAACACTAGAATCGAATAGACGCAAGAATTGACTTTTTAGGACAGAGAGAGCACGTAACCAGCAATCCCAAGCTGGTAAGCTCAGCCATAGGTCATTGTCTTCCAAGAAGTAAGCCGTGACAGTGTCGGTAACAACGAGGTAGAAGAGAAGGAAGAGGGCCCAAAATGCCTGGAGATGGCTCATCGGATGACCACCGGGATTTCTTGTGCTCTCTCCTCGTTGCCCCAAGAGTAGGCCTTAGGAGTCGGTGTCGCGACCCTTCTTTTTCCGTCTTGGGAAAAAAGAGCGGGTTTAGGTGGTATTGCCCAAAAAGGCGGACCGATGGCCCATCGATTTAGGTGCGAACTCTCCCCAAGTTCATACCCCGCGCAACGTTGGATTTTGTTTTGAATTCTCGATAACTTAAGTACTTCTAGGAGTCGCCACTAGCCTATTGGGGTCGGCTAGAAACCAATCAAGACGTGGGAGTGTCGCCTCGATTCTTACGCAACCAGAGGTTCGAGGGCGGGGGACTTGTTTACGCTAACATTTCTATTAGCGCCCTTTCGGTACCTAACTTGAGAGTACATTATCTAAGTGGTCACGCAATCTTGATCACCAATTATAATCCTATAATATCAAAGCCGCTAAGTGTCCTTGCAAATGTTTTTGTGGGATTGCTTTCTTCAATGTCTAGATTAATACTAACCTAATTTAGGAAAGAAATTAACACTCAAATTATCGAAAAACAGAGCAGAGCAGTAAGTACATATCCAAGAAATTGAAATGACTTGAAAGTAAACGCGGAAAGAGAAAACCCAATACAAGTTGGGCAAATAATATTACATGGCCTCGTTCTCACGCCCCGAGATAGGACCCCCATGAGCGAAATGAGAATTTAAATGTGCATGAAATTACTCTAGCTACACAAAACTATTCTAAGTAATTTTAGTCTATGCAAAATGATTTTTTTTTGTAAAAATGGTAATAAAATACCAAAATAGCATTAAATTATGGAAATGACATTATAAAATTAGGAAAATCTCATAAATGTCATTTTTTGCATAATTTGATACTATCCAACATTTTTCATTTTTTTTTGAGATTTTTTTTTTATTTTTTTTCGTTTTTTTAAGAAAAAAAAATCCCTAAATCAGCCTATGCTCGGTTTACGTGAACATAAAACAACTCAGAATATTAATATTACGAGAACCGGGCTCAAATCAACCGTTTCAAGATCGAAGCTTGGTTTGGGCGTTTCGTCAAGCATTTGGTGTGCATTAATCTGCCCAAATGGCTTCTTCGAGCCATATTCGCGGCTTTCAATCTCACTCCGTGTGTAATATCAAGTGGAACCAAAGTATCAAGGTTATATTATCACATGCAAAGAACAAGATTAGCCAGAAATCACAACCTAAAACGCACAAGAACCAAGTTGGAATCGGCCTCCAATATGTGGGTTCGGGTTGTTTTTGCAAATCTGGGTTTAAACTCAGGTCAAGCAAACCTGTTGCATGCCCAGGTTTAAGCCCCGACACTCATCACGTGCAAGATCTATGGGAAACGTCACTTCATCCAGAAGAAAATACGTAACATCTACTTTTAAATGAAACAAACATCACGGAGAATGATCAAGTGAATTACGTCGAAACAACCCCTCCAAAAAGCATACACGCATTGTTCATAATGACTAGCCATGAATCAGTGTGGGTTAGCTTGGCTTTTTTTCAAGTTGCAAGCGATCTCATGGTTCACACGGGGCTTCAAAGACCAAACCAAGTGGATCTAAGCATAATTTGTACACTCATGTAACATTCATCAAGCTCATGAAGGTAGAAAACGCATGCAATGAGGAGTAGCGAGTCGAACATATAGGGCTCATGATGGGGCTCCTAACACTTAGAAAAATTCCAGCCTCAGAAATCAGTTCTCTGGGCTAGTTTTCCCTTGATTTTTCATGACTAAAACATGTTCAAAGTTGAACAAAAATACATGTAGGATACTCACCTTGCTTCCTAGTTTCTCTTTGGAGTATCCCTTGGCTGAGGGAACCAAAAATTGTCTTCCAAAGGCGCGGGGAAATAGGCTTCTTCAAACTGGAAAATGAGATCTGCAAAGAAAGAAATGACAACAAAGGTTTTGGTTGGTCTCCACAACCAGAATCAACGACCTCTTTTTCTGACTATTTTGGTACAAACCTCAGCTAGGTGTATTCTAGTTTAACTTCCAAGTCAAGGATATCCTCATATGTTCTTCATGTCTCTCAAAAACCCCTACTTTCCCTCACCAGTAACCGTCTGACTTCAACACTCACCAAATTTCTGAGTTTCCCTTTTAAACCGAGAATGGGCTGCTTTTCGAAGGGATTTTGGATGGCTTCCCGACGTTCATTTGGGACGTGCGACCTATGGTTGGAAAGCTCTTTGAATGTAGTTTCACTCTCTAGTTGAAGGTTTTGGCTAATTTTCACTCGAAGCTCACAAAAATCGCCCTTTTCTCTCCAAAAACCAACCTGGAACTTTTTTGGGTTAATCTTCTGTTTGAGCTGCGTCTGAGGGTGGGTTTTTGGAACGACCGTCCACCCTTTTTTCCTCTTGTCTCATCCTTTTCTTTTTATCCCCCAAAAGAAGGTGCTTCAGAGATCCTATCCACCGAATCCAACCGGATTTTTAGCCCGTGATTTCCCACTTACCAAGCCTGCAAACAGAGTCTCTTTACCTTCTCTGACTCCAAAATCATCACTTTGCAGCTGTTGCGTGAGTAGGTTTGCCTACGATTATCACGTGCCTCCAGCAGCTTATCCCTGGCAAATTTTTGTCTATTTGCACTCCTAATGATGGTCTCACACCTCGGCCAGAGTTCACGCTGATCGGTTGGCTGAGTAGGATATGGTGGGGCCACAAAGTTGGCTACTTAGCAGCCTCTATTTGAGACCAAATTATGGACCGGTTTTTGGAAGCTGATTTAAGTGCTTTAATCCATTAATTTGGTCGAAATTTTTGATCAGTTTGAAACCTGAAGTATACTAGTTTAAGATGATAATCAGAATTTGTAATTTTCCATGCCCAATTTTGCAGGAAAGTCCCTCAAAAATAGCTATTTTCTTGCCCGAAAATGCTCGATTTGAGCTAATTTAGTCCTTTTGGCTTGATTTGATCAATTTTACCTTGGCCGTTTTCAATTTCAAGCTTGATTAGGGGTAAAAATGATGATTTAAGGGCTTGGGGGCGATTTTTACAAATTTTGCGATTTGGTCCCCCAACTTTTGGAAATTGCATTTTGGCCCCAACTTGCTGGTTCATTTGCAATTTGATCCCTCAGGTCTTGGCTAGCTATACTTGAATCCTTGGCCCTTGCTCTTCCGTTTTTTTCTTTTTAGTAGAATAATTCTAAAATATTTTTGTGGAAAAATAAGTTTCAATTTTTCGAAAATGATTTTTGGGCAAAAAATTTAGGTGTCAACAGCTGCCCTTCTTTGAAGGGGAGCTTGAGGAGGTTCCTTTCAAAGACATGAGACACCTAAAATTTTTTTGCGGAGGGCATGGGATGGCGCAATGGCTAAAACATGAGGAATGGTTGGATTTTTTTTTTTTTATCTCTTTGTTTGTTTGTTTGTTTTCTTTTTTTTTATACCACCCAAAAGGAGAATCCTTTTATTCGACAAGGTCTTACCATGTAAGAATGGTTTCGACCAAGAAGAAAATCATACCGTGTAAGAACGGGCTTTGACAGAAAAGGAGGTCATACCGTGTAAGAACGGGTTCTTGGCTCAATGAAGAGGTCGTATCGTGTAAGAATGGACTTTGACCGAAAAAGCCATACCGTGTAAGAACAGGCCTTCGACTACATGAAGTCTTGCTATGTAAAGAAGGAAACTCTGGACTGCGAAAGCTCGCCAGGTCGATATGGTATTCCGGGCTGCGAAAGCTCACCGGACAAGGAAAGAGAAAGACTCCAAGCTGCAAGAGCTCGCCAGGTCGATGGGGTGCTCCAGGCTTCGAAAGCACACCGAACAAGGAAAAAGACAGACTCTGGGCTGCAAAAGCTCACTAGGAAAGGAAAAAGACAGACTCTGGGCTGCGAAAGCTCGCTAGGTCAATGGGATATTCCGGACTGCAAAAGCTCACCGGGCAAGGCAAAAGACAGACTCTAGGCTGCGAAAGCTCGCCAGGTCGATAAGGTGTAATGGGTTGCAGAAGTTTACTATGCAAGGAAAAAGACTCTGGGCTACGAAAGCTTGCTAGGTCGAAGGGGGTGCTCCGGGCTGCAAAAGCTCACCGTGTAAGGAAAAAGACTCTGGGCTGCGAAAGCTCGCTAGGTCGAAGGGGTGCTCCGGGCTGCAAAAGCTCACCGTGCAAAGAAAAAGGACTCTAGGCTGCGAAAGCTCGCCAGGTTGAAGGGGTGCTCCGGGCTGCAGAAGCTCACCGTGCAAGGAAAAAGACTTTGGGCTGCGAAAGCTCGCCAGGTTGAAGGGGTGATCCGGGCTGCAGAAGCTCGCCGTGCAAAGAAAGAGACTCTAGGCTGCGAAAGCTCGCCAGGTCGAAGGGGTGCTCCGGGCTGCAAAAGCTCACCGTGCAAAGAAAGAGTCTTTATTGACATTTATGGACTAAAACCTTGTAAACGTCGGAAATCCCACCTAGGGATTAAAACATTATGAGCAGCTAAGATCCCACATAGGGACTAAAAACCCTATGAACAGCAATAGGAATAACACCTTGAAGGAACGCCTATGGACTAAAACCCTATGAATGTCTAAGATTCAACTTAGGGACTAAAACCCTATGAACAACTAAGATCCCGCCTAGGGGTTAAAACCCTATGAATGGCAAATTGCACTCAAGGTTTTGAAATACCTAATGTTTTTCACTCAGGATTTTAATGTGCTCAAGGTTTTTCACTCAGGATTTTATGTTGTAAAAAACATGGTTTAAGAATAGACCCGGAAACCTTTTTGAAATCAGAGTTTAAGGATAGATCCGGAACATTTTGAAATCAGGGTTTCAGGAAAGACCCAGAACCTTTTGAAATCGAGATTTAAGGCAAAACCAGGAACCTTTTTTGAAATCTGGGTTTAAGGAAAGACCCAAAACCTTTTGAAATCAGGGTTTAAGGAAAGACCCTGAACCTTTTGAAATCTGGGTTTAAGGAAAGACCCGCAACCTTTTGAAATCGGGGTTTAAAGAAAGACCCGGAACCTTTCGAAATCGGGGTTTAAAGAAAGACCCGGAACCTTTTGAAATCTGGGTTTAAGGAAAGACCCGAAACCTTTTGAAATCTGGGTTTAAGGAAAGACCCGCAACCTTTTGAAATTGGGATTTAAGGCAAAACCAGGAACCTTTTTTGAAATCTGGGTTTAAGGAAAGACCCAGAACCTTTTGAAATCAGGGTTTAAGGAAAGACCCTGAACCTTTTGAAATCTGGGTTTAAGGAAAGACCCGAAACCTTTTGAAATCTGGGTTTAAGGAAAGACCCGCAACCTTTTGAAATCAGGGTTTAAGGAAAGACCCGGAACCTTTCGAAATCAGGGTTTAAGGAAAGACCCGGAACCTTTTGAAATCTGGGTTTAAGGAAAGACCCGAAACCTTTTGAAATCTGGGTTTAAGGAAGACCTAGAACCTTTTGAAATGGGTGTGTTACGCAATAAATGCATAAACCTTTGCATTGCGTGGTTTAAGGACGAACGCACAAACCTTCAGAAAGCACGATCTCACGTAGGGAAGACTTCTCATGTAAGAATGGTTTCGAACTGTTAGAGCTTACCGTACATGTCGATCAAAAGATTCCAAAATGGATACTGCACATTTAATGGAATGCGTTATACCAAATGCTCTGGTAATGAAGGCAAACCAAGCGAGATCAATGTCATGAGAGACAATATTAAAAGGGTATCATCAATGAGAAAATATTGATCATATGAACAATTCGGGATAGGTTCAATTGTTTGGAAAGCATTCAACATCCTTCAATATCGCAAAATTGCCTTTAGGCTTGAAAGGCGTCATTAATCATCGAATTCCCTTAGGAGACAAATCTTTATCAGAAAAGACCTCGATCCATGAAATGAGTTAGTTAAATATGCCAAACAAGAGCTCCTTAATCGGAAAAAGGGCTTCTCACATACTCTCAAGAAGGCTCTTTGATCCCATCCATTGATGTGGGAAATAGTCAGATCTCTAATGTACCTCGCATTACCGATGTCGAAGGCTTCGAGAATCATTCGCAATAAATACACCTCAACCAATCTAAGAGGTCTTTTAAAGGACTGTAATGTGGGTATGATTGCGGTTTCAACAATGGATTAGCACTATCGGCCAAGAAATGAAATAATTATGGATCAACATCTTCGCCAAGTTTACAAGTCAAGAAACTTTAAGATGAGATAAAATCACCTTGCCCTCCACTTCTTCAAGCAGTAGCTTCTTTTGGAAGTCCAAACTTCAGCTCGAACCATCCCAATCAGAAGAGACTTTGGAAATGGTTGTAACGTTGGTTCAGGTAAAGGCTCGAAAGGCTCAGAAATTTTCAAAAGGGATTTAACAGTTGGTGATCACCATGGCATCATTACCATATCATCCAATCTTTTCGAGGACACTTGCCTTTTGAAATCCAATTTATCTCGAAAGTCCATTGACTAATCATTTCAATACAAGAGCTTTGCTCTTTTCTCTAATGACTTTTGCATTTGCAATGATTTTCTTTTCATGCAGGCATTTTGTTTTTGAGACTTTTTCCTCACAAAAGAATTCTTCTCTTGACGCTACTTTTTCTTTGCTCTCTTTTTCTTTTTCTTTTTTTTTTCAATGGGCATTGGCCTTGCTTTTACCAGGCGCACTGCTTTTTCATGCCCCCTAATTTTCATTTGACTTTTGCTCATTTGAATCTTTTGAGCTCCTAGGACTTTCGAGATTTTTTTACTTGTTGTGACATAAGCACCAATCGCCATGGTAAATCATATGCCTTTCTCCAAAGTGGGAAGACAATCACCACTCAGGCTTTAGAAATGAATATTCAGGCTCAACTTGGCTAAGCAAATGGTATGAGTGTTTGGGTAGAGAAATGAATGCTCTTCTTCATTTTGGGATGCTTTGAGCTTCCATAAGGACTCATTTGAAGTTACCACTAAAGATTAATGCAAGTAAGAGCAAATAAATTTTTCTCATCTTTTTCTCCAAAGAATGTCAACCAAAACCTCCAAATTTGCCCCAATTGTGGGGTAGTTCTTGACAGGGGTATTTTGTAGAAATTCTTCACATGTGAAGGCTCGAAGGGGCTTAGCTATGATTACCTGCAGTGTGTAGGATGGATGAAAGAAATACCTCTTTTCATTTTGATCCATGTACTACTTGCGAATGAATCTCTCGTCCTAAAACACGATTTTTGCACTCAACTCACAAAGCATTTATAGGACGTGTTTGGGAATGGTTTGCCTTTCCTCATCTTAAGTGTTTCTCACTTGGCATAATCGACATCTCCCTTTCATTTCGTTGAGATCATCATGAATTGATCAATATCCACAGGGAATTTTGATTCAAAATGAATGATCCGCCAAGCATCAAAGCAATTTTTGGATAAAGACGATATTCAAAATTTTCGTGAAAAGTTTGCTTTCACAATTCTACTTTTGTGCTCTTTTCTTAAATACATCAGAAGCTCCCCCATTTTTTTTGTGAAGAAAATTTTCATTTTAATTTTCATTTGAATTTTGGAGGAAGGGTACTTACCTGCGGTATGACGACTTGGTAATCCTGTAAAGAATAAGAAAGAATGTGGTAGTTAAAGACCCTTTAGGGATTGGAAAATTGGAAACGATACAACGTTACCCCTCATTTGCATTTGTCCTTTAGGTCTTTAATGCTTCCTATCAAAGGAAAAGAGAATCATGTCAAAAATGGTATTAAAATGGACAATTGAAAACGATACCATTTGCTCTCATTTGAATTTTCCTTCCCGGGTATTTGACAACTCCTATCAAGGATAAAGATGGAACATGTTAGGAAAAGAATACAAAGGGTAAATTGGAATCGATACAAGATTACCCTTCATCTGCTTTCGTCCGCCTTTGACTTTTTGGCACTTCTTATTTCAACTTTAAGGGCATTGTCCCATGGGTGCCTTCCCTTTTCATTGTAGCAAAATAGATGATTCATCTTCATCGTGCTTTCTTGGAAGAAGGTGTTGTCACCTTGATCAAACACATTGTTTTGTCCCAGTCAGATGCTTTCTCTTCCGGAGACTGCAGTATGTTCAATACTCCTTCATGCTTCTTACAGACACTTGTTTAATTTTCATTGTCCTTTGCTCGGGTCTTCCACCTTTGATCATCTTGACTACTTGTGCCCCCGACTATTTTTCGCATGTCCCTAGTTTGATGGACAGAAGTTCTTCAAATGCGCTATTTTGCCCCATCATGACACAACCTTTCATTTGTCACAATGCGATGGACGGTTTGGCCTCGTCATGTCTTTCTGGTAGGAAGCATTATTGCTATGGTCAAACGCATTTATTTATTTTGTGTTGAACCAGTCGACTCCATTTTATTATACTTCATAGGCGATGGTTACCCCTTGGGTGACTTGCCTCATTCGTCATCTGTGGAAATGAGATAAAACATGTTATTCTCATTCTCAATTGGACTGAATTTAGGAACGGTATACACCCTTTCATGATGAAGTTGATAATTTTATCTCTAATGCATCCTTGGCGGGGATGAGGGGGAGTTCATCACGCTCCACTCTGAATCAAATGTTTTCCTATGCGTCATTAGTGGGGACGTTGGCTTCTTGATCACATACACTTCGTGTTTTAGTCAAATAATTTTAATGTATGTTGCTCCGCCATGCTCTTGTCAGGTCTTTCATTCAAATCCACCCTAGGTGAAAAAGAAAAGGAAGTATCATTTCTATATTAAAGTGAATGAACTATGAGAACAAAATACACCCTTTTTCATTGAATTGGATGGTTTTGACATTCCATGCCCCCAATTTATCTCTCGATTACGCATCTCTTGGTGCTCCAATGGGACTGTCGTGCGATCCTCATCTTCATCCTAAGCGGATACAATGGTGCCCCTCTTACTCTTATTTGAGAGTCGGCTATTCTTGAATCGTCCTTTTTGTCAAGTGGGTGATCATTTGACATCGTTATTTTGTTCCAATTTGCGTATGCCTCGTAAATCGTCTTTTGTACAAGTGAGTACACAAGTGGAGACTCCCTATTTTGAGGGACTCGGTGGCACGTTTTCAGCTCGTTCCCAAGCAGTCTTCACCCTTCGCCCCTTTACCTATTTTGACAAAAATGAATAAACAAGTCAGTTGTTGTACAAGAAGTTCTAATTGGAACGATTACAGATTTACCATCTCACGGTGTCGTTTTGCAAATCAACCTGCGAAATTAGTCAGGTGAGGAGATGCAATTTTATGTGAGTCTTTTTTGAAACTCATTTTCAAAATTTTTTAAAGGTAAGGTAAGAAAGTCCAACCCAAAAATGTTAGTTTGAAACACTTCAAGTACTTTTAAAGAAAGATGATTCTTATGGAATCAAACCTCATTACTAAAAAATGTGTATTGCACGATTTACAAAGTGTTCGATTGGGTCTGCAAACGAAACCCCAAACACAAAACACAATTCCTAATATGAATAATAATAAGGACAAAGTACATGAAGCTATTATATAGAAGAGTATAATGAACACAATTCTCATCCTAGTTTTAAATTCTTTTTTTTTTGCGCATGATCAAGCGAGTGAATGCCAAGGAGTGATCGTCATGTATAACCTGCGAAAGGATGACGATGTTAGTACATGAATGAAAAACTAAATAATAATAATAATAATAATAATAATAATCATTCAATGAGGCCGCCTCTTGTAATGAAATCAAGGCGACGATACATGCCCCCATGGTTCCTATTTGTGGGCATTTGGTATTTCACCAACATTTCATCGCAAGAGGAGACGTCATTAAAAGATTAAATCGTGGCTATTAATCGAATGCCCCTTTTATTCTAAAAGTTTCATCGCAAAATGCGGCCTATCAAATTTGAAAGACTGATTTGTGATTTCATTTTTGCAAAAGTGATTTGAATTTTGATTCCGAAATTTGAACAGAAAGGAATTTTATTGAAAGTGTGATTTCACTTTTATGCCCCAAGATGCAATCTTGACTTGAAAGAATTTCTGCACAAAAAATGTGACTTTAAGCCCATCATTGAAAATCTAGACAAGATCATCTGTTTTGTAGGGCCAAATCGGAGATATTAGAGATTTATGCTTAAGGCTCACTGTCAAGAGTGATTGCCTAAAATTTTCAATTATAAGCTTAGATCATCTAGGGCATTCGATTGATTTCCACGAATTTCAAAAATGAAAATTTCAATTCAAAGTGAGCTAATAACGAGGGGAATCATACTCACAGCGGGTGACGATCGTTTTTTCTTTTTCTTTCTTTTAAAAAAAATCACAAAGACACGCATATGCACTTGTGAGGTTCATCAAAGGTAGGGATTCTAAAGGCTAAAGGTCCCCATCCCAAATAAATCAAAAGAGTTTTCCCCATTCCGTACTTGCGTCGGACAGTCCTCTTTATCACTATTTGAAAAAGAGCGGAACCAAAAGGGGATAGCCATGGGTCCTTCCCCGCACGGTTTCCACACTTTTGGCACCTCCTATGGGTTCCTTAAGGCGATCGGGGTTTTAGATCGCAGGTTGTGTGTGCAAAGTGTAGTGCTAAAGCATTTAAAGCATGCACAACAGTTTATAAACAGATGACACTTCAAAAGTTCGAAAAATAAATACTTATTCCCAAACTCCAAACCTACAAAACAAAGGGTCAACAATTACTCCACCCCTTATAACTCCCAACCTACAGGACCATTTAACACTTTGTTAGCGGACTTACCTTAGCCTTCACGATGCGCTGCCATAAGACCACGTTAGTTAACAAACAATCAAGATATACTAGGCCTAAGTCCTCAAGTCCCCAGCGGAGTCGCCAAGCTGTCGCGACCCTTCTTTTTCCGTCGTGGGAAAAAGGAGCGGGTTTAGGTGGTATTGCCCAAAAAGGTGGACCGATGGCCCATCGATTTAGGTGCGAACTCTCCCCAAGTTCATACCCCGCGCAACGTTGGATTTTGTTTTGAATTCTCGATAACTTAAGTACTTCTAGGAGTCGCCACTAGCCTATTGGGGTCGGCTAGAAACCAATCAAGACGTGGGAGTGTCGCCTCGATTCTTACGCAACCAGAGGTTCGAGGGCCAGGGACTTGTTTACGCTAACATTTCTATTAGCGCCCTTTCGGTACCTAACTTGAGAGTACATTATCTAAGTGGTCACGCAATCTTGATCACCAATTATAATCCTATAATATCAAAGCCGCTAAGTGTCCTTGCAAATGTTTTTGTGGGATTGCTTTCTTCAATGTCTAGATTAATACTAACCTAATTTAGGAAAGAAATTAACACTCAAATTATCGAAAAGCAGAGCAGAGCAGTAAGTAAACATCCAAGAAATTGAAATGACTTGAAAGTAAACGCGGAAAGAGAAAATCCAATACAAGTTGGGCAAATAATATTACATGGCCTCGTTCTCACGCCCCGGGACAGGACCCCCATGAGCGAAATGAGAATTTAAATATGCATGAAATTACTCTAGCTACACAAAACTATTCTAAGTAATTTTAGTCTATGCAAAATGATTTTTTTTGTAAAAATGGTAATAAAATACCAAAATAGCATTAAATTATGGAAATGACATTATAAAATTAGGAAAATCTCATAAATGTCATTTTTTGCATAATTTGATACTATCCAACATTTTTCATTTTTTTTTGAGATTTTTTTTTTATTTTTTTTCGTTTTTTTAAGAAAAAAAAATCCCTAAATCAGCCTATGCTCGGTTTACGTGAACATAAAACAACTCAGAATATTAATATTACGAGAACCGGGCTCAAATCAACCGTTTCAAGATCGAAGCTTGGTTTGGGCGTTTCGTCAAGCATTTGGTGTGCATTAATCTGCCCAAATGGCTTCTTCGAGCCATATTCGCGGCTTTCAATCTCACTCTGTGTGTAATATCAAGTGGAACCAAAGTATCAAGGTTATATTATCACATGCAAAGAACAAGATTAGCCAGAAATCACAACCTAAAACGCACAAGAACCAAGTTGGAATCGGCCTCCAATATGTGGGTTCGGGTTGTTTTTGCAAATCTGGGTTTAAACTCAGGTCAAGCAAACCTGTTGCATGCCCAGGTTTAAGCCCCGACACTCATCACGTGCAAGATCTATGGGAAACGTCACTTCATCCAGAAGAAAATACGTAACATCTACTTTTAAATGAAACAAACATCACGGAGAATGATCGAGTGAATCACGTCGAAACAACCCCTCCAAAAAGCATACACGCATTGTTCATAATGACTAGCCATGAATCAGTGTGGGTTAGCTTGGCTTTTTTTCAAGTTGCAAGCGATCTCATGGTTCACACGGGGCTTCAAAGACCAAACCAAGTGGATCTAAGCATAATTTGTACACTCATGTAACATTCATCAAGCTCATGAAGGTAGAAAACACATGCAAAGAGGAGTAGCGAGTCGAACATATAGGGCTCATGATGGGACTCCTAACACTTAGAAAAATTCCAGCCTCAGAAATCAGTTCTCTGGACTAGTTTTCCCTTGATTTTTCATGACTAAAACATGTTCAAAGTTGAACAAAAATACATGTAGGATACTCACCTTGCTTCCTAGTTTCTCTTTGGAGTATCCCTTGGCTGAGGGAACCAAACATTGTCTTCCAAAGGCGCGGGGAAATAGGCTTCTTCAAACTGGAAAATGAGATCTGCAAAGAAAGAACTGACAACAAAGGTTTTGGTTGGTCTCCAAAACCAGAATCAACGACCTCTTTTTCTGACTATTTTGGTACAAACCCCAACTAGGTGTATTCTAGTTTAACTTCCAAGTCAAGGATATCCTCATATGTTCTTCATGTCTCTCAAAAACCCCCACTTTCCCTCACCAGTAACCGTCTGACTTCAACACTCACCAAATTCCGAGTTTCCCTTTTAAACCGAGAATGGGCTGCTTTTCGAAGGGATTTTGGATGGCTTCCCGACGTTCATTTGGGACGTGCGACCTATGGTTGGAAAGCTCTTTGAATGTAGTTTCACTCTCTAGTTGAAGGTTTTGGCTAATTTTCACTCGAAGCTCACAAAAATCGCCCTTTTCTCTCCAAAAACCAACCTGGAACTTTTTTGGGTTAATCTTCTGTTTGAGCTGCGTCTGAGGGTGGGTTTTTGGAACGACCGTCCACCCTTTTTTCCTCTTGTCTCATCCTTTTCTTTTTATCCCCCAAAAGAAGGTGCTTCAGAGATCCTATCCACCGAATCCAACCGGATTTTTAGCCCGTGATTTCCCACTTACCAAGCCTGCAAACAGAGTCTCTTCACCTTCTCTGACTCCAAAATCATCACTTTGCAGCTGTTGCGTGAGTAGGTTTGCCTACGATTATCACGTGCCTCCAGCAGCTTATCCCTGGCAAATTTTTGTCTATTTGCACTCCTAATGATGGTCTCACACCTCGGCCAGAGTTCACGCTGATCGGTTGGCTGAGTAGGATATGGTGGGGCCACAAAGTTGGCTACTTAGCAGCCTCTATTTGAGACCAAATCATGGACCGGTTTTTGGAAGCTGATTTAAGTGCTTTAAACCATTAATTTGATCGGAATTTTTTATCAGTTTGAAACCTGAAGTATACTAGTTTAAGATGATAATCAGAATTTGTAATTTTCCATGCCCAATTTTGCAGGAAAGTCCCTCAAAAATAGCCATTTTCTTGCCCGAAAAATGCTCGATTTGAGCTAATTTAGTCCTTTTGGCTTGATTTGATCAATTTTGCCTTGGCCGTTTTCAATTTCAAGCTTGATTAGGGGTAAAAATGATGATTTAAGGGCTTGGGGGAGATTTTTACAAATTTTGCGATTTGGTCCCCTAACATTTGGAAATTGCATTTTGGCCCCAACTTGCTGGTTCATTTGCAATTTGATCCCTCAGGTCTTGGCTAGCTACACTCGAATCCTTGGCCCTTGCTCTTCCGTTTTTTCTTTTTAGTAGAATAATTCCAAAATATTTTTGTGGAAAAATAAGTTCCAATTTTTCGAAAATGATTTTTGGGCAAAAAATTTAGGTGTCAACAGTCGGCTAGCAGGTTAGTCGGCTAGAGAAGAAAGCTGAACCAGGCTCCTACCATGTGCTCCCGGTGAGAGCCAAATTGTATAAGGATGGTTTGTTAAAAAAGGCTAAGGAGAACCATTATGCGGCGCTCTCCTCCAGAGCTCTTCAAGGAGGTCTTGATGGCGATTCGCTTGATCTGGTAACTGACAATGAATGACGGAGATAAATCAAGATTCTTCTACTAGATTATGGTACTGTTGTACATCATCTTGATTTGGATTGAACATTCATTGTGAATATTACCTGTGATTGAAATGATAAAAGCTCATTCTTAATCTGATAACTGTGATACGCCACCTTTCATGCATACAGATTAGTCCTCTTGTCAGTGAGAGTGACATTTTCAG
Source organism: Syzygium aqueum (assembly GCA_031216185.1). NCBI lineage: Eukaryota > Viridiplantae > Streptophyta > Magnoliopsida > Myrtales > Myrtaceae > Syzygium > Syzygium aqueum. The sequence goes on from CM062236.1 coordinate 40,757,665, forward strand.
TGACGCAGCGTTCAGTGAATAATTCAAGCAAAACCTTGCTTAGAGAGAAAAATCTCGAAATTCAATATTGATGATAATAATGTTCTGTCCTTAAAACAAACCCTGAACGCCCTTTTATAGGGGTTAAACCTAATTACAATAGGAAACCTAATCATAATAGGAAAGTTATCTAATCTGAATTGGAAACCTAATCATAATAGGAAAGTTAATAAGCATCAAATAGCAAAATTGCAAAAACGACCCTTAAAATTAAATCATAAAAAATACTAAAATAATAGAAAAAAAACCATCTAATCGCATCACCGTTTCGCTTTCCGTTTGGACTTCTGTTTGTCCAATCGGTCTAGAAATGCACCACTAATAAATTCTGCATCATTCAGCCAATTTGTTCATACTTGACAGTGAGAGTTTGAGTTTATCCATGCCAAAGCCAAGGAAGTTAGCTGAAAACTTTCGCATATGGGGTTTAGCAACATCAAAAGCTAGTTTGCCACGAGTTTGCCGGTCGCAAAGCTCTCGGTAATGCTTTTGAGTTGTTACTGGTGCTGGTCATGCTTTCGCCAAAGTTGAAGCAACAAATGTTCTTTCTTTACATTACTTGTTTGAACGTATCATCTGATTCTTTTAGCAATGTTGAGAACTAAACCAGTCCGATGAGGCAAAAGACTAGGTAACTAACATTGGAAGAAATTGCCCCGCAAGTTACTTGGTGGATTTAGCTCTTCAGTCTTCACAGGCAGAAAAAGAAAAAGCAATTCGTCTGTCTATTGTTTTTTCCCCTTGAAAAAGAAAATGAAGGCGCTGGAAAACAAGAAGAAAGGAGGAGCTAAGTGCAACCTTCTCCATGCGATGAGGAAGAGATCAACATCATGCATGCTTGCCATCACCATTCATGTCCAATCAGAAGCATGAATTGCATCCTCCTGATTTGCCTTCTGGTAAATGTCCAAATAATTAACAAGGCTCAACTTACAGAACAACACTGTACTCATGGTAGGAGATACGTACGGAGCATCGTTACTCGTTTACACAAGAAATAATCACCAATTCACAGCTACGAAGCACCGACATGTTCAGTCATCCACAGTGTCATGTCCGACACGCTCCAGACACATGGTCAACACGTGTCAAATGTCCGACACGCGGTCAACGGGCCAGATATGCGTTTTATTTTTTCCAAGTTTTATGAAATATTGAAATAAAATATAGTTGAATTTATCAAATTGAACAATGAATGATATTAAGAATTGGTGAACTAATGATTTTAGCATAAATTCATATTAAGCTCTTTTTTTTATTATTTATCTATTTGTGAATTTAAATCAAATTAATTTGTCATATTTATTTTTTGAGAAATAACATATCACGTGTCATATCGTATCACGTGTTGGTGTTCCGTGGGTTCACAGTGGTCTCTCTATTAAAGGATGGGCATGCTCTTTTTCTAAGAATATTTTAAGGAAGAAAAGCTAACAATTACGTCTCCCCACCCTTTGACTAACAGAAACAGAACCAATAATATACTCAAGAATCATAGATCCGGACTATATTGGAGATCGTCTGCCTACAAACAGGGCATTTTGGTGAAACCTCCCGTCCCACAAATAATGCACATTGCTGACAACACACGAGATGACCGCATGGAACAAAAGCGGATCTCCTCCTCCTCATTAGACAAATTACACATAACTGTCCATCCGGTACATCTCCCGATTCATCCTCTGCAATGGGAGTGTTGGGCTCGTCGACTGCAGCATGGCTCTGCTGCAGCTGCTCATGCCGTCTACGCTGCCTCCACTCTTTCCATCTGTACCAATTTCTGAGGAAAGAATATTCAGCATAAGTCCAGTGAAGTCAAAGATCATCACGTATTAAAGTCAACAGGATATAGAATACGGATGACAAATTACTTGGTTGATAGCAACCAACCTTACAAAAGCAAATCCAAGGACACCAATTGATGCTGATCCAAGAAGAATACTACTCCAGAAGAGTATCTTTGTCCGGAAGGCACGATAAATCACCATCTGATCTTTTGTCAACTCAGTACTGAAAATTGTCAAAGCACAGTCCATTCAATAGAAAATGACACTGTCAAGGAAGGGCTGCCAGTGCAAAATCCAAGTAATAGACCCCAAAGCATAATTATGTCAACTACCCGAGAGGGAGATACAAGATGGTCAATTCTTAACAACTTGAGTTATGTGAAGCGGACTGTTCGCTTACACAACAATTCATACTCAAACAAATGACAAGCATCAAAGGGAGAGGCGCCACAATTTCTTTTGACAGGTAACGGGAGAAATACTAGAATAATAGGCGGTTGTGCAGATCACCCAAAAATCCATGAAATCACAAGACTGTTGAACTCTCCATGTTATGCAAAATGCAACCAGACAGACTTCCAAACAGGAAATTCACTACAATTTCACATCCTTCTAGAAACCTTGGCCAAAATTAGAGCAAATAAATTTGCACACATGGGTCGATTTATTATAAAAGAAAAAAGTGCACATGGGTAATAAGTCCACAAATGGGAAAAGAATCTCTTCAAGCAAGCATCAAGACTAATCCAATGTCCATCCATCACCGTGAGAGGAACACTCACAGGAAATAAGGAAGATCATTGCATGGCTTGATCTCCGGAATTCCATTTTTCAAAAAGCAATGGCCAACAGCACTGACATACTTTCCTATTGGAAGAAATTTCTCCTCATAAAGCAGTCCAACCTTCAAAAACAGAGGGAGAAGAGTATAGTATCAGATACTTGTATCAAAGTGAATGCATCAAAAGTACACAATTGAAGGAATGGAAAGGTCTAGATTATCCTGAAGATCTTCAAGGTGCAAGAGACATCGCAGTTACGCATCTACATCAAGAAGTGAATGTCATTAGACGTTGCGAACTTACAGGGTATTCATGACCAAAAAGTGCCTGAAGGAATGTGTAAGGAGAAGCATTAATCGGCTGCAGTTGTTGATATACTGTGGTAAGAGGTAGATGATGCTTTGAACCATCCATATTCACAACAACATAATTATCTACTGGAATCTGACTGCCATTACTGAGTACAAAAGGAACCTGCAGTCATAACAGATGTAAGCAAGTCGGACAACTAAAGTAGTAAGCCAATAATTCACTGCTCTGTTCTAAGATATAAGGCAACTTGACATGGTTTAGCTTTTCAGTCTTGAGCATTTAGTTATTATGCTTCTGTTCTCACACTGTGCGCTGGAGATTTGAGAATTCAGAAGCCAGAGGTTCCTCTCTTTTTGGTCAACAGAACAGAAGATTCCTCAAGAAAAGTTTGCGTAGAATCATCTTATTGAGATTGTCTTTATAAATTAATTTCTGTAACACTTTTTCCTGTTGTTGATGGTCTAAAGGAAGGCAGTAACGTCCTTCCATCATGATTAACACATCAACTCTTACCTGCTCTCTAGAAACTCAGTTGTTCTACAAGAATAGAAATCTCCCTGCCTTTTAATTTGGCATAAAGTACAGACTCTATAGTGCAACATCCCGTCATTCAGGACATGAATACCATATGATGTCCCATGGAAACACCAATTTTAACATGTCTACAATCACGGTTGTATGTAGTATCCCAGACATTTCCAGGGTCCAGGTCAAAAATAAAAATGTGATATTACCCCTTAAACCAGAAGGAGGTCCATGGTTCCTAGCTGAAGAAAAATATTGTGTAAAGTAAACCCACTCAAAGAACAAGTAATGCAACCTTTAACAGCAGTTTTCCCGCAAAAATTTAGCTTAAAAATAACAACCAACTTCTGGAACAATTCTACTTACCGTTCCTAGTGATGAGGATTTTTGTTCTCGCAAGGATCTGGACAAGACAGCGAGTAGATCCCAAGTCCATCCAAAAACTCTCTTACACTCATCGTATATGCACTTCATAATGGAAAATAGAAGATCAAGCTTATCAGATCCGTTGCAGAAAAACCATAATTGGCACGAGTAATTACGGCATTTTAATGCATGAACTGCAGTTATAATTGCTCCATTGGTGGATTCCACATGACTAAGACCTGTCCTTTCATTGATATTATAGTTCTACAAAGAAAGAAAAAAAATAAAAAAAGAACTTATCGTATAGTTCGAGTAAGATCCTCCAAAGCAGATGACAGGATATGTGGACGCACCCAACTATAAACTCACAATTAGGGGAGAGAAGGGTATAGGCACCCGGTGCATGCAAAATCCCCTCAAATATGAGAGGACACCCAACAACAGGGAGACCCCGAATCCTAGATTTTCCTCTGTACTTCCTAAATATTGATCTTCCCCTTGCTTCTAGCTTTTTCTCTAGGTATGCACACCAAATCAACTTTCTGGCGGTGTCTTCCCAAACCGGACTGGCATATCCTTCCTAACTAGGGCCCATCGACACCAGTGCATCCATCTCCAACCCATTGTAGTTCCCCAAATAAATATATCTCAAAAGAGAACGAAAGTGATGCAGAACACAAAGATAGAACATCGGAACTACATTCACCCCTTGTACACATCTTCATGTTTTAATGCTACCACGAATTGTCAGACAAAGATCACTTTCCATTATGTTCAATAATCGAGTAAAATAATCCATAACAGTGCGCGTACACACACTTACAGTTTCAGTACTCTGTATGATCACCGCCCTATCACTGGAGATACGCGTGAACAAGACCTTCTCCCACAACCTATACGGATTCGCTCCTTCGACAGCCCATTTCGCCATCACGGAGCCGCGCACGATCACGAGCACCTCTCTTTCCGACCGGCTCGACGAATCGGAACCGCCTTCGACATCGAGCACGGACCGGAGGTCGGAAACTCGGACCGACGGGGCGTCCCGGAGCTTGCGGAGAGCGGAGGAGCTGGAGGTGAACTTGACGATCGTGCGGACGGCGGCGTAAGCAAGGGTCAGGCCGAGGACGGCGGCGACGTCGATTGAGAGGGCGATGTTGGAGAGGAGAGAGACTACGGCTTGCTCGGGCGAGGACATAGTCGAGACTGATCCGGAAAAGTGAATCGAGAATTCTGTATATTTCTATATATAAGGAGTATATTAATCTATTTATAAATTTTATAGAACGAGTATCTACCGTAATAAAATATTATAAACAATCAACAAGGTATTTAAAATATCAATTACAATCTAACGAAAAGATATCCGTAATATGAGATATCATAAATAATTTTAAATATATCTATCAGATAGAGTTCGATTTTAGAGAATTACGTGGCGAGAGTGTGGGGTGGTGTTCCTAGGCGATCACATGTGAGCGGATTGTAATTAAGGCAGTTTTGCCTTTTCTAAATGTTAACTACTTGATTTTAAGTTTTTTTGCCGAAGAATAACACAATTATGTCAAAGTAGTCTCCAAATGTTGCATACGATGGCAATAACACGATCATGTTGATGGAAGATATTAACAAATGAACGCCAACGTAGACACATTAGATCTATCAAAATGGGTCTTAAACTCATATATGATCCGTTAAAAAATCTAAGGGCCACTTCAATTTAAAGAACCCGCTTTAAATGGGTTTTAAACTTTAAAGCTTAGGATATATGGGTCTAAATGGGTTGAATTTATAATTGATTTCCAACCCACTAGACCCATACACACTCTCTCCTTCTTTATAAAAATATATAATTTTAAAAAATCGAAATCGTAATTATTATTTTTTATTTTTTCTCCTTTTATTTTATTTTCTTTCTTTTTCTTATTTTTGGCCGATGGCCGGCAATACTAATAGGCCACAAGGGAGGGACAACCTCGCCGATCTGGCGAGCCTCGAGCTCGCCAATTGGTCAAGCCTTGAGATTGAATTTGCCGATTGGGTGAGACTTGAGCTCGCTGGATGCTAGATCGACAAGCTTGTCCTTGCCTATCGCCGGTCATCGGCCATCGCCGTGGCTAGCCACCAGCCAAAAAAAAGGAAAAAGAAAAAAGAATTAAAAATTCGATTTAAAAAATAAAATTATGAAATTGAGTGCACGAAGTAAAATCAAATCAGATTTTTTTTACCAATCGTCGGAAAATATTTTCTAATTCATTTTCAGGTTTTAACCAAACACTCGAAAATTTTGTCATTTTCTTGGAAAATAACTTTATGAAAAACATTTTTTAGAAATGTCGCATTTTTCGCGAAACAAAGGGGGGCTCAATTTTAAAAAAATTATAAAAATTATCCACTAGCTTTATATTGCATGGAAATATTTTAGTAGTATAATTTTTAAAAAAAATCATAAGAAATAAGTTTTCTCAGATTGAGTTAAATATATAAGTGTTTTAGTAATATGAATCGGTCAGGTATAGGTCTAGATATTTACATTACAAATAAATTGGTCATAAATGGGTTGATAAGTTAATTTGGATTGGACCATTTATGATCTGATCAAAATCCGACCCGACCCATCCGTTTAACAGGTCTAGACACAAGTCATCTTTCTTTTGTTAATCTTTGTTAGAATGAAATACAAACCACATCTAACAACTTAAATTTTTAGGATAATTGACAATGATTTTACAAAATCTCACGTTCTCTAGCCAAAATGGTTTTCTGCTTTCCATGTATACGTCTCATTTATTTTCATTAATGCTATGATCAACATTAGATGAGGGAAGGCATTAGGTCCTAAATGGAGTGTAATTTCAGCAAAGATATCCAGTAAGACCCACCAAAACGACTAGCCTTTAGTATTATGCTTTTTCCTTGTTTGATATAGGAGGGGACTTTCAAGGATCAATTGGCTCGTCCATGCACTGAAATCCCTAACTACTAAAAGAGCCTTTCTGTTTTTATCCTGCAGCTTCAATAAACCGCCAACCTCTCCAACATGGTATAGCCTTGAGCAACTCTTTCTCTCTCTCTTTCTCTCTGGGTTCAATGAAGATGCCTCGGCTCTTCACAGCCCAAAAGACTTGTGGCTCTCTTGCAATGCAGAATAATCACTATATCCTGCATGATCCGGTCTTCTCAGTTCAACTTGGATCCTATTCGTGCACAACTCCTATATAAACCATATGTGACTTTTAGTGACTACACACCATATCTTGTGACCTGAAGGCAAAGAAAAAGGACCAACCAACATGCTTCGCATTCTCTTCCTTTTTTCCCTCCTCTTCTCCTCTTCTCATGCCTCTGTCCTGGACTTCTGTGTTGCAAACCTCAAAGGGCCAGACACCCCGGCGGGCTTCCCTTGCAAGAGCCCTAAAAAGGTGACCGTCAATGACTCTTTTTTTTCAGGACTAGGAATAGCTGGTAACACCACCAACATCATCAAAGCAGCTGGGACCCCTACATTCGATGGCCAGTCCCCGCACCTCAATGGGCTCAGCATCTCAGCAGCCCGATTGGACCTGGCACCGGCCAGCATGGTCCCCTGCACACCCACCCAGGCACATCGGAGCTCTTGTTTGTGGTTCACAGGAAAATATTGGCAGGGTTAATTTCTTCAGCCAGTGATGTTTATGTGAAGACCCTGAATAAAGCAGACATTATGGTTTTCGCACAGGGATTGCTTCATTTCCCAGTCAATGCAGGCAGGTCCACGTCCAGCGCTGTGGTCAGCTTCAGCAGTGCAAATCCTGGCCTCCAAATCGTCGATTTTGCATTGTTTGGCGATAACTTGCCATCTCTGTTGGTGGAGAAGGACACTTTCCTCGATGATGCCCAAGTGAAGAAGCTCAAGGCTGTCTTTGGTGGAACCGGCTATACAAAGCCAAGCTCAGCTACAGATGATTTCTAGTGTACTGAAATTTGTTGTTGTGGGTGTGTTTTCTTGTTGTTGCTAATGTGGAAGCCATTTCTACATTTTAATAATGCAATTGAAACATTGTTTTAGCTATGCTTTTCCTGGAAAAAAGTTAGTTGATGCTGTACCTCGTCAATTGTGTGCACAAAGGAACAGAACCAGCTCGACTAGTGGCCCAATTCAGCCGAGGTTTTGATCCATTCTAAGTCGTTTCAAAATGTTCTGATCCTATGGTGATTCCACGAAGCAAAAACTAGCAGTTCAAAGCAGTCAATTCTATTGAACTGCTATATTTCTGGTAGCTGAACAGAGAAAACAGTCATTGTAGCGTATGGCATAAAAAAGAGGGAAAAGATTGTGTAAAAAGGTAGAGATCTGCCAGCCTCAGGTGCACAGACCATTTTCACTTCCATTGTGACCAGATCTCTACTTAGGCCCGCCAGACAGAGGAGGGCATATCTTGGTGAGAAAGGACTTCTTAGGCTCTCCTGGGTATTTACGCATAATCTCAAATTGCTCATACAAATTAAGATGCATCATAAGTAATGAAATGTAGGCTGTCAATTCCAGTCCTAGTCCTCGTGCAAGCTGCTCTGCATGCTGCTTCCACTCATTCCAGCTCGCAACATAACCCAACATCCACACCCAAACACAACGTATGAACTCCCATATTTCTTCCCTGATTCATTTCCCATCCGATACACGTAATTGTAATGACGTGACAAGCTTAGATGCAAGGGACACTAATGATTGCACGAGCCTTCCATGAGGAGCTTGAAAGTTGAAGCAATTCCCTGCATGCTGGATTATCCTTCGAGGCATGGGAAATTTGTCACGTGGATACTAGATGCCTCTTCTTCGCACTACCTTTTGGGAGCATAGTCGGGTACATGTTAAGAAGGTGGAGCATCTAATCAGAGAGAAATTTGCTAATTTTGGCAATGCGATCTAGGGTTTCCAGCTTCTTGATTGTTGTTGTGGTCAAGATCGTTGTGTTAGCATAAATCTGTTGCCGCATGCCACTGAGAATGCTTCCGTCATATTAATTGTCTCATTAGCTCCAAGCCCCATCCTTGGAGTTTTAGACCGGAGTGTGTAACCGCCATGGCCATCACTAATTGGCCAAAAAATGTTGTATTCCACTAGATACCAGTCTCAGTGTTTGTCCAATAGCTGGACGAAGATGAGTTCTTTCACTCTATTGTTCACCTTCGCATGAGTCAGTCATTGACTGCTTCTCTCTCAACAATGCAGCTAGGATAAAGAGATCAATTCCTTGAGACTTGCCTGCATCTGCCTTTAGATAGAGACTTACTAGATCTAGCTGTGACATTGATCCTGACCATCTCTTAAAATAGTACCATTGAGAAATGCTGGTCTAAGATAAAAAGAAAAGCTGGAGTAATCATAGTAGGTTGTGGATGGTATCGATCAGCCAACCGAGACAATGTCCAATCAGGAAAAAGTCAGTAATAATGTGCCATAGATCTCCAAAACAATAGCCCCAACTAGAAGTGAGTGAGTTATGCCTCTATCAACCCTCGAGTAGCTGCGCTTGTTGGCAAGGATTTTCAAAGAAACTAAAGCAGAAACAGAGAACAAAAAACTAACGAAATGGAGAAAGAAACCTTTACTTGAGTGAACTGAAGTTGCTTTTGTTTTGTAGACGTAGTACGAGAAGCCTAACTCAGTTTCAACTGGCTTAAAGGCGGTTGCCCCCAACATTTTTCTGATGATTGAGAACCCATTTTACCTTTCCAAGAAGTTCACGATCACATCAGCTGAAAAGCATGCGAACATAAACAAGTAATAAGCTTCTCGGATGTTGCTTGCCTCAGAACTGAAATTAGCATCTCGTTTAATTTGTCCTGGGGTCTCTCCTTGGATGAATTCATTGTAATGGCAGGATGGATCAAAGAGCGAGTGAGGCGTTCATAAATTTTCATGAGTTTGAGGATTTGAGATCCCAAGACCTTTCCCCATGCTTAACAAGTCCTGCTATGAACACTAGAATCGAACAGACGCAAGAATTGGCTTTTTAGGACAAATAGAGCACGTAACCAGCAATCCCAAGCTGGTAAGCTCAGCCATAGGTCATCGTCTTCCAAGGAGTAAGCCGTGACAGTGTCGGTAACACCGAGGTAAAAGAGAAGGAAGAGGGCCCAAAATGCCTGGAGATGGCTCATCGGATGATAACCGGGATTTCTTGTGCTTTCTCCTTGTTGCCGCAAGAGTTAGCCTTAAGAGTCGGCTAGCGGGTAAGTTGGCCAAAGAAGAAAGCTGAGCCAGGCTCCTACCATGTGCTCGCGGTGAGAGCTAAAAAAAGATGATTTGTTGAAAAAGGCTGAGGAGAACCATCATGCGGCGCTTTCCTCCTCTTTGAGGAGGTCTTGATGGCGATTTGCTTGATCTGGTAACTGAAAATGAATGGAGGAGACGAATCAAGATTCTTCTGCTAGATTATGGTACTGTTGTACATCATCTTGATTTGGATTGAATATTCATTGTGAACATTACCTATTATCAAAATGGTAAAAGCTCATTTTTAATTTGATAACTGCGATATGCCACCATCCATGCATACTGATTAGTCTTCTTGTCAGTGAGAGTGACATTTTCAACCATTTGTTCATACTTGACACCGAGAGTCCAAGTTTATCCATGCCAGAGCCAAGGAAGTTAGCTGAAAACTTTCGCATAAGGGGTTTAGCAACATCAAAAGCTAGTTTGCCACAAGAGTTTGCCAGTCACAAAGCTCTCGGTAATGCTTTTGAGTTGTTACTGATGTTAATTATGCTTTCGCCAAAGTTGAATTAACAAATATTCTTTCTTGACATTGCTTGTTTGAACATATCATCTGATTCTTTTAGCAATGTTGAGAACTAAACCAGTCGGTTGAGGCAAAAGACGAGATAAAAACTAAAATTGGAAAAAAATGCCTACTAAGTTACTTGATGGATTTTGCTCCAGTCGTCACAGGCAGAAAAAGAAAAGGCAATTCGCATGTCTAATGTTTTTTCCCCTTGAAAAAGAAATTGAAGGCGCTGCAAAACAAGAAGAAAGAAGGAGCCAAGTGCAACCATCTCCATGCGATGAGGAAGAGATCAACATCATGCATGCTTGCCATCAGTATTCATGTCCAATCAGAAGCATGAATTGCATCCTCCTGATTTGCCTTGTGGTAAATGTCCAAATAATTAACAAGACTCAATTTACAGAATAACACTATACTCACGGAAGGAGATACGTGCGGAGCATCGTTACTCGTTTACACAAGAAATAATCACCAGTTCACTGTGGTCTCTCTATTAAAGGATGGGGATGCTCCTTTTCTAAGCATATTTCAAGGAAGAAAATTACATCTTCCCACCGTTTGACTAACAGAAACAGAATCAATAATACACTCAAGAATCATAGATCCGGACCGAATTGGAGATCGTCTGCCTACAAACAGTACATTTTGGTGAAACCTCCCGTTCCACATATAATGCACATCGATGACAACACACGAGATGACCGCATGGAACAAAAGCGGATCTCCTCCTCCTCACTAAACAAATTACACATAACTGTCCATCTGGTACATCTTCCGATTCATCCTCTGCAATGGGAGTGTTGGGCTTGTCGACTGCAGCACGGCTCTGCTGCAGCTGCTCATGCTGTCTACGCTGCCTCGATTCTATCCATCTGTACCAATTTCTGAAGAAAGAATATTCAGCATAAGTCCAGTGAAGTCAAAGATTATCACGTATTGAAGTCAACAGGATATAGAATAAGGATTACAAATTACTTGATCGATAGCAACCAACCTCACAAAAGCAAATCCAAGGATACCAATTGATGCCGATCCAAGAAAAATACTACTCCAGAAGAGTATCTTTGTCCGGAAGGCAAGAACAATCACCATCTGATCTTTTGTCATCTCGGTACTGAAACATGTCAAAGCACAGTCCATTCAATAGTAAATGACACTGTCAAGGAAGGGCTGCCAGCGCAAAATCTAAGTAATAGACTTTAAAGCATAATTATGTCGACTACCCTATAGGGAAATATGAAATGGTCAATTCTCAACAACTTGAGTCATGTGAAGTGGACTGTTCATTGCACAACATTTCATACTCAAACAAATGACAAGCATCACAGGGAGAGGCGCCACAATTTCTTTTGATAGGTAAGGGGAGAAATACTAGAATAATGGGTGGTTGTGCAGATCACCCAAAAATCCATGAAATCACACAACTGCTGAACTCTCCATGTTATGCAAAATGCAACCAGACAGACTTCCAAACAGGAAATTCACTACATATTCAAATCCTTCCAGAAACCATGACCAAAATTAGAGCGAATAAATTAGTACACATGGGTCGATTTATAATAAAAGAAAAAGTGCACATGAGTAATAAGTCCACAAACGAGAAAAGAATATCCTCAAGCAAGCATCAAGACCAATCCAATGTCCATCCATCACCATGAGAGGAACACTCACAGGAAATATGGAAGATCATTGCATGACTTGATCTCCGGAATGCCATTTTTCAAAAAGCAATGGCCGACAGCAGTGACATGCTTTGCTATTGGAAGAATTTTCTCCTCATCTAGCAGTGCAACCTTCAAAAACAGAGGGAGAAGAGCATCGGGTCAGATACTTGTATCAAAGCGAATGCATCAAAAGTAAAGGAACGGCAAGGTCTAGATTATCCTGAAGATCTTCAAGGTGCAAGAAACATCGCAGTTACCCATCTGCATCAAGAAGTGAATGTCATTATACATTGCAAACTTACAGGGTATTCATGACCAAAAAGTGCCTGAAGGAATGTGCAAGGAGAAGCATTAATCGGCTGCAGTTGTTGAAATACTGTGGTAAGAGGTAGATGATGCTTTGAACCATCCATGTTCACAACAACATAATTCCCTACTGGCAATGGACTGCCATTAAGTAGCACAAAAGGAATCTGCAGTCATACTAACAGATGTAAGCAAGTCCGACAGCTAAAGCAGTAAGGCAATAATTGACTGCTCTGTTCAGAAACATCCAAGCCAAATTTTTCATTGTACATAGTTAAGAGCATCAACAACAGGAAAAGTTGTTACAGAAATTAATATATATATATTTATGCAAACTTTTCTTGAGGAATCTTCAGTTCTGTTGGCCAAAAAAAGCGGAACCTCTGGCTTCTGAAATCTCATTTCTCCAGCGCACAATGCAAGAACAGAAGCAATAACTAAATGCTCAAGACTGAAAAGATAATCCTTGTCAAGTTGCCTTATATCTCTCAATATCTTTAGCTTCACCAACTGCACATATATTTAAGAAAAGCAGTAACCTCCCTTCTACCATGATTAAACATATCTACTTTTACCTGCTTTCAAGAAACAGAATGCTTCTAAAAGAATAGAAATCTCCCTGCCTTTTAATTTGGGACATCCCATTGTTCAGGACATGGACACCATATGATGTCCCATGGCAACACCAATTTTAACATGTCTACAATCACGGTTGTACATATAGTCTCCCAGACATTTCCAGTGTCAAGGTCAAAAATAAAATTGTGATACCCCTTAAACCAGAAGGAGTTCCATGGTTCCTAGCTGAAGACAAACATTGTGCAAAGTAAACCCACTCAAAGAACAAGTAATGTAACCTTTAACAGCAGTTTTCCAGCAAAAATATAGCTTCAATATAAGAACCAACCTCTGGAACAATTCTACGTACCGTTCTTAGTGATAAGGATTTTCGTTCTCGCAAGGATCTTGACAAGATAGCGAGTAGATCGGAAGTCCATCCAAAAAATCTCTTCCACTCATTGTATATGCACTTCATAATGGAAAATAGAAGATCAAGCTTATCAGATCCGTTGCAGAAAAACCATAATTGGCAGGAGTAATTACGGCATTTTAATGCATGAACTGCAGTTATAATTGCTCCATTAGCAGATTCCACGTGACTAAGACCTGTCCTTTCATTGATATCATAGTTCTACATAGAAAGAAAAAACAATAAAAAAAGAACTTATCGTATAGTTCGAGTAAGATCCTCCAAAGCAGATGACAGGATATGTGGACGCACCCAACTATAAACTCACAATTAGGGGAGAGAAGGGTATAGGCACCCGGTGCATGCAAAATCCCCTCAAATATGAGAGGACACCGAACAGCAGGGAGACCCCGAATCCTAGATTTTCCTCTATACTTCCTCAATATTGATCTTCCCCTTGCTTCTAGCTTTTTCTCTAGATATGCACACCAAATCAACTTTCTGGTGGTGTCTTCCCAAGCCGGACTGGTATATCCTTCCTAAGGCCCAATGACACCAGTGCATCCATCTCCAACCCATTGTAGTTCCCCAAATAAATATATCTCAAAAGAGAATGAAAGTGGTGCATGTATCCTCCTCCAACAACTTACTCTGTTAAGCCAAGACTATTTGCTAAAAGCTTGAAAACTCTCGACTTTCAAATTGTCAGGTTTACTTCACAGCACAAATGATGTAGCTAAGTCATTGCTTCAGCCTCCCAACAATTCATGAAATCCTCCATCGTCTCAACATCCACTAACGTTGAGACCCCACTGGAAAAAGAAGCAGCAGGGACTAGGATATCTGCAAAACTAATTACACCCAATTCACAAGGACTCCTCGATACCTCAACTATCAATTTGCTTCCATTTCGCAGTCTAGTGGCATTGAAAGAGAAGACTGAGAGTTGGCAATACAAGACATGACTCGCTTCCACTGATGCAGAACACAAAGATAGAACATCGGAACTACATTCACCCCTTGTACACATCTTCATGTTTTAATGCTACCACGAATTGTCAGACAAAGATCACTTTCCATTATGTTAAATAATCGAGTAAAATAATCCATAACAGTGCGTGTACACACACTTACAGTTTGAGTCCTCTGTATGATCACCGCCGCCCTATCACCGGAGATATGCGAGAACAAGACATTCTGCCTCAAGCTGCCACAATTCCCTCCTTCGACAGCCCATTTCGCCATCACGGAGCCGCGCACGATCACGAGCACCTCTCTTTCCGACCGGCTCGACGAATCGGAACCGCCTTCGACATCGAGCACGGACCGGAGGTCGGAAGCTAGGACCGACGGGGCGTCCTGGAGCTTGCGGAGAGCGGAGGAGCTGGAGGTGAACTGGACGATCGTGCGGACGGCGGCGTAAGCAAGGGTCAGGCCGAGGACGGCGGCGCCGTCGATTGAGAGGGCGATGTTGGAGAGGAGAGAGACCGCGGCTTGCTGGTGCGAGGACATGGTTGAGAATGATCTGGAAAAGTGAATCCAGAATTCTGTATATTTCTATATATAACAATAAAAAGTATATAAGACTATTTATAAATTTTATAGAATGAGTATCTACCGTAATAAAATATTATAAAAAATCAAAAAGATATTTAAGATATCAATTAAAATCTATCGAAAAGATACCCATAATATGAGATATCATAAATAATTTAAATACATCTAATAGATAGAGTGTGATTTTGGAGAATTACGTGGTGGTGATATATGGTGGTGTTCTTAGGCGGTCACATGTGAGCGGAGCAATTTTTGCCTTTTCTAAATGTTAACTACTTGATTTTAAGTTTTTTGTCTAAGAATAATCGGATCATGTCAAAGTAGTCTCCAAATGTTGTAAATGATGGCAATTTTCTTCCTACTATGTTATGTACAAGACCATAATTACGTAGTTCAAAAATGGAACATAATAGGTATACGACCTTAAAAATGACCAATCTAGTTGTCCTTTTTCATTTTTCCATTTTTTTTTCACTCCCCAATCCATTTTTCCGATTTTTCTTTGAAATTGACTAATAACGAGTTCTTCGGAAAAACCATGGCATAAAAAAAATTACTTAGGAGAGCAAGACTCATGATATGTTCGATGAAAAGATAACATAAATTTGAATTGAATTCACAAAAAATCTCGATTCTTTATTTTCCCTCTTTTTTGAAAAACACTAAGGTTATTCACAGTGGAATGACATTGAATCCACCACTAAACTAGACTACATGGACTGACCAGAGATCTGTAGTAAAGTAAGTAAATCGCAAGACTAAGGATTAGAAGACTTACTTCACATATGACCCTGATGGGAATCTCATAGACATACCCATGTTACATGGCTCGATTTTTATTCTAGAAGGCTTAACAAAGTGGAGTCGCAAAGATGATCGGACTAGGAGTGTGAAAAAGAATAAGGAACCGCCCGGAACAGGTGGTTCCTAAGAAAACCAGTCCAGTTCCTGGTTTCAAGTGTGGAACTGCCCACCCACCCACTCGGACCGGACCGAACTGGTGATATAATAATAATATAATATATTTATTTAATTTTAATTTAAAAAAGAAGAAAAATCGTAAATTAAACCTAACTCGCTTGACACTCATAACCCACACTGAGCCAAGAAACACCTTTTTTGCTTTCGCCTTACGCTCACTCTCACTCTCTTACTCGTCTCGGTAGATACTCACCTCACCGTCTCCAACTCTCCGTCAATGTGATGGGACCGATTCTCGAGTAGATCCATGGAACCAACAAAGCGGTTTCTGGTTTCAATTTTTCAAGACTAGTCCTTACTGGGTGGTTCCCAATTCTAGGGTGGGAATTGCTCACCTAGACCATGCTCATTCTTAGATCGGACTAGTTGCAAGTAGAGGTGGCCACGGGCTGGTTTTGGTCGAGAACCGGCCCAGTCAAACCTGGGCCTGCGGTTCGGAACCGGAACCGGCTTGTGGTCTACAGGCCCGGTTCTGGTTCCAGAAAAATTTGAACCGGCTCGGAACCGCCGGTTCCGGGCCGGTTCTGCAAAAAAAACAAAAAATTTAAAATTTAAAAAATGCAATTAAATTTTTTTTTCATTATTTAATTTTTTTATAAAACAAATTGAACTCTAATTGCCATGCATTATAAGTGCATTGATCTTCAATTGCAATGCTTGGCTTGGGTGTATTGAACTCTAATTACAAGGCTTGGCTTGAGTTTTATAAACAACCCCTTTGATGGTATTTCATTCCCATTCGATGTAGGACTCTCGGCCTTGAACGCCTTCAATATGAGACTTTTGGCTTTGTCTTCATGCAAATGCCAAGAGTCTCACATCGAATAGGAATGAAGAGACCATCAAAGGGGTTGTTTATAAAATCCAAGCCAAGCCATGAGAATGTGAAGTTGTATGCCTTTTGTGGCTACGATCCTTTGCTAATTAAGAGCAAAGGGTTTCATTGGACCGCCTAGAATCGGACCAGACCAATGGTCCGGTTCTTAGTTCTATGGTTTGCCGGTTCGGTTTCTAGTTCTAAAATTAAAAGACCGGTCTTACCGGTTCGGTTCCCGGTTCCGATCGGGAACCGATCACTCTTACAATTTTCATTTTGATTATAATTTATATTGGATAATTCATTATTTCATATTTTTATAATTATTTATTATTTATTTTATAATTTATTTTTAAAATTTTTAAATTACAAACAGGAACCGGCCGGACCGGAACTGGAACCAGAACCGCTAGGGGCGGTTCCGGTTCACATGTGGCCACAAACCGGAACCGGCCAGTTTCGAACCGTGGCCACCACTAGCTGCAAGCATGCATACTAAGTCAAGTCCTCATGACTCCGGCTTGATCGAAAAGCCGACCTATGGCAAGCAAAGAGATGGGTACTCTCGACACCAAGAAAGAAATTTCGAGATTGAGATGTGAGACTTGCATCACGGGCAGTCGGAGTGATATCCATCTCAATACCATCCTCTGTGATCTTATGCGACTCGGGTGTAGCGGTAGGTTGTGTGTGCTAGAGTGTAGTGGAAATGCATAAGCATGCATAACAGTTCATATGCAAACAGTGCATAAAACATTCGACAGGTTAACGATCACATCGCCCCTTGCAACTCCCATATGCAAGAACAGTTAACACCAATGTACGTAGAATCCTCACAGCCAAGTAAAAATAGTTTTTTCAAAAAGAGAAATTGGCCTAAGTCCAATACAAATTTTTTCAAGTTCAGCGAAGTCGCCAAACTCTCGTGACCTATCGAATGGTGCACCATCTAGGAGTTTGGCTAATGGATTGTCAAGACTAGACTTAATTCGAGCTCTGCCAAGCTCATACCAATTTGCGACTTAGAATTTAAGTTGTCATTTCAATTAAAAGTCGCTACTAAATCTATTTTTTGGTGGATTGATTAGAAACCCAAGTGAAATATTATGAGATTTACTTTACTTCTATGAACTAATGATTATGGATTAACTAACACCCTTTCAGTACATTTCTCTTTTATTTCAAGAAGAAAATGTTTCTCAGGCATCTTGGATTCATGTTAAAGATTTATTTTTTAGTATGTGAGGTGTTCACGTGGGTGCAAAGACATTAAATAAACACTCAATAAACCAAAGCATTTTTATAGATTGCACCGAAACAATAATTTAAATACCTAGATAAAAATTGATGAAATAAAGACTAAACATATCTTAGCCATCCTTACCAAAAAAACATATCTTTGCCATGGTTTCTAAACAAATCTTTTATTTGGTTTTTTTAATTTTTTATTAAAACTAGGCTTTATGCAGTGCGTGCTATGCGAGCCCAATTCTAAACTATAGTCTACATGATCTGTTCTAACATGGTATGCGATCTAATTAAGTTAGTTTAAGACATGTAATTAACTAAATGACACACGAGGGGTATTTTTTATTTATTAATTAAAAATTCGAAATTAAAATTTCTAAACTAAACATGTAATCATAACCTATTTTAAGAAAATATTTTTGGTACTTTTTTCACTAAAATTCGAAATTAAAAATTGAGGAGGATTAATTATCTATAGTTGGATATTATTTAATTCAAACTAGGAGTTAACATATCTTAATCCCAATTTAGATCAAAATCCTATCCTTACTATGGGTAATATCCTAGAATGCAAACTCTAACTAAAATTATCCTATTCAATCTATAAGGAAAGTTTGAATTATAATCCTATCCAAAGTTATTCTATCCTATAAGGAAGATTTTAAATCTAATTCTATAATAAACTACCACTTTAAATCTTTTTGGTATTTTCAAATTTTTGGGAAACATGATATCACCTATAACTCAAAGATAATATTCACAACAATTAATCAAGTAATTCTGCGGGCATAAAAAAAAATTTGAAAACCAGCACAATTTATTCAAATTTGATAACTGATAAAACTGGCGAATCGCATCCCGAGCACGGGATCAGGTGAGTCATATCTCGGACATGAGATTGAACTGTCAACCACGGCACGTTGTCGAATTAGGAAAAGCTTGCTAAGGGCATATGAAGAATCTTGGAGATATGCATATCGCTTGGTAACTCAATTGGATAACGATATCCATTAATTCTGATAATGAAATATTCAAATTAACATGGATAGGATCGTTACCTAATCGGCGATGCTCGTGATGACTTAGCTTCATCATCTGGTATAAGTGCATTTGCTTGCTTCTAGCTTTTTCTCTAGGTATGCACACCAAATCAACTTACTGGTGGTGTCTTCCCAAAACCGGACTGGTATATCCTTCCTAAGGCCCAATGACACCAGTGCATCCATCTCCAACCCCTTGTAGTTCCCCAAATAAATACATCTCAAAAGAGAATGAAAGTGGCGCATGGATCCTCCTCCAACAACTTACTCTGTTAAAGTCCTCTTTTCCTCCTTCCATTGTGACCAAAATTACAAAAGAGTCCACTTTATCATAAATTGAGTTGCACTTACAGAAGAAGGAATTGCGTGCTAAGCCAAGACTATCTGCTATAAACTTGAAAACTCTCAATCAAATTGTCAGGTTTACCTCACATCACAAATGAAGAATTGCAGTAACACAACTATACAAGCAAATGCACAAATACCAGATGATGTAGCTAAGTCATTGATTCAGCCTCCCAACAATCCGTGAAATACTCCGTCTCAACATCCACTTATATTGAGACCCCACTGGAAAAAGAAGCAGCAGGGACTGTGACATTTGCAAAACTAATTACACCAAATTCACGAGGACTCAATTTGCTTCCCTTTCGCAGTCTAGTGGCATTGAAAGAGAAGACTGGAGTTGGCAATACAAGACATGACTCGCTTACACTGATGCAGAACACAAAGGTAGAACATCCGAACTATATTTACCCCTTGTACACATCTTCATGTTTTAATGCTATCGGGAATCGTTAGACAAAGGTCACTTTCCATTATGTTAAATAATCGAGTAAAATAATCCATAACAGTGCGTGTACACACACTTACAGTTTGAGTCCTCTGTATGATCACCGCCGCCCTATAGCTGCAGATATGCGAGAAACTACTTTCGCGTTGCAAATGGGTGCACCTGATTAGTCCATGCACTATCCGAAAGTTCCAAGTCTGAAACTACTTTCGAGAAGGGGAACACGGAGACGTACTATTGTCACACTCCACACCAGACAAAGGCTTGAAGCGTAAGAAACGAGCAAGCATTTATTTTAATCCCAAAAGGAGAAGAAGAAGAATGTTTCATTTGGAGCAAACGAGTGGCGGCGTTTCTCGAAAGCAAAATTGCAATATTCAAGTATTGTCATTAGAGGCCTCAGGGCCATGGACTTCCACCACAATAAGAAATTTAGCTCCAAACAGACAAATGGGCACCGACAGCCTCGCAAATATAGGATGCAGAGTCCATTCTAGCTTGTTGCTCATAGCTGCCGCCCCATTTTGGATTTCCAACTTGACCTTGGTCTTGAATCCCTACATGAATTAGGGAGTATTAGCTTCTGTTGATGTGTTAGTCAAGAGGAAAAAATGACTCTGAACAATTACCTTGAGATTGAGAAGCGAGCCAACAGATAGATTACCAGACACCTCGAAATTGTCCTTGATGCTAGAAATTAAGCTTAACATGCTCCGGAAATTGTCAACCTACGGAAATCATAACAAATCAAGAGCGCGCATGAAATCCATTCTGGAGTAGAAATTCTGCTCCAAAATGGATTCCGGAATAGAAATGCGTTTGTTAAAAAATTTCCGGAATGCATTCTGGAGCAATTTTCACATTCTGGAATAAAAATGCGTTTGTTAAAAATACTTGATTCCAGAATGCATTCTTGATTTCAGAATGCATTTTTTACTCCAGAATGAGTTTTTGGCAAGAAAAAGAGAAGCTACTTTTTATAGCTTCTCTCTTCCAGAATGCATTCTCTCTATTTTCTCACTAATTTTTTTTTCAGAAAATGCATAAAAATTGAAAAATTCCAGAAAAATTCATAAAAATTTCCAGAAAATAAAAAAAAGTCAAGATTTAGGGAAAATAGGAAATTTGGTGATTTTTTTTAAATAAAAAAAATAAAAAATTTCAAAATTTCACAGAATGGCTTAGAATACCTTTGGCCACCCACTTTGAGTGAAATTTAATTTTTTTGAGGTGCCCAAAAAAATAAAAAAAAATCAAAAATTTCAAAACTTCACAAAATGGCTTAGAATACCTTTGGCCACCCACTTTGAGTGAAATTTAATTTTTTTGAGGTGCCCAAAAAAATTAAAAAAATAAAAAATTTCAAAACTTCACAAAATGGCTTAAAATACCTTTGGGCACCTATTTTGAGTGAAATTTAATTTTTTTGAGGTGCCAAAAAAAATAAAAAAAATCAAAAATTTTAAAACTTCACAAAATGGCTTAGAATACCTTTGGGCACCTATTTTGAGTGAAATTTAATTTTTTTGAGGTGCCCAAAAAAATCCAAAATTTCAAAACTTCACAAAATGACTTAAAATACCTTTGAGCACCCACTTTGAGTGAAATTTAATTTTTTTGAGATGCCCAAAAAAAAAAAAAAAAATAGATTTCTGTTCCAGAAATCAATTTCTGGAGCAGAATTAGTCATGTTTTACCAAGCAGATTTCTCCTCTAGAAATCAATTTCTGGAGCAGAATTAGTCATGTTTTACCAAGCATAACAAATCAAGTCTCCCAAAAGAGGCATGTAATGGCATTATTAATGCAAGTAAATCCTCACCTTCTCACGCTTGGGGCACAATTCAATTGACGAATTTCTTCTGGCAACAAGGCCACCTTCCATGGAATATAAATCTGACTGTAAGACAGTAAGAGATGCACTGAGCTCCATTTTTTAATGCTATCTCTCTAATTTTAAAAAAAAATTAACACGGACTAGAACAAGATACTAACCTCAACCTCAAGCAAATCTGAGGCGGTTTTCACTGGTATATACCTCGACCGAGGTACATTAATGGCGATTGCATTATCAAAGAACTGATGCAAGAAGAGACACAAACTTGAAAAGATAAATTTTCAACATATAAACTTTTTGACGAGAAGTCAGGCAAAGAATAGAATAATACCTTGATTGCTGCCCCAGCTGCAGTTTCAAGCTGAAGAACCTTCATTCCATCAGCTTCCTGAAATTCAAGAAACATCAAAAACTAGGTCCCAGTCTATACAGGAAGCATCTAGATTATGTACCTTTTGAATAGGAATGATGTCCATCTTGAGATCTTCAGCTTCCAAAAGCCTTTGAATTGCCTTCAAGTTTACCCACCTGTATGTGTCATGTCAGTGCTTGCTTCACTGAAATTACATACATGTAATGCCAAGAACTCGCTTCCATCACTGCGGAATACAAAAGATAGCATGACTTACAGATTGTTTGTATTGAAATTCTTGAACTTCTCAATTGATTGGAACTCGCTGATCTGCATCAGGCAAATCAAACATAACATGTCAGCATCGAACTTGAGAATGAGTTGAGAAAAAAAGGAAATCAAAACTGCAGAAAAAAGCTGTACCCTGCTTGTATGAACTTATACAGAGCAGCAAACTGTAGTACCTTACCTGTTTATAGATTCGAGACTGCTTATAAACTGAAACATGCGTGTTTACTATGTCACATTTAAGTGATGCTGATCTCCGAATTTATAGTTTTAGAAAATCGTAGTAAAACGTCTCAAAGCTGTCACCAGGATAAATGCCATGATCTCAGAGATAAGGTCAATATCTACCTAGAAGATGCCGATAAGCAGGAGTCATTGACAACATTCAAGATGGCAGACACATATGTTGTTGGCCTTCGCATTGACATATTAGAGGTAGGACAGAGGGAACTAGTCTACCAACTAAATCATCTTAAAACAAATTAATGTTGCCAAAACAAGGGTATTAATTTCCTTGTGGGCTGTTATGTAGCCTAAGTACCACTATGACTCCCTTAATTCCCACGTAATCTCAACAAGAGGTCAAGAAACAAAAATGCAGTGGAATTGTAGCAGACGTACAAATTCTGATTGACCCAATTCATGCTTCAGGCCATGAAAATAAAGGAAAAGGGGAGAATAAGGATCACTCACATGTTCATCTGGGACTTGTGCAATTTCCAGCAGCTGCAATAAGTGACAGAAGTATGTCAGTCATGAATCCCTTTTCCCCTTGGACTTTCAGTTTTAGAGTAAATCCAGCTTATGAACATGTCTGTGATTTTTCCATGAAATAACATGTTCTATTTACAATTGAAACGAAAAATATGAAAAAGACGTAAAATTTTTCATTTTAGCACAATGTTTGCATTACTGCCAAACCCATGTCCATCCAGTGTTATGAAAGCTAGGATTAATAAAGTCAGTTCCGAGGGGAATTTAAGAAGTTAAAGATATTCAAGGGACAATACATAAATATCATGGCACCGAATTAATCTGAAAAACATCCATGGATGGAATCTCTGAGATGTCAAAATCAAATAAGGTTCCATTCTCAGATTTGCTGGGAAATGTAAGTTTGTTGAGACTCTAGTTATCTTAACCATCAGAAAGAAATGCACTTTTAATGCATTCGAGGGAACTTTGTAGCCTGTGTCATAATTTGAACAACAGAAAGCTATCTCGCAATAATAACTAACAAATAAAATGATGTTACTTACATGAACCTTTCCCTCATAAGAAATGAGGCTACCACCCTTCTTGTCACATAACATCCTAGGAGTAACCTGCAAAATTGTGAGCGATTTAATACTAATCCAATCTATTAAAAATTCTTCACCACAATCCTCCGCATCTACCTCCATGCAGTACTCATTCCTGTTTTTCATCAAATGATGTAAGATTTCTATAGGATTTAGTTAAGGTCAACAAAACAACAAAAAATTATCAACGGGCCCAATTTTGAAACTAAACTCAGGAAGTACAGAGACATGTGATTAAATCCAGAAACCACAGATATCAGAAGAAACTAAGAATGGAAGGATACTCAGGTCAACAATTGCAGCCGAGTTATCTGAGTTGGAAACGAAAACATATTCCTTGCCCTGTAAACATGAAAAGTGAGAGAAAAGGGAATAAGCAAACGAAAAGGAAAAAGTAAGAGGAATGTACTAACGCTGATAGAGATAAAAGAAAACCTATGAGAGCAAAGCATCAAGTTTACGGCTGTTCATCAAGGATGGGTATACATCACCATGACCCGGGGGATACCTGTGTAGAGCATTTGAGACGGGAGAAAGGCCACATCAAAGGTTTCCTATTAAAAGTTTATGACAAAGAATTCAATCGAGATAGTAGAATTCTGTCTATTAAAAAGTATAAAAAGCACAAAAGAATGAAGAGATAGCGATTAGTCAAAAATTGTTGTCGAAAGAATTAAAAGTCAAGTTCAACTGTTATATCTATTAAGGCCAGATATTGGTGGCAAATAACTTCATGCATCAATTTTAATTTACTCAAGCCAGCATGCATTGTTCCCACATCCAGGTTTTACAAAGTCGTAAAAGGTGGAATTCCAAAGGACTAATGACTTAGACACAGTGAACTGAAAGACCTATAATGACAGTCTCTTTTTTCAAATGACCTGTCTTGAAGCAAAATCATTTTGATGCAAAAATGACCCCATAAATTTAAAGAAGAAAGCATCACGATCATGAAAACTGAAGTCCTTATGCTTGATATTTAACCAAAATTTTACCATCCATCGCTTCCAGTCTGTCCTTTGCAGGGCAAAGGCATAAAATCATCAACATCTAAGCAGGGATACCGGCTCTGTATATAATTCAATCAAGACGGTCGAGATAAAAATGACTTAGTCAATTCTAGAATAAACTCATAAGCAGATCTAAGCAGCTAACCAACAGTTTGCATCACAAACCTGATTAAAACTAGTAAGATCAACATTTAAGTTGGAATGTCTTTCCAGAATCTACAACAAGGGGAATGTGTCAATTACTGATCAAAATAACTAAACTATCAACAAAGAGGTAGGGTGAAAGCCATTCACCTTCGACGTACAATCCTGGGTGTTAAACAAGCTCATGAGAAGCAGGGGAACATTGCAGCCATATCTAGCGTTAAGATCCTATATGAACAGCAGCAAGATGTGATCAGAAGGAATAGAGCTAAGGAAACACACGCACCACATGGAAAACTTAAGAATATTACCCGGATTTGGTAAACTATAGGGTCAAGAAATGTCAATCCATTGCGTACTTCCATGATAGATCTACATCACAATAGAAACATCAAATATTAACACAGGCAGCTTATAAAACATATACAAGGACATTAACAGCTCTCTAAGTAGACAAGGTAAAAGTTCCAAGGAAGCTACAATTACAGCCTTACTACAACTAAATAAGATCAAGGAAGCACCAAGCCGATCAAACAGACACATCAGTGAGATCGTGAATCTCAGAACACATCTGATGGTAATAAAATCAAAATACAAATAGGGATATCATGAGGCATACATGGGACCAGCAGAATCCTTTATTGTTGTCGAACCACCATTGAGCTTCAGTACGACGAGTCTGTCCAAAAGAAACTTGGCCTCCGCTGCACAATTTTAGGAATCGTGGAAAACAGTTTGCAATTTCATGCAACGTGGAAGAGAGGAATCATGGAAAGCAGTTAATACTCTCAGGAGCTGGCTCCAAACTATCGTAAGGGACGACGGTGGGCGCCTGGATCTTGCTCCACTCAATAGGTTGAGCTTTTCCGCTGAAAATGCAACAAAGCAAAGCTAAGAAACCAAACTATACCTATAAAGAAAAATGTACCATCAGCAAACCCCCTCCTACTCACCTGAGAAAGTGGGACGCGATGTCGATGAACCCTTTCTTCTCGCTCTCGCTGTGAAACAAAATAAAAAACGAAGGCAGAGACCATGCTTCTAACACGCGCACAGGACCAGAAACTGATTCATTTGATTGGAGTTCAATGGCCACAATTGCTTTCTTCTTCTTTTGGAATGTAAAAGAACAAAAAGCTGAGCTTCTCATTGTTTAGAAGGTGCCCTCAGCATTGGTGCATTAGACAAGAAGCTCTTATAGAGGCAATACCAAATATCTCATGGTTTCTTGAGAATGTTCCGACCACTAAATGCTGCTCTCAGGATTCAATCCCTATTCACTCCTCAAACTCTCGTTGGATTATCCCAAACTAGACTAAATGCAACGCAATTTTTATTTCTTCTAAGCGATGCATCCTCCTAATCTAATGACATATAATATATAAGCCCACATATCCAAAAACTCATAACGAGGGACCACTTATTCAGGCTATCGGTTTGGAGATTTTGATTAATCTAACATATATGTATGAACAAGTGTAGCTATATAAAAAATTCATTTTATAGATAGAGTTCGTCGGTTTATTAACAATGCATAGGCATCAGCATAACAAATTGTCACTTTATCGACGACGAAGAGGTTGCCCTAGACATCTGAAAGAATTACAACACCAAATATTTTTCAGAAGCATACAAGTATCTGTAGTTATAGGTCATATTGTACATTAAGTTCTTAGGATATATTGCGGTGTCCGGAGTCTTACTCTAGACAGGAAACTCACCTACAAACCGACGATCAAACAAACTGCTCGCTCTACCCTGTGTAATCAACAAACCGCCTCTGGCCGGAAAAAAAACCGGAAAGGGAGAGGGAAACCTGATCAGACGGCGGCCGCCGGAGTCTTACTCTAGACAGGAAACTCACCTACAAACCGGCGATCAAACAAACTGCTCGCTCTACCCTGTGTAATCAACAGACCGCCTCTGGCCGGAAAACAAATCGGACACAGGCGCTCGCCCGCAGAAACAGAGGGGAGAGGGAAACCTGATCAGACGGAGGACGTCGGAGTCTTACTCTAGACAGGAAACTCACCTACAAACCGGCGATCAAACAAACTGCTCGCTCTACCCTGTGTAATCAACAGACTGCCTCTGGCCGGAAAACAAACCGGAAACAGCCGCTCGCCCGCAGAAACAGAGGGCAGAGAGAAACCTGATCAGACGGAGGACGCCGGAGTCTTACTCTAGAAAGGAAACTCACCTACAAACCGGCGATCAAACAAACTGCTCGCTCTACCCTGTGTAATCAAAAGACCGCCTCTGGCCGGAAAACAAACCGGAAATAGGCACTCGCCCGCAGACACAGAGGTGAGAGGGAAACCTGATCAGACGGAGGCCGCCGGAGTATTACTCTAGACAAGAAACTCACCTACAAACCGACGATCAAACAAACTGCTCGCTCTACCCTGTGTAATCAACAGACCGCCTCTGGCCGGAAAACAAACCGGAAACAGTCGCTCGCACGCAGACACAGAGGGGAGAGGGAAACCTGATCAGACGGAGGCCGTCGGAGTCTTACTCTAGACAGGAAACTCACCTACAAATCGACAATCAAACAAACTGCTCGCTCTACCCTGTGTAATCAACAGACCGCCTCTGGCCGGAAAAAAAAACGGAAACAGGCGCTCGCGCGCAGACACAGAAAGGAGAGGGAAACCTGATCAGACGGAGGCCGCCGGAGTCTTATTCTAGACAGGAAACACACCTACAAACCGGCGATCAAACAAACTGATCGTTCTACCCTGTGTAATCAACAGAACACCTCTGGCCGGAAAACAAACCCAAAACAGGCACTCGCTCGCAGACACAGAAGGGAGAGGGAAACCTGATCAGACGGAGGCCGCCAGAGTCTTACTATAGACAGGAAATTCACCAACAAACCGGCGATCAAACAAACTGCTCGCTCAACCCTGTGTAATCAACAAACCGCCTCTGGCTGGAAAACAAACCGGAAACAGGCGCTCGCGCGCAGACACAGAGGGGAGAGGGAAACCTGATCAGACGGAGGCCGCCGGAGTCTTACACTAGACAGGAAACTCACCTAAAAACCGGCGATCAAACAAACTGTTCGCTCAACCCTGTGTAATTAACAGATCGCCTCTGGCCGGAAAACAAACCGAAAACAGGCGCTCGCGCACAGACACAGTAGGGAGAGGGAAACCTGATCAGACGGAGGCCGCCGGAGTCTTACTCTAGACAGGAAACTCACCTACAAACCGGCGATCAAAAAAACTGCTCGCTCTACCCTGTTTAATCAACAGACCGCCTCTGGCCAAAAAACAAATCGGAAACAGGCGCTCGCCTGCAGATACATAGGGGAGAGGGAAACCTGATCAGATGGAGGCCGCCGGAGTCTCACTCTAGACAGGAAACTCACCCACAAACCGGCGATCAAACAAACTGCTCGCTCTACCCTGTGTAATCAACAGACCGCCTCTGGCCGGAAAACAAACCGGAAACAGGCGCTCGCCCGCAGACACATAGGGGAGAGGGAAACCTGATCAGACGGAGGCCGCCAGAGTCTTACTCTAGACAGGAAACTCACCTACAAACCAGCGATCAAACAAACTGCTCGCTCTACCTTGCATAATCAACAGACCGCCTCTAGCAGGAAAATAACCCGGAAACAGGCGCTCGCCCGCAGACACATAGGGGAGAGGGAAACCTGATCAGACGGCGGCCGCCGGAGTCTTACTCTAGACAGGAAACTCACCTACAAACCAGCGATCAAACAAACTGCTCGCTCTACCCTGTGTAATCAACAGACCGCCTCTGGCCGGAAAACAAACCGGAAACAGGCGCTCGTGCGCACTCACAGAGGGGAGAGGGAAACCTGATCAGACGACGGCCGCCGGAGTCTTACTCTAGACAGGAAACTCACCTACAAACCGGCGATCAAAAAAACTGCTCGCTCTACCCTGTGTAATCAACAGACCACCTCTGGCCGGAAGAAAAACCGGAAACAGGCGCTCGCCCGTAGACACATAGGGGAGAGGGAAACCTGTTCAGACGGAGGTCGCCGGAATCTCACTCTAGACAGGAAACTCACCCGCAAACCGGCGATCAAACAAACTACTCGCTCTACCCTGTGTAATCAACAGACCGTCTCTGGCCGGAAAACAAACCGGAAACAGGTGCTCACGCGCAGACACAGAGGGGAGAGGGAAACATGATCAGACGGAGGCCGCCGGAGTCTTACTCTAGAAAGGAAACTCACCTACAAACCGGCGATCAAACAAACTGCTCGCTCTACCCTGTGTAATCAACAGACCGCCTCTGGCCGGAAAACAAACAGGAAACAGCCGCCCGCGCACAAACACAGAGGGGAGAGGGAAACCTGATCAGACGGAGGCCGCCGGAGTCTTACTCTAGACAGGAAACTCACCTACAAACCGGCGATAAAACAAACGGCTCGCTCTACCCTGTGTAATCAACAGAACACCTCTGGCCAGAAAACAAACCGGAAACAGGAGCTCGCGCGCAAACACAGAGGGGAGAGGGAAACCTGAACAGACGGGGGCCGCCGGAGTCTTACTCTAGACAGGAAACTCACCTACAAACCGGTGATCAAACAAACTGCTCGCTCTACCCTGTCTAATCAACAGACCGCCTCTGGCCGGAAAATAAACCGGAAATAGGCGTTCGCCCGCAGACACATAGGGGAGAGGCAAACCTGATCAGACGGAGGCCGCCGGAGTCTTATTCTAGACAGGAAACTCACCTACAAACCGGCGATCAAACAAACTGCTTGCTCTACCCTGTGTAATCAACACACCGCCTCTGGCCGGAAAACAAACCGGAAATAGGCGCTCGCGCGCAAACACAGAGTGGAGAGGGAAACCTGATCAGACGGAGGCCGCCGAAGTCTTACTCTAGACAGGAAACTCATCCAAAAACCGGCGATCACACAAACTGCTCGCTCTATCCCATGTAATCAATAGACCGCCTCTTGCCGGAAAACAAACGAGAAACAGGCGCTCGCCCGCAGACACATAGGGGAGAGGCAAACCTGATCAGACGGAGGCCTCCGGAGTCTTACTCTCGCTAGGAAACTCACCTACAAACCGGCGATCAAACAAACTACTCGCTCTACCCTGTGTAATCAATAGACCGCCTCTGGACGGATAACAAACCGGAAACAGCCACTCGCGCGCAGACACAGAAGGGAGAAGGTGTCACACCCCGCAACCCTATGCGAAGCACGAACATCCCTCTAGACGGTCTAATATCTTGCGACGTCCCAGGAAGCGTCGCCGACCTAAATCTCATCTTGACGAGTACAACACGAGCGAAAGCTACGTATATATATAAATGTATATATATACACCCGTACCTATATTTTACGATGACCACGAAGAGCAGGGTAGGAAAGAAAATTTAATACAAACGTACACGCATTACTATTAACAGTGGGTAGATACAATATCTATTTACAGGGGTGCATAAAACTCAAACCCAAAAAGGTACGTCACGGCCACGAGGATCAAAAAGGGGTTAGTGGCCAGGGTAACTTGGTTAAGGCGGGCTACGGTCAAAAAGTTACGGCCCGACCTAGTCATAACTGAGTCGTCCTAGGGGACCCAGTCCGGGTCAGAGTCAGAAGATTCAGATGAGGAAGAACTATCGGGAAGTTCCTCATCGGAATCTAATGAGTCCAACTCGGACTCAGCCTCCTCAGGCTCGTCCTCTATATCCATCGCTTCGGGATCGGGGTCCTCCTCCAGGGGCTGTTCCATCTCCTCATCGTCCACGTCCACGTCCATCGATCCGCTTTCGTCCGACTCGTACACTATTGGTATCTCCTCTGAGCTCGCTCTCTCCTCATCAGACGGACTGGGGTCTACTACCTGCCCATCGGGGCACCGAGGGTCTACTCCAAGCAGTCCATTGAATGGAACATCAAAAGTCCTAAGAGGTCCGATCTCTTCCCCATTGTACGTCCTATAACACCAAGCTACGTACTCATGGGTTGCAGACTCTAACTCCTCGACATCTACCCAGACTAACGTAAGATATCTGATATACGAATTCCCCTCTTCTACCGGGTGTACAGAAAAAGTCTTCTGGATAAAATGGAGAATCCCAAAACGCACGAGCGGCTCTGCAATGGTCACGGACGGGGGTCTGAAATGTCGGTTTCAACAACCGTGAGATAAAACTCAGCAAGTAAGTAATCCCTAAATCTAAGCTAGGCTAACATGCACTTCCTGACAGGTAAATCAAACATATCAAGCGGATATTAATGATTCTCAACAATTTCATAAATTTAAGCATAAATAATTCTCAGTACAATCCTGCAAGTTAGGCATTCAGCGATGACGCTCACATTTGAATATCAAGAGTACTCAATTAAGCCGACTCGAGAGCCAATAGATTTTTCCGACCCGAAGGCCACGACCCGTAGGCCACTTTGAGTAATAAATCGACCCGTAGGCCCGACCCGAAGGCCAATAGATACTCTGGCTTGAAAGCCCGACTCGAAGGCCACAGTTTATTTCGACCCTAAGGCCCAACCCGAAGGCCACGATTTAAAACGACCCGTAGGCCAACAAATCTCACTATTTTATACACGTGCATCATTTAGCACTTTCAATCTATATTAACTAATATAGATCACGAGAAATGGAATTTGAGCCAATAGTCGATGCCAACGTGCTATATACTTTTAAATATAAATTCAATGATTTCCACGCATTATCGGCACCCACAACTCCTTTCATTTTAGTCCTTCCAACCCGACACTCAAACCGCACAATTCTTCCCATGTGATTCAAGACGTTTAAGGCCCGTCACACCTAATCGAACCTAGCCAATAAACTCTTAAATATGGCAACACCCATAGGGTTCCAACAATTCCCAATTTGCCCTTTATAATGTTTAATTCCATGTTTTTCCTTAATAGCCATTTAATACACAACTTAGGCAAATTGCACAATTTCGGTTCTGTGTGAACAGTATCAGGACAGCACACTTTAGGGCCATTAAATCACCTCTAAATCACCTCATTAAGCCCTAATGAAGTCCCCTAAACATCCTACACAAAATCTCACATCATTAAGCCTTAATTAAGCCCAATTTCACTCCTAAAATGCACAATTTCGGTTCTGTATGAACAGTACCAGGGCAGACCATACTTAGGCCACTAAACCACCATTAAATCACTTCATTAGGCTCTAATGAGCATCCCTAATCAGTCCACACATAAACACATCTACATAATCCATATTTAGGCTTAATTAATCCCCTAATTCACCATTAAAATGCATAATTGGTCTAGTTCGGAGTTAGGGAAAATATACTCGCCTAGGTTGCCTCAAGACGACGGAAACGAGCGGCCAATCACCGACGAGCGGTGGAATCGGCGGCGGCGTTCCGGCGAGCAAGCCGGCGGTTCACGGCGGCTCCGGCGACGGTCTCTTGAGCTCGGCTTGAACGGCGGCTGTGGGCGGTGAAACAAGGGAGGGAGTGGTCGAGGGGGCTGAGGGTGATGGCTGGGGGTGACGGTGGCTAGCGATGGCGCACGGCGGCGCCGGCGAGGTCCCGGCGAAGCTTCGGCGAGAGTGAGACCGAGAGAGGAACTTCACGGGGGAGAGGGGAAATGGAAGCTGTTCTGGCTGAAGATGGCTAGAAGAGAGAGAGAGAGAGAGAGAGTCAATATTGGTCAAAGATGGGTGAGTGGAATCCAAGTGTCAAAGATCTAAGGGTTTTGGACAAAAATGCCCTTAATCCAAGGGCTAAAATTGCATCTTATCCAATAATGCATGGGCAAATTGGTCAAAAGCCCTTAACCAAGGGCTAACCAGACCTGAGTCAGCCCTAACCAGCCTTAGTTAACTCCCAAAAAAGAAAGAAATTCGGAATTACCAAAAACGGGCCTAAGGGCAATTTGGTAATTTTCCGATCCCGGGTCAAAATTCCAATTTTTGCACATACACGTTCCATATGTGCGTGGTCAACATAATATGGCGTCGGAATCGCGAAATTCACTTTTTAAGCCCCCGAAAATCGACTGCAAAGTTTCGGGAATAAAATAATATTATTTTTCAATTTTTGTCAAAATTCCAGTTTTTGTCCAAAACCACTTCTGGTATGCGTGGCCACCCCAAAATGACACCGGCCTTGAAAAATAATGTCATTAGCCTCGAAAATGGTCATCAGGGTCCTCAGGGGCAAAATTGTAAATTTTTCAATTTTTATCGAAACTCCCGTTTTCAGCCGTACTAGCCCCAAACGTATGTGGCCACACTAAAATGACGTCGATCCTTCAACATAGTCGCTAACGCCCTCGGATTTTCGACGTCGAAGTCCGGGTCCAATTTCACGATCAAATTTGCTCGTTTTGAAGTTTTAGGGTCTCTCACTAACGAGCAGCTGTTTAGGGTTTACGCATATCGACCTAGGGTTGTCCGAGTCATGATGGCCTCGACTTTCATAAAACGCGAGGAATTATCACTAGTGCCGAGGGTCGCGATTATTAGGATTAAATCCGGAATTCAATCATGAGCGTACTTTCAGTTATGCGGAATCACCCGCGACCCAAGCGTACGTTACAGATTACATTGAATCCGTTATTTTCCTAAAATCGGCCCATATTGGCCCAAAATATTCCCTCGATATTTTTCGAAATCAGTACTCAACTCGTGATCAGGTCCCTGGTCCACGTACCGTCCTCTATTTAGCCTTTCTCATTTGGTTAGTATCCAGTGATTGATCAAGTCCGGGCGAGACTTACTAAAATCAAACGAGAATTAATATACACTTTATTGATCCCGGTAACGGGTCAGAATTCGGGATGTTACAAAAGGAAACCTGATCAGACGGAGGCCGCCGGAGTCTTACTCTAGACAGGAAACTCACCTATAAACCGGCGATCAAACAAACTGCTCGCTCTACCCTGTGTAATCAACAAACCGCCTCTGGCCAGAAAAAAAACCCGAAACAAGCGCACGCGCGCAGACACAGAGGGGAGTGGGAAACCTGATCAGATGGAGGCCACCGGAGTCTTACTCTAGACAGGAAACTCACCTTCAAACCGGCG
This sequence comes from Syzygium aqueum, assembly GCA_031216185.1. Taxonomy (NCBI): domain Eukaryota; kingdom Viridiplantae; phylum Streptophyta; class Magnoliopsida; order Myrtales; family Myrtaceae; genus Syzygium; species Syzygium aqueum. Next base: position 40,791,593 of record CM062236.1, read on the forward strand.
ATCAAACAAACTGCTCGCTCTACCCTGTGTAATCAACAGACCGCCTCTCAACGGAAAACAAACCAGAAACAGGGGCTCGCGCGCAGACATAGAGGGGAGAGGGAAGCCTGATCAGACGGAGGCCGCCGGAGTCTTACTCTAGACAGGAAACTCACCTACAAACCGGCGATCAAACAAACTGCTCGCTCTACCCTGCGTAATCAACAGACCGCCTATTGCCGGAAAACAAACTGGAAACGGGCGCTTGCCCGCAGACACATAGGGGAGAGGCAAACCTGATCAGACGGAGGCCGCCGGAGTCTTACTCTAGACAGGAAACTCACCTACAAATCGGTGATCAAACAAACTGCTCGCTTTACCCTGTGTAATCAACAGACCGCCTTTGGCCGGAAAACAAACCGGAAACAGGCGCTCGCGTGCACACACAGAGGGGGGAGGGAAACCTGATCAGACGGAGGCCACCGGAGTCTTACTCTCGACAGGAAACTCACCTACAAACCGGCGATCAAAAAAACTGCTTGCTCTACCCTGTGTAATCAATAGACCGCCTCTGGTCAGGAAAAAAAACCGGAAACAGGCGCTCGCACGCAGACACAGAGAGGAGAGGGAAACCTGATCAGACGGAGGCCACCGGAGTCTTACTCTAGACAGGAAACTCACCTACAAACCGGCGATCAAACAAACTGCTCGCTCTACCCTGTGTAATCAACAGACCGCCTCTGGACGGATAACAAACCGGAAACAGCCGCTCGCGCGCAGACACAGAGGGGAGAAGGAAACCTGATCAGACGGAGCCCGCCGGAGTCTTACTCTAGACAGGAAACTCACCTATAAACCGGCGATCAAACAAACTGCTCGCTCTACCCTGTGTAATCAACAGACCGCCTCTGGACGGAAAACAAACCAGAAACAAGCGCTCACGCACAGACACAGAGGGGAGTGGGAAACCTGATCAGATGGAGGCCACCGGAGTCTTACTTTAGACAGGAAACTCACCTTCAAACCGGCGATCAAACAAACTGCTCGCTCTACCCTGTGTAATCAACAGACCGCCTCTGGCCGGAAAACAAACCGGAAACAGGCGCTCGCGCGCATACACAGAGGGGAGAGGGAAACCTGATCAACCGGAGGCCGCCGTAGTCTTACACTAGACAGGAAACTCACCTAAAAATCAGAGATCAAACAAACTGCTCGCTTTACCCTGTGTAATCAACAGACCGCCTCTGGCCGGAAAACAAACCGGAAACAAGCGCTCGCCCGCAGAAACAGAGGGGAGAGGAAAACCTCATCAGCCGGAGGCCGCCGTAGTCTTACACTAGACAGGAAACTCACCTAAAAATCGGAGATCAAACAAACTACTCGCTCTACCCTGTGTAATCAACAGACCGCCTCTGGCCGGAAAACAAATCGGAAATAGGCGCTCGAGCGCAGACACAGAGGGGAGAGGGAAACCTGAACAGACGGAGGCCGCCGGAGTCTTACTCAAGACAGAAAACTCACCTACAAACCGGCGATCAAACAAACTGCTCGCTTTACTTTGTGTAATCAACAGACAGCCTCTGGCCGGAAACAAATCAGAAACAGGCGCTCGCGCACAGACACAGATGGGAAAGGGAAACCTGATCAGCCGGAGGCCGCCGTAGTCATACTCTAGACAGGAAACTCACCTACAAACCGGCGTTCAAAAAAACTGCTCGCTCTACCCTGTGTAATCAACTGACCGCATGTGGACGGAAAACAAACCGGAAACAAGCGCTCGCGCGCAGACACAAATGGGAGAGGAAAACCTGATCAGACGGAGGCCGTCGGAGTCTTACTCTAGAAAGGAAACTCACTTACAAACCGGCGATCAAAGAAACTGCTCGCTCTACCCTGTGTAATCAACAGACCGCCTCTAGCCGGAAACAAATTAGAAACAGGCGCTCGCGCGCAGACACAGAGAGGAGACGGAAACCTGATCAGCCGGAGGCCACCGTAGTCTTACTTTAGAGAGGAAACTTACCTACAAACCGGCGATCAAAGAAACTGCTCGCTCTATTCTGTGTAATCAACAGACCGCCTCTAGCCGAAAAACAAGCCGGAAACAGGGGCTCGCGCGCAGAGATAGAGGAGAGAGGGAGAGGAAGGCCGCCGGAGTCTTACTCTCGACAGCAAACTCACCTACAAAACGGCGATCAAAAAAACTGCTCGCTCTACCCTGTGTATTCAATAGACCGCCTCTGGACGGAAAAAAAACCGTAAACAGGCGCTCGAGCGTAGACACAGAGGGGAGAGGGAAACATGATCAGACGGAGGCCGCCCGAGTCTTACTCTAGACATGAAACTCACCTACAATTCGGCGATCAAACAAACTGCTCGCTCTACCCTGTGTAATCAACAGACCGCCTCTTGCCGAAAAGCAAATTGGAAACAGGCGCTCGCGCGCAGACACATAGGGGAGAGGGAAACCTTATCAAACGGAGGCCGCCGGAGTCTTACTCTAGACAGGAAACTCACCTATAAACCGGCGATCAAACAAACTGCTCGCTCTACCCTGTGTAATCAACAGATAGCCTCTGGCCGGAAAACAAACCGGAAACAGGCGCTCGCGCGCAGACACATAGGGGATAGGGAAACCTGATCAGACAGAGGCCGCCGGACTCTTACTCTAGACAGGAAACTCACCTACAAACCGACGATCAAACAAACTACTCGCTCTATCCTGTGTAATCAACAGACCGCCTCTGGCCGGAAAACAAACCGGAAACAGGCGCTCGCGCGCAGACATAAAGGGGAGAGGGAAACCTGATCAGACGGAGGCCGCCGGAGTCTTACTCTAGACAGGAAACTCACCTACAAACCGACGATCAAACAAACTGCTCGCTCTATCCTGTGTAATCAACAGACCGCCTCTTGAAGGAAAACAAACCTGAAACAAGCTCTCGCTCGCAGACACAGAGGGGAGTGGGAAACCTGAGCAGATGGAGGCCGCCGGAATCCTACTCTAGACAGGAAACTCACCTATAAACCGGCGATCAAACAAACTGCTCGCTCTACCCTGTGTAATCAACAGACCGCCTCTGGCAGGAAAACAAATCTGAAACAAGCGCTCGCGCGCAGACACAGAGGGGAGTGGGAAACCTGATCAGATGAAGGCCCCCGGAATCTTACTCTAGACAGGAAACTCACCTTCAAACCGGCGATCAAACAAACTGCTAGCTCTACCCTGTGTAATCAACAGACCGCCTCTGGCCGGAAAACAAACCGGAAAAAGGCGCTCGCGCACATACACAGAGGGGAGAGGGAAACCTAATCAGCCGGAGGCCGCCGTAGTCTTACTCTAGACAGAAAACTCACCTAAAACTCGGCGATCAAACAAACTGCTCGCTCTACCCTGTGTAATCAACAGACCGCCTCTGGCCGGAAAACAAACCGTAAATAGGTGCTCGCGCGCAGACACAGAGGGGAGAGGGAAACCTGAACAGACGGAGGCCGCCAGAGTTTTACTCTAGACAGAAAACTCACCTACAAACCGGCGATCAAACAAACTGCTCCCTCTACCCTGTGTAATCAACAGACCGCCTCTGGCCGGAAAACAAACCGTAAATAGGCGCTCGCGTACAGACACAGAGGGGAGAGGGAAACCTGATCAGTCGGAGGCCGCCGTAGTTTTACTCTAGACAGGAAACTCACCTACAAACCGGCGATCAAACAAACTGCTCGCTCTACCCAAAGTAATCAACAGACCGCCACTGACCGGAAAACAAACCCGAAACAGGCGCTCGCCCGCAGACTCAAAGGGGAGAGGAAAACCTGATCAGACGGAGGCCGTCGGAGTCTTACTCTAGACAGGAAACTCACCTACAAACCGGCGATCAAACAAACTGCTCGCTCTACTTTGTGTAATCAACAGACCGCCTCTGGCCGGAAAACAAATCGGAAACAGCCGCTCGCGAGCAGACACAGAGGGGAGAGGGAAACCTGATCAGACGGAGGCAGCCGGAGTGTCACTCTAGACAGGAAACTCATCTACAAACCGGCGATCAAACAAACTGCTCGCTCTACTTTGTGTAATCAACAGACCGCCTCTGGCCGGAAAACAAATCGGAAACAGCCGCTCGCGAGCAGACACAGAGAGGAGAGGGAAACCTGATCAGACAGAGGCCGCAGGAGTCTTACTCTAGACAGGAAACTCACCTATAAATCGGCGATCAAACAAACTGTTTGCTCTACCCTGCGTAATCAACAGACCGCCTCTGGCCGGAAAACAAACCGGAAACAGGTGCTCGCGCGCACACACAAAGTGGGGAGGGAAACCTGAACAGACGGAGGCCGCCAGAGTCTTACTCTAGACAGAAAACTCACTTACAAACCGGCGATCAAACAAACTGCTCGCTCTACCCTGTGTAATCAACAAACAGCCTCTGGCCGGAAACAAATCAGAAATAGGCGCTCTCGCGCAGACACAGAGAGGAAAGGGAGACCTGATCAGCCGGAGGCCGCCGTAGTTTTACTTTAGACAGGATACTCACCTTCAAACCAGCGATCAAACAAACTGCTCGCTCTACCCTGTGTAATCAACAGACCGCCTCTGGCAGGAAAACAAACCGAAAATAGGCGTTCGCGTGCAGACATAAAGGGGAGAGGAAAACCTGATCAGACGGATGCCGCCGGAGTCTTACTCTAGACAGGAAACTCAACTACAAACCGACGATCAAACAAACTGCTCGATCTACCCTGTGTAATCAACAGACCGCCTCTGGCCGGAAAACAAATCGGAAACAGGTGCTCGCACGCTGACACAGAGGGGAGAGGGAAACCTGATCAGACGGAGGCCGCCGGAGTCTTACTCTTGACAGGAAACTCACCTACAAACCTTCGATCAAACAAACTGCTCGCTCTACCCTGTATAATCAACAGACCGCCTCTGGTCGGAAAACAAACTGGAAACAGGCGTTCGCCCACAGAAACAAAGGGGAGAGGAAAACCTGATAAGACGGAGGCCGCCGGAGTCTTACTCTAGACAGGAAACTCACCTACAAACCAGCGATCAAACAAACTACTCGCTCTACCCTGTGTAATCAAAAGACCGCCTCTAGCCGGAAAAAAATCAGAAACAGGCGCTCGCGCGCTGACACAGAGGGGAGAGGGAAACCTGATCAGCCGGAGGCTGCCGTAGTCTTACTCTAGACAGGAAACTCACCTACAAATCGGCGATCAAAAAACTGCTCGCTCTACCCTGTGTAATCAACAGACCGCCTCTGGCCGGAAAAAAAACCGGAAACAGGCGCTCGCCCGCAGACACATGGAGGACAGGTACACCTGATCAGACGGAGGCCGCCGGAGTCTTACTCTAGATAGGAAACTCACCTACATACCTGCAATCAAACAAACTGCTCGATCTACCCTATGTAATCAACAGACCGCCTCTGGCCGGAAAAGAAACCGGAAATAGGTGCTCGCGCGCAGACACAGATGGGAGAGGGAAACCTGATCAGACGGAGGTCGCCGGAGTCTTACTCTTGACAGGAAATTCTCCTACAAAACGGCGATCAAACAAGCTGCTAGCTCTACCCTGTGTAATCAACAGACCGCCTCTGGCCGAAAACAAACCGGAAACAGGCGCTCACCCGCAGAAACAGAGGGGAGAGGGAAACCTGATAAGACGGAGGCCACCTGAGTCTTAATCTAGACAGGAAACTCATCTACAAACCGGCGATCAAACAAACTGCTCGCTCTACCCTGTGTAATCAACAGACCACCTCTGGCAGGAAAACAAATCGGAAACAGGCGCTCGCCCGCAGAAACAGAGGAGAGAGGGAAACCTGATCAGACGGAGGCCGCCGGAGTCTTACTCTAGACAGGAAGCTCACCTACAAACCGGCGATCAAACAAACTGCTCGCTCTACCCTGTGTAATCAATAGACCGCCTCTGGCCGGAAACAAACTGGAAACAGGCGCTCGGGCGCATACACAGAGGGGAGAGGGAAACCTGATCAGACGGAGGCCGCCGGAGTCTTACTCTAGACAGGAAACTCACCTACAAACCAGCGATCAAACAAACTACGCGCTCTACCCTGTGTAATCAAAAGACCGCCTCTAGCCGGAAAAAAATCAGAAACAGGCGCTCGCGCGCTGACACAGAGGGGAGAGGGAAACCTGATCAGCCGGAGGCTGCCGTAGTCTTACTCTAGACAGGAAACTCACCTACAAATCGGCGATCAAAAAAACTGCTCGCTCTACCCTGTGTAATCAACAGACCGCCTCTGGCAGAAAACAAACCGGAAACAGGCGCTCGCCCGCAGACACATGGAGGACAGGTAAACCTGATCAGACGGAGGCCGCCGGAGTCTTACTCTAGACAGGAAACTCACCTACATACCTGCAATCAAACAAACTGCTCGATCTACCCTGTGTAATCAACAGATCGCCTCTGGCCGGAAAAGAAACCGGAAATAGGTGCTCGCGCGCAGACACAGATGGGAGAGGGAAACCTGATCAGACGGAGGTCGCCGGAGTCTTACTCTTGACAGGAAATTCTCCTACAAAACGGCGATTAAACAAGCTGCTAGCTCTACCCTGTGTAATCAACAGACCGCCTCTGGCCGAAAACAAACCGGAAACAGGCGCTCACCCGCAGAAACAGAGGGGAGAGGGAAACCTGATAAGACGGAGGCCACCTGAGTCTTACTCTAGACAGGAAACTCATCTACAAACCGGCGATCAAACAAACTGCTCGCTCTACCCTGTGTAATCAACAGACCACCTCTGGCAGGAAAACAAATCGGAAACAGGCGCTCGCCCGCAGAAACAGAGGAGAGAGGGAAACCTGATCAGACGGAGGCCGCCGGAGTCTTACTCTAGACAGGAAGCTCACCTACAAACCGGCGATCAAACAAACTACTCGCTCTACCCTGTGTAATCAATAGATCGCCTCTGGCCGGAAAACAAACTGGAAACAGGCGCTCGGGCGCAGACACAGAGGGGAGAGGGAAACCTGATCAGACGGAGGCCGCCGGAGTCTTACTCTAGACATGAAACTCACCTACAATTCAACGATCAAACAAACTGCTCGCTCTACCCTATGTAATCAACAGACCGCCTCTTGCCGGAAAGCAAATCGGAAACAGGCGCTCGCGCGCAGACACATAGGGGAGAGGGAAACCTTATCAAACGGAGGCCGCCGGAGTCTTACTCTAGACAGGAAACTCACCTATAAACCGGCGATCAAACAAACTGCTCGCTCTACCCTGTGTAATCAACAGATCGCCTCTGGCTGGAAAACAAACCGGAAACAGGTGCTCGCGCGCAGACACATAGGGGAGAGGGAAACCTGATCAAACGGAGGCCGCCGGACTCTTACTCTAGACAGGAAACTCACCTACAAACCGACGATCAAACAAACTACTCGCTCTATCCTGATTAATCAACAGACCGCCTCTGGCTGGAAAACAAACCGGAAACAGGCGCTCGCGCGCAGACATAAAGGGGAGAGGGAAACCTGATCAGACGGAGGCCGCCGGAGTCTTACACTAGACAGGAAACTCACCTACAAACCGACGATCAAACAAACTGCTCGCTCTACCCTGTGTAATCAACAGACCGCCTCTGGACGGAAAACAAACCGGAAACAGGCGCTGGCGCGCAGACACAGAGGGGAGAGGGAAACCTGATCAGACGGAGGCCGCTGGAGTCTTACTCTAGACAGGAAACTCACCTACAAACCGGTGATCAAACAAACTGCTCGCTCTACCCTGTGTAATCAACAGACCGCCTCTGGCCGGAAAACAAACCGGAAAAAGGCGCTCACGCGCAAACACGGAGGGGAGAGGGAAACCTGATCAGACGGAGGCCGCCGGAGTCGTTCTCTAGACAGGATCTCACCTACAAACCGGCGATTAAATAAACTGCTCGCTCTACCCTTTGTAATCAACAGACCGCCTCTGGCAGAAAACAAACCGGAAACAGGCGCTCACGCGCAGACATAGAGGGAAGAGGGAAACCTCTTCAGACGGAGGCCGCAGGAGTCTTACTCTAGACAGGAAACTCACCTATAATCCGGCGATGAAACAAACTGCTCGCTCTACCCTATGAAATCAACAGACCGCCTCTGACCGGAAAACAAACCGGAAACAGGCGCTCGCGCGCAGACACAGAGGGGAGAGGGAAACCTGATCAGACGGAGGCCGCCGAGTCTTACTCTAGACAGGAAACTCACCTACAAACCGGCGATCAAACAAACTGCTCGCTCTACCCTGTGTAATCAACAGACCGCCTCTGGCCGGAAAACAAATTGGAAACAGGCGCTCGCGCACAGACACAGAGGCGAGAGGGAAACCTGATCAGACGGAGGCCGCCGGAGTCTTACTCTATACAGGAAACTCACCTACAAACCGACGATCAAACAAAATGCTCGCTCTACCCTGTGTAATCAACAGACCGCCTCTGGCCGGAAAACAAACTGGAAACAAGCGCTCGCGCGCAGACACAGAGGGGAGAGGGAAACCTGATCAGACGGAGGCCCCCGGAGTCTTACTTTAGACAGGAAACTCACCTACAAACCGGTGATCAAACAAATTGCTCGCTCTACCCTGTGTAATCAACAGACCGCATGTGGACGGAAAACAAACCGGAAACAGGCGCTCGCGCGCAGACACAGAGGAGAGAGGGAAACCTGATCGAACGGAGGCCGCCGGAGTCTTACTCTAGACAGGAAACTCACCTACAAACCGGCGATCAAACAAACTGCCCGCTCTACCCTGTGTAATCAACAGACCGCCTCTGGCCGGAAAACAAACCAGAAACAGGCGCTCGCGCGCAGACACAGAGGGGAGAGGGAAACCTGATCAGACGGAGGCCTGCGACGACCGATGTGAGGCGAGAGAGCTCCTGCTTATCATCGGGAGCGACCGCCATTGCGACTTCACAAGAAGCTTCGAGATTGCTGTTGAGAGTAGGAAGCAGAGCAGAAGAAAGAAATGATCGTCTCCAACGGACTCGGGCGGGGAGTAGTACACCCTTTTTGTTTTTTCTTTTATTTATCTTATTTTGAAAATCCCGCGCCCTTGTCTCTTTTAGATAAAGAGGGAAACTTTTCACTCCCTCTTTTCCGTCGGACGAAAAAATATGATGGACACGTGGCCATAATGGGCCCACTTTTCATACCTTTTTCTCTCTTCTTAGTTGTTCATCTCTCTTTCGTTGGTCTCTCTCCTCTCGCCATTTTCTTCCTTTCCTTTTTGCCTCTTGAGGTGCCACGGACTACGTTTCGTGGATTGAGCGTCACCGGCCAGCCATGAACGGCCCGCTCACTAGCACGCCGACGTATTGGCCACTGCCATCAAGGCGGCCTACGCTAAGCTTCAGTTGGCCTGCAGCCCGTACAACAGTGAGGAGATTCAGCAGGCGGACCAAGCCGTCGTCGACGAGCTAAAGCAAATTTCGGAGGGCGAGGTGGAGATGGAGGACCTACAAGATCACGGTGAAAAAGATGGAGGACGAGGTGGTGCGCAAGGATTCAGAGATCTCCGCGGTCGGCAATGAGGCCCGTCAAAGAGCTTTGGAGAGGAACGACGCTCTCGGCTGTGGGGGGGCTCGTTGAAGCGATGGTCTCGATCCCGACTTTCTTGGCCCGGCCGGTCTTAGACGACCTGAGCTTGGATTTGCGTCGTACGCTCTCGAGCTGTGATTCCTTGAGCAAGCTGGTGGCTTTCTCGTGAGAAGAGGCCACCCTCGACCCGACGGGCCTCAAGCTATTGATGCTCATGTCCGAGAACAGGTCATCGGCATGCTGGTGAGCGGGTCGTCCATGGCTGCTCGGTGACCCTGCAATCTACAAAGCGTCGTCCATGGCGCCTCGAAAGGCAAAAAGAAAACGAAGAAAATGGTGAGAGGAGAGAGAGTAACAAAGGAGAGACAATAACTGAGGAGAGAGAAAGGACTGAAAAGGGGGCCAATATGGTCACGTGGTGTATCAGTGGATGGTGCAATGCATATCTTGCGTGGAGTGTTGAATTGAATGCACCTATATTTTCTCAATCTCTAAAACCCTTAATAATGGAAATAAATACGCATGATCCAACTGATATTTGTCCCGAAAAAAATAAATAGGTTTCTATTGCGAACGGATGCGTAAGAGCAAAACACGAAACACAGAAATTTACGTGATTCGATCACAACGTGATCTACGTCGACGGGCGATGCAAGATAAGATTCCACTATAATCAAAAAAGAGTACAGCTTTCAGAAGTCGAAACAACGACAAAAGCTCATGGCTCACAAAACTCTCCGAAAACAAAATTCTCTCTGTGTACATCAATGGGAAAACTCTCCGCAATATATCGGCCCAACCCTCTGCGTCGCGAACCAAATCTCAATTTTCGGGTCGCACAAAAATATGTCGGGTCGGGTCATGAACTGGATCAAGTACATAAAATTCAAGACATATTTAACAGAATCGAATCTCTCTACGCATGTCATGTCGTGCTTTCCAACCGTTTGACCAATTTCCATCAGAATCTCTTGCATCCATTTCCGTGCTAACGAAACTAGCAAAGTTGACATTTTGTGGTGGTTGTTTCAGTCTTCCTTGTTTATTTCGTGGGCTTGTTTGTTTGTTCAGAATGGAGCTATGAGAATGCTAATGATGGGAATGATCATCGAGGCCACAAGCTTGAAGACTTCCTGGTCTGTTGCTACTCGGGCTCTCCCATGGCAATGATGATCCCGGCCCAAAATCAGAACCACCAAGTCACAAGCTCAGCTTGTGCGGGGATCGATGCGAACGTAGGTCCGAGCTGCTTTAACAACGGCAACCACCTTGATCATAAACATCAATGTTACATTGAGAGCTCGCAAGCCCTTATAGTTCCATCTGCTCACCATAACAGCAACGACCACAGATGTGATGTCGGTGATCGCATGTACCACCACCAAGAACATGTCCCGTTTGATGGTGGTGCGAGTGCAACAACTTGTTCAGTTTCTGGGTTCAAGTGGTGGTTGCATCAAGCGAATGGGACTACTACAAGTAGTAGTGGCAGTCTCTCTCTCACAACGATGAGCCCTAGCGCACAAAGTGACGACAACAATGTGGGTGTTGGCGCACCGATTTCTCAGGCACCACCAGTTGGTCACGGCAGCATCGCCAAGAGGGCATCATCTGCGAGCAACAACAGCTGCAAGTGCATGGCTGTTCCTCGTAAGTCTTATTGACACTTTTGGGCAAAGGACCTCTCAGTATCGAGGTGTAACTCGGTAAGCTACAAATGTTTTAAAAAAAGTAGTCTTTTTCTGTTTTTAGTAATGCCGATGCCAATTTTGCTATTTCTTCCGCGATAATATTAACTTTTACAATTGCCTTTTAGTTTATTTGCTCTATGCATCTGCATTTTGCATTCCAGTTATTGAATTAATCGAAGACTGGGGTTTTGTTTTTCCGTTTTTGGATTTGTGTAAATGTTTATGCAGATATAGGCGGACGGGGAGATATGAGGCTCACCTGTGGGAAAACAGTAGCAGGAAAGAAGGGCAAACCAGAAAAGGGGGGGCAAAGTTAGAGAAAAATTAATAGGAGTAATCATTTCACATTCTTATTATTCTTTTCTTTCCCAAGGTTTCTGCATCTTGAAGAATTTTCTTATGATGATGGCGCTATTAGTGTACTTTTCTTGTCCGTGCTTTGCTTGGGGCGGTTCTCACTGAACCGACTTGGCAGTGTATCTCGGTTAATGCTCCGACCCATTGCTCTTATTTTTATGCTTCTCTTTTGTATTTAGAGAAAATTACGAAGATATTTTTTTTCTAAAGGATGATATGACAATTAATTGCCATTGATAATTCATACGAAACATGGGTATTATTACCTCTTGAACCACGGTCAAGTGTCGTCTCCTTTGTAAAGAGTTCTAGTAAAATACGATTGATATGCACTTTGATTTCTTATTAGTATTTCATTGATTATGAGGATATGTGGATGTTTTTTAGGTGGGTATGATAAGGAAGAAAAGGCAGCGAGGGCTTATGATTTGGCTGCACTGAAGTAATGCGTCCAACTACCCACATAATCTTACCGGCCAGTTTTTATTGAGTAATCCCTAGGAAAGTACTCCTCTGTATCTGAAAAACAAATAAAAGCAAAAGGTGTTTATTTGCATTAACTATTCTCATTTTGTGAATTGCTCGGTTGAGCACTTACTAGAAGGAGCTTGAGGAAATGAAGAACATAACCCGGCAAGACTTTGTTGCCCACTTAAGAAGGTAATAATAGGTTTAGGTTAATCTTACTTTGGCCAAAATAATTAGAAAGATGATTGACAAGTGTGCGTTTATATATAATATTTGTAGTTATTTATTTTAACAGGAAAAACAGTGGATTTTCAAGAAAAGCATCTGTATACAGAGGAGCGACTGGGTTTGGCGGCAAGATTTGATGAAGTGCACGTTATTTATTGCACTTTTCAGGGTGTTCATTTCTTTCTTTTCTTTTCTTTTCTTTTCTTCTGTTTTATAAGTTATCTTTTGCAATAATAGGCAAAACACAAAGGGTGCAATTTTCCATATGACATAAATCAATTGGTGCCATTATTGAAGAGGGTCTCCTCCATCTATCGAACAATCTTTCTTTCTTTTCTCCTTTCTTCTTATCTGTCAAAAGCTGTCTTTCTTGATTGCCAGACACCACCAACATGGACGGTGGCAAGCTAGAATCGGAAGAGTTGCTGGTAACAAGGGCTTGTACCTCAGCACATTCAGTTGAATTCCCACCTTCCTTCCTGATTTTCTTATCTCAACGTGGAATTCTTGTTGAAAAAGCATATAAAGTTACTTGTATGTTCTTTTGATGTTTAGGTTTTTCTTGATGCCAACTAGTGATAAATGGTCTTTGACGAGCGTGGTCTTTGCATGTTTAGTTATCTTTTCTAGGAATATATGAAATTATCGCACTCTAATCGCTTTCGATGTTTGGACTGAAAAGGAGATATAGGTTGCCCTATATGAAATTTGTTTAACAAGTATTCACGAGATGACCGTTAACAGAGGCTATCTATACCTACCTACTAAAGAATTAGGAAGTATTATTTGGCTCTATTTGTCTCAAGTTTTAACTATATCAGATACTCAATATGTTAGTTACTATTGGATTTTATATCATGTACATTTTCAATCCATTTATTCAATCGTTTGTGCTTGGATGCAGAATATGTTCAAGCATGACGAGGATCCAACATGTCAAAAATATGTATGCCTATCCTTTTGATTGAAGATTTTGTATCATACCTAGTACAATCATCTTCAATTATTCACAAGGCGCTTTCTTCTTTGTTTAATTTAGGTACCAAAGAGGACGCCGAAGAAGCATATGACATCGCAGCCATCATATTTAGGGGAACGAATGCGGTCAAAAACTTCGATAGAAGCCTTTATGACATGAAGAGAATTTGCTCGAGCTCCACTATGATAGCAAGTGATCTCGCTAAACGCTCCCCAAAAGAGGCTACACCGGCCCATCTCGATCACGACTACAACTCGTGTGCCACCTCGTCTCTCTGCAAGAGCTTCTTGCGATGACCAATGGCGAGACGTCAGAGGATTTTACCAACATGGTGTGGAGCTCCAACATGCCCGAACGTCAAGATCCTCCGATGAACGCAAACACTACCAATGGCGATGCCTTGATCATGGCCTTGAGCTATCATCAATAATCGTTGAGCGTAGTGGCGAGGCACAAGTGTTCGTACGGAAGCTCCAATGATATTGGATGTGGCGGCGGTGAAGATTACTGTCATGCTTACTTCTCATTGCAGGATCAGAAATACGAAGATGGAAGCAATGGGAGTGATCATGACGGGGCCAATAAGTTGGAAAATTTGAACTTGGTTCATCAAGTTCCAATGTTTGCATTGTGGAATGAGTAAGGGAGGGCTCACGAAAGATTTTAGTACGCAGAAAAAGATTCAAATCAAAAGGACTTGGTGGAAGCCGGAAGGTAGAGAATGTCCAGAAAGGATTTGTTTCTATCAGTAGGTTTGACTTTAAGATCAAGAATTTCACGCTATTTACATAGCTGCATTCACGTGTCTCATATCAAATATCGAATTTGGCCAACAATATACCTTGACTAGGTGAAATAATAATTTATACCTCGAAATGGACAATGATTGTGAACATGAATCATAAATGTATGCATCCATAGTGTATTCTCGTGTTTGCCCCGGCGATCTTTAAATGAATTTCCTCAGAACAACGTACGTGCACTTATCGCCGTCACAGGATCGATGACAATTTTTACTATTCGTGCATGCACAACTACTACCTTTATTGGCTTGTACTTGACTGCAGAAAAAGCTGTGGCCGTTAACCAGATATAACATTTGAAGTGGAGCCGGTATCGCTTGGTCTTTGCTCGCGCTCGTGCTCCTGCTCCTGCGAATTCAAAAACATGTAACAATGATTATGCATGGGGCTGAGTGATGTTTTCTGGAAAAAATAACATTTAACATATTGAAAAAATAGGGCATCCTTCGCCGATTAAGGAAAATTTTCTACAAAACTGTTTCATCAAATACAAACATAGGCGCCTGTCGTAACGTGGAGTTCGAGATCGAGAGGAGTGGTAATAGTCAGTGTGTACTGCTGTTGCTGAAGATATGCCTTTGTTGACACCAAAAATAATCCTGTCCTTGACGAGCATGAGCCTGGCACATGGGTAAGAATAAACTCGTGAATGACACATGAATAAGGACAATCACGTGCATATCATATTAGCACCACCACAAGCATGTCCGCTCATCAACAAACATAGGGATTAACAAATGTCAACCGACATTAGTAATCCTCAATGGCACGTGTCCAGCTATCGAACTACGACGATGGCTGGTTGGTAATCGTTGATATGAACATTGACGACGAATAACTATTGAAGGTGCGTTAAAGTGCCATTTTGAAACTCAAAAACGATAAAGTGATTGAAGTCAAAGACACATCTTGAGGAGGAAATTGTTATTGCTTGAAGACACACATCTTTGGAGGGAACGGTTATTCACTTGAAGACAAATACTTTAGGAGGAAACAGTTACAATTTGAAAGTAAGATCTTGGGGGTAACTATTGTTACCAAAAGAAGATCACGAACCATCCATTGAAGGGAACCTTGCACAAATAAGCAAATTTACTATCTTTATCTTTATTTTCGTGCACTGTACTTTATCTTTCGAAGCTGTGAATTTAGATTCGCATTGTTGATTAAATTCCGAAGTTTGTCTTTATCATGGGTGCTATGTTGTCAATTCAATTCCTACGTAGTGTCTTTACATTATTGGGTTGTGCCGCCGATTAACTTTTGGCATAGTTTAGTTACGTCTGGTTGTTTTATCGAGTATGTACTTATCTGATTATATCGTCGATTAAATTCCGGCACGGTTTGAATCTATACGATTCAATTCTGGTTGAGGTATTGATTCCTTTCACCAGTGCCTGTGATATTTTTCTATTCGGAGTTAGCACATAACCCTAATTTCCTTAAATAAAAATCAAATAACGATTTTTTGTGAAAGATATTTAATTGCGGGAGAAAATCTAGCAAAATACCACTTTTTTGAAACGCCTAAAATTATATGTATCACCTTTTCATCGCTTTTCATGATTCATTATAGAAGGGATGGAAGAAGGGGAGTCAACTCACCTCATCCCAAACCCATCTTATCAATTTTTTTTTATCATTTTCCAAACCCGTCGTACGGATATTGACGTAAGATCTCAAACTCGTCTCATTAAAGTTGTCGAGTTCCTGTAAGGTACCCAAAACTTGTCATGTTACTATTTTAGTAAACAGATATCTCACAATAAACGCATGATAAATAATGTCAAATTTGCATACACGTCCAATTATTTAAATTTTTTTTTTGCTAGAATCCAATTATTTAAAACTTATGCATTCTAAATGTCCAAATAGAAAACCTATATGGAATAGAAATAGAAGATTGAAAAAACAAATGAAGATTAATAATCGTAAATATCTAAAATCTAACAATCCCTAAATGAGAAATCAAACTTCCTGTCAAGTAACTCTTTAGGTGTTCACAAAAATTATATAAGCAAGGTTAAGTATTTTAACAAAGTAAGAGTAATTTGGTCAGTGATTTATTGAGTTTATGTTTCGAGTTTACCTATTAAGTAACTCTTGAAAACATTCCAAACTTCAGTAGGGTTAGAATAATTGTGAACGTTTCTTAGATAACCTAATTAAAGAGTATAAAGAAAATAAGATCATTTTAGTAGTTAAAAAATATCGGGTTCGAGTGCTGGTTGTTTCACTTGGGGTTTGGACGGGTCGCATGCTCGAGTATAAAGAAAATAAGATCATATTGGTGTGACCGCTTTTCTGGTTTCTTGTCCCAGGCTGCTCGTGGTTCCTTCTTTCGTTATTATCTTGGATGAAAGGACGTGATAAATTCTCAAAAGCATTTAACTCTTCCTTTCCGTTCAAAACTTGAAAAATTCTTTTCCTCTTTATCTGGGACAAAAGAAAATTGGAAAATAGGCGACTCCCTTTGCGTGGAATAACAAGTAACAAAGAGAATCTTAAAAAGGAAAAAATTACCAAAATAGTCATTACCATATTACAATTATGTCAATTCAATTATAAATATTTTTTTGTGCCAATTTCTCGAAATCGGTTCTTAGTGGGCAGTTCCTGGTTCCATGTTGGAAACCGCTCACCCAGACCATGCTCACCCCTAATTAGCGCCAATCGTGTCACATAGGACGGCATGCGTCCATGTTAGCAATTTTCAATCTAAATCGACCGGATAAACTGAATTGTTACCAATGTAAAAGGTTTAAACTGGTCTAATTGAAATGTTTAGGACTAAATAGGTACCAATGCAATAGGTATAGAACTTTTTTGGCACTTTTCCCCGAATAAATATGATTTGGCTCTTTGTCAACCTTAAATTAAAAAGAAAATTAAAGAACTAGAAAAATAAAAAAAGATCACAACTGTTTTATAAATTTTTCCTATCTCTACATGCTAAAAAGAAACCCTTGTGGAAGTCTTTTGCAAGAGCGATGGGCAACATTGAGCCCCCGATTTAGTCTAGGAAAGTTGCTGGCATCAGGTGAAAGCGTAATCAAGTACATGGCCCGACATCAGATCTAGTAGATGATATTGTCCGAGACGATTCATTAACTTCACAACAACTTCATGTTTTGATGAGTAAACTTTCCTGTATCGGAACTCCGAACAAATTGAAAGAGGTGTGACGATGTTGTACCGTGTTTCATGCTTAGTTTGTTAGTTCGAGTTTCTTTGTGATGCTTGTCAATCTGCATTTCCATGATCTCAAGGAATTGGTTTGATTAAGCCTTGATTTAGATGCGACGAGTTTTGTCTTATCTAAACACAATGTGCTCCACTTAGGGTAATGTTAATCAGGACTCTGCCCGCCATCCTTGTGGGCGGAGCCCCATTCTATGCACATAGTTTGGCATTTTATATGCTTTTATATGATTTTATCGATCTACAAGATTTGGATACCATGTTTTGATATAGTATGGTTTGGACGGTAGTTGCACATTTGTCATGACATAACATCACAAACCTATTCAAATATTTTTGTTTGCATGTAATGGCTAAGACTCCATTTATAGAGTGGACCACCCAAATTGGACTGGTACATATATTTTTTAGTTTTTATGTTTTCATTCAAAACCCTAATCCTCAATTTCAGCTCTCTCTCATGCTCCTCACTCCTCGAACCTCAATCCTCTCCTCATGAGTGACGACGCTTGTCCCTATTCTCTTTTGATTACCGATTATTGTGTCTACACCTTAATCGCTGTCATTCATCTTTGGAAGCCATCTTCACTACCATGGGTTGTGGCTCTGTTGCTCGGCTACCTTCAGAGGAGAGTATGAGTCGTGAGCCTATTCCGAAGATTTGAACTCACATAATCACTTCGGAGAACCTCCCTAGCACGCTTCCAGGGTTGTTAATAATCTCTGTCGTCATTTCTTGCCATCTCCGAGCCGCACCTCCCCTCTCATGTTCTTCTCTATTGGATTTGTCTTAGAGGGCATACGTTGATCATATTTTGGAAAGATTCATTATGCATCACTGTAAGCCAAGAGTTGCTCTTGTCATCAAGGGTAATATACTAAGTCTGTCACAATGTCCTCATTCGGATATTGAGAAAGCCCAAATGAATGATGTATCTTATGTTAGTGCACTTGGAAGTATTATGTATGCTCATGTTTGCACTAGATTAGATATTGTTTTTGCAATAGGATTTATAGGCAGATATCATTGAAATCCAGGACATAATCACTCGGTTGCTATCAAGAAGGTTTTAATGTACTTAAAGAGGACTAGAGACTATATGCTGATTTACAAACATGTTTAGGACCTGAAGCTAGTAGGGTATTCGGATTCAGATTTTTCTAGTTGTCAAGATGACATGATGTTGACAATAGGATACATCATTATGTTAGCAACAAAAGCAATATCATGAAAAAGTAAGAACCAAAAATCTATATTATTCTCTACCATGCAAGTGGAGTTTATAGCATTTTTTTTCGACAGCTACTTACGCTATTGGGCTCCGAAACCTCATTAGGGAGTTGGTCGTATTTAATCTTGTGAATAGGCCCATACAATTGTATTTTGACAATAACTATGCAATGTTATTTATCAACAACAATAGAGGTATCAATGGTCTAAACATATGGTGGTCAAGTTTTTACCATAAAGGAAATAGTTCAGAATAGTGACATTGTAGTAGAATATATTTCCACAAATGATATGGTTGGAGATCTATTAACTAAAGATCTAAACATATGGTGGTCGAATTTTTTATCATTGGATGCTATTGTTTAGTGGGAGCTGTTTTGGTTTTACTCTAATAAAGTTTGCATATGTGTTTGTTACATTTACTAACATTTTGATACGTATCAACTCTTTTGCGTTCAATAAAGTATTCATGAATTTATTTTTATCATGTTAAATAAATATATCTAGTAAAAGTCTCCAAGTATTGCGTAAACTTTGAGTAAATGCTAGGGAGATTTAGTTATTAGCCTTATATTAGCTTTGAGGATATGTCTTATTACACATAAAGTAAAGTTAACTATAAGGATAAGACATATGTAGGTTTATTGGAACCATAAATATATTCTCTAGTGATACATAAAGTTTTGTGACATTTAAAGAAAAAGAATGTGGACTGACAAAAGGAATGACACACAAGGTATTATCCTTTTTGAAGTGTTTTTAAATTGCCACACTACCATATTGAATCCATATCAATAGAGTTAAGAGCACTCATGACCATGTAAAACTCTATGTGTGTACATACAGTTACTGTCATGATTCGGTGCTTAAGACTTTATGGGATTGGATTGACGGTTAAGAATAATCTCTAGACCAACATAAATGTGCGCACATACAATACAATTTATTATAGCCCAAGTGGGAGAAAATAAGAGTTTTTCTAATAGGGATTAAATTAATTGAGATTGTAATTTATCATTTTACGGGGTTGGTCTAATAAAGGAAGATATAAAGATTCTTAATTAGTCTAATATAGGATTGGCTAGTGTGAACTGAGTAAAGCCCGGCCTGTGATGAGAGGACCTGTGATTAAAAACTCTATAAATAGTGCTCAAATCTCTCCTCTAACCCAGAATAGACGCACGATATCCTCATATAAGGAGCAGTTACTGAGGGGTAACCTTATTCAGTCAGTGATATAGAATGTAATTGACTCAAACAAGTAAGAGGATCGTTGATATTCCACGTCAAGAACATTTGATCAAAATACGGGTGCGTTACCTCATTTTGTATTTGTTTCTCTTGTTCATGTGCTTGGTCGGTTGGAATTTCCATGAGCGCATGAACTTTCTACCTAAAGAACCTTCGAAGACCACAGAGTTGGCATTGATTACTGAAGCACTACAAAGGGATCTCGATCGGCTCTGACAGCTCCAGGACCTCTCATGTTCTGCTCTTAGTGTTTTGGCTGGTAGTTGGAGAAGTTGGGTGATTCCCCAAAGGTTTTAGCTTCCATGACAGATTTTGGAGGCACCTAAGAATTCTATATGTCAATTTCAGCATTTACTTTGCTGTTGTTTCTGCAATTTCTTAGAGCAACAGCTTCGGGGTTTTTTCTTAAGTCGTGGGATTGCGGTGCCGATCAAATAGCATATTCAAGTTATATAGGTCGTGAATTATTTTTCGTAAACGGGTGTGTAGTCGACAAATTTTTGTTCCGTGAGGCCCTTAAGATCTACAGCGCGAGCAGTTGGGACTTTGAGGAATACCGGGAGTCAATGTGAACTCAACCTTCCACAATGTACTACTTATAACTCACATGGTGTATAATTTCATTGTTTTTTTTTTTGGACATATATAATTTCATTGTTTACAGGCTTGATTTTTTGAGGTCTATTGAGTGCCGAAACTTTATACTTAAAATGTCCATAATCATACCAAACCTTTTCTTTTGGCAGCACGTTTGCATGTTAACGAAGGGAGAAAGCTTTTGCAGAAAGGGATGATAGACAAATCTGCAGTGGATCATAAGAGTAAGTGGACAGAGGATAGCATTGACAATGATGACAAATATCTATCAACCTCCAAAATTATTGGCATGGTAGTACCGGGAACTTTTGCCGTCCGTTGCGTTTCACTTTGTGCATGATCATATGGGAAAAGGAAGGCAACTCCTCACACAATGCTTTCAAAGGACCTGAGTTCAAGTACATTACATCATCATTGGTACATGGACCAAAAGTTATTGACTTTGGCATGGTTTGTTTGTTTCTCTTTTAGTTTTAAAGTGTGATCGAAAAACATTCTGTTTTCGAAAATAATTTATTTTTAAAAATATTTTTTTATTCTGTTCTCGAAAACAATTTCTATACATTTGAAGACGTTTTTTAATATTTCTCTCTTTTTTTTTCTTTTTTTTTTCTTCTTCTCCTTCCTTGGCCCATGGCCAACAACCGGCCACAGGCCAGGGCCGATGAGGGTTGGTCTCGCCCAAGCCGTGAGGGTACAGCCCTTGCCCTCACCTGTGGCTGGCAAGCAGGTGAGGGCCGCGACACCCTTGCCGGCCCTAGCTTTAGGTCGGTCGCTAGTTATCAGCCACAGGTCAGGAAAGAAGAAAAAAAAATTCTCTCGTATTTCTAATTCTTGTTTCCATAATCAAGAATCAACTTTTTTTTTATTCTTGATTTTGTTCTAAAATTGATTCTGAGAACAAATTTATGCCCGGGAACAAAAAATTTATCAAACGGATTTTTGTTATTTTTTTATTTCTAGGAATAAAAGAATAAAATCAGGCACTGTTTGGTCGGTTACCAAACAGGTCCTTAGGGCGCGAATGGTAACCATTTGTCGCGACCCTAAAAAAAATTTTCATTTTCTCGGGCTAATGGATTATTAAGACTAATCTTAACTCGGGCCCTTCCAAGCCCTACCAATTCGCAACTTAGGGTTTAAGTTATTAATATGCAAATGTCTTCATGTTTGGAGTCGCCACTAATCTATTTGCGGTAGGTCGATTAGAAATCTAAATAAAACATAGGGAGATATGTTTTATTCCTACGAACAAGAGATTCTAAGCCCGGGGACTTGATTACGCTAGATCTAGTCTAACGCTCTTTCGGTACCTTTTCTTTTCAAAAATATTTTGGCAGGCAGTTTGGATCCATTTTAACTTAATTACTAATATGTGAGGTGTTCATGCGGGTGCGCAAACTACCAATTTAACACCCAGAAAGCATTAAATAAATTGCAAGCTTAGGAGAACAACTTACCTCGAACCAACGCAAGCATATGCATTGTTAGCTAGAAAATCACATCAAACACCATAATATGATTTCTAGTTAACAAACAATCACTCAATTTCTTTTTGAATTTTCATTTATTTAAATGAAATCTAGTCTATATGCAATGACGTGCAAAAATTGACATGCGAATTAATGCAACCTAACATGCAAACTATATGTCATGTGACGACGTGACCTAATTCTAATGACGAACAAAGAATTTATTTTTTGGTATTTTCTGATGAAATTCGAAATTCAAAAATGTGTCTAAATTAACATGCAACCTAATGACTTCTCTTTTTGGTATTTTTTATTAAAATTCGGAATGGCAAAAATACCTAAAATAACGTGCAACCTATGATGACTTAATCTACCCTAGAATGACTTATTTTTGGGATTTTTGTGTAAAATTCAGAATAATAAAATAACGTGAATAATCCGTTAGGATTGAAATAATACCTAATTCAAACTAGGAAACATGCCACCGTAAGTCCTAATTTAAATTAAATACTTATCTCATTCTTCGAGATATATTAAAAAATCCTAGACATGCAAAAATTCTAATTTAAATAACAAAACAATTTTTTTTGAATTTTCTTTATTTGAAAAGGAAAGAAAACAATTTAAATGAAAATAGCATCCACATTCAAATCAATCACGCAATCCACCAAATTTGTTTCAAACTCGGATTAGGCACAAAAATCGAACTATCGGTCATATCTATAGGGTTATAGATATCGACGGAAAGTTGATTATTCAAATTTGGAAAGCTAATGAAATTCATTATCGTATCCAAATATTTATGGATAGGATAATAATTTCCCGTATTGCCGCATATCGTACCTTGGAGATAAGGTCAGATAGTCGTCCAAATACGTTGCTAAATTAGGAAATTTTCCTAATTTGAATATTTTTAAATATCGCGGACATCAAACATTATCCATATCTACCGGATATACATGCAATATTCCAAACAATTCAAACTAGGAAATTAGATATTCTGAAAATATACTGGATAATATTCACTTACCTAATTTGAAATATTGCCAAATTTGAACTCGGATCGGGACGAGCTTGCGGATCGGGACGGACAACCGGCTACGACGAGATCAGTGTACAGCGCCAGCGGAGCACGGCACCGGCGGGGCTCACGTGTGCTGTTCCGGGCAGAGGCTGCGTCGGCTGCCTCACCGGCGATGGTGGCGTCACGGCGAGGAGGAGTGGTACGGGTGGGGCTGCTCCGGCGGTCTGTGGGTTCACCGATGGGATGCTCGGCACGGCGGTGACGGGCGACAACGGCGGCTTCGACACGACGACCTGCAGCAGCGTGCTCGGCGGTCCTCCGGCAGCCGTGCAACAAGCGACGGTGGCCTAGACGGGCGGAGCAGGAGCTTCCAGGTGGCGGTGGCAGCAACGGGAGGCAACGGGGATGCTCCGGCACGGCTTGGATGTGTTTCGTTGAACGTGGACAGAGGCGCGACAGGGACAGGCGAAACACGGCGGCGCGAGCAGAGGCACCGGCAAGGGCGTCGTCAGCGTGAGGTGCGGCGATGTGGCTGGGACGGCAGCTCCGGCGTGGCGAGGGGAACGTCGGTGACAGTGGCAGAGCTTGGCGTCTTCAGGCAGTTGTGCAGGTATGACCGGCGGTACGACGACCAAGGGGCGCGGCGGTGATCGGTGAGGCAGCAGCAACAGACAGGGAAGCGGCGTGGCGTGATGGGCGGCAGTGCGGCGTGGCGTGATGGGCGGCATTGCAGCGTCCGGCGCAATAGGCGTAGACGCGGCGGGGCTGCGACGTAGGGGGGCGGCGTGCTGGCGTCTCTCTCTCACACTCTCCTCACGTGCGTCCCTCTCTAAAATTCAGATCTGAAATTATGTCGTCTCTCCCTCTCACTCTCCTCGCGTGCGTCCCTCTCTAAAATTCAGATCTGAAATTATGTCGTCTCCTCCCCCAAAATTCTGACCTAATTATGTTTATATAATGCTAATCCTAGGTCAATTAGGTGGGCTCTATAGTCCTAATGGGCTTAGGCTTGGGCTTAGGCTTAGGCTCATATTAACATTAAATGGGCTGAATTAACTTGGGCTAAATTAAGCTCAAATTAAAACGACCGAGCCCGTTCGACTTGTAATTCCCGGCCCTTGCATTCCCGAGCGAGCCAAGTCTTGTTCGATGAAATTTAAGCTCATTCCCCAACGCCGGTCCGATGCAATAATGCAATTAAATCTAAATGAACCTAAACTATATATTATGTAATTTAAATATTTTTGTTTAGGGGTTAAAAATTAATCCCTAATTTTCTATGCAAATTACACTAAATGTTCGGTAAAATTTAGGTGTCAACACCATTTGCTCCATAACTCAAATTCTTGCCAAAAATTGATTTTCGGAATTCTTGACATAAATTGATTTTTGGAGGAGAAATCTGTTTGATAAAACATGACTAATTCTGTTCCAGAAATTGATTTTTGCAATAAAAATCTTTTTTTATTTTTCTGGGCACCTAAAAAAATAAATTTCAGTCAAAGTAGGTGCCCAAATGTATTCTTAGCCATTTTGTGAAGTTTTAAAATTTTTGATTTTTTTGGGCACCTCAAAAAAATTAAATTTCACTCAAAATGGGTGCCCAAAGGTATTCTAAGCCATCTTGTGAAATTTTGAAATTTTTTATTTTTTTATTTTTTGGGACACCTCAAAAAAATTAAATTTCACTCAAAGTGGGTGCCCAAGGGTATTATAAGCTATTTTGTGAAGTTTTGAAATTTTTGGTTTTTTTTATTTTTTTTAGCACCTAAAAAAAATTAAATTTTACTCAAAGTGGGTGCCCAAAGGTATTCTAAGCCATTCTATGAAGTTTTGAAATTTTTTATTTTTTTATATTTTTTGAAAAAAATTCACCAAATTTCCTATTTTCCCGAAATTTGACTTTTTTTTATTTTCTGGAAATTTTTATGAATTTTTCTGGAATTTTTCAATTTTTATGCATTTTTTGAAAAAAAAATTAGTGAGAAAAAGAGAGAAAATAAGGAGAATGCATTCTGGAAGAGAGAAGCTATAAAAAGTAGCTTCTCTTTTTCTTGCCCAAAAATACATTCTGGAATCAAGTATTTTTAACAAACGCATTTTTATTTCAGAATGCAAAAATTGCTCCCGAATGCATTTCGAAAATTTTTTAACAAATGCATTTCTATTCCGGAATCTATTCTGGAGCAGAATTTCTACTCCATAATAGATTCC
Organism: Syzygium aqueum; assembly: GCA_031216185.1. NCBI lineage: Eukaryota > Viridiplantae > Streptophyta > Magnoliopsida > Myrtales > Myrtaceae > Syzygium > Syzygium aqueum. The sequence goes on from CM062236.1 coordinate 40,816,638, forward strand.
ATGCGCACTATTAGTTTCTAACACATCTTTCCTCCCAGTGGATTCAATTTCCTCCTTCAACAAGAACTCTGTTTCAGAAAAGGTTTATTCCCATGAAAAGGTCCTGGGCACTCCAGCTCGGGTGCCCCCTAGTCTAATGAGGGTTCCACAGAGTCCTAGATTTTCAATGTACCCATCTCCAAGACTCAATCGACTTGGATCGCTGCATCTCAATTTCAATCAGGTCACTAAAGCAACAAACAATTTTTCACCTTCATTCCGAATAGGAAAAGGAGGCATGGGGACTGTCTACAGGGCACAACTAGATGATGGTCAGATGGTTGCTATAAAAAGAGCAAAGAGGGTGAGTGATTTTTTCCTGTAACAAACATAGCCTCTCCTGCATAATTATCGCCAGTGTGAAATTTGATGAGTCATGAACATAGGCCTATAAGAATTAGTAGCAAATTACATGCTTTAAGTTCCTCTGGGGTACCGTGCTTTAGATCTTGGACATTACGAATTGCAGGTAAACCAACAAGTATGCACTCACCACACGTGTTGGTGACGCCGTGAAATTATATCATCTCATCTTTCAGTATAAACCATTCAACACAAATGAAAGGATCATTCCGCCTAGTCAAAAGAAAGAAAAAGATCATTCTGGGGCAGAGCAATTTAGAGCAGCCTTAATTTTCTGAACAGTTGCGCTAATGAGAGTGTTCACGGTCGCCACGGATTCCACGTTGAGCTGGTCCGGACCTGAGGAGCTGGAAACCAATATCTGGAATGCCACGGTGAGAAGTGTACCTACCGGCTTGCTGGGGCTTGTGCTGGTGGAAGGTCTTGATCCTGGATTGGCCCGGCCATCGCCGGAGATCGTGAAGCCGGATGGAAGAATTTGTACAGTCGAAGTGTCCTCTCCACTCAACGTGATGGTGATCGCTGTTGAATCGATCGGGGCATAAACCACCATGCACGTCAAAGGGTCTATGCAACTCTCTTGAAGCATCAACATGTTCTCGGCATGCAGAGAAGTCTGTTTGACAAGAAATGGTTGGTACTTGAGTCCAAAAGTATCTTATTCGACTTAATGAATTGCCGTGAAAATGTGATCACCGTATGCGAATGGATACGTAACGGGCAATGCATGCAGCTAAATTTTCATGTATTTAGCATGATGTTACTCCGACCCCATAATGGTGACCAATGTGCATGTACAGCGACAAACGCACGAGAATTGATGCGGAAAGATGATGACTCCGTTACTTCATAAAAAGGTAAATGTGGAATTTCGACAACTACATGTTCGAGAAACCGTGCGTGTCTCATGAATTGTACTGTGACTATGCAAGTTGACACATTATTTATTTGCGAATCCAGGCATAGAAGATTTCTAGGAAAACCTGTGGACTGCTAAAGAGACAAATAGTCTCCATATGAAAGGCTATTGTACCTCTCACAATGTCAGTGTTATTTTGTTCCTCCTCTAATGGTGTTTTGAGTAAATAGCATGCGGAGCAGGGAGAGTATCACCTGAATAATGGAGATTGTGTTTCCATGACGAGTGCCGCTCAGTATGCGCGCTATCTCTTGGACTGGATTTCCATTCGAGAGTACATCCCACTGTCAAGGCATTGCACATTAGAACACAGAAAGGTAATCCTCTCTTTCAGTAACGTGAATCTCAAATGAACAATATCTTTATTAAATAGGAGTTGGTGTTTTCCTGTGAAACCTGAACTCGCGTATTTTCGTCTCTGAAGAAATTGAAGACCACTTGAGGCGCAAGAGGAAGCCATAGGGATGTGGCTGCGCTAACAATCGTGCCGCTGGGCTGTCCTGGTTCTTCACTCTTTCGTACACAGACACGGACCCCACTGTTGTTAACCTCAGACAGGTTAGGGAAATCCAATTTGCCGGACATGCTCAAGCCGGCACAGAAATTCTTCACCATCCTATGAGCAAGCTTCATCACATTTCTCCTACCTTCAGGAACAACAATGACCGGTGAACTTGTAATACCGACTGTCATGTCATAATGATTGTTAACCTAGGACTTTAAACACAAATGGAGGTTGCATAGATTTCATTCAAGCGTTACCTTCCACAGCATCGTGTGTCGGCGCATCATCCAACATGGAGTAAGCAAATCTCTCGCACATTCTTTGGAGCGTTATTGCCCATCTCTCTGCTCCGTACGTGAGACCGCCACACACTAGATCCCTAAAAAGCTTATGAGCTTGGTTTTTGTCGTCCACTTCTACATGTTCCACCCAAGTGACCTGTCATAGATAGGTAGATCGTGAAGATCAAGTCGCTTAAAGATCAAACATGGGGGTTTAGTTAATTGGGAAATGCCAGTAATTTTTTTCTTAAGTCACGACGGTGCAGTTCCTTGCATTACAAGTAATGGTTCATAGTTCGTTGGCCTGCGTGAGATACTGTACTTCAATTTGTTGTCTCTAAAAAGACAACTTGAGACTAACTAGACTTTGTCTAGTGAGCACTCTTCAACACAGAAAAGCAACAAGACAGTAAGGAAGCAAGCTTGTACTTTGGATGGTGGTCACACCAGAAATTTCGAAGCATTTTACCTTGGAGCAACCATTACGCATGTCCTGAATCACGCAGCCAGAAGGAAGCCTCCAGGTATTGTACGGGCACGCATCATCTGTCATGAAACTGGAGGACACATCCACTATCACCCACATGCCTAACTCGATCTGTTGGCAACGGCGAAGAAAGTAGACGTCCCGAGCCGGCACTAGAGGAGAAAGCACATGCATTCGTGCACGTATCTGCATGATGCCTCGTTAAATAGATAAACAAGCGATTAATTTCCCTGTAGGAAATGACCCTAGCTAATGCATGGATAAGCAGTTTCGTACCAGCTGCAAGGAAGTTCCGTGATTAACTTGTGTTCCTTCTTCAAGAACTGGGATAGACGTAGCTTTTGTGACAATTGTGTGGAACATATCAGCCCATTTGCTCTGCCAATGAGACCCTTTTAGTGAAACTGAGATGATTCTAACAATTCAGAGGTTGAGAATTCAAACTTAGTATCAGCCCAAAAATAAATAAATGATACTGGCTTATTGTCACGGACCACGTCTTGGAATATGCTAACCAGCAAGCCCGGTTCCATCGTCACCAGAACTGATTCTTTGGATGTCTCCAGACGAGCCCCAGATCCCCTGAAGCGGTAGCTCCGAGAAAATATCTGCTCGTAGGTGTCACGATGGAGTATGTATCTCCCGTCCAGAGGAGACTTTATCCACAACGGTTCTTTCATCCGCGCAACCCTGATTAACTCATCCATGGCATATGCAGTAATTTCCACTGTGTTGGCCATTTCTGTTCCTGGTATAACCTTTAATTGGCTCGAAGACGCGGGGTTGGTGGGGGCCACATCAAAGTCACCGTTGTGACCGCTAACCCCTTGGTTGGGGACACTTGCGGTGGACACCTCCGCGGAGGATCTAGGGCCAGGCATCAGCGACTCAATGTGCGAGATTGGTTTCCCGATATATTTCGCGAGAATGTTGGATACTTTTGCATGCTGCGTTACATTTGCCGATAGGACATCAATATAAACCGAAACTTTTCCGAACACGAGCGACACTAGTTTGAACACCAATCAGTGAAATAGAATGTAGCGTCAGTCGAAAATTAAAGAAGAAAGAGAAGGGACAAACTCGCCTCTTCTTTCAACTGCACATTTTCCATCTTGAGTTTATCCAAATTATTCTGCCTCTCTTCCTCGCCGAAGGGCGGACCGCCACAAGCTGGGCAAATCACACTCTTGAGCGCCTCCATGATCGCAAGGTTTTCGCAGTGTATCCTCTCATTCTCGGCCCGAAGAGCTGTGTTATCCGCTCGTTCATTTTGAGTCTGAGAAATAGTAAAACGGAATGTCACAGCCTGTGTAGCACGCTCGAATTTTGCTACTTGAACAAGTCATTTGAAACGGGACAAGGGGAAATTACCTTTCTTTGAGTCCTCTTGTTCTGAAACCAGAACTTGATCTGTTTAGGGTCAAGCCCGAGTTCTCTGCTTAGTTGACGCCGTTGATTCTCGTCAGGGTGTGGGAAATCCTTGAAAAATCTGAGTGCATACAAGAGACACAGCACTTATCATCAGGATCACTCTTGCTGAGGAGATATTTCTTTATAATAGTTCAAGTCTCTTGAAAAGGCATGCCAGTTGAGCATTTGATAAGAACAAAAGATCATTCCTTTTACCTTTTCACCCCTAAAGCTTTGACATGCACAGTGCAGAAGAATTGAAATGAAAATGAAAATGTCCATTGACAGTAGAATATGAAGATTCATCATCAGGGCGTATCAGGACATCCATCAGTTGAAGGAATTTTAATCTGCATACATACTTTTCTAGATTGCGAATCTTGATGAACAAAGAAAATCCTAGACAAGAAAAAAAATGATAATCTCAAAGACCATATAACCCGGACGGTGAAGAACCCAAATTTTGATACACCTTGACACTCCGTGCCACAAAAAATATTATATATTACCAGCAAGAAACAATTTTTTTCCTTTCTTCAATTTGGGTCGGTCACATGGCAACAAATGAAACATTCTTCTTCTTCTTTTTCTTTGGGGATCAAATAAAATGTTTGCACCTTACCAAAATAAAATAAAATAAAATGTTTGCTCGTTTCTTACGCTTCAAGCCTCTGTGTCTGGTGTGGAGTGTGACGATGGTACGTCTTCGCCTTCCCCTTCCCTTTCCTGGAGCTTGAGCTTGGATTTGGACTCGGACGAGATTCTTGCCTATGCTCATGTTCCTCACCTGAACCTCCACTACCTCCAGAATCAGCCATTTTCTCAGAGTAACGCCTCTACTGATTTCTCCAAAGTCCCCCAGAAAAACAAAGTTGAGAGCAACACACACCTAGAATCGGATATATATATATACATATATATATCTACTGTGATGATGACTGGAAATATACAAAGCACAATTATTCAGAAAACTCCAGTCGGTTCGATTCCCAATAAAGCGCACCTTGGAAATGAACACCCCAAAACAGAATCTCATTAAAAGAGTGAAATCTGAATCTGACTTTGCCAAGTTTGGAGCTTTCCAGACTTGGAAGTTTCGGATTCTGCATGGATCGATCAGGTGCGCCCGCTTGCAATGTGAAAGTAGTTTCTGCATTCTCCATGCTGCATGTCAAGTTGATGCAGTATTACTGAGAGTTTTACCATTTCATCCACATAATAGTATCACCAGGTCGATTAAGCTTTACCATTTTGTCGACATAATAGTCACTAAGTGTATTTTTAGTAGAACGATGGTATCACCGAGTCAATTAAGCTTTAGCATTTCATCAACATGGTAATCACTAAGCGTCTTTTAGTAAAATGATTGATTCGGCGATGTCACATCGACAATCGGTAAAAGATAAAAACGTGAAGTACTGCCTAATTTTTTTTTCACTGCAACAACCAAAACAAAATCAGGCGATTACTGCGAATATCACAGGGTGTGAGATTTGTTCTTGCATGCACTCAACAAGAAAAGGAAAATATTAGAGAAGCTTGACATGGGTCTAAGGACACATTTCCTATTTTTGAAGAAAAACTTAGATCTTTTTTGGTGTTTCCTATGTTTGTGCAATATCTAGTTTCGTCTGAAGTCTAGGAGGAAACTTTAGAATCAGTCAGATTCAGAGGAAGCAAGTCCTAGGTTATAACAAACAAGATTTGACCGGAGATACTGGCGCTGCTATAGAGCTTTTGTCAAAACATTCCATTTTCATCCCGATTCACAAACGCCTACTCATTGGGTTTTGTTCCAGAAAACTACGCTAATTGAATCGCAAACCAGTTAATTGCTTGCTTAGTTAAATGGCTATCTTGTTAAACTCACCACTCACAAGGTTTCCGAGTTTGGGTTTCCATTGAATCGAATTGTGATGGGATTTACACTAATAAACGCGCCACAAGATGAACTTAATCAAACGGTCCCACATACATTCGGGGTCTTCTCGACTTAGTTAGGCAAATCGATGTAATCTATCTAGAAATCGTAATAAGATGATGAAACTGGTGCATATGTCATCATCTCAATACTGAGTAAAGCAGTTAAGCGAATCCCAATTCGTATTCTCATTTAATTTTTTGGATCAAAGGGTCCTTAAATTTGGATTAATTGAATCCTGGTTATAAAGTTCTCCGGCTTAATCCATTTGGCGGTGTAACATTGTTCCAAACATGCATGAATCCTTGGTTTTCTTCTATGTGGGTGGCGTTAATTGGAAACAAGTCTGGTCTTCTTTGTTTTTCTAGTATTTTTTAGCAGGTATGACGATCCTCATTTAAATAGTTATGTTGCATTTGGCGGGCCAGGAATGGAACGGGCTGGAATGGAATGATGATTCCCATATCTTTCTGCGGTGAATTGTGGCAATGGATTGAAATGAGGATTCGTGCTCGGGTGAAAGAAAAAAGATGCTATGGGCTGGTGAATCCAATGCCCTGATTGCATATTACCTCATGAGAAATTGATCCACCTCGCGTTTCCTTTGGGTGGGCCAGGTGAATCGATGCAACATATACAGCTCGCTCATTCGCCAAACGTTATTGAGCTTCGCTCTAATTGCAAGTTTTAGTTCAGCCAAAATATCGACATAGATCGACATATCTAGAGCAAATCGTTGGAACCATATTAAATACAAGTGAAGCATTCTCATCTTAGTACAAAATGGCACGAATTTGTTAGGATTTGACACACAATCACAATAAAATAGAGAGTAAAAGCGAAAAAAGAAAATCGAGATAAGAGCAACATTCAGCAAAGGGTTCCATTGGAATTAGTACCTCGCACCTCTCTGTTACACTTCTTAATTATAAGAGAGAAAATAATTATATATACACACACACAGACACACCCCTCAATTATAATAGAAATAAAATATGTACTATATATGTAACAGTATGTATTCATGGGCTCAAGCACAAACTACCAATAAAATACATACTCAAAATATGAAAGCCCTATGTCTTCGAGGCCCCGTGCCTTCCTGTCGGAGGGGAGTGTAAACCAGACCCCAACAGAATTATTAAATGTAATTTGTGACTAACATTTTCAGCATAAAGAGGTGTTCGAACTAAATTTAAGCCGACAAAGAAAATTATATCAATGAGAAATGACAAGCAAAAAGAGTCTTGAAATGCCTAACCGAAAAAGAATTTTCCATCTCTAGCAAAACAAGAAAAAGAATTTTACTTATATAAATTGAAAGATTTGCTAAGAAAGTGTTTCAATTTGGCCCAAATACTTTCAAGATCTTTGGTCAACGAGCATTTCAGGCATTTGAAATGTGTTGGTCTATGTGTCTATGAATCATGCCGAATTAATTATGTTAAACCTACTATGGGGCCTCTTATAATGGACGTTGGGGATGGTTTATGTAGATAACACAATAGGGGCTATTTCTACTCTAAATGACTAAATCCACTTCTTTTTTATTAGTTGGACAAAATTAGCCTTCATGGTTTTCATATTTACTCAGTTTCCTTTAATTTAATCATTTCCTTTATGGTTTTCGTCAAATTTAAACTTCTTTCTATTTAAAAAATAAAAGCAGTCTCTTCTTCCTTCTTGCTCAGGTAATAAATTATCTATTTTTCGCACCTCCTATTTCAAGCTCACTTTTTTTTGGTCCGATTCAAAAGCTTACTCCATGGTGAACTTTTTATTATTTTTAATTTCATTAGTCTAAATAACACATCAAGTCTCTTTATTTACTATATCAAAGAATTTGTGATTTTTCCTTGCTACTGATGAGACATTTTTACATAGAGCATGTAAGACGTTATATAGGAGTATCTAAAATACTGTAAAAACAACAGTGTGAAAAAGTTTTGCTCATTAAGGCATCTTATTTTGTACGAAGCTTTAATTTAATTAAATTTCATCTTCCAAAGTTTCACCTTGGGGAACGTAATTGTGAAATAAAGAACATCTCTAAGGCTGCGTTTGTTTCGAGGAAAATGAATGATTTGGAATACATTTTTCAAAAAATAATCTCTTAAATCTCTTACAAAGATAAATAAATGAAAAATATTTTTATCATTTGCAAAAATATTTGGACATAATTTATTGGTCATAATGAAAATATTTTTTATTGACTAATTATTTTAAGCGATGCAAGCGATCATTTAGAGGAAAATGTATTTTAAATCATTAATTTTTCGCGAAACATACAGGGTCTAAAGAGGGTATTCATTTTTCATCCGATCATCCATTAGATGTATATGTGTACGAAGGACAAATGATAAGAAATAACTAGATTAGAATGTATTAAAAGTAAATATTTATAAACATGTGATCGTGTTAAAAAGTTGTTTATCTTTAAAATTTCTAGATTCTAATGGGTAATTTATTCATGAATTTGCTCGACAACTTAGAAAAAAAACTAGGTTTATTGAAAATTTTTCTCTTTGAAAAGGCTAATTTCTACATAAGTAGAAGGAAAAATTCCAAATAAGGGCTTGAAGTGTCCTCATTTTCTCAATTAAGAGCCTGAAGTGGATTTTATGTCAAATAAGGACTTGAAGTGCCATCATTTTCTCAAATAAAGGGTTTGAAGTGGAGTTTCTTTCAAATAAGGGCCTGAAGTAATTATGTCTATTTCAAAGAAGGGGTTATCTTTGAAGATGATATAGGGTATTTTCATCTTTTAACTTTTCTAGAATTTTTTTCCTGGTTTCTCTTTATTCTTGGTCAATGCCCTGGCCACCGGCGAAGAACAAAGAGAAAAACAGAAAAAGGAAGAAAAAAGAAAGGAGAAAAAGAAAATTAAAATTGTCTTTGGACAAAAATGCTCTTAATCGGTCGGAATATTTCGCCAGCTGGCGACCGGTGAGGTGAGGCCCTTATTTGAAGCTCTTATGGCCACCTCAGGCCTTGTTTGAGACTGACATGCCGCTTTAGGCCTTTATTTGAGATAAAGTCCACTTCATACTTTTATTTGAGAAAATGAAGGTACTTTAGATATTTATTTGGAATTTTCCCTAAGTAGAATTTGAAGCATAGCACCTTTGATGTCTATGGAATATGGACAACAATGAAAAACAAAATATGTGGTATTCTTCTTTATGGCAACCAAATCTTACATAAATAGATAAAATCTGAAAGAAAGAGGAAAGTAATCTTTAAGTTGCGATTTAATGACTGATGACAGGTTTGTCTGTCTAATAAAAATGGAGTAAAATTAGTCATATAAGAGGTTGAAAATAGTCTTGCCGTATTTTTTTTTTCGGACCATGAGTTAGAGACTTGAGATCAGTGAGAGATGGACTTGGAGAGGGCCTGATGAGTGGTGGCTCATTGGTTCAATTTGTAAAAGCTCATGGGCTGTGATTCAGCCCATATTCGCATAAAACGGCCTCGTTTTTTAGTTTTTTTGGGGAAGGATTGTTTAAAAAATCATATTGCACTTTTGCCAATTCAGTCATAAATATTTTAATTGTGCCGATTAAATCTTAAACCTCTTCTATGATAAAAAAAAATCCTAAACCTCTTCACGTTTTGCCATTTAAATCTAGGGAAAAAACCACCAAAAACCTCAAACTTTTTCATCTGTGACACATTTACCCCGAACTTTTTTTGTGACACTAAAAACCCCAAACTTTATTATTTGTGACACATTTACCTCAATATACATTGTCTATGGATATTTTCATCTTTTTTGCTTTTTATTTTTTTTTACTTTTTTTTCTTTCTGGAGAGGGCGGCCCTCGCCGGCGATGGGCGAGGGCGACCCTCGCCAGGTCTGGGGAGGGCCGACCTAGCCGACGTCGGGCAAGGGTCACTCTCGCCCGCCCAGGCGAGGGCCGCCCTCCCCGGACCTGGCGAGGGCCGCCTTCGCCGGAAATAAAAAAAAGTAAAAAGAAAAACAAAAAACAAAAAAGACGAAAATGCCCATGGACAATGTACATTAGGGTAAATGTGTCACAAATAATAAAGTTTGGGGTTTTTGATGTCACAAAAAAAAGTTCAGGGTAAATATGTCATAGGTGGGAAAATTTGAGGATTTTTTGTGGTTTTTTCCCTTAAATCTATCTAGCCAATTTTGCCTGAAAATCGCTAACGTTGATGCTAACCGCCTTACATGGCATGGCGTAGGGTGGCCATTGCTAATATGGACAATTTTCAATAATGTTCTTCAAAATTTTTTATTTTCTTTTATTTTTCCTTTTTTTATTTTATTTTCTTTGTTTCTTTTTTAAAACTATGGCCGGCGAGGTCGCCGGCTAAAAATTGCCGGCCATAAGCAAGGGCATCATGTCCTTGCCCAGATCCAGGCGAGGTTTATGACGCCCTCACCCACGGTCAACGAGGGCATCATGGCCGTCGCCCAAGGTATCGTCCCTCGCTTGTGGTCAGCAAGCGCCAAGCAACCCTAGCTTGGGCTGGGCAAGGGATTTCGGAGCCTCGTTGGCTAGAGCTGGAAAAAAAAAAGAATGAAAGAAAAGAAGAAAAAAATAATAAAATTTAATAAAAATATTAATAAAAAGTCTCCATGTCAGCATTGGTTGTGTAACGCAGAACTATTGGTGTCCACATTAGTGGTTTCCAGCCGATTTTGATCAGATATACTCAATTGACAAAATATAAAATTGTTTAAGACTTAATTGACACAATCAAATGATGTATGGCCGAATTGACAAAAATGCAATAAATTTAGGTCTATTTGGACAATTTTCCCAGTTTTTAGGGGTACTATTTTTTCCCTAAAGTCGGGTTTTGGCGGTCGTCATTTGTTTTTTGTGAAAGAAAATCCACAAAGATATTTAATTTACCCCTAGGGAAATTTACTCCATGTAATATGATGGGTAATATCCATTGCAATGCAAAAGACATTTAGAAATTTGTATTTTTTGTGTAACGTCAAATACATGATGAACGAGACCGATTTGATGTCATATAATGAATCCACGTCATATTTGCTCATGCTAGCTTTGAGGGACTATTCGTCTCGATAGTGAGTATGGTCGATCAGCTATGGGATAAGTAACTGGGAATCAATCCTTTGACTTTAGCTTCCAATTTTTTGAATCGGGAATTGAATCGGCTAGTTCTAGTTTCGGAAGGGCGCAAAAATACTTTTTTTCCCCCTAAAACGGGTTTCAAAACCGATTTAAAACCAGTTCAACCGCAGATCTGGACCGCTTCAACCGGTTCTGAGGTAGAATGGGCATTCCCAGCTTTTGGAATCGAAAATCGAATCAATGCTTTCCCTAAAATTGATTGGTCTAGGCCGATTCGATTCAATTGCCGGGAGTAACCGGATTCGATGCTCGTCCCCGACAGGGACGTCCCCCGACACGCCAGGGCTAGTCCAAGGATGAATCATTGGCGGAAGTGAGGAAAAGAGAGTGCGGATTGGTTGGGGTTTTATGATTGCGACGGAGAAGACGGACGTGTAGAAGCGACTTTAGACATTTCGTTTGGCTGTTGATGTCTTTTGAATATTGTAAGGACGGGCGTTCGGTGAATCTGTCGTGTAGGTTAGGTGGACTTCACATGACATCATTGCTGACTTACCACGAGGCCCCCTCTTTCCCCAATCGCCCTCGGACTTCGTCTTGTTCTCCACCGTTGCCATCGTCTGGGGTTCCCGTTAGAAAAGGTTCCCAAAGGACCAAAAACAAGATCGCTTCCGTTTCGATGTCGCGGTCGGTCGGGTTGATGTCCGAATCAATTTTCGCTCACTCCCGATTCGGTAATTAAACACCGAAAGACGACGAGTACATAACGATGCATCGGGACACATGCTAGTCAAGTCATCCTTCCAAAGAACACGTATGAATTTAAAATTTTACATACCGAGCTTCGAATTTGGAGTGTATCCATGAGGACAATCGGATATAGTATATTGTACTGATTTGATTTCAAAAGTTCGATAGCCACGCTCTATGTTTTACTTTAGGCTCAAACCGGTCCTAAGGCTTGGGGCTGAAAATGCGAGCGGGATACTAAAATTCATCGAAACTAACGATACTGAAACTCGCGTGTCTTTTATCGAATGAAAATTCGTGACAGCAAAATGAGTGAAGGTGCAGGAGAATTACTCAATAGTCAATAAGATTGCCGATCCCTCACAAATCAAGGTCCTTTTTTTTTTGCTAGAATTACAAATTAAGGTGTAGTGTTTCAGATGTGATTTAAGAGATTGTTATTGTATATCTATATAGATATTACACAAGAATTTACTCCTCGGTTGGCTTGATCTTTCAATTTGGAAAGCTACTGGACCCGAAGAAAATCGAACGGGTGATGAAGAAAATTGATAATCAATTTACAATTTATCCAAAAAAATAAGGGCGGCATCGAACGTGGAAAGTGCGAGCCCAATAATCGAATCCTCAAATTGAAGATAGCGAGATTTCGCACGTATATAGCTTGTGAATTGATAATTGGAAGCTATCGACAGTGTTCAATTGATTCATCCATTGTACCAATTGTAATTCATGTTAATTACGAAAAAATGGGAGCATGATTTTATTAACGGATAAAAAAGTTAATTTCGCAGCCGAACCGGGGGTTGGCCGCCGGTTCATCTCCCACGCGGTGGCGTGGACTAAAACCGTGGAATTTCGGTCCGACGTGTTGCGTCAGCGGAGAAAAGCCCGGTTCGGGCGATGGCAACGACGTAAATAAGGGGTCGAGCAGGAGGCTAAATACGAGAGCAAAGGTCCGGCGAAATGGCGTACAAATACCCCGTCGTCTCTTTTCTCCAGCGGAGGTCTCCCGTTTCGCTCCGTCTCTCCCTCTCCGTGCAAAAGATCGCCGTCGAATCCCCCTTGCCTGGTTCGCCGCTTCCCGTCGAGCTTCGCGCGGGAGGCAATGGGTTTCGAGAAGATCAAGGTCGAGAACCCCATCGTCGAGATGGACGGTCGGATCTCTCTCCCGCCCCTCCCTCCCTCCGTCTCTCGTTCCCCGTTTTTTTTTTTTGTTTTTTTTGGTCGCGATTTGATCTGCTTGAGTGCCGCGACTTAGATCTGAGGTGTGACCGTTCGCGCGCGCTCCGGTTGATCGGGGGGTTACCAGCAGCGCCCGCGATTGGCGTGCGAAGTGAAATCGTTTCCGACGCGAAGAGAGCGCTCGCCGGGCCTTTCTCTCGATTCGCGCATGCTGTGCTGATCCTGCTGTTTCGACGCGAGCTTTCGAATACGTTCGGATCTGCGAGGGCGGATATGAGTTACCGTGCTTGATTCTTGTTTAGATGTCGCATGCTCGGATGCTTCTGATTCGGTTTTCAAATGGAGAGGGCTCGATTGATTGCTACGATAAGAATGGTGTGGCTGTTTGTTCTGAAACGGTGCGAAAATGATGGGTTTGTTGTGGAAATGCTACGAAAAACGAGGTGGTCGTTGTCGGAAAGTCTCTTGGTCCGAGTATTAGGTTTTGAGTGGAGAGAGATTCTTTTAAAGTTTTTTTAACTTGCTCAGCTCGCGGTCTCGGAGTTGGCGGCTTACGTCCGAGTCCGATTCGGATGGATGTAATCGGCGAGTGTTATCTCTGACATGATGATTGAGTCTCTGTTTGATTTTCTTTTGCCATCCTACATCAGTCGTAGTGTTTTTGCTGTATTCGGCGAGAAGCTTTTGAATTTAGTGCTGATTCGTAAGTGGAGCCCCTCTGTTTGAAATTTGGATGCTTAGGCGTGGCCATTGAGATTGTTTTGTCGAATCCTCGAACGTATTTTAAGTGTGTCTTCTTCACCTTCTGGCCTCAACTTGAACAGAGTCCCACTCGACCGGTGGTTCCAATGGATCTGCTGTTGACATTTTGAATTGTTACTGTAGCTTCTAGAAGTCAAAAGTGCTTTTTGAAAACAGTCGTTTGGAATTGCCCGTGGCCACGGTTACGAACTGAGCTCTAGACTTGAATTGGTTTGATTTGTGTGTTAAATTCCTTGGGAACAAAGCATAAGCAATTCTTTATTAAGCAAAAGGGGACGAGCTAGTTAAGGTATGCAGCTACTAAGTCGAAGCAACAGTATCTTGCTTCAGTTATTCATAAGATGATGTGACGTTTTTCCACTTGCTCTTGAGCTGTTGGAGTTAACCAAATCAGGCATTACTCCTGATCATTTAATTCTTTCATATCATGTGTGGGCATTTCCCAGCACCAAGGTGATCAGCTTAAATTTTTCCTGCCTTTATGATTTCTTTTTCTGATTCTTGTCTGGTCCTTCGATCCAGGGGATGAAATGACCCGAGTGTTCTGGAAATCGATCAAGGATAAGGTGATCTCTTAGTCATCTAGGTTTTCGTTTGCTGTCCTTGTCACCTTTTTTGTTGGGCAATTTATTTCCAGAGCCTCATATCTTTTTAAACCTTTTCAGCTTATTCTTCCCTTCTTGGAGTTGGATATCAAGTACTTCGACCTTGGTCTTCATCATCGTGATGCCACTGATGACAAAGTTACGATTGAAAGTGCAGAAGCAACTCTAAAGTATGTCCTGTTTCGTTGGTATTGGTTAATTCCTATCATTTATGCGATTATTACTGTAAGAAGCTTTCGATTATGCTTCTGCTATCAGTTTTCATATTACTATCTACTAACCGCCCCGCTGCCGCGGGAAAGATCAGTCTATTTTGTGTGTGCCAGTCTCCCATCCTGCTCTGTTCATTCTAGTTAGAACAAACCTTCGTCAAATTTCAGTTAATGAGATAATTTGACACTTCAGTATGCTTCTTATCTATACTTTTTAATAGCATGAACTCCTGACCTATCCTTTTTTTCCCATTTCAGATACAATGTGGCCATCAAGTGTGCAACTATTACACCAGGTAAAGATACTTAAGCTTTCTGTTGAAAACAGTTCTGCTTGTTTGAACTTAGAAACAGGTGTGCCCTTTATTGCTTTTGGTAATCACAGACTTTTATGTTGTGTAATTGACAGATGAAGCTCGAATGAAGGAGTTTACTTTGAAGCAAATGTGGAAAAGTCCCAATGGGACGATTAGGAACATCTTGAATGGTCAGTCAAAATTTTGAGTGTCATGCGCAGTTTTATTTATCAAATTATTCTTAGATCATCTTATGCTATTGGCCGTTTGCCTTCTCTTCAGGCACTGTCTTCAGAGAGCCAATATTGTGCAAAAATATTCCCCGGCTTGTCCCAGGTAGTAATTATTCAGGACAGATATAAGGTTTGAATCTTTAGATATCTTAATTGAAATAATCTGTTCTGTTCAGGGTGGTCAAAGCCAATATGCATTGGAAGACATGCTTTTGGTGATCAATACCGAGCTACTGATGCAGTCATTAAAGGAGCTGGGAAACTTAAACTTGTCTTTGGTACAATATCAATTTTCCAAATGTTTATAAAAATTTATTTCTTTTTTCTGGTTGTTGCTGGGATTGACTAGATCTGTATACTTATCTGCAGTGCCAGAAGGCACAGATGAGAAGACTGAGCTAGAAGTGTATAACTTCACGGGTGCTGGTGGAGTTGCATTGTCCATGTACAACACAGATGAGGTTAGAGTTAGAATCTCTCTCTCTCTCTCTCTCTCTCTCTCTCTCTCTCTCTCTCTCTCTCTCTCTCTCTTGTGCGCGAAATGTTTTGGGCTGTTGGATCGTCTAATCATTTTGTTGACCATAGTCAACCATTGTTTTTTAATGAGCGCTTTCTTATATCATAATGCAGTCAATCCGTGCTTTTGCTGAGGCTTCAATGAACACTGCTTATCAGAAGAAGTGGCCGCTCTATCTTAGCACAAAGAATACCATTCTAAAAAAATATGATGGAAGGTATATAGTGTCCTTATTCTGTCATAAATGTTTTCTTGTTCTGATTCTGTTAGAAAGTGAATCCTTGCTTGCTAATTGTATCTGAAGAATATTAGGGTGGATCATATTAATGCAGATTCAAGGATATATTCCAAGAAGTTTATGAGGCCAACTGGAAGTCAAAGTTTGAGGCTGCCGGAATCTGGTGAGTGGTGAAGTTGATTGCCAGAGTCGTCTGGTGACCGTCTGCTATCTTGTTGACTTACTCTATCATTGCTGAAGGTATGAACACCGTCTTATTGATGATATGGTGGCTTATGCTCTAAAGAGCGAGGGAGGTTATGTATGGGCATGCAAGAACTATGATGGAGATGTCCAGAGTGATTTCTTAGCCCAAGGTTTGTGTGACTTTGTCCGAACTAATTTGCTTTAGGGTTCTCAGGTCGTCTATATGAGAAGCTGGTTCCTTTTAGTAATTGATGATTGTTTTGATAATTGCAGGGTTTGGATCACTTGGTTTGATGACATCCGTCTTGGTAAATTACCTGTATCTTTTGTGTTCAGCATTATCTTATATTACATCAAATGGAAGCTATTGGTAGCCTCCTTTTGCTTTTTCGAAAGGAAAAAACAATGTGAACCTGATCTTTTACTGGATTTTTTTAAATGATTATCATAGAAACACTATCAGCGGAGACAAACTGTCTCCACTAGCCTTCATACCCGTTGGTGAGTTGGTCACAACGATGGCTGCATGTGGAGAAACTTTTCTCCATCGGTTGGATTTGCAATAGAAGTCCATATTTTAGTTTTCCTGCTATTTTTGGAATTCTCGGTTTACTTCGGTACTGATCACTGTCTTCAGTGAAGTAATCATAAAGAACAGGTCCTATGTTTCACTTTATATGGCATGCATAATTTTGACCGGGCTACGTGTTCCATTTTTGGCTATAATTTTCACTAGGTGTAATACATAACCTACCGCTCTAATTATAAGAAATTGCAAATGGATAAGGTGCCTTCACATAGTGTTGGTCCTGTTGAGTTGTATGTCGCTAATATAATATAATATAATATATATGTATATATTAAGATTTATCTTGAAACTGAAGAACTTCTGCATGTATACCGCCTATCCAGATTTATCAAGGATGATTTTGACTAGGTGTAAAACATAACTAAACACTATTTCCTAGAAACTGCAGTTGAATAAGGTGCCTCCACAATATTTGGCCCTCTATAGTTTTATGTGGCGTGCTATTTATTTTTAGATTTTTCTTGGAACTGAAGAACTTCTGCACATATACCCCCCGCTGATGGCAACTTCATTAATACCCTTCATGTGAGAGGGGCTCACGGAAAAGTAGTGATTATGCATTCTCTATATTATTGTTCGAACCTAGGGATCAACCAAAAAGAGAGTAGTAACCCAAAGTTTTCCTTGATCACGTTTTCTCTATCTCTCAATTCGGAGGATCTTGTGACCACTTTTTCATTCATCAACATACTGTGTGCAGGTCTGCCCAGATGGAAAAACAATTGAAGCAGAAGCTGCTCATGGTACAGTTACCCGCCATTATCGGGTCCACCAGAAAGGAGGTGAAACCAGCACTAATAGTATTGCTTCTATATTTGCTTGGTCACGGGGACTTGCTCATAGGTACAATTGTGAATCCTTTTTGTTGTGTGGTTTTCGCTCAATAGATAATGCATTGCTTAGTTTCTTGGAATATTCTTAATGGTGCTTCATGAGCTTTGATTTTACTTTGACAGGGCCAAGTTGGATGACAATGCCAGACTCCTTGATTTTGCCGAGAAACTAGAAGCAGCTTGTATTGGAGCTGTTGAGTCTGGCAAGATGACCAAGGATCTTGCGCTCCTCATTCATGGTTCTAAGTAAGTACTTCTAGGATCTTAAGAATCTTCGATGTCCTCATTCCCCTGGAGCCCTCTTGCTTTTGTGATTTAATTTGTGCACAGGAGTTTGTATTAATTCCTCATGAGTTGCGCAGGGTTACTAGGGATCAATACCTGAACACCGAAGAGTTTATTGATGCTGTGGCAAATGAACTCAAGGCAAGGCTTTCATGCCAATCTCTGCTGTAGGTAAGGGTCCTGGACTTTTCCTATGTCTGTTTTAGGTCTATTGATTGATCACTAAGTCACATGCATGCACTGTTTAAGAATGAATGGTCGCAACACAATCTGAGGATTCACGTTTTCACACAATCTGAGGATTCACGTTTTCTCTTTCGAGTCTTGTTCTTTACTAATTTTACTCGACCAAACATAAAATGCTAGCTCTGAGATGATCCATCAGTGAAGATGTCACCATTTGGTTCCATCCACTGAAGTGAATGTAAGAAGGGCCGTAATTAGAAAATAGAGATAAAGGTCTGTGGTGGAATTTAAAGCAGCTTTAAAGAATGAAATCAGCACTTAAAATATGTCACTTTGCTATCAGTAAAGATTCCTTGACCAGAATATCTAGCTATGAAAAATGTAAATGTTGAATTCTGATTCATCAAGTTCTACTCACTTGAAGTACTAACTGCTGCCTAACTTTCCATCTCCTGAAGAGAAACATCCAGCATGTTTACAATTTCTAGACTCAATTCGGTAACAAACATATTCCTCAGCAGTTAGGACTACCTGCGAAAAGGAAAAATGAAAAGAGGAAAACAGAGCAGACGTTAACATTAGTTATTTTCCTTATGTATGGATTGATGTCTTTGTTCGCTGATGTTTATTGTTGATATATCAATGAGTGTGGTTGATTTCATTTACGCACACAGGTGACTGCTGGATAACATGTGGGAAGCAGTGGCGTCTGCCTGTGGCTGTGATCCCGGAGAAGAAGAAATAAAGGGGGATCGATTTGGGGAGAATGAGCTCAAATCCTGAATGAGATGGTTTGTGGGGGGAGGAATTTAACGAAAGTAGTTTGTATTATTTATGTACTCGGATGGATTTGTGTTTCACATTTGAATTTGCCTCGATCCCCACCGTTTTAAGAGTTTTGAGCCTCCTGGGGTTCGTACATCTTCCAATCGTGATAGTTTGTTTGCCCTTTGCCACCAAATGGCAGGATCCGTATTTCGTTCACGTCTACGGAACGATGGCCGGATAAGGGTGGAGACCAGGGCAAGATTTCAGTCGGTTTTGCTGTCATGACCATAATTTCATGTAATTTTCCTTGTCGTACTCCTCACATATTCAACAAAACACGACAGCACCGGCTTCATGTACGACGGTTTACATTTTATGTCGACAAAATAATTCCAAAACTAGAATGGTCGTAGATGGGCCGTCCCAATCCCGGCCTACTGGGTCGGTTGATCGGGTATCACGGATCGATTTGCCGCTAGTGCGAAGCTATGCTGCTCCGCCTGATTTGTTTCCACAAGTCGGCTTAAGATGATCACTCGCGAGGAACTCATCATCTTCGCACAAATCGAACCGTACACACGAGAGTCACATTGTTATTATATTTTAAGACTATTAAGTATTCGCTTTTGGTACTTTTTCAATAAATCCTCATATTTTACGTGTACTGATATCTTTTATAGGGTTAATTCTAAAAATAAGCACTAACTCTTTACTTTAAGTGACAATTCTTGTATAAACTTTTTCTTTGTCTCCTAAAAAATCGTAAACGTTTACTTAAATTCCAAATCTGGCCCGAATAATTTGAAAATTTCACATCACGAGAGCCGGATTTATAAGTGAAAGTCGGTACTTTTTATCGAGACGAAAAAAGTTCGTATTAGAATTATCACTTAAAATGAAGTTGGTATTTTTTTTTTTGAATTAGCCCATTTTTTATATCGCAAGGACAAACAAGGGGAGTGGAAGTTTTTAAAATTTTCTAGAATTTGAAAGTAAAAAGGATGTTTGGCGAGACGTGTCTTAGATTAGCGTGCTAAGCATCGTGCTCCTGGCATAATAATTGATTCCCCTATGCCAAAAGGTGCTCAAACGTTGTCCTGTTCTTTTATTTTAAGAAGCAAAGGGACAAAATCGCCTAGGACTCTCCCCCTCTCTCCCTCGGCAAACCGCATATTCTCCTGCAGAATTGAGCAAGTGCGTCTTTTCATCTTCGAGTGATGCTATTGATATTTACGTTGACGTGCGAAGTTGGGTTCTTTCTTAAGCGATATGATATGTCGGAATTGATGGCAGAAGCTTTCGTCAAGTCATCTCCGGTTGGCGGAGACCCGCAATTGGACAAAAAATTATCCAAAAAATCTTAAATTTATTGCACTTTTATCAATTGAATCCTAAATCTTTTCATTTATTGTCAATTTAGTCAATCCGATCAATTTTGACCGGAAATTACTGACGTGGATGCTGGATGCTGACCTAGACATTTTTATATAATATTTTAATAATTTCTAAACTTCTTAGGTTTTTTTTTTTTTTTTTTTTTTGATTTTGAAGCTAGGGCTGGTGAGGGTGGCCGGCCAACTCTCGCCCAGATCTAGCTAGGGGAGGCCCTCGCCCAGATCTGCATCATCGGATTCGATTTTCCTCCGCTCGCAAAAAAACCCGACCGACCACGACTCATTTGCGTCCCCGTCCCGGCACAAGCCTGTCGCATCTAAGAGGAAGCCGGCCATATTCAAGATCGGATAACAAGTGGGACGTGGGCGAGTTGGGGACTTGTCCTTTGAGCAGCCAAATTGGATAGGTCCAAGTTGGCCACCTAAATAATATTAATGGCGGTAAGGAAGAAATACATAATTGATCCGGACCTTTCATACTAGAGAAGGTCGACCGACGGCAGCTGCAATTGATCTTGACCACCCCGATTTACCCCATCGGCTACCTTGGAGGCCAGGACCGCCTCAATATGTCGACATGACAATAGAGACTTGGAGTTTGGATTGATGAATGAGCCAATAAAGGGTGTTCCGAGGGCAATCAAAAGCTGTAGACTTAGAATGAGTCGTTGCTCGTCACCATCGAGTTTGGATCTCATGGATATTTGAGAGCGGCCTCGTCTTTAATCGTAAAAAAAAGAGTCCGATCACGGGTGCATTATCGGCGGAGGTTGGCCATGAAGAATGATGGTGCCTTATTTTGGATTTAGAGCGATTTCTTTTCCATCATCATCGTGTGAAGGATTTAGAATCATATGCAGAGGACATACCAATGAAACTATGCAGAATAGAAATAGGAACTATCCACGGTCAAGGTTAAGGCACGGACGAGTGTCACCGATCGAATTCTCCCATACCCCTGTAAGGTGATAAGTAGAAATTTGTGACATCGAGGTGGAGAGTGAGTAATGCATAAGGGATAATACAGTTGGTTTGTGGGAGTGTATATTCTAGGAGTTTTAGAGAGGTATGAATACCATATTTAGAGGATCTTTGAAGGCGGGGTTGATCTCCTTTGTATAAACCGATTAAGAGCTGATGATGCCACTATTCTGATGAATCTATGGCAAGCCAAACCAATGGTTATATTGAAGTGTTATGTATATCTTGCTTGAGGACCTGGATAACCGAGTTAAACTAGGCGTGCTACAATCCTGATGTGAGAATACGATTCACTATACTGTTCCTAGAAATAATCTTTAGAAGGAAGACTGGTCTGGTATTCTCGACTCACCAGGCACCACACGGGCTATTCTACGAACAGAAATCTTTCGGCTCGGCTCACTAGGCATCACATGGGTTATTCTGCGATCAGGAATCTTTCGGCCTGTGACACAAGGACATATATGATGTTCGAGTTTGACATTATGAAACTAAAAGACCAAAACACAAAATACATTCACACTGAAAACTAGAAAGCGAAAATGAACAAGAAGACAGATATACAGCAAACATCATCGAAGCCATTAATGTTTAGGAGGTCGTTTGACATAATTAAGCAAAGACACTTAAGAAGACATAAGACCACCAGAACTAAAATGACACAGCATCTCTTCTATTGTCACTAGTCTGCCTTCGAAACAGAAATTAACCACAAAATCATCTTTCACTTATCCGTATCTCGACGACAAAATGGTTTCGGCAGGATTCGTGGTAACGCGGTTGCTTACATGCATTTAAAGTACAAAATAGCCATAGCTAATGATTTATGATAAGATATTTACCGGAACATATGCAAGGAACTTTCCTAAGCTGCGGCCCTCTGTCCAACAAAAGATGGAATAAAACCCTTCTAGTCTTGATTTGGAATCCCATCTAGTTAGATGGGTCTGCCGACTTTGGGGACTCTTTGCTGCACTTTCCAATGCTTTATTAGTCTTGATCTAATTGACAGCAACGGCTGGAATTGCTCGACTGTAGAGAGGCATTTTCTCCAATATGCCCCTACAAACGAGGCATCCATCGCGAATGCCGGTCCAAGACCGTAAACGAATAAGCATTGCCGTGTGATAGGCTTCGCATCTGCAAGTTGATTATGAGTGGATATGTGATACACTCGCAACAGACCTTGGTTAGCCAGGTCGCGAGCAAGGTTTGCAAGCGAAAGCCCCGATATCATGGATGCTTTGGACAAAACCCGTTGCACTTTAATTTCATGTATGCATTTAAAGTACAAAATATCTATTGATTTATGAAAAGATAAAACGGGACCATCGGTAGTTAATGGGTTTGTCAACTTTCGAAGAATAGGAGAATTGCTTTAGCGGTCCTGATCTTATCTATAGAGATATTGCTGGAATTGTATGGCCATAGACCTTTTTCCCCTCTGGCTAAGCGACTGGAAGAGTGTTCCAAAATCAGATTATAAAGTGGCATGACCTGTTAAGACTTGACAAATCACTCCCAAACAAAGAAATGCATAAAACAGTATTTCTCATGCCTATACGCGTACTCACCTGACAGTCAACCACCAATCGTATCATCCAGTCACGAACCAGGGGCGGTATTCTTCCTCTTTTTCTTTTATTATTCTGATTCATCCACGGAAAATTGCCATGAAATGGGGGGAAAATAATTGAATAATTCCCAAACTTGATCAAACCATTTATTTGCTCCAAAAATATCTTATTAAATATAGTGCTTGTCCACTCACGTTCTCAATTTAAATAGCCCATCTTCCCCCATAAAACCCCAATTCAGTTCTTCCTCCATAGCCAGAGCGCCCCCCCACCCACACACACACCACCCACACGCACACACAAGAAAGAAAATTCGATCTTCATCGCCATGGTTCTCTCCAAGACAGCCTCCGAGTCGGACGTCTCCATCCACTCGACCTTCGCTTCGCGATATGTCCGGACCTCCCTCCCCAGGTGATGCGTTGCGATCCTTCGGTCTTTCTTCAACGTGCCGTCTTGGTCATGACTAGGCTGTTCTCCGATAGCTCGAGCTTTTAATATCTTTTTAATGTTCGTGGTTTGACACATGTTCATTATGATCGATGGATCGTGATCCAGGTTCAAGATGCCGGAGAACTCGATCCCCAAGGAGGCTGCATACCAGATCATCAATGACGAGCTCATGCTGGATGGGAACCCCAGGCTCAACCTGGCATCGTTCGTCACCACGTGGATGGAGCCGGAGTGCGATAAGCTCATAATGGCCGCCATCAACAAGAACTACGTCGACATGGACGAGTACCCGGTCACCACTGAGTT
The DNA here is from genome assembly GCA_031216185.1 of Syzygium aqueum. NCBI lineage: Eukaryota > Viridiplantae > Streptophyta > Magnoliopsida > Myrtales > Myrtaceae > Syzygium > Syzygium aqueum. Next base: position 40,840,000 of record CM062236.1, read on the forward strand.
GCAGGCAAGTCCTCCTAAACCCTTGTTCTGCACCTCATTATCGTTGCGTCGCCATTTCTGCTGCAACTCTCCAAATTACATAGATCAATGGAAAAAACGATCACCTCTTACATCACGGATTCATGTCAAGAAAAGGACATGCCTAAATGTGGACATCGAAGTGGTAATTTAAGCGTGGATTGCTGTGTTAATGACGATACTAGTCGTGGGTTAGATCTGGATTATTAAAATGGAGTTAACCAATTCAAGAAAAGAGATTAGTAAAACATAAATGATTTATTTAGAGGGAGGATTAAGTATGACTAAGGTTGCTTGATGGATCCGCAACCCCACAATCATACTTTGATAAAGTCGACCTATACATGACAAACCCTAAAAAGAATAAAATGAACTACGTGGCCAAAACTCCGATCTGCGGTATACTTAAAGTAGCAAAAAGAAAATAAAGATTTGGTTTGATTCTTTAAAACACTACCTTTATTTTATTATTTATCATTCACGAAAAATTGATTCCTCACTTAGCTAGATGGAATGTCTTTTTCCTTCTAGAGCCCGCAGATTTTGACGAAGCTAAGTACAAATTCAATGACCCTTTTGCAACTAATCTAGATCTTGAGATCGATCAACCTCGTACTTTGCTTCCACGAGTAAGGTAGTTGCTTGTGGTCTTGAACCATTGATGTTTGGTTTTCTTGTGGTCAGCCCTAGAGCCGATAGGAAACTTAAGCACCTGAATTATATATAATATGATTTTTTTTTGGAGCCGAAAATTGCGGGTTATAAAGAAGATTTCTTTTTCTTAGTCGAGGAAGTAGATGAAGGCGTGGTATGTGTGGGATGAGCATAGTCTCAGGAGTAATAATGCTAAAAAGGAAAAGAAACTACATGTTCTCCCAAATCCAATTGAACCTACTTGATCAAGAACTTGAAAAGATAATAAAGATAAAAAAAGAAGGAACAAGCATAAAGTGGAGCATATCCTTTTTGTGTGCTTACGTTATATATGGAGGAGTGGGTCCCAAGTGACAATTTAAAATATGAAACCTCCTGAAGTCAAGAATGGCCCAAAATAGGAGCTTAGAAAGACCGACTGGTAAGTACATAAAGAAGACGCTTTCTATCGTTCAATTCATATAATGTATATTAAATCATAAGGTTATTATTTGATGTCCTCTCACGCTACGTTTTGGTCGCTTGAACAAAAAATTAGGATTGGATAACGGTAAAGAAAAGATAGGATAAAACAATGTGGGGAATTTGTGATATGGTATATTTTGTTTAGTAGAACACGAATATCACGGCAAATATATAGGTATAAAAGTAGAATTAACAATTCAGAATTATAACTAAGAAGGTCTAAGAATTGAACGAATAAAAAGACACAAACAGATATGCGGTTTGGGATTGATTGTTGACGCATGCGTCTCTTGCAATAATCTACCTTCACCACTTAAAGTTGGGAGTCCAGATTTCAATCTGGACACAAGCGGTAAACTGCGACCGCCACCGTGGTTGGCCACCACTAGCGCCTATTGTCGTCCCCTAAGGCTTTTGTCTTTTTATCTTATTTTAGAGTATTTTAAAATTTTTAATTCTATACGGATGGGATAGTTTTTATCTCACTCTCGGTGCCTGAATAAGTAATCTGAGATATTATCAGGACTTATTCCAGTCCGGATGCGCCTCCAAATATTTGGATAGGATAACTCTGATTCTATCCCGACTCTTCATCTGGGCGACGAAATACAACCTTACTATTTACCATCACATAAAGAGTTAACTATCATTTAATCCCGAAACATTATAAGCATTCGTATCGGAACTTCGACGAAACACTTGTTAAGATTTAAGAAACAAAGTGATGATCCTTCTTGTCCCTTAAAACTCTCTTAGCCCATGGTCGTCCGATCATGAGAAGTAGTGTATGGCACCAAAAGAGGACAATAGGAATAATAAAACAAATACGAAAATGACGTGGGAGATTAATCCAAAAAAAGAAAAAGAATTCCCGTATCGGCTGCTAGAAAATCGACAGGTGGAGGGTCAAATGGCCCCGTTCACCCAATTTGGGTTCTAATGGTGGGGCAGACGATGCGTAATGTATCTTACCTAATAAAGGAAAAAGAAACACTTAAATGACTCGAAAGTCTAAACATGGTCCACAAAAGTTAAAGAGAGATATCAATTCACGCGTTTAGGACCTCCAATCTTGTGGGATCCGCTATGCTTTGTGTCATCAATCTCCGAATTCTAAAATTCGAAAACTTATAGAAAAGGATATATACGTGCGTGCGTGCGCTTGTTTTTTTGCAATTGCTTTATAAAAAAAACGATTTGCTTTGCCTGCGCCATTAGAGGAGCAAGACGATGATTTTAAAAAAAAAAGCCGATTTGATTAATCTTTCTAGCGTGTATGGACAGAAGTAGTAACAAAGTGCTTTGACATTGACAACGGAACCCGACGAACGCATTCCATCGTGCCATAATTTGCGGTTGACGTGCACGAAGGAGAGGCTCGAAATTTCCTCCTTGCTTTCGATTCCTTCCTTCCCCTCTTTGTCAATTCATTGCGTCAGAAAAGAGACACACACACACATGTATCAATCGCCATGCCTCGTGATTCCGACAACTTAATACTCGAATAGGCGCTTCATATTCCTTTTTACTAAGCGCGGATTATTTTAATTTAACTATTTGCTTGTCAATTGCTATGAATTCTCTTTTATTTCGATAATCCCACACCCATTGGCTTAAAGTTAGACAAGCACCTAAAGATCATGAGATATAGGGCTATTACCATAAAATGCTCACTGTGGCATAAGTATCCAAAACTTTTTTTAGCTTCACTAAAAATCTTAAACTTACCCATTGTAATACAAATACCCCAAACTTCTTTTGTTATGAAAAACCCCGAACTTAAAACAGTGCGACATATATACCCTGGATGAAATTGAAATAGAGAGTATATACGTCAAATAAGTATAAGTTGGATTTTTTCTTGACATGAAAAAAAGTTGAAGTATCTGTGTCATAATGAGTATAGTTTGATGAATTTTTTTTACGGTACTTGTCCCGAGATATGTCGGATAGGAGGAGACGAATTTCGTTTTCCATTATTTTAGGACAGTATTCTTAGTCTCTTACATATCCTATTACGAGGAAGAGATGTAGAATTAGGAATTTTGTAAGATTTATTTGGTCCGACTTTGGAGATGCAATCATGGAGGCAGGGCATGCCGCGTGCCGGCGCCGACGGCGTTAAAAACTGAATTGGTCGCCTTTGATTTGGTCCACCGCTAAAACACGAGCCTCGTGTCGGGACAAATGGCTAGCCAATCGTTAGCTGCCACGTGTCCCCCGATTCGGAGTTGTCAGCTCAAACGAAATGTCGCTAGTGGAAGTCGTGATGGATCGGGTCCCCACACGGCTTTCGATTATTCAATGGGCATGGATCAACATGGGTGGGGGCTTCAGCTGGTCGTGTCCAATCCTTTCTTGGACCCCAACTTGTGCATTTTAATAATGTTTCATTTGATTTGAGGATTTGGTATAATTATTTACCAAATAGGCTCGTCAACGAAGTGATTCGAATCCGAGAATCCGACCTCTACTAACTCTAGCGTTCTTGTTGAATTCTTGAAAATCACAATAACTAAGAATTTGGAACCTAAAATCAGAGTACAACTTGGAATCAGAGAGCGGCGCGTGTCAATCTAGTACATATTCGATTATATACGATTCTTGGATGGTGGTGAAAATTCAATGGAGAAAATTCCAGAAACTTTAGGTTTTCTCTTAGGCTTAGCTATCACGATAGTGATGGATCGTTTTGACTTTGATAAATCTGGAAGTTCCCCATTTTTCTTGGCTACTTGTGCTGGAGACGTGGCGTTGATTTGTCAGTTATCGTCTACCTAGATATGTCTCGTGCATTACTTTTTGACTTCTGGATTAGCTTGATGTTCCGATCGGATGGAACCCGAAAACCTCATCGGACTAATCTTCCTCCATAGATTGCAAACGAGATTTTCTGCAGACAAATCGGCATGATTAGCGTACTAGCTGTCCCACCACGTGCAGTGCACATCGTTATTGGAAATCCCCCCTCAATAGACTTCCCATCAACTCAATCTTCAATGCTAGAGCTTTACGAAATACTATAATGAATACGGCATGTATAGTATTAAATGAACCGGAAAAAGAAGTGTCGCAGAAGGGGGGGGGTTAAATTTTGTGGTTGTGCCACGTGGCATGGTCGTTTACATCCTATCGACCCACGTTTGCCAATTTATATTCTGGTGACTACATCCGCTTACATCACTTGTTGAAACTGATTGAAAATTGAAGACGTCAATTGTGACTTTTTTTTAAAAAAAGTGAAGATGTGAAGTTTGGCAATGTATATCGCCATTATGGTTTCTATGAGTTAATTTTTCTTTTGACATGACTATAATTACTATCGAATGCAGAATCGATGTGTGAACATGATAGCCCATCTCTTCAATGCGCCCCTCGGGGATTCAGAAACTGCGGTCGGAGTAGGCACGGTGGGCTCATCGGAGGCGATTATGCTGGCGGGGCTTGCTTTCAAGAGGAAGTGGCAGAACAAGAGGAAAGCCGAGGGCAAACCCTGCGACAAGCCCAACATCGTTACCGGTGCTAACGTTCAGGTACTATTCATTACTGCATAGCTCGTGACCTTTATATCGTGTCACCATAGGTACTAATTCATTATTAAAACTTGAAAAAATAGTTAAATCAAATATTTGGAGAAACGATCTCCTAGCTTTGTTGATATTTGAAAGTCGATTTCCCTCCAAGTTTAAAGTAATAAGAAGCGAAACTCGCAATCGATATCGATTGGCTAGAGATTTGAAAAGTTATATCCTAACTTGATGAACTACAATATGAAGGTATGCTGGGAGAAATTTGCGAGGTACTTTGAAGTGGAGCTGAAGGAGGTGAAACTGAGGGACGGGTACTACGTGATGGACCCCACCAAGGCCGTCGAGATGGTCGACGAGAACACCATCTGCGTCGCCGCGATCCTCGGCTCCACCCTCAATGGCGAGTTCGAGGACGTCAAGCTCTTGAACGACCTCCTGACCAAAAAGAACAAGCAAACGGGGTAAAAACACGTCTGCAAAAGAGCTCACGCTTGTGCCAAATTGCACTCGATTTTGTAAGTCGAGAGATGTTCATGGTTTCGAATTTGGCAGATGGGACACTCCGATCCATGTGGATGCAGCGAGCGGAGGGTTCATCGCACCATTCTTGTACCCGGAGCTGGAGTGGGATTTCAGGTTGCCATTGGTGAAGAGCATCAACGTGAGCGGGCACAAGTATGGGCTGGTATATGCAGGAATTGGGTGGGTCATCTGGAGAAGCAAAGAGGACTTGCCTGAAGAGCTCATTTTCCATATCAACTATCTGGGGGCTGATCAACCCACCTTCACCCTCAACTTCTCCAAGGGTATTTTGATTTCTCGTTTCTTTTTTAGCTTCCAGATTCACGATTGACCCTAGATTGTGCTTATACACTGAGATTTGATTTGAAAACAAATTTTTTTGCAGGTTCAAGTCAAGTCATTGCCCAGTACTACCAGCTCATTCGGTTGGGTCATGAGGTAAGTTGGTAGCAAGCGTGAGCTAGAAGATGTTATTGAAGAGAGTCTTGTTGTATAGCATTTTGGTAGTGTCACTGTCCCAGTATTGTTCATGACATCAATGTTGATTCGCCAGGGTTATAAGAACATCATGGAGAACTGTAGGGAAAACGCCATGGTGCTGAAAGAAGGATTGGAGAAGTCGGGGCGCTTCAACATCGTCTCCAAGGATGACGGGGTGCCCCTCGTCGCCTTCTCCCTCAAGGACAACAGCCGCCACAGCGAGTTCGAGGTCTCCGACATGCTGAGGCGCTTCGGGTGGATCGTCCCTGCCTACACGATGCCCCCCGACGCGCAGCACGTGACGGTGCTGCGGGTTGTGATAAGAGAAGACTTCTCCCGCACCCTTGCGGAGCGCCTCGTCATCGACATCGAGAAGGTCCTGCACGAGCTCGACTTGCTCCCCTCCAAAATTGATCAGAAGGTCATGGTCGAGGAGAACGCAAAGAACGGAGCCGCGGATACCAGGAAGATCCAGCTGGAGATCACCACCGCGTGGAGGAAGTTCGTGATGGAGAAGAAGAAGACGAACGGTGTCTGTTAGAATCAAATCTGTTGTGATCGTGATTTTTCTTGCCACTAGGCATCGGTTATTTCAGTTTTGAGTGAGTGTTCTCGGTTTATGTAATAGAGAACATATTTGTGTGCCTCCTCACTATCAAAAGCTTTGATTTGCTTTGAGATATATGACCTTGTACGTCCGACACAATCTTAGTATTCATGTTTATGCCAAAGTTCGATTCAACGATTTGCGTCATCGTATGCATGTGAAGCAAATAGGGAAGGAAAAGAGCGGAAAATGCAATCAAAACACTTTCTTTGTGTTCTCTCTTTGCAATATAAGGATCATAACAGCAAAAACTCACTGCACAGAACCAAGTATCTCAAGTACAAAGCAACGTTTTCACGGTGGATCATCATTACAAAAGCAACTCCTTCAAGCATGGGGAGAAGGAGACAATTAGTGGGCCTTTCAGAATTTGGAAGATGATGCTCCCTTGACCACAGTGACCGGGCACAGCTTCTCCCTCGGATCGCCCCAGTAAACTTTCGCCACCACTTTTGCCTGCACGCATCCGACATTAATACCGACTTTCATTTGAAAGATCAACCGGAATGTTTGCCGCCTGATTTCGTGAACTTTCGTTACATTAACTGTTTAATCTGTTTTGTCTACATAAACACCAACGGCCTCATTACACAAAGATTCAGCTATCGTGACCGACCTACCGAACACACCTTGCTATCGATGAAGTGAAACTGCTAGAAAAGAAGGGAGAGAGAGAGAGAGAGAGAGAGAGAGAGAGAGAGAGAGAGAGAGAGAGAGAGAGAGAGAGAGAGAGTACCCCTTCAGTCCTAGAAACCGTTTCAAGCACATCAAGAAGCTCAGGATCATAAGTCAGTCCATACTGCTTCGAGAAGTTGGTCTCTATGAATTCCTCAAGCGGAATCAAAGCTGCAAAACCGTCCACACATGCCCAACATGTGCATGACCGAACATATTAAACACAAAAGTTTTAACTCTTAGGAAAAAAGATTTGGTAATTTATATCAAACAAGCGGAAGGATTCAAGGGAAAATATATCTGAAGCTAATTAGTTACGGGGTCCAGTGTCTTCCAATAGCTGCTTCCTGGTATGATCGGATCTGGGAGGCTGAACATGGATCAATATCATCTGGTCACCATCGTCCACGAGGTTCTCTGCCGCCCACCTGAGCGCCGCCTTGCTTGTCGGGGAGTAATCCATTCCAATCCCGACTACTCGCTTCTTCCCCATCTCTCCCTTCCTCTTCTGGCTATTAGGAAAAGCTACAGGAGTGTAGAGATTCTTGAAGGCACTAGAACAAGCAGCTGGGCCAGGATTTATGTATGGAGGAATCCCTAGATAAAGCGCTATTCAAAGCTTTAGTCCTCGGCAAATAATTCATTTCCCTTATCAAAGAATAAAGGGTTAGGGCACTTGGGAGGAATTAAAGCATGAAGGAGAGGAGGCCACTTTGAAACTAGGGAATTTCAAAATCCCAAGCATACAGAATGAAATCAGCGAGAAGCATGAATTTAGCTTGACCCCATCTTATAATTCGAGGTTACATGCGTGTATCTATACAAAGCAAGAATCTCATGATTATCTCTTCGTTTGGGTAATAAGAAAATACAAATTGTGCACTTAAACGAGTGGCTTAAGTCTTGATTATGTCATCAGCTTAGTAACCCTCACGCTCATTGTCATTGATGACAAGGCACAGCCATTTTTGGGGGAACCAATCAGTCCAATTGGATCAGTGTAGGAGAAAAATAGTAAAATCTTGGGAAGCGGAGAAAAATAGCAAAATCTTATGTTGCCTTGTTCGGTTAACTTATCCGACTTCTTGAACTATATTAACAGAAGATGCAGATTCTCACAATTTAAAGTAAAACCCAGACGTTGCCATATCACATCAACTTCCTAAGATTCAATACTCCGAATTGATCTAACATTTAAATACATATGAAAAATCCTAATCTCCAAGCTCTGACCCCCCAATCTCTCTTTCCAGCCTCCGACCTCCGACCGCTGGCGTTACCGGAATTCTATCTCTCCGATCATCAGCGATGTTGCCTCTCTCTCTCTCTCTCTCTCTCTCTCTCTCTCTCTCTCTCTCTCTCTCTCTCTCTCTCTCTCTATGTGTGTGTGTGTGTGTGGACGTGAGTTGTGGATAGCACATCATCATGTGTATCACCTTGATTGCTTTTGTTGACGATCACCGCTTGAGTTAGACTAAATAATGGGTGGGCTGGTCAGCGTACCACTCCTAAATATCTTTATGCAAGTAAGTCTGCTCTTGCTTTAAAAAATGTTAAGACGAAATTACACAAAGCTCCCCGAACTTAGGGTAGTGCACATATGTCCCTAAACTTTCAATTATTACTCGATATTTCTTGAATTTTTATTTTGGTACAGTTGTTAACTTCCGGTAAATTTTGTGTTAGTATGTGAAATACACATGACTCTTAAGCTGCGTTTTTGTGTCCAAATACGGATTGTGATATGATATGATAAGGTAAGATTAGAAATTCTCCAGACTGTCCTTCGGATTGTTAAAAATCCCATCATATATTTGGTAAATGCCCGGATATAATATGGATATTGAGATGTGCTATTCACCACCGCGCCGGTAACCTCCTACAGATGATGGTGATGATAGTCACGACGACCACGCTGACCACTACGCCTAGGTACGACATGGCCTGGTGGCATCCCCTAAATCTAGAACGGTGACCATCATTGAGGTGGCTGCACTCCTAACCATGGTGGCTGTGCTCGTTGAAGGACGGCAACACAACAAGGCGGCTAACACGGATCAACGCAGGCAACAATAAGGATCAAATATCATTCAATTCCTTACACTTCTCGTTTTACGAATAAATTTTGAGATGGAACTTCTTTCTGCAGAATTGTAATGAGCACTTCATTTTCCTGTTACCTTCCTCGCGTTCATATGATCAAGGATATTCATTTTAAGCTCTAACTTTTTTCCCCATTACATGTTTTCCGATATCATAACGTAATGCATCCTGTCGCAAACATTACAGGAAAAAATAACTTCCAAATTTCTTCTCGATCAATATTTAACCATAGCACCAAGAAACATATTGGTAGACTCAAATGCCAAGAACACCAACCACCAAAATAAATCTGCAGTTTGATTGGACCTTGATTATTTCTTGAGAATCAAACTAAGAAAAAAACCATCAAGCATCTACACCGTAGCAATCGAAACACGTCAAGGATCTGACGTCGAAGTGGACCACATTAGCACAGCATTGGACAGACGAGATCTGGGGCTTGGCCGACCTCAGATTCGAGGTCCAAGGATCAACCTTGTCGGTCAAGCTCGGGCTTGATGAAGATGAAAACGATCGCGGCCTGCTTAGTGAAAATCAATGGTGACGGGCTGTTGTGGAGGCGACAACGATCGTGCCGTGGTCGGAAGTGACAACGATTTCGTGGTGGTGGTCCTTGCGCAACTAGCAAAGCAATATTTAAATGGTCGCTTCATTACTCCATCATTGGAAAAAAAGGCATGTTAAGTTATTCGTAAATTTTTTTTATACAATTCGGGTTTATCACACCCCCTTCCCTGGATCTCTTATCCAGAGTTTTATCTAGGTACATCCGGTTCGGAGGACATTACAAAACACCGGATAGAATAATTATCACCAAACGCAGTCTGAAGGCACATATTGACACTTCTATCTCATCTTTCTTTATTCCTTGATTTCTATGAAAAATAAAACGAACGAAATGGAGGACAACAAATAATCTTCATTATTAATATTATAGCAAAATAACTATTAATATAATATAAAAAAATACAAGTGTTAAAAATCATGGATACAATAATAGATTTAATAAGATATATTGAGACAAAGAAACACAATTAAGTAAAAGAGGAAAAAAACCTAATAATAAAAAGGACAAATTACAAAGTTTATATAATCATTATGAATTTTTTTAAGAGGCTAACTTATGCAAAAAAATGATTAATCAATAAAAAAATCTTAAAAAATCACTTCACTTTCTGATTCATCTTTTCATTTCTTGAGTTGAGGACACCATTTCCTTTATACTTTTTTTAAAATGTTTTTATTAATCAATCGTTCTTTACATTAATTAACCCTTCCCGCCTGTCATTACATTGCACATACTAACAAAAGAGAGAGAGAGTTCACAAGGATATTGTGCAATGGTTAAAAGTGCAAGGGCAAGTTTGTATTAGCTTCAAAATTTACGGGATTTTATGTAAGTTATTAGATAATATAAAAATTTCTTATGAAAGCGAATTATTTTATACCATCATAACCAAACTAGCTCAAGTCATAGAGGGTTTGTGATCAAGGCAAGTCTTCCTAACTAACTATCCCAAAAGTCATCACTCCTTATCACTTAAGGTCTTGATCGAATTTAAATCGAGTTGACCTTGCTTTGATACCAATTAAACGAGGATGTCACACCCCGCACCCTATAAGCTTGCAATATCCCGCTTGATCGTTAAGTATGCGACTTCTCAGGACTTATCGTCGACCCGATACGAACGAACTAAAGAGTAACACACACGGAAGAAACTCGAACTCTCCTTCAAGTATAAAAAAAACGGGATAATAAAGAGACAATTGAAACACTTCAACGAAACACTTTTATAAACATAGCATTACTTACAACAATACAACATACAAGCCTTATTAGAGGCCTCCACTATAAACTACACACATAAAAAGAGTAGGGTGGTTGAGTTAGCCTAATTTCTCTATCAAAAGAAGTACCCAACAGATGGGAGCACTAAACCTATCAATCACCCCATGATGCCTAGGCGGCGTCTCCGAATCGAACTCTAAGTACTCAGGCGAACTCGGATTAGCCATGTCATCAAATGGCTCGGGTTCGGATTCAATAGACTCCGGCTCGAGGTCAAACTCCATAGGCTTCGACTTGGGATCTAAATCTTCAAGAACGGTGTTCGAACTAGTGACAACTGCGTCTGGTGGAATGATCTTCATAGGGTCCCATTCCTCGACTCCATCATTAGGGAGACCATTAAACCCGCGTAGTGGACCAAATAGTACATCTCTGTCTCAATAAAACCAAGCTAACAAGGTGTAGGGTTTCCAAACGGCCTCGTCCTCATCTACTCACACAGTACGGACATGCCTAACATAAACCCTATCTTCTCCCACCGGGTACTCTGTCAACGTATGGTCCATATCCATTGGTATCCCAAAATATTGCAGAGAACTGTTCAGGTTCATGGTCGAGGGTCTGAAAGGTTTGAATTACAACAATGAGAATAAATCTCAATAAATAAACTTCCTAACCCTCGCTTAGGGTAACACATACCTCCAGATCACCCTAAACATGCAATCTTAACTATCATGGTAACTCAATAGCAATAACCTTTCCTTGGCACAACCAACTTGTAATTCAATATAAATATTCTAACAAACACTCAATGGTATCACCATACCACATGTACTCACTAAACACAAACAAATCATGGCATTATATAAACATACATAACGATAGTTAATAATCTAGATATGCTCAAATATCATCCTTGAACACAAAGCATTCCCCAATGCAAATAATACTCGCAGTTATCCACATTATTAACGACCCATCGAGCCACACCGTACCCCCACCGGTCTTTCGGTCTATCTAGGCATCGCCTCGCTGCTTTAAGTGCGGCAACGTTTGGAATCGAATACCCCCCGACACGCCAGGTACCAAATGGTATTCCAATAAGCAGCATTGATCAAGCCTCCACCGCGATCGGCAACGATTAGAACCCCCGCCTAGACTGCATCCAAACACCCGCCAGGCATCGTCTAGAACTTTTGCCTAGACGATACTTGTCATGGCCATATACGCAAACAATCACTCATTGCCAATTTTCATTTTTCTTAATTAGCTAATGCAGAATGTTTATGACGTGCATTTTTCTACGAATGAACATGTCATGAATTGCACTCATAACCATATCAAACACCATTATCTAGTCACAATTCGTCATGATTCACCAAGACTAGCCATGATTCACCACACGATCCATTATCAAGTCACAAGATCAATGTTTAAACTCTAGATCAACTTGATCAACCACGATCCATCAACTTTGGCCATACGATTGTCACCACAACCACGCGATCAAACATTAATCACTTAATCTGCCACATGATTAGCGTTTGCACTATATGATCAAACAATTAGGACATTATTAACCATTCTAAGCCACATGATTAACTATGATCACATGATCAGCCAACCCAAACCACTTGATCAACAATCCAACATATGATCAGCCATGATCAAACCATTATAGCCACATGATTATTTATTAGCACAAAATCAATCAATCTAAGCCATACGATTTTCCTAAACACATGATCAGCCACATAAGCCATATGATTAACATTAAACCACATGATTAACCACTAATCGACTCATAATTAGCCATTAATCAGCTCACAATTAACCACTAATCAGCCCCTAAACTAATCCATTAGTCACCTATCAACCTAATCAATGCTTAGGAAGTTACTTACTACTAAACATAAGCCCAAAGTGTCACTAAACCAGCAGCTAATGGTCCCGGCATGCATCATCTATCTCGGTCACGGCGGACGGCAAACGGCAAATGGTGGTGACGGCGGCTGGTCATGGCTTGAATGGCGGCTAGGGATGATGGTTCACGTGTGGTGGAGCTAGTGGTGACATGAAGATGATGGCTGATCGGTGATGATGGTGGACGGTGGCTTGGCCGAACAAAAAAGAGAGAGTGAGAGAGTGAGTGAGTGAATGAAGTGAAGTGGCTGATCTAAAAATGATAGAGGAGAGAGAGAATGAACTGAACAACATCATCCAAATGAAGGGTGGAGATCACCCCTTGGTCCCCAATTCAAGATTCAAAGGCTAGGGTTGCATCTTAGAAAGGTTTCTAAGGGCAATTAAGACAATAACCAAAGCAAGAGGGGCAATTCTGTCCAAGAAATCCGGCCACACTAGGGGGTTGCAAAGATCAACATGCCCTTCCACTCAACTAAGAAGTCCTAGAACACAAAGGGGGTAGAAGGGTCTTTTTCAATTTCTGGGCCACATTTCACTTTTCCAAAAATTTCTAAGCAAATCGATAACTAAGCTAGTTTAAGGCAACGTCCAATATAATAATTTTGATATCCTTGAAAGTTTGATACCCAAGTTTGAATTCCAATTCATGGCCAAAATCGATCAATTACGAATTTAGTGTATCTCAACTAACGGGTGGCTTTTAGGAGTTACACGTATTCAATCTGTGGTTGATTCGATATCAAGCCACATTTAAGTTTACTCAAGCCATGGTAACCTCGGTTGTCATGTAATTACGAGGGTCAATCACTAGTTCCGAAGGACGCGATCGTTAGAAATTGGTTTAGGAACATTCATAATCAATACAATGAACAAACGGAATCACCCGCTATCCAATTGTATAATATTGGCAAATAATTTCGTAACTATCCTTGGATCGGTTTATAATGGCCCAAAATATCCCCTCGTCAATCCTTATGGTCGAAGTGTCAATCTGAGGTTAAGTTCTTAGGTCGTGCGTACTTAATTCCTAACTAGCCATTTCCTAACGGTTAGTTTTCTCATGAGTGATCAATTTAGAGTGAGATTTAACTGAAAGTGCATCGATGAGATAATCATTTTATAAATCCCGAAAATATGTCAAAATTCAAAATGTCACAAGACCTTTCATCTCAAATTGTTTTGCCAACAGTCCTTTCACAATACTAATCATTCTCAAACTATTTCCAATTAGCAGCATATCATCAACATATAAGGTTAAGATAACAAAATCATCATCTAACCTCTTGATATAGACGTAATGATTAGCATCACAACGAACAAAGCCAAGCTTTATATCATATGAGTCGAACTTCTGGTACCACATCCTTAGAGATTGCTTCAGGCCATATAGAGATTTGTCCAGTTTGCAAACAAGATCTTCTTTTCCTTTGACCACAAACCCTTCTGGTTACTTCTTATAAATATCCTCCTCCAAATCACTATGGAGGAATATTGTCTTTACATCAAGCTACTTTACCTCCAAATTATATGCAGCTGTTACAGATAAGATAAGTCTTATGAAATTTAATTTAGCAATAGGACAAAAATCTCACCATAATCGACTCCCTCTATCTGCAAGTATCCCTTAGCAACCAGACGAGTTTTATATCTTTCTATCTCTCCATCTGCGAATATTTTCTTCTTAAATACCCACTTGCAACCAATTGCCTTTCGATCAGTAGGTAGTTTTACCAGACTCCATGTTCTGTTTTTATCTAGTGAGGCCATCTCATCTTTTATGGCTTTCTCCTACTGTTTGGCATCCTTTGCAGTTCTTGCTTCCTTAATAGTACTTGGATCATTATCTATAATAGTCATACCACAATTCTCATTGCTAGCAAAAAGGGTATACTTCTCAAGTGGTTTTCTCATCAATGTGGGCCTTCTTAGGACTAGTTCAGATTGTGCTTCAACTTTAGACTCAGTTTTGGAATCTACTACATCATTTGCCTCTTTAGGCTCATAAGCTTCGGAATCTGAATTTTCTGTTTCAGCTAGTATAGCCTCCGTCTCTTTCTTCAAAACAACATCTAACTCAACTATATGTGGTTTTTCAGGAGCTTGGCGAATAATTTGATTTGTCATAGATTCTCTGAATACCATATCCTTGCTGTAGATGATACGTTTAGTATCAAGATTCCACATCTTAGACCCTTTGACACCATCCTTGTACCCAATAAAGTTTGTTCCTCTTTTCCTGACTTACTCTCAAGTTTGTTCCTCTTTTCCTTTGGCATATGTACATATGTTTCACAACCAAACACTCTAGCACGGGATACTTCAAAGGTGATGTGGGAGACCTGTTTTTTAGATATCACGCGGTAGCCACTACTTCCGCCTAAAATTCACCTGCTAAGTCTGCACCATTTAGCATACTTCTTGCCTTTTCCATGAGAGACCGATTAAGTCTCTCTGTCACCCCATTCTACTGAGGTGTATAGGGCATTGTTTTCTGCCTAGCTATGCCACTAGTTGCATAGAATTGATCAAATTTCACTCAACAAAATTTTTCTCCATTATCAGTTCGCAAAACTTTGATTTTCTTGTCAAACTGATTTTCCACCAAAGCTTTGAACTCGTGAAATTTTTCAAGCACATCATCTTTCCTTTGTAGAAAATATATCCACACATATTTGGAAAATCATCGGTAAAAGAAACGTAATACCTTGATTTTCCAAACGATGCTAAAGGTGTAGGCCCGAAGATGTCACCATGGATCAAATCTAGAATCCCTTTTGCTCTCCCTCCTATGGATTCAAAAGATATCCGATTCTATTTGCCATGTAAACAATGTTCACAAAATCCGAAACCCATAGAACAACTTAGAATTCCATCCACCATCTTCTTTGAGGTAATGGTCATTTGCTCTTTTTCACCAATATGACCCAATCTTCGATGCCATAGCATGGAAAGATCTTCTTCCACCTGCTTTGAGAAATAACTCTCACCACTGATCGTTGTACTTCCCAATAACTTCCATAGTTTTTCATATCGTTCGCCTTTGGCGATCACCATACATTCACGGGTTAGCTTGCATGAATATTTGTTGCTGGTGAAGGTAATGCCAACATTTGCCATAGTTCCCACAGAAATAAGATTCCTCGAAAGACCAGGAATATGCATCACATCTGGAATATTCTTGATTGTCCCATTTTTCATCTTCAACTTCACCTTTCCACGACCAACAATATCAAGCGCCGTGTCATCCCCATTCGCATTGTACCTAATAGCAGAACCAATCTCTATGAGACGTCATGTGGAAAGACGCTCCAGTATCAATTATCCATGCATTGTAGTCACCCTGTGATGAATTGCAGACGAGATATATGTCTCTCGTGCCGCTATCATCATCCTTCTTTGTACTAGAGGATGATGCCTCATCTCGCTTCTCTGGACCTACACTTTTTCTTTTGCAATCTTTCTTCAAGTGTCCAGGCTTTTTGTGTAACATCCCGAAATTCGACTCAGTCCCTGGAATGAATAAAGCGAGTCTTATTCAATATTTCATTTTCGTAAGTCTCGCCCGGAACCGATCACTCTCGGGATACTGACCAAATGGGAATGGCCAACTAGGAATTGATACGTGGACCTAGGACCGATCGCGAATTAAGCCTGATTTAGAAGAATGGCGAGGAAACATTTGGGCCAGCATGGACCAATCTTCGGAACTCGAGCCGGATGATCGTATCCTCGGAACTAGCGATGATTCCTCTCGCTCTCTCGACAATCGAGCTCGCCGCAAATCGGACAACCGAGGTCGATACACGTAAAATCCTAAACAGCCACCCGTTAGTGAGAGAATTGGAAAATGAGAAATTGATGAATTCAATCGTAAAATTTAGTCCGGAGTTCGAAGCCGACTTTCGAAAACTACGGGATGATTTTTGTGAAGACAACATCAAAAATATACTGGCCACTTAGGTATAGAACTTATATGGTTGAAACTTGGCGAATCGACCCGGTACCGGAACTTAATGTCGTTTTTACCCTCGAGCCCCTCCATATTCCGAATTTTGGAGTTTCAAGACCTCTAACTCTCTCCCATGCAAGCCATCAATTGATCTATTATGTTACTCCACCTCTTGACCTTCCCTAGACCTTTCATCTTCCCCATAACCCTCATCATCACCTTTCACTTCATCTTCTCTCATTTACTCTCTCATTCACTCTTTCCCTCACCCACTCTCTCTCTCTCGCCCTCTCTCCTTCCACGACTGGCCAAGACCTTACGCCAAGGCCAGCTTAGCTGCGCCCCCGCCGGTCGCCTCTCACCGCCGCTCTTAGGAATCATGCCGCCGGTTAAACCGTTTACCGGTGATCGACCGCCATTCCTCGTCGTCCGAAGCTTGGATTAAGTGAGTGTATTCCTCTAAGCCCTAATTAGGACGATTATGCGCTCTAGATGGGATTAGGGGCTGTGCATGGTTGGTTTTGAGGTTGTATAGGCTTGATTTGCTTAATAGTGCAAGATTTATGATTCTCGGATTTCTGATTGTTATTGTACCTCTGTGCTTTATTAATTTTTTTGTGATCATTGTGGGCCGAATCTGAGAAAGTGTTCTTCATGGAAATCGTTCCCAACATCTTTAAGTATAACATACTTTAAATTCAGAATTTTTGGAATTTGTTTGGGATCATTCGGAGGTCAGTTTTCAAACCGTCACAAAACTGCCGATTTACTGTTCACTCCGACCTTTTTGCCTTTCCGAATTTTTATAAAATTTTCTAGACTTTATTTCAACAAACGTCCTTCACAAAAATTGTTAAAAACACTTGTGTCTATGACATATAAAAATTTCAGGACTTTCCAAAATGATTTGGGTACTGAATGAATTGTATTTTGATGGTCTGAGGGACTGTTTGAGCGAACCGGGTTCTGTCCTGCTTTGAGTGTTAAAACGAGGTGTTTACGGTTGGAACTGGATTTCGAGTTCTTCATAGAAAATGTTTATCAAGATGTTTTGTACAACGTATCCAAATTTCATAATTTTTGGAATTGATTTGCTATTTATTTCAAATGGAATTTCGTGTAGCCTGGGTCTTCCGTGACCGTTTTGGAGAGGAGTATGGACCCCTCCGTACCATGGACGTTCCATTCACCATAGAGGGCCAGCTAGACCCACAGTGCCCGAGTGGTGAGGTCGTGGATTCTGAAATAGATTCGGAGGAGATTATAGGTCCTTTCGCGTGGTACGAGCCTGCTGAAGACCAGGAGCTAGGAGGTATAGATCACGAGCCAGTAGTGGAGGACCCGATGGTGGAGCCAATGGAGGTCGACGAAGTCGAGCCGATGGATACTGAAGAGTCCGAAGAGGAGACCCTCAGTGAAGATTCCAAAATATCCGAGAGTTCATCAGAGTCCGACGGCTCTGATCCGGAATGGGAGCCCTAGGTTAGGCTTAGTCCTCGAAAGAGGGTAGTCACATTTTGGATTTTGGACCCTCCATATTTTGGTTGTTGACTCTCTTAGTTCTTGGCCCTCTGAACCCATATGACAGTACTTTCCTTATTGCACCGTGTTTCTATTGTTATTTTACTTTGGAATGATGTAAGGATATTTCTGACAGTTTTTGGAGTTATGGATGTGTATGTTGCCGTAATTCTCCTTATGTTGTCTTCCCTGGTTCTCATGTTTATTCTGTCAGGTGTTTTTAAGTTTTACTTCCGCATGTGCTTTATATTCTGCTTTTGGGATAAATGGGTCGACGACGACTCCTGGGACGTCGTATCATATACTATATCGACCCTCGAGCGGGATGTTGCGTGCCGTGGAGTTCGGGGCGTGACATCCCCCGTTGAAATGGTATCAGAGCAAGGTCGGCTCGATCCAACTAGGTCGAAGCCTGGAGTGATAAGGAGCGATGAGACCCTGGGTAGCCAATTAGGATGACCTCGTGTGCTACATGTATCTCCTGACAATGTGTGATGTTTTGGCATGTATTATTATGACCCCTGATGTGCAGGTGCGGCAGGACCTGAGGTGAGTACGTAAATTCCTTGGGTGATGTGTTGAATAATTCAGGTTAAGCCGCATGCTGATTGATTGATTGTTGTGTTGAGACCTGCCTAGGACTTAGACTGGAATAGATTGGTTTAAGTCTCTAATTCCTTAATGGAATTATGGCAAGTAGTAGGACTGTCAAGTCATTAGGATGAGTAGAAGAAGGGGAAAGGAGTCTCAGGCACAGTCTAGTGAGGGTACCCGTGAGGCTAGGGACCCCAGGTTCGATGAAGTCATGGAGACCTTGCGCGAGATAGGACACATCTTTGGATTACAAGCGCAGTCCATGCTCAGGCTGCTGAAGCTGCAGCGATTGCAGGGAATGGAGGAAATCATGCCCAGCAAGGGCAGGGTCACCCAGCTGGGGCTAGGCAGATGCCCCGGTTGGTAGAGCAATTCCTGAAGATGAAGCCGCCTAAGTTTAACGGTCATGGTGACCCCGAGGTCGCACCCAGATGGGTGGAAGAACTGGAAAAGACCTTTAAAGTGTTGGGATGCAATGATGAGGATAAGGTAACATTGGCAGTGTACCAACTCCAGGATGGTGCCAATGACTGGTGGAGCGCCATGGAAGGTGAAGTGTTCCCGGAAGGAACGGCCCCAACACGGACCGTATTTGTAGAGAACTTCTATGAGAAATACTTCTCGGAGAATGCCCAGGAAAAGAAGTTGACGGAGTTCATGAGGTTACGCCAAGGCCAGATGACCGTGGACCAGTATGAGGCTGAATTTGCAAGGCTGGCGAAGTTCGCACCGACCATGGTGGCGAATCCAAGGGACAAGGCTCGAAGGTTCCGGGATGGGCTGAAGCCGGATCTTCGGAGCCAGATCCTGTCACACGACATCAAGGAGTATGGAGAGATGTTCAGGAGAGCCCAGATAATTGAGCGAGATCAGCAGGAAAGGTTAGCCGCTTCTGGATCGCGGTTTGTTCGGGGTAAGGATAACCGTCGATTGGGGAAGAAGCCTATGACAGGCAATCGGCGATTTGTTCCCCCTATCAGACGGAATATCGGGAAGCTAGCTGCCCCGACAGGAAGATTCGGAGCGTGCTTCAAGTGTGGAAGCACGGAGCATCAGATTCGCAGCTGTCCACAGGCACATCCCTAGGAACAGCATCGGGCACCTCAGCAGTATCAGCCCCGACTAGGAAATCAGGCCGGGAATCCCCCACCGGCGAATCAAGGACGACCGCCCGCTCAAGGAAGGGTTTATGCTGTAGCGCGTGGAGAAGCGGAGAATGCGCCGGGCGTGGTCATAGGTACGATTTCGTTGTGTGGTCATGCCGCTTATGCACTGTTTGATTCAGGGGCAACCCATTCATTCATTTCAGAGCAGTTTGTTAAGTTGAGTGGTTTAGAACCGGTTCTGTTAGAAAATGTGCTCTGTGTGATGACGCCAATGAATGATAGGGTGTTAGTTTCTTTTGGATGCCCTAGTTGTAAGGTAAATATTGGGGGTGGGGAAGAGAGTATCGACTTGGCAGTGCTGGCCATGTTCGATTTCGACGTGATCATAGGGATGGACTGGTTAGTCCGACAGAAAGCCGTATTGGACTGCAGTAATAGGACGATCCGATTTAGTCCTGAAAAACGTCCTAGTTTTGAGTTCCAGGGGAATCGAGGAGGAACCTTGACCCCATGGATATCTTCGTTGGAAGTGAGCAAGTTACTGGATGATGGATGCGAAGGTTATCTAGTGAATGTGGTGGATCCGACCTTGGTGGAACCTAAGTTGGAAAATATACCCGTAGTGTGCGAATTCCCCGAGGTTTTTCCTCAGGAATTGTCGGGTTTGTCGCCCAACCGAGAAGTGGAGTTTGTTATTGAATTGGCACCCGGGACTGAACCGATATCGAAGGCCCCGTATCGAATGTCCCTATCTGAACTAAAGGAGTTGAAGGTCCAGATGCAGGAATTGTTGGACAAGGGTTTCATCCGCCCTAGTGCGTCTCCGTGGGGAGCGCCGATCCTGTTTGTGAAAAAGAAGGATGGGACATTAAGGTTATGTATAGATTACCGGCAATTGAACTAAGTGACGGTGAAGAATAAGTACCCTCTTCCAAGGATCGATGACTTGTTCGATCAGCTACAAGGAGCCTCGGTGTTCTCCAAAATAGATTTGAGGACGGGCTACCATCAGTTGAGAATTAGGAAGGAGGACATCCCCAAGACTGCCTTTAGGATGAGGTATGGGCATTATGAGTTCACAGTGATGCCTTTTGGGTTGACAAATGCCCCAGCTGCTTTCATGGATTTGATGAACAGGGTGTTTAGAGAATTTTTGGATCAGTTTGTCATAGTGTTCATCGACGATATTTTGGTGTATTCGAAGAGTCCCAAAGAGCATGAGGAACACTTGGTAAAGGTACTACGGACCCTAAAAGAAAATGCACTCTATGCCAAGTTCAGCAAGTGCGAGTTTTGGCTTAACCAAGTAGGGTTCCTCGGCCATATTATTTCTGGAGATGGAATTTCTGTGGACCCGGCTAAGGTTGAAGCAGTGACAAAGTGGCCCAGGCCAACGTTGGTAAAGGAGATAAGGAGTTTTCTTGGTTTGGCTGGCTATTACAGACGATTTGTGGAAGGATTTTCTTCAATAGCCACGCCTTTGACCAGGTTGCTAAAGAAAGAAGCAAAGTACGTTTAGGATGATAAGTGTGAAAGAAGTTTTCAAGAGTTGAAGCGCAAGTTGACGACCGCACCGGTTTTGACCATTCCGTTCGGGCCAGGAGGATTCGAGATATATAGTGATACTTCGTTAAGAGGGCTCGGATGCGTGCTCATGCAGCATGGAAAAGTGGTAGCGTACGCGTCACGTCAGTTGAGGCCTCATGAGATGAATTACCCGACGCATGATTTGGAGCTGGCAACGATTGTCTTCGCACTTAAGATTTGGAGGCACTACTTGTGCGGAGAGAAGTTTCAAATTTTTACGGACCATCAGAGCCTCAAGTACTTGTTCTCTCAGAAGGAGCTGAATATGAGGCAGCGTCGATGGATGAAACTGTTGAAGGACTATGACTGTGACATTCGGTATCATCCGGGTAAGGCAAACCGAGTGGCTGATGCTCTAAGTCGCAAGTCGAGTGTGGCTCATTTGATGGTCAAAGAGTGGACGTTATTGGAAAGACTCAGAGACTCGGAGTTTAAGTTTGAAGTGAGCCGAGTATCCAGTTTGTTCGCAACGTTAAGGATTGAATCGGAGATTCAGGTCAAGATCAAGGAGCTTCAACCTACGGACCTCGAGATCCAGAAGATTTTAGATATGGATGTGGCAAAGAGAAATCCGGACTTCCAAGTGTCTGAGGATAAGACCTTAAAGTTTCGTGGTCGACTTTGTGTACCGGATGACGAAGGACTCAAGGAAGAAATTCTGAGCGAAGCCCATCGGAGTCAGTATAGTATCCATCCGGGTAGTACGAAGATGTATCAGAATCTGCGTCAGCATTATTGGTGGAATGGTATGAAGAGGGATGTGGCTAAGTATGTGGCCAAGTGTCTGACGTGTCAACAAGTGAAGGCACAGCACTGCAAACCAGGTGGACTGTTGCGACCTTTAGAAATTCCCGAATGGAAGTGGGAGCATATCACGATGGATTTCGTGACGGGACTGCCGCGAAGCCAGAGAAGTCATGACTCGATATGGGTCATAGTGGATCGCTTGACTAAGTCAACACACTTCTTAGCAGTACGGAAGGACTTGGAGTTAGAAAGGTATGCGGAGTTGTACGTGCGACAAATAGTGCGTCTTCATGGGGTGCCAGTGACTATCACCTCAGATCGCGATCCAAGGTTCACGGCCAACTTTTGGAAGAGTCTACAAACGGTCTTAGGAACAAGATTACAGTACAGTACAGCCTACCATCCGCAAACAGACGGTTAGTCAGAAAGGACGATTCAGACCCTGGAGGATATGCTGAGAGCTTGTGTTATGGATTTCCAAGGCAAGTGGGAAGAACAACTGCATTTGGTAGAGTTTGCCTATAATAATAGCTTTCAGCAGAGCATTCAGATGGCGCCTTTCGAAGCCTTATATGGTAGGGCCTGTAGGACACCACTGTGCTGGGACGAAGTTGGTGAACGAAATATCGCAGGATCGGAGCTAGTTCAGCGAACAGTGGAAGTAGTAGAGGTTATCAGGGATAGGCTGAGGATTGCTCAGAGTCGCCAGAAAAGTTACGCCGACAGGAGACGACGACCCTTGGAATTCCAAGTGGGAAATCATGTGTTTCTTAAAGTGTCGCCAATGAAGGGACTATCTCGATTCGGCAAGAAAGGAAAGCTCAGCCCAAGGTATGTCGGACCATTTGAGATCCTAGAGAAGATTGGGGATATGGCATACCGACTAGCCTTGCCTCCTAACCTATCCCAGGTACACAACGTATTCCACGTGTCGATGTTGAGAAAGTATGAACCGGACCCGACTCACGTTTTGAGGTACGAAGAAGTGGACGTAGACGACAAAGTGTCATACGTAGAAAAGCCGATCGGAATCGAGGACAGAAGGGACCGAGTGCTAAGGAATAAGACGATCCCGATGGTCAAGGTAGTTTGGGAGCACCACGGAACGAAAGGTGCCACTTGGGAAAGTGAAGAAGCCATGCGACGTCAATACCCCCGGCTGTTTGAGTAGATTAGTTTGGGTTGCAAATTTCGAGGACGAAATTTTTGTAAGGGGGGAAGAATTGTAACATCCCAAAATTCGACTCAGTCCCTGGAATGAATAAAGCGAGTCTTATTCAATATTTCATTTTCGTAAGTCTCGCCTGGAACCGATCACTCTCGGGATACTGACCAAATGGGAATGGCCAACTAGAAATTGATACGTGGACCTAGGACCGATCGCGAATTAAGCCTGATTTAGAAGAATGGCGAGGAAACATTTTGGGCT
Organism: Syzygium aqueum; assembly: GCA_031216185.1. NCBI lineage: Eukaryota > Viridiplantae > Streptophyta > Magnoliopsida > Myrtales > Myrtaceae > Syzygium > Syzygium aqueum. The sequence goes on from CM062236.1 coordinate 40,863,702, forward strand.
AGCATGGACCAATCTTCGGAACTCGAGCCGGATGATCGTATCCTCGGAACTAGCGATGATTCCTCTCGCTCTCTCGACAATCGAGCTCGTCGCAAATCGGACAACCGAGGTCGATACGCGTAAAATCCTAAACGGCCACCCGTTAGTGAGAGAATTGGAAAATGAGAAATTGATGAATTCAATCGTAAAATTTAGTCCGGAGTTCGAAGCCGACTTTCGAAAACTACGGGATGATTTTTGTGAAGACAACATCAAAAATATACTGGCCACTTAGGTATAGAACTTATACGATCGAAACTTGGCGAATCGACCCGGTACCGGAACTTAATGTCGTTTTTACCCTCGAGCCCCTCCATATTCCAAATTTTGGAGTTTCAAGACCTCTAACTCTCTCCCATGCAAGCCATCAATTGATCTATTACGTTACTCCACCTCTTGACCTTCCCTAGACCCTTCATCTTCCCGATAACCCTCAACATCACCTTTCACTTCATCTTCTCTCATTCATTCTCTCATTCACTCTCTCATTCACTCTTTCCCTCACTCACTCTCTCTCTCTCTCTATCTCCGACTCTCCCTCTCATTCTCGGCCAAGTGAGAGCCGAGAAACGCCGTCCACAGCCGATCCCGCCACGCCACCGGGACGCCTCCGCCAACCGCCGCCGGAGCCGCACCGCCGGTCGCCGCTCACCACCGCCCTTGGGATCGTGCCGCCGATTTAACCGTTTACCGGTAATCGACCGCCGTTCCTCGTCGTCCTGAGCTCAGATTAGGTGAGTGTATTCCTCTAAGCCCTAATTAGGACGATTATGCGCTCTAGATGGGATTAGGGGCTGTGCATGGTTGGTTTTGAGGTTGTATAGGCTTGATTTGCTTAATAGTGCAAGATTTATGATTCTCGGATTTCTGATTGTTACTGTACCTCTGTGCTTTATTAATTTTTTTGTGATCATTGTGGGCCGAATCTGAGAAAGTGTTCTCATGGAAATCGTTCCCAACATCTTTAAGTATAACATACTTTAAATTTAGAATTTTTGGAATTTGTTTGGGATCATTCGGAGGTCAGTTTTCAAACCGTCACAAAACTGCCGATTTACTGTTCACCCCGACCTTTTTGCCTTTTCGAATTTTTATAAAATTTTCTAGACTTTATTTCAACAAACGTCCTTCACAAAAATTGTTAAAAACACCTGTGTCTATGACATATAAAAATTTCAGGACTTTCCAAAGTGATTTGAGTACTGAATGAGTTGTATTTTGATGGTCTGAGGGACTGTTTGAGCGAACCGGGTTCTGTCCCGCTTTGAGTGTTAAAACGAGGTGTTTACGGTTGGAACTGGATTTCGAGTTCTTCATAGAAAATGTTTATCAAGATGTTTTGTACAACGTATCCAAATTTCATAATTTTTGGAATTGATTTGCTATTTATTTCAAATGGAATTTCGTCGCTGTGTAACTTCCCAGTTTGGATCCGATTTTGTATATTCTCGGTTTTTCTCTCTCGGACTGATTAGTGGCTGTCCATTGCGGATTTAATTGGGCCTTATATGGCTAATATATGGTTTATTCGTGAACTACCATGTGTGATTGGTTGGGCCGTGTAGTGACTGATTTGGGTGTGAATTATACTTGATTATACAATGCCATGTTGCAAGCTTGTGTGGCCGACTGTTGTGGAGTGCGATTGATGATTTGTTAATGTTCATCATAATGCCCGAATACGTCATAAGTGCCAAATACGCATGTGATGCCCCATGGTGTTGGTTGGATTATTTAAGCATATGACGTGGATCGTTGAGCATGAATTCGTGGCATTGAATTGTGTTGCATATTGTGGGACATTATGCTCGTGGTACATTGCACCAACATTCGTGTGCGAAATTGCATGGCCACGCATTATGTATGCCGAGTATGAGGCTTGTGGAAATTGTGCGGGAGTGCGTGTTTGCCATGGACATGTGATCACCTAATCATACCCTGATGCGTTTACGCGGGGTTCAGATAAAACTGGTTGTGTGAATGTGTGATCACCTTTCGCCCTGATGCGTTTACGCGGGGTGTGCCGTCCTCATACACTTTGGAGCAGGACGATGCCCGGCATGTCCGGAAGACGACCAATCTGATGCGTTTACGCGGGCTCTGGTTCGTAAGGAGATCGGTGTTGCGCCTGATGCGTAAGGACGCGGGCTAGAGACACTGGGCCTGGGGCGTCTTTACGCTGGCCACGGAGTGTTGTGATTGGCCTTCGGGTCGTGATCTTCGAATCGGGCCTTCGGGACGAGTTAACAAAATGAATGGTTAACGTGTGATGCATAGTGCCTGATTATGTAATGGAATCCGCTGGGCATGGTATGGGACGTGTCTAAGTAGATTCTATTCTATAATCGGAACACGAATGGAACATTATGCCGGGAGTGCCATATGAGTTAAATTGCAAGCATGACAGTTAATGACATTTGCATGTATGTGAATGCACGAGACAGTGTGTGGGATTATGCGATTCGGTGATCTCTATTCGGAACCAGCACTAAAGAGTTTGAGCATGCGTGTGACGTACGCATGATTGGGAGTGCCGTTCGTGGAATGCGATATTATGGGATTGTCTAACCTGCAGGGTCATTGAAATACCAATTTAGGCCTACGTGCCTAAGTCATTCTTGTATGTGTATGATTGTTTTTCCCGTCAGGAGATGCATGTTAGCCTAGTTTAGGTTTAGAGGTTTTCACTTACTGAGAAGTGTCTCACGGTTTTTATAACCTAACCTTTCAGACCCGCGCCCATGAACAAGCCACCTGTTCCGATATGTTTTGGGATTCCCCTAGAGTACGAGCATACCATGACTGCATATCCAGTGGGGAACGGAGAGGTGTACTTGAGACATTATTCGCTGATTAGTGTAGACGTAGGTACGACATATCCTGAAGTTCATGAATATGTAGCCTGGGTCTTCCGTGACGGTTTTGGAGAGGAGTATGGACCCCTCCGTACCATAGACGTTCCATTCACCATAGAGAGCCAGCTAGACCCACAGTGCCCGAGTGGTGAGGTCGTGGATTCTGAAATAGATTCGGAGGAGATTATAGGTCCTTTCGCGTAGTACGCGCCTGCTGAAGACAAGGAGCTAGGAGGTATAGATCACGAGCCAGTAGTGAAGAACCCGGTGGTGGAGCCAATGGAGGTCGACGAAGTTGAGCCGATGGATACTGAAGAGTCCGAAGAGGAGACCCTCAGTGAAGATTCCAAAATATCCGAGAGTTCATCAGAGTCCGACGGCTCTGATCCGGAATGGGAGCCCTAGGTTAGGCTTAGTCCTCGAAAGAGGGTAGTCACATTTTGGATTTTGGACCCTCCATATTTTGGTTGTTGACTCTCTTAGTTCTTGGCCCTCTGAACCCATATGACAGTACTTTCCTTATTGCACCGTGTTTCTATTGTTATTTTACTTTGGAATGATGTAAGGATATTTCTGACAGTTTTTGGAGTTATGGATGTGTATGTTGCCGTAATTCTCCTTATGTTGTCTTCCCTGGTTCTCATGTTTATTCTGTCAGGTGTTTTTAAGTTTTACTTCCGCATGTGCTTTATATTCTGCTTTGGGATAAATGGGTCGACGACGACTCCTGGGACGTCGTATCATATACTATATCGACCCTCGAGCGGGATGTTGCGTGCCGTGGAGTTCGGGGCGTGACATTTTGCACTTCCAACACGTTATGTCCGATCGATCTTAGCTTTTAGATCTTTCTCTAGATTTATTCCTGTCACCAAATTTGGATTTGGATTATTTACTCCTCCTACCTCTTACGAAAAGAGCCTCTTGCGTTATACTATTAGAACCAACTCTCCTCATCTCCTCAGACAATAGAGCAGCTACAACGCCTTCAAAGGATAATGTACTAACACCAGTGCTAATCAAAATAATTACACGTTCTCATGAATTCAGCAGTGAACACAACAAAGTACATATGCTTTATCTTCCTTATCGAGATTGACATCGATCGATGCAAGTTGCCCACAAATAGTATTAAATTTGTTTTAAGTGTGCAGAAAAAGAATCACCTTCGCTCATCCGCAAGTTGCACAGTCGCTTCCGCAGAAAGAGTTTGTTCACGAGATACTTGCTCTGATAAAGGTTTTCCAGCTTTGTCCAGAGATCCTTTGCCGTTTTCTCGAAAGTCACGTTCACTAGAATGCTATCTGCAAGGCATAGCCGGATTAGGTTTCGCGCCCTCCGATCGCTGCTATTCCACGCCTTCAATTCATCAGACGTGGACTCGGTCTCCTTTGCCCTCTTCTTAGATTTTTCCTTGGGTTTATCTTCTTCGATTACTTGCCATAGATCTCTGTCCACGAGCAAAGCCTCCATCTTCAATTTCCATAACTCGAAACCCTTTCCTCCGAACTTCTCTACTTCAATCCATGATTGACCAGCCGACGACATCTTCCCAAGATTCGATTTTTTGGATCTCTCTTCACCAAGAAACGGTAACCTCACACCTTGCTCTGATACCAGATACTAGGATTCGCCGCACCGCACAATCATAAAGAAATAGAGAGTAAAAAACGAGAAAGAGAATCGAGACATAAGAATTTTATCTTGGTTCACTCTTAAACTAGGGCTACATCTAGCAGATGATTACACTATAATTAGTACCTCGCACCTCTATGTTACATCTTTCAATTACAAGAGAAAGAGACTATATATAGACAATAGTTTGATTCAAAATAGAAAACCTCTTTTTAGGAAACCTACTCTAATTAGAAAACCTAATGTAATTAGGAAACCTACTCCAATTTGGAAACCTATTCAAAACAGGAAACATATTTCTAGGAAATCTATTTAAAATATGAAATCTAATTGACTTACAAAACTTTTCTTTTCCAAGCTCAAACTATAAAAGCCCTCTTGCGGCTCGGGACCGCCGCTCCCGCAACCCTTGCTCGCTCACCTAGGAGTGGGACCTCCGTGCCTTCCTATCGATGGGGAGTATGAACTAGGACAAAAACCTTATGTCTCGATTCTCTTTCTCATTTTTTACTCTCTATTTCTTTATGATTGTGCGGCGAATCCTAACACATGATGCCCCCCGATGCGCAACATGTGATGGTGCTGTGGGTCGTGATAAAAGAGGACTTCTCCCGCACGCTCGCGGAGTGCCTCGTCATCAACATTGAGAAGGTCCTGCACAAGCTTGACTTGCTCCCCTCCAAGATCGATTAGAAGGTCATGGTCGAGGAGAGCGCGAAGAACGGAGCTGCGGATACCAGGAAGATCCAGCTGGAGATCACCACCGTGTGGAGGGAGTTAGTGATGGAGAAGAAGATGAACGGTGTCTGCTAGAATCAAATGTGTTGTGATGGAGATTTTTCTTGCCATTATTAGGCATCGGTTATTTCAGTTTTGAGAGAGTGTGCTCGGCTTATGTAAGAGAACATATTTGTGTGCCTCCTCAATATCGAAGCCTTTGATTTGCTTCGAGATATATGACCTGTTGTACGTCCGACACAATCTTAGTATTCGTGCTATTGCCAAAGTTCGATTCAGTGATTTGTATGCATTTGAAACAAATACGGAAAGAGAAGAGCGGAAAATGCACTCAAAACTCTCTGTGTCTTCTCTCTTACGAATATAAGGATCATAACAGCAAAAACTCACTGCACAGGATCAAGTTTCTAAAGTACAAAGCAACTTTTTCATGGTTGGTGGATCATCGTTACAAAAGCAACTCCTTCAAGCATTGGTAATAAAGAGACAAACAGTGGGCCTTTCAGAATTTGGAAGATGATGCTCCCTTGACCACAGTGACCGGGCATTGTGCACTTGTCACAACATAATTGCTGACGCTGCCAAGCAAAACCCTGCAAAAAAGAAGGAATCATAAGAAAATAACAGTCATAATTGCTGACGGGTGGAGCGTGATTATGAAGAGTTATTGTTGTTATTCATACCTAATGCTATCAATTAGACAGGTGGAGCGTGATTATTATAGTCACTGTCAAAATTGAACCTCTTCTTTTTGTAGCACTGGAGCGAAGAATGAATCAGCAAAGTGGATTGACAACATGCGTATCTGCCTGAATTACAGTTGATCATGATGTTACCTTTTGATGGTGCCCAAGCCTCTGCTCCCGACGACGATAGAATCGAGCTTGAGATCTTCCACTGCATCGCATAGCTTCTCCCTCGGATCGCCCCAGTAAACTTTTGCCACCACTTTTGCCTGCACGCATCCGACATTAATTCCAACTTTCATCAGAAAGATTAACCCGAATATTGCCGCCTGAATTTGTGAACTCTCGTTACGTCAACTGTATAATCTGTTCTTTTTACATAAACACCATCGGCCTTGCTACACATACGTAAAGATTCGGCTATCGTAACCGACCTACTGAACACACCTTGCTATGGATGAAGTGAAGCTGTTAGAGAGGGAGCGAAAGAGAGAGTACCCCTTTAGTCCTAGAAGCCGTATCGAGCACATCAAGAAGCTCGGGATCATAAGTCAGCCCATACTGCTTCGAGAAGTTGGTCTCTCTGAATTCCTCAAGTGGAATCAAAGCTGCAAAACCGTTCACACATACCAAACATGTGCATGATCGAACATGTTAAACACAAAAGTCTAAACTCCTAGGAAAAAGATCTGGTAATTTATATCAAACGAGTGGAAAAATTGAAGGGAAAGTATATCCGAAGTTGATAAGTTACGCGATCCGGTGTCTTCGAATAGCCGCTTCCTGGTATGATCGGATTTGGGAGGCTGAACATGGATCAATATCATCTGGTCACCATCGTCCACGAGGTTCTCCGCCGCCCACCTGAGCGCTGCCTTGCTCGTCGGGGAGTAATCCATTCCGATCCCGACTGCTCGGTTCTTCCCCATCTCTCTCTTCCTCTTCTGGCTATCAGGAAAAGCTACAGGAGTGTAGAGATTCTTGAAGGCGCCAGGAAAAGCAGATGGGTGAGAATTTATATATAGAGGAATCCCCAGACAAAGCTATTCAAAGCTTTATTCCTCGGCAAATATTTCAATTCCCTTATCAAAGAATAAAGGGTCAGGGCACTTGGGAGGAATTAGAGCATAAAGCAGAGGCCACTTTGCAACTATGGAATTTCAAAATCCAAGCATACAGAACGAAATTAGCGAGAAGCGTGAATTTAGCTTGACCCCATCATATAATTTGAGGATACATGCGTGTATCTATATAAAGGAAGAATCTCATGATTCCACCTTTGAGTGGTGTATACGTGACAAAAGGTTTTATCTCTTTGTTTGGGTAATAAGAAAATACAAATTGCGTGCTTATACGAGTGGCTTAAGTCATGATTATGTCATTAGCTTGGTATCACTTTTGGGAGAACCAGTCGGTCCAATTGGACTAAGTGTAGGAGCGACCTTCATCTTCCTCGCACGCCAACAGGAATCGGGTAAACATCTTGGGAATCGGATAAAAATAGCAAAATCTTATCTTGCCTTCTTCAGTCAACTTATCCACGTCCTGTATACCACCTTGGTTGCTTTTATTGATTAATACTGCTTGAGTTAGGCCTAAACAATGGGCGGACTGGTCTGCGTGCCACTCAAAAATATCTTTATGTAAGCAAGTCTGCTCTTGCTTTAAAAAATATCAAGACGAAATTACACAAAACTCCGCCGACTTTGGGTAGCGCACGTATGTCCCTAAAGTTTCAATTATTACACAATATTCCTTGAATTTCCATTTTGGTACAATTGTTAACTTCCGGTAAATTTTGTGTTAGTATGAGCAATGCACATGATTCTTAGGCTGCGTTTAGTTGTCCGAACATGAATTGAAATAAGATAGGATAAAGCGGGATTATAAATTATTCGGATTATAAAAAATCTCATCATATGTTTGGTAAATGCTCAAATATAACATGGATATCAGGATTGCTTTCCACCACGTAGTTGATCTCCTGTGGACAACAGTGATGATAGCCACGACCATCATGCCAAACTACGACATAGCCTGGTGGCATCCCCTAAATCTAGAACGGTGACCATCATTGAGGTGGTCGCACTCCTAAAACCATGGTGGCTATGCTCGTCGAAGGACAGCAACACAACAAGGTGGCTAACACAGATCAATGCTGGCAACAATAAGGATCAACTATCATTTAAATCCTTACACTTATTGTTCAAGAATAAATTCTTAGATGGAGCTCCGAGTCTACCTTCTTTATGCTGAATTGCAATGAGCACTTCCTTTTCCCGTTACAATCCTCACGTTCATATGATCAAGGCTATTCATTTTTTAGCTCTAACTATTTTTCCCCATCTCATGCTTTTCGATATCACAACGTAACGCATCCTGTCACAAATATTACAGGAAAAAAAAACAACTTCCAAATTTCTTCGTGATCAATGCTTAACCGTAGCACCAAGAAACCTATTAATCAATTATTATTTTGATGAATGAAATCTTTATTTTGACCAAAAAAAAAATTCAAGTGCCCAAAACACCTACCAAATGAAAGAAACCTGCACTTTGATTAGACCTTTGATTATTTCTTAAGAATCCAACAAAGAAAAAAACCATGAAGGATCTACACAGTTGCAGTTGAAACATGTCGGGGATCTACCGCCGAAGTGGACCACGTTAGCATAGCACTAGACATACGAGATCTAGGGCTTGATCGACCTCAGATACAAGATCCAAGATCCAAGGATCGACCTAGCCGTTCGAGCTTGGGCACGATGAAGATGAGGATGACCACGGCCTTGCTCAGTGAGAATCAATGGTGACGGGCTGCCGTGGAGGCGACGATAACCGCGCTATGGTGGGAAGTGACAATGATTTTGTGGCGGTGGTCCTTGTGCAACACTTGAAGCAGTATCCAAAAGGTCACTTCATTACTCCATCATTGGAAAAGTGGGTTAGTTAAGTTATTTGTAAATTTTTTTTATCCAATCCGGGTTTTTCCGGCCCACTCTCCCGAATTTCTTATCCGGTATTTTATCCAAATATATCCGGTCCAGAGGACATTACTAAATACCGGATAGGATAATTTATTATCTTATCCGGACCACTAAGCACAACCATAAAGGATAGATTGGCACTATTATCTCATTAACCGAAGAAATCTTTCTTTCCTCCTCGATAGAACAAATGGAGGAAAACAAATAATCTCCAGTATTAATTATTAGAAAAATAACTATTAATATAATATAACAAATAAAAAAGTGTCAAAAATCATGGATACATTAATAGATTTAATAAGATATATTGAGAGAAAGAAACACAATTAAGTAAAAAATGAAAAGTACCTAGTAGCAAAAAGGACAAATAACAAAGTTTATATATCTTAAAAACTCATCTCAGATTTTGATTCATCTTTTCATTTCTTGAGTTGAGGACACAATTATGTATTTTTTTTACTTGGCTAACTTATGCAAAAAATATTAATCAATGAAAAATATCTTAAAAAATCACCTCAGATTTTGATTCATCTTTTCATTTCTTGAGTTGAGGACGCAATTTCCTTTATACTTTCTTTAAAATGTTTTTATTAATCAATCGTTCTTGACATTAATTATCCCTACCCATCTGTCATTAGTATTCTAGTTAATTAATCTTCTCCCATTTTATTTATTCTTCAATTTTTAATAGAAATCGAGGATGAAATTTCAGCTGTTACAAGTCATTTGATTTGCACATACTAACAAAAAAAAAGTTAACGACTGTAACAAATGAAAGTTAATGATGACATCGTGCAACGGTTAAAAGTGCAGAGGCAAATTTGTATTACCCTCGAATTTCATGGAATTTTATGTAAGTTATTAAAATATAAAAATTTCTTATGAAAGTGAATTATTCTATACCGTCTTAATTAAACTAGCTCAAGTCATATAGAGCAATAGTTTGCCTAGATTCCAAATTCGGCTCAAGCCTGGCCGGGACCTAATGAGCCGCTAAATCGATGATCGGGTCTGATATAAATCACATCCCTGTTCCTCCTAACATGTTCAATCCTACGGTAAATACTCATGGGAAGGAAACCTTGCCAAGCTACCAGAACATTGCTCTCGGACCATATGAAGCACTGCCGGTTCGACAATCATAAGACGAACCATACCTCATGAGCTGCTCCAATTTCCATCCAGTAAAATTTGATCAACAATGGAGCTCAAGCAGCCAAGATATGTAACTTAGCATTGCCTGACGAATTCAACCAGTTTGAATTTAATCACTCATTAAATGCTCATAAGGACCGAGCCACCTCCTCCCTAGTCTCTAAGCTTGGGCGAACTTCACTAAAGAAGATTAAACCGCTCCATTCTTACAAATATTGACTGCATATGTATTTAACATTGCATTGACACCCTCCTCAAGAAATCCATTCCTATGTCCAGGGACATCATCGTACGGTTGGCTCATTGCTTTCGAATGATCAATCCATGGCTGCACGAGTTCTGCTGTCTAATCACTTGACAAATACGATTTACATTGAAAAAAGAGAAGAAGAAGTGAAAAATGAAAATAAGTGATGCCAAAAGACAAGACGACACGATACAGCCCCGTCCAGCATGGCTCTTAAAACCCTCAGAACACATATCAAGTCTCATACATGAAGTATCATGTCTGCAATTTTCGCACCATAGGATAAGCACAACACCAATGGCAAGGGAAGCCCTAGAGCTTACTAGTGATGTTGACATTGCGAACTCGGGAAGGCTTAGGGGAAGCATCTTTGGGGACGACCACCGTCAGGACGCCATTTTCGACCTGGGCCGTGATCTTATCCACCTTCACATTTTCCGGCAACTCGATTTCCCGAGAAAATCCGCTCTTGTTTGCCCCTCGCTCGGCTATGTGCCACGCCGTGTCCTTCCCGGGCAACTCTTCCTTAGCACCCTCTCCCCTTATTTGCAGTATGTTGCCGTCTTCAATTTGCACCTTTATGTCCTCCTTGGCAAATCCTGCTCGCATCAAATGCCTCATTCAACTCTTCTCCCACAAAGAAAGTATACGTTGCCGTTCTCTAAAGACTCGTTTTTGTTGGGATCGAGCGAATCCAAAGTGTTACCGGATGAGGTCTCGTGCTTGGCATCGGAGAGGGAAGTGATAGAATGGGCTATCGAGGGATGTCTAATAATCATAACGACTTGAAAGAGAAATATAATTCCTCATTATATGATGATTAAAGTGGATGAAAAGGTTGGTAAGTTGATCTGCCCGGCAAAGTTTCGACGCTAATACATGGATTGCACAGACTAAATACAACACTGACTATTGGAATTATCTATATCTCGTGGGAAAACATAGCCACTCGTCTGAAGCTACTTAAGAAATCCAAAAATGTATGCAAATGAATTAAGATTGGCAAGCGGATTCACAAGATGGAAACGAACCCAACTATCTTGTAATTCCCCTAGTGCGTTAGAGAGGAGAAAACAGAGCATACCTGGGACGTTCACCTTGAAGGTGTGGGAATTAGCAGACTCAATCCAGTCCATGAGAGCTGCTGATCCAGACCAATCCCGATAAATGGTAGGGCTCCAGAAGAGACGCCTGAAGGGGTATCCCAAAATGCCATCCGCCATTGCCGAACGTCACTGGATTGCTCTGTATCTGTCAAACGCTTCAGTTCCCTGTGCTATCCTCTGGTTCTTGAGCCGTCCTGGTTTGGTTTGGTTCGCCTTCTCTGTCCTCTTCTTGTAAGGCAATTCCACGAGGGATCGGTGATTGTCCAGAAGGTTCTTTCATGATCGATGATGGTGATGAGTAAGGACTGGGGAAAAGGCTTCTTGGGCTACATCCAGGCCACTACACGACAGAGGACGAATCCAGAATCCTCCCAATTTAACCAGTCTGGTTTACTTACGAAAGTGTTGAATTGTTACTCGATATAGTTTCTGCTGAAGTTGCATAAATTCATATGCACCCAATGAAAAGTATAATCCTCGCACGTAGATTCCTATGTGGGTTTTTGGTTATTAAAATTACGCTGGCAATCTTGACAATCAAATTTAACATTTAATGCGGAAAATAACGATGGTCCAGTATTATGATGATTACAACGTGGGAAAATGACACGAATGATCCATGAACTTTGACTTAGTATGCAATGCCGTCCATGAACTTTTAATTTGTTTAATGTGGTCCCTAGACTTTTGGTACGTATTTTCTTTTTGTCGAAAACTTTTGGTACATGTTCAATTTGAATGTTTAATGCCGCTTCCGAACTTAAATTAACGGAAGGATAACATCGAACATTTTCATATAGTTCAGAAACTACATCGAACATGTACCGAAAGTTCAGGGACCCCACGATGAAAATAGTCCAGGGATTACGTTGAAAAAATTAAAAATTCAAGGACCGCGTTGCACGTAAGAATAAAAGTTCAACAACTATTTGTGTCATTGTCTCTTATTCCGGACGAATCAAGAATCAAGATAAAGAGAGCAGCACTTACACTCCCCCAATCATGGGCCGTCTCTACGGGCCCAATCTGGGCCCGATTCAGGGCTCTTGGGCCCAATTCCGGCAGAGCCCAAACTTTCGAAATCCAATCCCGAATAGGAAACAGGAAAGTCTCTTCTTAACGCCCACCACGCCCTGAAGAGTTTTAGGGCATCAGAAACCGAAACGGAAACGCCAAGCTCTCTCCTTTGCCTGTGTAGAAGCTTCGAACCGGAGAGAGAGAGAGCGAGCGAGCGAGAGACGGGGAGGAGGAGGAAGAAGAAGAAGAAGGAGAAGGCGACGACTACGAAGACGAAGGCCTGCATCTGCTGCTGCGGCGGCGGCGTGCCCACCTAATCGCTGTCCCTTTCCTCCTTCCAATCGGAGGTCGACCCGCTTGGGGAATCCCTCTTCACGGGGTGCGCGCGCGCGAATCTCTCTCCTCCTTTTCTGTGTGCGAGTTTCGGGTCTTTTTCCGTGTCCGACGACGGCGTCCTCGTGATTGGATGGGCTGGGTCGGAGGCGAGATCGGCCAAAGTCTCGATTTTTTTATCCGTGCTTGCTCTCTTTTTCTCCTGCTTCGGTGCCGTGGCGGCCGATTCCCTCCGTCAATTAGATTAAAGCCTGCTGATCTTTGGTCTCGGTCGTTGCTCGCATGTTTTGTGTCTTCTTTCCCACTCGGTTCGCTGGCGCTAATTGCTGCTGTCTGCGCGAGCCGAATTCCAAGTTTCGACACTCGATTCCGCCGTATTGCTTTACATATGTCTGTCGCTGTTTTGGGTCGCTCCAGATTCTTTTCTTTGATTGCCGAGGGTTTTTGGTGCTAGATTAGCGACTTTCGGCACATCATGTCATCTGTTATTGATCCCATCGTGTGATTCTGCCGTCGTGTGTCCATCCAAATCGTAATGGATACATTGCTCGTGGCTAAGTTGCAAGGTTATCAATTAGGCAATTGTAGTTAATGCCAGAATATGAACTTCGTAGAGCTTATCGCACATGCCAACCGCTGATGATTCGAAAGGTTTTTCTGAGGACTCCAATTTTGACAACCTTAGTTATCATAATGTTTAGATGTACAAACGGACTTCATTGTGGCAAAGTTAGATGGGCCCTTCATTAGATGATGGCTCACAGTAGGTTCAATTTGGGCAGTTTGATTCCTCAAATATTTAGTTACTTATTTTAGGTGATTTTGGAGGGGTGGAAAACGTACCATATTAAACTGATGACTGGCGATTCGATGATTAGTATGTCGAAAATCTCGCAACAAATTAAAATGACCTGTCTTGGTGATTTTCAACAGAAGAAAATTCAGCAGATCTCTTACTGTTAGGATTACTGTGCACAATATGGAAGCTTTTCTTCTGTGTTTATTGTTTGATAATATCTCGGATTTTTTTATCGAATTGGCTGACAAATATCGTTGGTACAGGTTTCTGTTGTGAGATAGAATTTGGTGATTCTTTGCTAACAAGGAAAAAAGTGCTGATGGAGGACTGGGGTAAGACAACTTTCTTTCTTTTTTCTGAATTGTGCTTGTGATTTAGTAGTTACAAGGTGAATGGCTGTCACCATGACATTGCTTGTTGTGAATCGCGTTAATTGTAGAGCATGGTATGTCTCATTGCCACTATATATTGTCAATTGTGAAGTCATTGAGAATTGTTAAATGGTGGTGAAATGGATGATCTATTGTATTTGCATATATGTCTTGTCTGATGCGATAGTTTCTAGTTGAACCCCTTCTCTGATCTGGTTACTTGATTGATGATTTCTCTTCAGAAGAAGATGAGCAAATTCCACCTCTTGTATTGAAGGGGCAACCAAAGAATAAATGGGATGATGAAGATGTGGATGAGAATGACATAAAGGAATCATGGGAAGATGAAGATGAACCTGCTCCGGTATGACCGATTGATCAACACTCATATGGGTGATTTTCTAGCTTCTGGAAGTTGAGCAGAAACTTACTAACTCCTAAATGGCAAATCAGCTTTTTGTAGTGTTGTTATTACTTTATTAAGTGTTGCACCAATTGTAATGTAATAGCACCTTTATAGAAGATCTTTTGTGAGCTTACTTTGTAGATGACGCATGGAAATTCTTTTGTGTCTTTCACTGTTGCAAAGGGGATTGTCATACTGATTGAGTCGGTGGGGATACAAAGATTGGTATAACCTATTTTGGAATACTTCTGGAGATACTAAGATTTATGATTGTTGAGCTGGTGGAGATACAGAGATTGGAATGACCTATTTTGGAATACTGCTGGAGATACTAAGATTTGGTGTACAAAATTGTTAATGACAAATTGTAACTGTGGTAGTTAAGCATGTACGCCATATCAGTCTTTTCTTGTGTGGTTTTTGGAGGAAAATAGAACAAAGAGGAAGGGTAATAGAGGACAAATTTGTTTGTGATGCTTATTATGTTCAACTCCTCAGATTAACTTTGCATTAATTTAATTGGTACTTGCTGCCTGTTGAGCTCAGGCACCTGCAGCTGAACCTCCTGTTGAAAAGGCTCCAAAGAAGTCTGTGGCAAAAGCAGCAGAGAAGAAGGGGAAAACGGTTGAAGTCGAGAAGCAAGAGCCACTAGATCCTGTTGCTGCAAAACTACTGCAACAGAGGTAACTTCTGTGCTTCTTTATATGTCCTTTAGCTGGATAATCGTCTGGAAAATGAGGTCTTATGGATTGACATTCTTCACCCTGAGGAATTTCTTACAAGGAGTGTATACTAATTTGCAGAAGTGATTACAATATCTGTTTATTTGGTTCAGATGTGGAAATTCTTAATGTCACTCGTCATTCTGCCTTGTTGAATAACTTTTCTCACGCCTTAAGAAACATTCATTTTGTATTACTTCTTGAGGTTTGTTCATGGGCGTTATATTATTGGTATATTTATCAAGTTTATTTATTCAACAGATTAGTGGAAGAAGCTGATTACAAGTCCACAGCAGAATTGTTTGCTAAGAAAGGTGATGAGAAGACCCTTGATAATTTTATTCCGAAATCTGAAGGTGACTTCATCGAGTATGCGGAGTTGATTGCTCATAAGCTCCGTCCATACGAGGTATTGTTATGTACTTATTTGCCTCTTGATTCTGTGACAGCATTTAAAATTTTACTGAATATGTCGTGTTCGCATACGCAGAAGAGTTTCCATTATATTGGATTGCTCAAGGCAGTGATGAGACACTCAATGACTACTTTGAAGGCGGCTGATGCAAAAGAAGTTGCATCTTCTGTTACTGCGATTGCCAATGAAAAACTAAAGGCTGAAAAGGAGGCCAATACTAAAAAGAAAACAGGTATCTTGTGAATTTCTGGATGAGCAAGTTCTGATCTTTTTGCCTTTAAAGATATCTAGATCTCTTGCCACTTCCAAAATTGGTTGAAGATCACGAGGCATTTCCAATAAGAGCACTCTTTTTTTTTTATGTAGTATTTTATAATACTATTTTTTTTATATTGGACCGTCCCCCTCGTCTTGGGAGAGGAGAATTCTTTTATTTTAATTCCGTTGCGGTTAATGTACAATATAGTAGGTGATGTGGGGCTTATACTTGTTTCCTGATTCTGGCTCACAACAGATTGAATAAACATTTTTAATTGTGAATAAGAGCAGAAGTTTGATAATTCATTCGAGGCTAATTAATTGGTTATAGTAGCATGGATTCTTTTAATCTGCTTGCAGTTTCATGCTGCTTCTAGAGGGGTGTTCTTGGAGGTCTTATTATATCGTTCTAACCAATGTGTCCTCATTTACAGGTGCAAAGAAAAAGCAACTCCACGTGGACAAGCCAGATGATGATATTGTGGCTGATGGATACGAAGTTCTTGATGATTTCGATTTCATGTGAGATTTCCGTTGAGGGTCTTTTGTACTTGAGATTTGGATTTTGGAGTATTGCGTTCCTGTTACAAAGTAAAGATAGAAAGTGGCAGTTGGCAAATGGCGTCCGGTAGCCAGTTTTCGGAGATTGATAGTGAGCGTATCCCCATGGTATGATGAATAAGTGAACTAGTTGAGGGTGTATCTAATTATAACGTCATAATTTTTACAGGCATTGCCATCTGAATATTCTTGGTTTTGCGATTCTCTTGGTTGGTTACTGTACAATTGTTGTGAACTGAATTGTGACTATTCTATTCTATGAGCACTTCCTTTTCATTCTTTCTTCTTTTGGTGGTTTTTTGTGTTCTTCCGTTGGCCGGTGGCTGTGATCGACTTTAATGCTCATGTTGGCTGTGATCTGGCGTTAATGTCTTCGGTTGGATTGAGTAGCTTGTACGTCAAGAATATTAGACATAAGGGCTGCGGTGGACATGACGTACAAGCACTTGGGTGCCGGAGGGCGGGTCAGGTTTTGTGTATCCTACATGCTTCGCTTCTACAAATTAGTTTTATAAGGCAAATTATACGTATTTGTGGTCCATGAGGAATATGTGCCGAGTTTCGAGTTTTTGCGGAGGTTATTATTGGATTGCGATGTTTGTTACTACATGACATGGATAGTGATTGCTGTCATATGTCTGATTTTTCTTTGTGAAGCTGCGCTTCTCTGCGATATGGCCAACGAAATTTCACCCTTTTTGGGACACAGTATGTATGCGTCCATCACACTAATGAGGTGGTGAAATTGATCATTTATGTTGACAAAGTATTGGTATGCATGGTAAGAAATCTCCTGAGCTTCTGTATCTAAATTTTGTTTGGAGCGCTCCATGAGTAAAATCTCGAACGCATTAGGCGGACGCGGGATGGTGCGCCCTTGGGATCCGCCACATGACAGGAAATACTGTCTTTCTTTGCTGGGCCTTCCAATTAACCACCACATTTGCTGTTGAAAAGGATTTGGCCATGTAATGTGTTCTTTATTTTCTTGGAACTTTCTTTGACAGTCAGACATCCTCGACAGCTTTCTTCTTGATGGCTTGTAGATTCCACGGCCCCAAAAAAGGGCCTGTGGATCCATATGGGACCGTTTTGGACATGAAAGAAGGTTTTTTGGTGACCAAGATTATACATGCCGCCATCATCAATTTGAACCACCATTCAAAAGGTTCCTTAATCATAGGGAAGAACAAATTCAAGAGTAGCTGATCATTTCTTTAAAGCTGAACTTGACTTTTCAGTCCATCTCCGCAGACAAAAAATTTGGTATCTTTCAGTTCATGGATTGCCTACGAAAACGACCTGGATTATATGGGAAGAAAAATATGGCCAGAAGAAAGATAAGTGACCTGGAAAAAATGTTGTTTTTATTTAGAATTTAAGAGCACGGGTGTGAGGACCCGACTACCTGGAGGTCCATATAAATCCAATTAAATGCAAACCTCTGGCCTGTCCTAAAGGTTGCACACAATTGATAAGATTCAGATGAGCAGCGTCCAATACGCTCCAATGAATTGAGCCAACCATATGACGTTAATCTAGAAAAGAAAGTCAACGTTAATTGATAAATGTTCTCAACATTGGTCTTGTGATAGTAAAGTTCTGACATGGTTTACCCTCTCTAAACCATGGAAACTCACGGCAAGTGCATCTCAAGCACTGGCATTCTTCAAGATGGGATGATGACACTAAGGGCGTGCATGGAACTTATTTTGAAGTAGAAATTTTGCTCCAGAATGTATTCCGGAACAGAAATGCGTTTGTTAAAAAATTTCCGGAATGCATTCTGAAGTAATTTTTGCATTCTAGAATAAAAATACGTTTATTAAAAACACTTGATTACAGAATGTATTCTTGATTTTAGAATGAGTTTTGGGCAAGAAAAAGAGAAGTTACTTTTTGTAGCTTATCTCTTCCAGAATGAATTCTCCCTATTTTCTCTCTTTTTCTCACTAATTTTTTTTTTCAGAAAATGCATAAAAATTGAAAAATTTCAGAAAAATTTATAAAAATTTCCAAAAAATAAAAAAGTTAGATTTCGGGAAAATAGGAAATTTGGTGAATTTTTTTCAAAAAATATAAAAAAAATTTCAAAACTTCACAGAATGGCTTAGAATACCTTTGGGCACCTACTTTGAGTGAAATTTAATTTTTTTGAGGTGCCCAAAAAAATCAAAAACTAAAAAAATTCAAAACTTTACAAAATGGCTTAGAATACCTTTGGGCACCCACTTTGAGTAAAATTTAATTTTTTTGAGGTGCAAAAAAAATCAAAAAATCAAAAATTTCAAAAATTCACAAAATGGTTTAGAATACCTTTGGGCACCTACTTTGAATGAAATTTAATTTGTTTGAGGTGCCCAAAAAAATTAAAAAATAAAAAATTTCAAAACTTAACAAAATGGCTTAGAATACCTTTGAGCACCCACTTTGAGTGAAATTTATCTTTTTTAGGTGCCCAAAAAAATAAAAAAATAAAAAAAGATTTCTGTTCCAGAAATCAATTTTTGGAGCAGAATTAGTCATGTTTTATTAAACAGATTTCTCCTCCAAAAATCAATTTCTGGCAAGAATTCTATAAATCAATTTCTAGCAAGAATTTGATTTCTGAAGAATTTGATTTCTGTAGCAGAATGGTTACCATTTGCGCCCTAAGAGATTAAAGCAAGGCATATATCCCTTCAAAGAATGACTTATCTGCAAACAATTTTGTCCTTCAAATCATTTTAGAAGTTACCCAAACTAAGGCTATTCGCTCTCAATATGTTGTTAAAGAAGTTTTGCGAAAGTTCATAGAAACTTCAGAATGACTTGATTACAATGTTGTGTCTAACTCAAAATTATTGAACTAGATTATTTAAATGCGTTATTGAGCTTCACGGTTCACTTTAAATATTTGGTTTCTTTAAAGCCTTAGACGGTACCATATCTGATTTCATACCTCATCATTCGAACAGGAAAATTTTTCAAAAAGTCCAAAATTTATTGTAAAGTGGCCTTAGACAGCGAGTCTTCTTCTGTGCCCTATTGCAAAGGACAAGGGCCTATTTGCAAGGGGTTCAAAAGTCGAGCGGTGCCATGCATAGTTTTAAATTAAGGTGGTTATTTCAACGTATCTGGTTCTAAACTTTTGTATTACATTGAACAAATTAAAAGAATAAGAATGAAACTTAAATGTCATACTAAATTTTGAGGGTCATAGGTATTACGATCCTAGGACAAAGGGGGAGCTTTTGAGAGATTAACATGTCGTCCATTTTATCGTACGTTGTTCTATATTTTCATGTACCTTGCAAATCATAACCCTTGTCAACCACATTTTGTATCTTCAAGAAGGCTACAATATTGTTCACAATACTTCGAGATTATTATTTTCTATTAAATGAGATTTAATAGAAAAAAATAATCTCGAAGTAGCCATTCTTCTGTTTTGAATTGTACTTCAAAATCTTTGTATTATTTTCTATTAATTGTATAATGTCTGGACGATTTTATTTGCATATTGCTGGTTCATCACTGTGTACATCTCCAGCAACCTCAAGCAACAAACAGATCAAGAATCATACAAGGGTATGGTTGTCTTTAAATCGATTGCGCATTCAGAAGGAAATGAGAAAATAAAATAAAAGGAATAAGCATAATTTGTGGAGCAAACCGGAATGCCATCTATATGTATCCTATATCTCTGACTGTTTGATCCAAAATGGAAAAACAAAGAGGATGTTTTATAGTTAGAAGTTGGCTAGTCTTTTGATCCTACAATCTCTCAAAACTAACAAACTGAACAATTCAAAACAGAAGAATGGCTACATCGATCAATAAATTCGACCATTGTGCAGGCAATGCTTTATGCCGACCGAAGGTGACATTCCAAGGTCATCCCCAACAATCACAACGTCACCTTCTCATGATCTGATATCAAGAACATTAACTTTTTTTTATCTGTTATACAGACTCTAATGAGTGTAAACACTTCAGTCATCTTCCTTGCCTTGCCAATCTGGTCTTCCTAATGTAAACTCTAAACTTGGGTTCCGAGAACTCTGTGTAGCTTGCAATAATCTCTCCATCATATCAGACCCCTGTCGAGAAGTTTCGTAAATGGCTCATGAGAATCTCTCAGTCCTAATCAAGACAAAACTAAAAGAAGAAACGGGCATTTCAATGTCATAGTGTCTTATCCAAGAGAACATGAAAATGCTTGTGTTTTCTCCATCTGAGCAAACTCGTAGTCCATTCACATGATTAAGTTTGGTTAAAGATCTCAATTGAATACCTCAATGTGGAGACTTCTTCGATCTGACTGGAATGGTGGCTGTCTGAGTCCATCCCCATCATCAGTTGGAATCACCTGCGGGCACACCTCTGATCTACTGCTGTTTGTGATCGAAAGCTACAATTTAGCTTATTGATCTTACATATGGACATCTGCTTAAATATACTGAACCCAAAAACTCCATACATAGACAGGCCATGGTGTCCTTTTAACTTTGAGGATCGCTGATCAATCTTTTCTCTTGCATTCTATATAACGTACAGAAAACACTGCATGATCTGATCTATGGAATCTATGTCTTGATTCTGTTTAAATAAATTTGTAGTGAAGCCTTTACCTATTTTTACATTATACAATAGACCTTAAGCTTCATAGTGAAGGCAGTGACCATTAGTTTGGCAATTTGTTATTCTGGCAATGCTGCAAAGAAATGAAATAATTTGGAAAAAGTACAAAATAGCTTTTAGATAAATGTAAGTTTCCCAAGACATGCTTGGTTGGTGAGGGGATACAGTAGGGGTACTGGTACTTGTCATGTATATGTATAGTCTTTTGAATTAATGATCAGTTTCTACATAGAGTCCCTAAAGTGTGTCAAACTCGAAATTCGTCCCTAAGCTGTACATACTTATGCAAACTCCCCCTCCCGATCCTTCAGTTTCATACTTACTAAAAAAAGAAAATTGTGCACGTCGGATTTATCATGTTTTTGGTGTATCGTGAAACTTTGAGTGACATTGCTACATATTTTGAGACCCAAAACCATTGAAACCCAGCAAAACAAGACTCTTGCCGACTTTATACATGATGACATTGCTTAAAAGGGGAAAGGAGAAGTAGCGCAATGCGTCTGAAAAATGATTAACAAGACTATCCACATTCAAATAAATAATTCGAGGATGCGACGCATGAGCAAATTCACCTAAATAGAAAAAGGAGCACAGGCTATCGCATTCTAAAATGGGATGGAGTTGGCATTTGATTTGGCTAAATACTGCTCAAGGAATGAAAGAATGGGGAAAAAAGAAGGAATAAATGAAGAACAAAAGATAAAGCTAAGGCTGACATACGGGAACTCTTTTCCCCCATCAGAGGTGGTCAATGTGCGTTTATTATTCACGATTTTTATGTCGTACCATACAAAAGAAAAAGAGCAGCATCGAGGCATATAATTGTCAGTGTCGGAAAGCAAAGCTAATGCGAGTAAATTGAGACTCAAATTACATAAGTAGTACTTCATGTTTCAGTAACAAACTGTACTAGGATGTCTTCAAGAGTTCATCAAAACTAATCAACCTTGTGTCGGGGCACACGCTATCATGCATAATCCGATGTCATCTCGAAAGAACAAAAATAAGTTTCAACCGCGTATGGCATGTTACTATCGAGGGGACTAATGAAGATTATTACCTTGACGAGTTACTCCATAGAGGGGTACCGGAAGGAGGATCCATGTCAGGATGCGCAGATCCATCTAGTATCTTCCTTTGATCGGCGACTCTGCGCAAGCTGTGGTCACTCGCATTACACATCGGCGAAACATCCTCATCTCCGGACCCATCCGATTGGCCTTCAAATGTTTCAACCCAATTGATGAGTCAGTGCTTCAACACCGTAAGGTGCAACGCCTACAATGTCTATAAATGTACATGTACGGGGTCGTTTACATCGTGATTGTTTTGTTTTTCGCTATCCAAGGAGTTTTTTTATTTGGGCATCCACAAGGAAAATATATATATTTGTCATGTGTGAGCTCTACTAGGGAATAAAACAAAAATGAGAAGAGAGTTTCCGAATTTGTGTTTAGAAACATTACGGGCAAAGACACCCTAAGATTAAGGGAAGCGGAGGACTTTCTGTTTTCTTCTCTCTCTCTCTCTCTCGTGTGTGTTGCTTCTTGGCTTCTTTGTTCTGAAAAAGAAAAGTGAAGGAGAAGCAATGTGCGTTACCTGAGGAAGCTGCAGGTTTGTCAGTCGTCTTAACAGTTCGGTACATCTGCAAAAAAGTCATAAGGGTCACAACTTTTGTTTATGACAAACTCAAGCAGAATACTATGCACTAATATTAATGTCGACAACAAAGAAAAGGAGGGAGAAAAAAGAAACGCTATAATAGTGATGCCCATTATCCTCTCTCTCTCTCTCTCTCTCTCTCTCTCTTCCTGTCCATGGTCTTCTGGGCTTGTCTTGGATTCATCATTAATCACGAGGTTGACGTATGAGAAAAGGTAGTAATGAGCTGTGTGTTATTGAAAAATGATGGCTTTTCGTTTGTCTGCTATTATCTTGTCATCTCTCTCTCTCTCTCTTCTTTCTCTCTGAGAGCAAGAAAATGTCTGGTCTCAGTCATTCATGCTCTTATCGTAACAGTCCTTCAATTCATTCACTCGCTCGCTGCAATTTCTTAGGGGTGGTTTCGCTGAAGGGTCCACAGAAACCCTCACATATCATGAACACAGAGAGAGAGAGAGAGAGAGAGAGAGAGAGAGAGAGAGAGCGAGAGAGTTCACTTTGCTTCTTGGAATTATTACCTGCAAATGGCTCTTGACATGAGCAAGGGTGAGATCTTTGACAGCCATGAGCTCAAGAACTGACTTCGGAGTAGCTCCTGAAAACTCATGAATATCAATTAAGATCACTGTGAAAAGAGATTTGAAACATGACACAAGACCACAAAAGGACGGATACAATTGAAAACACATGATAGCTAAAATGGAAAGAGACTTCAGTACTTTCATGGCCTCCTAGGTGCTCGACGGCATGAACGAATTTGGCGTGGAGCATGCTCGTCCACCGCATCCTCGGGGCCCTCATGCTCCTCTTCACTGGGATCTTTGGCACAAACCTCGATCTCATCATGCCATGTGAGGCCTCAGATGACCCGATGACTGCGTACTGACCGTGATGATGGTGGTGGTGATGATACTGGTGCAATTGGTAAGCTGACAAACCCCCAAATCTTGCCGTCCCTGGTATTTGATATCCTGATGACGATGCATCGGGCGTTCCAGAATTTAAGATTGAGAAAGGATTTAAGCTTCTACCAAGGTAAGGCGCCGGAGAGTGGAACGCTGTGGAGGAACACGATGACGAAGGTGAAATGGATGGTGACCAAGAGGAATAAGGCATTTGTGGGAGGCAAAAGTTGGGATCCTTCTCTCTCGCGCTCTCCATGGGCAAGAACGGGAAAGAACGGTTCTGATAGACCGGGATCCCTTTGATCGGCCTTGTGCTGTCCATCACATCGACCAGAGAAACCCTGCTATTATGACCCTTTTGATAAGGGCTATTCGGGAGCACATCTTTAGCTTCTACCGAGAAATTCATCCGACACCAGTTCTCGTTGCCGACGGTGGCATTCGCTGGGTGTGCTAGAGAAAGCTCGGTGTGGGGATGCGAGTCGACCCGCACCGAACAGTTGCCCCTCGATCTGAGGGCTTCGCCTTTGCTCAAAAGATCGAATCTTTCGTCTCTTCCATTGATGCCGTGGCAGATTGACGCAGAGGAAGTGCTAGCGCTAGGCAGGCTTATGTGTAAAGAAAGATCAGGAACTGGGCTTGAAGAATGCTCAATGAAAACCTCTTCCAAGGGCATCGTTTTCCCTCAAGATAGGTTTGGATTTCTCCTCTCCAGCTACTTGCTTTTTCTCAACGAGACTCGACAATAAAGAAACTAGAATTGAGCATGCATAAAAGGCTCAAATCTTGTAAGTGGATCTCTAGTCTTTTGCTTCTTTCCTTTTTCTTTTTCTCAGGTTGTGTGAGATATGAAAGGATATGCAGAGGAAAAAGCTCAAAGGGAGCAAGAACCTTAAATCTAACGCCCACAACGGTTGGAGAGCAAGAACACAAGAGGGGAGAGAGATGTGATGAAGTAAAAAAGCGAGATATAATTCATCGCTTTTCGCTTTCTTCAACAGACATGCTCAAAGAAAGAGAGAGAGAGAGAGAGAGAGAGAGAGAGAGAGAGAGAGAGATCAGGAAAAGAGAAATGGCTGGAGAAGAGACTGATATTGATGCATGTGCTTGTTAGCAAAGTAATGGACAAGAACAAAACAATGTATAAAATAAGAAGTCCATAAAGTTAAACAGAGGAAGAAACAGTGGTGGGGAAGCGAGTCCTTGTGTTTTCTCTTGGCCTCGCAGTATATCTAGGAAAGTGACACTAGAGAAGAAGGTAAGGTCAAAACACGCAAATGCCCCAAATAATAATCTTTTTTCCTATTGCAAATACCAACAGTACGTAAAAACAAAAGAAAGGATATAAAGATGGTCCCTCCAGATTTTCATACGCATCCCGGAGACGACGGGGTAAAAAAAAATGAGAGAGAGAGAGACAAAAGAAACCCTCATGTGCGATTCCTTTTCCCCCACTCTCTTCGCTCCTCACCAGAAATATCCCACTATATTATTGGACTTTCTCTGTTTTGAATTTTACCAAAAGTCGCACCGGGGCAAGACATTCTCATCTTCGATAGGCTGATTATACATAACACGAGAAAGATAATATTTTGGAATTGACATAATTTCTTCCTTGAGGTGTTTAGTAAAATCCTTTTGAAAAAGAGTCCTTTATATTTAAGCTTGAAGGGGGAGGTATTTCATTGTTTGGACTCATTCAGCGCGATCTGCTGAATTATATGCGTAAAAGAAGAATAGCGAGATTCGACCTCATGAAAATCTCATATTCATCTCATTAGATCATTCACAAAATAACGGAGGACTAATGCAAGATCTTGGCACACCAATATGAACAGCTCACCAAATAAGAAAAGAAATATGGGTGTTCGTAAGTAGACCCATTGACCTCGGAGTGACTGATCGTTTGCTTTCAAAGGTAGACAAAGGGAAGCTCTATCTTAAATTATTTTTCTATGTAAACCTTCTAATTCTCTTTCCGTCCTCCCAAATATTCCCTTCTAATCTGCCTACCTCCTTGTCTGGCATTTCTGGGTTTTATTTTGTCCTCCTCCACGTGACCGTCCAAAACCCCATTTTAGCTTTTGTGCTAGGGCTTCCAAAACCCTAGGCTAAATCCAAAGAGTATAATATATTTTAAAAAACCCTCCTTTCTTATATATTTCTTAAAAATATAATTTCATTTACTCTCTCTCTCTCTCTCTCTCTCTCTCTCTCTCTCTCTCTCTCTCTCTCTCTCTCTCTCTTACTAAATTGCGGTTTTATTGAACATTGCCCCCTCTTCATTGTTTCCCAGGAGAACACTGATTCACAGATGGTACTTTGGATGGAGGAGCTATGGATCTTATCTGATAGAGCCCCTTGATTTCATTCAATAGGTTGCTCAAGTGATGGATATGAACTCATTTTTGAATCGAAGTACTCTCTCTCGGGGCAACCCTCTGATAATTACAGCATCTGTCATAGCCTTGTCGTCACTAATAGGGATTGGTTGGGTTTTTGAAGATTTGTCCCCGTCGCAAGTCCTAAAAAAAAGAAGAAAACGAAAAAAGAGTTTCTTGGTTCACAAAATGAAAATCACCTCTTGCTGCATGAAAAGTTAATTAGGATTAAACAAAATTTTCTGGTGTTGAATTGTATTATACTACCTTAGTCTACTTATCTAAAATAATATGAGGTTCATTATACATATGTATACATATAGCTTATTATAATGCCGACTTCTAAAACCATTCATGTTCATCCTTTCATATTGTTCTCTTATTTCATCATATGAAAATTTGGCACTACAAAAAAATTCTAGAGATGAAGTTCTAATTTAGATAGAAAACTATTTCTTACGATGGACCGGAACTGCACATTGAATCCGTCGTATTATAGGAATTTGAAAAAAAAAACTGAATTTGCATGTCTTATATGGAGAAAAACAATAGATCATGTTCACTCACTTCTACCATAGTTGCCTATACCACATACTATCAATCTATTACTATAGTTAAATTATTGAATCATGACTTCATTTGATAGCTTAAATATTAACACGAATTTTTTTATATATATTATTAGATATAGAAGGTTCTAAGTTTAGATATTAAATTTCCACACTTTACTCTAAGACTAATTTCAACCTACGTTTGAAGGGAAGTGTTACTATAATTTGAAAATTAAATCACAAATCACTAAGTTCGCCGTAGTTCCAACATTTCATCAATCTGACCATCGACCATAACCATCAATAACCACTATCAAGTCCAAAACTATTTACTACCAGTCTCTTTCTAGCACTATTTTCCGTCAATCACCACGACTACCATAGCTCACCATACCTCTCCACGCTTTAATGAATGACTTGAGCATGGATTAAAATGAATGAGGAAGACCTAACAGAAAAGAGGGTACTGTATAAATAGACCAATAAATAATCATGTCTTGAATTGGACAACTTTTATCACAAGAAAATTCTGATATGGCTTGCCCAATTCTATAAATGCATTAAGTTCACTCTTTTCCATAGCCATTCGCACTAATATGTACAAAAGATTAGAAGGGTTTCATTGTCCTACCATCAGATATTACCGATTGGGGTCGAATTGCAGAATAATCACCAGTTCGATCCCCCATTATTTATTCTAATTCCTTTTATGCTGTTCAAATTGTCTCATGTGAGCTAGTCAAATGATTATATGACTCAAAATCGAGCTCGTTACTTGTTGAGATTGTAACGAACAACTATTGCCAGAGACGTGAGACGCAAATGCTTTTGATAGAGAAAGTTCAAGGTTGAATTTACTCTCTGGGAGGACCTCCGCATGCACATCATTATTCCACTCCTTAGCTCAATGCCTAATAATTAAGCTGGATCATCCACATTGTATCATATTGGATTACACTAAATTAATTATCCAGTTGTGGTACACAGTCTATTTCGGTTTGTTAAGTTGTTGTGCTGAAAAGACATTGATATAAATTTGCCTGATAGAATAGTTAGCATGAAAGGCCACCTAATATGCCCCAAATAGCAATAAAGACTTAGGACGCGTGGTGTTCCCCTTTTCATAATGACCGCTTTGGAGGTGGCTGCTAGCCTGCTGCCACTTCGGATCGAGAATCGGGATCCCGACTTTATGGGGCTCGTACGTGAATACGGATGTTCTAACTCAGCAACCACTCTAGCTTCTCAATAGGACTAGTGCTTATCTACTTTGTTCCTTGGAATATTTGAGAGCCAAGTAGAAACCATACATCTAGTCATACCAACTCTTGCTTCTTTGCAATTCGTAGCTTATTTTGAAAATTCATGAATGATTCAAGCATTTTTTTCATTTTTTTGTTGTGACCTTCCTAAGCAAAGTTTGATTGTAGATGGGCTGTCTCGATTGTACGTAACTTACCCTCTAAAGTTTTTTTTTAATTCAGTTCAATTGCACAAACGACATGAATATGTCAGGAATTGACCATATTGTAAACTACAATTCACACATTTTACCGCTTCACGGTTGAAATTTCATGGGAAAGGACAATGGCAGAGGAGTCCTTGAAATTGGACCAACAGTGTCGGACGACGAATCGAGTTCTACAACGACACACGCACAAAGAAGAGATAGGAATCAATGTTGACGACAGCTTTGGGGAAAGTTTCTGTTGTGGGTGTGATATGAGCAGAAGATTTGCTCACATTTATGTCATTAATTGGTGGTCAGCTTGACAGGAATGTATGGTGGAGAATATGGAATAGCTTGTACCCATCATACTTTGCTTCACCCACAGATTTATACCCTTTATGTATGATCTCATTCCCCCCATCGACGACCAGTTGCTTTCTAGACTAGTACGCATCTTTTTGACATAAGCACCCACCCTAGAAATATTTGATATGAACATTGGGTAGTGAGGTGGATTTAACCCTCGAATAATCGATATTTAAGCTTTAATTATTGGACGGCTTAACTTTATCATGTTTAACTAATTGACAGAAAAGACTCAATTCTTCAATAATCCAATACTCGAGCTCCAAAAACGTCCCTCACCTCTTCGATAGACCGATCCAAACAGGCCTTCACACGTTAGCCGGCGCCCCCACCAGCCCTAGGCACTACTATGCCCGCCATCGATGAGTACGTCTATACTCTCCCTCCCCACCCCACCCCCCCCCCCCCACCAGATTTGATCTCAACCCTACAGATATACTGAGGCACGCTGTACATGATTTTGGCATAGAGAGAAGGGGGTGGAGGTGACAACAACAATGACAATCCTCCGATTCTTTCTAGCAACTTGAGCCCCGATGGGCGACAGCAATTGCCATCATAGATGAAGAAGAGCGAGAGAGAAAGAAGAGAGACATTGAATATTTTGACGGTGCGTTGATATTCAGGTAAAGTTTGAGTATTTTGGTCATCTAATTAAATATGGATCCTCAATGATTTGATTGCATGATATCCTAGTCAGTTGAGAAGTTACATTGAATATATCAGTATAATCACGATGAACGAACAACATTTCAATTTAGTACATTTGTATTCACATGTGTCTACACGAGCATTTGTTTTCTATTAAACCTAACTGCTTGGCCGTTTGACAAAATTTGTTCTCAAGTGTCTCTTAAGATTCGCTTGCGGAGAAGTAACTCCTTACAAGTTCTCCTTCTAAGTGGATGACCCGACTTTCTCTTTTGACGATCCGGAGGCATTAACATCAAGGCCTGACTATCAAAAGAACAATGAAACACATGACACATGAACCATTTAAGTCTAGACCTTTAATCAGTGTAGGTAGGCCCAACCCAGAGTAGTTTGCATGTGGTTGATGAAGTTCAAACAGGTAACCTCCATTCCCTGATTGGAAATCTTCTAATACTCTAATTACCTACGCCAATCTTGGAGGTTTAACTCAAATTTGGTCTATTAAAATTTGGTTCATTAGGCTTGTCCAGATGGCCTGACTTTACTCTAACCAGGGAAGTGGTTTAATGAAATTTGGTTCAAATTATGAACTTATCGCAACACTGAAACCAAAAAAAAAAAAAAGAACAACAACTATGTAAATATATTCTGTCTGTACTCCTTCGCTTTTTTAATTCCTCCCGACAGCTAGAATGAACAACAGGAAACCCTTCAGACAATCAAAATAATATAGGCAGAACAAATCATCCCTCTAGGGTAGATTTCCATGCGTTAGCTTTTTAGTCTTTTGGCTTTTCTTCTTTTTTTCATATTCCTTCTGTTTATATTATAGTTTTATGGGGTGCACATCTCATACAATGCTTGAAGACAAATGCTGAACAGGACCTTATCTAACAGATGGCAGTGCTTGCTTTTGCCTTCTCGACAGTACTTGGGACATGACAAATTTGGCAAGTGCCAAGCGCTCCCTCAAGCAGCTCCAACTTGGAGTCATCATCAATCAAACTTATAATTATACCATAAATCCCAGTTAGTTAGGTGCAGTTTAATCTCAATCTAGTAAGTCTGGCCGTTGCACAGTAGATTCAATTATTCATTGCTTAAGTCTACTATAATTGGGAGTAGTTGGTGTTCAGGATGACCTAGAAAGTGAATTCGGTCTCCTCATAAGCAGTGCGAAATGAAAGCACCCTTGCAACTTTGATATTGACACCTTAACTACCAAACAAAAAATCAGCTTTTGCTGTTCTTCTCTTAGAGTTTCCACATAAATCAGCTAACTGCCATCAGCAATTTCCACTTTTTCTTCTTTTTTTGTTGATTAATCCGTGTTTTACTCTTAAATGAGAAGTGCAATCAAACCATTTCTTGATTTTTTTTAATTTTTTGTATCTCCATCCATGTTCATACAAAGAGAGATGATGAAAAGGAAAGTGAAGATGTAAATTACGCATGCATGTAGCCATTTCCTTATTGATTAATGGATTAAGGAGACTAAGTAACCTACATATCTTAATCCTTCTGATAACATTTCGGTGAATGTGCTAAGTCGAATACAAAATCTATCTATATGGCCATAAAACCCCAAGCCATGCAAGGGAGGAAAAATTCATATGTAGTTCAATAGATTGTGATGAAGGTATTGTTGATACATGGAGACAAATTAGAAGTTATGATTCAACAATGTAAGATAAAAATTAGCATAGTGTTAAACTAATGACTTAGAGTTCCAATAAATAATAAAGATAAAGAAACTTCGGTTATATAATTAATTTATCGACTCGTCGAAGCATTAATTAACAGTGGAACAAATATTATAGCTATAATATAAGTTTTCTGAATAATTATGTTTATATTTCATGTAAATTTATAAAAATAGGCTCATGCAATATCCTTTAAATTTATGGTCACGTTAAATGCTGTTCTTTACTCTTATAATTATGCAATGTCATAATCAATAATTGAGTATATAAATATTTGTTTCATGCACACAAATCAAGAACTCAATGTACGACGAGTTCAGGAGTAGTTTTAAACCGTTAACTTCGCGTAGACCCGAATCAATTACAAGCCGTAACATGTTGAAGGTGGGAAGCCAATAGGTGTTGGCCCCCAAAAAGGGAAAAACAGAAAGAAAGCGTAGAGACCTACATTGCGCCGACCTAGCTAATCTTTTACTGCAATAATTGACGCAATGATGGTGTTGAGTCAAAAGGGTTTCACCGTGAGCAGAGTCACAACAAAGATGGATGAAAAAGGTCAGATGTGATGCGATGTGTATGTACTGAGAAACTCGATAGATGACAATTTGCCTTCCGTGGATGCCACAGAACCCTAATTGCAAGCCAAGAAGGAAAAGAAAAAGGTGATTATTCGAAATAACAGATGTCATACTAGAACTTACGGAATATACTTCTTTGGTACTAGCGACCCAAAGATAATAGACATGTTATTTATTGTCACGCACGTATAATCCAATGAATTCAATCTTTCACATCGCCAATTACAAATATAATCAAATTTTGGTTAGTATCTTACCGATCCATGAAACTAGTAAGGTATTTCGAGAGTCTCAAATTTATCAAATTAAAATAATTTTCTTTATCACATGTAATATCAATAGTTTTTCATCAAAGAGATAAGGAAGAGGTGGAGGGGATCGGAAAAATTCATGGAAAGCCATGCGGAACCCACTATTATAAACCAAAAGAACGGATTTATGTGCATGATTCAAATGCGTAAAACACAGTGCCGGCGCTTTATATGGATATCGTGGATCAAAAATAATTTCACATACTCCGGCTAGCTACCCACCTAAACACTTTGATTTATCTCTCAATTGACTTACGAGGTTAATGGGTATCTCATGCGCCGGGAGATTCTTTTAACCATAGAACGAAATTTTCCCCCGTCATAAAGAAATGCAGAAAAATAACCACATCGAAAAGAGCGCGATAGCCTGGAAATGGAAGAACTGAACTTTCTGTGGCTGGTGTTTCTCTCTTTCCCAAACTTTGAGTTAGATACAAGATTGTGGAAGCTAGATTCCCGGGGGCGTCCCCATGTGAGGAAGGGGAAGAAGATGTCCCTCACGTGAGACATTTATGTGACATCTCTCTTTTAACCCAATGAACATTCATCACATAACGCATGCATGCACGCACCACAAGCAAAAAACTAAAGTACAAAATATAAAAGAAAGAAAGAAAGAAAGAAATACTATAATGTTGTTGTTTTTTGCTTAGCAATTATTTGTATTATTATGCATGTACGATCCTCAGTCAAAAGAATCTATCGGAGAATGAAAGTCTCCGATGATTCCGCCCTCTCTCCCTCTCTTTGTTTCGACTCATTATCTTGTGTTGCAACATTCTTTGCGGGTCCCTTGATCACCAGCATTACTGTCCCATTACGAGCTGTGTCCCTACAGCTCTCTATTGTGTGTATACGCACAATAATGTATTCTCTTGCTTTTCACTTTGGATCCCCTACTCGGGTCGTGGGGTGGGTGGGAAGGATCTTCGGAGAACGGATCTTTGAAGCTCTCTTTGATGATCACCGGATTGAGAAAGAAAAAAGGGGATCCTCAAGCTCTCGAGAACTGTCAGGTCGAGAAAAGATCGGGTCTCGTCCATCGATTGTGAAGTCTTTTAGGGCTTTTGTGTGTCACGGCATTTTATGTCGGAATTGCAAAAAAAGAAGAAGCAAGAAGCCATGGCTCTAGGATCCGTGTTTTCGAGGGACCATTGAACTGTCCCTTGTGCAGTTCAGCATGACCCAAACACACTCGAGCTACAAGATTATTAGGTGAATGTGCCATTTGCACTATAAGGAATTTGAATTGTATTAGAAACCATGAGACTCATGTGGGCCTCATAGGAGTTTCACCAAATTTGATGATCCATATTTATCTTAATATATAGAATACGCTCGCTTGATAGTTATTCTTCCTCTCATTCTTTGTAATCACGAAAACACATCCTTGGAATCAAGAACATAGAGCAATCACGAGGAAAGAGACCAACATAGCAACTGTATAAGTAACACTTGATACGGTTTTTCACGGTAACAATCCTAATGAAAGCGGATACTGATGTCATGGAGGCACAACGCACAAGTTACATTCTCCACCACTATAGCAAACAATTTCATAGTTAGGCCATCCATCTAACTTTACAGTCGCGTCCTACCCATCCCTTGATGTTATTCAAGGCTTGGAAAAGTTTACTATATGGCTAAGAATTGACAATGCCAGGCTACGAAATATAGGCTCACAGTTTTCTTTTTTATACAAAGTGGAGTAATTGAATATGCAATATTTATCTAGATTATAAGCAGGAGTCTACTAAATCAACATAGAGAATTTACAAGTTAGTTTTCTTTTATACCTAGTATTATCAATTGTCCCTTTAACCTATCTGCTGTTTTCAGAAACTAGAAAGAGGAGACGATCCAATGAAGACAAGACAACTTTTGGAGATTCCTAAAACTGGTAAGAGATTTTAGGAAACGCCGGATTGCTCTCTCTTCCTTGGGCCATCGACTCACGTAATCGACCAGTTTTTTTTCTTTCGAAAACGTGACAAACATATGGTGTTCATTTCGGGAAAAACAAAGACACATCCTCTTTATGCACAGTGTTTTTCTCACGGAGGAGCTTATATGCAATGCTGTCTTTTCTTTGTTTGGTAGAGTAAACCATAGAGACCTATCAATCAAGGAAGTGAGGGAAAGAGAGACCACAACTTTTTGCTATGTTCTTATGTTATTCTCGTATTTAAAGACATAGGACTGATGTAGCATGATCGTTTCACATGGGTTCTGTTGGAATAGGATGCTCGAATGGCATTTTTCTTTTCTTTTTTTGTTAAAGGTCCACATCTTGCAAAAAATTCTTCAGCTTTTTTTTTTTTGGGGGGGGGGGGGGGGCATTGTTTTGGAAGTTGATTTTTGCATTACCATTTTCGTTTGTTAATCGGCGGGGTCCATGTGTCTCGACATGCTGCCCTTGTTTTTTCAAATAATCATAGTAATTTTGTGTAATCAAACGTTTCCACCCCGCTATTTTTTCAATATGTTCCATGATTTTTGTCAAATATATTTTTCTAAGTCCCATGATTCTTATCAAGTACATTTTTTAATTGCCGGTTTGAGGTTAAAAATTCAAAGCCTTGAACTTTTATCTTACAAAGAAAAGATACCACATGGAAATACTTCTGTGCGTTCGATTTCATATGCAGCGTGTGCAATCATCGCCGCCACCGATCGTGTAAATCCCTACTAGCGGGCGCAAGAAAAAAAATTTAAAATATCCGTTTGCAGCATGGTCAAATCATTTTGCAAACAAAAAGAAAATTCGATTTACTGCATATATGGACATGTATTTTTATAGGTTCAAGTACATGATTTTACCACAAATACAAGGTTATACATTGTATGCATTATATTACAAGTATATTTACAAGTTAGTGTTTACTTCATTTTTTAAGATCTTTACCTCCAATATATGTATGCTATAACGAGTCCACTGTATTTTTTTTATCATAATCACCATCTTACTATTACAGATTTATTCTGAATGTATAATAGGTTATAAAGTTATTTGCGCTAAAGTTTCCTCCTGTGGAGAAACTATTTTCCGTAAAGTTTATGACATGTAGTATCCTTTATCAAGCTTCATCCCATCATACTAAGCTCACTATGGAATTTGCAAGGAGTCATTACTAACTCGTGCAATTAGATCTAAGAAGTAAGACCTGACAATTTTTGAAACACAAGATCTCGATCGTTTCACCAATACGTCAATATCTCGAAGAATTCTAGATTAATTCTACCAAGGCAAACCCAATCGTCACTTCCTAAGAAATAGTTTGATCTACATTTGGTTGACATGAATGACAAGATTCGTTATCTTTCCTCCAACAAAAAAGTATGATGTGCCAACACATTATTCATACCGCACAACGATTGATTTTGTTTACCTCGTCACCTATAAAATGAGCTCATCCATGCGTTTCTTTTCCACCAGAAAAAAAAAAACTGCGGGACTAGTTGACAATCACCTGCTCGTGCATTAGGGCCAGAGTCTTAGGTGTATCCTCAAGTCCCATATTCCTCATTGGTGTATTATCCCTCGAATTTGCCCTCTGAATTTTCAGAATTTGAAAACTCTGATGCTCTCTCAGGATCTTGGAATCATATGTCACCTGCAAATCAGAACGAATGATGCAGGGATGAGACGTCCCCGAGACCCGTGACATTTTTATTCTCTACGCGTGGCATTTATTTAAAACAATTCCGTTTTTTTTTCTTTGGTCCAAAAGAAATGTATGAACAGTATTTCTTGGAACTCTCTGTACTCATTTTTTTTTCCATTTTCTAAGATAATATATATATATATATCTGTCAGTGGCACAAATGTCGAGATACCTCATTAAATGTGGGGTTGATTATGGTGATATATTATTGTTAAATAAATTAAGATTGGAAGGTGCTCTGGGGGGGACAAAGCGGCGACAAGTCAACCGACGGGGACCTCATCGTGATTCGTTGAACCCTAGGCAATCAA
Organism: Syzygium aqueum; assembly: GCA_031216185.1. Classification (NCBI taxonomy): domain Eukaryota; kingdom Viridiplantae; phylum Streptophyta; class Magnoliopsida; order Myrtales; family Myrtaceae; genus Syzygium; species Syzygium aqueum. Next base: position 40,899,195 of record CM062236.1, read on the forward strand.
GAGATAAGATGGTAATTTGTAGTTTTTACGTTGTTAACCTAGGTGTGTAGGAGTCAGTCTGCAAGTACATCCACCTAAAGAGTTTTAGACCTCAAATCTTCAAACCAATTATCCCTCATCCTGCTCACGATGATCATTGCCAGCTTTTTCACGCACATAATTTCCTTAAAAAAAATTGAACGGAAAAAGTGAGCATTTCCACGTGTATTAAGCTACATTTTCATCAATTATATTTTTATGTTAAGTGACTTAGACGATAGTCTAAATTTGTCGAATAACTTATTAGAGCGGAAGCTCATTCATTGCAATTTTTTCTTCACTTTTCCCACTTTGTCGCGATAGACTCTTCACTAATCATATTTTTTAACTTTAAGATAAAGAAATATGTCCATTAGACTCAATTGGTCTCCTTAGAAAGACATGCTAATGAAATAGGATTGTAAGTTTTATGATGTAATTTCACTAAACCTTTCTTAAACTTTACCTATCCAATCCAGGACGTACTATTCGCCGGCACATCATTCGTATTACATTGTAATACGTTGGCCAGTGAGATGTAATTCTCTCACTTTAGGACTCTGCCCATCTAATTTACATTAGGATTTTCTTATAAACTCAAACATGTTGTAATGAACTATGACAATCAGCCATAGTACTCTCATGCCACCAATTCTCATTACCCTAAAGCAGACTACGAAGAGACACACTAAATTAATTTAATGATTTATTTATTGCTACGATAAAAGACACGTCGTCTAGAGGTCTCCTAGTCTAGACTCAACTGTATGGCAATTTCTCCTAGTCTCGATATCTTCCTTTAAGATATGCTTTAAGAAAATTATATACACAGCAATAGGCAATAGCCCATTTATTGAAACCATGAGCTCTTGTACCACTTAGCGTGGAGACTACTAGAGGCAGAATGAATTCAAAACCATAAGCATGGATGCCACTTATTGAGTCTAGGAGCGATTGGGCATAGGAATAACTACTTTAGGTGCATTGATTACAAGGAAAATATTTTCCAAAAAATTCATTTTCCAGAAAAATGGTTAGTTTTTTTTTTTTCGTTTTAGTGGTTTAAGAAAGGAAAGAGATTTCCTTCTTGGGGGAGTTATTTTCCCCCATCTAAGCTTGTTGTTTTTAGTCCATGGAAATCGTTTTTCCTAGACCGATTAATTTTCCGTCGTCCAAAAACCAAAAAGCCAAAAAATAATTTTTCGTAAATAGATTTCTCTCATACAAACAAACTTTTTATTTAACTTTAACTCGTAGGTATATGAGGTTCACTTTTCTCTCGCGTACCTTACTCTAATGGTTTTGATGATCTGATCTCAGAAAGTTCAGAGTCACATTCGTGAGGGCAAGAATTGGTCATTTTGAACATCCTAGAATGTCGGGCTAGCTTTATCATCAAGATTCATAGGAAGTGGTCGTCCATGTCGTTCCATGATGCCAAAGTACATCAATGTTGACGCAAGCGATTAAAGGCATAGAGCAGCTGACCAAGTTAATGGTTTAAAACCTCACGAGTAATGTTACCAAGGGAAACAAGCAGTAGTTGAGGGAGGAACCCGTAGCATTGAGTGAATTGGACTTGGTCGCAAGTGCCCCGTACCAGGGTTTTCGTGTTTGTTCCTTCAAGATGTGCGATCCATCCCTTGACATCGAGAGGACAGGTGAATTATAACGTAGGGACCGCAAAACAGCTCCTTCAACTGTTTGGTTGGAAGAAGAATGTCCTTTGTTAGCTGGTATTCCAAACTACAATCATAAATTTCAACTCTGTTTTAATGACCTGTTGTCCCATCAACCTTCACGTCTAAACCTAACGTGCTGTCGCTGTTAATATCATTGTCGTGACAATTTTCAAAATCGGCATTCTGCTTTCAGTTCAATTTTGTTGTTAAGTCTTTTAGGGCTTGGCAGGGGCTGGCATTGGAGATGGGGCAAACGAGAGCATGAATCACAAGGAGAATGCAACATACACATCACCAGTTTACATTAATCATGGAGAGAGTAGCCCAACCCAATCATCAGTACGAGAGAGATGCCAAGTACAAGAAATGCTAAAACACTTGAGTAAACCCAATTCCGTGGGAAAATTTTTTCAAAAAGTCATAAACATATTGTGCGGAGGTTAATTTAATCATAAACATTTCAATTATACCAATTTAGTTATAAACCTTTTGACAATTTGCCAATTTAGTCTCCTTTTAATTGTGTCAATTTAGTCCTAAATATTTTGATAATTTGCAAAGTTAGTTCTGAACTTTTTTGACGATTTACCAATATAGTCATTTTGGCTAAATATCCAAATAATAGGTTTAGGACTAAATTCACAAATTTTCAAAAGTTTTAAGACTAAATTGACACAAAGAAAGGTTTAGGACTAAATTGAAAAATTATTAAAATGTTCAGATTTAAATTGGCACAATTGAAAGCTTAAGAACTGAATTGGCTTTCATACAATAGATTTATGACTTTTTGGACAATTATCCTCAATTCCGAGTCCCTTATGCATCCACTCTCAACAAGTCAAGAAACATAGTTCCACATTTTTCTTCTTTAGTCTATATTTTCCTCGAACCTGATTGGAGGTTATAATTGGTGAATTACAAACCATGGAGATGATTTACATATAAACTTAACTGAATGAAAACGTGAGTTACATCCATGTTTGTAATCCACTAATCAAGGCTGGAGAAAAAAAGTACCATTTTTCACACGTGAGTGTGTAATCACATTGGATACTTCTAGATGTAACGCGGGTCACATTGGATACCTCTAGATGTGATTACCTCTAGATGTACTCACATTAGAAGTCTTTACTTGATGCCATTACCTCTTAACAGTCTGATGGCTTAACCAGACACATGGGTGGGTAACGACTATCCAATTCGTCTCAAATAATGAATTCGTAGAACTTCAATATATCCCTCAAACAATTCAAAGAAGATACAATTCTCAAATGGACTTTCCAAATATATGACATACTCTAAAACTATTTTTGAGACGAAAATCAAACTTGAATGAATCCCAGTACACGCATGACTTGCAAATGAGACAATATCTGAAACCCAAAGGACCATGTGCAATACAGAAAATTGGTCAACTCCCATTCATCACCACATCCAAACAACTTTACCACGATGTCCATAAATGGCAATCAAATCTCCAGTGGCCCAAGTTGTTCGAGTTCGTTTCTTGTTCTCCTACGTTTAAAGATTTCATGTATCGTGACCCAAGATCAAAGAACAGTGCAGAAGATGAACCTGCATATTGCTGCAGCTGAATCTGGAAGTTCGGCATAAACAGATGAACAAGTCAAGTGGCCATGGAGGAAATGAAGAAAAAAACAAAGCTAAGAATTACTCTGATGCGCATGTGAGGAGGAGTGCCTTGAACGCGACGGGAAGAGGACTCGTTATTTGTTATTTGTTTCTTTTTTTCTGTAACTGCAGTTGCAGTTTTTGGTAATGGGACTGGCCCAACAGTTAAAGAAAGTCGTCCCGCATCGAGTTATCGTCCATGGACGCTCGGAACAAAGTTGTACGCCTTTGACGTTGACGTGAGAGTAGGAGAGAGAGAAAGAGAGCGCATGTTGGGTGCGTGTTTCGTAATTCTTTACGGCCCAGTCATCGAGGGCAAAAGCGAGCAATCAATACGAGTCTCTGGGAGTTGTTCTTCTGGTGAGAGAGAGATGATGATGTGAGAGGGAAAGGGTAGAGAGAGGAAATCATTTTGTAATCGATTGCTTTATGATTGCGAAAGAACGAGAGAGACGGAAAGAGAGAGAGAAGGCCTTCTTTTCAGGCTCTCTCTCTCTCCTCTTTACTGACTTTTTTTTTCCCTTGTCCTTTTCTGACCGAAAAAAGCAGGACACGGACAGAGTGAGAAAGAAACGGGTGATTGTAATTATTGTGCTATAATTACTCCATCATCGAAACGCCATGCAATGTCGTGTGCATGTGTCTCGTACATAACACAGCCCGAAGAAAGTGGTCGTCGCGGGTCGTCGCTTTGTGCCCACCTTTTTTCTCGCTTTTAATTCCCTCTTTCCTCTCCCTCTTTTGGAAGCGTTGCTCGGAGCGTTGCAGAGAATACGCTTCGGATCGATTTGTTTTTGTAGAGAGAAGAAGAAGAAGAAGAATGCGTGAAGAGAGGGGGGGGAGGAGGCGGGTGGGAGAGACTGAGCAATCACATCATGCGGTGACAAGGGACCTGACACTGCCCCTTCACGAAAGTCGCTGACTGTATGGCCTGCCTCGCATTTAAAGCTCCCTTCCTTGTTCTCTCTCTCTTTCCCCATAACTTTTTCAAACGTATTTGCTTTCTTATTTCTCACATTCACTGTTGGAAATCCTTTTTAAGTCAACCCGACGACAAAGGAAGCAAATAATTTGAAACGATTTTCTTGGCATGTATCATGTGCGTGTTTAAAACCTTCGACCCTACGGGATTGGCTCAACTCAATCCGGTTTGTTTTCCCATTCAAATATACACCATATAATTTGCATTTGGTTCAACATTTAGGCTGAGAGGTATTGAGCAAGTTCCCTAAAGGGTTCTTATGAAAAAGTAAATAATTGTTTGATAAATGGTAATTGAAAAGTACATTGAAAATCAATTTCGAGAGAAATCCCATTTAGTGGAAACATATTGCATAAGTCGTTTGGTGTGACAAATTTAAGCTAATAATTTTTAATATGTTTAAAATTGGAAAAAATAATGACCACGACTTTTAAATTTAGTTAGTGTTGTGTGTAATGTAAAAGAGAAGTATTAACAAATTTATAAACAAAAAAAAATCACATTTCGTTTTTGGCTAAAAGAGTCTAATGGAAAGAAAATCGCATCAAAGTGGATTCTTTCACAATTAGAAAGAGACTAATTTCATTATAATAAACATGGTTATAGATGCCCTAGGAAAGAAATAACTCGAGTCTAAATCTGCTTTTGCAAAAAGATATCATTCACAACATTTCTTCATATATAATTATGTAAAGTCATTACCTCTATCACAATTTTCACTTCAATTTCATACGGATAACTTGGCATACTCCATTAGAATCTTCCACTTCTTTTTCAATACGTCAAAAAGTTTGCTCAATTTCTAATTGTGGTGAGGAATAAGCACAATCGAACATGTATTGATAAGGTGCAGGATGTCATTGAAACTTTGGCAAATGACATCTAATTTATTCGTTTAGCCTTAAATAATTTGTGGAATTTGGATATCTTGCATCTACTAGATAATATTTACCTATATGTAAATTTAATCAACATAGACTAAAACGTAACTACCAAAAGCTATCTCCACTCAGAGGGGAATGACACAACCATCTTTCCATCCAAAGAACGTAGCCTTAAAACATAAAACCTGATATCAAACTATACATTTATTAGCTATCTCAACTCAACTCATATCCAAAATGCAACTACCAAAAGCTCCCTACCAATAGTGCTCTTATCTTGTTTGTCGCTAGCTAAAGAAGCTAAAAAGATTGGGATGAATGGGGTAAGTAATTACAGCTCGGTAAGTAGTACATATTTCTTATATGTAGATCGAGCACCTACAATGCATATTTACAAAATCATACCGAATACTCATTTGATTCAAATCCACAATATATGATATGTACGAGATCAAAGACGATTTTTATCTTTTCAACAAATCTTTATACATATCATAAATATCCATTGCATCAATAATATCAAAACAAATATCAATGATCCATTTCATTGATCAATCTCATCAATTCATATATCAATGATTTATTTCATTGATCAATCTTATGCCATACATCAATGATCTATTCCATAGATCCATCTCATTAAATCACATGTCCATGGTCCGTTTCATTAACCAATATATTACTCAATATCAAATCATGATCACGATACTACGCTTGGTGACAAGTCAACCAAGATTCTCCCCTTGTCAAGATCTCTACCTATTATTAGTTGGTGACTTGACTCAGAAGGATATTCTCCAACCAGTATGCACATCGAAAAACCCCTAACCGGATTTACAGTGATAATGAGCATGAACCATCATTCTCCAATATCATAAATCTGATCCATAATCAATCTTATAATCATAATACATTTTTACAAACCAAAATATCCTTTCACAAATCAATTATTTCCACAAAACCAATCCAAATCTATATCATAAATCATTTTCACAATAGCAAACATATACTTTTTCACAACACGATAGCTTTCATAAATTAGATTCACAAATCAATAAAGATAACATTTTTGCATTCACTTTCATAAACCATTTCTCGAACCATTTCACAACAATCAACTCAAATATCATTTCCAATAATATTTTCTACGCCATTTCAAGTAATTAAAAGGGTAGTAAATGTCTCATCTAGATTTTACACAACAAACATGATCTTTCATAACTCATATTATATCGAAGTTCTATTGTTTCAAGACATGAGTTTAGAAGTTCATAGAAGATACAGTACTACTCACCTGGAAATGCCTAATTCCAAAAAACTAAATTTACTCGAACTGTCAAACTTGCAATCCTAGCAAATAAGTGAGAAACAATGTCAAAATTGAGTAAAACATTATCTCAACTACGAATCGGCTAAATTGAGCTAAATCTCTAACAAAATGTCTTCCATGCGTCAACAAATTGCTCGCCCAAAACGATTATTCTAAGTTATCCACAACGTGGAGCTTACGCATCGAACTTGGTTATGCCACAACTCTATCCATTGAACTCCATTTCAAGCAAGCTTACTGTCAAAATAATGCTCTTTCGAAGTACTAGAAAACCCATAGCCATAGCTTGTTTGACCCAAAATTGGCCTAAAACTCGATAAAAATTGGCACGGAAAACTGCTGATTGTTATTGTACAATACGCACATGTAATTTCAAAAATTCATTTCAAGCAAACCATAAGCTAAAGTCAAGTTTTGTAAAATCCTCCAGTTCTACAACACTCTAAATTTCAATTACCTATAATTTCTCAACTAAACAACTCCTAAATCAAACAACGCAATTCAAATTTCACATAACTTCGAATTTGTGCGCTAACTCAAAAATTCATCTAATTACTCTGATTAGATGAATAAAGGGTTAAATCCTTACTGAGCGATACGAAACAAAGTTAATTTGGCTTGTCAAGGTCTCCATGGCATGTCACGAGAAACCCTTACTTTTCTTCTTTTTCTCCTTTCTCTCCTTCATTTTCTTTCTTCTTTTTCCTCTGTACGTGCACCTTTTCTTTTATAGCTCTTCTTTTTCTTATCATTTTCTATTATTTTTATAATCCCACCTCTTTTGACCAAGTTAAAAAAAAAACCAATACTACAGTAGGAGGATGAGAAAATTGTACATCACTCTTTCAAAGACTTCTTAGAAGATACAAGTATCATGAGATGTTCCCCCCCCCCCCCCCCCACCCCTATCAACCCAAACATAAATAAAGTCTATGATAAAGTTGCACGCAGTCAATACATTTTGAGTCGTTGCTCCTTTTCAATCAATAAAACAAATTTGATTGTGTGTAGGTACCACTGTTGGGATATGTGTAATATCTATAGCTTTAATGCAATCTTAAAACAAAAAATGCAAATATTACTTGATTTATATATGGTTCTTCCTTTTTATTGTGTTATTATAACTAATCTTAATATATAAATAATTTTTTTATTATTCTTGATCTTCTCTATCCCTAAATTGTCGATTGGATGGTTGGATCAAATATTTTCCCATTTCTCATTCTTTATCCAAAACATGCTTAATAACATGATTATGATTTCCCCAGAGTATTAAAAGTGCTCTTGTACTAACCCGTTGCCTATACCATGTCCTAAAATGTGAAGAAACTTTTGAAGCATTTTTGCAACATCAATTGAATACAAACCTATTTATTCTTAAGCGTGTTACTAAGTCATGCATTGAATTATTAAATACAATCCTATCCATTCTAAACATTTTATAGCACCTTCTCTGATTAGCATCTCCGTCCATCAATTCTCTTAATCATGCATTTCCAATATATAATGAGATCATGTAAGGTTCATTGTTAATGTATTTTTCCTGATAAATAATTGCTGCTTGAGCGTATAAGACAAGTTGCCAAAATTCATCTTCATTGTTTTCATGGTTTTCTTTTTGAAGAGAATCATCCATAACTGGTTAAAGTAGCAAAATATAGAGTTCGAGTAAGAGAAGTAATGAATAAGCTTTATCGTCCACGAGAGAAAAATTATCAGTCATCATCAATATGGAAACTTCACTAGATAAAGAGAACACCAAATTGAAATAGGTCTCATAGTAGAACATAAATAGAAATAGAGTTCACAACTAGTGCAAATAGAGTATAAATAAGTAGCGTAAATAAGTCTCACATTAAAACAATATAGCATACCAAAGAGTTCAAATAAGTTGCTTACATCCTAGTGGTGACTGAGCTTTTCAAACATATACTTGAGCCACATGATTTTTACATCATTGCCAATCAAATTTACGAAGATCTACCTATTGTCTTTCTTTTTTGCAAAATGAAAGAGTGCAAAAAAGAATAACTTTTGGTCTTGCGCAATCTTAAATATGGCATTCAATATCTCTATGATTTCCTCGTACAGATCAAACTCCTTTGCAAGAGATATGGCAGTGCTCCTTTGTTTGATAGCCGAGCAAATTCTATCAATATGTGTTCTAAAATCTCTAAGCTTAGGATTGGCTTGTTATAAAAGAACATTTTTCATGAGTTGTATCATAGAAAATGAACTTAAAAAAAAGTAACAAGAAGGGATAAAAACTTGAATTTTCCTCTCTCACTATTCATCACTCGCATCAATGATTTGCTTCTTCGGATTTCATCTTAGTCTTATTTCCTTGTGAAGCAATTGCTTCCATTTTTTTTTCATTCTTCCTTAAGATTATCCCACTTGCTCTTCATTTGATTTTATCATCTTAAGATATTATCCCACTTACTCTTCATTTGATTTTGTCATACTTCTAGCCCCTTAGCTCCCCAAATTTTTTAATTATAGCTATCCATCCATCTCTTTTCTTGTTTGCACAACGATTGTCTATCTCAATTTGCTCAACTTACAAAAAATTCCTACATCTTTCAGGCTCTAATATGCCTTTTTCATTGATGAACTTGCCATTTTCTAGTAAAATGACACGAATAAATTTGAGAGACACAAACAAATAAGATTAACTATGACCCAATTTCATAAACATGAGTGAGCATATGCATATACATATGTACGTCAGTTTCATAAGATATAGCAACAATCAAGTTCTATGATGTGCAGTCGTTGGTAGACAGCAATCATAACGGTGGTTATGTACAATAATTTATCCACAATTATTTCAAGTCAACCATTGAAATCAATACTCAAAAGGGTCAAAGTCATTCATGTACAAAAATTTCTGCTGTGTAAAAATAACAAATCAGTTCCTCTACCTATTCATCCCTTTCTTACTGCAACCACCGACACAAAACTATAATCCATGGTCATCATACTAACCTTCCATCACCAGCCTTAGTAAATCCAGAAATTTATTCACCCTTCCCTTCATAGTCAACGCTTCCATAATATATCATCACAAATTTGTCCACTTCACCCGCAGGCTACAATAAAACACTACAAAAAAACTGTATTTTTGCTACGAAAATTTGCGACGAAAATTTTTTCGTTGGAAAATTTGTGACAAATTTTCCAACGAAAAGTAAAATTCATTGAAAATTTCCAACGAACAATTTTTCATCACAAAATTCATTGGAAATTTCCAACAAAAACTTTTTCGTCGCAAAATTCGTTGGAAATTTCCAACGAATTCAAAAAAACCCGGTTTTGTTCTGCATTTTTTATATTCGTTGGCAAATTCGTTGGAAATTTCCAACGAATTTTAATTTTCCGGGCAATTATTTTAGTGTGTACAATTTTCGTTGGAAATTTCGTTGGAAATTTCCAACGAATTTTTTTTCATTGGAAATTTCCAACGAATTTTCCAACGAATTAAAAAAAAACCCGGTATTGTTCGGCATTTTTTATATTCGTTGAAAATTTTCAACGAATTTTTCAACGAATTTCAATTTTCCGGGCAATTATTTTAGTGCGTACAATTTTCGTTGGAAAATTCGTTGGAAATTTCCAACGAATTTTCCAATGAATTCAAAAAAACCCAGTATTGTTCGGCATTTTTTTATATTCGTTGGAAATTTCCAACGAATTTCAATTTTCCGGGCAATTATTTTAGTGTGTACAATTTTCGTTGGAAAATTCGTTGGAAATTTCCAACGAATTAAAAAAAAACCCGGTATTGTTCGGCATTTTTTATATTCGTTGGCAAATTCGTTGGAAATTTCCAACGAATTTTCCAACGAATTTCAATTTTCCGGGCAATTATTTTAGTGTGTACAATTTTCGTTGAAAATTTCCAACGAATTTTCCAACGAATTCAAAAAAACCCAGTATTGTTCGGCATTTTTTATATTCGTTGGCAAATTCGTTGGAAATTTCCAACGAATTTTTCAACGAATTTCAATTTTCCGGGCAATTATTTTAGTGTGTACAATTTTCGTTGGAAAATTCGTTAGAAATTTCCAACGAATTAAAAAAAACCCGGTATTGTTCGGCATTTTTTATATTCGTTGGCAAATTCGTTGGAAATTTCCAACGAATTTTTCAACGAATTTCAATTTTCCGGGCAATTATTTTAGTGTGTACAATTTTCGTTGGAAATTTCCAACGAATTAAAAAAAACCCGGTATTGTTCGGCATTTTTTATATTCGTTGGAAATTTCCAACGAATTTTCCAACGAATTTCAATTTTCCGGGCAATTATTTTAGTGTGTACAATTTTCGTTGGAAATTTCCAACGAATTTTTCAACGAATTCAAAAAAAACCCGGTATTGTTCGGCATTTTTTATATTCGTTGGAAATTTCTAACGAATTTTCCAACGAATTTCAATTTTCCGGGCAATTATTTTAGTGTGTACAATTTTCGTTGGAAAATTCGTTGGAAAGTTCCAACGAATTTTTTTTCGTTGGAAATTTCCAACGAATTTTCCAACTAATTCAAAAAAAACCCGGTATTGTTCGGCATTTTTTATATTCGTTGGCAAATTTGTTGGAAATTTCTAACGAATTTTCCAACAAATTAAAAAAAACCTATATTGTTCAACGAATTCAAAAAAAAACTCTCAATTTCCACATTCTCTCTCTCTCACCCCCCTTCACCCTCCACCCGCACGCCCTTTTTCCCTTTCTTCTTCTTCCTTTCTTTTTTCTTCTTCTTATTTTCTTCGCTTGTTGGGCAAGGTCACATCGACGATGCAGCCGCCCGCCGCCGCCGTCCTCCTCCTCTTCCTCCTCGCCGCCGCCGCCGCCGCCTCCTTCCCCGACGGCTTCCGGAAGCGGCCCTCTCTCTCCGGCCGCTCCCCGCAACAGTACATCGAGCTCACTCGCCCCCTCCGCTCCTCCCTGCCGCCTGTGCCCATCGCATCGTCGCCCACTCCTTCGCCCACACCATCGGCTCCCCTCCCTTCTCTGTCGCCTACTCCCCGCCCCCGCCGCCCTGCCCCTCCCCGCCGTGGTCTGCCGTCGCCCTCGAGCTCTCCGCCTCCTCCCGCGGCGACCAGTACGACCGCATCGCTGCCGTCTGGCTCGGCGGCGCCGAGCTCCTCCAAACCAGCACCGCCGAGCCCAGTGTTCTGGGCGAGCTTGAGGTCGCCCAGATCTTGGCGACCTCGAGCCCTCGCCGGCGACGAGCTCAAGCTCGCCCAGATTTGGGCGAGCTCGGCCCTCGACGGCGACGAGGCTGGCCCTCGCCGGCAGCGAGGGCGATTTTTCGACCAACAAAAAAAAAATTTTCGATGGAAAAAAATTTCCACGATTTTTTCACCAAAATTTTATTTTTCGATGGAAAAAATATTTCCACGATTTTTCCACCAAAAAAAAATTTGTAGTTTCCAACGAAAAAAAAATTCGTCGGAAAAAAAATTCGTTTCCAACGAAAAAAAATTCGTCGCAAATTTCCAACGAAAATTGAAATTTTTCGTTGGAAAAATTTGCGACGACTTATTACCAACGAATTTTTTTTCGTTGGAAAATTCGTTGGAAATTCGTTTTCCAACGAATTTTTTTAAATTTTTCGTTGGAAATTTTGTTGGAAAAAACATGTTTTTTTGTAGTGAAATATTCCATAATCTTGATGTTACAGTCATGTCGATAGGCAAAAATTCATATTTGTTCAGACTAACTGAAAGTGCAATGATTGGTAAAATGGAACCTCCTTCCCTAAGAGAGAGAGAGGCGAGTAAGAGAGAGTGGGGCGACTGGATCTGAAGAGACGCGAGCAACTGGTTGAGTGAAGAGGGCGAGCACCGATTGGCCAGAGCGATGAGAGAGAGAGAGGGGTAAATTTAGGGTTTTATTTTTTAAAAAGGGGCAAAATTAAAATTTTAATAAAGTTGTTTTTTGGGCAAGAAAGGCAACGGACAAAATTTCATTAACCATGGAAGTTGTCTTCCGAAAATGCTGAAAGCCCAAGGCAAGTGCCTTGAGCTTTTAGCTTTGTCAATGCTAGCTTTCACTCAAACCTCTTAAAAAAAAAGTTTATTAAACACGTCCACTCTTTCCCCACGGACTTTAGAGACCCAAAGTCTCTTCGAAAAGTCAAACCAAACGCACCCATAAACTATTGTATGTAATGACCTAATCAAATTCTTGTAGACCCGGTTTCAACCCATAACCTTTCAACCGACTCTACCAAATCTTGGTATTATCAAGCGCGTAGCCAATGGTCAACGATCTTATTAGACCTGGAGTATGATTTCGAGAGCCTTGATTATCATATTTGCTAATCGGCCTAGTAGTGATTGTGTAAATCTTCTATAGCTTATCCTAGTAAAGGATTTAATGAACATCCTTCAATTTTCCTCATGTGATGGCACAATCTCGCATAGTTTGGCCACATTCATGTATATTGTATTTATCTACGGTTTCGTCATGATAGAAAAGAAAGGGGCTAGAGGAGAACGACACCAATTGATGCCGATCCTTAGCCGCACGAGGTAGCAAACTAGTCTCTAGTATTTTCCTCAATCTATTAAACTTAATTACAATATTGGATCAATTAGCGACTGTTTCTAGTTTGGTTAAATATAGATCTCAACATGTAGATACTATCATCGGTTAAACGTAGGTTAAGAAATTAAAGACTAACCCCCAGTAGGTTGTTAACTAAGTGGCAAAGCCAAAAATTTTCATACAGTAGATTTTGTATTCGAATTCCAACGTCTTGCACCCATAATGACTTTAGGAGGTCATGTTTCCCGTAGGTAAAGTCTTGTCCGAAGCACGTGGATTTAAGCGATTTGTGTGCAGGGAATTAATCGATTTCCCGTGCTTCAGGTTATTATTATCGAAAGTTGTATCCTAGAAAACGGTTTCTTATAATTTCCTATTGACACGCCCTCTCTCTCGTGCTTAAATTAGAGTCGTCGTCATAAACGGTGCTCGTGCTGATGGTTCGAAATTCACCGTTCATTGAACATTTGTGAGTTGAGACTCCTAATAATCACGAACTTCCAAAATGAAGTATCCGCAGCTAAAACCATTGTAGCATTTCACTGTAGACCTTTGTGTTGATTCGGCCGAAACGAACCCGAAATGCAGAGGAAGAAATCCAAGCCCACCTCTCCCTGTTCATGCGATTTACAATTGAATGCTCTTGTTCTGCAGCCCGTCCAAATTGTCTGATCCATAAAGCCTGAAGCCAGTATGGGCTTACTGGGCTTATGGCTCTACAGTGGGGAGGTGCTCCTGTTCTTTGAAATGATAGATAGCGACCCTCGTTTTTCTTGTTTATCGCATGGACGGACTTCGCAAAGACTTTGCTCCGGGGGGGAGGAAAACGAGTCAACCGAGAGCGACACCCTCTTCTTTGTTTCGTGTTCTCTGGAATTGTGACAATTGGGTCTTGGGCAGAACTCCAGAAGGGCCATGGAGTCAACCATCTTCCTCCCCGCATGAGCTATCTGGAATTCCACCCATGAGCTGAGAAGCAGTACCAGGTTCTGGTTCTGGTTCTTTTTTATGCCCCTTTTCATGATTTGATGTTTCGCTCTTTCGGGTGTCCGTTTTGTTGCGTCGTCTTTGCATGCTTTGATCGAATATTCTGCATGAGGGTCTGCTGAATTTTCGCAACTTTTCGGATGATCGATGATTGGAGCTTATTGTGGGGTGATGTTTTTCGTTCTTTCTGTACCGTTTGTTCGTCTTCGTGATGGTTTCGGTCTCGAACCTGGCATTGATTTATGTTGGATCTTAATTATCTTGAGTTGTCCCCATCATGTGAGGTCTTGAGTACTGCTGTTATACTGTGAAGCTGTTGAATTGAGATTGCAGTGTCCGCTATGTTCTGTTCAAGCATGATTCTGATTACCCACTGATTGGAAATCCCTAATTTGTTCAGTTAGTTTAGTGAGCTGCGCGGTATAAGCTGCCTTTTGTACAATTCAATTCGAGATTTTGATGAGTTAAAAAGTGGTTATAGACTATTACTAGTAAATGTACCGGCGTGATGCTGCTGAACAACACGTGTTTTTATCTATTCTGTGTTCATAAATTTTGCCATCATAGACAAGACACTTCCTCCATAAAACCGGAGCTCATTAATATGAGTTGCTACAACGGATACAGAAGTTAAAGATTTCAAAACATAATTATCTATGTGGAGTACTCTCTCTCACTCTCTCTCTCTCTCTCTCTCTCTCTCTCTCTCTCTGGGATTTGGGTCACCAGTAGATTATCGATGAGTGAAACAAACATTTCAGTGAAGGACAAAAAATATATGAAGTATGATCCACATCTGTAAAACATTACACTTAAGAGTGATGGAGAGCACGTAGCAATGTCATCCCTCAGGCACAGCTTGACTACTCTCAGGCAACTTATCAAACAATTCCTCTACCATCATTAGCGAAACGAAACTATTCATACATATGATCCGAAAAGATACATAGCCATGATATTATAGGTGGAGTCAAAAGAGAAAGGGACAATTTATGACAGAACTATCATCGTTAGACAAAATGGGAGCATTAATCAATTTACCTTAAATAGATGAAGCAGATTAAAAGAGACGGAATTCTCTCAACTCAAAGTACCACGTATGATCAGTTTCGTTATCGCCTATTTGTATACTAGCAATGCATGAGAGACGCATCATATACGTTAGGCATGTAAGACGCCTCACTCTAAGTCAACAGCGTTCTTATCTCCTTAGGAAAAATTACTTTAACATCATTTACTCTTCTCATGTAAACTTCCTTTTATGAAAGCCAGTAGTGCTGGGGTCAAATTTTAATCTAACTCGGACAGAAAGCCTTACTATTGATGTCATGATTTTGAAAAATAAGCACTTTTCAACTACAAGGTAAACCCATTCTTGATCATGCCTGATTCATGTATTCACCTGATCTCACACCTGTACGTCCATCTTTAACTACTTCATGAACTGTGCCCCTCGTTTCTTTTAAAGTTTGTATATCTGTGATTTCATGTCACATTGGTCGCGCTGTGCTATCTTCGTGCTGTATCAGATGCAAAATAATGCTCGCTTAAATGGTTTCCATGTGATGTGTATCTGAAACTGCAAAACCTGACAAATGACTAGTCCTCATTTGTGCAAAATCACAATGCTGAGACCCTTATTTTTGGGTAGAGATTTATGCCTATCATTCACTACTGTAGCGTCTCAATGTCGCTATTTATTATCTACGTAAAATTGTGAATGTTTTAGGACATGTTATCTGAGTAAATATCAGCCTCTGAATACCTCTAGGAATTATTAGTTTCCATATACTCCACTTAACATGTTGCTGTCATAATTTTCTGTCTAGGAATTAAGGAATGTTAAATGGAAAAATCCATGGGAAGCAAGGGCAAGAATCTCGCGAGATTGGTCGAAGAAAAAGCTTGTTCAAAGAAGTTGCAGCAAGAGGAAGAACAGAGGCGAATTCCTTATCTTCCAAAAGACTGCATTGCTAACATCCTCATCCGTCTCCCTCACAATTCCCTCCTCAGGTCGATGCTTGTTTGCAAGTCTTGGAGAAACATTATAAAGAGCCTCAATTTTGTTCATGACCATCTTCATCGGTCTGACACCATCCTGATTTTTCGGTCTTGGCTTCCGAGATCTCACAATTATCACTCCAGTTTAACATCCAGACCAAATGAAAACCCAAACTCTTTCTCAATTGAAGCAAACTATATGCAATCGCAGAACATTCCCATCTTAAGTCGGCCTACCATCAATTATTCAAGTGCATCCTATGTCAAGTTTATGGAATTTAGCAATGGGAAGTGCGAGGAAGGAGACTACAAGATAAGCTGCTTGGGCATGATAAGAGCGACTTGCGATGGTTTAATCCTGCTAGACAACAGCATGAAGAAAGGTGGGTTAATAGTCTTGAATCCTGTGACCAGAAAGCTGGACCCGCTTCCTTTAGGCACTCTCTGTCCTTCGCATAATGAATCTTATGGTTTCGCCTTGAGCAAGGTCTCTGGGGTATATAAGGTGGTGCACTTGTTCAGAGACGAGCTGGACTTCTTCCATTGTGAGATTCTTAGTCTCGGAACAAGAGTGTGGTGGCCGGTTTACGACCCAGAACCTGGGCTATTTGGTTGGCTAGGGTACAGACCAGTTTTCGCGATAGGATCTCTGCACTGGGTTCCTTTCGTTGATCACAGTGATTACATAGTGTCCATGGAATTAAACAGCCAGAAGTTTCATAAAGTATCACTCCCTACAAGTTGCACAACACATGACCGGATTCTCGAGATGCACGGTTCCTTGTGCTTCATTGCTCATGAAGAGATGACCCAGATCAACATCTGGATGTTGGAGGGATTGTCAGGACATGTGTGGAAGCAGACGTTTTCCATCACCACGGGTTGCATGTTTGACATGGTTCCGCTATTGAGTTTGAAGACGAGCGGAGACATCATTTTTGAGCGCGACGAAGATTACTCGCTGTACCGATATCATTTCGAGCTCAAAGAAATGAGGAGGATCGAGGTGCAAGAAAACTGCGCCATGTCGTCGAATTCATACTTTGCCCATGTCAATAGCTTCATCTCTTGGTGATGCCGCGGTGAAGACACCGGCTTCGCTGCAACAAATGCGTCTCGTCAATGGAGGTCTGATATAACGCTACTACTACTTCTAGCAGCATATATGATTTGATGGGGATTGAGAACCATGTGATAGTTTGTTGATTAGAGCCATTCCTGAAGCCCATTTTGTTGTATATACATGCTTCACTAGGCCTGGTTTGGTCCACACTGGGGCATTAACTAGCCCTCAGAACTCACCCGCGTGTGCCGTCACTGTCGTGTCTTTCTTTTTGAGTGAACCTGAGTATTGTTGCAAAAATCAAGCATCATTGCTTGAAACATGTCTGAAATTTGTCTGAATTGTGACCCTAAGTGATGTGAAAACCGTTGATCCCCAGCTAAGAGAGAGGATGGGTTCTTTCGTTTTGGATTCTAGTGGGAAGGGAATGAGTTTCTTTCTCACTCTAAGCGAAAATCATTGGATGATTACATCTATGTATGTCGAGAAAATAGGGGAAAAATAAATTCAAGAATCGCAACCAGTTTGTCGCGTTCGGTAGATGTTATCGCAATGTGAACATTTTCCTATTTAGATGCATGATTCGATTGTGGAACAGTTAAATGAGGCAGCTCTGATTTGTTCTTTTAAGAAAAGTCTTTATATCAAAATTTGAAGGGAAAATTTTAAATAAGGACCCGAAAATGAAACCATTTTGTAAAAAGGGTTCAGAATGAATGTTGTCTCAAATAAATACCTGAAGTGGTCGGTCATATCGTCTCAAACGAGAACTTGAACTCTTAAAAATAAAAATAAAAAAGGCTCAATTACTATTAATATGCTCTCTAACATTACACACACTCTCTTTCCACTGTGGAGGAACACACATCATTTATCATCTCTTCTTCATCTTCTCCATGCACGGATTCCATCAGAACTGCCATCTTCAGGAGCATTCGGGAGCTTCATTCCTCTGGTGGATGCTTCATCATCTTCTTCATCATTCCATTCTCTCTCTCTCTCTCCGATTCTCGACGGGGCAGCGGCATCTCTCTCCAAACCAGATTTCTTCTTCTCTAGGTCAAAGAGACATCACCGTGACCTCTCCTCTCTCCCGTCAGGCTCTCTGTTTCCTTTCATTCAGCCATTTTTCTAGATTAAGGATCTTCATATTTGGCTTTTCTTTGTCATCAGCGAGCTTTTCTATCTCCTGGATCTCTTTCCAATTGCACGAGGCTTTCTCGTGGAGGGTCTAGTCGTTGGGGTTGGGGTTGTGTTCGGCTCAAGTTCAGGTCAACACGACGCCCGTCTATGCTCAATTCAAAATTCTCATTGAGGTTTGTGGAAGGGAAATATTAATACCAATTGGAGCTTTTCTTGTTTTATTTTATTAAAAGATCCCTTTTCCGACGGCCAGAGCAATCACATGGCCGGTCGGCGAGTTCAGAACCTCATTTGAAACGATTTGATCACTCCAGAATCTCTTTTGGAGAAAATAACTCCGCTTTAGGCCCTTATATGAAATTTCCCTTAAATTCGAAAACGAGATAAATTTGTTTTAACTCTTAAACAAATGAAAAAAAAAATTTCCATGCCACTTTACTGATTAAAAAACTTTGAATATTCGTAATATTAGCAATATTTTGTATTAAACACGGATGAAATTGCGTGAAGTTGAAGATTGCAAAAATAAAAAGTAAACAATTTTTGTGCTGAACAATTCATTGAAGGCCAAAACCTTATCCGCTCGTCTCTCTCTCACCATTTCCACGAGCAGAGGGACACAGCAATGGCGGGCGATCCCGTCCGCTTCGGCATCATCGGGTGCGCCGGGATTGCGCGGAAGCTATGTCGAGCCATCGCTCTCGCCCCGAACGCCACCCTCCACGCCCTCGGCAGCCGCTCTGTCGCGACGGCCCAGTCGTTCGCCGCCGCTAACGGGCTCCCCGGCTCCGTCCGGCTGTACGGGAGCTACGGCGGCGTCCTGGACGACCCGCTCGTCGACGCCGTGTACCTCCCGCTGCCGACGAGCCTGCGCGCCGCCTGGGCGGTCGTGGCCGCAAGGAAGGGGAAGCACGTGCTCCTGGAGAAGCCGGCGGCGGCCGACGCGGCGGAGCTCGACCGGATCCTGGAGGCGTGCGGGGCGAGCGGGGTCCAGTTCATGGACGGGACCATGTGGCTGCACCATCCGAGGACGGCGAAGATGATGGAGACCGTGTCTGATCGTGGGCGGTTCGGACAACTCAAATGGGTCAGTATCGAATGTTTCGGGGAACTTCGTTTCATGTGTATATCTCAAGAAATCATAGAACATGGGTTTGTTCATGAATGCAATTTTGCCTAAGTATGACCATCCAAGATGAAAATTTGTGTATCGAAAATGGTACTCTGAGATACTGGCTGCTGCTGCTTAATCATAAAGTGACTTGGAAGCTCATGATTGTGAGAACTCACAAACACCATCTGCTTTGTGTATCCCAGATCAACAGCATCTCCACGTTTGCGCCGGATCAGGAGTTTCTCGAGGATAATATTCGGATGAAGCCTGACCTGGACTCTCTCGGCGCGCTCGGCGACTTGGGCTGGTATTGCATCGGAGCCTTTCTGTGGGCCGCTGGCTACGAACTGCCGTTTGCTGTGTCCGCCCTTCCTGATGTTGCCCGCAACTCGGCCGGAGCCATCCTGTCGTGCTCCGCCGTGTTATACTGGGGTTCGGCGCATGAAACGGCCGCGACGTTCCACTGCTCGTTCCTCGCCCACGTGTCCATGGATTTGGCAGTCGTCGGTTCGAACGGGTCGCTGCATCTCAAGGACTTCACGATACCGATCGAGGAGGGTTCTGCTTCGTTCGAATTCACTCCCAGTGCTAAATTCGTGGACCTCCATATAGGTTGGAGTGTGAAGCCGGAGAAGGTCCTTGTCCCCACGGAGCTTCCTCAAGAGGCCTTGATGGTTCGGGAGTTCGCGAGCCTTGTTCAGGGCATTCGCGATTCCGGGTGTTCCCCAGAGTGCAAATGGCCTGAAATCAGCAGAAAGACGCAGCTAGTCCTCGACGCAGTAAAGAAGTCCATAGATGGAGGGTGTATACTTGTTCACTTGTAATCATGTCAATGAGGATTTGCTCCGAGCAGTTTTTCCTATTTCTATTCTCTAGATAAGTTTCTGAGCAAAAAAACGCGTTTAGTAATTGTATAAAATTTTTATTTCCCGTGTAGAAAAAGAAGAGAAATGCTTTTGGTAGCATACTAAAAATTTCTACTCCCAATTTTTTCATTTAATTATAAAATTATCAGTATAAACTTAACAATTCATGTTTGGATAAAATTGGACTAGAAATAGAATAAGAATATATTATGATATAGAATTGGATAACTTTAATATAATTATAAAGAAAATTAGTCTTTATAGACAAAGCAAATACTGGATGGTGATCGATGAAATTGTAGTTTATGGGACTTAACAATTCATGTTTGGATAAAATTGGATCAGAAATAGAATAATAATATATTATAATATAGAATTAGATGACATTAATACAATCATAAAGAAAATTACTCCTTGTAGGCAAATTAAACATCGGATAATAGTCGAGGAAATTGCAGTTTAGAGTGTAGAATTTTAGGATTTGGGGTTAGGTTTTAGGATTTTGGTTTTGAAATTTAGGGTTTAGGGTTTTAGGTTTTAGATTTAGATTTTATGGTTTAGGGTTTGGGATTTAAGTTTTAGAGTTTCGGGTTTGGGATTTTAGGTTTAGCATTTCGAGTTTGGGGTTTAGTGGTTTAGGGTTCAACGATTCGGGTTTTGGGTATTGGGGTTGGGATTTAGGGTATAGAGTTTACAGTTTAGGATTTATGGTTTATGGTTTGGGGTTTTGCGGTTTAACATTTTAGGATTTAGGGTTTGAAATTACAATTTTAGAGTTTAGGTTTTAGGGTTTCGGGTTTGGAGTTTTGGGGTTTAGCGTTTCGAGTTTTGGGCTTGGGATTTTGGGGTTTAGATTTTTGGGTTTAGGATTTGGGGTTTAGAGTTTTGGATTTCGGGTTTTGCATTTTATTGTTATGGGTTTTAGGGTTTGGATATTGAGGTTTAAGATTTTGGGGTTTTGGGTTTGAGAGTTAAGGTTTAGGATTTTGGGATTTAGGGTTTGAGGGTTAAGGTTTAGGGTTTAGGATTTTGGGTTTTAGGGTTTAGTATGAGAATATCTTGTGAAAGAGAGAGAGAGTTGATCTTGTTTCTCTATTGTTTCTTTTTTTTGTTCTCGAAACAAAAAATTAGATTTTTTTTACTTCTTATTTCTGTTCCAAATCTATTCCTTGACTATTTTTCTATTCCGGAGAACGAAAAAACTAACTGACGTTACTAAACGGATTTCTGTTCTTTTTTTGTTCCGAGGAACAAAAAAATAGAAAAACAGAGAAACAGAAACGTTACTGAATATACATTAAAAATCTCAGTCAGTGTATGCGTAGATAACAGCTATTCAGTTCTCATTCTGCGTTTATTGCGCTCAAATCATTCTCGAGACTGATGCACTAATGTTTTAGTTTTCATGCTTCAGCTTATGCGAAAATGCATTTTCATCTGTATCTAATTCTCTGAATTTTCGTAAATTGGTGCGAGAAAGAGTTTCTTCTCTCTCATATGGGTAGGTCTAGTTCATTTCATCAACAACTTCATGGGTTGACTAGTCCCATTACAAGCCAAAAAGGCCAATGGGTGCGCGCTCATGACAAACCTTCTACATGTGAAACAGAGCAAAGAGAAAAAAAATACCCTCGCAACTGCTTATCAGCATAGCGGACACCAAGTACGGCTAAGGCAGAGTCAAGTGACTTTCTATAGAGCTAGTTCAATCTTCTGAGCTAGCTCATGGAAACTAGCTTACTGAGCAATGGAGATTTGCTCCAGCAGAGACAGTTCAACTTTTGAGGCCAGTTCAACCTCCTAAATTTCCGTCGTCGCACGAGGGACGTATCGACCATCAACTTGTTAAATGCGGAAGCGCTTGTCATGGACCAACACGCCAGACAGTTATAAGGAAGATAGCAGGTGATGACCGTTTGCCAGTGCCCAAAAATCCTTGTGGAAACCTCAGTTTTTCACACACAACCTTAGTCCGCCCAATTCATTCCCTGATTATGTTCTACTCCACTTCCTTCTCACCCGCCATTGCCTTGCCAACTACCATAACCGCCACTTCAAATCCCAAGAGCATCAACCCCGGCAAGCCATTCAATTCAACCCTCAGATCTCTCTGCAGATCAGGCAGACTAGAAGAGGCTGTTCGCTTGATCGAATCTGCGCCGTCGAAATTTGACGATCCCCAGTCCTATTCCCTCGTCCTCCATAGTTGCATCTCCAGTAAATCCTTAGAACATGGCCAGAGACTATATCGACAATTATTACTATGTAAGGATAGAGGCAATGATACTCTACTGGATGATCAGACCGTGAGAGCCAAGCTCGTTACCCTTTACTCGGTCTGTGGCCAAGTCGACGAGGCGCGGCGAATTTTCAAAGATGGCCTTGACAGTGGACTTGTCTCTGAATCCATGTGGGTGGCAATGGCTGTTGGGTACTCCAAAAATAAGTGCTCCAAAGAGGCCTTGTTCCTGTACCGTGACATGTTGTGGCAGTGCGTTGTGCCAAGCAAGTTTGCCTTGTCAATGGCCTTAAAGGCAAGTGCAGATTTGACGGATTTATGGGTAGGTAAAGCGGTGCATGCCCAGGTGGTGAAGTCTGGTGAAGACCCAGATCAAGCTGTTTACAATGCTCTTCTGAACTTGTATGGAGAGTGTGGATGTTTGGAGGAAGCATTGAGGGTGTTTGAGAAAATGCCCGAGAAGAATGTAATTTCTTGGAACTCGTTGGTTGCTGCTTTCGTTGAGCAAAATCAGGTGATTGAAGCATTGGGCATTTTCAGGAGAATGCAGAGAGATAGAATATTGTTCAGTTGGGTCACGTTGACGACAATCTTAGCCGCTTGTACAGCGGCAACGGCACTTCATAGCGGGAAGGAAGTACATGCGCAGATTGTGAAATCAAAAGCAAGACCAGACATTTTGGTACTTAATTCGCTCATGGATATGTATGCTAAGTGTGGCGTCGCGGATTATTGCAAGAAAGTGTTTGATCAAATGCAGGAAAAGGATTTGACAACTTGGAACACATTGCTGAATAGTTATGCAGTAAATGGATCTATGGATGAAACAGTCAAGCTATTTGATGCAATGAACAAGTCCGGTATCAGACCTGATGCGGTCACTTTTGTCACTCTATTGTCTGGTTGCAGCCACACAGGGCTTACTGATGAGGGAGGGAGACTCTTTGATCAAATGGAGGATTTCAAGATCTCGCCAACTTCAGAGCATTACGCTTGTTTGGTGGATATGTTAGGAAGAGCCGGAAAAATCGAGGAGGCACTGAAAGTTGCAGAAAACATGCCGATGAAGCCAAGCGGCAGCGTCTGGGGGTCTCTTCTCAACTCCTGTTGCCTCCACGGAAATGTGGCCGTTGCAGAGAAGATAGCAAGCCATCTCTTTGAGCTTGAACCGAACAATTCTGGGAACTACGTGATCCTTTCCAACATTTACGCAAATGCAGGAATGTGGGACCATGTTGAAGTGGTCAGGGGGTCGATGGAAAAGAGAGGGATAAGGAAGGAGGCTGGTTGCAGTTGGATACAAATAAAGAACAGAATACATACTTTCGTAGCCGGAGGGCGTGTTGATTTCCAGAACTCTTTGGAATATAGAAACTTATGGAGTGATCTGATGCAAGCTATGGAAGAAGCGGGATACGTGCCTGATACTAGAGCGGTTCTTCACAACGTGGATGAAGAAATGAAGACGAGTTGGGTTTGTGGGCATAGCGAGAGACTGGCGACTATGTTTGCTCTCATCCACACAGGTGCCGGGACTCCAATAAGGATTACAAAGAATCTTCGTGTCTGTGTGGATTGTCATTCTTGGATGAAGTTTGTGTCGAGAGTTTCGAGCCAAGAAATTACATTGAGAGATACGAATCGGTTTCACCATTTCAAAGGAGGTACATGCTCTTGTAAGGATTATTGGTAGTTTAGTATAAGTAAATTGTTATAATACAGATGAACTTACGCGAGTTCATTGAGCAAGCATATGAAATTGCATTGAAAAAAAAGCAATGACAAACTTTCAATTGAATGTGAATTTCTGCCAATTGCCTTGAAGCCTCTGTGATGTTTACACTCTGGATATGTTAAGAATTTTGAAGTCAAAACGATCTGTATGTTAAAAAAGCTACAACTTGACCAGAAAACTTCAGTCTAACCAAGTCAACCAAAATAAAAAGAGACATGATCAATAAGGAAGCCGACGGCGGAGATTATATCTTCTTGTGCAAATGTTGGTCATGATCGAATTCTCTCCAACCTCCTCGGGTGGCAAGAAGTCCGGGTCCTCATTGATATCTGCCTCTTCCGGTAGCTCAGTATCCATCCACGACAACCAGTCTACATCACTATCCAGGTCCTCAGAGAGCTTGTTCTCCCTTTGTAAGCTATTCACCTTCTCAACCAAGGCTAATAGCATTCGATGATTCAAAACGTCATAATCCCTGCAATCACACAGCTACCAAATTAAGTAATTAAACTAGACCTTTCGTGCCAGTTCCAAAAGTATTCTTCTATGTACTCACCGGTATGTAAAAATTGCATACAGAAGCTGGGCTAAAGCAATGAGGGCAAAGAAAGATCTAAAAAAGTTTATGATCCATGCCTGTTCTTCAATACCCATGGTCATGAATCGAAGAATAAATACTTCGATAACGAAAGTTATACACAAACCTGCAAAGACGCACAGTGTTTGATTCAGTCAAACTGGCATTATTCAAAGCTACTTTGCAATTTGCAGTCATAAAATGACTGGAGAAAAGAAACACTCACCGATATAGAGCCAGGGCCTCACGGTGTATGTTTGCTTGGTGCTGGTGAACATATAGATAATAAAGATCGATAGAGAATACAGGAAGAAAGCCTTTATTATCCGTGACTCAAGCAGCATCGCATTGTGCAAAGCAAATAGCTTGTCGAGGGCCACAAACATCGTCGCTTGCTTCGATTCAAAGGCTTCCTATAAGTATGACAAGATATCGCTGGATTGTAAAGAGCTTGTTTGATACTTACGAATAGTGAACCATCTGAATTCAAACTCCTAACTCGACAAAAATAAAATTTATTAGACAAGACAAACCTGAGCTTCCAAGATAGACTTTGAGTTCTCAACCAAGTGATCGTGGACGCGCTGAAGCTGCTCTTGCCGTTGAAGAAGTTCTTGTTGTTGTCTACTGCTATATTCAGCCAACTGTTGCAAGGTGCCCCTGTGGTGGTCATTAAAAAGAAGAGCAAAGATAATCAATTAGCTTTCATCTTTTCATATGAAACATGTTTCTTGATTGTTCGTTGTTTACCTGCTCTCTTCTAATGCTTCAGACTGAAACTCAGTGAGAAATTGAAGGCCCTTAAGTGCAGTGGACTGTCCATCCAGGAGCTGCTTCTGCTTCTCCAGTGAAATCCCTGCCATATCCCCAATATCATCGGCTTTACCTTGCAAATCCTCCATCTTCGAGAACATCCCGTCTCTAACTCTACTTATCTCCTTCTCTATCTCTCCAGCTTCCTTCCTTAACGAATCTATCTCTCGTCCCAAACTACTAGAAGATTCCAAAATCTTCGCCATGCCATCTTCAATTTGCTCCTTCATTTTTTCTTGCCCTTCCCGTAGCTGCGATTGGGAAGCGGCAATTCCCCGGGATTGCTCATAAATTGCTTCCGAGTGATGAAGAACTTCTTCGATGTGATCTTGCACATTCTTAGATGCCTGAGCCACTTGCTGAGTTCGGGAATCAATGGAGATCAGCGAATCCTGTATCTCGTTGGAACGCTGGAAAAGGGAATCTGATCTATCTTGTATGATTTCTAGCTTGTCTTCTGCACTCTCTGCAGATTTCTTGAGATCGTTCACCAGTCTCTCCGTTTCCTGCTTAAATGCATGTGTCCTGGAAATTCATGGAAATTAAGTTCACTTTAGAAAAACACATATTGACAATGCAATAGCAGATAATACAAATAACAAGAACAGTATAAATACTAAACTGTAATTGGTGGCAGATAGAGTTGGTTTCGAGGTAAAATTCGAGATAAACCATGCGCTCAGAATCGTCAAGCTTTTTGCGGCAATCAACCATCAAGGACTTCTCATCACAGCGAGGGAAAGCGGGCCGTCCCGAGTCCCGTTGGAAGCAATCACTGAGATGCCATGCGAACCTCGAGCGCTTCTCCTCAGCAGCCAGAATGTCCGAGCACCCGGCAAAGAGAGTGTTGTACGCACTCCTCCAACACGAATTCGAGTCGGCCAATTTCCTTTTAGCGTTCTCGACTAATTTGGCCCCCCTGGGATTGTTGAGCCCTTCCATGGAGAACTCGGCAACAAAACCATTGGAACTGTCTCTCGTCACTTGAAAAGAATCTCCTTCGGAGCGAGCCGTCGCCGTCGATGAGGAGAACCAACCCCATGAGTGGCAATTCACGGGGACAAACACCAGAACAAGTAGAAACAGAGGAACAGGACTGTAACCCATTTCAGTTTGTGTTCTCTTTGTTTGAAAAAGATCTAGAAAGACCCTGCAAAAATCCCGAGAAAGATTCAAAAGTCCAGTTCACAAGCATATATACAGAATACATGCATATATATATTGAGTGTATATTGAGACCGCAAAGAGATTTATGGGCTTCCATTTAGATTCGACTATCCGTATCAAACTTAGAGTGCAAGAAACGGAGGCAAACAAAAATAACCTTATCTGGGAAATACGATTAAGGGAAGCAAAATCTGTTTCCGATGAAAACAACGTTGAAAGGGACATCCTTTGAAAAAACAAACAAAGAGAAGAGACGTGAAAGTAGGTTTGTTCGTATGTTTGGCGCTTCTCACCTGTCCATGACAGGACAAAAACGGAAACTGAGAGTGAATAAAGAAAAGGGAAAGAAGAGGAAAGAAAATCTCAACGGCAAGCGAAAGGACAGTGGCTAAATATGGAAAGTACGTTTTCGATCCATGAACAACCCGCAAGAGAATCTTAGTCCCGCATCGAAAAGAAACGGAAATATTGCCAAATTCATGTGGGGCGAGAAGAGAAACACAGAGTTACATTGCAAGAACAAGAGTGGGTACGTGATCAAACAGAAGAAATTCACCATTCGAATGATCTATCGAACGATCGGACACAAACAACCGTCCCTTACCCGGAGAGAAAGAGAGAGAAGTCACCGGCGGACACGGAAAGGCGCGAAGCAGTTTGAGGAAAGAGGGGGTTATAAAACGGCTGTTTGCTGCGAAGAGGCGCGAATCTGCGCTGCGAATAGGCGCCTCTGTTTAGAAAACGGTGTCGTTTGGTTTTTTTTTAATTATTAAATTCACAGCACGTTCTTGATTGAGCTATTTGTTTGCGGCAATGACTAATTTTGCATGTTGAGAAAGATATGTTGTTGTGATGAAGGTAGTGGTGTTGCAAGAAATCTCATAATTTAACAATTTGTTGATAAAGGGTTAGTTGCTCCAATACGATTCCTTAAGGATGACACGGGGATGTCCGGATTTTTGCTTTCGGTTAATTTCTTAGATGCGCACAGCACTTCCTCTTAGATTGAATTGGATGAAGATTCGCTCGCAGCGTGGCGGTCGTGACCCCATATTGAATGACCCTTATCAATAAACGATTTACTTGTCGACGACTTGAGATTAATTTCCATGTGCGTCCATGAGCGCAAATGGCATTCCGTTTCCCAAACAGAGATGTAGAAACGGGAGCGCTGTGTTTATCGCAATAATAACCGGATTACCTGCTATAGTTTCTATACTTTACACTGCAATCTGGGTGCTCATTGTCAAAGAAAATCAAAAAGGGTTGCATTACGTTTCTCTCAAGGGGATGAAATTACAGAGCCAAAGAGGTGTCTATTGACTCGAGTTCATGCAATTTTCACGTTTGCAATCATTTTCACAATATACAGAATTTTGAAAAGAGTCTGCGCAGGGATGGTAGAGTGCTCATGTCCAGAGGCTTGGAGACAGAAGCAGTACGGCATCATCACGGTTTCGGTGGGTAAAAATGAATTTGGTTCCAACGTGACTGACAAGGTGGAGCTCTTTTTGGATGTGACGGACGAACGTGAATGGACGGGACCGGGCATGCGTTTGTCCTAACAAAGTCGATGCTCATGATCGATGTCCTGACAAATGAACACACTAAAACTCACCTAGGACCGATGTCGCGTCATTTTACTAAGCAGACCCTGGACATGGAAGGAATAAACCACTAAGCTACCAAACCTAAGAAAGGGAGTTGGCGGGTGATCAGTGCGAGAGCTTACTGTCGACCAAGCCGGAGAAAGGGAGAGAGATTTTGAGAGAAACAGGACAAAGTCAGTCGCTAGGAGTGTTTTTGGTTCGAAGACATGCCGGTCTTACAGAAAGTCCAGCTTGAGCCATGTAGTCTGAGGTTCCGATTTCCACTAATGATATTCACAAGGATTCTCTCGCACCCTATGCAGAAAATCCTCCCGGTTGAGGTTAGAGCTACCCTTTTCCTTGTTTATGCGGATACAGATTGCTTCTGAACTTTCTTGGGATCGCCTTGCTGGATCATTTTAGAGCCACGGTGCAGAGCCAACGATCTACTTGTGCTACAGTGAATCTCCAAAATGCAAATCCAAATGGGAATAAAAATGTGGAATCCCGGAATTCTCAACCCCGTGCGTGCCTGGATTAAACTTCTGTGGACTGCTCAAATTGATGCTTCAAGGATGGTTAAAGGATAAATGCAGAAAAAGGGTATTTGAGCAGAGAGTAAAGCAACAAGCATCACAAGCAATCGAAGCATGATTTGCAGTACATCAAGCAGGAGAGTTACAATTTCAACCCTAGAAAAACTACAAATTTCGAGACTTGGTACTGGGGTGAGCACTTAAAGGAAAGGAACTTGAAAGAGCAATTGGGAATGTACCAAAAGAAAGCAGAAGTGCAATGTTGGGTTAAGTAGACATGAGATTTAACTGAAGATTAACCTCTTTTAGAGTTTCAGTGTCAAGTCGGGTGCTGAATGGCCTGCATCAGATGGTGGATTCACCCCGACAAAGCTTATGCTAGAACCTCCGGTTAGAACAAAACTTGGTTGAGGAGTGTGTGCTTGTGCCGCCTGACGGAAGCTGCCAGGCCACAACAGCTCAACATCGTCGTCTTCTATGAAGATCGGGACACCCAGAAAGCCGTCTCCGAATCTCGGACCGCTGCTCAGATCATTTGGTCTTGTCGGTTGCAACATGCCTTGGTGCACCTGGTGTGCCGAGGAATGTGCTTTGATCCCCAGATCCCTGAAAGTGGGAGACCCGTGCAATGGCAGAGATGCCAAGCTGGAATATCTCTGTGAAGAAAACATGCCCATCCTCATGGCCCGCTTTGCCAGGGTCCTCTCTCTTTTGTGCGCGTTCTGATGGCCACCGAGTGCCTGTGAACTGAAAAACTTCCTTTGACAGTAATTGCAAGAAAAGACTCTCGGAGTGGTTGGTCCTGAAGCTGCCGGATGAGATTCAGGCTCATTGCTACATTCACTGGTGCTCGAGAAGGCGACTCCTACCGAATCCCTCCCGCTGGACTCATCATTGCTGCAACCGAGGCTTAAGTCTAGGAATACAGTTTCGGAACCTGATCCGAAAGCTGAAGGGCTGATGAGGTGGGAAGAGTTAGCGAGGCTGTCATTGGAGGGACCCATGGAGGGCTCTTGATTGGATAGATTGGAGGCGACTTGGCTGCTAATCTCAGAGTCATTTTCCGAGACGGCCTCCACTTCCAGATCAATGGTTGGTTTCATTGCTGAGCTGTAACTTTAAGGTCAATGACAATGTGGTGCTAAAGTTTTAGTTGAGTAAGAGTAACAGCATGCTGAGCCAGTTGTACCGATACCAAGAAAAGAGGACGGTTCTACTTTTCACCTGGTTAATTCAAAACATCACGTAAGAGACAGCTTATGGTGATTCGATCGACAGACTTTATGTCTATGATTACTGGATAGAGGATAATACAGTGGCAAAACAAAAGTAAAAAGCACATAGTAACAAAGCAAGCAGCTCATTTCTCATTGTTCTTTACGCTTAGCAAAACTTACCATGACTTAGAGAAGGAAAATGGAGTTTATTTCAGGCTTAAACTATTCCCAATCCCATGCTTTGAGCCTAATAATTTTTTTGCTTGTCTTTTTATTGAAAGCTCCCATATCATAAAGATCTAGCATCAGCTCTCTAGTTTAAGAGGAGACCAATGACTATGGCCTGATCATATGAATGAAAGGGATATGGGAGCTCATTTACAGGTTACAAACCACATGAAAAAGTAAGAAATTGCCAGGAACCATTATTCTTAAGGACCAAAGCCCCATCAAAGACTGTACGGAAACACAGATGCTTACCAACGCTACCGTCTACATTGATAATTAATTATCATATTTAACTTGTCATCTGTGAAATACTATTCTTTGGACAATCTCAGCCACTAGACAAACTGTTAATCTCAACTGGCTTGTGACTGCTCTTAGCCACTAGAATTTCATTGGACAGAGAACCACATCTGCTGAAGGTCTCAACAATTCACTAGCAAAACATGGCAAAAGGTAAAGGGTCTTAACAATTCCTTTACTTGACTTCTTGATGTTGAAGAAGGGTCAGGATCGGATAAAGCATAATCAAGTATAGAAGTAATCACCATGTGAAAAACCAAGAATCCGACAGTCAAGATTGAAGGAGGAGGAGGAGGAGGAGGAGGAGGAGGGAGCTCTGCAGGAGACTGCAATCCAGTCGAAGTAACATAGCCTTTTAGAACACAAAAACAAAATTGAAGTACCCAACAGGCCAACCTAAGTCACTCTCTTCATTTGTAATCACAAACAGATAAAGCATGTCAAACAGATATCATGGGGAGAAAGAGAGAGAGAGAGAGAGAGAGAGAGAGAGAGAGAGAGAGCATACACCATGCGAGGCACAAAATCAGATGGAATTCGACAGCTTCTGGGTTGCTAATTCTCGGTCATACATTTGCTGATGATCAAAGGAAAGGGACGGACTGTCGTGCGGGGAGTGCCATAAATTCTTGAGACAGAGATTGTGAAGAGTGAAGAGGTTGGAGCAGAGGGCAGAGAGTTGCAGATTTGCAGAGACATCGAAAAAGGAAAAACTGATGTGGAAATAGTTCGAGTGGTGTGGTTGATGACTGATGTATAATTATGGGAAAAGCAGAGGTAACAAGGCAGAGAGTGGTGGGTGGGCAGAGAGTGGTGGGGACATCAGTGAGAGTCAGAGCAAAAAAAAAAAGTTAGCCTGTGCATTTCATACAACGAAAAAGGAGCATATGCATTTGCTTTTTCGGGCTTGGTCTTGTCTACTGCACCCTGCGTATTCTCCTAAAATCCTCCTAAGAACACAGATTAAATGCATGCTATAATGGCCATGGGTGGTGTACGTTAACCGAGCACTTGAACAGTCACGAGACCCTACTCATGTAGCCGAATGCATAGGGTTACTGTGTTACTGTTATGCTGATTTGTGGCCTATCTTTCCACGACCAACAATTGCTAACCCACGCACAGGTGAAGCCACGAGACCCTTTTAACTGGAACTGAAACAGTAGATTCAAGTCAGATGGACATCTACGGGGAAAACTAACGAAGACTGCTGTTTGTTTCAAGTCAAGTCAAAGGCCCCGCAAAAGTGTCCTCTCGCCCTTTTTCCCCTGCTCTTCAAAGGGTTCGTCTCACTAGAATTTCACCGCGTAATGGAGTCTGCCGGCTCTGCTCTATGTTTTACTTAAAAGTCACCTTAGCCTTTGTTGGTTTCAACTTCCATTAGTTGCAGTCATTCGGCCCCCATTACCCCCCTCCGATCAAATCGGCACCACTAGACAGTCGGTATAGCAGATGGTGCTAAAGGCACAACCCAAGGTTTAGATTCCGAACCTTTGCCCACGTAGCAAATTTTCAAATCAGACGGAAGAGAGATTGGTGCATCAAATTATAGATAACTGGTACTCCCCTTCTCTCTAGTTGACCCTTAATGAAACGAAGCGTATGAGAAGCCCGGTCAGCGCATCGGTGACTTTCTTCGAGCTCATGCAAGAGAAACCAAAAGCCTTTCTACGGCCACACAAGTTATTCCAAGGCTCTGCTTTCATGTACTAATCTCATTTGGTAAAGACAATGGAAAAATTAACATGACACATTCAAGTCACATTCATTGCCAGCGTACCTTGTCCGTTCGGCTGTTGGCATCAGCCCAACAACAAGATCTATACTCAACCATTGTTGCAGTAAATGTCCTGGAAACTGAAGGTGCCTTCTTTGTACCCATCCTAGGTCTGATTCAACAAGTCTTAGTTGGTTCTCCTTGCTGCCAAAGGACAAAGGCCTTTAAAGGAGCCGTACCTTCTGATGCGGATCTGTCCGATTAGTGTTCCCTCTTTGTTTGATACCCATCAATTCTTGCATCCTTTCCTTTCTACTCGTCTCCCCTGGTTAAACTTAACTCATGCCAGATGATGACAGTGGAATGATTTGACACTTCTCTCAAAATGCTGTTCTTGTTACCTTTGCCATCATTCATGCATAGGTTGAAAAAATCCCAAATGATGAATCATATCTTAAAAGCAGGCCGGTCATCAAGCGTTGCACCTGGGAAAAAAGCGAGATTGTGCGCCAAAGCGAGAACCAATGCTAGCGTGCTCTTGACATTCATTTAGTTAAGCAAAAGCGACAAACGAACAAACCAAAGCAACATTGAGAATCTGATAGTTGAAAAATGTTTGTGGTGACTTCAGTCTCAATCATCAACCTTTTTCAAAGACGCGTTGTGGTCTCAAAAGTAACCGATTTGGCCTCCTAGGCTCTGCATAGCAACGTTTCTGTTCCCAGAAATAATTTTTGATCAGAAATAGTTTTTTCTATTTCTATTTCTTGGAACAGTTTCTAAGCAAAAAATAGCGTTTAGTAACTGCACAAAATTTCTATTCCTGGAATAGAAAAAGAATAGAAACGTGTTTAGAGCGCAAAAGATCCATTTCTATTCCATGGACGAGTTTCTTCCTTCTGGGCTACCGGCGGAGGACAGCGGGTGGCGGTAAGGGGCGGAGGACGGTGGTCGGCGGCGGCAGAGGATGGCAGTCGGCGGTGGCAGAGGATGGCAGTCGGCGGTGGGAGGCAATGGAGCACGGCGGTCAGTGGCGGAGCACGGTGGCGTCGAGCGGCGGTGACGGCAGCGGGGGGCGGTGGCGGGAGGTGGTTGGCGAAGGAGGGTGGCCATCGTCGGTCGATGGAGCACGGCGGCCGGTGGCGAAGGATGGCCGCCGATAGTGGGTGACCGCCGGCGTCGGGTGGCCAAAGGCGGGAGATGATCGATGGCCTAGGGTAACCAGCGCCGGGTGGTGCCCGACGTTAGGCACTGGAGCACAATTGCCGGCGGTGGAGGATGGCGGCCGGTGGTGAGTGGCCGACGGCGGCGAAGGACGGCGACCGATGGTGGGTGATCGCCAGCGTCGGGTGATTGGCGGGGGGAGGCGACCAGCGCTGGGTGGCGGCCAGCGGCGGCGGAGGACGGCGACCGGTGGTGGGTGATCGCCGGCGTTGGGTGGTTGGTGGGGGGAGGCGGCCGGCGCCGGGTGGCGACCAACGTCAAGCGATTGAGCACGGCGGCCAGCGGTGGAGGATGGCGGCTGGTGGCGGGTGGCGACAAGCATCGAGCGGCGGAGAACAGTGATTGACGACAAGAGGAGGCCAGCGGGCAAGAGGCGGCCGGCGAGCGTTGGCCGGCGGGCGGCGGAAGGCGGGCGATCGGTGGCGGCGAAGGACGGCGAGAGGCGGCGGTGGGCGGGTTGCGGCCGATGGATTGTTTCTTATTTTTAGAGAATTTTAGAAAAAAAATTATTTCTTTTTTCTTGTTCCAGAAACAAGAAGCAGATTTTTTTTGCTTCTTGTTTCTGTTCCAAATCTATTTCTGGAACACTTTTTTGTTCCAGAAACAAAAAAATAGATTTTTTTTACTAAACGGATTTATGTTCTTTTTCTGTTCCAGGGAACAAAAGAACAGAAAAACAAAGAAACAGAAACGTTACTAAACAGACCCCTAACATATCAAGCAAATTCATAAAGTATAATAGTACCATACTAGGTCTAATTTATCCGGCGAACCAAACCAAACAGGCCTGGACCAACCAATTCAAGGCCGGGTCTAAGGAGAACCTATTCAGTTTTCGCCTCCGCTCACCTAGGGCTGGCACAGGATCGGTTCGTTGCCCGATTCCAAAGCGGGTTCCACCCAAGGCCTGTTTCAAGGATTGAACCGATTCAAAATCAGTTTTCAAATCTCTTTTAGAAAAATCAAAAAAGAAAAAAGAAAAAACTTGCGCACCCATCAAGATTCAAGTCATGATCTCTGACACGAAGAAATAACAACTTAACTACTTACCAAAAAAAAAAAATTTTGTAGCAAAATGATGCGACTTTTATGTTATATTACAAGAATGTGACTTTTTTTCTTACGGAAAGCATAAAAAGGGCAAATTCTAAGTTCAAATGTCATAGGGTTCGCTCCCGATTTTTAGGGTTAGAGAACCGACTCACCAAGGAAGCAATCACCTCTACAGAGAATTACTTAGGAAACAATAAATAAAAAAGAACTTGTAAAATCAACCTATGTCTGCAATAATAATTCCCATTCAATTATTTTGTCCCACGTTGTCTGAACTCACTGAGTCACTGTCCTGATGTGGTCCTAAATCCGGAACGGCTCCTTGGCGTGGAGAAGAGCTTGGCATCTTCTCCATACGATAAAAGTGCTCATCTTCATCCCCACAATCGAATGATCGATTCGGAGCGATGAGGACGAAAAGGCATGAACTTTTTAAGTTGAGAAAAAAAGTCTCTCTATCTGTTTCATTTCTTTCTTCCTTCCTTTTTGCAAAAAAAGCCATCAGTTTGATTCCGAAAAAATTACCCAATTAGTCATAAACGTAGTATACGGACGTCAATTCAATTCTAAACTTTTCAGTTATACCAATTAAGTATTAAACCTCTGCATAAAAGTTGCTAATGTAACGGTCCAATCATCGTTGAGTGTCCTACGATGTACATGTCCAAATCAGCAATTTCTGGCGAAAATTCGGAATGACCGACTCTATTATAATTTCGCGGAAAAGTATAAAACTAAATTAGCAAAAGTTTAGAAGTGAATTGGCATATGCACAATAAGCTTAAAACTGATTGGACCATTTCCCCATTTGATTTCCTTACTGGAATCAGGTTACTTACCTATAGTTTTTATAGGATAATTACTAATCATCTCCTCTTGGAAAGTAATTTACTTTTGGCTGTGACTTCTTGCCTTCTTGGGAATTAATTCTCCCTATCTAATATATTATGGTTAACTAGACTTTTGGACATTTGATGCATTTATCTTAATGAGAGGAGACTCTCTTTGTCCTTATGACATTTCATGACAATATGCAATCGTTTATTTCATGACTAATCCATGCCTCTCCAAATAAGGAAAATAATTCAAGAAAACAAATGCAATAATCAGAAGACAACTAGAAACTATGTTATCGGCGGATTATAATTTTTTTGCCACAGCTAAATGCACTTTACTGTAATTAAAATTTTGTCGTGTTAAATGTAGTTGCGACCTCTCCGCGAATTTAGGTGTCAACAAATGTGATATTTAATTTCGAATATAAGATTAAAAAAATGCAACAGACAGGCAAGCAAGCTAGTATTATCATCCAACCAAAAAAAAAACTAGTTTTGTCAAAGTTAAACTTTGGGAGTTAGAATATTCAAATCATGACCTTCCCCTCTTCTTGTTCTTACGCTTCTCGATTGCCAATTTAACATGCACTAGACCTATCAAAATAGATCATAAATCCATTTCTTAACCTATATGATGGGCTGAGTTATTTTATGGATAAATTATACTCAGTAAATAAGTCATAAATAAATATAAACATAATATAGGTATTAAATGATTCATAAATGGATTTACAATTTACTTAGATCTAACCAGTCTTGATGACTCTCTTTTCATTCTCTTTCGTCATTACTTTATCTCGCGCTTAGTCCCTCCACTGTCTCATCTCAATTTGGATATGAGTTTTTGTAAATTAGGTTGAACATGGAAGTATTTTGGCAATATTGATCGGGTTGAGTATGAGTTGGGTAAGTGTTGATCAGGTGTGGGTCTAGGTTTGCATTGTATAGAAATGGGTCGAAACATGTTAAATAGGTATGATCCGACCCGACCCGACCCCACCCATCTATTTGACCGGTCTAACCATCGCCGGTGACCCTTCTAAGCGTTATCACGAGAGCTCCACACTCGCTACAAAAGCATTCTTACCGATACACAATTATTCTGCACCACCCGTGGCAAACAATGGATCCAAGGTTGGCAGGTCTGTTGACGTAACCCCATTAAGATGCTAACGAAAGAGGTAATCTTTCCATGCGATGCACATCACAAATGGGCAAAGCGTCGCGAGCCATTCAGAGGTCTGTTTCCGATCCGAAATGAACTCGCGACCTCGGGAAAGAGACAAATAACCTTCTCACCCATCGGGCATGGTTAAAAATTTCGTACTTGACCATAAATTTTCCCTTGTATAGTAGCATCGATAATGGTTTGTTGTACCTCAATCTACCGTTGCACCCAACCTTCTAACTCAATAAACATCGTTATCCCAAACCCTAGGACTCGCAACCCATCTTAAGGAGTCTGTTGAATTTTTCGTGCCTTTGCGTCCTTCGAGGCGGCCCTTAAACAAACACCGATGGGGACTAATAACGTACGATGTGTAGGGCTTGGAGGAACCCAAAGTACTCTTTTTTCTTGCCCATATCCACATGAGATGCACGAACCAATAAGATCATTATAAATTAGCCCATAAAAGAATGATTATTCTTCCGGCTTTAATCTCAAGAAAATCTTGGAAAGCGATGCAAATTGTACGTAAAAGCGCCTTGGGCGATCCGACTTCATGTGTCGGCACATAAGACTTGTCTAAAAATAGCTTTTGAATTTGTACCCTCGATAAAGGGGAAGCCATCCATCTAATCTCTCCTCCACTCTGCACAAAAGCGAGAGAATATCTACATCCCACATGAATTGTTGCGAAAACACATGTCGCAAAAGAATCGTATCCGATGAGGGCCTCGTGAATATTTTGTTAGGTAATCGAGTACGGAAATATTTGAGCGACCCTATAAAGAGTACGCGATTATTATCTTGAAAATTGAAACCTTTATTTTGTAATGTACTTAGTAAGTGTGCTACAACCATTCGTTAACGAAATCTATTCTAAAAATAAGAATGATAAGATTAGTCATGCAAAGAAAAAGAAAATAACGATGGCCAAAACAATGAGGAAGCTTCGTTGTGCGAACATAATGACCTTTATTATTATGTCATTCTTTGTTCTTTATGATGTTATAGCTAAGCTAAAATCTCGACCATACATTAT
This sequence comes from Syzygium aqueum, assembly GCA_031216185.1. Taxonomy (NCBI): domain Eukaryota; kingdom Viridiplantae; phylum Streptophyta; class Magnoliopsida; order Myrtales; family Myrtaceae; genus Syzygium; species Syzygium aqueum. The sequence continues at coordinate 40,936,891 of CM062236.1, forward strand.
TTTTCAAATTTTGAACTATGCTCAACGGTCAAAAGAATTTTCGTACGATGTTCAACTTGTGAATCTCTTGTTCGAGTTTACAACAATTGAAATGAAAAATAAATTTACGAGCATATTTACTTGAAATGGAGCGAGAGACACGGAGCGCTATAGCGTCATGTGAAACGAGATGGGGGCAAGGCAAGCCGCCCAAATATAGAGTGCGGGCCGAGGGTGGGACACGCGTTACTTAAATGTTATAAACCCATGTCCATACGTGCGCGCCCGTGTAGAAATCCACCGATAGATGATTATTTGTAAAATGAAAATGAAATCTAACAAAGGAAAAACCAATATTCCCTCCTCTTCCTCTGTCTCTCTAACTCATATCATGCCCTTTCTTTCTTTTTTTTACAAGTCCGTTCTCGTTTGAATAAAACATAATCAAAAGTAGTAGGGATTAATAAGTGGGAGGGAATCACAGGTTTCACGCGACAACCTTGTCTTCTGTCTCTCTGACTCCATCACACACCCTTCGGATCCACGTGAAGAAAAAAAAAAAGAGAGAAGGTGGGGGGAGGAGAAGAGGAAAAAACTCACGAGAGTGATCCCGAAAACAAAGGCAAAACACCAACACCTTTTGCTCCAGTCTCGGCAATCTCCGACAGCTTCACGTTTCGCGCCGCTCGGGAAAACGCTTCCCGAGAGCGCCGTTGCTGAGCATCTCCGGACCTATCGAGGAACTGACCTTTTGCGACCTCATGGTCCCCTCCCACTCCGAAAGGGCATCGTCTTCGTCACCCAGCACCATCGCATCTCTAGATATTACTGGCTGATTAAGTTTAAACAAACCCCGTGATTATCTATAAAAGACTTACTTTAATCATTGTCAGGTTGTCATTATAGAGCTCCTTCGTAATTATAATTTAATTACGTGATTCGTCGTCTTCCACCACTAACTTTTTTAGATAGTGGCTCGGGTTTGTTTATTCCTCTCGTGCCTCCACTGGTTTTTGCTTTGGTTTTGGTTTAATTAGTAAATAAAACCATATGTGGCACGTAGGAGGGGCGGAGAGGGAGATGATGGTGCGAAGAGCAAGAGCCCCCCACCTTATGGGGGGAGTGCGGGAGATTCCAAAGCTCGTTGAAGCATACACCATAAATCAAAGCCGCTGAGTAGTGATTTACAATGTTGTTTTTCTTCTCTTTGTAATAGTTGCATGACTTTGGGTCCTAAGCAAGACCTTAAATCGCTTCATTTAGGGTCTCATCCGAATCTCGGGATCTCGTAGATGTAAAATAATTAAGGGATATTTTCTCTACCTATGAAAGACAAAAACATAATGAGAAGTGGGGATGCGATGCGTGCGAGTCCCGGCATGAAAAAATAAGATACATATCCGTGGAGCCCACCTTTTCTCGTGGAAGTGGACAAGTTGTAGAGACCCTCTTAAGGAAGTTTACTTCCCCGCTCTTTGATGATTTTTTTCTTGTAATAATTGCATGACTTTCAACTCCATGCTTAATTGTGTACAGTCGCATTGTCTTGAGGAGTTCAAACAGCAAGTGCCATGATTCACCCCTCTGGTGAAGTTAATGCAAGGCCAGTGTTGCGGGGTTCCCTAACATGTTTTTATTTTTTGAACTTGTGTCTTCTCAACTTGACACTTGCAGACAATAGCTGGCGACCCCACTATACAAGATTTTGAGAACGAATCATAATACTTACTATCTATCACTAACCTGAGACGTGACTTCTGGAGATGACCTTATTATGTTAATGGTATCCTTCGGCTACTTTCAGGTTTGTTTGTATCTGTTTATCATATAAAAAATGTAACTCATATTAGAGCCAAATGATAATCACATTGAATCCTACACAAGAATGAAATTTAGGGATTAAAATTGCATCTTTCAAAGCTCGAGAATTAAACTGGAAAATGGTCAAATTTTAGGGACCACGCACGAATGTGATTTTTCCAATTATTTCACGATGGTAAAGTTTTCAGACTATCATTACCCCAATTCCATAATAAGGAAAGTCTTCACTTAGATCAATGCCCACAAATCAAATAACTTTTAACTCAAGTTTTCCACGATTAAGTGTTTGATTCATATCCTCTTTGAAATACAGGTCAACCATATACGCTGACCAAGGATAGATAGCCAATGTCGCTTTTATCCAAGTCGCATGATTTTTACGTTAGGAATCACGAGTACATGAAAACGAATTAGCAGACCTTCAATAGATGGCAGCAATTTGCAGAGAAGAGATTTGTTAATTGGAGTTTGCTAAATATTGGGGATATTTAATTCGTTTGAAGAGTCTTATTCATTGTAAGTCGATCCAGCAATTACCGATGAGGGTTTTCGTTCCCGCAAGTATGTTGACAAGATAGCGCCTATAGATACGAAGTCCCATCCAAAAAGTCCCTTCCACTCATTGGATATGCACTTCGTAACGGAAAATAGAAGATGAAGGACTCCTCAATGCCTCAACGATCAATTTGCTTCCCTTTTCTTGTGGCATGGAAAGAGAAGACGAAATACAAGACATGACTTGCTCACACTGATGCAAAACACAAAGATAGAACATCCAAACTAGGGGTGAGCATGGTTTCATGTTAGTGGAACTGAAGAACTGGACCGGTACAAATCTGTCCGCCTCTAGGTTCCGAGATATGCAGGGTAAGTTTCGGGTTCCAAAAATTAAAAAACTTATCTCGACAAATTAGTTCCAAGTTCTAGATAGAACCTGAAACCTGTAATTTAGAATAAGTTTTTGTGTTTTTTGTCCATGTCTTCGCACAATCCTACGGTATTCATGGTATTCGATGATTAATGTATCTTGTTAATGTATTATATTCTTCTTGTGTCTAAATATAAGTTGTGGTGCATTGTAGTAGCAAGTGGTGGTCATAAAAGGTGATGATTCACTTCAATCGTTCAATTAATAATACAAGTGGAACTTGGATAGACCTTAGAATATGTGACAGGGTAGAGTCTAGATATGCATGGTAGGTTGTAGGTTTCAAAAAATGAGAAAATTATTCCAACGGATAGGTTCCAGGTTTTCAGGTGAAATTTGTACGGAACTTGAAACTGAACACGAGACATGCGTTTACCTCTTGTACACATCTTCATGTTTATATGCTACCACGAATTGTCAGACAAAGACCACCTTCCATTAGGTTACATACTCGAGCAAAATAATCCACAACAGTGCGTGTACACACTTTTACGGTTTGATTCCTCAGTATGATCACCGCCATGCTGCCGGAGCCCCGCGAGAACATGATATTCTGCCCCAAGTCCTTCCACGTCCCTCCTTGGACAGCCAATTTTGCCATTATGAGGCCACGCACGATCACGAGCTCCTCTCTTCCCGACCGGCTCCACGAATCGGAACCGCCTTCCACTGAGAGCACAGACCGGAGGCCGAGAACTCGAACCGACGGGGCATCTTTGGAGCTTGCGGAGAGCAGAGGAGCTGGAGGTGAACTTGACAATCGTGCCGACGGCGGTGTAAGCAAAGGGGTCAGGCCGAGGACGGCAGCCCCGTCGAATCGGGGGCGAAGTGGTAGAGGAGAGAGACTATGGCTTGCCCGTGCGGGGACATGGTGCGGGGTTTTGGGGGTGGTGTTTCTCGGGCGGGGGAAATCGAAAGAGATTTCGAAAATTAGAGGAAATATCGTGTCCTAAATATCTAGAAGATACCTAAATATCACTAACGTCACATGTGAACGGAGCCGAGCGGAGCGTGGTGGTGGCGAGTGCGATCGGAGTTAAGGTGGCGGCGGGTATGGGGCGGAGGGAGTGGCTCGCGGCGGTGCGGAAAAAAAAGATCGAAAATATCTGACTCTCCAAGATGACCGAAAATGGTAATTGGGCTGATGGGCCGATCCTGGGCCCGATGATCAGGTTGGGCCAGGCCCAATTTCGGACAATCATAGCTTAGAAGAGCTGATTGACATTCAGGTGTGTGTTCTTTTTGGTCAAATCCGGAGCAAAAGGGCCACTTTTCGAATTTTGTTCAAACTCATTTGTAATTTTAGGAAATCGATGGAAAGATTCAAGGTGAATTTGATGGCTAATATCTATCTCAAATTAGGTTAACAAAAGTCTGTTCTCAAGCTCTACAGGTCGAAAGAAAAAGTCAGGAACCGAAAGTACGAGATATGTACGACTTTAAAAACCCTAAATTAGTATACATGTGACAAACTAGTCATCCAACTCAACAATTTGATGGTAAAATTTAACAAAAATCAACGAATAGTAAATTTGTCACATGTATACTAGTTTAGAGTTTTTCGTGATATTAAAAAACCCTAAACTAGTATACACGTGACAAATTTACTACTCGTTGATTTTTGTTAAATTTTACCATCAAATTGTTGAGTTGGATGACTCGTAGAATTAATGGATGTACCAGTTTGGATATTTACTCTATGTTTGTCACGGGAGTACCAATTTGTGATTTTTCGTGGTATTATTTCAATTTAACTGAAATTAATGAAGGGTAAATTTATCACAAATATACTAGCTTAGGGTTTTTTATGGTAAAAAAAATTAGTTTTGGGTAGGTTTATCGCGAATGTACCTGTTTAGAGTTTTTTGTGGTTAAAAAATTAATTTGAAGTAAATTAATCACAAGTATACCGGTTTTAGATTTTTCGTGACATTGACCCTTACATTTACAAACGTAAATGTAATCTAGCTATGGTGAAACTAATTTTACCAACACAAAATACAACTTAATCTTAAAAATTTAAAAGATGTCTGGGAATGTTCGTGTGCTGTGTGCACCCTACCCTAGCAGATCAACTGGGCACGCCCGTCAAGGAGAACAGATATACTTTGCGCAGTGAGAAAATGCCATTTGAAATTTGAATTGATGAACCACGAAGCAATAAATAGAATCAATCATGACGTAGAGATTATACGAGAATGTGTGCCACGTGGGTGCCGCGATTTGCTTAATTTGCGACATGCCAATGCTTGTTCTTGCGTACCAACACCGTTGTTATTTGAATAAATTGATCTCCTCATTTTAACAATCTAGAGATCAAACAGAAGAAGCTGTGGGTACTTGATTATATAAAATTAAGCGAGCTAGATGACTCGAATGCACAGACTTGTTAGCTCGAAACCCCAAATATTGAATAACATAGGAAAACGAGGGAGGTCTTTTCAAACCCGTTTGAATGATAGAAGGGGCATTTGAAGAAAGTATAGGCCGATAGACTATTTCTAGAAGAGAGGTTGAATTCAATGGTAACCACAACTAGCAAATGTTTAAGTAATAAGGGTGAGATCGGGCAACCGGCATTAGCGACCTTATAACAGCTCCGCACCGGTAGCAGAATGTTCGGTTTGAGACATGAATGCTATTCATTTTGAACGAGCCCGTTGCGGCCGCGCAAAATACTTTTGATTTGATTTCAAAATTTGTAGAGACATTAGACAAACATACCGCCTCATTTGTAGCGAAAAGAAAATTGGGTTAATACCACGAAAAATCCTAAATTAGTACACTTATAACAAATTTACCCCAAATTAATTTTTTGGCCACAACCCCAAACTGGTACATCTATGACAATTTTACCCTCCGTCAGTTTCCGTTAAATTTTACTGTCAAATTTCCGAGTTGGATGACATGTGAAAGTTGACAGGTTTACCATTTTATGATTTTTCGTGACATAAATCAAATTTTTACGAAGAGTAAATCTATTATAGGCGTACCAGTTTAGGGTTTTTTATGGTCAAAAAATTAGTTTTGAGTAAATCTGTCACATGTGTATCGGATTGGGGTAAATTTGTTATAGGTATACTAGTTTGGAGTTTTTTATGGTGTTAATCCAAAGAAAAAAGGCCCGGATATTGTTTGGGTCCGATGCGATATCTGATCGTGATACTGGATATTTCTCATGAATGCTTAATAGCTTTATTCTTCGAACTTTTTCCTAATTAAATCAAAGTGACCCGCAAATTGCGTGTCTATTTGAATAATGGAAAAGAATTTTTCCGTAGACCCTCCTTGCTTTTCCCTTCTTTATGACCAATTTACGGGAGAAATATATATATATATATATATATATATATATATATTGTTTGAGCAAAGGAAAAATATCGACTAATGTTCCTCATTAAGTTGTAATCACAACTTGATTAATATAAGTTAGCTCTTTGTGAACAATTTCTCAGGAACCATCCTTTCATATGTATGGTCAATGCGTTTGAATAGGGATTAATTCCTTGTTAAGTAACTTTAGCAAGAATCTTCATATTAGAATTTTCACAGCATTCATATTCCTCGTTCATTCGTCAACACAAACATTTTTGTTCCCTCGACAAGAGCTTTCACGGGGATACCATTTAAATGAGAGAAATGAAATCGATTTTACATGCACTGTCGATTAAACAAGTCGATTCTTTTCTTTCTTTCTTTCTTTTTTGTGAGAGAAAATTACTTTCTGTTTAATGTTTGGGATTTAGGAACTGTTGACTTGATTAGCCACCTGCAAGTAAACAGGCTTCCTTCTACAAGGATTTTTACGTGTCAAACCCCGACTTCTGTGAAGCTTTACACAATTTCGCGGATTGCTTCTGCTTCCCAGGTACTTACCAGCAGGATCAGACCTGGGTCCAGTTGGAAACACGGTTTGACAAGAGTTGCAACACAAGTCCTACACGGTTGGAAAGCGCCAAGATTTTCAGTTTCTCACCACATTGTCACTTCTTTCGAGTCTCCAATATTTAGGACCACACACTTTCCTTCGCCCCTCGAATTGGTAAATTACGAAAATAGACATTGCCCGTATCCGTTACCAATTAATGATTCGATTGTTTGAAGGAAAACTGCTTTCGAAAAATTATTTTTTGACTTTTTCGGCAAACGTTTTCTATTGACGGAAACCAACAAGCTTAGATAAGGGAAAGACGACCTCCTCGTCTAGTAAGAAAGAAATTGATTTCCCTAAAACACCAACTAAATAAATGAAAACTATCAATTTTCCTTGAAAATGAATTCCATGAAAGATATTTTCGCTTATCACGGAATCCTCAGTAAAACAAACGCATCCTAAACTTACATTAGAATGATGTTCATATTCGAAATTCACTAATCCGAAGTCTAATCAAATGACGTTTGATAAGCATCACCTAAACTCATATACCGAAACTAAATCAATCGCTTACCATGCGTCAATCGTTCAATCACCTAATAAGAGACCTGTCTTGGATCCTTGATGTGGTCACCCAGGGTACCTCATCAAAGTAGGAGAAAATCGAAGTTTCCGATGGGAGTTGCACCGCCTGTTCATATGTATACACCTAGCGAGTTGACAGGATTGCGTTCTTTATTTTAACGTGCCGGTACCCACACGTCCAATCCTCTTTATCTGGGGATAATTTTTTTTCTTTCATCCCAGAAAATGCCCTTGAATTTTTAACATGGCAGTGTTGAGACGAAGAAGCTTAAGGACTTACTCAGTTCCATCCTAATACTCGTGATACGAAACTAAGGGTGCACAAGGAATGCATTTCGGAACAGAATTTCTGCTCTGAAATGCATTCCGAAACAGAATGGCGTTTGTTAAAAATTCCCGAAATGCATTCTGGAGCGATTTTTATATTCTGGAATAAAAATGCGTTTTTTAAAAATACTTGATTCCAGAATGCATTCTTGATTCTAGAACGAGTTTTTGACAAGAAAAAGAGAAGCTACTTTTTTATAGCTTCTTGATTCCGAAACACATTCTCCCTATTTTCTTACAATTTTTTTTAGAAAATACATAAAAATTGACAAATTCTAGAAAAATTCATAAAAATTTCCAGAAAATGGCTTAAAAAGAGTCAAATTTCAAGAAATATATGAAATTTGCTGAATTTTAAAAAAAATCAAAAAAATAAAAAATTTCAAAACTTCACAGAATAGCTTAAAACACATGTGGCCACCCACTTTGAGTGAAATTTAAATTTTTTGAGGTGCCCAAAAAAATCAAAAATTTCAAAACTTCACAAAATGGCTTAAAATATCTGTGGTCACCTACTTTGAGTGAGATTTAAATTTTTTGAGGTGCCAAAAACAAAGAAAAATAAAAAAAATAAAAATTTTCAAAACTTCACAAAATGGCTTAAAATACATGTGGCCACCCACTTTGAGTGAAATTTAAATTTTTTGAGGTGCCCAAAAAAAATTAAAAATTTTCAAAACTTCACAAAATGGCTTAAAGTACCTGTGGCCACCCACTTTGAGTGAAATTTAAATTTTTTTAGGTGCCAAAAAAAAATTTCAAAACTTCACAGAATGCTTAGAATACATGTAGCCACCCACTTTGAGTAAGATTTAAATTTTTTGAGGTTCCCAAAAAATAACAAAAATAAAAAAATTCAAAACTTCACAAAATGGTTTAGAATACCTGTGACCACCCACTTTGAGTGAAATTTAAATTATTTTAGGTGCCCAAAAAAATTTAAAAAATCAAAATTTTCAAAACTTTATAGAATGGCTTATAATACATGTGGCCACCCACTTTACGTAAAATTTAAATTTTTTATGTGCAAAAAAAATCAACAAATCAAAATAGATTTCTGTTCCAGAAATCAATTTCTGGAGCAGAATTAATCATGTTTTACTAAACAGATTTCTCCTCCCAAATTCAATTTCTGGCAAAAATTCCAAGAATCAATTTCTGATAATAATTTGATTTTTGGAGTAGAATGATTACCATTCGCACTCTAAATCATTCACTTGCCATTCGTCCACTGTTCATAACCTAAATTTCCCTTATCCCAAAAAAAAAAAAAAAATTTACGCTCACGTGTGCAATTTCGCAATTCTGAAAGCGATAATTCCGGGCCGATCAAATCAAGCACATCCTCCACGTGGACGACGAGCCCTTTGGGGGGCTGAGTCAGGTCAAACGACCCCCCTGAGCTGGCAGGTGGGGCCCACCCACGAGGCTATTCTCGTATGTCGTTCTCGGTCTAACCCCACACAGCTCACACTCTAAGGGCGCGAATGGTAACCATTCTGCTTCAAAAATCAAATTCTTATCAGAAATTGATTTCCGGAATTCTTGCCAGAAATTAATTTTTGGAAGAGAAATCTATTTGATAAAGCATGACTAATTTTGCTCCAGAAATTGATTTCTAGAACAGAAATCTATTTTTATTTTTTTATTTTTGTTGGCACCTCAAAAAAAATAAATTTCACTCAAAGTGGGTGCCAAAAGGTATTTTTAACCATTTTGTGAAGTTTTGAAATTTTTGATTTTTTTGGATACCTCAAAAAAATTAAATTTCACTCAAAGTGGGTGCCCAAAGGTATTCTAAGCTATTTCGTGAAGTTTTAAAATTTTTTATTTTTTTATTTTTTGAAGCACCTCAAAAAAATTAAATTTCACTCAAAGTGTGTGCCCAAAGGTATTCTAAGTCATTTTGTGAAATTTTCAAATTTTTTATTTTTTGATTTTATGGGCACCTCAAAAAAATTAAATTTCACTCAAAGTGGGTGCCCAAAGGTATTCTAAGTCATTTTGTGAAGTTTTGAAATTTTTGATCTTTTTGGGCATCTCAAAAAAATTAAATTTCACTCAAAGTGGGTGCCCAAAGGTATTCTAAGCCATTCTGTGAAGTTTTAAAATTTTTGATTGTTTTATATTTTTTGAAAAAAAATCACCAAATTTCCTATTTTCCCGAAATTTGATTTTTTTTTATTTTCTGAAAATTTTTATGAATTTTTCTGGAATTTTTCAATTTTTATGGATTTTTTGAAAAAAAAAATTAGTGAGAAAAAGAGAGAAAATAGGGAGAATGCATTCTAGAAGAGAGAAACTACAAATAGTAGCTTTTCTTTTTCTTGCCCAAAACTCGTTGTATTATAAGTGTATTGGTTTGGATTTTTTTTCTCAAAAAATTAGTTTTGAGTAAATTTGTCACAGGTGTATCGGATTGGAGTAAATTTGTTATAGATATACTAGTTTGAAGTTTTTTATGGTGTTAATCCAAAGAAAAGAGGCTCAGATATTGTCTGGGTTCAATGCGATAACTGATCGTGATACTGGATATTTATCATGAATGCTTAATAGCTTTATTCTTCAAACTTTTTCCTAATTAAATCAAAGTGACCCGCAAATTGCGTGTCTATTTGAATAATGGAAAAGAATTTTTCCGTAGACCCTCCTTGCTTTTCCCTTCTTTATGACCAATTTACGGGAGAAATATATATATATATATATATATATATATTGTTTGAGCAAAGGAAAAATATCGACTAATGTTCCTCATTAAGTTGTAATCACAACTTGATTAATATAAGTTAGCTCTTTGTGAACAATTTCTCAGGAACCATCCTTTCATATGTATGGTCAATGTGTTTGAATAGGGATTAATTCCTTGTTAAGTAACTTTAGCAAGAATCTTCATATTAGAATTTTCACGGCATCCATATTCCTCGTTCATTCGTCAACACAAACATTTTTGTTCCCTCGACAAGAGCTTTCACGGGGATACCATTTAAATGAGAGAAATGAAATCGATTTTACATGCACTGCCGATTAAACAAGTCGATTCTTTTCTTTCTTTCTTTCTTTTTTGCGAGAGAAATTTACTTTCTGTTTAATGTTTTGGATTTAGGAACTGTTGACTTGATTAGCCACCTGCAAGTAGACAGGCTTCCTTCTACATGGATTTTTTACGTGTCAAACCCCAACTTCTGTGAAGCTATACACAAATTCGTGGATTGCTGCTGCTTCCCAGGTACTTACCAGCAGTATCAGACTTGGGTCCAGTTGGAAACACGGTTTGACAAGAGTTGCAAGTTGCAACACAAAAGTCCTACACGGTTGGAAAGCGCCAAGATTTTCAGTTTCTCACCACATTGTCACTTCTTTCGAGTCTCCAATATTTAGGACCACACACTTTCCTTCTCCCTCGAATTGGTAAATTACGAAAATAGACATTGCTCGTATCCATTACCAATTAATGATTCGATTGTTTGAAGGAAAATTGTTTTCGAGGAATTATTTTTTGACTTTTTCGAAGTTTGAATGAATGAAAACTAATTAATCTACGGCAAACGTTTTCTATTGACGGAAACCAACAAGCTTAGACAGGGGAAAGACGACCTCCTCGTCTAGTAAGAAAGAAATCGATTTTCCTAAAACACCAACTAAACAAATGAAAACTATCAATTTTTCTTGAAAATGAATTCCATGAAAGATATTTTCGCTTATCACGAAATCCTCGGTAAAACAAATGCGTTCTAAACTTACATTAGAATGATGTTCATATTCGAAATTCACTAATCCGAAGTCTAATCAAATGACGTTCTATAAGCATCACCTAAACTCATATCTTGAAACTAAATCAATCGTTTACCATGCGTCCATTGTTCAATCACCTAATAAGAGACCTGCCTTGGATCCTTGGTGTGGTTGTCCAGGGCACCTCATCAAAGCAGAAGAAAATGGAAGTTTCTGATGGGGGTTGCACCGCCTGTTCATATGTATACACCTAGCGAGTTGACAGGATCGCGTTCTTTATTTTAACGTGTTAGTACCCATACGCCCAATCCTCTCTATCTAGGGATAATTTTTTTTCTTTCATCCCAGAAAATGCCCCTGAATTTTTAACGTGGCAGTGTTGAGATGAATGCATGGAATGCATTTCGGAATAAAAATTCTATTCTGGAATGCATTCCGGAACAGAATGACATTTGTTAAAAATTTCCGGAATGCATTCTGGAGCGATTTTTGCATTCTGGAATAAAAATGCATTTGTTAAAAATATTTTGCATTATAGAATAAAAATGCATTTGTTAAAAATACTTGATTCCAGAATGCATTCTTGATTCCAGAACGAGTTTTTGGCAAAAAAAAAGAGAAGCTACTTTTTATAGCTTTTTGATTCTAGAACGCATTCTCCCTATTTTCTCACAATTTTTGTTTTCAGAAAATGCATAAAAATTGAAAAATTTTAGAAAAATTCATAAAAATTTTCAGAAAATGGCTTAAAAAGAGTCAAATTTCGGGAAAATATGAAATTTGGTGAATTTTTTAAAAAAAATAAAAAAATCAAAATTTTAAAACTTCACGAATAGCTTAAAACACATGTGGCCACCAACTTTGAGTGAAATTTAAATTTTTTGAAGTGCAAAAAAAAAATCAAAAATTTCAAAACTTCACAAAATGGCTTAAAATACCTGTGATCACCTACTTTGAGTGAAATTTAAATTTTTTTATGTGCCCAAAAAAATAATAAAAAAATAAAAATTTCAAAACTTCACAAAATGGATTAAAATACCTATGGCCACCCATTTTGAGTGAAATTTAATTTTTTTATGTGCCCAAAAAAATAAAAAATTTCAAAACTTCACAGAATAGCTTAGAATACTTGTAGCCACCCACTTTGAGTAAAATTTAAATTTTTTGAGGTTCCCAAAAAAATAAAAAAAAATTCAAAACTTCACAAAATGACTTAGAATACTTGTGGCCACATACTTTGAGTGAAATTTAAATTTTTTTAGGTGCCCAAGAAAAATTTAAAAAATCAAAAATTTCAAAACTTTATAGAATAGCTTATAATACCTGTGGCCACCTACTTTGAGTAAAATTTAAATTTTTTTAGGTGCAAAAAAAATCAACAAATCAAACAGATTTCTGTTCCAGAAATTAATTTCTGGAGCAGAATTAGTCATGCTTTATCAAACAAATTTCTCCTCCATAAATCAATTTCTGGCAAGAATTCCAAGAATCAATTTCTGGCAATAATTTGATTTCTTGAGCATAATGATTATCATTCGCACCCTAAATCATTCACCTGCCATTCGTCCACTATTCATAACATAAATTTCCCCTATCCCCCCAAAAAAAAATTTATGGTCACGTGTGCAATTTCGCAATTCTGAAAGCGATAATTCGGAGTCGGTCAAATCAAGCACATCCCCTACGTGGACGACGAGCACTTTAGGGGGTCGGGTCAGGTCAGACGACCCCCCCTGAGTTGGCAGGCATGGCCCACCCACAAGGTTGTTCTTGCATGTCGTTCTTGGTCTAACCCCGCATAGCTTAGGCTCTAAGGGCGTGAATGGTAACCATTTTGTTCTAGAAATTAAATTTTTGCAAGAAATTGATTTCCGGAATTCTTACCACAAATTGATTTTTGGAAGAGAAATATGTTTGATAAAACATAATTAATTCTGCTCTAAATATTGATTTCTGGAACAGAAATCTTTTTTTATTTTTTTGGGCACCTAAAAAAAAATTTCACTCAAAGTGGGTGCCCAAAGGTATTCTTAACCATTTTGTGAAGTTTTGAAATTTTTAATTTTTTGATTTTTTTGGACACCTCAAAAAAATTAAATTTCACTCAAAGTGGACGTCCAAAGGTATTCTAAACCATTTTGTGAAGTTTTGAAATTTTTAATTTTTTTTTATTTTTTGGGGCACCTAAAAAAAATTAAATTTCACTCAAAGTGGATGCCCAAAGGTATTCTAAGTCATTGTGTGAAGTTTTAAAATTTTTAATTTTTTTGGGTACCTCAAAAAAATTAAATTTCACTCAAAGTGGGTGCACAAAGGTATTCTAAGTCATTCTGTGAAGTTTTGAAATTTTTAATTTTTTTATATTTTTTTGAAAAAAATTCACCAAATATCCTATTTTCCCAAAATCTGACTTTTTTATTTTTTGGAAATTTTTATGAATTTTTCTGGAATTTTTCAATTTTTATGCATTTTCTGAAAAAAAAAATTAGTGAGAAAAGGAGAGAAAATAAGGAGAATGCATTCTGAAAGAGAGAAGCTACAAAAAGTAGCTTCTCTTTTTCTTGCTCGAAACTTGTTCTATTATAGGTGTACTAGTTTAGGGTTTTTTATGGTAAAAAAATTAGTTTTGAGTAAATCTGTCACAAATATATCAGATTGGGGTAAATTTGTTATAGATATACTAGTTTGGAGTTTTTTATGGTGTTAATCCAAAGAAAAAAAGGCTCGGATATTGTTTGGGTCCGATGCGATATCTGATCGTGATACTGGATATTTCTCATGAATGCTTAATAGCTTTATTCTTCAAACTTTTTCCTAATTAAATCAAAGTGACCCGCAAAATTGCGTGTCTATTTGAATAATGGAAAAGAATTTTTCCGTAGACCCTCCTTGCTTTTCCCTTCTTTATGACCAATTTACGGGAGAAATAAATAAATAAATATATATTGTTTGAACAAAGGAAAAATATCGACTAATGTTCCTCATTAAGTTGTAATCACAAGTTGATTAATGTAAGTTAGCTCTTTGTGAACAATTTCTCACGAACCATCCTTTTATATGTACGGTCAACGCGTTTGAATAGGGACTAATTCCTTGTTAAGTAACTTTAGCAAGAATCTTCTTATTAGAATTTTCACGGCATCCATATTCCTTGTTCATTCGTCGACACAAACATTTTTTTTCCCTCGACAAGAGCTTTCACGGGGATACCATTTAAATGAGATAAATGAAATCGATTTTACATACACCGGTGATTAAACAAGTCGATTCTTTTCTTTCTTTCTTCTTCTATTTGTGAGAAAATCACTTTCTGTTTAATGTTTTGGATTTAGGAACTGTTGACTTGATTAGCCACCTGCAAGTAGACAGGCTTCCTTCTACATGGATTTTTACGTGTCAAACCCCAACTTCTGTGAAGCTAACACAAATTCGTGGATTGCTGCTGCTTCCCAGGTACTTACCAGCAGTATCAGGCTTGGGTCCAGTTGGAAACACGGTTTGACAAGAGTTGCAAGTTGCAACACAAAAGTCCTACACGGTTGGAAAGCGCCAAGATTTTCAGTTTCTCACCACATTGTCGCTTCTTTCGAGTCTCCAATATTTAGGACCACACACTTTCCTTCGCCCTTGAATTGGTAAATTACGAAAATAGACATTGCCCGTATCCGTTATCAATTAATGATTCGATTGTTTGAAGGAAAACTATATTCGAGACATTATTTTTTGACTTTTCCAGAGTTTGAATGAATGAAAGCTAATTAATTTGCGACAAACGTTTTTTATGGACTGAAACCAACAAGCTTAGATAGGGGGAAAGACGACCTCCTCATCTAGCAAGAAAGAAATCGATTTCCCTAAAACGCCAACTGAACAAAATGAAAACAGTCAATTTTCCTTGAAAATGAATTCCACGAAGGATATTTTCGCTTATCACGGAGTCCTCGGTAAAACAAAACGTGCCCTAAACTTACAGTAGAATGATGTTCATATTTGAAATTCACTAATCCGAAGTCTAATCAAATGACGTTCGATAAGCATTACCTAAACTCATATCCCGAGACTAAATCAATCGCTTACCATGCGTCCACCGTTCAATCACCTAATAAGAGACCTGCCTTGGATCCTTGATGTGGTTACCCAGGGTACCTCATCGAAGCAGGAGAAAATTGAAGTTTCCGATGCCCGCATCTGTTCATATGTATACACCTAGCGAGTTGACTCATACGCTCAGCCCTCTCTATCCGGGGATAATTTTTTTTTGCTTTCATCCCGGAAAATGGCCCTGGATTTTTAACGTGGCAGCGTTGAGACGAAGAAGCTTAAAGGACTTTTACTCGGTTCCATCCTTAGTAACTCGTGATACGAAACTTAAATCGTTCACCTGCCACTCGTCCACTGTTCATAACCTAAATTTCCCCGATCCCCCCAAAAAGAAAAAAAAATCTACGGTCACGTGCGCAATTTCGCCAATTCCGAAAGCGACGAATTCCCGGCCGGTCAAATCAAGCAACATCCCCCCACGTGGAAGACGAGCCCGGGTCAGGTCAGACGGACCGCCCCCCTGAGCTGGCATGCGGGGCCCACCCGCGGGGCCGTTCTTCTCGTATGCCGTTCTCGGTCTAAACAATTCACCGCCTACTTGACCCGCCACCTCCCCTTCCCCTCCCCTCGATGCCGAGTCAACCGGTCAAACTTACATATATTATACAATACAACCGCATCGAAGACCGGACCAATCCTCGGTTCCTTAGACTGCGCTCGCCGTTCGTTCACGCCCTCCCTCCCTTTCCCCTTTTCAAACGTTCAACGGTCAACGTTCAACGGAACCACGTCACTGTTCATTACCTTCCCACGAGATCTCTCCCATGATTTTGAACGATCCCCGCCTGCCACCTCTCCCCGCCCCCCTCCTGAAGTTTTGACCCCGCGTTTAATCGTTTCGTTTTCTTCCCCACGACGACCAATTCCCCTTATAAAAAGCCCATTCGATCCCCCCTTCTTTCTCTCAGCAAACCAAAGAAACAAACACAAACGCACAAATCAACACAAAACACGAACGCATCCGTTCTCTCGAGAACCCCCCGAATCCTTTCTCTCCGTCCGCGTGACGCCCGAGGCGGGGACGACAACCGACAATGTTCTTGCCCTGGGGAAGACGAGGTGCGGGCCGCCGCGCCGGCAAGAGCAAGGCGTGCGTTGATGCGGGGAGCCTCGACACGGAGGTCGCCGTCCCCATGCCCTTCCGGTGCCCCATATCGCTGGACCTGATGAAGGACCCCGTCACGCTGCCCACCGGGATCACGTACGACCGCAGCAGCATCGAGCGGTGGATCGAGGCCGGCAATGCGAGCTGCCCCGTCACGAAGCAGCCGCTCGGCGGCGGGGGCGGGGGCGGCGGCTTCGACCTCATCCCCAACCACGCGATACGGAGGATGATCCAGAGCTGGTGCGTCGAGAACAGCTCCCTCGGGGTGGAGAGGATCCCCACGCCGAGGATCCCCGTCGCCCCGTACGAGGTGTCGGAGGCCTGCAAGAGGATCGGTGCCGCCGCGAGCCGCGGCGACGCGAGGAGGTGCTACGAGCTGGTGGGGAAGATCAGGTCTTGGGTCAAGGAGAGCGAGCGGAACAGGCGGTGCGTGGCGGAAGGCGGCGCTGGCGATGCGTTGTCGGCGGCGCTCGAGCTGTTCGGGAGCGCCTCGACGGAGGGGCGACACGATGGGCTGCTCGAGGAGATCTTGTCGGCATTGGCGCACGTGAGGCCGGTCAGCGAGGAGGGTCTCGCCAGGCTAGGATCGGCAACGTCCTTGCATTGCATCCTAGGATTCCTGAACTGCGACGACCTGTCGTCGAGGCAAAACGCGGTCCTAGTGCTAAAAGAAGCCATCTCGTGGGATCGGATTAGCCACAGGGCACCCGTCGAAGGCATCGAAGAGGCATTGGTGAGGATGATCAGAGAGCCAATTGGCCCAACTGCAACAAATGCTACTCTGTTGGCCCTGTTCAACATGATCTCTCACTCTCCAAACGGTGACAAGACAAGGTCCAGGCTACTGCAACTGGGCCTTGTCCCCCTGCTGATAAACCTTCTTCTGGACTCGTCGGACAAAGGCGCGTGCGAGAGGGTCTTGGGAGTTCTCGACCTCCTCTGCGAGAGCGGAGAAGGGAGGGACGAGGCCTTCGGCCATGCCTTGACCATGCCCATCTTGGTCAAGAAGATCCTGAGGGTGTCCAATCTGGCGACGGATTTTGCGGTTGCCATCCTGTGGAAGCTGTGCAAGAACGAAGAGGGCGATGAGAGGAGAGCTCTGATAGAGGCGATCCAAGCGGGCGGGTTTCAGAAGATGCTGGTGCTGCTGCAGGTGGGTTGTGGGGAGGGCACGAAGGAGAACGTGAGAGAGCTGTTGAAGCTGATGAATCTGTACAAGGACCGGGTGGATTGTGTGGATTCTTCCATGGATTTCAAGTATCTGAAAAGGTCATGTTGATGGGCCGGCCTAGTTCTGACCCCATTCTTTCATTAGGCTAGATCAGAAGAAGAAAAAACGGTGTACAAAAACACACAGGAATTGTAAAACTGACTCTTTTAGTTAGATCAATTGAGATTTAATACAAGCTGTTTTCATCGCGAATTGAAGACTTTCTCGCTCCTTTTTATGCAATGAACTCGACAGGATTTATATGAATTTTAGTACGTACATGATATACTCGAAGAATGCCAAAATTGGAAAATGGAAACTACAATAGAGACCAAGAAAGTTCATGAGCTTTACGCTGTTCTTTTACACACGAATCCTGAGCACAACCACATTTGGCATGACATGTCGCCCCCCGAGGAGGATCAAATTGCTAGATGGACTGACTGTTGCTCCTGGTTGTCGCGTATTTGTGCTCGAAATTATCATGCACACTGATTGTACCCTCTCTCTCTCACATAATTTGCATATCTTGATCGTATGAGTCTGCAAATATGTGATCAATTATTACAAAGCATTATTACACCATAGACGGAAATATAGCCTCAGCAAATCCATAAAGAAGCTAGACGACATGATACCAGAATCATGGGAAAACAAATTAAGAGAAAGACTTCATTAGTAGCACATATTTGGCTAGGGCATCAGCACACCGGTTCCCCTCGCAGTAGCCTATCTCGTAGTAGCACACTGGACGACCGGCACGTCTGTGAATGTTTGGAGCAATTGCCTGCAATCACTGGTGAGTACGAAGTTCGGATGTGAGCTTGTAGGTTGCGTAGAAATGCATTGATAGCAGTTTCAGCATCCAATTCGAGAGTACTTGTGCTGTTGGATGCTATGAACTTTAGCTAATCTGAGCCCATCAAGAAGTTCCATAGTCCTGCCACCACGCTGGCTGCAACGCCAACGTTTTCACTGGACGGGGCAATCCAATTCCCCGGAAATTTCTCGATTACCCACCTACACCTGCTTCCTCAGGATTTTCTTAGGAAGGCTCCTCTGTATTCAACTTAGACCATTCTTGCAGTGGTGGTCTCCAACCGACTGAAATGGTCTTAGAATATGGATTGCCTTGTGATAAATTATGATAGGTATAATTGCCAATGGAGTTTTGCTAGGAGTGCGAGGTTTCGAATTTAGTCTTTTGATGGCAGGCTTGAACCTCCTCTCTTTTTTGGCATGGCTACCGAATTCCTAGTTAAGCAAGCGGATTTTCTTTTTCTCATCGGTATCTCCCCATAAGAAATATCTAGTTATTTGATCCATTTTTTCACTAACTTTCTTGGGAATTCCGCTCACCTGCATTTATATTAGTCGGTATAACTGAGAGAACTGATTGGATGAGAGTGACGCGAATTGACATTTTGTGGTCTCATCTTCTCTTGAATAATGGAAAGCCAAGACCCTAGTTTCCTGGTTTTCTCGATACCAAGAATTGGGAAATAGTAGCTTTTTAGTGAAGATGGTATTTGGGAGGAGAAGAGAGCCTTTGATTTCTCACTTTGGATGACATATCCTGATTCCAAGCAGAATTCAGCCAGTGTACTTGCGATGGATCGACAAGTCCTTTCACTTTTGCAAAGAGCACTAGGTCATCTGCAAAAAAACATGTGGGAAAGTTCGAAACAGTTTGTCCCACCAGAATCTGTTTCCACTCTTTCGACCCAATGGCTTTAGTATGAAGGTGCGAGAGATTTGAAGGCACGAGATGAACAGGTGAACGAGAAAGGGGGTCTCCTTGTCTCTAGCCACGAGTGGGGAGACATGTAAGCTGATTTCTCTCCGTTTATTAGGACAGGGTGTTCAACTGAGGAGGTTACACAGCTCAACCTGAGCTGTGATATTGCTGGGGACTGGTAGAAGTGGAGCATCTGACGGATGAAGGACCATTCTAAGCCATCACAAGCTTTAATAGGTAGGTCATTTCCAATGGCCATAGAACCCATATCGGCCGGCGAAGGCTTACGGGTCAGTAATGAGCAGCGGCGGAGGGATATGTAATCTTTGGAACCAGGCAAATCTGAGTAAGGTTCCATCCCGGCCGATGTGACCTACGTGAAACATATGTCTAATTTCTAGAAAAATATTTCTCTGGACAACCGCGAGGTACAGGTGTCTACCAAGGCTTGAGGGACCGAAGAGCAGTGTTAACATCTTCCACAGGAGGAGCAGATCAAAGTTGACTGCAGGTACGTTAACAGCAGGGAAGCTTTCTGGAAGTGTGGCTGTGAAAACTTTGGTGGAACGTTGTTGAGTGAAAAAGTGTAGGCCTTTAATGAGGAGCAATAAAAGTCGCCTCGAGATTTTCAAAATTCGCTTTAAGTTGGCTTATCGAAAATTTGCTTTTAAGATATATTGAAACTGAGGAATTGGTAAGCGAGGATTCGTGAATTGTGGGGGATATGCACGTGATCTCTTCGTTCCACGTGCGTTTGAAGTACCCATCTACAAAAGAAAGTGCTATTTTACTTGATGAGATGAGAATCGAAGCAGAGCCACAGAGAAATCTTTCTGTTCTTGCCAGTCAACTGTGGATTCTGCATGGCAAACAGAGAAATGGCGTAAACATTGGATTACAACCGACAAGTT
This sequence comes from Syzygium aqueum, assembly GCA_031216185.1. Lineage (NCBI taxonomy): Eukaryota > Viridiplantae > Streptophyta > Magnoliopsida > Myrtales > Myrtaceae > Syzygium > Syzygium aqueum. The sequence goes on from CM062236.1 coordinate 40,957,202, forward strand.
TTGAGTAATTAGCAAGTAACAAGTTTAGATTTTTTTTTTTATACTTGTACGAGAAGGCTTTTCTTGGTATCGAGGGATGCTAGCTGGTGATTATATTAAGTAGGCTAATGCTTGCACGGACGTAAAATTCCGGGTCTTTGGTTTCCTCCGCGTTCAAATACGAATCGAGTAGGAGATCCGCAATCCATGGATGCATGTCTGCTGCAGAGAAGAAAAGAGCAGAGAGTCTGAACAACACAAACTTCATGGAGCTTCCCCAGCCGTTGACCTTCCACAAGCTTCCAATACTTAACCTCACCAAAGCATCCATTACTTTAATTGCTTCTCACCACTATGACTCACCTCTCGCTCATTTTTTTTTATTGTAAAGTGATCACATCCATGCCTGCCTAAATGCAACTCTGGGTTTCAGTCAATGCTGCTTCTACTGTTCCATATACTACACAGCACTTCAACCCTGCAACTGCTAAAACCATACACACCGCGGAGTCCATTTCTGAGTGAAACCATTGGTGTGCAAAACAAGTAAGGACTTGCAAACGCGGAACGCATTGGATTGGAGATGGACTCACCTCGCCATCATAAGCCCCGCTCTCTCTCCACCAGTCTGTTCTTTGTCGTCCTCCTCTCCACCAATCTCCTCACCTTCTTCCTCTCCACCACCTTCTACTCCGCATGCTCCCTCACTTCCTCCTTCCTGGCTGCCACCGGTAGAACCAACTCGACAAATAGCATTCCCTCCACCACTGTCTTGCGCGATGAATTCGAACGATCCGACGCCACCAAAGATCTCCCCCCCGAGTTCCTTGCCTTCACATCAGGCCACTCCCTCCCCCTCGGCTTCAACTCCAACTTCGACTCCGATACCATCTTCCCTCCCGTTGGCAGCGGCTGCACAAGCTACCTAGACGATCTCCGCCGCTTCATGACATACCCTGCCAATGGCTCCTGCCCCGATGACGAGCTCCTCGTGCAGAAGTTACTCCTACGTGGCTGCGAACCCCTCCCCCGCCGCCGCTGCCGCCCTGCTGCGCCTCCTGACTATGTTGAGCCTTATCCTTATCCGACGTGCATCTGGACTACTCCTTCGGATAACTCCGTGGTGTGGACCGCCTACACGTGCAAGGACTACGACTGCCTCATCAACCGGAAGCACCGGCAGAAAGGCTTCGACGACTGCAAGGACTGCTTTGACCTTGAGGGGAGGGAGAAGTCCCGGTGGACAGCGACCGAGAGCCATGGCGGCCTCGACTTCACCATTGACGAAGTCCTGGCAACGAAACCGCCGGGGACGATCAGGATTGGGCTAGATATCGGCGGTGGCGTGGCCACATTCGCCGTCCGGATGATGCAGAGGAACATAACCATTGTGACCACCTCCATGAACCTGAATGGCCCTTTCAACAGCTTCATTGCTTCCAGGGGAGTTGTGCCTCTGTACATGAGCATCTCCCAGAGGCTGCCATTTTTTGACAACACACTTGACATCGTGCACTCGATGCATGTGTTGAGTAACTGGATCCCAACAACACTCCTGCATTTCCTGCTGTTTGATGTGTACAGAGTGCTGAGGCCTGGAGGGTTGTTTTGGCTGGACCATTTCTTCTGTTCCGGTGATCAGTTGGAGAAAGTGTATGCACCGGTGATTGAGAGTGTCGGCTTCAACAAGCTGAAGTGGACTGTGGGGAGGAAGCTTGACCGCGCGCCTGAGCTTCAAGAGATGTACCTCTCTGCTTTGCTAGAGAAGCCATTGAAGAACTCGTGGTGACTCACATTTTTTTCCTCTCATGACGCTTTCAGTTCAGTTGACTTTTGACTGGAAATTAGTCCCCTGAAGGCTTGTTAGGAAAATCAAGAACCAAAGAGTCACAATACACGGGCATGTAATCTTCTACTGTATCTTTGTTTTCTTTTGGATTTTCCTTCTATGGATTATCTCTCTTCTTGAAATCAATACTCTAACAGGAAAACAGGAGCCCCGCTGTGCAAACGTTTTGAGTAACAGCTACAGGAGTTTAAAATTGTTTTCATTGCATCAAATACCGGGCAAATCAAAAGATGAGTAGTTACAAATGAAGCCAAAAATGAGTGTCACCTCAAATAAGCTTCACATGTCTCGTAATTGTGCCAAGTCTTGAAAACATACTTGGGACGATTCGCCTCAGGTCAAAATGTCTTCTAGGAGGAGCGGTTCGGCATGCACACCTGGCACTGAGTCAGCAAGCTACATGCTCCAAATGTTAAAACAGATTGCCCCTCTCGGATGCATTCGAACCTGGACTCATATCCATTGAGACCTTCTCTACTCAGAAAGCAGTGGACTTCAAAATATATATGTAAAGAAAACAAATTTGCAGTCACTCCAGAAATTGTGCAGGGTTGCTTTGTCCAGCCAATATCACATGTTAAAAGCTTATGAGCGGACCTGGAACCTGCAGGTATAACCAGTTATGCTCATTCAAACTCTATGCTTTTTGAGGTCGAAATCTTGACAACTTATTTCATGCCTCACAATCAATACAACTCTTCGGTAAAAAGCAACTGTAATTTTCAAGCATCCAACCAAGCTCCATTTCAGCCATATTTGCCAAATAATCATCCTTTGATCATCTATAAACTCTACTACAGTGGGAGATCAAAAGAATGGCTATGGTTGGTATATCTTCTAGTAAAGTTGAAGAGTTCTTATCGTTTCACATGAAAAATAAAAACTGATGAGAAAAACATTCAACCGTCCGAGAAGCAACGAACACGTGGATTAAGGTCTAGACAGCTGTAGAGTGGGATGTTTCGTGTGATATGACTGATTCCCCGAGTCCTGCCAGATTCTACTTAGCAAACAAAACCCCATATTTAATTGTTGTATCAGAAGCAGAAAGCATCACGAGGATATGATGGCATCTCTATATGGACATAAAAATCATATCATTAACTTTTCTGTTCATCAATTAGACAGACAAGGCCAGTGTTAATTATGTTACATGTCATGAAAGAAAACTTAACCATTCTGAGATTAACAGATGTCTCTTAACGATGCAAGCTAATTACTCATGAATAAAGGAGAAAGAAATCCAGAGTATTACTTGCCTCGGTGCCATCGCCAAGTCCATTATATACAATTTTATTTCATAGATAATTCCCGTTCCTACTCTCATCTTCCTGATAGTGTATACGATCATGCGCTCAGTATCATCTTCATGATCCCTATCACGATTCTTCTTCAATTTCCGGCCAACGCTTCCATTTCTGCAACACCTTGAGATCCAGGACTGATTTTGTTCTGACAAGAAAAATGGCAAGTCTTCCTCCTTCTCAATTAGTGCACCATATGTGAGACAGCTAATGTTTTTGATATTGTCTCTCCTATATTCATAAAACCTTTCATTACTTACCTTCAACTGCTTTGTAGCATCAGATCATTCCTTAGGGCTCCTTGATCTCCTTCTTTAAGGGCAGTCAATTTTTTTTATTTATTGTGTAGCATAAACTAAATCAGGTCATGGAAGAAGAAATCTATCAATTTATTTTGACTACTTCCTACCCTCCCCAACAGATAAGAGTTAAAGTGCAAATAATGAAAACAAGATTAAGATCTGTGGCTGTCAGAAATAAAAATTCATTCTTATGCACGGTTGAATTGATAAACTACCTCAGACTTTTTGACCAAAAGAAACAAACACCAGTACAAGTACCGGCCTTGTTGTCGTCATGTAATATTTTCACATGAGATTAATATCTCTTGCCAAAGACGACCTTGAAGTTACTGATGTGTATCTTGATTTTGTCGATAAATGATCAGTCGGCATACAGGAGTTCCATTCCGGCATCTCTCCTCTAAGATTCTCATTACATCAAAAGAAATCATTGCATCTGCACATAGATATAGGATAAAAAATTATTAGTACCGTTAAATATGACATAAGAGATCCAATTTTTCTCTTCTGCAATCAAATGATTAGATAAATCAGATATTTTGACCTGAAACGGCTAAGACCTCTACATACAGTGTGTATTCCCGGTGTCTTGTGACATGACTTAAATCCATGAGCATGCCATAGAGATTACTTTCTACGTGAAATACAAATCAGAAATTATCACATATGCAACCTAAAACTCTGTCTTCCTACTATAGAGTTGAAAAATTTACACGGCTTTAGTTTCAGTGTATCTCTGCTATTGTTCTTATGAGCATATGTCTAGATATCTTTGCATCACGTAACTGTGAAAACCAAGAGTTGTCGTTTTCTGCAGAGTGGAGCTTGTCGGATAGTCAATGATATGCCCATTTCTCTATATACGACCGCTATAGAATAGCAAAGAGCTTTCTTTCAGAATATCTCAAGAAAGCTTTGCATCATATACCTATGAAAACCAACATATACCCATTATCATGAAAATTCGCTTTGCCTGATAGTTAGGTACATGCCTCCTTGTTTCATTACCATGAGTAACATAATTTTCTGAATGAGAAGTTTCCTTCAGTGGAGACACATAAACTTCATATCCCTTGGACCCTCTTTATAATCTCTCAGGTAGCAAAAAAACCTATCCCAGCAACGATTAAAGTAGGCCTATGAAAAAGGCATAACAGATGGACAAAGTAGAATTAGATTCTCATAAGCTGTATTTTCAATAAATGATAGCGAAGAGCAACAACCTCAGTAAGAAGAGTGAGATATAACAAACATAATCTCTAGATAGGTTTCATAGATACCTGAACCTTAAGCTGACTCCCCCACAAAATGGATCGATCCCCTGAATAAGGACCAGCTTTCTTGAAGCAGGTATAACCATTCTTTTATTCAATAAGATCTTAAGCTCCAACTTCCCTTCCATGCTTTTTATCCAGAACATGAGTTATGATATATTTCAAAATGTTGATAGATTTCTTTCGGTTCATATTATTCCTTCGTACTGATATCATCTGTATAGGTTCTAACTTTCGCTTAGAGTGTTTTTTCTATCAAATTTTGCAAGGGAGAGAAAAAGGTAAAGTTAAATGCACATTGTCTAATTAACGTGTCTCTTTAGCAGGCTGATACTGAAAACCATCGCAAGAAGCAACACCCAGAATGGCTTGACTCTTTCCTCCAGAAGACTTTCTTTGAATCATGTTCAGCGCACCCAATTCGTAGGAATGAGTTAAATAAGTATTGCATCAACTGTAATTCATCTGCTTGTCAGTACTGCATCTCTTCAGGAAGTCATCGCCAACACAAGATACTTAAAATCTATAGACATGTCTACAAGGATGTTGTCTCCCTCTCCTCCATTGAAAAGAATATCGATTGCTCCAGAATACAGGTACCTCCTTTATACTCTACAATTGCAAGTTTCAACACTAATCAATGGCATTTTAGCTAAGTAAAGCATATTGGTGATATATACGCGATTTGATGATAGACTTTTGCTTTGAAAAGGACTTGTTGATCCCAAATTTTATTAGGGAAAATCGTGGATGGTTCACTACTCTATTTAAGACATCAAGTGTGCAATGTGTCTGCAACAAGTTGTGATCTTGTCCTCTGTAACACTGGAAGGTCATCGTTACATTAAAAGCTACACCTAACTGCAGAGGTGGATTGTTTTACTATTTAGCTAGAAGAAATGCGGATGTAAAGAATGTGATAGCTCTAGGAAAGGTTAAGTATGTGTTTGGGGTGACTCCAACTTTTACCCATTTTGCCTTAAACTTTTATTTTTGACAATTGGAATTTGAAATGTTGGAAGCCCTACAAATACTAACTCATTTAGAATTCCCTTTATAATTTCTGTATCAGAAAAAAGAAATGTGTTCATGCTAGCTTTAGAATGTATGTGGAAACTAGTTTCTGATTCTTCAGAGTTACTCTGAGTCATATCTTCTACATGTACATTACAACAACACACATAAGCAGGCCATAATAGTCTTATATGTGGAGGGATACATGCAATAATTAAAAAAACAGTACTGCCATATCTTCATCAGGATATATTCAGCTAGAATTCTGCTCATCTGCTGAGGACAAGTTATGATAATTTTCACAATTTCACTCTTACAAGATCCTTGTCCACTCACAGTGGCGCATGCATTAGGCAAAGCAGAAGACACGGTTGACAATTAAAAGTATTGTACCCGGCAAGAACTATAGAAGGAACAGGCAGAAGCAACTTACATTTTTATATCCACCTAATAGGTTTTCTGATAAGTCCTACATGCATGTCAAAAAAAGACTAGGTACCTTTCGATACACAGAGAAAGATAGATGACATCATGCTTTCGAGATTGCCTGTTAATGGTGGCATTTATAGGATTGGGAACAGATTTCATTTGAGGTGGTAGTATTGTTGATGCTGCCATTCTGATTTACTGGGACGCCAAGGCATTATCCTTTTTATTTAAGTATATTGTTGTCTTCCAAGTTTCAGCCATACAAGTCCAACAAGAGACTGGTAATAGCCCTGAACCCTCTTCCCCATAGTGGTCCAACAGCATCAAATGGTAAGACATCCTGTGAGATCTGCAAGAGAAGATTATCGGAACCTGACCTCTATGATTACTGCTCCATTTCTTGCAAGGTAACCATGGCAGAAATACTGGTCATTTAGAATATGCTTAGCTAAACCATGTGCTTTACGCTGAAGAAATTAAAACTTCAGGTCATGGCTTTTTCGAGAAAAACCAAAGACCAGGAGCCTCCACATCTTTCTGTCCAATCTCCAACAAAGGAAAATCAAAGCAAAGATGCTCAGCCTAGCAAAGCACGGCGCCGTAGAAAAGGGAAGCCTCAAAGAGCTCCATTCTTTTAAAGTCTCAATGGCACATTCAGAGAAACTTATTTAGTTCTGTTTGGGACAGGACTTCATGATCTTGGTGGTGCTTTGTAACTGGCTATTAATTTGGATAATATGCTCAGAATGAACTGAGACTTGTCTGTTATTTCCATCATAAACTGTAGACTCTATCAACATCAGAGTGGTCTTGCTTGCTTAAACTCTGCAAACCAATGTTATTCATCCTCCAGGCTCAAGTGATTACCATCACTTTGTGAACTAAACCCATGTTGCTTATATATTGTGGTTGCGGTTTCAGGATATTGGTTGGGTGGAAACGGTTACCAGTTACCAATCAAAAGCAGGTAAAATCACCGCCACTGTTCTCGTATTTGCTAGAATAATTTGTCAAAACTTCCTTAGGAGGAAGAGATTTCCAAGAGCTCTGAGGACATACGACATCAACTCTTAAGTAGTAGCAATAGCAAGGTATTCAGACAGGATTTGGTTAAGTGGGTAAAGATCAAGTTGCCACTAGCAAAAAGGTGGCCTAGGAATGAAATCTTTGATGGCTGTCACCTGGTTGATCAATGCTAACCATACAAGCAAACCTCATAAGTAGAACTTCAAACTTTCGCATTCATATTGACGAGAAAAACACATTGTCCCTGATCAGTTTGTGAGGGTCGGCTCACCTAATCAGCCAGCACGATCCTGAGATACTCTCGGTATTTACCTAGTAAACTATTCAGTTTCTCTCCTGCTGCTTCAGAATCATGCTATGATACTCTCGGTATTTAACTAGTAAACTATTCTGTCTGGTTGGGATTAGAAATCCCAAAGAGTACCCTGCAACCAAGTTCTATATCTCCTAGACACCCTTTAGGGTCCTCAAAAATGAGCCTTGAACTTAGATTCACCAGCAACCGGAATTTCAGCTTCCTTTACGAAGTGACTCGTATAGAGCTCAAACTCAAAGTAGAAGACCCATCACGCACATACTAGCTGTCAAGCTATTGACTTTCATACACTGTCTCCAGCAAAATCAATTTTTGCAGTACGATTGATCAAGCCATGCAGTACATAGTTCTGCGCAGACGGACATCCCAAACAGTCACGCGCACTTTTGCCAGTAAAATGATGAAACACCACAAGATTAGATGTTCATTCACAACGTCAAGAAGAATGCGTCACGAGTAGAGACATCACGAGAACTATGAAAATGGTAGATAGAGAGATACCAGACGTGGGCATTTGGCAGCGTGAGTGAATCCGAGGTTTCCTTCCCTTTGCATTCACCGATTCCATGGAAACCCAGCAAAGACAAAGTAGAAACGAATGAAGCCAACAGGGTTCTGCCGATTGTAACGAAAGAGCGATCACGCCCCAAGAAACAAGTCCACGCGGGTCACTGAGTTAACTCAGAAGTCACAACATACTATTCTTCGGCGACGTCAATCCCGAGAGAGAAATTGCGTCTTGCGCCCCCAATTCATGCCCCTGTTTCTCATCTGGCCCCGTTTCATTTGGATTTACGGTCAAATCGCCGGTTTTCGAGCATGTCCAGGGCGCGTTCATGCTGATCAACGAGTCCACTTTCCATCTTAACAACGGATGCTCTTGATTTTCTCAACGGATGGTAACGTAGCCCGTATGTTCCCACGAACACGTCGGATGTACACAGCTAGCTTTTCCCGAAATGTCAGAGAAGGAAAAGTCGTTGTCTGCAAAAGGGATCGAACTTGGCCCTCAGTTGAGCATTTGCAATACTTGCATCTCTGCTAAAGAACCAGCAGCAGTCCTTGAACTATTGTTCTGCTGTTCGATATCATTCCCAATCAACCTTTTCATTCGATGTGTTCCTCGATCTTTCCAAAAGTTGTTTAACGCGGTTGATCCATTGATGAAATCTAATAAACTTTTCCTCGGTTGTTCTCGTACTTTGTTCGATCTAATCCCTGATTATATTTTCTTGTTCTCTCGAGATTGCACAATGTCAGATTTAGATTTAACCCCAATATAAAATATTTCCTAACTATGTTATAAAATTAAAAATCAGACTCTACAACCCAAAAATTCAAGAAATGTATTCTTATACAAAAAGTTCTTGTTTCTATATATTATAAGTAATTCTATGTGTAACACAAGAAACATTTTAAATAGTTTAAGTAAATGAGTTCGAATGCGATATAAACAAGTAGAAGAGTCAATTCATGCTCGACGCGTTTATTATTCATCACGATGGATCTTACACGAACATATTAACATGTAAACGCGTTTATTATTCATCACGATGGATCTTACACGAACATATTAACATGTAAAGTGTATATGTTTTGTCAACGGATCGTGATGAAAAGTGCAAACAACTTCCTAAATAACGGCTATAGAAAAATTTTGATGAAGTGAAGACTCTGTTGAAGAGAAAACAAAAGTATAATATTTCCAGGATGAAATTGAACAAGCAAGTAAAATTCAAAGACGAAATTGAAAAAATATATTGATTGGTCAGTAATTAACAAATGCTAAATGTTCAACTCAAGAACCAACTCAATCAAAATTTCAAAAACTTAAGGACGACATTGTAGAAGAAAGTTAAAAGACTACATTGCAGAATAAGCGAAAGTTCCAAGACGATTTATGCTATTATCCCTAATCACATGCACCCAAACATGCTAATCATAGCATCTTTTGATGGAAAGGCAAGAATCAATAGTTCCGTAACATTATTACAAAATCCGATTCAGGAAAAAAGACGAGAGATCGATGTTACCGACAAAAGTTTGGTACACAAATCAATGTCATTGCATCTTTTGCGCATCCCGGGAGAATAGCTATAGGTGAGAAAGAGTTTCCAAAATCTTCAGTGAAAACTCTAAGAGAAAGCATGAGGAAATGACAGGCCCGGGAGCTTGACCACGTTATTCTTTTGTGAACTGTCAACTAGTACAATAAAAACCATTACAGACGATCATGATTAGTATAATACTTGAAAAGCAGACACCGACTTCCCACAGAACCAAAATTGTGGCAGCATTCTGCCATCAGCTCCCTTTGTGTTTTTTACCCCAGGTCAAGGTTAGGAGTAAAAATTACAGTCCAGGCAGGGGGAACTGAGTAGTGAGAGCTTCCACCCTCTGACGAAGATCTGAAACCTTTTCCTTCAAAGGGAAGTCAGGAGATTTCACAAAGTTGAGAAAATCTTGAAGCTTTGACCCCGGAGCGGAACGTTTAGCTTCAAGAGTAATTTGAACGCCTTCATTGATAAAATCCGCAGTTGCTTTGAACTCTTCCTCGGTAAAACCTCGGGTTGTCATAGCAGGTGACCCAATCCGTATGCCACCAGGGACTAGGGCACTTTTGTCGCCTTTCGAAATAAACATTAATTGATGTTTACTTTGACTGGACTAGCAATTCGATCCTGACAAACACAGATTCGCATAGAAAAATACAATCCAAGCAAAACTAATACAACTTACCAGGAACTGAGTTCTTGTTGAGGGTGATGGAAGCCATATCAAGAACTTTCTCCACCCGAGCACCATCGATCCCCTAGTAATTGAAAATATACGTCATGCTCAATAAGATAAAAAGGAATTATGGGCCCTGCAGCAGCTTCCATCCATCTTAGATTGTCAAAAGATTAAATAGGTTTGACGGATTGAACATGGCCAAAACCAGGGGACCGGAAATAACTAGAAGTCAACTTTTTCAAGTCTCCGCATCAAGCTACTTCATTACATTAATCTACAACTTGCTCTGACATAGTTCATACAAAAAATCTGGTCGAAAAGCTTATCAAACTCCGATAGGGAAAAAAAATTAACTAAGAGTTCCGACCTACGCCTATCAGTCACTGAAACCAGGGCTTGAGAGAAGAGAGATACTTACTAGTGGCCGAAGATCTACAAGAACAAGATGATTATCACTCCCACCAGAAACCAGCTTGTATCCTAATTCAATCAATCGGCTTGCAAGAGCTTTACAATTAGAGACAACCTAAGAAAGAAGTAAGAATGTTTTGTTAAGAATTTCCCCGGAAGGAAAAACAAAGTGCATCAATAGGACAAATTGGACAAGAACGGACCAGGAAGGAACATCAGATACCTTGTTTTGGTAAGCCTTAAATTCAGGCAACTGGGCAAACTTTAAGGAAACTGTAAGTCCCCCGATTGTGTGGTTATGAGGACCGCCCTGCATTCATAAGTCAATGTTGCAATGCCACACAATGACTTGAAAAACGACTAGCGTCTAAGGAACAAACACAACAAACTAAAAGCCAATCCAAAACATCACGTTGAGCTAAAAGACAATTCCAACAAACCTGCAAGCCTGGGAAAACGGCATTATTGATGGCAGATTCTAAATCAACTCCAAGAACTGGTTCCTTCTTGAAAAAGATCATGCCACCTCTTGGGCCTCGCAAGGACTGAACAAGTTTCATATTATCAGACCTTGCTATAACAGCTTGAAGAGAAAACCTCATGAGAGAATTTTATGTATAGCAATTGTTTTTCATCACAAGTGCACTGATACAGAAAATGTAAGCAAACAAAGGAGAAGACAAGTAAGAAGAGACAGATGTCAGGCTGTAAAAGTAAGTAGCCTCTAGACATTCAACCACCAGACGTAGAATAGCTTTCTACCAATTAAAAAGTAATAAGACATTCCTTCAACCACAAATGGGCTACAGTTGCATATAAACATATAGGTCTTACAATAAAAAAAGATCTAGAATACGGAGATCAAGGAAGAAAAAATCAGCACCTTGTGTGTTGTCGTTGTCACTATATCGCAGTACTCAAAGGGGTCAGCTACCATGGAAGCAGCAACAAGACCACTTATGTGTGCCATATCCATCATAAGAAAAGCACCAACTGCATCTGCAATCTTCACATGCATATCATTTCAAGATTACTCAGCAGCCAGAGAAGTAAAGTCCGTTCCTCGGTCATGCAATCTAATGGAAAGTAAAACCCATTGGAACAATTGCAACCCTTACCTTCCTCATACGAGCATAGTCAAAATCTCGGGGGTAGGCACTGGCACCAGCAATTATGAGTTTAGGCCTAAAGAGAGTGGCTGTTTTCTCAAGCATGTCGTAATCAACGAGGCCTGTTATAGATAGTGGGCAAAATTAGCATGCCAAACTTCAGAGAAACCACTCAAGTATAACCTGGACATCAAGAGGAGACACAGACAAAAGGTACATCACCTGTTGATTCATCAAGTCGATAAGGCATCGATTCAAAGTATATTGATGTGCCAGAAACCCGTCGTTTGGGAGTCATGAAGCCATGAGACAAGTGCCCGCCGTGAGGCAAGTCCAAACCCTAAGTTGGATAAACAAGATAAAACTTCAACTACAATTTATTGAGAAAACCAAAAGGATGGAAAAAAAAAAGCATGAATGCAGAGATAAAGGGAGAGAGAAGGCACCATTATCCTGTCATGGGGTTTGAGAATTGCAGTGTAAACCTCAAAATTGGCAGGAGAACCAGATAAAGGTTGAACATTAACACCCCACTTCTTTGGATCCACGTGAAATGCAGCCAAAGCCCTTTTCTGACATAAGGTTTCAAGCTCATCAATGTACTCATTGCCACCATAATACCTGTGAGATTTATAATAACATTAGCCGTGTCACATGCTAAAAAATGGGTAAGAGGGGAAAAAATTACCGGTGAAACTTTAAATTTAAGTAAACTTACCTCTTACCAGGCAACCCCTCAGAATATTTATTTGTGAGGCAGGACCCAACCGCCTCCATAACTGCCCGTGATGTAAAATTTTCTGACGCAATAAGCTCAAGGCTTTTGAACTGCCTCTCCTTCTCCTTGTCAATAATTTTGCGCACTTCAGGATCAGCTTCGCTCAAAGTATAATCTATAAAGCTGCTCCTTCTACCTGACAAAAGCAAGCAAGATTTAAAAGGTTTTGATAAATCAGAATCGCTTATGCATTTAATATCCTTTTTACACATTCAAAAAAGGACAATTTAACTATGGTGTTGAAGAAAAGTCACCTTCTACTTCGCCAACAGGGACAGACACTGAAGAGGGCGGCTGACCAGTAACCAGACTTGCTTTAATATAGGCCAATTGAGGCCTAACTGAAGTTGGATTTACGTGATGAGGAAATCCATTGAAATTAAAGCCTTTTGGGGAAAAGGCAGATGGCTTGGTCCATATGGGTTGTTGCAGAGACCCCGTCACTGCAGCTCCACCACAAGCCTGCATTATGGCTTAAGAACTTCTCTTTTAAGTTGTCCTGCGAATTCCATGGACCAATAAAAGTCAAAAACACTTGACTCTTAAGCATGGACTCATGAAACATCAATGTCTACATAACTATGCATCATATACTTGTTATTACCTACAAATTCAATTAGTTCCTTCCAAAACTACCAATACAAATCTTTTCCTAGCTATATTCTACTAGTTAGTGACAATCTGCACATCCCCACAGGCAACAGTAACCACTCAATCACGATAACCAAGCATCAGAGATATAACATAACTGCATATCACTTTATGAGCATATGTATGATCTTGTGGTCAGAGTGGCAAGAATTTAGTACCCCAGACGACATCTACAGAATTAAACCCTGTAGTGCATATCATCTCTAGGCAATCAAGTTTCATCTTTTTCACTGGCTGTATATTGTACACTCTGAAGTATATAGCGTAAAGGGTTAATTCATACAGTCCCGGAAAATGCCACTACACCAAAAAAAACCAGCTCTTTAACGAGAAAATCCCGTTGTTTTTTCAATTCATCCCGCATGGCATCAACCAAAAGCAGCAAATGATCTCGTGTTCAGCGTATAAGAATTTAGTACTCCGAACAACGTCTACAGAGTTAAACCCTGCAGTGCACATCATCTCTAAACAATCAAGTTTCATCTTTTTCACCAGCTGTTTATTGTACGCTCTGCAGTATCTAGCGTACGGGGGTAATTCATAGAGTCCCGGAAAATGCCACTACACCCAAAAACAAAACAAAAACCAACTCTTTAAATTGAGAAAAGCCCATTTTTTTTTTTCAATTTATCCCGCAGGGAATCAACTAAAATCAGCAAGCTGGGCAAAACCGCAGCATTCAGGACAGCTTTCAGATAGAAAAAGAACAACAAGCACAGCAAATTCAAAGACACAGCTCGACAAAAACACGGCCGCCTGCCGCCGCAGCTCGCGGACCCACGAAGCGTACCGAGAGAACGGAGGGACGGAGCAGGAGTCGCCTGCCGGCGTTAACCGCAAGTCGCAGGAGTCGTATGCAGAGGCACAGAGAGAGAGAAGGAGAGAGACGCAGACCTTCGACCTTTGCAGAAGAACCGCCAGGAAATGGGGGAAAACTCGGACGGGGAAAAGACAACGGAGATTAGTAGGGTTCAAAAAAAATTTGAAGTGGGTGTTTCCGTAATATCGGCAATAAATAAAGGGTGATTATTAGGGGCGTAAATGGTTCGGTTCGGTTCGATTTTTCTACCGAACCATTAAGGGTGCTCCTTGAACCGAACAGAATTGAAACCGAATCGAAAAATCGATTTGGTTCAATTTGGTTTGGATCAGTTTTCGATTTTAAGTTCATTAAGCAGAGAGAGAAGAGAGACGAGGGAGAATTGATTGTAAGTGCAAACAAATCCTAAAACTTGTCAAATTGATTCAATCAAGTCCTTCCGTTGATTGTACTTTTTGAAAGTTTTAGGACTTGTTTGCACTTTTTGAAAATTTTAGAACTCAATTATACTTTCGTGATAAGTTTTAGGACTTTAAATACACTTATCCCAAAAATTTAGTATATATAAAAGAATTCGAAATAAGGAGCATATAACCCCACCAAGGTGCTTTGGGAATCATCACTCCCTGAATTACAGGGAAGCGTTGATCCACTAACCTAACCTCAAGAGTGAAATTGTCAGTTCATTCAAAGCCCAATCACATATGACAAGTTTTTGGAATCATGTACCGGATTTAGGCTCCATTCGCTTCGTGAAAAATGACTTTTAGAAAAATATTTTCTGGATTTTTCGGCATTCGATTAACGGAATATAAATTAGTCAAGGAAAACATTTTTCTCCAATGGACAAAACACCTTCAAAAGTGGGGAAAATGAAAAGAGAAAATCCTTCATACACATTTTTATTATCTTTATTTTTTGAATTTTTTATTTTTCTTTTTTCTTTCTTCCTTTGTTGATCGCCACCCATGGCAACGGCTAGCGACCAGCCATAGACAAAGGATGAGCTCACCTGAGGTCAAGCTGAGGCCGAGCTTTGCCAAATATGCGAGGTGAGGTGAGGCTTGACCTCGCCTGAGGCCAATGAACTGGAGCCTCACTAGCATTGAGCTAGGCTGAGTCTTGCCAAATTTGGCGAGGTGAGGCAAGACTCAAGCTCGGTGGCCTTGGGAAATCTTGTTCCTCGCCTGCGGCTGAACGCCGGCCGTTGCCATGGGTGGCGACCAGCAAAGGAAGAAAGATAAGAAAAAAATATTAAAGAATAAAAAAAATAAAAAAAAATGATTTTTTTTAAATTACAAAAAATTATTTACATTAGCACCGGCTGTACCGCAAAGAATAGTCAAGTCCACATCAACAATTTCTGTCCAAACAATGACTTTGAAAATCAAATGAGATTTTCCTTAACAAACAGCGAAATTTATTTTCCAGTTCATTTTCAAGTTTTAGTCGAACATCGGAAAATATTATCATTTTTCTTAGAAAACGACTTTCCAAAAAACATTTTCCAAAAGCGCCACATTTCCTGCGAAACGAACGGAGCCTTAGAGTGAGCTCTTAGTATTATATAAATACCCAAAAAAATGTTTGGTATAAAAGTGCCGGTTAATTTTTGAATGGGACCTAAGCTCGTCATCTTGGTTGTCTCGGTCGATTTGCTTCGTACTCTAATTTCTTTTCATCTGTTCATTTTATCGAGGCATGACGAATCATTTTTCTACTAATTCGATTGTTTTGGCGTGGTTCCGATTCATTAGGATGTCATGGATCGTCGCCACAGGAGCGTAGCGATATCTCCCTAGTGCAGTTGCCAATGACTGGTAAGTACGGTCAATACGAGTGGCTTGACAAAGAATAGTCCGCGAGCGACTTGATAACCACGCGATGTTGAATCCTTCCTCCCTCTCTATTTCTATATTCTATATTCTTGGGAAACAAGAAAAGTCTTTGGTGATCGTCACGTGGCAGCGCGCGACTGGCTTGTCGGGTCGAGCGAGTCGTGAGTGTGCGCTCTTCGCTCGAAAGCAAAATCTCTTTAGGGATTCCTAAGCTTATTGCGGAGGTGGGACTCGAAGGCTGTCATTTCCCTACTTTGGAAATCAACATCCATCTCTCAATCTTGGTGAGATTCTCATTTCTCGGATTGGAAAACTATTACGGCATTTTTAATAGACCCAAATTGTACATATTCTTTTTTGGAAAAAAAAAATTCGTGTGCATATCGATAAGCAAGTCGGGTCGTCTAGTCCCGTGATGTGAATGATAATCTAACTTTAAATAGGTCGTTGAGAGATGTTATTTTTGCGAACTAAAGATTCATGAACATGAGAACTTGATTAGCTCCGACGTTCTTTCGGTACTTCATCCTCTTTATTTCAAAAATGTTTGTAATCTTTGTGGGTTTTACCTCTATATTAGAGGATGTGGCTTCAGTTTTATTAAAGCGATTAGTAGCGTGGCACTCGGACTTTGCCCTTTCATTTGTCCAAACTAGGAAAATGTGTCTCAATTAATTGTGGTTTATTGACACGGCGATCATTCGCTGAACACAGTCAGTATGACTGACCTTTTCCTCTTTTGAGACTGGCACATTGCCTTGTACTCCTATTTATCTCTCTCTCTCTCTCTCTGCTCTTGTTGCTGCTTCCTAGACTGTTTGTTGGTTCGGTCAAAGTCCTCGGCAATGAATTTCAAGAGGGTTGCGCTGATGTTGTCTGCACTCCCTCTCCTGGGCTGCGCGCTTATGCAAACTCTCCTTCATCTGCTGAATCCTCGTGATCAGTCTGCTTCGGCAGCTGGTGTCACGGATGGCGAGAAGAGCCATACCTCGAACGATGGCGCCAACGAGAATGGAGACGGGGACAGCGAAGATGGTGCTAAGCGTTCGCAGAATGCCGTGGCGCAGAGGCATTTCCGACAACCTCAACACATGCGATGCGCCTGATGATCGGTCCCGGATGGTAACTTCTTGAAGATGAGAACCCTCTGGTCCTGCGTACTATCGAATCATGTGATCTTTCTGATTTAGCTTCTCTTGATGAATGCAGTGGTTTCAGTATGGTTATAACATGTATGAGCTTTTCGTATATCTACGGTCCTGATATAATATGAAACCAGAAAGATTCGTGATGATATGATATGATATGATCTTTATGTCTACTTGTTGCAAGTCCGGTGCTCTTTTTTTTCTTCAAGGGTCTTGAATTATTGAAGTGTTGATTGACCTTTGAGGATTCTTTGATGATGGTGCTTCTGCTTTTCCTTGTCATTTAGCAGACTAATTTATGTAACGATAATCAACGTCTTCTGCCGTTTAACCCGCGAAATCAAGGAGTAAAGCAAAGAGAGGCTTTGACTTTTCAATCACAATTTCACAAAGTTTGGATCTCCTCGACCTGTTTTTGCTCGTTTGATTATGTCGAGATAGTATCGGCACATTGTTTCGAGGTAAAAACATGAACACCGGCGTCGAATAGGAATAATAGTCAATTTTAACTCAATTGGTTTGTAAATGAACCCTACCTTCTCCAATCCATTCTACATGTATAATTTCTTTTCCGTTGATGCGACCAACCATTTGTACTTGAATTCCTTTTGCATCTGCTTGTTCGGTTAATCCAATAGCCTTTTTTACTATTGCTATGCGAAATGAAACTATATTCTTCGATTGTTCGGCTATGAATTTGGCTAGAATGTTAGGGTGTTCATAAGGGTATGTAATTCTTATAATAGGCTTAATAGCAATATTGAGTTTTCGGTTCACACAACTAGATTCTTTTTGAGAACATGTGGCAAATCACATTATTCTTCTCTGCAGTTTTCATTGGAAAAACTGGGAAACGATGAAAATGAGCATGTCGGAGTCAATATTCAATAATCCGAAATTGAGCAATGATATGAACACCAGGATAGCTCCATCATTAATTGTGCTTTGTTGGTCATCCCTTTTCCCACATATAAGGCCAAATATCACCAACTTCTTGCAGTCTAATCGCCAATTTCTGTCTGCCACATTGGATTTGGTGAGGCTCCACTCCCTTGGGTCTGGCCGCGCAGCTGCCGCGGCCGCCACTGCCGCCTGTAGTAAGGTGTCCGGTACACATTTGAGTTATCATCTGGTATATACACTCATCGAAAATTTGCGCAAAATCTCGTTATCTTGCCCCCAATAGTCCAAGTTCCTGCACTACCCATCCCTGACGTCCCCGGAAGTTACAACTTCCTCGACAATCCTAGCTGAACATGTCACCAGGAGAAGAGTTCGAACTGTGCTATAGTCATTAGTTCTTTCTGAGTTGTGTTTACCAAGCAATTTGGCCAGATTATATTGCGCAAAAGTCGACTACGACTACTTTATGCGTGTGTCACTCATTTAAACATCTAATATTGCTTCATCATTTGTTTAGCAGGAGGATCAGGGAGGAAGAGAAAACGATTCTGAAATCAACAATCTGATTTGTGTGATGGAGGGGAAGAGAAGGAGGGAAAGAATAAGGATGGATTAGGAGAGATTAGGAGGGATTGTTAGAATCATTTTCGTGTAGATTTCATATCCCTCCATGAGGGATTTGTAGGAATTGGAAGGGTTTTGTGTACCAATGAACAAACTTTTTTCTTCTTTATCTTATGTTATAGCTCTGTCTAAATACATAGAAGGTTATTTTGTCACAATATTTTCTTTTCTAATCAACCCTAATGCGTATGAAGTCGGAGACTAGTTTCAGTGTCCACTTCATATAAGAATACTTGCCATGTGATTTTGACCGAAAAAGCCAACTTGATTAAATGGAACTTGTTGATCGCATCTCACTAAAAAGTTGAGGGACGATGTGATTCATTCAACCGGGACGTTTTGAGACCGAATCGCACCATCTGTGTGCACGTTTTAAGCACTTGATGAATTCCTAAAAATGTTTTGCTGAAACCATACTATGTTGGGATGAATGTACATCAACCTACAGCATGCCTGAGTTTTGGTCTTATTCCAGGGACCTAAAAGCACATGCTAATGCTTGTGGAAGTACATCTTCCAAATCACCCAGAGACGAAAGAACTGCATGAGTTGCTGTAACCAGAATTGGAATATGGATCACCTGATCACTCCATCACTAGACCAAACATCAAGAAACTCATGAAGAGGTGTGCCCAAACACATGCAAATGATGCAAAATAATAGCTACAACAATGTTCATTGTTTTCACAACATAATAGCTGGTGCAAATCATTCCTGCGTTTCGGTAATCAAATACAGCTTCTGGCCCTCACTTATCATGTTCGTGTCGAGAACTTTACCTGCATCTTCAGATAATATACAAGAAGCGGACGGAACATTTAACTGCTCCGATGCATTTCTTATGAGCTCCTCGATATTGTTAGGGACCCACAACACAATCCCATGTCTTCTATGCTCCTGAGGATCCCACGGATGAAAAGGGAACACTGTACATTTTCTTGAATGCAGTTTATCTGTAAAAAATTAACAGGTGAAGAGTTCGCATCAGGTAATAAACTCCAACTAATCAATGTCTATATGATATTTCTTCATTTCTTTCCTAGGATCTTACACACATCCTAGCAACTGCTAATAAATTTTGCAGGTACCTGCATTTTCCTGAGGGCTGTGCTCAAACTCTGACATTTCAGAGGATTTTGCAGCTTCCAGCAGCTTAATCAAATTTTTGTTTCCACACTTTCGACCTTCGTCGAGAGGTGTGTTTCCCCATCTGCGTACACGAAAGAGTGAAATGATAATTGCATCTGTGAGATCCCCGAAAAACACTAAATTAGTTCTATAAGATGTTTAAAGCATCAGATCATTCAGAGCGAGGAACATGGACACTGAAAGTCTGAATATACCTGTCCTTCAAGAACACACTAGCCCCTGCTTCTAGAAGCAGCTTTGCCATCAGAGAGAGTCCTTCTGAGGCAGCTATGTGAAGTGGGGTTCGGTGGTCGTAATCTTTGGAGTTAGGATCTATGCCATTAGACAAAATTCTTCTAAGAAAATCGGAATCGCCCCTTGCCACGGCCGTACAAAGAAAACTACCAGCATCATCTATCCTTAGAGATGCGCCTTCTCTAACAAGTAATGAGGCAATTTGATCATTTCCATTCTTGACAGCTTCTAGAAGGGCAGTGTTCCCAAAATTATCTACACAACGAAATCAGCTTTGCAATGTTAGTGTGAAAAAAGGTATCTAATACAGTTGAAGGACAGAAGAGCCAGTTTACATTGATGAGGAAACAAACCTTTCGTGTTGACATCCACTCCCTCTTGGACAAGAAAAAGCACAATATCCTTATAGCCTCTCGCTGCTGCAAGATGCTGAAAACAGAAAGACTCATTTCGAAATTCCAAATAACTTAGAATTAGAGAACACAACGTCTCCACATTGAAGGGTGGCCTTCGCAAGTTACATTTGATATATCAGAGTTTCCTGGCTACAATGTAGATGGTGTTAGATATCTATCTAAAAACCTTGAACCTCGTTACTAGATCTTGTGGTGAATGTAAGGTGAAGATCGCAAAATTTAACAAGTTGAAAAGTGGTAAAAAATGCAATGGATGTTCAAATTTCAATTTATGTACAAAGAGATCTAAACAATTAGATGTACTAGTCAACAATTATTCGTTCCTACTAATTTCACCACAATCCTCATTTCCTTAACCTTACACACACTTGCATTGAAACATCAGGAACTCCTTCACGAGACCACACTGATGATGCAAGCGGATTAAAAGTTTATCCTCCTTGTGAATTGGTTCCTGTCACATAATAAGGACAAGGAACTGAGACGAATTAAAAGAGAAGTAATTCGAAAGTCCAATTCCTACCAGCGGTGACCTTCCATCATAATCTGTCTTGTTGAGATCAGCCCCCGCTCTGACTAAACCTTTTAGCTGATAGAGGTCTCCATGAAAGGCTGCGCTATTTACCCTCAAAGCAAGTTCTGCTTCTTGCTTTCCAATATGAAATGTGATGTCTGACTCCAATTGCTTGAGTCGGAGATTAGATTCCCTTACCTGAAAGCATATACAATGTAAAATTCCTATATGACTGTTGTAATGCGATTCACAGAGCATCTGACAACTTTGAGAATCTTCTATTAATGCGATATTTCAAAAATGGATTTCACATGCAGAACTGAGCAACAGGAGCGCAAACACATTTTTTTCTTTCAAACATAACTACATTACCTCTAAAAGGTTGTTTAAAATCTTTCTCCCGTCATAAAAATATATCTCGAGGATATATGACAGAGACTGTTTATCAATCCGCAGAAGCCGACATAGTTCACAAACTCGGACTGTATAAGGCTGAGGAATGTTGCAAAGAATGGAGACTTGTCCAACTGAGCTGTTAGGATGTAAAAGTGAAACAGTTTCTTCAGATCCATCCTCTCCTATGCCAACCTCCTCCTGTAGAAGTTCGTCTTACCAAATCATAAGCTGTAGCAAACACCATAATGTTCCCATCCAGCCAACTGAACGAGAACATGGACGCTTATGGTAAATGAGA
The DNA here is from genome assembly GCA_031216185.1 of Syzygium aqueum. Lineage (NCBI taxonomy): Eukaryota > Viridiplantae > Streptophyta > Magnoliopsida > Myrtales > Myrtaceae > Syzygium > Syzygium aqueum. The sequence goes on from CM062236.1 coordinate 40,978,717, forward strand.
TACGAACATCAAGCCGACTGAAAACAATTTAGGTAATGGCAAGTTCACGGTGAACTATGTAAGCTATTGTTGATTATCACCGTAATCTGGAGATGACTTCTAGTGAGTTGCAGAACAAGGAAAATCATAAATGCACTGAATTTGCAAAACACAAAACTTAATGGCCCAGAAGTATTTTCATTTTGTCAGGACCAACAATACAGCAACCCAAAGACCACAAGGGAATGAAAAAGATTGGACAATCAAAGAAAAAGTTTCTAGATGTAGAGGTTTAACGAAGACCTTTAATAGTAGAGAGAATGATTGCTCAGAAAGAGAGATACAAATGATAAATGTTAAAGAAGCCAGAGGTTACAAAACCATACCAGCAGACCATGACAAACAAAATAAAGCTGATCCACCACGTTTCCTTGCTCCATTATCACTTCCCCTGGGAGAAAAAATTCTTCATGGAGCTTAATCACCTGCAAACGAGACATAATGATGACTTAACATTTACTCGGCTAAAAGTTGTCCATTAAACACTGTCAGTTCTTACTTTGACTGTTTCCCAATGGTGTATTCAGTGCCATGTTCTTTTTATTCTGCGACCCTACTAGCTTGCAATTGATATTGACCCACCCACAACGATACCATGTCCTATCGATGCCCAAACTCCTATAGTCATCGAAATGCTGAACGCCAAGAGGATTCAAAATCCTCTAGTTGTTAGCTTCTCTTTAAACATTTTAAGTCTGGGACAACCAGATATTACGTCACTTATCTATCTATGTAGCTTAACTATCTGCTGGTATAATTATGTCAAAAGGGAAGGCAAAGAATGTGAACGGTTATATTTCTGGGTTGTTTATCAAACTATACCCATTTTTATATAATGACTTGGAATGATTCTGTTTTATTTCACCTTCTGTCAATCGAACATAAGCAGCATATAATAAAATAGGAACTCACAACTTGGTTAATGAACTCAGATGAGCATCCCTTGAACAGAGGAACCTTCTCTATGTATGGCATATACAATGTTTGAGCGATCTGCAGGGAACGAGAAAATAGCTCTTCAAGATATCTGGCAACCATAGGACAAGAGAAAAACATCTTTTTTTGGTAACAATTGAACTCCCCATTGTTGTGTAAAATTATATTGTGAGCTAATCCTAAACCTTTGAATTCAGCATGCTGTATTTAGTAGAAGATACTGAGCTTGCTGATATCACTAGAATGGAGTCAGAAACGCATTTGATTGGTGAAGCATACAATACTCCATATTTCCCTGATTAGAGGCCATTAAAGTAAATGACAGCTCCCAAGCACTCGTAGGATACTAAATAAAGAAACATGTCAGCATGTTCCAACTTAAGGGCAAAGATTCTAGACAGTCAAAAATAAAAGGATGCTCTGATATGTAATAATCACTAGTTGCATATTACCTTTGCACGGATGGAGATTGGGATATCCTGAATAACAGCAGCTTCAGTATAGCTACTTTCATACTGCAAACGTAGGTGGCCTTTGATCTGATTACGAATATCCCTTCCAAGTTTGTTCCGGTTCATATACTTTATGAGATCTGTCATTTTATCCCTGAATTTCTCAGTTTTTGATCCTTTGACAATCAAAGCTGTCATGTTACCAATCAGGTAGGCACCAAGAATCATGTCAAATGACACATAAATCATTATAAATATCATTTCCCTCATATTGACTGCATGTATGTCTCCATATCCTGTTGCAGGAAAAGCACACTCATCAGCTGCCTAGTGAAACACCAAAGAAATGAAGCCTCTTAGTGGAACAATGTAATAACAGTTATGCCATGCCAAATGCAGATCCCCTGTTGAGGAGAGAAGCCAATTACCCAGATTTTACAAGCTTGGGATGGTCGTCAGACATCACATACACAGCCGATATACTAATATAAATTACTTTAGGAAAATTAAAGAAATTTAACGAATGAAATAGCTATTCGAGCAAAGGCTTGTCAGAAAAAAATAAAGAAAAGATGGACAGCAAGCCAAGGGGATGAAACAATGAACACAATAAATTAATCAAGTCAAAGATTAAACAGTGAAAAAATGTCCAGAAAAAGAATTTTAACAATTATGCAAGTAAAAGAACAATGGAATAGCAATTCAAGCAAACGCTTGTCAGAAAAAAATAAAGAAAAGATGGACAACAAGCCAAGGGGATCAAACAATGTACACAATTAATCAATTTCCTTCTACAATGGATTGCCCAAGGATGACAGATTTTTCCCCAAAAGCAGCATTTCGGAGAAGATATAACCTGGAGAAATAATGGACTAATGATTCCCAGAGCTTTTTGTAACTTTTAGACTGTTTTTTTGAGCTTAGCTTTATAGATGTGTAATTAGGTCCTTTCTTCTTTTTTTGGAAAATGAATACAATATTCCTCTAATATAGTTTACTGAATTTACCAACAAATGCCATCATCGGGCATTTGTTGCAGGTTTACTTCGCGTCAGCATGGCTCGTTGCAGGAATGACTTAGGATTGGTGGCCGAATCCTGGATTATTCCTGTCCAACTGTGAAGTTTTTTTAAGTTTTGGCTTGGCGGACTCGAAGTGATGCTCATTAAGGATGGCTTGGCCTATTCCCTAACCCCTTCTAATTGACTTGGTGATTCATTCGGGGGCCTTTTGAGCTTTCAGCCGCTGGCTCTTCATTACTTCTAGACTATTGGGACTCCTCCATTTCGGTATTTTCCGAACTTAGCGACTTCGGTGGTGGAACTATTGAGAACTTTCCACAACTAATTGTTCTTGACTTCTCTCAACTGTCATTGATTCTAACCAACTTGGCATTCCTCACTTGCCGCCTGCATCCGAGTCTACTGAATTGTCCGCTCCTCCTCTAGTGCCCTCTTTGCTTCATCTCAATTAGGGTGTTACAACTGTGTGACAAACTGCAACTGGATTTTCCATTGTTGACTAAAAGACTAACCACTTAGGGAAATTCTAGGATATTTAAATTCAAGTAAACAGCCTAGTGACCCTAGAACTAATATTCTTGGAAAAAAAGGACAAAGAATCAGATTATTCTGCATTCCATGATACACATATGCTATCATCATTATTATGCAGAGAGTCAGTGTTCCCATATTTGACCTAACTAAGTCAGAGCTGTCACCTATAGCATCAATTAGACCTAAAAAAACTGTCATACAAATAAATTCCCCATGATAAATTTACTCGTTTCAGGCAACTCTTGCCATTTCATCATTCTCTTAGAGCTGCATAAACCTCTAAGCGTAAAAGAAAGACAATCAAATAAAAAGCGCATGAGTTAGACATTGCACAAAAAACTGAAGTTAGAAGCATGACTTACCAACTGTGGCCATGGTAACAATGGCGAAGTATAAGGATGTTAAGTACCGCTTCCAAATATCAATTTCTCTAAAGTGTGAATAACTGTAATCACCCAACTTTAAGCTTCCAATCCAAGTGTACCCCTCTTCTTCAGGAGACAGTGTAGTTGCCAAATAGTAAAAAATGCAGGCAGCCGTGTGTGTGCAGTAGAGTTCCACAGCAAGAAGTTTCACGATCCTTGTAAACAAGTAGTTAATTCGTATGTCTTTTTCCATATCTTGGAAAAATTCTGTGACTTTGCGCACTCGGCTCAACCTAATCCATACAAGGTATCTGACTTCTTCTTTCCTTCCACTAGCCTGCCAAAAACACATCTTGCAACTTTATCACATAAAGCTCTACATAGATAAAGACTGAATCATGTTTTCTGATGAGAATTCTTTGTCACCGCTCCTGTCACCAGGTGAAAAGAAAATGAAAAGTCTGATATTTTCCTATTTTATACTGAGAAATTCTCCAAACTAATTTCACCAGCACAAATTCTCAAGTATCTATAACCTGAGTATGGAACTAGCAACCTGGGTCACTCAACAGCAATATTGCATGGTTAGACCTGAATCCCCTTATCAGTGTCATCTTTAGTTAGAGCACTCGTAGCACCATAAAAGGAGATCATCTAAAAACAAGACAGTTACAGTTTTCTTTCAAAGTTGAAAAGTGGTAAAGTGCAATGGTCAAAGGAGAAATTCAACTATTTGATGCCCTGTGACAATATGCTGCAGCTTATGGAGTCAAGCTGCAAATTCCATTCCCAACTATATGAGTCATGCATAGAAGATGCAACCATAGAACAAAATACTTTGGGTATGGTAATCGCCCTGAAAGGCTGAATATAACCTTTTCTTTTTTGGTCGAAGCTGAAGAAAACTTCAAAGCGAGGGATTACCTTGTATATGATATCCCAAGGCAAGCAACCTAGAAGGTCCACAACAAAACTAGATTTCACGTACCTACAAGAAAGCCAAAGAAAAGAAGCGTGATTCATTTGCACCTAATAGATGACCAAATCTTACGCTGACCCAACAAAAATTGCCCAACCTTCAATAATCTCCAAACTGGTAATAATCTGTCATTTATAATTGTTTTTTTTTTGGTAAAGATTTATAAAAAAAAACAATTATATATTATTTATAATTGTTTTTTTAGTTACGATTAAGCTGAAAATTTTCCCTCGTGAATAGATTACACCCTTTTCATTTCTATTTTCAGTTCTGCAAGTGTTAGCAGGTAATGGAATACTTATAGTCTTAAGTCATCTATTTTTTATTGCTTAAATCTTAAGATTGAACTTAACCAGTAATGTTGCTTGTCGATAAATTACGTAGCTCTATAAGGCTGTGAGGAAGTCCATTTGCAGATTGTATCTAATTATCACATTGCAATTACTAGAGTGCATGTAAAAAGTAGACAACAGATAGAGAACAAACCGTAGAGCAATGGGCGTGCGCTTGTAGACCATTCGATAGGTCTGTGTGTCTCTGTAGGCAAGCAAGAACTGCAAAACAATGTCAAATAGAAAAGCAACCTGTCCAATAATGTCTAATATGAAGAGGTTCTCCGGCAATCCCCTGAAGAAGCCAAACTCCAATGGTGTGAAGAAGGATGAGTAGATAGCCCACAGAAGTATGAATTTTTTCCAAGCCCGATAATACCTGCATTTTGTCTCACAATTTAACCTCTGTGCATAAATAGATAGCTAGAAAATTGGAAGGCTTCATTCATGCACAGAAGAAAGCTGATTGATCACTTGTTTTCACATGCGATTGACCAGCAAAAAGTAAAAGTTCAAAGCTTAAGGAAATCTCATTGTCTAGAAAAGAATTATCAGAAAAGGGTAAAAATGGACAAATAAACCCATCTCTCTGTTGCCAAAAGAACAAGCTGTGCTCCTCGTTGTATACCAACCTGAAATGTCGACCGTAGATAACCAAAGTGTCCAATTTGCAAACATTGTATTGATAATTTCATACCTTTTACTTCAGCTCTGTAATCTGGTGGGCCCATTTTACTTTGCAATTCCGAAATGTTACATTCTCCATGAATAATCTAGAGCAACAAAAACTTGAAGCTACGAACTCTTTCAGAGTTTTCACAGTATACTAGTACATAATAAGGAGGAGAAACCAAATTTGAAGAAAGAAGAGAATGCCGATATAGAAGGAAGTGCTTATAGAAGCGGTGCCTCTTACTGTACAATTTGTGCCAAAAGTACAAAGCTCTGTCACAGAAATTCATGAGGTAGTCCTGACATGATCGGCTAATGCTAAACCCATGATCAACTAATGCTAATCCCCGAAGGATACCAAGCCCTCAGCAGTGAGAGGGTCAAGAGTGTTTGATAATGTATCAGCACTTTCAGTACACCCATCACTCGCAAAATGTTCCAGAGTTTATTGAAATTAGTAAGTACACCTAAAAAACATTTTTACAACATGTTATGCTTATCGCCATATTAGCAGAGTTCGATTTACTCCACTTGGACTTACACTAGCCAAAATAGTTTCTCTGTGTTTTTTTACCTGATTCCACGAGTTGAAAACTCATGTGGTGATAAATCTCAGTGTAAATGTTCTCTTGGCGAGTATATAGATTGAACAAATTGCATATATTTAATTCCTTGAAAGTCTTATATTTTAATCCTGCTATTGCAACTAAGACTAAATCGTTAAAGAAGTGACAAGTGGCTAACTATTTAACATTTCAAAGTAGATTTCAAAATGCCAGTCAAGTCCTATTATTCACAATGGCTTTTCATTTACAAAGAACTAACTTGAAAGATTGACGATGGCTCTGTCAAGAATGAATCATAAAATTCAGATCCTGTCTGTCAATTCAATCTCCGTACACAAGTCCATAGAATTGATCAAACAACGCGGATTTCAAGTCAGTTAGTCTTAAACCTGCTTCTCCTAAGATCCTTTCGATCCACTTACATCATGCTCTCTTAACTGAAGAAGTTGACCAAATATCAGACCAAAATTTATTTAAATTTTTTGGCAAAATGTCCCATTAAATATTTAGAATAGCTAGCTAGGCAACCTCTTCAGCGAACAACCAATATTGTCAGATCAACTACATATGAAGATATATCGCCGCTTACAAAGCAGTGATGTCGTCGCATCTCGTAAACAAATATTTTTGTAGCTCCCGAGCGATTCCCCTGTCTTTAAGCTTCTTAGCCCTGTCTAATTGGACTTAAACAAAAACAAAAGGCACTCTTCGACTGACTTTTCGTCGGAATTTAATATACCATCGAATTTTCAGAAAATCATAAATTTATTACGAGAACAATTGAGTGTTATTAAGATATAAGTGCGCAGGTTGCGAGATTTAAATCGAACAACAAAAAAAATGACATGCCAAAGCCAATTCGAAGAGCTGCAAATTCCCTTAGGATATCATTTCAGGGGTCCTGATGCTCTGACAGAAGATCGCACGTGGAGGCACGTGCAAACCAATGGGAAACCAGGAGAAACCGTCCTTCTTCGATCAGGAAAGGGCAAAGACAGAGACAAGAAGGAGAACGAAGTCAAGCAGCCGGGCACGCAACTGTCGTCAAGGCAGGAACATGGTGACTCGACATAGACGAGGACAGCTAAGTTGAGCATCGTCGCACAAGTCACTAACCAGCTCTACTATGTAACGCGATCCCCCGATAAGGATATATTTCAAACTCTTACAACTTATCATTAGTATAAAAAAAATAGAGAAAAAAATCCCATGTCTGCCCGAGAATCTGCTTCGAAAATGGAGTATTCACATACACCAACGTGAGAAATGTTCAAAAGTTATCAGTTTTAGCGGAAAATGGAAGATAAACGTTGTTTATTTTACACTCATTTTTTCCAACGAAGGCCCAAATCACAGGCTTATATCGGAGCCCATTTCGAGTCTTTTTTGTTACTTCGTTTCTTATTATTATTTTTCGAAACGTGATAAACAATAAAGAATTAATATCACAAAAAATTAGTACACACGTAATAAACTTAACTTCTGTTATAGTTTATGGACTTCCGTTATTTATAATTTTTCGTTATATTAACTTAAGATAATAAAAATTAATAGAGATAAATTTATTATAAATATATCAGTTTAAAATTTTCGAGAGTGTACCGTTTTGATGGTAAAAAAATCACGACTCGTCAGTGTTCTTCTTTCGTTAGGAAGGACGACCTATCAAGATGGGTTCGGATCTGATAAGCGACGTCAGCGAGAAACTGGGGGCAACTGCTGTCCGTCCGATGGGATGGAACCGAAGCCAGGTGTCGTGCGCATCGAGACCCCTACCGTAACTGCCCACGGAACGTTCCAATAGGCAGCCGCCACGTGTACGGCCAGAAAAAGACGCGACCAATGACCACCATCTTCGATCGATCAGATCACCGTCTCTATCCACTACGCGTCAAAATCGAAAACCGATCCCGCCGAATTTGAACCGGGATCAACGCGAGACGAAATCATCATCAATCATTGTTCATCATCATCATCATCGTCAGATTCACCACTCCCCTGAGATTTCGAAATGATGATGCGAAGATCGCCATGCACACAGACCGCCATGATCGAGAGAATGCAGAGAGAGTATGCAGAGAGAGAGAATGCAGAGATGGTGACCTGTTCTCGGGGTGGATGACGAGGCCCCTGGAGAGGTCCCTGATGCCGCTGATGACGGACTCGCGGCTGAACTTCCGGCGAGCGGCGGAGTCGAGCCCCAGCTCGTTGGTCAGGAGGTCGAACCGGCTCCCCCTCGACGATTTGATCCGATCCCTCAGCTCCCCCACCTCGTACTCCGCCTCCTCCTCCTCCGATCCTCCTCCTCCTCCTCCTCCGATCCTCCTCCTCCCCCGCCGTCGTTCCCCACCCTTCCGCGCGTCATCTCCTCCTCCCTCGCCCGTCTACTTCCCTTCCCCCAGCGGCACGCGCGACGCTGCTCCCGATTCCGGTCCCCTGCGGCGCTCGATCGCCGCCGCCGCCGCCGCCGCCACCACGCCTCCCTGCACGAAGGAAAGGGCCAAAACACGGAGCATCTGAGGACGCGAGGATCCCCATGGCGGAAACGGAAACGGAAACGGAGACTCGATGTTCGCGATAAGGCAAAGACATTTCGGCGAGAGTCGGCAGAGCCAGACGCGACGTTCCTCCTCAAAAATTTCAATGCAAAGAGGCGAAACATAAAAAAAAAAAAAACTGAATGCCGCAACAAAGTTGGAAAATGCCATTTTCACCTTATCCAAAACGTATGTATGACTTTCTCGCGTGACGGTGCGCGAGAGCGAGCGAGGATCACGGGGAAAACAAGCGGGCGAGGCAGTTGCGTCGAACTTCACGAGAAGATGGCCGTACGTGCGCGCGCGCGCGCGAAGGTCTTCGGGGATCAGACTTTGTCGGGAAAACGGGTCGGCAAATTCGCAGAGGAAAGGCAGGAACGTCCGATCCGAGGAGGTGAAGAGCGAGCGTAACCGCGGGTTCCATATATACACGTAGAAGAAGCCGCCATCCATCCATCCATTGCTGACGTAAGCGTGGGAATTTTAATTTATATTTATGCATACTATTCAATTTGTTAATGTTGAGGGATGGTGTCGTATGATATGCTGATCTCGTACAGCTGTGCTGCCAATTTAATTAGGTCTTATTTTTTTTTTCCATTGATTACCAAGCGATGTTAAAATTAAGCACGTATCCTTAGAAAATCGAAATTACTTAAATGGTACGCCGCACGTGTGATGAGCGTCGCGGAACGTGCCTTGTCGTGTCGAATTCGGGGATTTTTTCGACTATTTATTTTGCGAAGATGCATCTTGTGAATTGGATTATGATGATAACTTGATAAGTAGAAGAAGATAGGTGCAAGATGGCGGCTCTCAAAGGGGGTTGGACTGAGCATGGGGATAGACATTTTCTTATTTTGGGGGGTTTTTGCCGGGCAGACGATGAGTCGTAGATTGGATGGAATGAGTTTAATTATGGTGGGGGGGGGGGGGGTGGCATTTAATAACGTTGATCTTGCTTGATCACTAGGCTAATCCAAGGATTAAATTTTTGTGATGAAAATGATGAAATAGGCTGGCATGATCCTCGTGTGTGACAATCTATTGAATCTAAAATTAGAGATTTTGGGTTTGACTAGATTATCAAGTTCCAAGCTAGGCCTTGCTCCCGTCGTACCGAGTTTGCACAAGCACATAGAACTGCGCAATACGGCGAAAGCCCGTGATTAGCCGGTTGCTTCGCTTCGAATTCACTAGCTATCGAATATAAAAATCGTCAAGATGCATATCGCTGGAACCTTTTTTTTTTTCTTTTTGCTGATCAGATTGCCAGATTGCCACCAATTTTTAGTGCCACCACACTATAGTGTGTCCGGTAGATGTGGCAAAATGGGTTGAAAAAACCCATATTTTAACTCTTAAATAATTTTGTGGATCATAAATGAGCTCGCTTTAATTTTAAAGATAAACTTAAATAGAGATCATAGATGGGTTATTTATTGTGTCTTAAGTATGTCATAAATGGGTTGATTTTAGTAGTGAATCATAAACGTTTCATTTGTAATTTTTTTTAGTTTTATGATTTTTTCAAATAATTTTTTTCTTTTCTTTTCTTTTTTCCTTTTTCTTTTTCTTCTTCCTTAGTCAATGGCCAGCCGTAGCGTGGGATGAGCTCGCTGGCCTCAACCGAGCTCAAGCTGGCCAATCGGGTGAGACCTCACCAAATTTTGGCAAGACTCAAGCTCGTGTGGTGTTAGGTGAGCTTGAGATCGGAGGCGAGCTTGTCTGATGCCGTAGCCAGCGATCGTTCGATAAAGAAGGAAAAGGAAGAAAAGAAAAGAAGAAAAGGAATTTGATTTTTTTAAAAATAAATTATTAAAAGGAGTGTTGATCGCCAGACGAAGAAGAAAAAAAGGAAAAGAAAAATATATAATATATGAAAATCCAATTTTTTAAAAATGATAAAAATTTGATCATGCTTCTAAATATTACAGGCGTGGCCTTTTCTAGGCACGAATACAGATATACCTGCCACAAGCCTTGTCTTCGTCTTCCTTGATTTACATCTTAGCACCTCTTTACTAGTATATTTTTAAAATTTTATAATTATAAGAAACAAGTTTTTCAAAATTTAATTTTATATTAAAGTCTTTTAGCAATATATGGGTCGAGTCGAGTATGTGTTGGATTGGGTTTAAGTTAGATTTGCACAACATGAATATGGATCAAAACTAGTTAAATGGATCAATATGGGTCGGATCACTTTCGACCCAACTCTACTCACCCGTCTGTCCGATAAACAAACCCTAGCAAGTGATTGATAGACATCACATGTTGTTTTGGCTCTACTCAACATGTTAACCAATCCCATAGGGCATTGTGCTTTTACGGATGAGTCTATCAGCTATGATAAGGGGTTCGTGTTTGTGGCCGCTGTTGGTTTTGATAGAGTACATAGGTTTTCTTTATCTTATAATAGAAAAGTCAAAGTTTGATGACTCTCTACCCACTCAGGCCGATGATATACCACCTACTACATAATTTCATTACATTGATCTGCAATTTCGAAACACCTTCCATTTTGCGATGTGTTGACTATTTGGAAACACTAAGATCTACATTCTCGATAAATTGATATCAATACAAAAAAAAAACCATGTTAGTTTCTAAATAATATACCTTAGCGCTAATATTACGTGTCTAGCGCTAATATCCCTTCCATTTTATTTTTGCATGCCACCCACTTGTGACTCATCCATATGTACTAAGCATATCGTATTAGAAAAGTGTTATCTTCAATGTCGATAGATGATGGTGTCTTATTCCAACTATATGACCAAATAAATACGGTGTACATGTTGTAGATGATGGATGTTCTGCATTCTTGTTTCACTATGCCTTGTTTGGTTCCATTGGCAAGAATTCCAAGTAGTTAAATTCCATGGACAAATGTTCCTTTCAATTGTTTTGAAGATTAAAGATAAGTTGAGCATTATCTATGAGGACACATCCTAATCGCTCAAACTGGAGTATTGAGACGTGTTCTTTATTGCCATCTCAGATCTTCTCCTCTCCCGCGACACCCAGATTGAGGAAATGAGAGAACGAACGTGAATCACTGACTACGAAGAAGTTTTGAACTAATTGCCATGATGCTGTTGGCCATGGCCGACAAGAGCCCTCGCCGTCGCGCCGCCATCCATCGGGCGACAACAACCCTCCCAATTCATATTAGATGGTCGTGGAATCGTAATAGTAGATTTTGTCAGGTAATCCAATTCTCCATTTTTTTAAGAAATCAGATTCAAGAAGGAGTTTCCATCTGAATTTCGTTTCATATCCAAACACAACAAAATCCAAATCTTGAGGAGCCCGATTCCGCAACGAACCAAAAGAGGCCTTTTTACCATGAGCATCCACACTTTATCTAAATCTTGCACTAACCATAAAGTATAATTTAAGCAATTCTCGTCATAAAGTACAAATTACTGTGCATTTCCACGTCACAAGAAAAAGAACATAACAAGACAAATACAAGCCCCCATTGAGGACGGTCGCTCTCAAAATGACATCTGTCTGAATTGATGCATTTGCACATCTGTGTGCTTACTCACTTTTTGGAAGAGTCACAGACCTCTTGTGTTGATTTCAATTTAGTCCTAACCTTTTAATAATATCATTTTAGTCATAAACCTTTTGATTTCTAGCAAATTCAATCCTTTTGATTAATTTTTACCAGATATTGCTGACGTAAACCGATTGACGCTGACATGAATAACTTTTAATAATATTTTAATATTTCTTTTCAATTTTTTAATTTTTTTCTTGTTTTTCCGTTGCCAAGGTCTGGTGCCCGGCCAGAGGAGATTCACTGGCCTCTGGTGAGGCTCAAGCCCTCGCCTCTAGCCGATCGCCGAGGTCCGACAACTGGCTAGAGGAAGAAAGAAGGAAAAGAAAAGAAAAAAAAATAAAATCCAAAAAATATTTAAATATTATTAAAAGTTATTCACGTCAGTGTCGGCCGTGGCACGTAGGATGGCCGACGTCTATGTCAGAAATATCTAGCCAAAATTAGTTAAAATGACTGAATTGACTATAGATCAAAAGGTTTAGGATAAAATTAGTATAATGCAAAATGTATAGAACTTTTTGACATTTTCTCCTATTTTTAGGCACTGCGAAAGAGCCTAGATGGGCAATCTTTATTTGCCATTAATGGCTTTTGTCCTTTTCATGTCTTAGATTTCTTTATGGCTACTAGAGAAATGAAGTGTTGCAATCACTAAACCGTGGTCACATACCATTTTAGGTTACGATCAGTTAGTGGAGCACTTTGGGATCACAGCAAGCGAACAGCCTCCAGCAGCACGAACAGCCTCCAGCAGCACGTTCGAGCTCCAAGTTTAAACTACATTATATGATTGGAATCCACATTGTCAGAAACCACAGACTCTTTGAATTCAAAGGCCTCCAAGCACTAAAAGTTAGTGAGGAGAGCAAAAGGCGAGACATAATGCTGCTGATGTTCGAGTCCATTAGGGCCATAGTTTAACATCGTTTCATCACTTTTGCGAGCAAATTACGTGTGCCAATGGTTTGGTATGAAGCTTTGAAGCTTGAATTATGCCCACAAGTTATTTATATTTAGAGCGTGTTTAGTGGAACGTTAGGTCTAAAAGCCAATGAACTTTGGCTGTCTGGGGCACATTATCTAGGCATTGTATGCAAAAGTCGTGTCCACATCAAGCTTCCGTCAGAGGCTTATCCTCCAGGGAACAAAGATTAAGCAATCTCTTGAAGGCCAGCACACGAAGTTCTGCCTCGTAATGGAACTTCGAAATTTTTCCATCACCTTTTTTTGTTACCATTTTGTCTATTAATTTTCATCAATTGGTACTTTTTTGCTTTAATAATCTTGCTGGACTTGCATCTGGGTTCTGGTCTAATGGGAGGATTTGTATCAAGCAGGTGGTAGAGGAAACTACTTCCATTACCGCTACTATTGAGGATTACAAAGTATACACGCCATTGATTAGATACACCGATGGATTCTTTTAGATTATTTTTAGTAGCCATGATAAAAATTAGTCGGGATAAAAATTCAGATGAATTCTTTCATTTGATCATGTACTTAGTTCCTGTTCAAGACACGATAAAACCGGAAATAAGAGGGAGATGACGCGGATAAAAAAATCCAATGTATGGGGTGGGATGAAGGTAAATAGAATTTATTATGTCCATGATATAAAAGTGATTTTTCTCAAATAACAAATTGCTTAAGTTAATATCACTAGAATAATAATTAAATACACATATTATTTGCATTATAATTTTAAAATAATCAAAATAACAATAACAATAATTTTCATTTTCATATATATATTTATATTTCTTTCTGTTAGATTATATATATTATATATTTATTAATATTTATATTTATTACATATTTAAGGTATATTAGTATTGTTTGTTATTTAACAAAATTTTAATTAGGGAATGATGGAAGGAAATTAAAAAAGAAAGAAAAATATAGGGAAAAATAGGAAAAGAATAAGTAAATAAAAATAAAATAGAAAAATCCAGATTTTAATTGAACAAATTCAAACAAATGATCTTTCTATTTCTCGGAGATTAAGTGGCAAGAAGATTTCTAAAAAAACCACTCTCTCCTTCTATCTCCTTTGTAGCTCAAGCTCAAGTCGAAATTTCTCAACTCTTTGAAAGCTCTTTGGTTCACGTGGAAGCTCCACTAAAAAAACGAGAGAGTCGAATCTTTTTCTCTGTGAATTTCTGGTTCACATTGAAACTTCACAAAAAGCTGTGAGAGAATCCGAGCAATATCCTTTTCGGAATTACAAAGGTAAATGATCGTGTTCTCTTTTACTAGATTTGGCATTTGTTAGCTGATCTATATCATTGATGTCATTGTAACCCATTTTCACTTTCTTTTGTCATGGATTAACATGCGGTTTTGAAATATTGCAATGAGGTCATAGTTCAATAATCACAAATTGATGGCCGGAAGCTGGCTTTGTTTGTGTATTTAAATTTTTTTAGCAGTGAATTACGAGAGATTTTTACCATATTTGTTTATGCATTTTCTAATTCATATGCAGTTTCCTACGAAACAATGAACATGATAGAATATGCAAATACCTAACTCTAATATTGCTATTCACCAAACAATGGATATAATATAGCAAAATCCATGGTTTATTTGATCATGTCCTATCCTATTCTGACTAGAAATTTAGATGACCAAACATAGGCTTAATTCTCTTTATTCGTTACCAGATCATTCCACTCACATTGGAAGGGATAAAAGTTGGTTTGGAATGTCATTTTCAATAATACTAATGTTCTTCCCATTAAGGACTTACCCGCCTCACATATGAAAGTTCCCCCAATGTTCTTGTTTTTAAATTGCATCATTTTTATGCTTGTGTATGTGAAGACCGATGTCCCTCGTCCTTGCTTAAAGACTTAGACTTGAATCACTACATTTACGTATTTCTCGTGATCCCTCACAGAACACATATTTGGTAATTGGTACGTGTCTTATAGGAAAAATCATATTTGATAAGCTAGTTGAGTGTCCAAAGAATTGGGAATGTCCCATTGGATTTTACACTTCTCATGAAACTTTTTGAGAATTGAAATTCTGGGATTTGTCAAGAATAACTTACTCTTTGGGATGAGCTAGAGGCCTAGATGCGTGGAGATGTAGATTACAAGAATCGTGTCCTTCCAGCATGCTAGTGAATTGAACAACTGCCAGAGTTTCTAAAATATGTATTTGATTTGGTATCTTGGTTTGTTTTCCTTCCCATTTCCATGAATGAGGTGAAATGATTTTTCTTTTCTGAGATTTTTTTATTTCCTTTGTGACAAATTTGGCTAGCTAATTGGAAATTATGGTAGAATGATATTAAAAACAAGTGTATGTCACAGCTGTAACATAGACTGAAATATTGACACACTGTGATTTGAGAATTTTTTTTCTCTTTTAGTGTGCACTTGTATTTTCTAGGGCATAAGTTTTTTTGCAGGTTTTGATCGTTTGTCACCTTGCTAGTATCGGGTATTGATTCTAGACTGGATCGCATTGGTCTCACTGCTGACAAGTTCCATATTGCAATTTCTCGTATGAGAAATGTGATCATGTGGGGAATCCACTTCTCGATCCAAAATCCTAATGTAACCCATGCTAGTATTGTGCTCAATAATCTTGTACGGACCCTCATTGACAATGATTGGTGGTGAGACAACTGTCTTTTGAGTTGATTGACGACAGATTTAATTAGTATTATGGTATTAAAAATTGTTACTTGCTGAAGGTTGAGGGAGAATTCTTTGAGAACATTCGAGAATGTGGTGTTGACTCAATATTTGCATCTACGGAAAGCTCATGACCAATGTTTTCAATTCATTAATTGGAAAAAAAATTTAAAAATCATATTTTGTGTTTTTTACACAAATTTTTGTACTTATTTGATGAAGCATCTAAGGTCGAAACATCCTTTTTAACGTTTGAGTAGTTTCTCTGTTACTAATAAGCTGACACTTCTTGTCTTGGACTTGTAGTTATATGTATTTTTTTTAGTTATATGTATTATTTGATGATAAATTCATTGGAACTCTAGAGTTACTGCTGCCTTTTCCATTTTTCTTTTACCTCAATCCCGTTCTGGTTAATTATTACGGCCTCTTTTTATTCGCAATCTTTTAACTTTTTTCATACTATGGTTAATTATTACGGCCTCTTTTCTCGATCCAATTTTTTCAAATTGGAAACCCTATTTTCCCATCAAAGCCTATGGTTATATTCATTATTTGCACTTTTCTATTGGTAGGTTCTAAAATTTTTATCCTACTCACTTAGTCTCTCACACGTCCACTCAAATATAATTATGACACTCTAAGTTCGTCATTGAAACTGTTTTTTGAAAACTTGTCTCGTCTTTGCTTTATCAACCTACTTAGCCGTATTGTGTTATGGCCATGACTGTCTTGTTGTGTCTTTTACACAAATTTAGTCCAACTTTGATCGGGCATAAGTTTTTCGTCCGACTTTTCATTGATGAGTTTTGTCACCTACGAAAAGCATGTAACTTGATACTTTGAATTCATCAAATTGGGAAAAATTTTTAAAAATTTTGATCGGACATAAATTTTACGTGTGACATTCCATTAACTCGATATTTGCATCTACGGAAATCCCGTGACTCAATATTTTCAATTCATCAAATTGGGAAAAATTTTGAAAAATCATGATATTCTTGTTCTTTGTGACAAATTTGACCAAACTTTGATGAGCCATGACTTCCATAGGATGTATCATTAACTCGATTGTTGCATCTTAGGAAAGCCCATGACCACAATTCTGAATCAAATAGCAATGTTGGAACAACTGTCCCCCTTTGGGCGTAAGGATCCGGACGGTATACTTATGTGGAGATTTAACCCTTCTTGTAGAGACAAGGCTTAAGGCAGATTGCCGTTCCAAAGGACGCCGGCTTTGCACCTAATGAGTTTCTAGTGCTGAACTTGATGTGGAGATTCATATTTGGTTCTGGCATTAGAATGGAAATATTTAAGTATCGTGATCTACATGAGGTTTTCATTTGTTTGTTTTTTTTGGAACATTTAGGAAACTGAACTTGCTGTGGAGATTGGTTCTAGCATTCGAGTGAAACGGAAATAATCTTGGTTTGAGAAAACTAACAAAAATATTAGCTTAGTCTTTCTTTCCATTTCTCGTTTTATTTTCGATAAATTGTTCTTTCACATTAGAAGTGATGGTGTTTTGAGGAATGCCATCCCATTTATCTTTTTAGCATTTGCAACTCATTGTTTTTTTTTCTACTCTTCGTCTTTTGAAATTCTTCCATGGGTTCACGAGTTCATTACGTAAAGTTATTTGAAGCACCTTATTTTATCTGGCAATTTTCAGTTTTCAGATGTGCAAATATAAGAGATCTTGTTTAACCATGTGGGGAGCCTTAGACATTAAGTGATATCTCTGATTATTCATGGATTACCGCGGGGTGATGAAGCATGAAGAATCCGCATTTTGTGATATAGCAGTTCTTGTGTTGGATTTAATAGTTAGCTTCTATTATTTGACGATAAATTCATATAATAAAATGACATAATGTGATATAATTGGGCACTTGAATCAAGTGTGAAAACTGAACTTGATGTGGGAGATTCGCTTTTGATTCTGGCATTCGACCTTGTTTTGCATTTCCCATTTTATTTTGAATGAATTATTCTGTTAGCATTTGCATTCCGTCCCTTTTTTTTTTGCTCTTCGTCGTTTCATATTATAATTACCACATATTTTAATCTACTTGTTGATCATGGATGTGGTTTACCCCTTGCTGACCCGTTTTGTGGACTCTTATCTCGAAAGAAATTATCTGACACAGCTGATCCTAGACCTTGTTTAAAACCTTCTTTACGTTTCTCACCCTGACTTTTTAAATTTTAAAGAGTTAACTTTCTGGAAATAAAAAAAAGATGGAATCAATGGAAGGTGAAAGCAAATTGGTGTCTTCCTTCGAAGCCCACGGGATGCGAGTATGATTGACTTTCGTCAGTCAAGAAGCATCTAACCGAGCCAACATAATATGAATGCAAGCGAAGTCCTGCTCTGTCCACAAATGAATTTACGATGCATATGTTAAGAATAACCCTATCATGCAACCACAAAAGGAAAAAAAAGGGTCGGACAAAATACGCAAGTAATTTCGATAACTCCGTCCCCTTGCACTTACACTCGGAATCTGGTTTTCTTGATCACAGATACAAACTCGATACTCAAAAAGTAGTACCACTCATTGAAACACATATATTATGGTAAATAAAAAATCATGACCTCTTCGTGGTAAATCATAACTCACCCTATCCATATTACATTATCCATCACCAATGTGGGCAGGATGCTCTATGGAGACTGATCCAGAGCTTTAAGTAAAATCCATGGGACAGGACACTTTAACACTCTTTAGTGTTTGAACATAATGGACACAAGCGAGATCACATGTAACGGTACAATGACACGAATGAAAAACTTGAAATCAGAGCGACCTTCGTTGAACGTAAGCAAAAGATCGAAGGCTAGGAAGTAATAGCTGCACTATCATTGCATATCGTTTACACTCTGAACAACTTTTCCTCCCTCAATTTGAAACCTAACAATATGGACAGGATGAATCACATCACCATATTTAATCCACAGAGGTTGTTAGTGAAATCATCTACAAAAAAAGTTACGTTCAAGTTCATCCAACTCAACAAATTGTCGTCACAAAAACTTTGCCAGCAATCCCAAACCCAAACCTATCTGACGATTCTGTCTGCCTGGTAAGGGAAGTTGAGGCTTTTTTGAATGAACTTACTATTCGCCTTCCACCTCGACCATTGCATTCTGATTGGCTCTGAGGAACTGCTGCTACCCCTTAAGATTATCCGACTCATTTATCATTTCGATCTGGAGTAAGGAACAAGAGTGTTTAAGATGTTAATGATATCTTCCACATTGTTTAGCAAGTACATGATGACCAGATTTAATGCAGTGAATCAGCTCAAACCCAACAACTATCTCTCCTTTTGAAGCAAATAGGTTTATATTATTTCCATCCTTTCCAGATGCTTTGGATAGAAATGCCAGTTTATCAAAAAACAAAACAAAAGGCACAAACGATGGAAAACCCAGTGATGCATCAGTCTATTGATCAAAGAGAGAATAATCAATCTTTAGATGTAATGCTTTCTCAGGCACTAAAATCTGATGCGAAACTCACCACCAACCCCCTCTGCCTTATGTTATGAGAGAGAGAGAGAGAGAGAGAGAGAGAGAGAGAGAGAGAGAGAGAGAGAGAGAGAGAGAGAGAGAGGTGGAAAGATATGAAAGGAGGAGCCTACCGAGCAATATCAGTATTATTAGAGATGTTGAGCCCTCCAATCAACTGCAAAGTTCTCTTCAGAATCATCATCACTTGATGACTCTTCTTGTCCAGACTCCTTGCTGACTTCTTCAGAACCTTTTATACGTTTTGCAGACCTAGCAGCCTTCAACTCCAGCTTCTTCTTCCGTAATATCTCCACTCTTCCCGTGTAAACCCTGCAACAATACCAAATACACGAATTCATATAGCAGCTTTTGTATGATATGCATGCACGGATAATCCATAAACTAGACTCACTTTTGCTCTACAGATTCTGCCTCTTCTATCATCTCAGCTGCATCAATCTGTAATCAAAATTTCAGAACAGTGGTCCATGGAGCTGCATCAAGTAAATTCAAAACTAGAATAAAGTAGACATGACATGGAAACATGGGATAAGCAAGGAACCTCCTCTTCTTCCAGCCTATCATCCACCTCCCGCAAGTCCTCCTGAATCAACTTTTCGAATTCTTTGTATTTGTCTCTGAATAGCATTTAAAAGATAGCACAACTGTGACAATGCAGTGGCAGAAATGAAAAAAAGTAGGAGTTCATCGCACATTACTTCCATAAACTCATCTGACAGAGGACAAAAATTAACAGCACATTCTTTTCATTTTGGCACTGAGAATTTGGTAGTTGGATGTTCTATAAGTAACACAAGAAAAAACTTACTTCACATCTATCTTAACTGGCTTGATGCCACGAGCGCGTAAATCAGCCTCCTTGCTATCAAAGAAACCTTCAGGGAGTGCTCCTTTTGCTTGCTTCATTTCAGGACCCGTCACTGTTTCTACCGTCTGGATGTCCTCCCTAGATGACTGACCGCTTCTTGTTGCTAGAACATCATCAGAAGGCAATCCATTCATATTGTTCTGCATTTCCACCGAAGTATCAACTTGGGGTCGAGGAGAATTCCCTATAATTTTTCCAGTTACCAGGATATGTCAGCTTCATAGAGTTGAGTTCAGTTTAGCATAGACAATATATAAATCCAGTGACCCTATAATACAATGATATGTAATTTCACCAACATCACCATTCAACACTATCTGATGAAACAGCACTCCAGTAATTGAACTTAACATATGAAACAAGTAACTCAAGAAGTGGAGGGTACTTCAGCCGCAAATGCTTCCACATGTCAAAGGAGGAAATATATCTCAGTAAAGTAAATCGCAGCTTTTGTAGATGGGAGACACCCCTTGGTGCTCTTTGATACAGATACATATAAACTAAGTAATAGCAGTCTGACCAAAAGCGATGCCAAGTTACACAGAAGAAAATATCCAAGGGCTTTAGAGGATGTTCAACCGTTTCGGAACTACTGGGTTATACCTAGAAGTATTCACCAAATGTTTCGATGGCGGAATCTTTATATTGGTTCTTGAAATTCTGACCCTCCTGTCTCATGTGCTGAATTTGGAGGGAGTAACAGAAAAATGTTCAGAGGAGCGAAGTCATCAGCTTCTTCTGTCTTCAGTTCCCTTTAGGCTTCATGTTCTAATTCCTATATGCTTCATGGTGATACAGCTATGTCATAATCTAGGCCTAGCATTAAGTTTCTGAAATTCAAGAGAAATGGATTTTGCAAAGTAGATACCAGGTGAAGCCTGAAAGACAGTAAGTTAGAGCCTCCATTTGGTGGACAATCAAAAGCTTGAAGGCCTTAGACTTGATATTTATTCAGTCAAACGGCCATGGAGAGTAGGTGCCTTTATGTGTTCCACAGAGACAAATTAGAAGAAACAATACGGTCGTGGTCAGGTGACATCTGGAAACATAATTCAAAGGCAACTCCAAAATAGAGCTGATACTACTCAAAGGTAACAAGAAACCATGGTCGAGGCAGGGAACTTGCCCTCCTTGAAAGAAATCCCATGTAATATCCACAGAGGTGGAATGAGAGGAAGGGAAGGAGACAGGCCTAAGCCTAAGCAACAAATGCAATCGGAACAATACCAGATGATATGCCCTAATCCAGCATTTGTGGAAAAAGAGACCAAGGATACAATTTAAGTCGCCGGAGTATGCGTCTGATGTGGTCAACCAGAAGGCACGTTCATGACAGTCCTCAAACAGATAGGCCACAAGCTCCTAATAGGAAAATTGGACAACAATCCTTGCAACAGTCTAGGGGTGTACATTTATATAAACCATAGGGAGTTTCAAGTTGGTATCCTGAGGTCAACCTAGACACCAAATTTGACACTTCAACTCCCAATAAATCAATCCACATACATTGAACCTTTCATAACTCGAACTGTAGTAAAATAATGAGTTAAACACCTTCTCCATCACCACCAATTTCCGATCCTGCGACTAGGTCGATCGCTAAAACAGCTGAAGCAGACTTACAGTGCTTCACTCTCAATGCATATACATAAGAGGATGTCATAAAAAACCCAGCGGCGCATATTTTAAAGTAATGCATCAAATAGAAAACAAAGCATAACAATTTAAATTATTACCGGATACAACATTCGCGGGCTTACTGAGAACAAAGCATAGTTTTATTTCAATTTAGATAATGACATTGTAAAGATGGTGCGTACTCCAACTCCACAAACAGAGACATCTAAGAAAAACTACTCAATGATTCAATATGTTGACACACTGAAGAATGCCAGTATAAAGTGGACACAATAAAGTTTTATACACGGCTATTGCATCAGCATCAGCTACAGCATATGAAAGGAAATTGCATTACACGCGTGTGCAAGACAGAGAGGGTGCATACCAGCTTTACTCTTCTGAAAATCATTGTCGAAAAAATTTGGAGGAAGTCCGGAGGATGATTTGGGTTTAGGCATTGCTCTTGAGGATTCATTTTGGTTTCCCTGCAGCTCCTTAGAAGGTTCAGGTTGAGGTTTCCGCAATTCGGAGGCCGGGTCCGACTTTTTATTGGTATTCCCTGTTGATCCAGCTGCACTTGCTTTTAAATTGGAAATTGCCTGTTTGTATACAAGAATCCATTCGAGCCATTAAAGTCACGGCAGTAAAAATAGAAGATAAGCGATGGTCACATCATAATAGACGGGAATTTTCCAGGGGAAAAATGGACAAGGAAGATGCAGATAGAGGAAACTACAAGATGAGAAACTGAAGTGCTATTGTAGTTTCATGCAGAAGATTTACTGATTCAAGCTCCGCTTGTTTCGCGGAAAATGAATGATTGCAAAAATATTTTCCTGAAAATGATCGCTTGTATCCTTTAAAATAATTAGTCAATGGAAAATGTTTTCAATATCGACAACAATTCATATCTAAAAATTTTCATGGACACTCAAAATATTTTTCATCCACTCATTTTTGTAAGCGATAGAAAACGATCATTTTTAAGAAATATGTAAATCTAATGACAATGCATTTTCCCCTTCTTAGGCTTCAAAAGCAATTATGTAAATCTCTCTTGTTCGTAGCTTTCACTGACAGAAATTGGAAGCACACAAAACTCAAGCAAACAACTTTGGAGATTGAAACGTTACAAAGTATATTATCGAGAGGATTTCTACTAATTGCAATATCATATGACCAAAAAATTCACCATTTGAAACCTCTTCCACAATATTTATTTTCCTATGTGTGGTGATCTTTCCACCCACAGGCACAGCTTTCAGTATCATTAGCTGAATTTCGCTAATCAAATCCACTGTTATGATATAAACAGTTACCTCATGATGTTTACGAGAAGCTTGGTGTGCATCCCAGAGGGAATCAGACTTCAGAACAATGTCACAGACCCTACAAACAGGTTGATCAGATTCATTGTACCTGCGAAACCAAAGAAAAAAATAGACTAGATGAGAACAATAGATACTATCCATGCCACACGAAAGTTAGAACCGCGGTCCCGCACTTCAAGTTGCAGCCGGATTTCGATGTTGGAGCTATTAGGCATGCATTGTGAATCTATGGAGAACCAGAAACTACTGTGGTACTAAAGAACTCCAGCAGTCCAAAAGATTACACTTCAGCAAGTATTGCACCGCTCCTCTTCGGCAACACGAGGCTTACCGAAGCTCAAAGAACGGAAATTGAGAGCATCCGCATACCCGCAAACGTAAGCACAGTCAGCCTTCATTATTGTCAAGGTATACCCTTTCATTCCCATCAACACTGCATCCCCTTCGACAAGGCGATCGCGAAAGTACTACGACGAGATAGAGCGTGCATATCTAGGGCTTCAACAAACGCACTCAATCCCGCACAAACTCGGGACTCTCAGCTCAATTTTCCAGCAACCGCTTAGAAACTCATCGAAAGCAGCACATCTCGACTGTCAAATGCCGAAACCCTCGATGGGAACAAAAATCACCATGACGTAGGAAGATACGTTTGGCCTAGAAAGGACATCGAGATTTGTTACCTGACAAGAGGGGAATCGATGCGTTTGGCCTTCTTCAGCGCGCTCAATTTGGCCCGAAACAACGCCTTGTTCCTCGCTTGAGCGTCCATCTTCTCGCAGCTACGAAAACCTGCGTGTCGATGATGAAGAGTTTCAACGATTCTGTCTTCGATCGAGGAAACAACCGAACCTATCTCCCACTGCTTCTTCCTTCACGCTTCAACCCGATTTCGCCCTCCAATCTTGCTCCCTTCTCAGAAGGTCGCTGGTTCATGGAGTTCGGGCCTCAAATTGGGCCTGCTCGGGGCCTCGTTTGGGCCCGTTTCTACTGATGGGCTACACCTTTCGAAGAAAGCGTGGTACTTTCTCGCGGCGAAGGGTTCTCTTTCCCTCTTCTGCTGTAGGACTTTAGCTTCGAGAGTTGCAGAAGAATTCTTCCATTGAGAAAGAGGAGGGTAAAGAAAAATGGGAGAGAAAGTGAAGCTGGTGATGTTGCTCGGAGGGGGAGCTATACTCGGCTCCGTTTCCACGCTCGTCCTCCTCAAGCTCCTTCCCAGGTGAGCGCAGCGATCATAACTTTCTCAGCAGAAATTTCCCGGAGGAAAAAAAGCTTTCTTTCTTCTTACATTTATCTTGTATCGAGCATGAAGAATTAGACCCTGTTTCTTGAGTTAGCTTTCAGTGCACTGTTCTTTTTCGTATGCCTTGTCCAGCAAATGGGCTCGTGCCGTCCTAAAAGTGATAATCTTTTTCTTTCCCTCTTCCTCTCAGGAGGCGTGGACAGAAGTTCATTGAGGAAGATTTTAGCTTGCGAGGTGAGTTGTTCAATGGTCATTCTTCTCAATGATGTACGAGGTTGTGTGTTTCGTTAGTTACATGGAGTGTTTGGCTCGGATTGTTCCCTTGTTAGTTACTGACATGTATAAGTGAGGAAGTGTGGTTCATCAGAAGACTTTTGCTTTCTAGTCCTACATGTCTATCCTGTATATAACTTTAGGGCGGATCAGGACTAATTTTTCTAACTTATACATGCATGTTATTCGGACGTGCTGTGATCATCACCTAATTAATATTTGCTATGTGATTTTGCATCGTTGTTGACTTGCATCAATCAGGTAATGGGCTTACTCTTGATACGGCGAAGAAAGATTACTCTTCGAATGGAGATCATCAGAGAACTGATGTAGATCTGCTGAAAGATGAAATAGTTTCCGAACAACTGACCAGGTACTTGGTTTATCTCCTGGGGGACTATAAGTGTTCCATCATACTTGACCCAATAATAACAATAATAAAATGAATGACCGAAAAAAGTTGTGTTAATGTTTTCCTCTCGGCTGTTCTTCTCTTGTCTTTTTATGGCTACCACGGATAAATCGTACATGTGTGAATGTCTACAGATGTTAGATCCTTGTCGATGAAAATTAGTTGTTCTCTGTTTCGTGATAGACTATTACTTTTTCTTTGTAAGTTACATGCCATGTTTTGCCCAGCCTAATTTAAATTATTTTTTTTTATAGTTTTCTCACAAGTGAATACATTCCTCTGGTTGCTTGTTTTTTTTATCATATTTCACATACTTTTTAACATCTCCTTAGGAACATCCAGTTCTTTGGCTTGGACTCTCAACAGAAAGTGACGAAATCCTATGTTGTGGTCATTGGCCTTGGAGGAGTTGGTAGTCATGCTGCGTCAATGCTTCTGAGATCAGGAGTTGGAAAACTGCTTCTTGTGGATTTCGACCAGGTACTGTCTGTCTATGATTTCTCAGTTTGATAATTGTTCTGTTTAACTTATTGCTGATCATATTCATCTATTACTATGGATTAGAGAAGATTGAGGTCTTTGTGATAAGTAATTTTTAAAAAGACTCGGCAAAAGTGGCAGAGCACACATCTACTTTTTGTTTCGACTTATATGCTTGAAAATTCGTGAACTCACATGCTCTAGATACCTCTACTCATTCACTGATTAAATGAGAAGGTATCACTATCATCACTTAATCGACACGCAGTGGCAACAAGAGCTGATGTTGGTACTCCAAAAGCCCACTGCCTGAAGAAGCATTTCTCATCAATCTTCCCCGAGAGCAATATAGAGGCGAAAGTGCTGCTGTACGATGCATCAACAGAAGAAGAAATCCTTTCAGGCAATCCTGATTTTGTCTTGGACTGCATTGATAACATTGACACTAAGGTACTTTTTTCATGCTGATCATGCAAAAGTTCAATTTTTGTGAGGTTTGCCCAGAGATGATAGGTCTAGCTGTCTAGATTGTCATTGAAAAACATTCTAGAACCTTTTTCTCAGTAAAAGCAATAGTTTTCTGTTCTTTTCGTCCTCGTCACTCTTTATGCATTATGATGAATTCTCAAAACTTTTCTTTTGTCATATCATAGTTATTTAATTTTGAAAATTTCCCACCATTCAGAAGTGAGAGCGTATCCATATTACTTTTCTCCCTTTTATGTCCATTCATGTTTGAGTGACCAGTGCTTAAAGACACTGCCTATCAAAAGTAGTTCTTTACTTTCAATAGTTAGTAAGTGTTGTCTAGTAAGTTTAGAAAAGTCACAAGATTTGCTCTACTTGCTTTATTTTGTTAAGTTTAACATTCAGCCTTGTGATTAGAGTATATATATGCTTAAATGCTCTGATTTGTCATCCATAGTAGGTTTCTCTTCTTGCTGCATGTGTTCGTAGAGGAGTGAAGGTTCTATCTGCAACCGGAGCTGGTGCTAGAGCTGACCCAACAAGAATTCGCATAGCTGATTTAAGGGAGTCCACAAATGATCCATTATCTAGAGCTGTAACTCTCTGTCTTGATTCTGGAGCTGCCACATTATATTTCTGTGCACATATCTCTCTGTTCATTCTTTTCCTTTGTTTATTCTTTCAGCAAAATAACTGGCAAACAACTGTTAAAAGATCTCATGTTCTATAGCTTATTCTACGACTATCTGCTTGTCCTTCCGATTCTTGTCGATGTCTCTGTAATCTTGTCCAATGCTCTCTCTTGCCATGTTTTCTTTGAATGGAAGATATGTGAAACTGCCTTTTTTTTCTTTTAATTTATTTGATATGTACAACTTCCTGTGATGATTATTGTGTGAAGCAGCTAATTTGCTTTAACCGTTCTTGTTTCCTGAAAATATCTTCATAGTTTCAGTTCTCTTTCCCTAGGTAAGACAACGTTTGAGGAAGGACCATGGCATTGAAGGTGGTATTCCCGTTGTGTTTTCCTTGGAGAAACCTAAGGTGAAGCTGCTTCCATTCAAGGGGCCAAATGGAGAAGAAGAAAATCCTTCAGATTATCAAGTGAGGATATGTTTCTTCTCAGTGCTTTCCAAAATAAGTTATCAAGACTCTTTGTTGAAAATTAGATAGGAAAAAGTTGAACCGAACAATTGCAAATAACTTGGTCATAATAGCTTCAGGGTTACCTGTACTACTATGATTGATTATGTATCTTGATTATACAACCTCGTGTGTCCTGATGTCAGATTGTGCCAGGTTTTAGGGTTCGTATAATTCCTGTTCTGGGCACCATTCCTGCAATTTTTGGACAGATAATGGCTTCCTATGTGATCACACAACTTGCAAGATTTCAAGTTCAAACGGAGCCAGTGGTCAATTTGGATATGGATCATTACAGGATCCTTCATCAACGGCTTATTGAGCATGAGGAGTTACTCTGTGGAACAGCTACACATGTCCAGGTATGGCATTATGGTTCTGACTTCTGAGAATATGCTTGACTGTTTGTCAACAGATCAGTTCTATAATTTGGGCAAGACATATTGTTAGATATTGGCCCATGAAAATGATCTCATCTATTTAATTTACCTACTAGGTTAACTTCTCATCAAATAGCAATATAAAACTGTATTCTACTATACTGATGATATCAGACTCCTTTAAGTTTTCGTTCCTTTTCTTCTCTGTGATTTTCCACATACTTGTGAGAATATCGCGTTTATTGTGTGCGCGCCATCAATTTTTTGGTGCGTTTCTTGAAGGTTGATGTTGAAGAAGTGATGTACGTAGTAAAAGAGTTATGGCATGGTCGCAGCGCAAGAGAGCAGATCGCAAAAGATGTAGGGCGTGCAATGTGGAGATCTATTAATGAGTTGATGCTTGTGAGGTTAGATAGCTTTGCTAATTCATATTCCAAAGCTATTAGAATTTAGGGTTCCATTGTTTGCATGCTTTTGCTTCTCATGCGAAGTTTTACCAATTGGGAGCTAGTCTACTTGGATGGGTGCGCTGCCACAGTGCCACTTGCACAAAGTGCCCAATCATGTGCGTCTGTTGTGCACTCTTCACATTGAAAAGTTTTAGCTTCCACCTTTCTATACCGGCACGATTATGAAGTTTATGTTCTTGTAATTTGCGCAGTTTGGATTTATCTGTTAATTTTGTACCTCCTGAAATTGCTGCAATATCAACTTAATGAC
Source organism: Syzygium aqueum (assembly GCA_031216185.1). Lineage (NCBI taxonomy): Eukaryota > Viridiplantae > Streptophyta > Magnoliopsida > Myrtales > Myrtaceae > Syzygium > Syzygium aqueum. The sequence goes on from CM062236.1 coordinate 41,006,851, forward strand.
TTCCATACTGATGACCTTTCTATTTTCATTTAACCGAACGACAGATGTCTTAAAGCGAACTTTAATCCTTTTGCAACAGCACTGCATATTCTTTTCCCGATTTCCCGATGTCTGATTATTTTTGTTTGTGTTTCATCTCTCATTTTCAATTATAAAGATGCATTATAGTGGATGGTGCAATGCAGCTTATATGAATTTTGCATTTTGTATTTATTTGCTTATTTTTTTGTCTGTTTTGTTCAGGTGGGATCGAGCCCAACCAGCGGCAGTAGACAATTTGATTCTATTAAAATTTACAGAGGTACGCTCGTAACTGTTTGAGATTCTCTGCGAGCTCTGCCTTGCTTGCAAGGTCATCATCCTTTCCTAGACATGTTCATGGCTGTCAATTTTACCATTCAATCCTTGTGGTCAGTCCCACGTCCATATTTCCATCTTCCTAGATGGCTTCGTGTGTGGTGTCGACTTAGGACAAGAAAAGAAAAACTTGAGGCGAATTTTTCTTATTTTATTTGCTCCACGCAAAGATTGCATGAAGGACTACGCCAGCCCCTGTAATCCCCCCTTGGCCTTACCTGCCCACCCCAAGGCAAGCGTTTTGTTTTTACATGTGAGGCTGTGGTGGTAATCTAAAAGTCTTCTGGGAACGAGATGCTATTTTACAATTTCCCAGATAATTTTGATTTTTCAGCTCCATCTCGTTTAGATTTTTATGACGATGTGCGGCCTATGCAAGAAAAATATGCTCATTCAGAGTTGAGTTCATTTGATACACTTTCCTGATATTGCAAGGGGTAGTTGTTATGCTGCCATTTTTTAAGTTTGGATACTGACTTAGACAGCTATTTGTCCCAATTTCATGACAAAGCTTTTGCCTTTTAGTTCCCGCTCTGGTAAACTTTGAACAGTTGATTGTTACACAGTAGAGAAGAGACTATGGTGAAGGCTGCCCTGTATGAGACACAAGCTTTTTCAAATTAAAACACATCTTATATGGTCTCCTTGTCATTGATACAGATGTCTAATTTTATTTTCTGTTCCGTTAGGCTGATGAACATGAGCAGAGGACCCTTGACGATATACGAAAAGAGGAACCCGAGTTTTTCACAAGAGCGACATCGGTGCTTCAGAGAGCCAGGGCAGATTTCGGGTTGTAAATTTCCATTTGCACCCTGCTTAATAAGAAGTCGTTGTACGATATGGTTCTAGCATCACGCTTCGCGAATTTTGTTCGGAGTCCTTCCTTGATGTTGAGTCTTTAGTAGAGCTTGGTATTTGACTTCGTGATAACGTGTAGCTTTCCTATCCGGATACTGCCTCTTTTTCTCGTATGCTATTCCTTTCATAGAAAACTTTGAACTCCATTACTGTAAATTGATTTTGTTGCAGGCTATATTAGATCATTAATAGATGTGCTTCCGTTGCTTCTGGCCAAAGCTTCATCTTAGACAACGAGACAACGATTCGCATGTGCGGATTGAGTAATGGGTAAATCTGTAGAAAATGAGTCGTCCTCGCGAGCTTAGATGTTGGGTCTAAAAAAACTGGTTCCGGCCTATGCTTGCTACAGAAGTTTAGTACGCTCGCAGCACTATGCATGAGATCCTCAACCAGGTTCAACACTCACGACGCATTCTGCTCTCCTTTTTGATGTTTTACCTTTGAATTTCACCTATCTTGGCTAATTTTTTTGATAAACACAACGCTACAGTCATGTATAAGGAATCATAATCCAGAGAGTCAGCACAGTCGCTTCTGCTCAAAACGATCGATAACATTCTTTGGGGGCTGGTGGCAAGAAATGCAGCAACCCATGTCGTCTTCACATATGCATGGAGACGAAAAATTGATCTCCAAGTTATGGTGAATTTCAAAGTTATGGCCACCTTCGAGTTTCGAACCGATTCTTGTGGGATCGTTGTCCAAAAAGTTTCAGACGCTCAAGTTGAACTAGTCCAACTCATCGACCGATTCTTGTGGGATCGTTGTCCAAAAAGTTTCGATGCTCAAGTTGAACTAGTCCAACTCATCGACCGGAGAGTCAGATTCGAGAAATATTTTGTTCACTGAATAGGCAAATGCTTGGTCTCATCTTGAAATGTCACCGGTTACATTACATCTAGAAAAAAAATGAAATCCCAAATCGGTACACTCACTTGGTAATATTAACCTAATTTTAAATGATCAAAAGAAGAAAGTTAGAGTTAGTTTGATTATGCTCGTCTTTCTTAAGCAAGATTCGGGAAGCCACCTTATTTCGCTTGATCTCTCGTCTCCACTTTAGGGATATATGCTTAAGAGTTCTAGTAATTGCTCGATAGTCTCAAAGAAGAATGTTGTGCTATTGTCCGAAATTCGAACTCTTCCATGTAGTTGCGTTTGACTCGAGATAACCTCTGAATTTCTCCAAAATGGTTCATTCTTCATCTTTAGACCGCCTTCCACGATGGATTGTGCCGACACCGATATAATGACGTTGGTTATATACTTGGTTAAGGCTTTCAATTAGGGGAAAATGTCGAAAATTATCCCTGAAATTAAGAAAATTACAAGGTAAATCGAGTACTCCCGTTGAAATAAAAGAATAATTCTAGCTAAATCGTATGAGGGCAATTTTAATTTTGGAGAGTTTAGGGCCACCGTGCAATTAACCAGAATTGCAAGTAGGAATGAAAGGTCTTTCAGGTTTCAATTCGGCTAAAGCAAATCTTCATCGAGCGTCGTTCCTTCGCTGAGTCAAACGCACAAATTCGCCATTGAAATTCTCGAGCGAGCGAGCGAGAGAGAGAGAGAGCGGATGGCCTAGGGTTTGTGCCGGGACTTCGTCAGCTTCCACCCTCCGTCGCCATGGCCACGAGGCTCCTTTACCTGTTGGCGTTCTTCTCTTTCCATCTCCGTCGCTCCTTCTCCGGTGAATCGCTGTTTCTTCATGGCGTTGCGGTCGAATTTGCCAAATCCGCACGCATTCGTAGCTTCCTTCGGTGTGTTATTGGCGCGCATCGACGCCTGATCGTGTTGTCGTTTCGATGCAGATGGAGAAGCCAGCTCCATGGAGTCGGTGCCTGATCTGCAGAAGCAAATGTACTCCGTCCTCGACGGATATCCCTGCGTGAGGCTGCTCAACCTGTCGGGAGAGATAGGGTGTGCTAGTAAGTTCATTTTCGCCGGGGCTTTGAACGATTGTTGCTGTGGCTGTGCCGCGATTGTTTTCAGTCAGTTTTGTGGAGGTGTCCCGTTGATTGCTTTTGTATCGTTATGTTTGAAGATCCTGGAAGAGACAAGGTCGTGGCTCCGATCGTGAGATACAGCAACTTAACTCGGCTGACTCGACCTTCGGCGGTTCTGCTATCTGTAGATGAGATCGATGGTTTCTTCAAGAGGCACGTACACTAACTTCATTTTGTCATCGGTATGCTTTCTATTAGGTAGGGATGGTGGCAGAAAGTAAATCGATCAGGAATAGATGTTGATTACAGGAACATTTATATTGGGAATTTCAAGGTGCTCGACCAGTAACCTCGCTGTACATAACCAGGCCATTGGGCTTATTTATCTGTTTGGTTTCTGTTGTTAACTGCATGAATGTTTTTAAAGTTTGAGCTGAAGATGCAACAAGAAGTACCGGCCCCCTTTCCATCTTAGCATTTCGGCTGACTTATAGCTGTTTGACTTCGATGGCATGGTCTTATAAACTGTCTTTAAGTTTCAATCCAATTGCACCAAAATTTAATTGGGGGAAAGCCGCTCATATCTCACGTTCGTTCAGGGAATCCTGATTCTTTTGCTACCTCTTTATGGTAAAATTGGAAAAGAAAGGAAACTACTCCCTTTATTTGGGAGAGAAAACACCTTTTTTATGTTCAAGTTCCTGTGCGGAGGGCACCATTAAGTAGATAACGCTGAGGCATGTTGCTGAGGGGGATAGGGGAGCATAAAATCTGAGAAAAAGGGAAAAAATTTACTGAAACTGTCTAGTTGAGTAGCTTCCAATCTCCGTTCGTCTGTGATAAAGTTGTCCTGAATAAGATATTCTGATGTTTATATGCATAGACTTTATGTTTTATTAGTCTTTTGTCAGAAGTGGAAACCAGAACTGAAGCCAAACCTGTTTATTGTCTGTAGTCCAGGTTTTAATCAGGTCGCACAATTGTACAAAAGGGGATGGATCAGGTCTAAGCACAAATTACTTGAACCACTGTGTGCTCCCTCCACTGTTTTTGCCTGGACTAGGCTAAAAGAGTGCAGATCTTTAAACATTACAGAAGAAATTGATTCATCCTCCATGTAAAGCAGAGAAACCAAATAATGCAATTGTCTAGGTTTCTATATTATCTGTTGACAGGATTTCTTATGTGCATTTCCTACAGAGGAAGTAACACACATTCTGTGGGAACATTCAGATGTGATATTTGGGTGTTCATCATTGGCTTTTGTTAAGTATGTCCATGAGCTACTACCACTAAATTGCATACTCATCCATTGAACACAGCGGATGCATTAATGGTTATTTGTTTTCCCACCATTTGTTTAACTTTAAAATGAAAAATACGGTGTTTTTGCTACCTCGCTGATATCATGATATCTTTCTAATTCCAGAGTTTCAAATGAGTTGGATTTTGCTCAGAATGTTGGAGGTGTTCTTGTCGAATCAGTATCTTCGTCCCATGAGATATTGGGTACAGTTTAACTAATTGTTCATCATATATGATGTTTACTTAAATAAGCATATTGAAGGACATTTTACCTAGGTGCTGTTAATGGTGGCATTGTTCATCCCTCATAGGACTCTCTCCAGACCAGAAGTTCCCACAAGCTAAATTCGCACCCTACCAGAATATCAGCTATGAATGGAACCCTATGGTATGCTATAGATGGGAATTTAGCAAAGATATGCCGATACTTAACTTTAGATTACCTTTTTAGGTCTTTACTTTGTTGGTTCAGTCGTGCAAGGTTACCATCTAGTTCTCTCACTTTCGTCAGCTTATATTATTTTCACTTGTCCTGGCTTTTGATTGGACTTCTTTCTTAATAACAAATATCCAGCATTGTAAATTAAACATTATCTGGATTGTCAACTTTTGTAAGTGCAATGCAGTGGGTTTAGTATCGAACTTGTTACAGCTTGTCAACTTTCTACTTGTTTAGTTTGACCAATTGTATTGAAAGCTTAAATGATTTATCCCATGAATCTAAAAAAATTGACTGGAGTGTGGATATATCTCCTAGTGACTATGAATCAATCAACACAAACCTATTCATCATTTATCATTATGCAATAGTGCATTTCAATTTCTATATCACAACAGCATAAGATATTATTTAATAATATAATGACTTAATAATTAGTGCAACACTTTTTTTACAAGAACAATGTCTCACGAATATCACTTGAGGTCTTTCATTTAATAAAGAGTTTTCTTAGTCTAGATCGATGTATTTGAATGAAAATTAGTGATCACTTACACTCTACTGCATTAATTATTTTTCAAAGTTGGGGAATGTTTTTTCAAGAAGCTGAAGCATAAATTTTTTTCATTTTTTTCAGGGATCTGGCATAATGTGGAACTCCTATCAGTTTCCTGTGTTTTTGCTTTCTGCAAGTAGCTCACTGAGTGTTCAGGAGGTAAAACACCCCCCGTTTAAATCTGGAGGCAATCCCTCTGCTAGTAACTTCTAGAATTCATTCAAATGGGTTTTGGGGCTAAAATTTTTGCCCAGTGTTGAGAAAGACGATTCCCATGGTAATGAAAACATGGACATAACTGATTCACTTCATGCAGCTTTCAGCCAGTAATGAGAAGCACGAGAAACCTTATACTGCACATGTGGCTGAATTTGATCTTGTGATGCAGGTAAAGGAAGTTTTCTTTCACCTGCATGATCAGTTCTATCTCTTACTTCCAAAGCTGGAGTTTCTAATTCTATTTCTTTCCTTTAATGTTTTTTCTGAGTCAGACAACAAAATCTGGGACTCGTGATTCACAGTCTTGTTTAGAAGGACAAACTTGTTTACCACTGGGTGGATATAGGTGAGGTTTTCACGGATATTATGTCTGTTGTTGGCTTAATAGGCTTTTCCATCTTTTACTTAAAAAAATGTGAATATGTGCTACTCCGAGGAGGATATCTCCTACTAAAGCTTCCAAGAGTAACCAGTTCAGTGGATCTAACTTATGTTTCCTTATGTTAATTGCTTGAATTTTATGATTTGTCATAGTTTGTGCTTTTTAAACAACTGATCAATAACATTGGGGCAGAACTGATCACGTCATAAAGACGATTTTTTTATAAACATGTTTACTGTAGGAACATGTTGTTTATCACCTATTCTTATGAGAAGAGATACTTTCATACCACTTCCATTAGTATTCAATATGCTGTGACTGTAACAATTTTCTAAGATCTCTTTCCTTTTAGTAGCTCGTTGAAGCGCTAACTTGAGATCTCATGGAGGCTTGGAGCATGTTTCTCTTTTGGGTCTCTCATGCAAATACTTGATATCAGTAAAGTTCTACCTTGTTGTCTCCTATTATGGCAGATTTTAATAATATCTTGCAATTATGAAGGGCAGTGTCTGGTCATCGCTCCTGCCTATTAATGCTTCATATTCAAGCCAATCCAAGGGTGTAATTCTAACTGTTGCATCAATGGATTCTGCCTCTTTTTTTCGTGACAAAAATCTTGGAGCAGAATCCCCTTTATCTGTAAGTCTATGCTTTACTGTTCATATCCTCACAGAAAGATTGTAGGTCTCACTGCTTATACCCTCGCTAGAAGAAATATCAGCTATTCTGTTTTCTCGGTTTATGGACAAAATTTTGATTGGAGAATATTTTTTCAGGGACTGATTGCATTGCTGGCAGCTATAGATGCCCTATCTCATGTTGATGGGTTGGCTAATTCCAGTAGACAGGTGTGCAAATGATAATAATCTGTCCATAGAGGCTGTTAGACTGTCTATTAATGTCTGGTGCTTATGTCAAATGCCCATGGTTGAAGAGAATCTAATGCCTAAACATCCTTCTGATAGCATTGTCTTTGCAGTTCTTGCTGATCCGTATAGTATTTCCATATTCCTATTTTTTTATCCTCTCTGCCTTCCGATTAAGCCTCTGTTTTCTTTAACCTTTGGAGCAATGCGTCTTACCCTTAGATGTGCATAGATGTTCTGGTACTTTGTTTTATGAGGACTTGACAGATTTATGTACTAATTCTTTTTTTTTTTGCTAAATGATTTATGTACTAATTCACTTGTAGAAGTGTGAGTCCATAAACTTTGACAGGTTTTGCCTTTTTGCAAATTGATTTGGCCTTTTGGTGCTCATGTGGTTCCTTTAAAGCTGATGTAGTAAGATGTACATGCGTGCACCCATGCATGCGTGCAGGGATGCGTGCGTATTCTCGTGCTTGCCTGGAAATGATGTGCTTATTGTTTCCCATTACATCATCTGCCTTCAGAATACGCTTTGCACTTTGTTTTATCTCTACTCTATGTTGAATTCTGTACTTTCCTGATATTTCTACACTTAATGCAGCTTGTTTTTCTTTTTCTCACTGGAGAAGCTTGGGGCTACCTTGGCAGCAGGAGATTCTTATATGAGCTTGATTTGCATTCAGACTCTGTCAGTGGACTCAATGAGACATCAGTTGAGATGGTAATTTCCTAGTTTTGATAAAAATGCATTCCTCAGATCATGTACTTAGTAAGTTCACTAATTTAAATGGGGGTCGTAACCATAATGTAATTGTCAGTTTCTGACAGAAGCTTGTTATGGGTTTCCTTGATTATTAGATTTGCTGCCAGAAGTGCCTGAATTTGATATGTGATTGTTTTGTGTCTTTTTAGTATTTTCTACAAACATTTCTTTTTCCCATGGGACATTATTTTCTTCTATTGATGTGCTACGTTTTCTCTCATCTTATGCTATCGTCGGCTTGACAAATGCTTGTGCATAGGTCCTGGAAGTCGGATCTGTTGGAAAAGGGGTTGGTCAAGGAGCAAAGAAATTTTTCGCTCACACAGCTGGGGTGAGAGCTTATTGCACACTAAATTCAAATTATATTTATCAATATCTGTTCTGTTGTCAGTTAAAGTGCATTGGACATTTTATTTGTTTCCAGTAGTGTGCCATTGTTTTTGTCAGATTAGATACTTGTCACATGATGTATTGCAGTCTAAATGCCATGTTGTATCCAGAGGCCTTTTGCATTGCCCTTCCTTTACATTTTTTTTTTGGTGTGTGTTTTTTTGGTGTGTGTTTTGGAGGGGGGGGGGATATGTATTGTATATCCAGTAAAACTTAATTTGTCTGTATTATTTTCTTAAGCGACATTTTATTTGTGAATGTGGTATGACTTATGTACAAAATACCCTCTCAAGCTGTAGAGCTAGGAGTAAGGCCTTCTGTTGGCTACTGAAACCATGTTGTATGCATAGCAAATCATATTTTAGTTGAATGATGACCCCAATCCACATGTGGCAAAAGAGGAATATCATGTGAACAATGATCCAATTACAACAGCTGATATTGATTTAGAGACATCATTTGCTAAACCAGCTTAATGCTTGTCTGGCTTTGTTGACTTGTTTTTAGTTATAATACTCAGTGTTTGTGAATGCAGGCTTCGTCTGTCATCAATAAGACACTGAACGCCTTAAAACAAGCTGGAGATTCCTTCTTTTCTGATCAAATCGCAATATCCTCGGCAAGTACCGCAAATCCAGGGATACCTCCATCATCTCTTATGGCATTTCTTAGAAAGGTTTGTGAAGTTCTTTTCGTGCAGCTCTGTAAGCTTGAAGTCATTAGCGTGCATAAATGTCATCATAGGATGGTATTACACTAACAATTCGTTCAGTATGCATGTAAAAGACTCGATTATTTCTCTAAGTTTGGCTGAGCAGGTAAGAGCTGCCTTCTCAACAGGACATTGGTTGCCTCCTGTAGATAACTATCTATTTTTACACAGTTATTGGAGACTTGACGAGGTTAAACTGGTCCATATAGCAGACAAAAAGAAACATTTAAGAGGACAAGGAAAATTCTAGTGGCTATGTTATATTGGAGGAATGAAAGTGACTAAATCTAAGTACCCGGGAAAGTATTTGAGCCAGCAATTTGAAGACATATATGTTTTCCTTTTCCTTAAGCAGAACTCTCAGACATCTGGGGTTATTTTAGAAGATTTTGATACTGCCTTCACCAGCAACTTCTACCATAGTCACCTTGATGATTTGTGTAAGTTGACCCTGAATCTTTCTGAGCTTGTATTCTGTTACGTATTTATTGCGAGTCCTATCGAGCATCCACGTATCTCTGGTTGTCTAACTCATGCTTCAATGCAGCAAATATAAATGCTTCTGCTGTAGCAGATGCCGCTACAATAGTTGCCCGCGCCCTTTATGTTCTAGCCAATGATGAAAAAAACTTGAGCAATTCGGCACTGCGTACAGTCAATGTTAATGAATCTCTTGTGCAAGAACTTATGGGATGTCTGCTGAGTTGTGAACCGGGTCTATCCTGTGCTTTGGTGAAGAGCTACATTTCACCTAGCACTACTTGCCCAAACCACTATCCGGGTGTTCTGCTTGGAGAGCCCTCTTCAACACCAAATCCTGGTAATGTGGACGATACCTCTAGGTTCATATGGAATTTTCTCGCCGACAAAACTTCTATTTGGAGACAGAATGTTAGCTCAGCTTGTTCCCAGAATTGTTCTAATGAAGGTGGAGTTTGCATCAGAGCAGAAAGTGATCAGAAAGGAGTTTGCGTCATCTCTACGACCAGGTAACTTGATAGTAGGATGGTGTGATGAAATAGTAGTACTTAAAGGCATACTATTTGCTTCATTATATGTGAAAATTGGACCAGGCGACATCAGCTATTTAGACTGCTAACCTCCACATGCTAAAGGAAGTCCTGACAAAATTCCATGTCTAACTATGAACTTAGGATGAAGTTGCCCTGTCCCAGGAGTGTACTTCCAAGTATGCATCTTCTGGAACATGAAACAATTCTAGCTCACTGTCCTGAAGATGTGGAAATGTTTTGGCTGGGTAATAGAACTGGAGACACGAATGCATGCACCTATGATTACCCTTATCGCTGCATTTGCTCCTCTCCTATTAGTTCCACACACATGTATGGAAAAAGACTTATCTTTCACTTCATGTGTGCCTATTTTCATCGGGTCTCTCTAGTTACGGCACTCAATAATAATGATAGCCAAAGCTTGTTAAGAACCCTTCTGTTACTAATGCTTGGAGCAGTGGTGAGGCCACTAGTTAATGTTTTCTTGCAATTGACGTGTACTGATATTGTTTGCCTAGATATTTATGTCTTTATGTTTATGGATGTCAGGTATGTTCCCGCGTATTCAACCCGTCTGAAATTTGAATCTGGATCTTGGAAAGTGCTCCCTCCAAATTCTTCCGATCCCATGGGAATGGTGGACCCCGTTTGGACAGAGAGCAACTGGGATGCGATCGGTCTTCGTGTATATACTGTCCAGGACTCGACTTATGACCATTTTGTTCTATTGGGGGGCATTTCCATTACAGTTTTAGCCTACGTCGCCATAGTAACTACAAGAACCTTCATCACGAAAACCATGAAGCGGGACTGACAATTTGAGTCTTTTAAAAGTTCTTAGGTTTAACACCAACTGTGGAGGATTTACGGGTTGAACTATTGATGACTGATGAGGATGTTGCATTATTAAAGATGCATCCTCGCTTGCTTTGGATCTCTGGAAGTGGATGGTGAATGGTTCGAAGAGAGGCAAGCAAATGATACTCCGATTTGAAAGCTCCAACCTGAACATCTCCTGCATATGTTTTCTCTTACTTCCTTACTTGTCGTAGCTATCTCCTCCCTCTTGCATTATTCACTTTCCAGGCACGTCAAATGAGCACCTAGTTTTATGTTCTCGTCCACACTAATCAGAAATGCTGCAAATATAGGTACGTAATTTAGTCCTGATTGGGGGGGCCTCTCGCGTATTTGGGGGGAATAACCAACTTGGTTTCGGGGACTCTTATGACGAAGGAATACTTAATAATAAGTCCGAGATCATTCGATTTGCTTTCAGTCGATGAAAGCGTACCAGGAAAGAGCAAACAAAACTCGGGAGCTGCAGATGCACGGTTTCATCCATACGCCGGTCCTCGGAATCATAAACTGTCGAGCAAGCGTGCCCTGCTCATGCATTTGCAATGAAGGAATGAAACGGGGCCGTTTTTTCCAAAGTCCAATCCGGAGCTTCAAAGTGGCCAGCCTCGTGACCCGAGCTTTCCGGCCCGCAAGAAAGTGCGACTTTCCACGGCAAGCTACAAAATCAGTCTCGAGTCCCTAAGATTGATCTATACGAGTGATTTGCCATACAATGAAACGGTTCACGACGAATGGATTTAACGACGTAAGTGACGGTGTTCGCGACACTCGAACAAATGACTGAGAAACTAAAGAAGAGCGAGCAAGGGGATTTCGGACGGAGCGAAGGAGGCCTTCCTCACTGAGGCGGGCGGCACGCGGAATGCACTTTGGATTCCAACTGGGACACGTAGTTGTCGAGCATGGAGATCACGGACTCGAAGTGCGTCACCTGATCCTCGATCGCCTCGATCTGCCGCACGTACTCGTCGAAGCTCCCGCTCTTGGACTTGAGCTGCTCCACGAACACCCTCAGCCCCGACGCCACGTCGCCGAACTCCTTGTACTCCTCTCCCACCCTCAGGTTCATCTTCTCCAGCAGCTCCAGGTGATTGGTCGCGCCCTATGAATCATCGGCGCAAAGCCGGAAATCCATCCCGAACAATCAGATCAGAGAACCCCCCCCCACCGCCCGATCGCGGAGGAATTCGAGATGGAAAATGAGGGGGAAGGGGATTGAAGGAGCACCTGGAGCTCGGATTTGACCATGGTGGATAGGTTGAGGAAGAGATCGTTGAGCGACTCGGCGAGCGCGTCTCGTTCCATCGCCATCCGCCTTCTTCTTCGTCGTTTGCAACCCACTGGAGATTCGACGAGAAACGGAAAAGCTTCTGTTCATCCGAGCGAGCCACTGCAGTCACATGCCATCGCAATTTCGGTAGAGCTCTAGAGGCCCAGCCCATATGTGATGATATATTCTAAGTATCAATTCCGCGAAAAATCCAAAACTGATATTTTTATGATAAATTTATCCCAAAATTAATTCTTTGATTACAAAATACTGCAAATTATAAATTGATTGCTCTCGTTTTATTGGAATAGAATTATCCCAAATAAATTATATTTGACTAGGATTTCAAGACACTCACTTTAAATACGGTAAATATTATAATAGACCATGAAGGTACTATGGATATCTCGTCGTTGTTCCTTTGTTTTAAGGATGTAAAAATATTAGGGAAACTAGCATAAATGATTCATGAACTTTAGCTCATGAACTATAACCTAATATTCAATGTGGTAACTTTCAATTTGTTCAATGTGTTCCATGGACTTTTCGTACATGTTTGTCCATAAAACCACATTGAACAAATTGAAACTTTGGGGATCATATTGATTATTAGGCTATAATTCATGAGGCACATTGAACAAATTAAAAGTTCACGGATCATATTACACATTGAGTTAAAATTCAGGACCATTTGAAGAAATCCTGCCCCTCCCTCCAAAAAAAAAAAAACTAAACATGAATCATCACCTAACCTAAAGTACAACCGAGCTATCGCGGCCTATTTCATGCACTACAAAAAAACTGCTGTTTTCCAACGAATTTTCCAACGAAAATTTTGGGAAAATTCGTTGGAAAACATATTTCCAACGAATTTTCCAACGAAAAAAAATTCGTTGGTAATAGGTCGTTGGAAATTTCCGATGAAATTTTTTCGTTGGAAATTTCGTGGGTAAATTCGTTGCTATATTTGTTGGAAAGTTAGTTGTAAAATTCGTCGGTAAATATTCGTTGGAAATTTCCGACGAAATTTTTTCGTTGACACATTCGTTGGAAATTTCGTTAGTAAATTCGTTGCTTTTTTCGTTGGAAAGTTAGTTGCAAAATTCGTCGGTAAATATTCGTTGCAAAATTAGTCGCAAAAGTCGTCGGTAATTATTCGTTGGAAAATTCGTGGCAAAATTAGTCGGTAAATATTCGTTGGAAAAATCGTCGCAAACCGAATTCCCAAGGAAAAAAAAATCATCGCTAATTCCGCGTGGGAAAATTTTTCCTTTTAAATTCGTCGAAATTTGCAGGAAAAAAAAATTGTTGGCAAAATTCGTTGATAATTTCGTTGGAAAACTTGTTGGCAAAATCGTGGTAAATTTTGTCGCTAATTTTTCGTGGCAAAATTCGTTGGTAAGATAATTTCCCGCCAAAAAAATGCGTCGCAATTTTTTGAAAAAAAATTGAATTTTCGTTGGTAAATTCGTTGGAAAACTAGTTGCAAAAATCGTCGGTAAATATTCGTTGGAAAATTCTTGGCAACTTTCGTCGGTAAATATTCGTTGGAAATCTGGTCGCAAAATTAGTTGGTAAAAAATCGTTGGAAAATTCGTGGCAAACCGAATTTCCAACGAATTATCGACGAAAAAAAAATCGTCGCTAATTGCGCACGAAAAAATTTTGAGCCAAAAAAGTCGTTGAAATTTGCGCGGGGAAAAAAAATATGTTGCAAAATTCGTTGATAATTTCGTTGGAAAAATCATGGCAAATGTTGTCGCTAAATTTTTGTGGCAAAATTCGTTGGAAAAAGAATTTCCCGCCAAAAAAATTTAGTCGCAAATTTTTGCAAAGAAAATTTGAATTTTCGTTGGTAATTTGCAATGAAACAAATTCGTTGGAAAATTGGTGGGAAAATTTGTCGGAAAATTCGTTGCACATATTGTATCTGACGAAATTTGAAGGAAAGAAATTTTAAATTTCGTTGGAAATTTCGTTGAAAAATTGTCAAATCTCGTTGCAAATATCGTTGGGAAAAGGAGCTAATTTCCGACGAAAAATGGAATTTTCGTTGGTAATTTGTCAAGAAAAGTAAGTCGTCGGTAAATTGGTTGGAAAATTTGTTGCAAAATTTGTCCCTTAATATTCGTTGGAAATATCGTTGGAAATTTCGTAATTTTCCGACAAAAAAACGAATATTCGTTGGTAATTTGTGAGTAAAAAATTTTCGTTGGAAATTTTGTTGGAAAAATTAGTTGTTAATATTCGTTGCAAATATAGTTGGAAATTGGGTATTTTTCCAACAAAAAAATTCAATTTTCGTTGGTAATCTCCGACAAAAAAAAATTCGTTGGAAAATTTGTTGCAAAATTTGTTGTATGAAATTTTCAGACAAAAAAATAATTTTCGTTGGTAATTTCCGACGGAAAAAAGTCGTTGGTAAACTCATTGAAAAATTACTTCGTTGGAAATTTCATAGGAAATCACAAATAATTCGATACAAATTAATTCGTTAATTATTTATGAAAAATTCGTCCGTAATTATTCTAGAAAAAAATAGTTGATAAATTTCAAAAAATTGTATTCGTTGCTAGTTTCCGAAGGAATTTTTTTTTGTTGTCACTAAATTGCAATGAAATCTATTCATGCCAAAATTCATCGCAACGTTTTGCGACGAATTTTATTTGGGGACAATTTCGAATTGAAATCTAATTAGCAGCAATATTAATTTTTACAATGCATAAATTACAAAATCTCACGTACTGGTATTCGATATTCAATCTTATAAGTAGCTAAGCACTAATGAACATCATTTAATACATTAAAAACATTGAAATGACGGGGCACAACCATAAAACTTTGGCAGCTTTGGTACTGGGCATGACATCAGGAACATTCACCTGTATCGATACCTGCTGAAATATGAATATATAAATACAAGTATGTAATTTGTCCAAAATATAAAAAAAACATATATGCATGAACGTGTAACTAGCTATACAAAAAATGTTCTTACCTAACGTGGACTGATAAGAAAAGCATCAGTATCATCACCAATCGCCGCATCATTGTTTGGCTCATCATTATGCGCATGACCTATTACATTAAGAGGAGGTACAGGTGTAACCTCATTGCGATCGATGTCGAGATGTCGCATGATAAATTGCATTTGTTGTTACATCGCTCTTATTTGTTCGTCCTTCTCTCCAAGTAAATGCTTCATTTCTTCGTCTTTCTGTTGAAGCATCTGTTTTAGTTCGGTCAATTCTTGGGTCATGTGCTCCTCATGTCGTGTCCTCCTTACAGCAGCCGCATTGGCGGATGAACTTGCAACAGCCTTCATTTTGAACATCCTTGACAATGATCCCATCCCAAATATTTTCCCTCCTTTCATCCCACCTGCTGCCTGAACCCATAAAGCCATACTGTCGACCGACGGCTCAGAAACAGCAACACCATCACCACCACCACTATCACCACCACCACCACTATCATCACCAGCACCACTAGCAGTGTTCATCAAAAGTTCATCATATCTTTCCTATATTAACAACGTAGAAAAAAATAAAATAAATTCGTATATATTACCATAAATATTAAAAGCATTCATAATTTTTATTCTAGTTTCCATAAAGTTCAAACTATAACCTTACATACCTTAGTAGTTTGTGCGCGAGCGCCAGTCCATGTCTTATCTTTTTTCTGAAATGTGCGTTCAAATGTAGCTGTAAAGGTGGGTTCCGTCCCTAATTCATCTGCCTACAAAATTTTTAAAAATGTCAAAGTCACTATTGAATTAAATGAATTGACAAATTTAAACAGACTTACCATTCTTCTTTTATGCTCACCGATGCTAATAGAGCCCCCAGCATATGTGGCTGACGCAGACCCATCACTAGAACTAGAAGCTCGATTCTTCTTGTTCTGTTCACATCTTCGCTTATGCTTGTCAGTTTCCCAAATTCTCGTCATTTCCATCCAATCGTCAGTTGTAATGAAATCCGGCTTTTCTTTTGTTCTCTTCGCTTTATTTATCACATAACGCATGTGATCACCGATTTTCTTCTTGAAAATTCTTTTAATCTCTGGCTCTTCCATTTGATCCCACGTGAACTTACGCTACAATCAATAGCAAAAGCAACAGAATTTATTATAATAGTCACAGGTGAGATATGCACAACAATGCACCAGACAATTCGCTACAAATTTCATTATTGACCATCAATAATACGCTATAAAGCCTTAACGTTGTGAGACAATATAAGGACAACACTAACCTTGAACTCATTCCACCACAAAGTCTTTATTTCTTTTGGGGCGCTGCTGAAAGTAGTAAACTGGCCTATCCAACAGTTATTGACTATTCTATTAAGTTCCCTCACAACTATCGTAGAATCCGTAAATCTGAAAACATGTTATAACAATATAGACAATCAGACAATCAAGCATATAGAAAATTCGCAACATGGACAATTTCCATGGACATCCCTTATTTACCTATACGTAAAAAGATTAATTACTTACGAATCTCCACATGGGCATATCAGGAATCGGTTGTCTTCTTCATCATTCGAATGTTGGACTGAAGAAGAAGGTGGAACCGAAGGAGATGGAACTGAAGTAAATTCAGTTCGCATGTCCCCCGGTTCTACCGGAATATGCTGCTGAGGGTTGGAGGATGAGCCAATGTGTCCATGCTGTCCACGAATAACTGGTTGTTCAGGATTTGAGGAAAGGGCGGGGGAAGAGGTGAGCGACGGGGACGACGATGAGGACGCGGGGCCTGGTCTTCTTTGTGAACCCGCACCACGCATGAAACCTCCACGATTATACTGACAAGGAAAAAAGTTAAACTAATATAGTAACAAATAAGAACAAACATTAGCGACAGATAATGAAATCATTTTACTTACCATTTTGTATAAGCGAGCACGAACTAAATTTGATCAATTACTAGCCCTCGTCGGAAGAACCTATTACAATTTTGAACACATCACAAGTCACTAAACTGTTTAAGGAATTATATTAAATATACAAAAAAAAACATATCTCATTCAGAATCCGTCGCCGGATTCCGGCCAAATTCCGGCAGCCGGAATCCGGCCGCGACCCCGCCACAGCCGGATTCCGGCCACGACCCCTCGGAATTCGGCAGCGACCCACCCCGGAATCCGGCTCCTAACCCCCGCCGGAATCCGGCCGCTAGCCCCACAGCCGGAATCGCGCGGCGACCCCCCGGCCACGAACCAACCCTACACGGCCGACAACCCCCCAGCCCGAAACCCCCCGCGCGGCCGAGACCCCCACCCCCAGCCGCGACCACCCCCCGCGCGGCCGCGACCCTGGGCGGCCGCGACCACCCCCGCGCGGTCGACACCCCCGCGTGGCCGACACCCGCCCTACCTGCCCCGACACCCACCCAGGCGGCCGCCAAAACCCCCGCAGCCGACACCCCCGGACGACCGCGAATCCCCCCGAAGCCGACACCCCCGGACGGCCGCGAGCCCCCGGCTGCTACCCCCACCCGCGCGACGGCCGGCACCCCCCGCGGCCGACACCCACCTGCGCGGCCGCCACACCCCGTCAGAATGGCTGCCGCGCGGCTGCAACGCCTTCCACGGCATCCCGGCCGCCGTCCCCCGTAATCCCCGCGGCGACACCACATTATTGCAAGCAAAGAGGTCGATTACTTACCGGACGGCGAGGCGGACGGCGAGGCGGACGGCGAGGCGGCCGGCTAGGTCGGAGACGGCGATGGCGGCGACGGTGAGGAGCACAGCAAGCGGACGACAGAAGAAGACCATCTCGGAACAAGACGAAGCGGACGACAGAAGAAGACCACCTCGGAACAAGACGAAGTGTTGCTGAAGAAGAGGATAACATGTTTTAATTTTTCGTTGGAAACTTCGTTGGAAATTTCCAACGAAGTTTCCAACGAGTTTTCCAACGAATGGAAATTTTCCAACGAAATTACTAACAAATTAAATATTTCCAACGAATTTTCCAACCAATTTTAAATTTATGGAAATAATTGAACTATGTTTTCATTTTGTTGGAAATTTCGTTGGAAATTTCCAACGATATTTCCAACTAATTTATAATTTCCAACAAAATTACTAACAAATGCAATATTTCCAACAAAATTTCCAACAAATTTTAAATTTCAGGCAATAATTGAACTATGTTTTCATTTTGTTGGAAATTTCGTTGGAAATTCCCAACGAATTTTCCAACTAATTTATAATTTCCAACGAAATTACTAACAAATGCAATATTTCCAACAAAATTTCCAACAAATTTTAAATTTCAGGCAATAATTGAACTATGTTTTCATTTTGTTGGAAAATTCGTTGGAAATTTCCAACGAATGTTCCAACTAATTTATAATTTCCAACGAAATTACTAACAAATGCAATATTTCCAACAAAATTTCCAACAAATTTTAAATTTCAGGCAATAATTGAACTAAGTTTTCATTTTGTTGGAAATTTCGTTGGAAATTCCCAACGAATTTTCCAACTAATTTATAATTTCCAACGAAATTACTAACAAATGCAATATTTCCAACAAAATTTCCAACAAATTTTAAATTTCAAGCAATAATTGAACTATGTTTTCATTTTGTTGGAAAATTCGTTGGAAATTTCCAACGAATGTTCCAACTAATTTGTAATTTCCAACGAAATTACTAACAAATGCAATATTTCCAACAAAATTTCCAACAAATTTTAAATTTCAGGCAATAATTGAACTATGTTTTCATTTTGTTGGAAATTTCGTTGGAAATTTCCAACGAATTTTCCAACTAATTTATAATTTCCAACGAAATTACTAACAAATTCATTATTTCCAACGAAATTTCCAACAAATTTTAAATTTATGGCAATAATTGAACTACTTTTTCATTTTGTCGGAAAATTCGTTGGAAATTTCCAACGAATTTTCCAACTAATCTAAAATTTGCCACGAAATTACTAACAAATTCATTTTTTCCAACGAAATTTCCAACTAATTTAAAATTTCCAACAGATTTTCCAACGAACTGAAAACACACAATTTTTTCGGCATTTATGAAATTGGTTGGAAAATTCGTCGGAATATTCCAACGACTTTTCCAACGAATGAATTTCAGAAGAAAATTTCCAACAAATTCTCCAACAAATATTAGTTTTCAGTACTATAATATCGGTTTGAACTTAGTTCGTTGGAAAATTCGTTGGAAATTTCCAACGAATTTTCCAACCAATTTCATAAGAAACATTTTTCTTATCAATTTGAAAATTCGTTGGAAAATCCGTTGGAACTTTCCAACGCATTTTCCAACGAATTGAAAGCAAACAATTTTTTCGGCATTTATGAAATTGGTTGGAAAATTCGTTGGAATATTCCAACGAATTTTCCAACGAATTCTTTTCAAAAAAAAATTCTCCAACAAATTCTCCAACAAATATTAGTTTTCAGTACGATAATGTCGGTTTGAACTTAGTTCGTTGGAAAAGTCGTTGGAAAGTTCCAACGAATTTTCCAACCAATTTAAAAGAAACATTTTCCTTATCAATTTGAAAATTTCGTTGGAAAATCCGTTGGAACTTTCCAACGCATTTTCCAACGAAGTGAAAGCACAATTTTTCGGCATTTATGAAATTTGTTGGAAAATTCGTCGGAATATTCCAACGAATTTTCCAACCAATTAATTTCACAAGAAAATTCTCCAACAAATTCTCCAACAAATATTTGTTTTCACTACAATAATTTCGGTTTGAACTTAGTTTGTTGGAAAAGTCGTTGGAAAGTTTCAACGAATTTTCCAACCAATTTAAAAGAAACATTTTCCTTCTCAATTTGAAAAATTCGTTGGAAAATCTGTTGGAACTTTCCAACGCATTTTCCAACGAACTGAAAGCACACAATTTTTCCGGCATTTATGAAATTTGTTGGAAAATTCGTCGGAATATTCCAATGAATTTTCCAACGAATTAATTTCACAAGAAAATTCTCCAACAAATATTAGTTTTCACTACAATAATTTCGGTTTGAACTTATTTCGTTGGAAAATTCGTTGGAACTTTCCAACGAATTTTCCAACGAATATTAAAGAAACATTTTCTTATCAATTTAATAAATTTGTTGGAAAATTCGTTGGAATATTCCAACGAATTTTCCAACGAATTAAAAGTACACCATTTTTCCGCCATTTTTGAAATTTGTTGGAACATTCGTTGGAATATTCCAACAACTTTTCCAACGAATTAATTTCAAAAGAAAATTTCCAACAAATTCTCCAACAAATATTAGTTTTCAATACAATAATTTCGGTTTGAGTTTATTTCGTTGGAAATTTCCAACGAATTTTCCAACTAATTTTAAGGACACATTTTTTCATAGGAATTCGTTAAATTCGTTGGAAAATTCGTTGGATTAATCCAACGAATTTTCCAACCCATTGAAAGCATACAATTTTCGTTTGCATTTAAAAATATCGTTGGAAAAGTCGTCGGAAATTTCCAACGACTTTTCCAACGAAATTTTTAAATGCACATATTCCTTCACCTTATGTAAAAATCGTTGGAAAATTTGTTGGAATTTTCCAACGAATTTTCCAACGAAATATTTGCAATGCGAAACTTTCCAACGTATGCTCCAACGAATATTAATTTTGAAGACAAAAATTAGGGATTGTGCTTATTTCGTTGGAACTTTCCAACGAATTGAAAACACATTGTTCTTCGTCATTTTTATAATTCGTTGGAAAGTTCCAACTAATTCGAAATAAAATGACGGCAACAACAAAAAGTACACATAATAATTACTAAAAATTACACATAACAAAAAAATTATTAAAAATTACGCCAACAAAGAAATTTACTAATGATAATTACTACAAATGACTAATAATAATTACTACAAATTACACATAACAACAAAAATATTACAAATTACGGCAACAACAAAAAGTACACATAATAATTGCTAAAAATTACACATAGAAAGTACTAAAAAATATACATAACAACAAAAATTACACATGACAACAAAAATATTAAAGATTACTAATAATTACTACAAATTACACATTTCAGCAAAAATATTAAAAATTACTAATAATAGTTACACATAATTAGTAACGAGTCTCAAAAATCATAATCTTCGTCTTCACCATCATCTTCACCTTCATCTTCATCTTCATCTTCGTCTTCATCTTCGTCTTCTTCCTCTGTCTCAAAATCACATTCAGTACCCACTTCAAAATTTGATTCCCGAATTTCAGTTGGATCTACATCGATCATCGCTCCACATGGATCTCGTAAAGTGGGAATGTTATATTCAGCAGTTTCAATCCAGTTACGAACTTCCTCTTGTTGATATGCAGTATCCTTCCAGTGTTCCTCGATTTTCTTTCTTGCTTTGGTTTTACATACAGCCCACCAATCGGCTTTGTCACGTTTCAAACTAGGATATGATGCATAATAGACTTGAATTGCTTGTTGTGCCAAGACAAATGGTTCATATTTCATATATCTTTTCTTGTGATTTATTTCAACCAAATTAAATTTGGTATGCACATTCATTCCTTTAACGGGGTCGAACCATATGCACTTAAATAACAGAATCCGCATTAATGGTCCATGGTACTCTATCTCTATGATTTCATCTAACAAGCCATAAAAGTCATCTTGCAAATTCCCACCATTGGATGACTGAACACACACTCCACTATTCATTGTGGCTTTTCCCATTCCATATTGTCTAGTGTGAAAATTATACCCGTTTATGAAATATGCTGGCCAACTTCGTACTCTAGCCTTTGGACCCCACGATAGATGATATAGCAATTCTTGCTCTCCAACTTGATCATGAATACTGTGAACCTAAGGTGACACGCGTATTCTACAACTTAATATATATTTCAATATATGATGTATAAAAAATTAGCATAAATAAGATTTCGTCCATATGCAACTTACATATGTTTTGAACCATGTTGCAAATTCTTCCTGGCACAAACGGTCAAACTCATTTGGTGGTAGTCCCAATAATGAATTTCGGAAAATCCTAGAAAAAAAAAGAAATTTATGTATTAGCAACTGTTTCACACACATGACATATACTTACAAATGTACACTTACTCGAAGTATGGCTCAACTTCTGGACAGTTCAGTAAAATATATGTGTGGGCTGCATGCTTTTCTTCGCCTGTTAAGTGACGAAACTTACACGTGCCACTTGGTCGACCCAAATAATTGAAGATAGAGAATGAATAGCAATTGGGATCAATGGGGCCCTCATCATTTCTTCCTGCTCTTCGCCTCTTGCATTGCACGTGCGGCTCAAAATAGTATGATGCAAATGTTGTCACTTCTTCCACAATATATGCATTACAAATTGAAGCTTCCACACATGCCTTATTCTTCACTTTTTTCTTCAAATGATATAAGAATCTACTTGCAATAAAAAAAAGATTATCGGAACATAATATGTAATGGATAACTTTCAACTTTAATAAAAAAAATATTTACCTCTCAAATGGATACATCCATCGAAATTGGACGGGACCTGCAACTTTGGCCTCATAAGGTAAGTGAACTAACAGATGCTCCATTGAATCAAAGAACGATGGAGGAAATATCATTTCTAAGTTGCAAAGAATAATAGGAATATCTCTCTCTAGTTTCTCCATGTGTGAGGCTTTCAACGTTGTTGAACAAATAGCATGCAGGAAATTACTTAACTCTGTAATGGCGCCCCAAACAAAGTTTGGTAGAACTTCCTTGAAGGCTATCGGAATTAGTCTTTCCATAAATATGTGACAATCATGACTCTTCAGACCTGTCAACTTGCATTCATTCATGTCAACGCATCTCCCGAGATTCGAAGCATATCCATCGGGAAATCGCACTGATTTCAACCATTGACAAACGACCCGTCTCTGCTCCCTGTCCAATGTGTAAACTGCTTTTGGTTTTGGTCCCCTGCTGCTTGCATCAACATCGAGTGTTGGCCGATCGCAAATATCTCTCATATCTTTTCTTGCGTTCAAGTTGTCTTTTGTTTTTCCACTTACATCCATCACAGTATTTATGACATTGTCGAAAACGTTTTTCTCTATGTGCATGACATCAAGATTATGATTAATAAGATGGGTCTTCCAATATGGTAGATCCCAAAATATATTGCGTTTAGTCCACTTATGTGTACTTCCGTACGCGAAGGTTGTGCCGTGAGGGTTTTCAATAACAGTTGGAAACTCATGTACGCGCTCCCAAATTTGCTGACCGGTCAACCTCAATGGTGGATGTGTTCTTTCGATCCTATTCTTGATGAACTCTTTTTTATTCCTTCTGAATGTATGATTCAACGGCAAAAATTGCCTGTGACAATCAAAATAGCTAGGCTTCTTGCCATGTTTTAATCTGAATGCCTTCGATCTCTCCATACATATTGGACATCTTAAGATCCCAGCTGTACTCCATCCAGATAACATTCCATAAGCTGGAAAGTCATTAATCGTCCAAAGAAGCGCTGCTTTCATTACAAATGTTTGGTCGATAGAAACATCATATGTAGGGACCCCTTCAACCCATAGTCGTTGTAACTCTTCAATTAATGGTTGCATATAAACATCTATCAACTTTTTCGGATTTTGCGGGCCAGTCACGATCAATGTCAGAAACATATAAGGTGTTTTCATGCACATACCGGGTGGAAGATTGTACGGAGTTAAGATAACTGGCCAACATGAATAACTTTTTCCTGATTTCCCAAATGGAGCAAATCCATCGGCACACAGACCTAACCTGATGTTTCGAGGCTCCATCGCAAACTCGGGGTATGTTCTATCAAAATGTTTCCATGCCTCTGCATCTGAAGGATGACACATTAGATCCTCTTCTGTTTCGTGATTTGCATGCCAAGTCATGTGTTCAGCAGTGGCTTGCGATGCATAAAGCCTTTGCAACCTGGGGATTAGCGGCAAATAAAACATTTGCTTGCATGGTCTACGCTTCAGATTACGACCCTGCCTCCTGTTAATCTTGTACCTAGGTTGGTTACAGAATTTGCATGATTCGGCATTTTCGTCATCTCTCCAATATAACATACAACCCATAGCACATACATCAATACGTACAACTGGAAGACCTAAGTCATCCACTAGCTTTTTCATATCGTAAAAGTCATTTGGCATTATGTTATCACGAGACATTGTTTCCCGCATTACTTCAACAAAAGAGTTGAAGCAATCCACAGATACATTATGCTCTGCCTTGATATTTAACAGCCTTGCTGTCACTGATACCTTCGTGTGGTTGTCACAACCTGTCCATAAAGGTTCATCTGCCGTTTTCAACACTTCCCGGAACTAATTAGCTTGAAAAGTTCCATCACACACATTCTCATCGAAACCTGTAACGCCAATCTCTTCCCATTGTGATGCATGACTAGTTCCCACTTGTCCAGGTGTAGGAGTAAAACTACTACTTGCATGATTCAATTCTGAAACAAAATTATGACCGGCTTCATTAAACATCATCCCCTGATATGGGTTCGATTGGGCAAAATAGGAACATTCTCCCCTATTTGAAATTTGGTCGCTTCTTTGATATCCGTCATCAGATATAAATGGTTCACCATGGCTAGTCCAATTATAATAGTTCGGAGTAAACCCAAATCTAATAAGATGTTCTCTAACTTGATCAATGACTTGAAATTTTCCATTACTGCACTTTCTACATGGACACCTTAACTTATTTCCATCCATGAACTCATATTTAGTACTAGCAAAGTTCAAAAATATTTCCACCCCGATACGAAACTCATCAGTCAATCCTTGACGTCCAGATAAGTTCTTATTATACATCCAACTTCTGTCTCTTTGCATTCTGTCTGTATAAAAATAAAATAAATGTCCTCAATTATTAAACATATCATATCTGTTGTTTATTATTGTTATTTATAACCATAAAACTCCAAGAATTACAATTATGTTTTTATGAAACAATTACTTTAAATTTCCAAAAAATGAAAAAAATACCTTGTCAATAAGACTTACCACATTTTTCACTGAAATCTTTATAGTAGAGGATGGGTCAATTTGATGAGAATAGCAACGTTCACTTTGATTGCGAGACTTTCGAATGGACACGTACCTAAAATAAAAACAATTTACATTAGGACCAACATATTAAATATATTTTATTTTTTCCTTTATTTTTCTTTTCCTTTTTTTTTTCTTTCTTCTTACCCTTTCGCCGGTCCAGGGACCGTCGAGCTCACCGGCCATGGCGAGCTCGGCCCCTGCCAGTGCCGGCAAGCTCCCCCCAAACTCTCATAGATGTGGGCGCATTTCCAATGAATTGTGCCACGAATTTCTATAAAGTCTAACAATAAGGTGTTGTACAAATTTCGTTGGAATATTCGTGGGAACTTTCCCACGAATTTTGCAACGAAATTTGTACATACCAAAATTAATAAACCGATTTTTTGAATGTGTTGCAAAATTCGTTGAAAATTTCCTACCACAGACTAATGTGTTTTTTGCAATGAATATCAAATATGCCGAAGACTAATGTGTATTTTGAATTCGTTCAAAAATTCCCTGCAAATTTGCATATTTTCGGGTTATTAGATAAATTCGTTGGAAATTTCGTTGGAAATTTCCAACGAAATTTCCAACGAATTTATCTTACAAATGGGTATTTCGTTGGAAATATTGTTGGAAAATTCGTTGGAAATGTCCAACGAATTTTCCAACTAAATAATTCGGCTTGTTAAAAATTCGTTGAAAAAATCGTTGGAAATCTCCAACAATTTTTGCGACGAATTTTCAATACATGCGGAGTGTAGGTCTTTCTAAATTCGTTGGAAATTTCGTTGGCAATTTCCAACGAAATTTCCAACGTATTTTTATTGTTCCGACAAATGTAAACGAGTTAGCCAATTTCGTTGGTAAATTCGTTGGAATTTCCAACGAAATTTCCAACGAATTTATATAAAACCAGCATTAATGCTTATATTCCCACGAATTTTTCAACGAAGTCAGAACTTAACACAACCATATACCGAATATTGAAATTCGTTGCCAAATTTGTTGGAAATTTCCAACGAATTTTGTAACGAATTTAATATTACAATTATGTTTTTACGAAATAATTACTTTAAACTTGAAAAAAATTCAAAAATTACCATGTCAAGAAAACTTACCAAGTATTTGATTAAAATATTTATTGTAGAAAGTTGACAATTTCATGATAATTCCAACGTTCCCTTCAATTGCGAGACCTTCGATTGTGCCCGTACCTAAAATAACAATAAATTACATAAGATAAATATATTAAAAATATTTTATTTTTCCTATCTTTTTTTTTTCTTTCCACTTGGCCGGTCGCCGGTCCGGCGACCGGCCAGCTCGCCGGTCATGGCGAGCTCCGCCCTCGCCAGTGCCGGCGAAGGCCAGGCTCGCCGCCGGCGAGCTCCCACAGAACTCTCCCAGATCTGGGCGAGCTCGCCGGCGGCGAGCTTGGCCCTCGCCGGCACTGGCGAGGGCGGTGAGGCCAGGCAAGCTCGAGCTCGGCCCTCGCCATGGCCGGCGAGCTCGAGCTCGGCCCTCGCCATGGCCGGCGAGCTCGAGCTCGGCCCTCGCCATGGCCGGCGAGCTCAAGCTCGCCTGGCCTCGCAGCGGGCGAGCTCGCCCAGATCTGGGCGAATCATCGCGCTGCACCGCCTCTGCGTCCCCGGCCTCGGCGAATCATCGCGCTCCCGCTTCGGCTCTTCCTTTCTCCTTCTCCGTCGCGCGGTCGCCGGCCCCCTCCTTCTTGCCCTCCCCGCCCGTCGTGGGGCTCTTGCCGCGGCCGGCGCCCGAGGCGAAGATGTTGCCCTCCAGCTCGTCGCTCGACAGCGAGCCCATGCACTGAAGCGACGGGGCCACCGAGGAACACAGAAGAAGGAGAAGGGAAGACAGAAGAAGGAGGAAGAAGGAGAAAGACAGAAGAAGGAGAAGGGAAGACAGAAATGAATAGTTTTACCGGAAATGTAAAGCTTTACCGAAATTTACTTTGCCGTGTGCAGATATGTAAATTGAGCAAACCGAAAGAGAGAGACCAAGGGAGAATAGAGAGGGAATATGACGAATCGGTCGAGAGAGAGAAATCGGTGGTGTGTATGGATATAAAATTTTTCAATTATTGAAGGCGTGGTGTGGCTAATTTCCAACGAATGTTTCAATAGAAAACTCTTCGTTGCTAATTTCCGACGAATTTTGCGACGAAAGGATATCGTCGCTAATTTTCCGACAAAAAAATTGTCGTTGGAAATTTCCAACGAATTTTGCGACGAAACATTTTTACGTTGGAAATTTCCAACAAATTTTTTTAAGTATGTGTTTAGTTGGAAATTTCCAACAAATTTTGCGACGAGAAACTTTTCGTTGGAAAGTTCCAATGAATTTCGTGACAAGAAAAATTTTGGTTGGAAATTTCCAACGAAGTTTGCGACGATAAATTTTTCGTTGGAAATTTCCAACGATTTTTGCGACGAGAAAGTTTACGTAGGAAATTTCCAACGAATTGTGCTACGGGAAATTTTTCGTTGGAAATTTCCAACGACTTTTGCGACGAGCAATTTTTCGTTGGAAATTTCCAACGAATGGTGCGACGAGAAGTATTTCGTTGGAAATTTCCAACGAATGGTGGGACGAGAAGTATTTCGTTGGAAATTTCCAACGAATAGTGCGACGAGAAGTATTTCGTTGGAAATTTCCAACGAATTTTGCTATAAAATGTATTTCGTTGGAAATTTCCAACGAATTGTGCGACGAAATGTGTTTCGTTGGAAATTTCCAACGAATTTTGCGACGAAAACTTTTTCGTTGGAAATTTCCAACGAATTTTGCGACGAAATTTTTTTCGTTGGAAATTTCCAACGAATTTATTTTTCGTTGGAAAAGTTGTTGCAAATTTCCAACGAAAAAAATTTCGTTGCAAATTTTTGTGGCAAAAATCATCTTTTTTTGTAGTGATGGATGATGGTCAGCAGTTCTGGTGGCGATCTTCTTCCTTTTTTTTCTTTTGGTTTTTGCTGCACTAGCTTGATTTTCTTATTTCTTGGGAAAATTCCAAATAATAACTCGAAGTTCTATTATTTACTCAAATAAGGACCTGAAGTGGATTTTGTGTTCAATAAAGATATGAAGTGCTATTATTTTATCAAATAAGGATCCGAAATAACTATAACGGTTTCAAATAAAGGCTTCACCCCACCGACTTGCCAGTCGGCCAAATTTTCCGACCGACAAAGGGCATTTTCGTCCAAAAATAATTTTAACATAAAAATTTAGTTAAATTAAATTTAAAATTTAAAAAAATAATAAAAAAGACAAAAAGAGGGGAGGGCTGGCAGCTAGCCCTCCTTGCTAATGGCTGCCGCCCCATTACTGGTGGGGCGGCGACAATGGCTGGCGGGGTCGCCGGAGCTTCGGTGAAGGCTGGTGACTCTCTCCTAGATTTGGGCGGGGGTCCCTGAACCTCACCTCGGTCTGGGCGAGGGTCGCCGGCCCTTGCCAATGTCTAGGAGAGGGTCGCCGTCCTCTCCCGGCTCTGCTCGCCCTTGCTGAGGCGCCAACGACCCCACTGGCTATTGCGGTCGCCTCACTAGCGATGGGGCGGCGGCACCAAAGGGGAGGGCGCTCCCCTTGTTGTTTTTTTTTATTATTATTTTATCTTTTTTTTCTTCTTTGAGTTTGTTTTTTGTGAAAAAAAATAGAAAAGGAAAAAAAATTAAAAAACGAAAATGCCCTTAATTCCGGTGAGGTCAAACCCTTTTTTGAGACAAATGGTCATTTCATATCCTTATTTGAAACAAGATTTACTTCATGTCCTGATTTGTGTAAAACGAGAATATTTCGGATCTTTATTTGATACATGATTTACTTTAGGTTCTTATTTAAGAAAACGAGACCACTTCGGGTCCTGTTTTGAAATTTTCCATATTTCTTTAATCATTGAGCGGAAGTTGTATTCGTACTTCTCCTCCTAATGATGGTCAAAAGTTATCTCTGAGGGTTGTTCTCTGCGCTGGCTGCTCCTGCTCTCACTTCATCTCCTCGGCTATTCGACTCTCAAAGGTAAAGTAAAAAAGACGATCTTTCCTATCTCATCCGTCCTCTCTTCCTTTATTCACGAGACCCATGTGCGAGATTACACAGCAGATCATTTTTGCTTGTTGCTTGCTTCAGCAGAGCATAGATTCCCCCGCTTCTTAAGGCGGGGCAGATGGGGTTCTCTTTCTCACCCGGCTCTTACTTTCTTGGTCTTTTATGTTTTTTTTTCCCTTTGAATTCATCACGTACTCGTGCACGTTCTATCTTTGTGGCAGGGAGCAACTTGGCAACTATGGCTTCTTCTTGCGTGTGTATTTGATTGGGATTATGATATGATGTGCCCATTTGTAAAGCATCATGTACTTTAATGGGTAGAATCAGTTCTTACTGAGAGGGCCTCAAGAGATGCAACCGGTTTTTAGTAATCAAAGAGTCCTTGAAAGTTATCTCGAATTTATGGAATTGAAGTTTAGTACATAGATATATCATATCTGAGCGAGACTGTCCGATTTCACTGCATGCGTGGATGTGAATTCAGAGGTTCAATTCCCCCTCAAGTTTTTCCACACCATTACCAATTCACTTGCAAATGATAACAGAATGTATAGTTACTTCGGCTATTGTTGTTCTGAAATTAAGAAATCTTCAATGTGCATATCGGAGTGGTAGTGTTGCAGACTATCTTAACACCAAGAAATTACAATCATCAAGCGGACCCATGCGTTTTGAGTTCTTCGGTCCTCACATTTTTTTTGTACGCATTCCCTTCGCTCATATATGCATTTGATCACACTGTTACTGCTGTCCACTTTAGTCTTTTCATGACATAGCTTCAGATTAGGAGGTGACTCCTTCGTTGAATTTCTACTTTGTTCTTAGATTGTTTATTATGGTTTAGCCTAGCCTAGTAATCTGCAACCATTAACTGAAATCCTTTTCTCTGAGCCAAAAGCATAACCTCCTACACATACACTTCTCTATGATTGGTGGAACGAGTGCATTATGCATTTTCCTCTTGGATGTGTTTCTTGAGTTCTCCAGGTCTTAATCTTTATGAGTTATGTAAGGTAATGAATTGTGTGGCTGGATAAACATGCAAAAATTTCTTGATGTTTTTGACACGAGACTTTTCTAGATGGTCGCCGGGATCTTAAAACAGTTTTATCATGTGAGGACTGTCTTTGCATATGCCAAAATGGTTCTTCCCCGTGATACCCCCTTTTACCTCTTGTTTCTGTAATGAGATGCTACTTCCTTTCCTATTGAGCATTTATAAAGCAAATTGCAGCTTATCGTTATATATTGACTGCAGTGAAGATCGACCTAGATCCTTGCATCTGCCCATCGCACCTCCGGTGAATTAGAACGTGTGGTTATGGAATCTGAGCTGCTACTTCATAGCGGTGGATGCCATTGCAAGAGAGTACGGTGGGAAGTTGAAGCGCCGACTAGCGTGGTTGTTTGGAAATGCGATTGTTCAAATTGCACCATGAGAGGCAATATCCACTTCATTGTTCCTTCTGAAAGATTCAAACTTTTGGGAAATTCAGACCAATACCTCACAACCTACACTTTCGGCACTCACACGGCAAAGCATACTTTTTGCAAAGTTTGCGGTATAACGTCGTTTTACAGGCCAAGATCAAATCCAGATGGAATCGCCGTTACTTATAGGTGCGTGGACCCTGGTACTCTGGCTCATGTCGAGATCAAGCAATATGATGGGAAGAACTGGGAAAGCTCATATGAAGCCACTGGCATTTCTTCATATTCTAAAGTGGATACAGAAAAGGCAAAACTTGGTTCCAGCTGAAAATTGTTCTGATGCTGCTAATGTCGAGTATATATACTCCGTAGCTCTGAGTAGTCTGTGCGTTTTAACACAGGCATGAGGTTCCAAGAGTGTACTATTATGTAATACTTTGGTTGGTTGACAGTGAATCATACACGGGTGGCCGTTGAGGTGAATACTTTATAATTTCCTTCGGAACAAGATATTTGACAAGGTATTTCATGGAAGTCTAATTTCCTTTCCAAATGGCTGAGACATTCAGACCCACTTGAAACTGAGACCGGAGAAAGACTAGGACCAAATCTTGCAGAGAGTTGCAAAACGATTCCGCTTGAATCTGTGCTGGAACTTACTCATTCGACAATTGATATTGATATTGGTGCAATGTTCTTTCTAGATGTTTACTCGATAACTGCTGTTCTCAAATTGTGGCATATCTCGCCAGATGTACAATTTGCAATGTCCTTGCATGTAAATATTATGAAGGGTAGGGAATGCGACTACTTAGATTTTCATGTCTAAGTGTGTCAAAGTATCGCAAAGTGTTGTGAATGGAAGATGAATTTGGTGAAGATCTCTCGGTTTCTTGTTAGTCCGTTTGCCGTTTGGGACAGGCAGAGACTTGACCATTGAAGTTGCAGCCAGAGGACAACAGGAGGTTTCTGCTGAAAACAGACTCAAACAAATTCACTTCGCAAATTTAATTATGAATTTCTCTGTCTCAAGCCTTTTTTTTGGATTAGAATCTCTTTGTTATGTTTTAATTACCTAATACAGGCGCAAACTCCAATATTCGATTTAAAATCTTGTGAAGTTACAGGCCGTCTTTAGTGGATACCGCTGCCTAATCTTTCACTTTTTGATAATCGCCGGTTTCATTGACAAGCCTGAAGAGTGAACTTGAGTCTTGAAGCAGCCACAATGTCCTCCAGGCCCCAGAAGCATTAGGATCCCCAGAAAATGAACTATACTAAAATGACAACAGCAATTTCATCTAAAAATCTGAGAACTACCTTTCTTAGTTAATTTTCAGGTTCCACAGGCAATTGACTAAGCCACTCCTCGAAAAAGCACAGCTGATCCCCTGATATTACATCGCCAAGCTGCTTTGAGGGGGCAAATGGAATGAAAAAAACCAGTTTATGTGGTCTGATGATTCAAGAACTGGAACAGAGAAGATACAAGATGGAGCAGCCAAAAAGCTGTCAAACATCATTAGAATTAGAACTTCCACCTAAAGCCTGAATTTGCTCATGATGATCAGTCCATCAAATGCGCGAGTCTCTCGTCATCAAACAAAAATTTCCATAAGCACTTTGATCCGTAGGAGACTTCAGCACACGAGTCTGCAATAAAGTGGACTAAGCTTGAAATAACACCACTATCATCACCAAATTCTAGAGGAGAACCAACAGTGCAACTTTGAAGATGAGCTCCAACAAGAAACTGATTCTGATTATGCAAGCCACATTCAATGGGAACCAATAATATTTAAGCATCGTAAAAGCATCATGAAGTTCATTGTAGATGTTTTCAAAGTCATTGCCCTAACAACTCCTAAAGCACAAAGAGCGTGCAGACTGATACACATAGTATATCCATGGCAATCAACTGATAACACTTCGCGTGATAACATGATGACTCGAACATGGGTCAACGTGGATTCTGAATGTTATTAATGGAATACGAACTCGACAGAGGACAACATATAAGTTCAAAGTAATCTTTCTTTTCATATTGCTCTCAAACCAATGTATGATAACCTCATTGATGGTTTTTACAGCTTGAGCTCTCCAAATTCAGACGTAACGCTACATTACCAAGCAAGAACATTATAGCCTGAAGATATGGCTCCCGCAGGGACAAGACCCTCCAAATTATCTACAAAATCAACTTGAATCGGTGGATAAAACAATAGGACACAAGCAGGCCCAATTTTTCCACCATAACAGGAATAAAAATTCTATAAATCACATGTATGGTTTTAACACACAGAAAAAAAGATTTGAAGTAAGAGAAATTTCATACCAAGACATCCTATATTTGATTGCTATGCAAGCAAATTCAGAGTGACCTGTTTCGCCTACACCATGTGTGCACCCATTCAATCAAATGTCATCATTTCCTATGCACGGTTCAAAACCGCAACTGAGGAAACCTCTGATAAGTGTCTTACCCATAAAAATTGCTCTCAGATTAAGTGATGTGGAGCAACATGATGCCTTCACTTCTAACCAAACTTGCACTGGTATATTACAGCACCATCGGGGCAATAACAGCAGAGCAGACTGCATCCCACCCAGTCATTGTGCCTCGAGCAACTAGACCGTGTTTTTCGATTTTTTTAACTTAACCGATCTATTTCATCGGGAAGATCAAATTGCATCCTTGCTCTGTGGAGCAGCTGACATTGTGATGCTTTTATAAGACAGGGAGTCAGGAATTCACTGAACATCAAAGTCCATTATTGACATAATGAGAGGATTTCCATTTTCTTCAATCAAGAATAGGCATGAGCACGAGCTTTTGATTATTATTGCTGAACCAGCTTTGTGTTTATCCAGAGCTTTAGAAAAAGCTGGACTTGATACAACAAATTATTTGGCTGTCTATTCTGTTTTGCCCGTTGAACAAAGAGATCAAACATAATTTGGAGAAGTGGAGAAGTTGCAGTCATCCATTTCGGGGAGACCTTGAAGCTTTAGTCAATTCGTTAACCAATGAAGTATACGAGGCATAATCTTGAATAAGCCCTTTTTCATCTCTTATTTTACCAAAATTTACAAAGTTTCCATGCTTGCAATGCCCATCCAACAAAATGTTGTAGGTAATGTCATCTGGAACCACACCCAAATTCATCATTGCATCTAACAGCATCTTGGCATTTTTCATCTGACCTTGTTTACATAGTCCATTCATAAGCACATTGTACGTCACAACACCTGGTACATGCCCATCGCTTTGCATTTCCTTAAGCAATTTAAAGCCCATCTTTGTATCACCCTTCTTACAAAATCCATCCATGATCATAGTATATGTTGCGCCATCTGGTCTAATTCCCACCTTTAACATCTCTCTCAGTACTCTTTCCGCATCTACAGTGCGTCCCGCCTTGCAAAGGCCTGATATTAAAGCCGTAAATGCAACGTTATCAAGCTCAATTCCCTTCTCAACCATTTCCTTCCTAATATCTAAAGCAGATTCTATGTCTCCCTCTTTGCATATTCCATCAATGAGCGTAGTGTACGTGATCTTGTCAGGATTAAATCCTATCGTTTTCATTTCTTCCACAAGCTTCCTTGCTTCTTTTAAGGCTCCCACCCTACAATGGCCATTGATGAGTGTGTTATATGTAACCAAATCAGGTCTTACACCAGTGCTCAACATTTGTTGATAAATATCTGTAGCGATATCGATCCTCCCATTCTTGCACTGCCGGTCAATTAAGGTAGTGAAAATAACATCATTTGGAACAATACCTCTCTCGGACATTTCCTTCAACAAGAGATTCGCACCCTCTATCCTGCTCTCCTTACACAAGCCATTTATCAGAGTGCTGT
This sequence comes from Syzygium aqueum, assembly GCA_031216185.1. Lineage (NCBI taxonomy): Eukaryota > Viridiplantae > Streptophyta > Magnoliopsida > Myrtales > Myrtaceae > Syzygium > Syzygium aqueum. Next base: position 41,041,223 of record CM062236.1, read on the forward strand.
AAGTGAACACATCAGCCTGAAATCCACTCTTCTCCATGACTCTCTTTAACCCAAACCCCTCCTCTAAATCGCCAACCTTACAATATCCACTGATCAATGTATTGAAACTGACGATACTAGGGGCCAAACCCCGCTTTGGCATCTCATCAAACAATAGCCGTGCAGACTTAACTTTACCCACTTTACAAAACCTGCTCATTAAATTGTTAAAACTATAGATATTAGCAGGGTAACCAGCATGCAAAATCTCCATATAAAACCCCCAAGCAGCCTCTGGCGAGCTATTTTTCAACATTCTATGAAGCAAATGCCCACACCCACGAAATGGGACAGGAAAATTACGCTTCCTCATCAGCCGAAAGCACTGAATCGCATCGGGCACGCAATTGGCGTCCGCATAAGCGATTATCAGAGCATCAAACACGAAAACGGACTGATGGGCACCTCTAGTTTCGAGGAGCGAGCGAAAGAGCGACGGAGACGAGTCCTTCCCCTTACGAGAGACGACAAGATTGATCACGGACTGGGCCTCGGCGAACATCCTGTGGGAGCAGAGGAAGTGGGCCACGGCGCAGCAGGACCCGACGGCGAGGCGGAAGCCGGGCTGCGCGGAGACGAAGTTGAAGAAGGAGAAGAGGGAGGGAGGCGAGAGGCCGTGAGGGTTGCGGGTGACGAGGTCGGTGACGTGGTCGGAGGTGAGGGAAGGGAGGAGCTTGCGGAGGGAGGAGTTGGAACTGAGGGGCTTGGCGGGGGAGCTGGATATGGCTTCGGAGAGGAGAGAGAGGGTCGGGTCGTGCGGGTGGCACGGCGGCGGAGGGCTGTACCACGCGGCGGCGCCGGCGGAGAAGGCGGCGGCCCCGGCGGCGGCGGGAGAGGAGGCGTCGCGGCGGAGGAGGCGGATTTTGGAGAGACTAAGGTTGGCCATGACCAGAGAGAGAGAGACCTCCAAGGCATAGTCATGAAGGACTGAAATTCGAAAGTCACCCAAATACTTTTTCTTAATTCGAAATTGCCCTCATTCTTTTTAAAATGTTTTTCCCAGGTCCTTAAAGATTATAATTTTCTTAAGATAATGACACAAACAGTTCGTGAACTTTAACAAAAAAACTTTTAATTTATTCCATGAACTTTAGCTTAATGTTTAACGTGATCCTTGAACTTTTAATATGTTCGATGTGGTCCTTAGACTTTTCGTACATATTTAATATAGCTTATAAACTATATGAAAATGTTCAATGTAGTCTCTAAACTTGAATCGATGGAATGACCACATTGAATATTTTCATATAGTTCAGGAATCACGTTGAAAGTTTATGGTTCATATTACACGTTGGATTAAAGTTCAAGAACCACGTTACACGTCATGTCAAAATTCAGAGACTGTTTCTGTTATTTTTCCATTTTTCTTTTATCAGTTTCATTCTTACAGACATGAATTGCTGGATTGCTCACGTAGACAGTCGGAGTAAACAAGGGATGTCGGAATTGGCTCAAAACATTTTCCAGGGGAGCCTTAGTACCGCAAGCTCAGTGACGGCGAAGATTGTCGATGATGGGAGCGATACTCACCGGCGACAAGCGTTTTCACCGCGCAAACCGCAAGCATTCGAACTCGAAACTAATGAGATGATGAACAACTTTCGAAATACGTTGTTAAGCGACATAAACAACCGACAAGATGGTACCACCCGCCTGGGTGGCGCTGCTGGGGACACTCTTCCTCTCGTAAAAGGTCGAGTGTTCGAATCCCGAGCGCCGCAGGGTGACTTAACTGGTGCACGTGTGTGGTGGCTAGCACGTGTTACCTCCAGGGTTTACCTCCCGGCTGTCGGCCGTGCGGGGGTTCCTTGGGTTATCAAAAAAAAAAAAAAACAACCGACAAGATGGTGATGAGACGATTGAGAGAGACTCGGAGAGGATCTGGAACCCACAAGACAAAAAAAAATCACACTCCCAGTTGTATGCCTTGACGAGGGAACCTCTCTCCACCGCATGGAGACAACGTATACGAGCGGAACCCTCTGTGTATTATCAACTTTAGCATTTGGCTTTTGCTTATTTGGTGCGTGAGCGATGGCTTGGCTCGGTTTGTACCTCGTGATCGTGACTTGTACTACATAAAGAATACATCTCGATCACTTACCGGTCTATCAAGGCGTGATCTAAAGGGGTCCTAAACCGAGTTCGATCGCTTGATGGGGTGTAGCGGCTCCTGCATTGTTTTTCATCCGTCTTTTGATGGGTGTCAAAGCAACTCTTTACTTGCTGTCATGGATCGGGCTGCCCCGTTCTTTGACTCGTCCTTAAAGGGATAGGGATAAGGATTCGCGGGCGAGGCGGATATTGAATTTTCGGAGAAGTCAAGCGACTGAAGGAAACTGATTGCATCATTGCATTAACTGCAGCAACCAACCAAGTTTCAGTTTCCAAGCGGTGAGAAAGAGATGATGGATGAACTCACCTGTTCAAAGCCCATGCTCGTATCATAACCGCATGTCTCACATATTCACAGTGCATAAATGCAGACCTCATGATTTAACCAAAGATCAGAATGACACGATACGCTTTCTTGATTTGCTAAAAGTCAATCATTTTGATTGTTGTACAGAAAGACCAATGTGATCACATTGTGGGACATTTCATCTAACTACAGGAACGTGCTTGTTGTGCCTTGACCTGGCCTCCCTGAAAACTGATGCCTCCACCACATCTTCTGTTATCCCACACATCACTCCATGCTTCTGCCAAAACCACAGACTCTTCTTCTTCTTCTTCCGTGTCTTGCTGCAGCGACTTCTCTCGCTCTCCGGCGACGACGCGTCGTATTTCCGGTGATAGTGATGAGGCCCGACCTCGGGGGAACCGGGGTAGTTGTCGTCGTAGATTCGACGGGACTCCATCAATCGATCCAGTTGCCTCGAAATCATGTGCACTTCGTATCGATCCATTAGAGAGTTCTCCTTCTCCTTCTCCCTCTCTTTCTCATCCCGAACCTTGGCAAGTTGAGCCAATTTCATGGCTTCTTGCTTGTACCGCGACGGCCTCGGGGCTTGTTGAGTCCTCGTGACGTCATACTCTCGCATCGGCTTCCCTGCCGACCCCGACCCGCGTTCGTACCACGCCCATGCGGCCGCCCTGGCTAGGGCCAACTCATCCACGCTTCCTCTTCGTCTGGATTTCTTTGTCTCCATGAATGAGATGGAGGAGGAAGAGGACGAGCGAGAAGCAGAAGTTGGCATGAGAAGGGTGCATAAAAAGAGGGAGTTTGAAAAGGAATATGTGGAAATTTGAAGCTCCACGCTCATTCACGATAAAGCGTCGGTATATCGCTGGCGTCTTGCGTGGTGTTTTCTTTCCTTTTCCTGAGTGAAAGAAAGAACAACGGCAGCCCAACGAAAAGGATCTTTATCAGCATCTTTCTCTTATCAGAGAAAATCTTTATCATGTCACTTTTGCGGAGATGCTCTTGCCACACAAGCACTGTTAATCGCTTTGACTCGTATGAAGTCGATCACCGTAACAAAGCCATCCAAATAGTTTTTATCTTGTGAGAAAATTTCTAGTAACGATGGACCACACATAAATTGAGTGACAAAATAGAGAAGGAAAAACGAGAGGGGAGATACAGGATTTTTGGTTTCTTGCATTGTTGTTGTGTTGTCGTCAGCAATAAATATGATTTTGAGGGTAGGCGAATGGGTTAAGTTTTGAATCGTGATGTAAGGTGGTGAAGTCTAGGGATGATGGACTCCAATTATTAAGTTCTCCAGTGAATGACCTCTCCTGGACTTTGTCTTTATAGCCAGGGAATTATTAATTGTTCTGCCATGGAAGATATTGTCCTTATCAGTGGCATTTCCCGGAGGTGGAATTGAAAGCCTAGGGGAAACTTTATAGCTTTTTGGCTGGACTTTGGGAAATATCAACTATGGCACATGGGATCGACGTGCTTTGGTTGTCAATGTTGCCCATCCTTTTCGTGTTATCGACAACGAATGTCGAGGTGGACCGCAGACGTTTCCACAAGTTGCGGGGTAGATGGTCCAAACAATCATATGGCCGGGCGACACACGGGGCTTCGGAATGGAGCGACGGATCGACACACTGAGAATTTTACAGACCTCATACTACCATCTTATGTTGGACAACATTAGCAGACAAAGAAAGCTTTCAGACATTAGCAGACAAAGAAAGCTTTCAGAACAAGCGCAATACATTTTAGTACATACTAGTTGAAGTATCTTCTGTTTTAGGGCTGTTTGGTAACCGGTCAAATAATGTCTGTTCCTATTCTTTTGTTCCCGGTAACAAAAAAAGAACAGAAATCCGTTTGATAAATTTTTTGTTCCCGGACACAAATTTGTTCCCAGAATCAATTTTGAAACAAAATCAAGAATAAAAAATGGAAAAGAATTTTTCTTTCCTTCTTCGTGGCCGATCTTCTTCATTTTTCCTGGTCTATGGCTGGTCGCCGGCGCCAACGACTTGGCCGTGGGCCAAGGAAGGAGAAGAAGAAAAAAAGAAAAGATAAAAAAGGATTAAAAAAAAGAAATATTAAAAAATTTAAAATATTATTAAAATATTATTAATAAAAAGAAATTTTGTGTAGTTACCAAAGGTCTTCAAATGATTAGAAATTATTTTCGGAAATGGAATAAAAAAAATTATTCCTGAGCAAAAATTATTTCCAGGAACATAATGATTACCAAACAAAGCCCAAGTGTTTTTACTTGTCCAGTTGAAAAATCATCAACTGTCATGCGAAATGGCAGCAGTCTGATTGTGAGCGTAACGATTGGGAACAATCAGACGACAAAAAGTCAGCATTCAACACTCCCTCGTCAACTTGAAGACTGCCGAACGTTGAGAAACTAGGAAATGAGTAGCTAACTAAACTCTCTGCAACGCGGAAAATGAATGCCAAGCAACTAGATGCAAAACCTTGTTGCCTCTGTTTAACTAGGATGTACAACCTCCCAAAAGCCACCTGAATAGCAGGGACACGAAATCCAAGACTTCCTGAACCTTCTAGGATCTCAATGACTCCACATATCACTATGTGCTACCTTGAAAACAACTTCCAAGCACCTACGTGCCTCAGCATGACAATGAACTTTTCCGATAAAAATGTGAGGATCATCAAGACAACACGGCACGATATCCCTAACTGTATACCACTTTGTATTTTTTTGGTTAAAGTATACCACTTTGTTCTGCAATGTCTTAAGTAATCTTACAGAAGCTCACTGGTTGTGATGACTTTATCAGGACCAGATCAACTTCGGAACCCGCAGAGTTCCATCTTGATGTTGATCCATCGAGCTGCATTCCCTTTCCCTAAAATAAATTAGTGTTGAACACACCTGCAATTTTGGAGCATCGCAAATGAGCTAACCAAACGATGTAGGTAAAAATAGTGGATGCGTTTAGTAGAATACATTTCCTAAATTGAACCTGCAAAAGAAAGTTCTGTTTTGCCTTAATTCTTCAACAGAGTAACTCCAGATCCGGCATTAAGAAGCTCCGGTCTACTTCTTATGTCTCCTCATTTGAGAAATTTCCTTTTCAACCTGACTAATTTCGTGTTTCAGCTCGTGCATAGTGACTTCTTGAGAATGCTGCATCCCTTCCCGAGTGATATCCTCAATTAAGTTTGCTAGATGCTTTAAACATGAAAGATACTCAACCTTTACCTCAACAAAACCAGAGACCGACCTCCCATGTACGAACTGCATGTGAACATAAGATAAACCTGATTTGTTTCAGAAAACTTCACTAGCTAATCAAAAGAATCATTCACCCAAAATGAGAAAATATCACAATCAATCTAAAGTTATAAGATCATAGTGGGTTACCCCCACCCATGAACTTTTAACCAACAGTGGCATCCCTAATTTTTACTGAACTACCATATTGCCAAGCTAGCCCACATTCTGAGTAATCTTCTCTTCTATTCAGTTTAAATCTCAATAGTTTTCTCAGCTTAATTTTTTTGGTCGCTCTGCTTAATTGACAAACTCGGTTTCTTTTAGTATTGATCGACGCAGATGCTCCAATATTCAGTTTAATGGCAGGAAGAAAGAGGAAAGGTCTAGATTATCACAACAAAGAGAGAGCTAATGGCAAGAGGTCAAGTAATACTCAGCACCACATGTAACATACTTTCCACATTTTTTTTGTTGCCCTCATACATCTAAGGCAAAGAGTTTACTCCCATACGAACTGCTAATACAAATGCCAGTGCTGTAATCTGAGGATATGAGACAGTTTCACTTCACCAGTAACCACTACCTCGACAGTTGCTAACAATCCCAATTCTAACAGTACGAGGACAAATCACCTAGAAATGTCCCAGTTAGGCTATGCATTAGAAAAGGAAATATGCACAATAATAACATCAGCACACATCCCTGGACAAGGTAGCCTTTTTCTCAGCGACCACGAAGCATCGAGCCAAAGATGTATATCTTTAATACCCAGCAAAGCCACATATAAAAAAAAGAAGAAGATAAGGCTTAGTCCACTTAAGAGTAGAGCGATTAACCTCTTTGTAAGAAGACATGCATCGTAAAAGGGCATCTTCAGCTTCAACAAGATGTGAGTTCTCATCCTGGTCAAAAGAGCAATACATATGACAAGTCAACTGCAGTGAAGTAGCTCAACAGGGTACTCGCATAATTGAAGTACGGTACATAATCATAATATAGGCATATGCAGTGAACGTTGTCAGTCTTAGAAAGGTAAGAGCCTGGCCATTGATGTGCAAACTTGCAAGGAAGAAGGCAGCAATAGATTTATAGAAAAGTATGATAGGAAGATGACTAACTGTTCAACTTTTCAAGGTAAAGCATAATGTAGCATTCTATTTCAAATGGAAAGAAAGTTACAATTTTTTTGTAAAAGAAGACTAGAACATCAATTTAACCATTTCTTACCTTTACCAAAAAAAAACACATCAATTTAACCAGGGACGAGAATTCACGATTATTCCCGAAGTTTGATTGTCTATCACAACATTGCTATTAAGTTAGAAGGACAAGAGCTTCAAGTATAGAATGTGTGCACCCAGGATACCTGCCGGCATAACCGTTATAGACAAAATAATGGCTAAGTTCCTCAATAGGATAACCAAAAAAGATACGATGCAATAAATTCAAGATATATATGCCACGCATGACCACTGAAAAGTAGCATTGCCTGAATCTATTGCACATCTATATCAAAATTGAGTATCTGATCTTCTTGAGTTCAACGCAATTGTGAAGTTTAACCACTTTTAAAGAAAATATAGTTAATGAAAGAAGTAAGTGGTTTATTTCTTTTTGATCAGTGAAAAAGAGTGCATGATACTCAAAACAAGTAGCCCAATTCCAGAGCACATGAATGTTTGCCATTAGAAGGAAATAACACAACAATCATCATGTTGCCTAATGCAAAGTGAAGATGCATCACATGAGTAATTTGGAAAAGTAAAAGTAAAATAAGAAGTTGATTTTGTAATACCAACCCTTGACTCTTGCAATTCTTGCTTGGCAAGGCCCAGGAGCCCTAATGAATCAAACGACTGCAGCTGGAAATAAGCCCATGAAAAAGAAAAATGCCTCAATCGACTTTGTTAAGCTAATGCCAGAATCAATGAACCTAAAGGACCCAAAATGATTGAATTGATTTTACTTTCACACTTGACAAAAGCCAACATTAGAGTTTTGAAGTTTCAGCGCGGAGTATTTTGGCCTGATAAATTAAATGACTTATTTCAAGACGACAGAATGACGCAACAAGGTCTTTCACATGTCTGGTTTTTTAAGACCAAATGAAGATTTCTGAGAAGGTGGCAGTTGGTGGACTTCCCTAACCACAAGCTTTTCCTTCAATGTCAAGACATCGAGAGAATGAAATAATGAAAACTTACCAGTATGGTCATTGATACGCGTCCATTGTTTCCACTCTCTGCCAAATTTCCATTTCTCAATCTACCTCTTTGCTTCACTGATTTGTTAAGTACTTCCCTCGCTATTCTGTCATTGGAAGTGAAAATATTAATAAACATTGGAGCAAGACAGAATTGACCCTGTCAAATGTGGAAATTAATCAAACATCATAAAAATAAGCACCGTATGTTTTTATATATTCCACTTCAATCCATTCTAAACATTTCAATAACATTTATGATCTTCACCTGTTAGAAAGTCCAATCCAAAAGCTTAAGCTAATAGGTGAAGGAAGACCACATGAATATACAGAGCATTTAGGACCCGTTGTCAAGCAATGTGAGATAATATTTCAACACCCCCACTCACGTGTAAGCCGGATTACGAGCAGCATATGAAATTTTGACTATCCACATTCACATGGAATTTTGACCACGCATATTTGCGAAAGGGATAGCATTAGCTCTGATACCATGTTAGAAAGTCCAACCCAAAAGCTTAAGCTAATAGGTGGAGGGAGACCACGTGAATATAGAGAGCATTTAGAACCCGTTGTCAAGTAATATGGGATAATATTTCAACATCACCTTCTAAGTGACCCAACTTCCCAAAGTCCCCCAAAATTTTGAAATTGTGATCATGAAATGGAAGGGAAATATAGGCATTACATAGCCAAGTAATGCAGTCTCTCCAAAGAAAGGGTCTCTTGCATGAAGGAAAGATTTTTGATGATCGAGGTGAAGAAAGGTGCCCTGACAAGGTGGACAGAGAAGGAAGTGTCCTATAGAAGATTGATGGAATATACACCAGCAACCTTCAAGAATGAAAATTCATGTAGGTAAAATGTTTAAGGAAAATAAGATTACAGGACACTCAAACTAACTGCAAAGCTATAATATGACTTTCAGATGCTGCATTATAGCCTTCACAATCAAAGTTCCTGGCCAAGCCACAGAGAATCTAAGAAAGAGAAGAGAGTTTGGTAAAAGATTACCACGTAGGACCCTAAAAGGCTAAGTGGACAGAGTATGACAATCATTGACTATTAACTTAGAAGTACATGAGCCATTCAGTATGCCATCTTGTTAAATTCCTCCGAGCTCTTTAGTCCCATCAAGAGCAATATAATATCTATTGCCCTCTGCAGTAGGAGGAACATGATTCCTGTGTAGGACATAAAAGACAAAATCATGAAGTTCCAGAGAGCATCAAGGTCGATCACAAGATATTCTGATTGAGTTGTGGCTTACAATTTTTTTACTCAATTTTATTGCATTCAAATGTACAGTTAGAACCTAAGATTAAAGAACTACAACTTATGATTGTATTAGTAAATTATTCGGCATTGCCATACACAAAACTGTCGGCACAAGTCAAAACAAGTTAAATACTCGAGACCCATAACTTTTATGGCTCCAACCAATGTGTATGAGAGAGAGAGAGAGAGAGAGAGAGAGAGAGAGAGAGAGAGAGAGAGAGAGAGTATGTTGAAGCTCAAGCTAGGAAGAGTTAAAGAATAAAGCAATTTAAAACCTTATTGAGTTGTCTAGGAAACCTTTTGCCTTGTCAAGCTCAACGATTGCTTCCGCTGGATTTCTCTTCCTTAACTGATTGGAAATTAGCATTCCCACCCTAGCCAAGTGAAGCATGTTGGCTGCAACCTGCCCAAGGACAAAAAATAGTTTGTCGATTCGAACAGCAACACATTTTTCCATTTCCAATCTTTAAAATAGTACTCAATGAGAATAAACTACAGGGCCTGTCACCATTCTTATTCTTTCAGTACATGTATCACAAGCCCTCAATGAATTCATTTTGGGAACAATTTGGCGTTTCTACATTTTACATATAAAGAAATGAAGATTTAGTACCTTTTTCTTCGGGATAATTATATAACCAACTTAAAATTTGAACCCAGGAAAAAGGGGAAATTGTTCAAAGCAAAGTGGTGAAATTATTGCCATATGTAGAACACCGAGTATAATTCAAACGAATAACGAGATCTGACAAATGGCATAAGACAAGGCTTCAACTTCTACATTATTATCTTCAACAATTCGAAAATCATGCATATGGGAACAAAAGATTATTAAGCGATGTTCTATAACACATCAACGAGATTATGTAGACATGTCCACTTCCAGCAATCGCACATCAGAAGTTTGACCAGAGTACCTCCTTGCAGAAAATTTTTCAAGTATGCACAGCAAAGCCATCGAATGATTCAAATTGTGGCACCTCAGACAAACTAAAGGTTTATAGCCTGACCATGGACAACAAATTTCTCCATTTACAGAAACAATATGGAGAGAAAAGGCATCAGTAAGAGATCAGGGTATCAAGAAGAATCAAGAATTTTAAATCATGCTGGGTCAAAATTTGGAGAGTCAACGATAGTCAAACCTGTATGTGACTTTCTTTCAGCAAAGTCTTCCTTGCTTCCAGACACCTATAGGAACAATATCTCCGGACCTTATTTGGAAAACGTTATGAAGAATTGTAATTTTCAAATATTAATATGACAACTCACCTTTCAAGAAGTTCTTGTGCTTCCCTCAACTTTCCAGCTGTCTGTAGAGTCAGGGCAAGTCCTTCTGCAGCCAAGACAGTCTCTACCGAATGCCATCCCTTGTAGCCCATTGTACATTAATTAGACAGTAGAGGAATATGTCAAACAACATAGAGGGAATCATGGTGGCTTCCGGTGGTATCAAAGCAGTCTATGACTAAGCCTTATCATTATAGGTACAATAAAGAGAAAGCCTAAGTAAATCTAACATTACTTTGACAATTGGCAAATCCTATGGTTGCCGTATATGAACACATTGACAAGTATCATTGGCTCAAAATAATATCAATAGGACAAAATTTCATATGAAATTTCAAATAAAATAATGAAAGAAGTTTACATTAGAATGAGATTAAATTTAATTTTAGTTTATATTAAATCAAGCACAAGCTCCAAAAATTTAAAATCCAAACCAAATATATACTTTTTTGAAGCTTATAGCAAGTACAAGTTCCAAAATCAAATTAAAATGACACAAATTATCAAGCCAAAAGTTTTAAGTCAAGTTTCAAATATAAATCAAAACTATACAATATCCACGATAAAAGGTATAAAATGGCCTATTCTAGAAAGAGAAAAGAAATGTGGAATGAACCTAAATAAGTCAAATGTTGCTATTGAAAATAAATTAATATGAAAACCATGATTGCACTTGCCCAATGTAATATATATGCTAAAATAATCATTGCAAACAAATTAAATTTATGCTAGAACTAAAATAAGATGTTTGCACTAAGAGTTGACATATTGAGACTATCTTTTATAAGGACATTTAATAGAGAAAATACACTCCCTTTAATCAATCGATTCTTGAATTAAATTTATGTTATAAAATAATTTCATGATCGCAGACTTAATATAGAATCATATATATACACTGATTTTCACTTTTTGCACAAATAAATTCCTTCAACTTCTTTGTCCGAGCGCATGCATGGGTTGTCGATCTAGTACACATTTATATGACTAGGCTGCCTATTTACTTTTTGGCAAAGATGAATTGTTGGCAACTTGACAAACATATTACAATATCACCAAAAGGATATTACAAGTATCAAATGATTGCAAAACTTGCACCTGAACTAGTCTGTCCATCCGAAATGCGGTACTTATGGTCATTATCTTGTCCTTTCCACAAGTAGGTAGGTACTTATATGGTCATATCACTCAACTTAAGCCAATTCAAAAGTTCAGTGACTTCATTGAACATGTGAAAGGTACAACAACCTGAAGCATGCATGTCTCAAAATTGAATAGCGAATTCTAATGTACCATAATCAAGGACCAAAGTTTCATGTAAAATCAAACCTTGGACAACTCCAACATATGAAGAATCTTTCTCTGCAGATTCTCAGCATCCTCAAGACGACTGGACTTTGAATATATCTAAACAAGGCAAAGGGCAATGATTGTTTTCTTAGATCAAAGATCCAAAGTACCTTATTATTCAAAAGATAAAACATCAAGGTAGCATCAAAAATAAAAATAAAAATCAAGGTATGCTGTAAGGTATTAGTATAATGTTGCGTAGACAAGAGCCAAAAAGGCCAAAAAGCAGATCAAAGATCATAAGGATTCACAGTGCTTTGTGAATTGTGATTGGACAATGGCACTCAATAACTGGACAAAAAAATTAGTCCTTGCTTTTGTAACATGCTAGTTGTTGGTTTTTGGGATAAATGCACCCTTTGTGATAGTAAAAAGAACTCTATCTAACATACTTACAGCTATTGTGAAGGAAATATATACATCACAAGGTCATGTCATCTAGCTAGCTAGAACCTGTCATGTTTCCCAGAGTTCTACTTTCGATTTCATCGCGATTATTCCATTCCACCTAAAAGGCAAAGTGCAAGTTATACTGGTACATTAATATCATTTCCTTTTAGTATTTCATATCATTTGTAGAGTATGATCATTTCTCTAAAGTTCATTGAACCCAAGTCAGATAAGAAATTCAAAAAAGTGGAGCCCAAATCAATAAGTTTGTACTGTGAGAGCATTCACAATGTAAGATCAAAGTTTTAAACTGAAAACTAGAAAGAAACACAACAGACATGTTCGTGCCTATGGTCAATAAGTTTTCTGGGCCAATCCCATGGTCAACAAGTTGGGGTGACAGAAAAATCTAATATTTGCAAAATCTAAATGATTATATGCTCAAAAAATTTCCTCTAAAGTTCACGTATCCATCAATATAAACATCTTCCTTCTGGTATAGGAGCCCCTCCTCAATGGTGAAGCATTCTTGAATATCAATCGATGAAATGTCATTAGGCTATGCTTTCTCCACATTCCTTAAAAGAGACAGTCACTCATCAAATATGTTACATAGATTAATGTTTGTCATGTTCAGTTGTAGCTCACAATAAAATTTCAGACTGGGGAAGCAACAAAGGCCAACATCTAGTTTTCATGATGAAGCCCAACAGCAGAGGTTCCACGTTGACAAGAGGTGTGAATTATGGTCGTTAGTCAACAAAAGACCAAGTACAAGTGAATGAGAAACGTCACCTGCGCTAGATGACGCAACCTCTTCAAACATACCATAGATTCTCCTTGACCAGCTTCCTGTGTGTCATAATTCCAGTCAGAAAGGAGAACAGAATAAAGAAAATCGGCATTTTTTCCCACATACCTCCAAAATCCTGATCGAATCGAGGATAAGAGCCTCAGATTCCTTTTGTTTTCCCTGTAGATGTAGCACCTGCAGTTCAATCACATAGCCCTTTCCAGATTATGCTGGCTTGACGAAAAAAATGACATAATCAGAGGCACATAGCGCAGTGAGTCTTCTTTTGGAATGCTACAAACAAATCAATGAGTCTTCCTGGTCTAGAAATGCATCATCATTGTAATTGGAACCGTCAAGCAACATTAGTTAAGTGTAAACGACGAGAAAACATAAATTTAGAAACCATAAAGCACCTGAACTCAAATAGCTGACGAATTTAAAGTTCAGGGGTAAAAGACAAAGGTTAATTTGTGCAAAATAATTACAGTTAGAAAGAATTTAATCACCAATGTACGAAGATCTTATCATAAATCCGTTATGGCCTCATAAGCTTCAGGCGTTTCGCAAAAATTGGTGCTTAGTGCTGCTTCAAACAAGTTATTCTCTTTGTAATTTCAAGTTTATCAATATATATGTATGCAGGAGAAATGTGAAAAATAAATTGGAAAGCAATTAATAAACCTCTCATGAAATAATAAAAATGGAGGGGGAAAGGACACCATCACCAAATACAACTTTGATAGACTAAGGTCATGCAGCTAATGCACAAATGGAGTACAGAACAAGATATAATGTGGCATACTTGTGCTTGAGAACTATCAAGAACAACATATTGCAGACATAGGCAGTTTAAGAAGTGGAACTATCAAAACAAGCTGAAGAATAGTACTTATAGAAAACCGCGAGTTTACCATTCCCAGATGATACATGGTATCTGCATAATCTGGATGACCATATCCCAAGACTCTCCCTTTTATCTGAATCATTTCAACATAACACTGAGCTAACAGTTTCACATAATGGGCAATTGCTTCATCTGCATCACTAAGCATATGCATATTAAAGAAATGAAACTCTGTTTATGCAAACTTCATTTATTGCTTCAGATATCATTATCATGACCACTACGGAAGAGCTTAAACTGTAAACAAACACTTCCAAAGAGTGAAATTCAATAATTTTTTTATGTGCCTGTTGTAAGCTTGAGCTGGTCGAAGAACCACCAATGGTGAAGTATGTGATGTTGGAAGAGCTCGAATGTTGGAAAAGTGGTAGCTCTCTCACTTCAAGAAAAAGTGATATCCAATTTAGGGAGTTGAGACAATTAACCATGCAAGTAAGTACAGATGAATCCATCAAGTGCTTGCACATGTAGCCATGCGAGAATGTATGTACAACTCCTTCAAGTGCTTGCACACAACATCAAAACGTATGGTTCACATGTCATACCTTCAGAGCTCTCTGTCCAAATAATCATTGCAGGACCCAGAAGACACAAAAAAACACAATGAATTAGAAATGAAATTATTATCTATAAACTGCTCGAGTAAGTAGCAATTAAATAGGAATTAGAAGAGTATGTAACTACTTATCAATTCAGCAAAAGCCAGACTTTGGCTGACGGTTGCAGGAAAAATGTTTCAATGATGAGGAGCAAGCATACTGACAGTAACTAATCTGAGCCAAACATAATAAAATCACCTCCTTCATTATACAGCATTTTTCAACACACTAACCACTACTCTCTCAATATGGCAAGTAGTTCTACTTAGTTCTCCCCCCCTTCCCCCTCTCTTGCCCTCCCTCCTTCGAATAACCTCCTTTGATGGAAGCGGACCCACAAAATGTGACAAAAATCTTATAGATAAGAATGACAAAGTGTCAAACTGTCAGAACCAAGCAAAAGAATTTTTTTAAACTGACCCATCCACGGTTAGCCTTTCCATTTCCTAGGCTAAGTTACTGAGTAAATTAGTCATAAAAATGAAAAATTCCTTTCTCAGCATTAAATTGCCGTGTTCTGAGGTCTCCCTATCAGATATAGGCATAGATTCAATATGCACATCATAGTATACCCAAGAATGCCACCATTATTGAATATCTTATTTACCTCATAGTGGATTTGAGCTTCTTCTAACTTACGCTGTGCAAGATAAAACTGGCCAAGATTGTGAAAGGCAACTCCAACTCTGCATGTTACAGCTCCCGGAGAGCAAATGAGTTCATATTACATGCAACAGACTACCCAATCAAAGCAAAGCAACTAGCGGAAGCAAAAATATCGAACAAAAAGAGCGAGACAACGTGTCATGCATTTTGTACGTATCAGCCTATGCATGATTCTGTCCCTTCAATAATATTTACTATCATGGTGCAAAGATGCCGAGAAAAAGTTATAATGGTGAGCAATCTACCGCAAATTTGACAAAAGTATCAAGCTATACCGTATATCCTGAGGACCAAATGACTCTTCAAGAATATTGACTGTCTCCAAGTACAGTGGCTCAGCTTTATCAAATGCCTTCCTAACCCTATAAAGCTCTGCCTGAACAGAATATTGGAATCAAACAGATTATTAGTCTGCACCGCAGTTTCACAAGTGACATAGCTTGTCATTGATTACTCAATATAACAATTGCATTCAATCCATTCAATCCATCGTTCCCAGATATGTTCACCGAGAGAGATGGAATAGTCGTAATGGAACAACATTACATTGATTTGGGGCATTCAACTAAGGGATTCCAAATTCCTCAAATAAATGTTCATAGAAAACCCATATAAGTTCAATCCTTAAGTATCCAAATAGGAGAGATGTAGTCCTGTTTATAGACATCACCATAGTTAATATTGAGTGAATGATTTAGATGATGGTTAGAGGAAATGTCACGGGCAAATCTAGCTTTAAATTTCATCAATAAATTCAAAAGATACCATCTAATTCGTCTTCTTTCCATCAGTTAATACAAATGAAACACAATCATGGTTATCGACATTGATCAATGAAAGCTCCTTCAGCACAATTTCTTATTCAACTTTCCAGAGATTTGGAACAAGGCAAGCATATATATATATATATAGGCAAAGGAAGCATCTGATTAGTTGACCCACGAGATTGTTGCATGAGGATGCCACATGTGGGTCCCTCTCTCCAAACCCTTCTCTAGCTTCTTGTAGTGCAGAAAGGAAGAATCTTTCAGCTTCCTCCAGTTTACCCTAGCATGTTAAAAAAATGAAAAAGATAAAAACAACAACAAAAATACCAGATTCAGAACAATAGAGTACTTCACCAAGGAAGCTTGCCTGAAGAAATGAATCTCTCCCATTATCAGTGAATACTCTCCACTTGGCTGTATGGATATTCGATACAACTGAACCGTCCTCAATCCTGCGAAGTCCAACAATATCAGCAGCTTCTGCATTATTTTCAGAGTTTGACTCGATTGACTCCCCATCTGCAACAGCTGGATTTAAACTTGTCCCAAGAAATATTGCTGCGTCAATTAGTATGCAGGAGATAATTGATTAGAGTAATACCATCACCACATACAATGACTTATCATTCAATGTATCAGGCATATACATTGTTAAGAAAAGCTACAAGAATCAACCAAGATTTTCACCATAGTAGAAGGAAAAATCCACTGTGAGACTCACCTTACTAAGAATTAGGAAGATCCGGAACAATTCCATTTTGAAGAGACAACCACATAAAAGATGCAAGATAAATACAAGGAATAAACAGTTGAAGCATATTGTGTTGGCATCAGTACTGTACTGCATATGCTAAGAGCTAGTCTCAAGGGAAGCGAACAAAAATTAGAATAATGAAAGGTAGATTGTATGACCACAAGAGAAGTGCATTTTCAAGGGTATAGATATGCTCAGAGGAAGATCAACCTTGAAACCACCGAAGAGCAATAGTAATTTTTGTTACATTCTTTTCCTAGATAGCACATCTAATATTTCGTCCCAGGAAGTATTTGAAAGTTTGAAACGGGGTTTCTAGAGAGTAAATCTGCCAATTTCACAGAGTATCTGCAACAAGACACGAACACGCTACACTAAATGTAAATGCACCAGTTCAATGATAAAGCTTCAGTCTTTGTTCAACTCAAACAAGCATAACAGATACATGGCCCTCGGTTGCAAACAGTTAACAGGGACTCAACAGCAAACAGGAAGCTTGCGATTTGTTTGGGACATGACTACGTAAGTCATAAAAAGAAATTCAAAAGAATGGAAAGTGGCTAAGAAAAACAGGAACACAAGATTCAACTACGAAATCATTTTAGAAGCATAACTGAGTGGTAGAAAGATCCCAAGAAAAGTTACCAGCTTGAGCAGCCACAACAACCCACCAGGAGAACTCCTCACGATCCTTTCTCCCTGCATCGCCACCCAATCGGAGCATATGCGAACCCTCGTGGGGCCTACCACATTCTTTAGAAGACTGGTTAGGCAATGAAAGAAAAGATCCAATAGTACAATTAATAACCTAGTATTAGAATATACAGTCCAAAAACTTAAAACCGTCGAATTACGGGTCAACTAGGTACTCTCAATTGCTTCGCTGTACTCCAACCTCCCCAATGTGGGATTCTTCTTTGTTTCACACCTCACTCGCGCCGCTCAACAAAAACTTCATGAAATGCCATGAATGTGCCGAGCAATGCTTTTCGATAACGGTTCACAATACTGTCAAAAGAACGAGGCCTAACCAAGCAACACATATAAATGCAACAGCGAAAAGATTCGAGCAACCGCTCTAATCAATCACGAGCAGCAGCATTCTTCCAAAAGCTGCTCAATTGCTCCAAGCTAAAGCTACTGCAGGTAATCACACAACCTCAAGAAACCCGTCGCTCATGAAAATCATTTTCACGCCGGGCATCAGGAATAAGCCCTTTTTGTTCCAGCAGATAGCAAATGTTTTCGAACCGAACATTGCTTGAAGCAACGAAACACGCGCGCGCGCGCACACACACGAGTGGTACGAGAGAATCGTACTTGGAATTGGAAGAGCCAATGGGCCAGTGGATGGTGATCGGGAAGGAGGAGGACGAATTCGTCGTAGAAAACTAGCTGCTTGTCGCAGAAGCATCGCTCGATCGATATCGATCAACCTTAATTCGGCAAGAAACGAAGCTCCGAAGCTGAACGGAGGTAAGACGGTGAAAGCTCCGGCGGCGAACCGCGTCGCTTTGCCTGGAAAGTCAAACCCTTTGACTCTCCGTTTGGAGGTTCTGTCCCCGCGAGATCATCGGAGCGCAAAAGAAAACAAAGATGGAGTTGAAAATCCATTTTATAATCTATTTATGTTTAAATTTTTTTATTAAAGATAATTAATTCGAGGTAACGACTCGGCTTATTATTATGAATTAAGAAATAAGTCCATCGGATTTTTTTGTGTATCCGTGTCTCTCGAACCTAGGTCAAAGCAATAATCCCTTTAAGGCTGCGTTTGATCGTCCGGATTTCTAAATAGGATAAGACTGGATAGGATAGGATAAGAAATCCTGGGATTTCTTCATATCCTGTCCACTGTTTGGTGGACTACTGATTTAAAGTCGGATAGGATAATTTTTATTTTTATTTTTTGCTATTCATAGGTCCGGAGGAGTTGTGAAGGAGAAAAACCCGAGAAATTTTTTTGTTGAAAGCGCACAAGCTGTAGAGATGAAGATGATGGCGAGTAGAGCGTAGGGTTTCTGGAAAAATAGACATTAACAATCCTATCCGGGTCTATCTCTCCCTCCCTCAGGTTTTTTTATCCGCGTTATATCCGGTCTATATCCGACCTTATCCTATTCTGGACCAAAATCAAATACAGGATAAGATAAAATATATCCTATCCTGACTTTTATCTGATCAACCAAACACAGCTAAAGCCTAATTTACCTATTTAATTTGTGGTTTAGACAATGCAGGTAAAACCCCCTAAAAAAGGCGCGTCCTAGAACTCTATTTTTCACTCATAGTTACTTTCGAAAAGTTTAATTAAGGTTTTACTTTATTCGTGATATTTATTTAATTTAATTGGTGAAATCATTATCATGATACAATGCGGCCACTAATGGGGCAATGATGTCACCTCTGCTGATGTGGATGTGTCACATACTGGGCTAAAAAGGTTAATGAGACTTCCGCAAATTCAAAAGCACACGCTGTTTAATTCCCTGAGTATAGACAAACCTAGCTAACATTTGTGCAAGAACGCCATCTCTGTTGTGGCAAATTGAAGAGAAACTTATGTCATGACTGGATTAGTATTATGGCATGGTCTTTTTGACCAGCTGTACCGACAAGAAACTTCACATTTAGCATATTGAACAGACTCTTAGGGGAATTGCAGATCACATACTCCATCAAGACCAGTACAGTCAGAGCTGGATTCGTTTCATGGCGAAAATCAATCAACGGATTGAGCTGCTTTTAATTTACGATGAGAACCGTTGCGAAACCGGGTCGAGTAGTCATTCGATGATTGCTCCTGTCCTTGAGGCATTCAAGAATATTCCATAGCTGGAGGTCATTCGAACCTCGGCCACCCTTTGAGACCTTGAGTAACACGTCTTGGGCCATGCCCTTATTGTCATCCGAATGACGTATATACATGCTGCCATTTTTCTTTTTAGTTATGACTGTTCACACTCCACACGAATAGCTCAGGTCTGCTTATCCGTGTGATTTTCGACTTTCGATGACCACATTATCAAATGCCGAGACATCGACCTTGAGGAAAGAGCAAGGGGACACGAATGTATGAATTCAAGAACATAAAAATTTTAGCCCTTCCAGATAGCAATACAAATTGGCGCCTGCCATTATTCGAAGAAACAGACTGAACTCATCTTCGCGAGTAAAACATTCAGGTTTACCTTACCACCTCAGTACAAGGGGCAAACATCAGTAACTGAGTAAACCCTATAATCCAGGAAAACGAGTGCACGCATCCCAATTGGTACACAAATCTTTCCTTTGTATCGAATGAAAAAGAAACCACAATCTCTTGAAGACGAGAAGCTGCGAACTCATGGCTTCCACAGGATGGTGGTCTCTGCAATCA
Organism: Syzygium aqueum; assembly: GCA_031216185.1. NCBI lineage: Eukaryota > Viridiplantae > Streptophyta > Magnoliopsida > Myrtales > Myrtaceae > Syzygium > Syzygium aqueum. Next base: position 41,061,307 of record CM062236.1, read on the forward strand.
TAGAAGTGACCACATATGGGTCCATGTTGGAAGCAGGCCTTCTGTCCTCAAAATAGCCTTTTCCAGCTTTCTCCGTGTCTCGGCCAACTCGAATTGACGCACCACGGTCTGCAACTCCCTGTCCAACAGCAAGTAAGAGCTTAACATTAGGATTCTGGACCTAAATTGCCAAAAGCACCTAGAGATCACACACATTGAGAAATATACATCTGTTTATACATCATTCTTAAAATAAATCTACTATTATCAACAGCATCTTTGCCAACTACCTGTCACAAGAACGTATACTATACTAATAACAAGATAAATGCTGCATTTCAAAAAAAGGTCCTTTCCCGCTTTCTCCTGTTTTTAACTCACCCATTTGAAAGTGTTGATATCAGCTGTCTCGTGACGTCCAGTGAGACGGCGCTCATTGCCTTCACCATATGCGGCAATGTGCTCTTTGTGCCTCAGTCCAAGCTTCTCAATTGCTTTCTTAATGACCTCATATCCTCCTTCATTTCTCATGGACTTGGTACTGCAGTGCAATTACATAGAGTTATGCGCACGAAGCAGAGAAGGGCACACTGCACATTGAGGGGGCAAGAGAGACAGAGAGTAACCATTATTCGCAGAAGCATATGAAGATGAACTGTTACCTGTAGTTAGTGTGAGCACCAGCTCCATTCCAATCGCCCTAAAACGGATAGGTGCAATAAGAGTAACACAAATGAGTCCGTACAAAGTTGAAATATTTCCAAAGTAGACATTACCGAGATGAAGACTAAATAATATGAAGGAAGATCAACTAACCTGAATAGGCTTGGGGTCGAAGGAAAGAACCACTCCAGCTATCTCCGTTATCCTCTGTTTACAGGCAGGCATGTCAACATCAACCAAGGAAATATTAGAAGCAGCAGAACCTTTAAATGTTAAAGTACCTCCAAAATGTAACGGGCAATCCACAATTCATCTCCAGCTGAAATTCCCACAGATGGACCAACTTGGAATTCCCACTACATTAAACGTGAGAAATTATTTGCATGTCTAATTAATAAATCCAATAACGGCAAAGTCTCACATAATAAAAGTCATTATGTAAATCTTTTTTCCGTGATCTAGTCTCTTACCTGGCCAGGCATCACTTCCCCATTGATACCACTGATGTTAACGCCAGCATACAAGCAAGCCTTATAATGAGCGTCAACAATATCTCTGCCAAATGCTTTATCAGCACCAATACCACAGTAGTAAGGTCCCTGCATCAACATAGCAGAAGTCCAAAATCACATAACCAGCACAAGTAACAGGCAAATACCTTAGGTTTTAGCAAAGACGGGAGTGAATAGTAAAAAGGTTATGGTTAAGCCTCAACAATCAAACTCTCCTACTCAAGAAAGGGAATGTGCATCCCACTCCTTATGGGAAAAAAAGGGAAGAAAAGAGTAGATCATTCACACAGTCAATTGACCCTGATCATGCTAAAATATAGATGATTGATGACAAGGGAACAGCTATCCTTACTTCCACTTGGCATTCCATCGATAGTTCTTTAGTTTTAGCATGGGCAAATAGTCTGGATCCAAAGCTAATGAAATGGCTAACGAGAGTGCCAAGCCAAGACCATACATCCTACAGGATAGCTGTCAAAGCTGTTGACTTTACAAGCCAAAAAAAATATTGCAGTACCTGGGGACCAGGATAGCCACCAACGGGCCACCCTAGAGGCCAGTTAACATCCTTCTGCAATAGGGTGTACTCTTGCTCAAGTCCATACCTATTTTCCACAAGATTGAAATTTGACAATAAGTTTCAATGGATGGAAAAGAGGTAATTGTCAACCAACGGACTAGTAAAGAAAGGATTGCAGCATGGAAAGATACCAGGTCTCTTCAGCAACAACAGCAGGGTGGCTGAAGATCTTGGCAGCAGCACACCTCTTATTTGTGGGAATTGGTTCTCCCCCAGGAGTGTAGGTATCACAAATTACCTAAAAACCAACCGGGATTTTAGACGGCGATTAAAGGACGCTACGAATGTAATACCCAAGGAAAAAACACAACAAGGATGCAAATCACATCGTCTATAGAGAAGGGGAGAATACTCACAAGAATGTTGTTGCCCCCTCTGAAAGGATCCTTGAAAATTGCTTGAGGACTGTTTGATGATATTTCCAAAGAATAACACAACCATGTCAATTCAAGCGCCGATAATCGATGACTTAACAAGCGAAATTGCCGACATATGACCAAAGAAAGCGCTAAAAATTTGCTCGTGAAGAAGATAAAGCATAAAACTCACTATAAAATCACTTCACTGTCCTCTCCAGGAGCCTGTTTTGTGCTGGAACCATCGTAGTTCCACTTAGGAAGCTTTGAAGGATCATTAACGGGACCAGAGAGAGTCTATATCATCAAAAGTAGATAAAGTTAAGCAGAGCATGTGCGGTGAAGATTACCAACAGCAGTAACAACTTGCTCACTTGTCAACTACTAGTGCACAGAGTTACTTACCCTTGCTTTGCTCCTCATGTCCATCCCAGATCCCCCAATCCTATTCGATCAAACAATACACATGATAGAAATTAGCATAGTAGAAGGCATCTTATTCAATCAAACAATTCTATGAACGTATAAATCCAGCGGAATTGCTATCTTCTATTAGATAGATCCACAAAAGGCGATTACAAGCGAAGCCTCGGTAGGATATTTCGGCGATTTCTCTTGGTGCTAGTACCTTTTCCAGATAAAAAAAGAATTCAAACCAGCACAACAGAGGAAAGACTCCACTTCCATGCTTAAGTTTCGAAAAAGAAACGGAAGAAACAGAAGTGTCAAGAAACGCAATACCTCAAAGAGGGTAAATGAACAAGCATTCACATGTGAAGAAACCAAACGAACGACCAACAATGTTCAAACCAATAGGAAGCAACTTCTACGAGACTTCTTACACACACACACACACACGCACGCACGACATGAGAGCGATCCCAGGGAAAAGCCCAGAATTCGATTTCGGCAGCTTCGCCTTCTCTTTCTGTCCACAAACCAAAAAGGGTCCGCCAGATCACAAACGAGCAACACCCTGAAAGAGTTCTAGACCCTGAACAAGAGAGAGGGACTCGGAGCAGAGACGAAGCAGAGGAAGCATTTTTTTCAACGAGAAAAATCGAGGGTGGGGCTGAGGGTGGCTGACCATATGTACTCGGCGATGATCTTCTCGGTGCAGTCGGAGAGGTTGAGGTTGACGAGATCCGAAAGCAGCGACATTTTCACCAATCCGAAACGAAACACTCTCTCTTCTCGCGCTCCCGCTCTCTACAACTGCTTTTACAGGGGAATGTGGCGATGGAGGAAAGACCCTTGGTCCCCTCCCCTTTATATAGCGCCAGGCAAAGCTTGGAGTTCAACTTGCTCCAGTTTTCTCACTTAAAATAATCAAATCGAAATTAATTTCGGCTTTCAGAATTTAATACCATTTTTTAAATACTGATTTTAATACCGACCCAAAAAAAATACTGATTTTAATATACTTGGCATTAATTTTTTAATAGAAGAATTGTAATTTTTATTTGAGATAATTACACAAGTGAGATGGTCTTAGGGTATCGATCAGAAGTGAAATATAATCCCCGAACTTTTAATATGTTCACTGCGATCTCTGAACTTTTAGTAAATGTTTAATTTGTTAGGGACAATATTGCATATTTCACACCATCTGAGGACCAAATTGAACATTTATAAAAAATTTATGAACCACATTAAACAAAATAAAAGTTCGGGAATTACATTGAACATTAGGCTAAAGTTCACAGAGCATATTGAAGTTCATAAATTACATTACACATTAGCTTAACATTTTTTAACTTTTAATATGTTCAGTGTGGTCCCTAAACTTTTGGTAAATGTTCAATATGTTAGGGACAACGTTGCACATTTCATACAGTCCAAGGAACGGATTGAACATTTATCGAATATTCAGGGATCGCATTGAACAAATTAAAAGTTCAGGAATCACATAGACCATATTGAAGTTCATAAATCACATTACACATTTACCTAAAATTTAGAAATCATTTATCTTATTTTTCCTTTTTATTATGGTTGCTTTGTGATTGGATAAGATTCTAGAGGCCGTTCATGGGAAGCGTGGCGGGCGGGGGACCACAGAGAGATTCTATGCAGATTCCATGATGTAAAGGTGTCTGTCGTCGGGGACGTTGAAGCACACTCGCGGTCAAAAGTTAATGAAGAGGTTTGTTTTTCTTGGTCGAAATTAAGAAAAAAAAAGGTTTAATTGCTTATTAATTTACATGAAAATATTAACTGCAATGAGCCCATAACTGCTAATGTCTTAGATTAAGCGCTTAAGAAGCTCAAGCCAACTCTCAAGCTATCAAAAAACCCAATGCCATGTTTGAGAAACGGGAGAAAATGGAGATGAGGAAAATTCGGGTGGAAAATTTTTTAAAAAAATACTTAAAATTCCTGTGATTAGAGAAAGTCCGACCCAAAAAACTTAACGGATAAAATGAAGCGGAACCTGACTCTGATACCACGTTTAAACAGTCGAATCAAAAGAAATAAATCGAAAGGTAGAAAGAGATTATATGTAAATAAATTGTGTGTTTTTTTCGGGGAAAACTTTGTGATAAGAAGAATATGGGAAAATGTTTGTCCCTTTGTCCCATTTTCTTCAAATTGGTGTTGCTTTCAAACACGGCGAAAAAGTCTAATTGAGAATGGAAACAAAAATTCGCGGGACACGAAAAAGGATGGTGAAAGCAAATGGCGAGTTTGGTATTCTGCAGGAAATTTCTTAGCTTGACATGGAAGCATATGCCAAAGGCAAAGGCACCTACTGACATGTTGGTTTCGGCTTTTTGGTGCTGACTGCTAAAAAAGTGGATGCTCGGTACAGGATGCTCTTCTAGAGAGAATGCTTCATCTTTGCTCCTAGATTAATTGAATTCTGTGCACAATTTTTGCTTTCTTTATGGACCATCCAATGGCTCGTGCAATCCACTTGCTGGACTGTAGATATAGGTTCTCATCCGCACTTGAATCGAGATTTTATTCCTTGTTTAGGGGATTATAATTTCAGACATTGCGGTCTGGCAATTGGAATGTTGATTTCGCGCGGATAATGTCAATGTCAATGCTTGCTTTCTTCCGAACAAAAGGGTTTGCTCGAGTGATACGCGTATGTCGATTCAGGTCGGACCACCTGCTCTTGAGCATTTCGCTTTTTAGAAGCACGAATTCATGTGCTTCTACGATAATTATCTGACATGCACGAGGCGGGAAGATTGTCACATTTAAGATCGATTGATTGTGAGCTATCGTTGCATCTAAACCACGAACTGCCTCCGTTGTGCTCTTTAGGGCCGACATTCTGCATTCGAAATATGTGTAGGCAATAACCAAGCATATAAAAATCAGCCCCGACGTCTGTGTTGATTAACAATCTCTACAAGCAACAAACACAGCACAAATACGCAGCAAAGAAAAAGCCGGTGGACAACAGCTTGTCTCATAAATATCAACAATGATCGACAAGTATTTGTCGCTTGACCAATCCCGTTTGTGGAATTCGACCAACATACGAACGAACAGAAGTACTTCGAATGTCTCGAGGGATCCGCCCAATTCTTGAAACGACAGAAACTGTAACAATCGGAAGGCAGGGAATCGAGTTCAGTTCTCGAGCAGCGCGATCTCTCGGGACTATATCACGAAGAGACGACATCTCGTAAAATTTGTTCTAGCCTCGACGTGAATCACATTTTACTGCGCCGGCGAGTGACCGAAACATGCTTTTTTTAGTATCCAGCTGACCTTAAACTGATGACAAAAGGCCACTTGAATCTTATTTGTATCATTTGTCTACCTGTGCAGACGTGCTTGCAGAGAAAAATATGTAGTCGATTGAAAATGTCAAAACTCAACCCACCATTTTGAAGCTGCTTCTGAATCTCTCTAATCATCCTCCCTCTCTCTCTCTCTGTCTCTCTCTCTCTCGAATCAGATCAGATTCCTCATACGCGTGCGACATGACCGCACAGCTACGCGCATGGTCGCTCTGAATCGTCGAAGGGACGACATACCAAGCATTTGTTTATGCCACACACATGCAGTTCAATGTCGTCACTCGTGCGCGAACTGATGGGTTGGCCACACTTTGTCAACGTTAAAGCTTTTTGCCCCATCCGTCTCTTACCTCGACCTGCCTGGACGTCACTGACGTTAGAGGTTTTTATCTTGGGGTTTTAAGTTCTTTTTTCCCCCCTCAAAAGAAGAACTCGTGCTTCCATATGGAGGACATTGGCTGCGTTTGGGAACGACTTTCCCAAGTGCCTTTGAGCGTCCAAAGCTCCTTCAACCAAAAAAGAACAATTTAGGGCTTTGTGCACGGAAAACAACTTCCAAAAAAAGATTTTCGGATTCTCCGACATTTGGTTCACAGAAAGTAAACAAGTCAAGAAAAACATTTTCCGTCGATGGAAAAAAAAACACCTTCAAAAGTAGGGAAAATGATTTCCACTTTCTTTCACCTCGACCAAGCACGTTCTCTTCCGTACATTCTCTTCAGTATTTTTTATTTTCATTCTTTTTCTTTTTCCTTCTTCTTCGGCCGGTCTCCGGCCACAGGCGAGGGATGAGCTCACCCAAGGCTAGCGACGCTCAAGCTCGTCGACCTCAAGCGAGTGCAACCTCGCTGGATCTAGCAAGGTGGAGCATTCCGGCGAGCCGAGCTAAGCGTCGCCGACCTATGGAGAGGCTCGAGCTTGACTGTGGCTAGTTGCCGGCCGTCACCGTGGCCAGTGACCGACCAACGAAGAAGGAAAGAAAATAAAAATTCAAAAAATTGATTTTAAAACAAAGAAAATAAAAAGAAATTATTAAAAATAGTGCACGGCGGAAAATATTTTCTATTCCACTTTCAAGATTTCGGCCAAATACCGGCAAATATTTTCATCTTCCTGAAAAATGATTTTGTGGATAATATTTTTCAAAAATATTACATTTTTGGCGAAATAAACGGAGCCTATAAAATTCATGCAATTTTTTTTTGTTGCCTTAGCAGCTTGAGAGTCTTTTAAACACCGCAAAGGTCGCACAAGTGGTCATTAGAATATCTCGAGAGGGCAAGTCCTACTCCAACATTGGGTCGCGCAATTTCATATTAACACAGTTCTTGTTGCTCCAAGTTGCTATTTATTAAATGTCGCGAGGTTATAATCTCGACGCAAATCACTTGACTATTCAAAGTTTGCCGCCGGCCAATTTGCCGCGTCTTGTCCTGGCATCACATTCTCTGCATTCGCCTCGAGAAAACGGTCGACGTTTGACTGAATTCATTGATCGCTCATGCTGGCCATGTCACGCCTTGGGCAATGCACGAAGCAAAGATGTATCTGTTTGGGGGTAGCGTGATGCGATCTGGTAAGAGAAGTAGGTGTTCACGCGACGGTATTGTAGAACGACATTGTGAAAGGGGCAAGACGGACAGCGTTGACTTTGATGTTGCGGAGTTGCACGAGCTAATTCGATCGGTTTGATCAAATCCCGACCCTGAAAAGTCATTAGCTTTCCAAGGAGAATACTAATAGTCCCGCTTTCATTTGATGCGTTCGCTTCGTTCGAACCATCTACAAGTTATAGTTATCGACCATGGTAGTTGACCGATTAAATTAGGGGATAAGGGTCCGGTTTGTTTCCCGAAAAATGAATTGTCTGAGATTTATTTTCTTAAAAATGATCACTTGTGTTGCATATAAAAATGAATAAATGAAAAATATGTTCGCCGTCCACAAAAATATTTAGAAATAAATTGTTGTCGATACTGAAACATTATTCATTGACTAATTATTATTTCAAACAATATAAGTGATCATTTTTTAGATCAAATCATTCATTTTCCGCGAAACAAATGGAATCTAAATCTGCTCTCTCAACATCGAGCACATTTATATCGAACAACATATTTTGTCGACTCTAGTCTAGACAATAGCTATTTAACGATTCTAGTGATGATTATTTCCGGACACACTTTATCACTTGTATGATACCGTTAGATGCTAATTCTATAAACATGTGTAATTTTGACTTCACGACAATCAAGCACGATTAGATGAGAGCTTCTTAGCTTGTATCTAAAAAGATGGTCGAATACTGTTGTACTTAAGATGATACGAGCAAAGATGTCTTCACCCTTAAATTGATAGGCAAGTGCAATGCTTCTGTTAGTAATTCTTTCCTCCATCAGCAAGTCACGTTACAAGAGATATCGCCACAATAAATATCAGGAGTTCATCATATACAAAGTTATGGTGGAAATTACATGTAAAAAACCTTAATAATTCTTTGGGTTATTATCACGAAAAACCATAAACTGATATAATTATGACAATTTTACTCTAAACTATTTTTTTGACTATAAAAAACCCTAAACTGGTACACTTGTGACAAATTTACCCCAAATTATTTTTTTGACCATAAAAAATCCTGAACTGGTATATTTGTGACAATTTTATCCCAACTAATTTTTTAATATTATTTTATATTTTTTCGATTTTTAATTAATTTTTTATTTTTTCTTTTCTTTTCGTTTTTTCCTTAATCTTCTTCATCTTCAATTTCTAGATTGTGTTGAAGTAGAAAGCGGGAATTAGCTATAAAAGGTTAAATACTCTAAGGGCAAAATCTGTTTTGATGGATAACATCAATTAAGACCTTGCAGTCGCTTCAAAAACTCAATGTTTGGATGCCAAGGGACCAAGTGTAATTGCAAGCAAGAAGAAGAGGTGTAGCTTCAACTTCCACCAGCAAGTTCCATCTTCCTCCTTTTGTCCAAGTTTGGACTTCTAAGTCACTTGCCAATCATACGATAATACATAAGGCTTCTTTATTATTTTTCCGAGTACCATCTACATTAAACTTCAACCCTTAATATGACGGAGGGAGCCAAAACTCTATCCTTTCCTCAATAGAATTGACTTTTGAACAGATCTCAACTCTAGTCTCTGCCCTAGACTTGTTTGAAAATTCCATGAAATCTTATAACACCAGCTTGATAAGCTGGGAAATGATTTGGAGTTGCTTGAGCATGTAACGTGGCATTCCTATAATGCCACATTCTAGTATAGAGAATTGCTATATGAAGAGTGAAGAGTTTGCAATCCAAGTTCATTCTCTGTGCAAATTGCCTTGGTCAAGGAAGTGGTGTACCATCTCCTCCTGTGATGTGAAGTTCCAAACCGACAAGCTGATACCCCATGAGCTGTGTCTTCATAAAATCTGGGCCAAGGGGCAAAGTTTTCTTCTCAAAAAATACTTCCACAGGCATGGAAAACTTATGCATGAACGAACTCCACATGAGAAAGATTGATCATGACGCTTTATACCTTGGTAATTTTCTCTTTAAACCCGATAATGGTAGGGCAAGACACCAATTTCTTGAACAGAAGGTCGATAACTTAGTCCTTGGAAGAGGAAGACCCAATCTTGGGTGGGTAGAGCGATGTATATTCGATCGGTTGTTCGAAGTACTTCGATCTATGGTATGCAATCTAATCAATTGCCAAGAAACACCTGTGACAAGCTCCATGCAGCTACGAGGAAGTTGTGGAGGGATGTTTCAGTGGAGAAAACACAACCATAGAATCAAGATATGTCGTGGTGTCACTTCATTTATAACGTGAGATCATGCTTCGAGACACGTACCTTACCTCTAAAATGTATCTCAATAACCCATTTTCTTATTTTCCACGTAACTTACCATCACTCCATCCACATCAATTTGCAACGAATTCATTCTTTTGAACTAGACACGGGTAACTTGTAGAACATCATCGTCTCCCAAACTCAACAAGCACGTACGTCCGCGCAAAAGTCCTTACCTGAGGAGGAACAAAACCATTATTTTTATGCACCATGTGGACGCCAATGGTTCTTGTCCACGGCTAGTTCGGGCAAAGTTGAGATTTCTTTCGAACTAGTGGCCACTATTCCTTGGCATGTTGATATTGTTCTTTCTCCCCCATTGGCGACGGAAGATGAGGTGATGGAGCTTATCTACGTGGAGTCCATCGTAGGACTATTGGACAAGAGCTTCCTTTTCTCATGAGTCATGCTCTATCGCGACCGCAGCTCTCCCATGTTTGGATGCATTCCCCGTAGAATTGCAATAAGTCGTCCCCCCGTGCCCTGCACTATTGGTGGTGGATGAATCGACCGAAACCTGACTCGGCACCCACCATTCAATCACGGATTTGTCCGGCCCGGACAAAATCCAGGACGTATCGTGTGGTCACGGGCTCGATCGGGTATCTTTACCTTCTTGAAGAATCGAAGCAATTGATGTGCAATGTCACATCGATGCCTCGGTCATGGGAAGTAGGAGCTAGGCTCTTTCGTTCGGGTGTGGCCGAGGCGTGCTCGATCGAACCGTTAATTTTCGATTTGCTGGATAGAATAGATTCCAATGTACGGATGAGAACAACAGTTATGGATAGGCAACCGCATCCAACCATTGCGACGCAGTGCCTCACCTTTTCTAAGTGCAAATCAGAGTATCAATTCCATGATTCGGTAGTGCGGTAGTGGCCAAAAGTGCCCCAATGGCGAATCTGAGTTTAGGCCCATGACAATTTATTATTGTATACAAATCGGATTTAAGCTTACGTCCGATGTACCCAACCCATCCAAATCGCTTAATATGCCGAGGAACATATAGAAATTTCGATATGATCCACTTATATTTTTTTGGGTGCATGTGTTTGGCTTATGCAATAGTTTCTCTTAATTAGGTAATTAACCAAACTTCCCAAGAGAGAAAACGCGGGTACTAATATTGGATGAAGTTATTTGATTCCGGAGCTTAGGAGATCTATATTATTAGAAAAATTTACAGACCAATTTAAAAAGCTCTTGTGCCCGAGAGAGAGAGAGAGTCCACGCTAGTCAACAATCTTTGATGATGTTAAATTCATGGCGATTCTATAATCGGATCAGTTCACGAATGGACAATGATCGTTTCTAAAAATGTAGGGGGTGGAGCTTTTCCAAATTAGGAAATAAAAAAGCACACGAATGATTTAAAACTAATTATTTAGGAACCGTATTGGCGACATCGTACTGATGGAAGAGAAAAGATTAGAGAAAACAGAAAAAAAAAATCAAGAATTCAGAGAGAGAGCCCGAATAGATATAGCCGGAGGCCCGGCCCAGTAAGCTCAATGGGCCGGATCATTCAAAATCAACGGCCCACGGGCCTCAGAACTTCGTCCCCATACCCGATTCTGAAATCCGGAGGCCCGGCCCAGTAAATTCAAGAGGGGCCCCACACCCGGTTTCCGAATTTTTCCCGCCCGAATTCAAAAAAACAAAAAGCAGATTTTCCTGGAAAAGGAATCTGAAAGCAGCCTCGTGCTCGATCCCTCGAAGAAGAAGAAGACGACGACGACGACGACGGCGACGATGATGACGACGACGGCGACGACGCAGACGATGGGCGACGGAGCCGCGGAGAGAGACGAGGAGCTGCTGCACAAGATCGCCAGGATCCTCGACGAGACCCGCGCCTCGCACGCCACGCACAACCGGAAGCTCAAGGAGCTCTCGGCCCTCCGGCCCCACCCCAATTTCTTCGCCTCCTTCTCCCGAACCCTAGCTCCGCTCTTCGACTTCCGGCAGCGCAACTCGTCAGCCGAGCGCATCGTGCGGTTCGTCGCGGCCTTCGCCGGCGGCGCTCACGCCCCCAAAGCCTCCCCCGGCGGCTGCGACGATGCCTTCCTGGAGAAGTTCCTCGGTTCCCTCCTTGTCGCCGCCTCCGCAACCAATAAGACAGTGAGGTTTCGCGCTTGCCAGATCATTTCGGAGGTAATGACTCTGAAATTCAGTCCCCATGAGAAGAAATATTTTTATTTGAAGTTACTTCAGCTGAGATTTACTTTGACAGAGAAATAAATTTAGGACCGAGTGATATTTTGCGAGGTAGAAACACGAGGCGATTACTCGTTCAAGCATTTTTGAGATAGAACTAGGATAGTTCGCTTCGATTCCATTGAATATATACTTCAATTTTTATCTTCGAAGCATGTATCTCGGGAAGAAAAAGTTAACAGAGGCTTGTTTCTCTAAATTTACTATTTTATTTTGTTTTCCTGTGGAAATTCTTTCTTCGAATCATGTTATGGTAAAGAATGCTGGTTTTTTTTTTTAACCAAAAAAAAAAAGAATGCTGGTTTTAATATTGTTTTGTCGTTGTAGATTATATTACGACTTCCAGATGATGCAGAAGTGGACAATCAAGTGTGGGATGAGGTGATAGAGGGCATGATTCTTAGGGTCAAAGACAAGGCCCCTGTTGTCCGAATGTTTGCGATTAGAGCTCTTTCGCGTTTTGTGAATGATTCCGAAAATACCGACATCCTCGATTTGTTCCTCGAAGCGATTTCATTGGAGCCTAATGCGGTGAGATTTGCTCATTCTTACTTTAGATAATTCTTTTGGGTTTTGCTATTGAACATGGAGGTCAAGATACCTCGTTTGCACTTGCTGAGATGACGTAGAACTAAGAAGTGCTTGCTACCGTTAGGCAATAAAGATACACTGACCAAATGGCAGCTTCACCTGGCTATTGTAAGCAATAATCTCGGTGAATTATTTACATCGTCATTGTTTGTTAGTCGGCGACATAAGAGATGTAACTTGCCATCTAGCGATGGCAATTATAAAGGAAGTTCTTCTTTTCTTGCGGCTTTGCTCAGTTGCAACCTAAGTACTGCTATATCAGTTTTTGAAGACTAGCATATGGGGAAATTTAGTAGCAACTTTTTTTTTTCTTATTGCTAATAATCCTGGTCCTCCACGCCCATAAGCAGGAAGTTCGTAAGACATTGGTGCTATCACTGCCGCCATCAAATGCAACTTCGCAAGCAATAATTGATTGTACCCTAGATGTGAGTGATTCAGTGCGTAAAGCATCCTACTGTGTTTTAGCCAATAAGTTTCCCCTCCAAAGCCTTAGGTAAGTTCCTGTTTTTATCTCTTGATATTTCTGTTGTTATTTTTTATCTTCCTTATCTCCATAGTTGTCCAGCATTATAAACAATATTAATTGCAAATTACTGGTCAAATTTGGTGCATTTTCTGGTTATTAGATCTTTAGTGTTTCTGTTGACTGTGCAAGATTGTTGCTTGCATCATTTGGCTTCTGGAGGCATACAACTAATATGCTTCCATTGTATTATTATGTAATTCACATAAAAATGGCTTTACTATTTCCCTTGCTTTTTGTGTTTTTCATTTATTTATTTTGACTTTTCTAGTATTAAGCATCGAACAATAATTCTCCGGAGGGGGCTTGCTGACCGTTCAGTTGCTGTTGCAAAGGAGTGCCTTAAGTTGATGAGAGATGAATGGCTCCTCAAATGTTGCCAGGGAGACCCCATTGAACTTTTGAAGTATCTTGATGTTGAGACTTATGAATCAGTCGGTGAGTCAGTGATGGAGGCTCTGCTGAAAGCCGGAACTGTAAAGATCCATGAAGATGATAGCATTCAGCACTACATAGGATCACACACTGACAAAACTGAGGCTGGTAGGCTTTTTCAGACATTAATTGATATTTCAAGTGATTATTTTGTAGTCTCTACTCATACAACCCTCATCTATGCATCTTGTGCTCTTTTCATTTGAGTAAATGTGATATATCTCATGATTCTTATTACGGGATTTGTGTCCACGGCCATTGAATTTTCCAATCACAACGTAGTCCAACATATTTAGACATCCACTTGGCATGCTCTTTTTTTAGTGTTGGATTTCTGGAAATTGCAGTTATCGAGTTCTTCCTGGAGAAACAAATATCTGTTTGGGAATCTAAAATTGGTCATGAATTGTTCAATGACAAATGTCAAAAGTTTTGTACTCCACATAAGTTAGTTGCTCAATTTATAAAGGATTTGAATAATGAAATTAACCCACATTGAGAGAGATGTGCAAAAGGAGTGTGTCCTTTTGGTCTTTTCAAGCGCATACATGCATATATATTTTCATATATAGACAAGTTGTGCAAAGTGAAGTTGAGCATACTGAGTTTCACCTACAGTTTCTCATTGTTTTGACACCTAATCAAAGCCCTAAGTCTTATTTGATGCAAACAGTTTAGGGCATGTCTGGATAAGCTTTTATTTTTTTCCTTTTGCTTGATCCAAATCTTGTGATGGACGTACTTTGGCTTTTTCTGAGCCCTTATTACCTGAAGCTTTCGCCATATATAAACTTTGACTAGTAAATTCACATAATTTTTTCGAAATTTATATACTATTTTTAAACAATCGGCGGGAAAAAGCTAATGTTGCTTTTGCCCTTTGCTGAAGCATAAATAAACACACCCTTAACAAGTTGGGCAGCGATCCTTGACCACTTCAAATTGAACTTGTTGACAATGCCTGCACTGCCCTAGTGTTTGGGTTAAAACATTGGTTCATCAAGCATGGAGATGGTCTGTAGAAGCCCTTTCATCAACTTAGGTTAATCATCTAGCTTGTTGCTTAGCTATTGAGACTCTTAACAGTTGTAGTTTCATCCATTTTTTGGTTATGATACAACTTAGAAGCACCTGTGGGTACCTCATATTAGATATCACTGCGGTTTCTAAATCCAGGGGAATTATCTGCAGGAATCCAAAACAACAGACTTATGGAAGCAGAAGCTGCTCTTTACTGGAGGGTTGTTTGCAGGCACTTACAAACTGAGGCACATGTACGGACAGGACTGTGTCAGACTCTCTTGATATGATTTTTGCTTGATTTTCTTTAGGAAGGGATGGGATTCCAATATTTCTACAATCTGTTGTCAAGAAAGTCTCTTTTACATCTATTTTTTCCAATCAAGTAATTCCATTGTCAATAGTCACTTTCGTGATTTTTAGAACTAGAGTCCATCAATTAATGGCATGTTTTCGGCAGATGTAAACAGTAGGTACTTAGATCTCAGTTAAATGGATAACAATCACAGTCCTCGATTTCAATTTGAGTTAACTTGAGCATGAATATGGAAGTGGAGCTTCCAAACACTGCATTTTTCCAGAAATATATGTTTTGGTATATTCTACTGCAAAAGAAGACTATTCTTGTATTATAATGTTATGAAGGTATCCAACGGTTGGCATTTTTAATAAATTCTGGAAAATTTGCATGGCCGTCACACGCCTTAATCTTAAACAAGCATCATATTTCATCAATATCTTGCAATGGGAATGAATATCTTCCCACTTCATGATGTTAGCTCATCTTCCAATGGAATCCTATAGATTTTCATTACGCGATTAAAGTTAAGCACATCATATTTTCACTCAGGAAAGTTTCAAAGCCATCAGACCCTTTTGAGTTAGACATATCACTAGGAGTGTTAATTCTCTAAATCTTATCCCAAACTGGTGCACTAGACATGCTATACAGCTCTGTTGCTGTAATAGTATCTTCTTGTTCTCATATCTAAGACTGTCTATCCATGATTTGTTTTATATCTTTACAATGATCTTTCTTAGTTGTATGATTATATACTTGGAAAGAAACGATCATTTTCTACTTAATGCTGGTTTGGGTTATCCTGACAATGTCAGATCCCTCTGAAAATCAATGAATAAGCCTTTTATCTATTCAGTTTTTCCCTGATACAACATGAGGAGTCTCATAGTTTGACTGTGGTTTCTTCACAAGAGAGGGTTTGAAGTGAGGAAGCTGTATTATAGAATGAGACCAACATTGTAGGTAACGTGTATAAAACACTTGCTCATTTGTGACTTGTGGTGGTATACTTGCTCTTCTTGCTAGAATAGTAGGTTTTAGGGTATGCTCATAACACAATCAATTTTTGTCGGTTGGCTTTGCTTGAAAAAGCCTAGTGTTATTTTGCTGAACATTTCTAACCAATTCAAAGTCAGATCAGTGGCTACTTGCTACTGGTGATTTATGAAATATTTTAATATGTTGTGCTCTATGCTTAGTCAAACTCTTAGATTCCTTGGGTTTAGGACCTCTCTCGCCAAATCTTATGTATTATCTTATTTGTCTTGGAGTTATCACGCAATAATTTGCTTGAGTTCTATTTTACCTTCTGAGACTTATGGCAATTATTTTTAATCAGGAAAAAGGTTCTGAAGCTGCTGCAGCATTGGGCACTGAAGCGGCAGTATATGCGGCAAAAGCTTCAGATGATAATGACCTACTAGAGAGAATACTTCCTGCAACAATATCTGACTACATCAGTTTAGTCAAGGTTCATATTGATGCTGGTAGGAAAGTTAATTGCATTATACACTAGGGAAGTTTGTTTCATGTATATATTTTGATTTGTTGGTCCTTTTCAGGGCCAAACTATCGGTTTGCTTCTCGGCAGCTATTGTTGGTTGGTACCAGTCTTGATTTTTCCGATGCTACAAATAGGAAAGTTGCCAAAGCCTTTTTGGGAGAGTTACTGCAGAAGCCTCTTGAACATGAATTAGATGATGGAGGAAATATGGTTGCCATAGGAGATGGTATAAATCTCGGTGGAGACAGAGAATGGGCTACAGCAGTTACTGATTTGGCCAGGAAAGTTCATTCTGGCGCAGGTGAATTTGAAGAAGTTTTCTCTCAGGTTGTAGAAGAACTTGCTCAGCCTTGCAGGGAGAGAGCTGCTGACTTTCTACAGTGGATGCATTGCCTTGCTGTGACTAGCCTTCTTTTAGAGAATTCAAAATCATTTCGCTGGCTTCAAGGCAAGGCTATTGAACCTGAAGAGATACTTCGATCCTTGTTGCTTCCAGGGGTAAGAATTAAGCAGAAGCTTCTCTTATATAATTTGTTTATTTCCATCTAGTCATTCTTTTCAAGAACCTTGCCACCTATATTCTAAGGACTTAAGCCAAAATTCATTTGAAAGCTGAACAGTTTCTGGGTGACATCAGGAGTTTGGGTCTAACTCAAAAGGCATCTTGCGCAGTTTACATTTTGTAAGAGTAGCTTAATTTACTCAGAATAAGCTGATTCAGTTGTGTATATCTTTAAATGTGATGACTCTGAGAAATTCGTATTGCTTAAAACGTTTCAGTGTAGGTAGTGGCAATTGTGACTTGGAGATGATGGCACCGAACTTATAAGTTTGGTTTTTTATGAGGAAGGTGGAAAATGATTGATGTTGACTGTGATATCTTGCCTCTTTAAATCTTGAGCTACCTATGCCCACAAAAAAGGGAAAAAACAGTTCCAAGCTACCCTTTATGCATCTAATATCTGTCCATATATGACTTTATATTGGTCAGTGTCATGCTTTCGGAAAAGAAAAGTTTTCTAACATTTTCATGAGTATGATTTGCAGGCGAAGCATGTTCACTTGGATGTTCAAAGGGTTGCTATCAGATGCCTTGGTCTCTTTGGGTTGTTGGAGAGGAAGCCGAGCAAAGATCTTGTAAGGCAATTAAGGCTATCTTTTATCAAAGGTCCTCCTCCTATCAGCAGAGAGGCTTGTAGGGCCTTAGTAGATCTGATGATGTGGCATGGTCCACAAGAAATCGACAAAGCCCAAGGGAATGATCATTCAACACAGTTTGAAAACCAAAAAGTGGATTCTCTGCCCACCAATGGTTCAGACATGGAGGAAAGTGTGAACACAGATGTACTTAATCTCTTATGTGGTGGATTTGACAGAGACGATTGGGCGAAAGCTATAAGTGATGAAAATGAGTCGATTTGTGCTGTTCTTGGAGAGGGATTTGCAAAGATGCTTCTCTTAAGTGACAAGTATCCAAGCATATCAAAAAATTCACAAGTTTCCATGCTAAGGAGACTTATCTGCCTGTATTTTAGCAATGAGACGAAGGACCTGCCGAGGTATACTGGTTTTAGCCTCATGATTTTCATTGTCATCCCGTTCATCCTACTTTATTTCACCTTTCACCCTCGTGAATCTAATAATTTCGTTACATGCTAGGTTGAGACAATGTTTGTCGGTGTTTTTCGAGCATTACCCAGCTCTCTCTGTACATAATAAGGCAAGTTATGGATTCTCTTAGAAAGTTTCCAGCTTCTTCAATGAATTACTGCACGTGTCCAGGAGGATTGCATCTCTTTTCTTATGAGTAGATAGTTATTTCCCTAAATGCAGGAAGTTTTATGCAAGGCTTTCATTCCAGTTATGCGATCAATGTGGCCAGGGATTGATAAAAATACTGGCAATTCTCCATCTGTGGTGTCTAACATGCGGAAACTTGCCGTCCAAGCTTCACGTTATATGCTGCAAATGATGCAAACTCCCATGTACCCAAAGGAGAGTGAAACACAGGATGGTAATCTCAATTCTGCTGAGGCCACAAATGACCTCGCACGGTCCAATCTTGAGCATGGGGAAGAGGGGCTTGCCATAGGCATAGTGGCAGAGGTATGTTTCTCAGTAGCTTATCATCATGTTTAATGCTAGAACCAAATGATAAGAGGCATTAAACAGATTGAGTTTCCACTAGAAGTACTTTTATGGCCGATGACTAGGAGGATTTCCTCAAAATTATAATTTATGCGGTTGCTGACTATATTGATTTTCTAATTGTGATTTCATTACTGGCAATGAATTATTTTAGCCCGGACCAATCCCTTAAATATCCATGCTTTTAATGACTAAGAAAGAGCTCGAGCAACTCACTATGTCCATATTTGAGCTATAGGCAATAGGCATCTAATTCCTAGATAACTTTGCTCTTAACATTGCTCTATTAAATCAGGGACCTTAAATTCTCATCTTCCCAATCTTATTTGTTTTCATGTTTTGTTAAGGTTGCTCATTTTCGTGGTAAAAAGACAGCTGCTGAGAGGTCATATATCTCGGCACTCTGTAGAGTACTTGTGTTGCTTAATCTGGGGTCATCAGATCAAGAACCAGTGAAGCTGCTGAGGAGTCTTTTAAACCATGCTCTGGTAGTTGTGGCAGCAGAGAAAGATCTTGTAAAGGATATGAAGCAGTTCTCTGAACGTCTGAAGTTACTAGATCAACATCCAGATCAAGAACTTTTGCAGGAACAAGCAGATGTTATATTTGGTGAGGACTAATGACCTTAGTCAAACAATTTTTTGAGAGCTTCCTTCTTTTTGCCTAGCTTTGAACGGTTTCTGTAGATTATGGTGGTGATTCTCTAGTAGGTAACAGCAAATAATGCTATATGTGCAGTTGAACTAGTTTGATCAGTAGAATACGGTACTTTTCTTACAATTTTGGCTAGCACTTAGTAATGATACTTCCCCCTTGCAATTTTGTCACGTTCCTTTCACCCAATGTATGATGCAGATAGGTTGGGAGTGGACTTCAAGCTGGATGTCAATAATTTCATTGCCGTGCCACAGACACCAGTCACATGCTCAACCAGGGCAACCCGTACAAGGAGGCGAGTCAGGCGTGAATCGTCATCCTCTGATGATGAATCTTCACCGAACACCGTTGCCCCTTCTGTTCCTACCACGGTTGGTGCCCGTTCTCAGAGAGCAAGCAAGACCGCTGCTCTTTCAAAGATGACCGCTAATAAAGACATCAGGATCGATGAAGAAGAGGGTGAAGAAAGTTCAGACTTAACATCTGAGGAAGATTCTGATGATTCCGAGGAAGATGCATCGTGAAGTAGACTTGCAGTGCATTTATTAATCAATCACCAGTTGTCTGTTTTTGGTTCACTAAAATGCGCGTTGTATGTGTTATCAGATTGGTCAATCCGTGTATATCGCAAAGAGATAGGTCGGTTTTGTAAGAGTTACCTCACGATAAGCAATTGCTTGTGTGTGTGAACTTATTTCGCTACTTGGCTACCATGTCGGTAGCTTATTCCCTCTTCTTGAGAGGTCAATGAATTTGAATAGTCTGATGCGATACTTTCTACCGTCAGTGATATTGTATTTTGCGCATACTCTATGAACAAAAACCGCATTGTCCGCGGTACGTCACTCTCATACTCTTATGTCCTAGGTATGTGCTTTATTCTCACATGAAGAATCACCGAACCTCTGCATCCGCTTCTACTGAAACTCTCGCTGCTTTGTCCCTTTTGTCAACCTCTTCATCTGCTTGCCCAATCTACAAATATGTGGTGTTTTCGGCCTGGCCCCTCAATTAGGCCTGCTCAGATCTGGTCTATTTTGCATAGAAAAACTCAAACATTTTTTGTCAATTATGGGCAGATTGGCATAGGAGTTTTCGAGCCTAGTACAGGGCTCGCGCCAGCCTCTCTCATTGATCAGGTCCAGCAATGAGAGTGACCCCATTTGGGCTGGCTTGGCAATGTAGTTATAATGTTATAGTTGCCATCAAGAGCATTGTTATTGACTTCTCTACGAGAAACTAAACGAAAAGACTCACAATGTTTGGCATCATGAATGCGGCTTGTCCTTGTGGAGCAACGTTTATCTCAAAGCACCACCGAATCAATGAAGCCTAGTCCATACATAAAGATTGTAAGTAGCATTAGTAACCGTTAAGATGCTTATCAAATCTCAAAGAGAAATTACAGACAAAAAAAAAACCTCACCGAGAAAAGAACATCTTTCTCACCATTTTCTGCCAAGTGACTGGAGAAATGATGTTATACGACGATTTGGATAGATTCGACAATCTTGTTATGTCATGATGGTGCGACATTAGAGCGTCGCCCTGAAAATTTGGGAAGGATCAGGCGGAGGAAAGGAGGAGCTAAGTTTGGAAAGTCGAGTAAAAGTTCGATATTTTCACACATCTAAGAAGAGATGGACATATTGATTATGACAAGACAACATTCGAAGGTCATGTCAATGGCGATTAGAAAGGGCAACTCTTTTTCCACCGCCTAAATTGCTTCTTCCACCGGTTCTTCTTTATATAAAAAGACTGAACTACCCTTGGATTGAGGCTCTTTTGTTCCCTTGTGAACCCCAATTTCATCGAGAGATCCCTTCTTCCTTCCCAAAGCGTCAGCCTTTACCACTTCCTCTTCTCTTTTTGAATTATCATAGTTTTACATTGCAGGTGTGAAGATCCATCACTCCATAAATTTCGATGAAAGGCGCCTCTTGAGATGGAGTTTTATTTATGGTGTTTTTAGCAATTAAGTTAAACATGCGGATGACAAGAGGAGCAACTATTTTGCAATTTGAAGTGGACCCCAAATAGACAAATCAAAGTATATAATGACAGGACTCGGTCTCACATCGCTTGTGCATGTTATGCATATATATGTCTAGTTCTGTAAAAGGCGAGATCGTCTAGACCTTCTCTTGAGTGTGTCTTGGGCCTCTTTATGTAAAATATCGCTCCTTTCACCAAAACTTGCGAACTTAATTTCACCAGATATCTTTGGACTTTATGCCCCAAAGCTTTATCCCTAATCAGAAAAAGTTATAGCGGTTCAAGAACTCCCAAATCAGCCATTAACGATGCCCAAACTCATTCCTGTGAACCGTCTCTTTCGCCTCCTCATGTGTGAGTCCGTGGGCTTGGTTGCTTTTGTCCTGTCACTACCGCTCCTTCCACTGCCCTTTTTCTTCTCGAAATCTCCTCACGTCCCCGTCTTCAATCCACATCAATCGTTTCAAATGGGGCAGTTCTGGTCGCTCAGCTACAAAAGTTGTGGAGGATTTAGAGTCTTTCCCAATTAGAAATTAACAGGTGGGAAGTTAGATTTTGGATCAATCAGTTCTTGAAAGTTGCATGGAAATTGCGAGCTGACCCCACTCCAACCAACTTGGAATCGACACCTTGTCACGCGAAATTTCTCCTCCTGTTCTCATCGTTTGATTTTCAGTAAAGTCGGCCTGCTTTTGCAACCCCACGAGCTGAACTCCCGGACCAAACTTTGCCGTCCCGGTTCGGAAAAATCTAAAGGTAGTTTGTGTACTGATTTCTGTAGGACGATTGGTGCAAAGGATCGGCCGACGTATCGCTGACCGCTCGTGATTCACACACCCCCATTTTCCAACGTTTTCGTCTGCAAGTGACAACTGGGATTGGATAAGAAAATACCAGAGAGTTTTCGCTTGGAAGATTATAGACGACAAATCCATCGTTTTTGTCTCCTCTGGAAACGATTCTGATATTTGTAATTAATGAAAGTTCAAATATTAAATCGGACGTTCATTTAACAGATTAAATTTTTAAAATAATTGACAGTGGTCCTACAAAATTTCACATAGTATGAGAACAGAACATTCCGAGTTCAAATCTTTCCAGATTTCATTTGCCTCTCCAATTAAATATGTCAACGATTAGTATAAGGCAAAAAAATAAAAACAAAAACGACTGGACTAAGCATGAAGGGGGCAATAAAATATTTAAATATGTCAATACTTAGTACTAAGTAAAAAAACAAAATAAAGATAAGACAAAGCGTGAAAGGGGATAATAAAATATTTGAATATTAAACCAGGCTTTTATAGCAGTTGGCGGTGGTCCCATAAAATCTTAAAATAATAAGGATATATTCATGATCTTCATTGTATCTATTTTTTCTTTTTTACGAAACATCATCATAAATGGCTTACGAGGTACTATAATGACTTTATATATGTGGTCACTTTCACACAAAGATTTTAGTTTTTAAACTGGATTTTCCGATAATATAATCATACCTCTTATGCTTGGTTAATTGGTAATTATTCGAAAGTTTCACGTGAACCGTGTTGACACTATTTTGCTTTACATTGTTAATTATTTATTAATATATGATACGCAAGACTTTTCGAAGTAACTAACTTAAATTTTAAAATAAATATTCAATATTCAAAGTATAGGGGGATGGACATATGATGAAAAGCGCATTCGACCTCTTTTGCAACCCCATTTCTTCAAATCTATATTCCTAGATTGTAAAGCAATTCCATTTCCCTCCCTCTCTCTCGATCGATATATACATATATCTCTTTTTTTAATTTAATTAGTGAAAAAAAAGGATTTAAAGAAGAATAGAATCATTAAAAATCAAAAACAAGAATCACATAATATCCAATATTTGACATTTACTGGGAAAAACTCCAAAAAAGTCATAAACCTACTGTACTAATTCAGTCTTAAACCTTTTCACATTGCTACCAATTGACCGTCCTTCCATCTTTTTATCCCCACTATTAAATTATTCCATCACTGATGAAGATATGAGATCCAATAATCAGCTGTAGATTATTTTGCTTGAGAACCAATAATCAGCTACTAATTATTTTGCTTGATAGATCCGTTCTTGTTGAATGAATGTGTGTTCAACCCTACTAGTCCTCTGTTAATTCTCCTTATTTTCTGGATTTTGCTTTGTTTTGCAGTATTATGGGTTTTCCTCTCCTTCGGTTTGTTTTGCTATGAAGTTTATGTACTTATGATATATCCATTTGAGCAAAGAATACAATTATCTTTCAATAAAAAAATCACGATTTGCACATTGAACAAGAGGCATATTTAGTAGAGGTGAATGATTCCAGGGTGGATACCTTTAAACCGGTTCTTAATTTTTGAAACTTGGAACATACCTTATTTCCCTAGAATCAGTTTTGGAACTCACCCTATGGTTTGGTCCGTTTCTAGGGTATACTCAAGAACCTATTTTTCTTTTGTTTTCTTTCCTGGTTTCATTTTTTTTATAGCAAAATAATATGAGCAATAAAACGATTAAAGTAAAATATGAACAACAAAAATTCCTATTTGCCAAAAGCAACAATCCATAAGATAAACATGTAATCACGTACAATTATAAACGATAAAAAATTCAAACACGTAACAAAAAGCATATATTAAAAAACTTCATTCCTCGTTCATTCATAAAAATATTGCTCCAAATTTTAGCCACCCGAAAACAAAACAAACAACGTGGTTATATTGCACATATAAAACCTCAGCCTAAAGATTAGAAACAGAGAAATTAAGGTTTTTACTTTTATGAAACCGATTAGGAAACCGGTCCAGTTCCCGAGTAGAATTGGTCTGGTTGCACACCCCTAATATTTAGTGAGTCGCCGCCTTCCAAGACTTGCATTGTAATATCCATCCAAAAAGTTTTGACATCCCTGGAAAATCACCAATTTTGATTCCATTGATCACTTATTTTCTCCCCATGTCTGGCAGGGATATTTCCAAATTAGTGGATGACCCGTCTCATGGGAAAATTAAAAATTTAATTTAAATCTATTGTGTGGATACCAATTCAATCCTAATGTTTTTTCAATTTTGTCAATATAGTTTTAAACCTTCGTGCAAAATTTCAATGTGGTCCTTCTAGCAAATTGTTGATGTGGTGTTCGGTCATCGCCGTCCGTCCTATATGGCACATTGACGTGGACAACTTATGGATCACCACATTAGCGATTCTTGGCGGCAATTGACTAGAAGGATTATAATGGAATTTCGCGAAAAAGTTAAAAATTACATTGGCAAAATTGGAAAACTAATGATTAAATTGGTATCCATATAATATATTTAGAACTCATTGGATAATTGTTCCACGCTTCACTATTATATCCAAATTAATCACAGATTCTAGTTTGTCATGCGTCATTCTTGGTAATCACAACTTAATGCTGATGTGATCCACAAATTTCACCGTAATTAGGTCAAACTATGCTGCGCATACATCATCCATGCTTTTCATAAAAATAAAACTAGTCGGTCCATTCCATATGATGCACCAAAGCAGCGCATGAAACTTTCGACGTGGCCAAACATAGAGTTATCATTGTGACCAAACTTTCTCTTTATATAAATATTCAACAGAGAGAGAGAGAGCACAAAAGTTTGACATGTAAACGTTCAAAACTTTAGTGAAATAAAGTAATATGTAAAGTATATATATTGGCTACATTATTCAAGACTAGAGTATAGCGGATCGTACGTTTGATTAATCTATAAAGTCTAAGGGACTATGAATATTTTATTTGCTTTCACGTCAAAAGCTTAGCCGGTAAACCTTACATTATATGAAAAAAAACGTTATATTATATAGGACACTCTAGAAATCTCTCCCTTTACGGGGTTTCGAATTTCTATTTTCTGCTTCTCATAAGAATTCAAAAATTTATTCCTTTTTTCGCACACGTCCATGAAATTTTTTTTCCTTCCCCTCCACTCCTTCTTAAATAAAGCATTGCTCTTACATTTCGCTTGTTCGGATAGTCTGTTAGGTATTTTTTTTTTGTTAGACTGATTCCCCGAAAGAAACTTACGTTAAGTGGGGCTTGTTCTTATGAGCTAAAGGACCAGTCTGATTTAAAATATTATTTAAATTTTAAAATGTTATGAAAAGATTATATGTGGATGGAAATTTTCAAATATTTCGGATTAAATAAAAAATGGAAAAACAAAGAATGTGTTGACACGTCGTTTTTTAGGTCTGCTAATTGCCAAATAAGATGGTTCCATCGCTGACTCAGTAAAGAGCTTATAATAAAGCTGAGGATAAAACAAGAGAAAAAAAAATAAATGGGATAAAGTGAAAGGCACGTCACCATGTGAAAAAGACCGCAAAACTTGGGAAAAAGCAACATATAATTAAATACGAAAAGAAGGGTTGACATAAAAAATAGGACCTGATTTTTAAAAAAAAAACTCTCGGCTTTAGGTTTTATCTCAATTTTTATTTTTATTTTTTTTTGGTCTAAAAAAATACAAACTTTCACTATAGCAAATCCGAGCAGAAATTTCTAACTTCAGTCTAAGGTCGACAAAAAAACGTACCAATAAGATTCAAGAGCAGAAATTCCTCATTTTCACACTGTTTTTACGAACTTCTAGGTAAAGAAATAGAGTAAAACCTCACGCTTCGATCTCAAAAGTGACAAGCCAAGCCAGCAGCCAAGATTCAATCACTCCAAAAAGAGAACAACAGATCATCCAAGCACATTATAACTTTAAGCTTCGGAGTAAAAAAAAAAAATTCTAACATACACATGCACAAAACAACACCAGAGGGCATGCGTCTTTCTTTGGCTTCAACACTAGATAACAAAACACTAGGTCCCTCAAGAAAGAGAGATCCTACAAACGCTAATTGACTCTAACATTGATAATTTTGAAAAAATTAGCTGCAATTGTTGGATGCAGGGGCAGATTTAAAATTCTAGTGAAAGTTTGTGATTATTTTTAGATAAAAAAATATTCGGGTAAAATTGAAATTTGACCTAAAGTGAGCTTTTTTTTAGAGATTAAGCATCGGACAACGACTTCACGCTTCACATGTTACGTGGTTTCTTTTTTTTTTGGTAAGGTAAGAATGTATATAACTATCAAAGAACCAATACAACCTAAGCTCGAACCAAGTGAAGACCTGATATAGACATAAGATGTCTATAGAAGGTCTAAAAGGGTCCAGCAGGAGCTATACAAGAAGAGGAACCAAAAAGGAACAACAAGCCAATCCGAAGATTGGAGAAAGCACCGAAAACACCAAAAACACAAAGCCAAAGCTTCGGAGATACAAGTGAAAGCTAGGAAATACGCCTATGCAAGATTGAAGTCGGAATATCCCAATTCCGAAGCAAGATACGATTCCTATAGGTGTCTTCAATGCCACCCATGGAGAAGACTTTGTCCCTGACGATTTTGACAAGATGCTTGCGGATGCCCGGTATGAATATGCTCTTGTTCCGAAAGATAGGGTAATTTCTCTCGGTCCATATGAAGTGACATAGGACACCAAAAGAAAATTGTGATTTCTCTCGCATGTTACGTGGTTTCCATTCCATGAAAATCAAATAAAGACAAGGGAAAAGCCGCAATTGTTGCCATAAAAAAACTGTTCCCACCGCACGCTATAACCTGCAAAATTAGGCCAATTTGGACACGACAATGACTACTTCCCCAATATTTTTTTCATTAGACAAGGAAGACAACATCAATGATTTTAAAATCAATTTCTTTTTTGGTCGAAGATATTAAATCAATTCATGTGCGAATTTTATGTGGCACTTGGGCGAACCTCGAATGATGTCAGGTGGGAACCATCCGATGCCAATGCAACGCCACTTGTGACACAAATTTAAACAGTCAGAGGATTTGACAGCAGAAAATAAAACTTAAAAGATCAAATAGCACAAAGACACAAACTTAGAGAACTAAAACTATACTAATTACCTGGAACCTACTCGTTCCAACATATTCTTTATTTTTTAAAACTTGTAACCTACAATGCATAACATGTAGCCTACCTTGTCACAAGTTTCAGATTCCGTATAAGTTCCACTTATATTATGAATTGAACGATTGCAGTTAAACATTACCTTTTATGATCACCACTTATTGTTATAATTCGCAGATCACAATTTATATTTAGACACACGAAAAATATGAAACATTAGCAAG
The DNA here is from genome assembly GCA_031216185.1 of Syzygium aqueum. NCBI lineage: Eukaryota > Viridiplantae > Streptophyta > Magnoliopsida > Myrtales > Myrtaceae > Syzygium > Syzygium aqueum. Next base: position 41,088,621 of record CM062236.1, read on the forward strand.
ATAAAAGTCTCAGTCATAATTTGAAAGCTTAGACTTCATTGAACGCCATGGAATACTGTAGGATCGCGTGAAATCACAAACTAATAAAAACACAAAAACTTATTTCAGGTTCTAGGTAGAGCCCGTCGAAACTGGTTCCCCAATATTTAAAAATTGAAACCTATCCTGCGTATCTTGGAATCGGATAAGTTCCCATCGGTTCGATTCTCAGATTCCAGGTTCCACCCTAAAACCTGAAACCATGCTCACCCCTACAAGAAACTATCAGCAGTCTAGAGAAGTTATTTAGGACACGTCTACTGTGAGCGAGTGAAATTGACATTTTATATTCGAAACTGGAGCATCAATTGAAATCAAAACGAAATAACAAAACGACCTAAAAAGTAAATGGACGGACGTTTTCCTCTTTGTTAGTCCAAATCTGTGATGCCCTATTTCATACTTGGGATCGAACGCGATCATCACATTGTTGGTTCTAGAAACATGATTGTTACATAGTCATTGAGCGCAAAAGCAACACCAAATAAAGTCGGTACGTAAAATTTCTTAGTGCTCGAGCATCTCTCGGTAGTTGAAGATCTTGGTCGGTTGCTTCATGGACGTGGGACGAGAATATCTTAAATATTATTGTTTGTGTAACCTGATGTGGCTCGATTAGCCAATTATAAGATGACCATCATCATCATAAGGTGTATGGTAATGTTTTTATTCTCGCTGATACAGAGGAGATCCGTGATGGATACTTGTCTGTGTACATTGGTGAGCTACCGTGTGGTAGTTACGCATCATAAAATAATATGTCATCGGCTTGTATTTGGGTAAATAATTTTTAATCCACATCGTTCGTTATTTTCGTTGCATATGATGAAAGAAAATTAGTGGATTCACTCACCTTCATTTTATACATGCAAATATTTTAAATTCATGCTATTATAGTAAATATTGGGTCGAGTGGTAAGATGATCACCTTCATTTAATGTACAAACAAACTTTTGTTTAGTATGTATACGACGGTGTTGGGTAACCTTGACCTGTTCTTAGGATTTATGTAATGTATTGTATTCTTCTTTTGGATGTGTATAAATAGAAGGGTGATCGATATTAATGTAAAGGTGCATATGTACATTAACTAAATTAGTTTGAGTCCTCGTGTGGGATGATGGGTAGATTTTTTTTTTTTTATGTTTGTCGCGACCTAAAATAAAAATCGGGTGTTTCGATCTTAGGCTAATGGATTACTAGATTAATTAAATTAATTAACCTAGCTTGAGTTCTCCCAAACTCTACTAAATCGCAACTTAGGTCCAATTGTGAACATGCAAACATTTTCAATGGGAGTCGCCACTAATCATTTAGGATAGGTTGATTAGAAACCTAAATAAAATAGCGGGAGTACTATTTTATTTTTACGAACCAGAAATTATGGATTCGGGACTTGGTTACGTTAAACTCCTTAACGCCATTTCGGTACCAATTTCAAGGAAAACACTCAATTTGATAATTTTTGAAAAAATTCTGATTTAAAGTTCAATGGTGCAGAAATTTCTTTTTGGGTTTTCTTTTATTTAAATGCAAACTAACCTATTTGCAATGACGTGCAAAAATTGACATGCGATTAATGCAACTTAACATGCAAACTATATGTCATGCGACGACGTGACCTATTTCTAATGACGGGTATATTTTTGTATTTTTTTAAAAGAAATTCGGAATTAAAAATACGAATTATCTAAACATGCAATTTTAAACTAAACTATTCTAACGCAATTTTTTTTTGTATTTTTTTTTATGAAAATTAGAAATTTTAAAAAAAACACATAAAAAATAAAATCGCTAAATTTTTCGAATTAAGTTTCGATCTGAAGCCTGACAGATCGACGCTAAAATTCGAAATTCCCGCTATGGAAATAATTCTATCTAAAGCCTGATAGATAGATTTATTTCCACATGCGCGGTTGCGGATTAGGAAATTTTCCTAATCGATCACATCTTGAAAGATTTAGATATCTCAAATATATCGGATATATTCAATATATTTTGAAAATTCTGAAATCTATCCAAATTAAGCAAGTAGATATCCAAAGTTTCAAAAAAAGGAAATAAAATCCTAATTAGAATATACCTATTGTTCAAATATGCATATCTAGATATCCATGAACACAAATTAGGCAATCAAATATTTAAATCAAATCAAGATAAGAATGTCACCTGATTTGCCGATTTTCTTTCCTAATTCGGAATTTGCAACGACGGGAACGGCGACGCGGTGACGGGTATGACGGCGACACGGCGGGGCAACGGTGATTCACGGCAAGGCCGGCGAGGGTGCTGTTCAGTGAAGCTTCGACGTGGACTGAGGCAGAGGAAGCAGCAGCAACACGGATTGTCCTTCGGGCTTCTGTGGATCGGTGAAAACGTGGCTGTGGGAGCGCTGTTCAACGTGGAAGATGGCTTTCTCGGTTGACTGGGGGACTCTTCCGTTGACTGGGCATGCATGAAGAAGCAGCAAAAGCCAAGGAAGCAGAAGCCGAAGAAGCAAAGAACAGCAGCACAGGACGTCGTGTAGGGGGTGTTCATGCATGTGCTCTCTGTTTCAGCGTCTTCTGCATGGTACTGTGGACTTCAGGGACCAATCTTCGACGGGCTTCGATGGACTGGTCTTCTCTTCAACGTTGCTGAAGACGATGACGTCTTCAAGGCTGTGGAAGACGCGGAAACCAGCTAGACGTGAAGCTCTTCAAGGCAGGCTGTGGAGGCGTCAGATTGAGCAGGGAAAACGTGGACTCGGCAGAGGAATCAGCAACGGCAGGAACGGATCAGAGAGTCCACAGCAGTGTTGTTGACGTCAGGAAGCAGTAGCAACGAGGCCCTTCGCTGGAAGTGTGGCAGCGCATGCAGGGGTTCTTCGGGCTGGACGACGGTGGACGAGCTGCAAGGCTGGTGATGTCAACGCCAAGGGAGATCGTGGGAGGAAGCTCGTGCATGGGCTGGAATCTTCAAGACAGTGGCTGCTACTCCGTGGACCAACAGGATGGAGAAAAAGCGTTGACACGCTCTTTCGTTGACCGAAGAAAACGTGATTGGTGCATGTAGAAGCAGCCACAGCAACGACAGCCTCTCGGATGGGCTGTTCGGCGAAGCAAAACAACGACGATGGTCCTTCAACGATTATGATTCGCGACCAGGGAAGGGGCGATGGTATCGGTGTGCGAAGGGCGGCGACGAGGGGCACGACGTGCCTCGGCTTGCTTCTCTCTCTCACGTACTCTCTCTCCCTCTCTAAAAAAAACTGATCTGAAAATTGTGTCCCCCTCTAATTTCTGACCTAATAACATGTATATATAACGCTAATCTAGGTCAGATTATATGGGCTTAATTAACCTAACGGGCTTAGGCTTGGGCTTAGGGCTTAATTCAATTTAAATGGGCTGAATTAACTTGGGCTAAATTAATTAAACTCAACATTACTAAATTAAGCCCAAATTAAAACAACCAAGCCCGCGTGTCGTGAAATTCCCGGCCCTTGAATTCCGAGCGAGCCGAGTCTCGTCCGATAAAATTTAAGCTTGTTTGCCAATGTCGGTCCGATGTAAAAAAATGCAATTAAATCTACAATGAACCTAAACTATATGTTATGCAATTTAAATATTTTTATTTAGGGGTTAAAAATTAATCCCTAATTTTCTATGCAAATTAAACTAAATGTCGTGCCAAAATTTAGGTGTCAACAATATTTAAGCACGTACATGAAAATATTATAAAATATAAATAAATGAATATAGGATAGGAAACATGTTGCGCGCAACACTCTGACGATGACATCAATATCCTAATTTGTACCGATGTAACAAGACATACTCTATGAACAAAAACCGCATTGTCCGCGGTACGTCACTCTCATACTCTTATGTCCTAGGTATGTGCTTTATTCTCACAAGTAGAATCGCCGAACCTCTGCATCCGCTCCTGCTGAAACTCTCGCTGCTTTGTCCCTTTTGTCAACCTCTTTATCTACTTGCCCAATCTACAAATAGTTGCTATCAAGAGCATTGTTATTGACTTCACTACGAGAAACTAAACGAAAAGACTTACAAAGTTTGGCATCATGAATGCGACTTGCCCTTGTGGAGCAACGTTTATCTCAAAGCACCACAGAATCAATGAATCCTAGTCCATACATAAAGATCCTAAGTAGCATTAGCAACCGTTAAGATGCTTATCAAACCTCAAAGAGAAAAGAACATGTTTCTCACGTTTTTCTGCCGAGTGACCAGAGAAATGATGTTATACGATGATTTGGATAGATCCGACAATCTTTTTATGTCATGATGGTGCGACATTAGAGCGTCGCCCTGAAAATTTGGGAAGGATTAGGAGGAGGAAAGGAGGAGCTAAGTTTGAAAAGTTAACTGAAAGTTCGATATTTTCCCACGTCTAAGAAGAGATAGACACATTGATTATGACGAGATAACATTCGAAGGTCATTTCAATGGCAATTAGAAAGGGCAACTCTTTTTCCACGGCCTAAATTGCTTCTTCCATGGATTCTTCTTTATATAAAAAGACTAAAATACCCTTGGATTGAGGCTCTCTTTTTTTTTTTTTTGGTAAACCCCAATTTCATCTAGAGATCCCTTCTTGTCCCTTACCACTTCCTCTTCTCTTTTTTAATTATCATAGTTTTACATTGCAAGTGCAAAGATCCATCACTCCGTGAATTTCGATGAAAGGCGCCTCTTGAGATGGAGTTTTATTTATGGTGGTTTTTTAGCGTTTAAGTTAAACATGAGGATGACAAGAGGAGCAACTATTTTGCAATTTGAACTAGACCCCAAATAGACAAATCAAAGTAGATAATGACAGGACTCGATCTCACATCGCTTGTGCATGTAATGCACGTATATGTCTAATTCTGTAAAAGGCGAGATCGTCTAGACCTTTTTTTTTTAGTGTGTCTTGGGCTTCTTTATGTAAAATATCGCTCCTTTCACCAAAACTTGCTAACTTAATTTCACCCGATATCTTTGCACTTTATGCCCCAAAGCTTATCCCTAATCAGAAAAAGTTATAGCGGTTCAAGAACTCCCAAATCAACCATTAACGATGCCTAAACTCATTCCTGTGAACCGTCTCTTTCACCTCCTCATGTGTGAATCCGTGGGCTTGGTTGCTTTTGTTCTGTCACTGCCGCTCCTTCCACTGCCCTTTTTCTTCTCGAAATCTCCTCACGTCCCCGTCTTCAATCCACATCAATCGTTTCAAATGGGGCAGTTCTGGTCGCTCAGCTACAAAAGTTGTGGAGGATTTAGAGTCTTTCCCAATTAGAAATTAACAGGTGGGAAGTTAGATTTTGGATCAATCAGTTCTTGAAAGTTACATGGAAATTGCGAGCTGACCCTAGTCCAACCAACTTGGAATCGACACCTTGTCACGCGAAATTTCTCCTCCTGTTCTCATCATTTAATATTCAGTAAAGTCGGCCTGCTTTTGCAACCCCACGAGCTGAACTCCCGGACCAACTTTGCCGTCCCGGTTCGGAAAAATCTTAAGGTAGTTTGTGTACTGATTTCTGTAGGACGATTGGAGCAAAGGATCGGCCGACATATCGCCGACCGCTCGTGATTCACACACCCCATTTTTCAACGTTTTCGTCTGCATGCGACAACTGGGATTGGATAAGAAAAGACCAGAGAGTTTTCGCTTGGAAGATTATAGACGACAAATCCATCGTTTTTGTCTCCTCTGGAAACGATTCTGATATTTGTAATTAATGAAAGTTAATACTAAATCGGACGTTCATTTAACAGATTAAATTTTTAAAATAGTTGATAGTGGTCCTACGAAATTTTACACAGTATGAGAACAGAAGGTTCCGAGTTCAAATCTTTCCAGATTTCATTTGCCTCCCCAATTAAATATGCCAACGATTAGTATAAGGAAAAAAAATAAAAATAAAAATGACTGGACTAAGCGTGAAGGGGGGCAATAAAATATTTAAATATGCCAATACTTAGTACTAAGCAAAAAAACAAAATAAAGATTAGACAAAGCATGAGAGGGAGTGATAAAATATTTGAATATTAAACTAGGCTTTTATAGTAGTTGGCGGTGGTCCCATAAAATCTTAAAATAATAAAGATATATTCACGATCTTCATCGTATCTATTTTTTCATTTTTACGAAACATCATCATAAATGGCTTACGAGGTACTATAATGACTTTATATATGTGGTCACTTTCACACAAAGATTTTAGTTTTTAAACTGGATTTTCCGATAATATAATCATACCTCTTATGCTTGGTTAATTGGTAATTATTCGAAAGTTTCACATGAACCGTGTTGACACTATTTTGCTTTACATTGTTAATTATTTATTAATATATGATACGCAAGGCTTTTTGAAGTAACTAGCTTAAATTTTAATATAAATATTCAATATTCAAAGTATAGGGGGATGGACGTATGCTGACAAGCGCATTCGACCTCTTTTGCAACCCCATTTCTTCAAATCTATATTCCTAGATTGTAAAGCAATTCAATTTCCCTCCCTCTCTCTCGATCGATATATACATGTATATCTTTTTTTTAATTTAATTTGTGAAAAAAAAGGATTTAAAGAAGAATAGAATCATTAAAAATCAAAAACAAGAATCACATAATATCCAATATTTGACATTTACCGGGAAAAATTCCAAAAAAGTCATAAACCTACTATACTAATTCAATCTTAAACCTTTTCACATTGCTATCAATTGACCGTTCTTCCATATTTTTGTCCCCAATATTAAATTATTCCATCACTGATGAAGATATGAGATCCAATAATCAGCTTTTGATTATTTTGCTTTGAGATCTAATAATCAGCTATCGATTATTTTGCTTGACAGATCCGTTCTTGTTGAATGAATATGTGTTCAACCTTTCTAGTCCTTTGTTAATTCTCCTTATTTTATGGATTTTGCTTTGTTTTGCAGTATTATGGGTTTTGCTCTCCTTCGGTTTGTTTTGCTATGAAGTTTATGTACTTATGATATATCCATTTGAGCAATGAATACAACTATCTTTCAATAAAAAAAAATCACGATTTGCACGCTGAACAAGAGGCATATTTAGTAGAGGTGAATGATTCCAGGGTGGATACCTTTAAACCGGTTCTTAATTTTTGAAACTTGGAACATACCTTATTTCTCTAGAATCAGTTTTGGAACTCACCCTATGTTTTGGTCCGTTTCTAGGGTATACTCAAGAACCTATTTTTCTTTTGTTTTCTTTCCTGGTTTCATTTTTTTTATAGCAAAATAATATGAGCAATAAAACGATTAAAGTAAAATATGAACAACAAAAATTCCTATTTGCCAAAAGCAACAATCCATAAAATAAACATGTAATCACGTACAATTATAAACGATAAAAAATTCAAACACGTAACAAAAAACATAAATTATTAAACTCCATTCCTTGTTCATTCATAAAAATATTTCTCCAAATTTTAGCCACCCGAAAACAAAACAAATAACGTGGTTATATTGCACATATAAAACCTCAGCCTAAAGATTAGAAACAGAGAAATTAAGGTTTTTACTTTTATGAAACCGATTAGGAAATCGATTGATGTGGACATCGAACCCTATCGAGGAGGAGGTACTAGGGACCCGTTGTTTTATCCGCCAGGTCAGATCACTCGAGCGAGAGCGAAGGAATTCAAACAAGCTGTCGGCATCATGATTCAATATATTTGGAATGGAGACAATCTGGATTCGAAACTTGAAGATTCTAAAGCTCCTTGGCGCAACATGATTGTTCTTGGTCCAGCGAATTCCGAAGGAGCTTAAAATTGACGAACTCCGAATTGGCTCAAATTTGGATGGACGCTTGGAAACGAGCCACTGATCAATACTCACTATTTTTATAGTGATTGATGACGTTTTTAGCGATTTGAAGTCGTTTAGATGAACTTTTAGGCCTTTTTCTATTTTTGGACGAATTTTTAGTAATCGAGGTTATTTTTGTAATTTTAATCCTAGTAGGATTAGGATTCGGGTTAGCACCTTATATAAGGTTGTTTATAAATTTCTAAGAAGAGGCAGAATTTTATATAGAGAAGCTTTCTTCTTGAGTTCTCTTGAAAACCAGATCTTATCAAGGTTTTCTTGTGGCGATTGAATTCAACTTATCGAGCAAGATCGCGAATTCTCTTGTTCGTGGCGTTATAGCGTGGATTGGTTGACACAGGTTCGTCAACAGGTCGCGTTCAAACCGAGATTACCAATCACAGGTTCGATTGGGGTTCGAGGTCAGCAATTCATAACTCACAGATCTTCGTAAAATGATCATCTTCCGCACAGATTCATATCATCGGTCCAGTTCCTGGGTAGAATTGGTCTGGTTGCACACCCCTAATATTTAGTTTGTCGCCACCTTCCAAGACTTGCATTGTAATATCCATCCAAAAAGTTTTTGACATCCCTCGAAAATCACCAATTTTGATTCCATTAATCACTTATTTTCTCCCCATGTCTGGCAAGGATATTCCAAATTAGTGGATGACCCGTCTCATGGGAAAATTAAAAATTCAATTTAAATTTATTGTGTAGATATCAATTCAATCCTAATTTTTTTCAATTTTGTCAATATAGTTTTAAATCTTTATGCAAAATTTCAATGTGGTCTTTCTAGCAAATTGTTGATGTGGTGTTCGGTGATCGCCGTCCGTCCTATATGGCACATTGATGTGGACAACTTATGGATCACCACATTAGCGATTCTTGGCGGCAATTGGCCGGAAGGATTATAATGGAATTTCTCGAAAAAGTTGAAGACTGCATTGACAAAATTGGAAAACTTATGATTAAATCGACATCCATACAATATATTGAGAACTCATTGGATAATTGTTCCCCCGCTTCACTATTATATCCAAATTAATCAAGGATTCCAGTTTGTCATGCGTCATTCTTGGTAATCACGACTTAACGCTGATGTGATCCACAAATTTCACCGTAATTAGGTCAAACTATGCCGCGCATACATCATCCATGCTTTTCATAAAAATAAAACTAGTTGGTCCATTCCATATGATGCACAAAAGCAGCGCATCAAACTTTCGACGTGGCCAAACATAGAGTTATCATTATGACCGAGCTTTCTCTTTACTTTCTCTTTATATAAATATTCAATAGAGACAGAGGGCACAAAAGTTTGACATATAAACGTTCAAAACTTTAGAGAAATAAAGTAATATGTAAAGTACATATATTGGCTACATTATTCAAGATTGGAGTATAGCGGATCGTACGCCTGATTAATCTATAAAGTCTAAGGGACTATGAATATTTTATTCGCTTTCACGTCAAAAGCTTAGCCGGTAAACCTTATATTATATGAAAAAAAAACATTATATTATATAGGACACTCTAGAAATCTCTCCCTTTGCAAGGTTTCTATTTTCTGCTTCTCATAAGAATTCAAAAATTTATTCCATTTTTCGCACACGTCCATGAAATTTTTTTTCCTTCCCCTCCACTCCTTCTTAAATAAAGCATTGCTCTTACATTTCGCTTGTTCGGATAGTCCGTTAGGTATTTTTTTTTTTGTTAGACTGATTTCCCGAAAGAAACTTACGTTAAGTGGGGCTTGCTCTTATGAGCTAAAGGACCAGTCGATTTAAAATATTATTTAAATTTTAAAATGTTATGAAAAGATTATATGTGGATGGAAATTTTCAAATATTTCGGATTAAATAAAAAATGGAAAAACAAAGAATGTGTTGACACGTCGTTTTTTGGGTATGCTAATTGCCAAATAAGATGGTTCCATCGCTGACTCTGTAAAGAGCTTATAATAAAGCTAAGGATAAAACAAGAGAAAAAAAAATAAACGGGATAAAGTAAAAGGCACGTCACCATCTGAAAAAGACCGCAAAACTCAACATATAATTAAATACGAAAAGAAGGGTTGACATAAAAAATAGGACCTGATTTTTTAAAAAAAAACTCTCGGCCTTAGGTTTTATCCCAATTTTTATTTTTATTTTTTTGATCTAAAAAAATACAAACTTTCACTATTGCAAATCCGAGCAGAAATTTCTAACTTCAGTCTAAGGCCGACAAAAAAACGTATCAATACGCTTCGAGAGCAGAAATTCCTCATTTCCACACTGTTTCTACGAACTTCTAGGTAAAGAAATAGAGTAAAACCTCACGCTTCGACCTCAAAAGTGACAAGCCAAGCCAGCAACCAAGATTCAATCACTCAAAAAAGAGAACAACAGAATGAACAGATCATCCAAACTAACACCAGAAGGCATGCGTCTCTCTTTGGCTTCAACACCAGAGGGCATGCGTCCCTCGAGAAAGCGAGATCCTACGAATGCTAATTGACTTTAATGTTGATAATTTTGAAAAGCCAAGGGAAAAGCCGCAATTGTCGCCGTAAAAAAACTGTTCCCGCCGCACACTATAACCTGCAAAATTAGGCCAATTTCGACACGACAATGACTACTTCCCCAACATTTTTTTTCATTTGACAAGGAAGACAACATCAATGATTTTAAAATCAATTTCTTTTTTGGTCGAAGATATTAAATCAATTTATGTGCGAATTTTATGTGGCAATTGGGCGAACCTCGAATGATGTCGGGTGGGAACCATCCTATGCCAATGCAACGCCACCTGTGACACAAATTCAAATAGTCAGAGGATTTGACAGCAGAAAATAAAACTTAAAAGATCAAATAGCACAAAGCCACAAACTTAGAGAACTAAAACTGTACTAATTACCTGGAACCTATTCGTTGCAACATGTTCTTTATTTTTTGAAATTTGTAACTTATCATGCATAATATGTAACCTACCTTATCACAAGTTTTAGATTCCGTATAAGTTCCACCTATATTATTAATTGAACGATTGCAGTTAAACATTACCTTTTATGATCACCACTTGTTATAATTTACAGATCACAATTTACATTTAGACACATGAAAAATATGAAATATTAGCAAGATAAAAGTCTCAGTCATAATTTGGAAGCTTAGACTTCATCGGACGCCATGGAATACTGTAGGATTGCGTGAAGACACAAACTAATAAAAACACAAAAACTTATTCCAGGTTTTCAATTCTAAGTTCTAGGTAGAGCCCGTCGAAACTGGTTCCCCAATATTTGAAAACTGAAACCTACCCTGTGTATCTTGGAACCGGACAAATTCTTACCTGTCCGGTTCTCAGGTTCCAAGTTCTACCCTAAAATCTGAAACCATGCTCACCCCTACAAGAAACTATCGGCGGTCTAGAGAAGTTATTTAGGACACGTCTAATGCGAGCGAGTGAAATTGACATTTTATGTTCGAAACTTGAGCATCAATTGAAATCAAAACGGAATAACAAGACGACGTAAAAAATAAATGCATGGATGTTTCCCTCTTTATTAGTCCAGATCTGCGATGCCCTATTTCATACTTGGGATCGAACACGATCATCACATTGTTGGTTCTAGAAACATGATCCTTACAGAGTCATTGAGCGCAAGGGCAGCGCCAAATAAAGTCGATACGTAAAATTTCTTAATTTTGGTGCTCGAGCATCTTTCGGTAGTTGAAGATCTTGGTCGGTTGCTTCGTGGACGTGGGAAGAGAATATCTTAAATATTATTGTTTGTGTAACCTGATGTGGCTCGATCAGCCAATTATAAGATGACCATCATCATCATAAGGTGTATGGTAATGTTTTTATTCTCCCTTATACGGAGGAGATCCGTGACGGATACTTGTCTGTGCACATTGGTGAGCTATCGTGTGGTAGTTACGCATCATAAAATAATATGTCATCGGCTTGTATTTGGGTAAATAGTTTTTATTCCACATCGTCTCGTTATTTTTGTTGCATATGATGAAAGAAAATTAATGGATTCACTCACCTTCATTTTATACATGCAAATATTTTAAATTCATGCTATTACATTTAATACTGGGTCGAGTGGTAATATGATCACCTTCATTTAATGTACAAACAAACTTTTGTTTAGTATGTATACGACGGTGTTGAGTAACCCTGACCTGTTCTTAGGATTTATGTAATGTATTATATTCTTCTTTTGGATGTGTATAAATAGAAGGGTGATCGATATTAATGTAAAGGTGCATATGTACATTAACTAAACTAGTTTGAGTCCTCGTGTGGGATGATGGGTAGATTTTTTTTTTTTATGTTTCGGCACGTACAAGAAAATATTATAAAATATAAATAAATGAATATAGGATAGGAAACATGTTGCGCGCAAAAAACAATGCGGTTTTTGTTCATAGAGTATGTCTTGTTACATCGATACAAATTAGGATATTGATGTCATCGTCACTCTCATACACTTATGTCCTAGGTATGTGCTTTATTCTCACAAGTAGAATCACCGAACCTCTGCATCCGCTTCTGCTGAAACTCTCGCTGCTTTGTCCCTTTTGTCAACCTCTTCATCTGCTTGCCCAATCTACAAATATGTGGTGTTTTTCGGCCTGGCCCCTCAATTAGGCCTGCTCAGATCTGGTCTATTTTGCATAGAAAAACTCAACATTTTTCGTCAATTATGGGCAGATTGGGATAGGAGTTTTCGAGCCTGGTATGGGGCTCGCGCCACCCTCTCTCAGTGATCAGGTCCAGCAATGAGAGTGACCCCATTTGGGCTGGCTTGGCAATGTAGTTATAATGTTATAGTTGCCATCAAGAGCATTGTTATTGACTTCTCTACGAGAAGCTAAACGAAAAGACTTACAATGTTTGGCATCATGAATGCGACTTGTCCTTGTGGAGCAACGTTTATCTCAAAGCACCACCGAATCAATGAAGCCTAGTCCATACATAAAGATCGGAAGTAGCATTAGCAACCGTTAAGATGCTAATCAAACCTCAAAGAGAAAAGAACATGCTTCTCACATTTTTTTCTGCCGAGTGACCAAAGAAATGATATTATATGACAATTTGGATAGATTCGACAATCTTTTTATGTTATGATGGTGCGACATTAGAGCGTCGACCTGAAAATTTGGAAAGGATTTAGAGGAGGAAAGGAGGAGCTGAGTTTGGAAAGTCGAGTGAAAGTTCAATACTTTCCCATATCTAAGAAGAGATGGACACATTGATTATGACGAGACAACATTCGAAGGTCTTGTCAATGGCGATTAGAAAGGGCAACTCTTTTTCCACCGCCTAAATTGCTTCTTCCACAGGTTCTTCTTTATATAAGAAGACTGAAATACCCTTGGATTGAGGCTCTTTTGTTCCCTTGTGAACGCCAATTTCATCGAGAGATCCCTTCTTCGTTTTCGAAGCGTCGGCCCTTACCACTCGTAGCTCTACTTGTTAACTGCATGCTTTCTCCGACGCAGATTGGGTAGGTGATCATGACACTCGTAAGTCTGTTGGTGGTTATAGTGTCTTTCTTGGATCTAATCTTATTTCCTGGAGCTCTCGCAAACAACGGACTGTAGCTCGCTCTAGCACCAAAGCAGAATTTAAGTGTCTAGCCGATACAACGGCCGAGCTCATATGGATAGAAGCCTTATTACGCAATCTCCATGTCCCCTTGTCAAGTCCTCCTGTCTTATGGTGTGACAATATTTCAGCTATTTACCTCACTGGTAATCCCATTTTTCATGCCCGAACAAAGCATGTTGAGATTGACTATCATTTCGTTCAGGAATGAGTAGTTCAGAAGCAACTCCATGTTCAGTACATCTCCTCCATAGATCAACCTGCGGACATCTTCACCAAAGCCCTATCTACCAATCGATTTCGTCTATTGCAGAACAAGCTTACTGTGAGATCTCTCACATCAGCTTGCGGGGGGATGTCAAAGGATATCAAATCTGAAATTTGATATTCAGCAGATCTCTCATAACCATTCCCGATATTCAACAATCGCTCCTAATATTCAGCGAATCTCTTGCAATCACTTCTTGATTTCTTTCTAATTTATTGTTGATTTGTTTATATCCTTAACTTCTTATAAATAGAAGTTGAAAAGAGAGATAAAGATGTACAAAAATATTCATAAAAATTATAATATAATTTTACATTTTTACATGAATTATCATAGTTTTACACTGCAAGTGCGAAGATCCATCACTCCGTGAATTTTGATGAAAGGCACCTCTTGAGATGGAGTTTTATTTATGGTGTTCTTTCGCGTTTAAGTTAAACACGAGGATGACAAGAAGAGCAACTATTTTGCAATTTGAACCGGACCCCAAATAGACAAATCAAAGCACATAATGACAGGACTCGGTCTCACATCGCTTGTGCATGTTATGCATATATATTTCTAGTTCTGTAAAAGGCGAGATCGTCTAGATCTTCTGTTGAGTGTGTCTTGGGCCTCTTTATGTAAAATATCGCTCCTTTCACCAAAACTTGCGAACTTAATTTCACCCGATATCTTTGGACTTTATGCCCCAAAGCTTTATCCCTAATCAGAAAAAGTTATAGCGGTTCAAGAACTCCCAAATCAACCATTAACGATGCCCAAACTCATTCCTGTGAACCGTCTCTTTCACCTCCTCATGTGTGAGTCCGTGGGCTTGGTTGCTTTTGTTCTGTCACTAACGCTCCTTCCGCTGCCCTTTTTCTTCTCGAAATCTCCTCACGTCCCCGTCTTCAATCCACATCAATCGTTTCAAATGGGGTAGTTCTGATCGCTCAGCTACAAAAGTTGTGGCGGATTTAGAGTCTTTCCCAATTAGAAATTAACAGGTGGGAAGTTAGATTTTTGATCAATCAGTTCTTGAAAGTTACATGGAAATTGCGAGCTGACCCCACTCCAACCAACTTGGACTGGACACCTTGTCACGCGAAATTTCTCCTCCTGTTCTCATCATTTAATTTGCAGCAAAGTCGGCCTGCTTTTGCAACCCCACGAGCTGAACTCCCGGACCAACTTTGCCGTCCCCGTTCGGAAAAATCTAAAGGTAGTTTGTGTACTGATTTCTGTAGGACGATTGGTGCAAAGGATCGGCCGACATATCGCCGACCTCTCGTGATTCACACACCCCCATTTTCCAACGTTTTCGTCTGCATGCGGCAACTGCTATTGGATAAGAAAAGATCAGAGAGTTTTCCCTTGGAAGATTATAGACGACAAATCCATCGTTTTTGTCTCCTCTGGAAACGATTCTGATATTTGTAATTAATGACAGTTCAAATATTAAATCGGACGTTCATTTAACAGATTAAATTTTTAGAACAGTTGACAATGGTCTTACGAAATTTCACACAGGATGAGAACAAAAGGTTTCGAGTTCAAATCTTTCCAGATTTCATTTGCCTCCCCAATTAAATATGTCAACGATTAGTATAATGCAACAAAATAAAAACAAAAATGACTAGACTAAGCATGAAGGGGGGCGATAAAATATTTAAATATGTCAATGCTTAGTACTAAGCAAAAAAAATAAAGATTAGACAAAGCGTGAGAGGGAGTGATAAAATATTTAAATATTAAATCACATTTTTATAGCAATTGGCGGTGGTCCCATAAAATCTTATAATAATAAGGATATATTCACGATCTTCATCGTATCTATTTTTTCTTTTTTACGAAACATCATCATAAATGGCTTACGAGGTACTATAATGACTTTATATATGTGGTCACTTTCATACAAAGATTTTAGTTTTTAAATTGGATTTTCCGATAATATAATCATACCTCTTATGCTCGGTTAATCGGTAATTATTCGAAAGTTTCACGTGAACCGTGTTGACACTATTTTGCTTTACATTGTTAATTATTTATTAATATATGATACGCAAGGCATTTCGAAGTAACTAACTTAAATTTTAAAATAAATATTCAATATTCTAAGTATAGGGGGATGGACATATGATGAAAAGCGCATTCGACCTCTTTTGCAACCCCATTTCTCCGAATCTATATTCCTAGATTGTAAAGCAATTCAATTTCCCTCCCTCTCTCTCGATCGATATATACATATATATATATATCTTTATTTAATTTAATTAGTGAAAATAATAGGATTTAAAGAAGAATAGAATCATTAAAAGTCAAAAACAAGAATCACATAATATCCAATATTTGACATTTACCAGGAAAAATTCCAAAAAAGTCATAAACCTACCGTACTAATTCAGTCCTAAACCTTTTCACATTGCTATCAATTGACCGTTCTTCCATCTTTTTGTCCCCACTATTAAATTATTCCATCACTTCAGATCCAATAATCAGCTGTAGATTATTTTGCTTGAGAACCAATAATCAGCTACCCCTTATTTTGCTTGATAGATCCGTTCTTGTTGAATGAATGTGTGTTCAACCCTACTAGTCCTCTGTTAATTCTCCTTATTTTCTGGATTTTGCTTTGTTTTGCAGTATTATGGGTTTTCCTCTCCTTCGGTTTGTTTTGCTATGAAGTTTATGTACTTATGATATATCCATTTGAGCAATGAATACAATTATTTTTCAATAAAAAAAATCACGATTTGCACGTTGAACAAGAGGCATATTTAGTAGAGGTGAATGATTCCAGGATGGATACCTTTAAACCGGTTCTTAATTTTTGAAACTTGGAACCTACCTTATTTTCCCCAGAATCAGTTTTGGAACTCACCCTATGTTTTGGTCCGTTTCTAGGGTATACTCAAGAACCTATTTTTCTTTTGTTTTCTTTCCTGGTTTCATTTTTTTTATAGCAAAATAATATGAGCAATAAAACGATTAAAGTAAAATATGAACAACAAGAATTCCTATTTGCCAAAAGCAACAATCCATAAGATAAACATGCAATCACGTACAATTATAAACGATAAAAATTTCAAACACGTAACAAAAAACATAAATTATAAAAACTCCATTCCTCGTTCATTCATAAAAATATTGCTCCAAATTTTAGCCACCTAAAAACAAAACAAATAACGTGGTTATATTGCACATATAAAACCTCAGCCTAAAGATTAGAAACAGAGAAATTAAGGTTTTTACTTTTATGAAACCGATTAGGAAACCGATCCGTTTCCCGGGTAGAATTGGTCTGGTTGCACACCCCTAATATTTAGTGAGTCGCCGCCTTCCAAGACTTGCATTGTAATATCCATCCAAAAAGTTTTTGACATCCCTGGAAAATCACCAATTTTGATTCCATTGATCACTTATTTTCTCCCCATGTCTGGCAGGGATATTCCAAATTAGTGGATGACCCGTCTCATGGGAAAATTAAAAATTTAATTTAAATCTATTGTGTGGATACCAATTCAACCCTAATTTTTTTCAATTTTGTCAATATAGTTTTAAACCTTTGTGCAAAATTTCAATGTGGTCCTTCCAGCAAATTGTTGATGTGGTGTTCGGTCATCGCTGTCCGTCCTATATGGCACATTAACGTGGACAACGTATGGATCACCACATTAGTGATTCTTGGTGGCAATTGACCGAAAGGATTATAATGGAATTTCGTGAAAAATTTAAAAACTACATTGGCAAAATTGGAAAACTAATGATTAAATTGGTATCCATATAATATATTTAGAACTCATTGGATAATTGTTCCCCCGCTTCACTATTATATCCAAATTAATCACGGATTCCAGTTTGTCATGCGTCATTCTTGGTAATCACGACTTAACGCTGATGTGATCCACAAATTTCACCGTAATTAGGTCAAACTATGCCGCGCATACATCATCCATGCTTTTCATAAAAATAAAACTAGTGGGTCCATTCCATATGATGCACAAAAGCAGCGCATCAAACTTTCGATGTGGCCAAACATAGAGTTATCATTGTGACCGAACTTTCTCTTTACTTTCTCTTTATATAAATATTCAACAGAGAGAGAGAGCACAAAAGTTTGACATGTAAACGTTCAAAACTTTAGTGAAATAAAGTAATATGTAAGTATATATATTGGCTACATTATTCAAGATTGGAGTATAGCGGATCGTTCACCTGATTAATCTATAAGTCTAAGGGACTATGAATATTTTGTTCGCTTTCACGTCAAAAGCTTAGCCGGTAAACCTTATATTATATGAAAAAAAAATCTTATATTATATAGGACACTCTAGAAATCTCTCCCTTTGCGAGGTTTCGAATTTCTATTTTCTGCTTCTCATAAAAGTTCAAAAATTTATTCCATTTTTCGCACACGTCCATGAAATTTTTTTTTCCTTCCCCTCCACTCCTTCTTAAATAAAGCATTGCTCTTACATTTCGCTTGTTCGGATAGTCCGTTAGGTATTTTTTTTTTATTAGACTGATTTCCCGAAAGAAACTTACGTTATATAGGGCTTGCTCTTATGAGCTAAAGGACCAGTCTGATTTAAAATATTATTTAAATTTTAAAATGTTATGAAAAGATTATACGTGGATGGAAATTTTCAAATATTTTGGATTAAATAAAAAATGGAAAAACAAAGAATGTGTTGACACGTCGTTTTTTAGGTATGCTAAATGCCAAATAAGATGGTTCCATCGCTGACTCAGTAAAGAGCTTATAATAAAGCTGAGGATAAAACAAGAGCAAAAAAAATAAACGGGATAAAGTAAAAGGCACGTCACCATCTGAAAAAGACCGCAAAACTTGGGAAAAAGCAACATATAATTAAATACGAAAAGAAGGGTTGATATAAAAAATAGGACCTGATTTTTAAAAAAAAACTCTCTGCTTTAGGTTTTATCCCAATTTTTATTTTTATTTTTTTTGGTCTAAAAAAATACAAACTTTCACTATAGCAAATCCGAGCAGAAATTTCTAACTTCAATCTAAGGTCGACAAAAAAACGTACCAATAAGATTCGAGAGCAGAAATTCCTCATTTCCACACTGTTTCTACGAACTTCTGGGTAAAGAAATAGGGTAAACCTCACGCTTCGACCTCAAAAGTGACAAGCCAAGCCAGCAACCAAGATTCAATCACTCCAAAAAGAGAACAACAGATCATCCAAGCACATTATAACTTTAGGCTTCGGAGTAAAAAAAAAATTCTAGCATACACATACACAAACCAACACCAGAGGGCATGCGTCTCTCTCTGGCTTCAACACCAGATAACAAAACGCTAGGTCCCTCGAGAAAGAGAGATCCTAGAAACGCTAATTGACTCTAACATTGATAATTTTGAAAAAAATTAGGCGCAATTGTTGGATGCAGGGGCAGATTTAAAATTATAGTGAAAGTTTGTGAACATTTTTAGATTAAAAAATATTGGGGCGAAATTGAAATTTGACCTAAAGTGACCTTTCTTTTTAGAGATTAAGCCTCGGAGAACGACTCCACGGTTCACATGTTACGTGGTTTCCATTCCATGAAAATCAAATAAAGACAAGGGAAAAGCCGCAATTGTCGCCGTAAAAAAAAGTGTTCCCACCGCACGCTATAACCTGCAAAATTAGGCCAATTTGGACACGACAATGACTGCTTCCCCAATATTTTTTTCATTTGACAAGGAAGACAACATCAATGATTTTAAAATCAATTTCTTTTTTGGTCGAAGATATTAAATCAATTTATGTGCGAATTTTATGTGGCAATTGGGCGAACCTCGAATGATGTCAGGCGGGAACCATCCTATGCCAATGCAACGCCACCTGTGACACAAATTTAAACAGTTAGAGGATTTGACAGCGCAAAATAAAACTTAAAAGATCAAATAGCACAAAGCCACAACCTTAGAGAACTAAAACTGTACTAATTACCTGGAACCTACCATGCATAGCATGTAACCTACCTTGTCATAGGTTTCGAATTTCATATAAGTTCCACTTATATTATTAATTGAATGTTTGCAATTAAACATTACCTTTTATGATCACCACTTGTTATTACAATTCACAGATTACAATTTATATTTAGACACACGAAAAATATAAAACATTAGCAAGATAAAAGTCTCGGTCATAATTTCGAAGCTTAGACTTCATCGGACACCATGAAATACTATAGGATTACGTAAAGTCACAAACTAATAAAAACACAAAAACTTATTCCGATTCTTGATTCCCGATTCAAGGTAGAGCCCGTCGAAACTGGTTTCTCAATATTTGAAAACTGAAACCTTCCCTGTGTATCTTGGAATCGGATAAATTCCCACCGGTCCGGTTCTCAAGTTCCAGATTCCACCCTAAAACCTGAAACCATATTCACCCCTACAAGAAACTATTGATGGTCTAGAGAAGTTATTTAGGACACGTCTAATGCGAGTGAGTGAAATTGACATTTTATGTTCGAAACTGGAGCATCAATTGAAATCGAAACGGAATAACAAAACGACCTAAAAAGTAAATGCACGGACGTTTTCCTCTTTATTAGTCCAGATCTGTGATGCCCTATTTCATGCTTGGTATCGAACACAGATCATCGCATTGTTGGTTCTAGAAACATGATCCTTACACAGTCATTGAGCGCAAGGGCAGCGCCAAATAAAGTCGGTACGTAAAATTTCTTAATCGTCGTGCTCGAGCATCTTTTGGTAGTTGAAGATCTTGGTCGGTTGCTTCGTGGACGTGGGACGAGAATATCTTAAATATTATTGTTTGTGTAACCTGATGTGGCTCGATTAGCCAATTATAAGATGACCATCATCATCATAAGGTGTATGGTAATGTTTTTATGCTCCCTTATACGGAGGAGATCCGTGATGGATACTTGTATGTGTACATTGGTGAGCTGCTACGTAGTAGTTGCGCATCATAAAATAATATGTCATCGGCTTGTATTTGGGTAAATAATTTTTATTCCACATCGCCTCGTTATTTTCGTTGCACATGATGCAAGAAAATTAATGGATTCACTCACCTTCATTTTATACATGCAAATATTTTAAATTCATGCTATTATATTTAATACGGGGTCGAGTGGTAAGATGATCACCTTCATTTAATGTACAAACAAACTTTTGTTTAGTATGTATAGAACGGCATTGAGTAACCCTGACCTGTTCTTAGGATTTATTTAATGTATTGTGTTCTTCTTTTGGATGTGTATAAATAGAAGGGCGATTGATATTAATGTAAAGGTGCATATGTACATTAACTAAATTAGTTTGAGTCCTCGTGTGGGATGATGGGTAGATATTTCTTTTTATGTTTCTGCATGTACAAGAAAATACTATAAAATATAAATAAATGAATATAAAATAGGAAACATGTTGCGCGCAACGCTTTGAGGATGACATCAATATCCTAATTTGTATCGATGTAACAAGACATAGGGATTTTTTTTGTGAAACCGATACAACTTTAGAGTTTTGGCTATACAAATAAAAAATGTTTTGAACTGTGAGTGTCACAATGTGTATATATTTAAGATTTTGGATGAAATGATAAGAAATTTGAGATATTTTAGGACATGACTAATGTGAACGACTGAAATTGACATTTTTAAAAACAGCGCCGCTTTTCCTCATTCCTCCCTAGGGTTTTCTCCTCTCTCTCTTATTTTCACACAACTTTGGTTTTCAACCTCCATGAGAGAGGGAGGGTTTGAGTTAGATCTCTCCCTTCTCTCCCTTTTTTTTCTTTTTCGTTGGCTGATTTGAATCTCCGTTAAGTTTTTCTTGCTTTCCTCTCGTTTTGTGGAGTTTTTATTTTCCGATCTAGTCTAGATTTGAAAGCTTCTCTCAACCGTTTCGGGGATATTTCTATCCCAATCTAGTCTAGATTTGAGGATTTTTGTGTGTATGATATTGGAGTTCCGCTCCCTTCGGGTTTCGTTTTATTTGTATCCTCTAACAACTAATTTTATAAATAGCATCCTCTAATAACTTGAAAAGTAAAAGCCAATTGGGTAAAGACGTGGTATTTACTAATTCTTTCTCTCTCTCTCTCTCCTTCATGAGATGTGGTTTTTTACGAACGTCCTAAAAAGCAATGCATGGACGTTTTTCCCAAATTCGTTTCGTACCCAAATTTGATGCTGCGAACCAAACAGATCGTCTGCGATGCCCTTCTTCTCAAGTCATACGGCTTTGGGGCCTCCAACACGATCATCACATTGCTGGTTCTAGAAAGACACCGAAGTCCCTCAGCGCAACACAAATCATTGAGCGCGACAGCGGCGCCCACAAAAAAAAAAAAAAAAGACACACAACAGCAAAAAGTCGTACGTGAAAATTTCTGCGGTTTTGCTGGTGGCCGTGTCCCTTTCGGTGGCTGAAAATCTGGGTCGATTGCTTCGCGGAAGAGAATTCCACATCACTACTGTTTTGAGTGTTTTGATGGGAGGGACGTCCTCTTTTTTCCTGAAATATAGGCCTAACGATTTCGCTAGATTGATCGAGTCCCGATCCTTATCCGCTCGTGTACCTTTTTTTTTTTTTTTTGTAGGTTAATCCATGGGATTTACCCCGGAGAGAAGAACAAGGCATTTGCCGAAATTAATTTCGCCGGACCGGACAAATCACGTGAAAAAAATAGGGATCTCTTGGATTTTTATATATCTTGATCTTGTTTTTTCGGCGCCAAGACAAACGTAGTGGTTATGCGATCCTATCGGGGCGCGCGATTTGACAATGCCACGCGACCCTCGGATCAACGACATAGGAGAAAGCACCGACAATTCTATTTGATACGATCTCGCTATAGTTTCCGAGTTTTCTGGATAGTTCGAGACACCCGGCGCTTTGATGATACGGGGCGATGTCGGCATCTAGAAAACGGGGAAAAAAACGAAGACTCGATACGAGTTCGAGCTGGATGCTGGGGCTCCATCCGTCAATCGATTGTCGACCGAGCCGGTGCCCAGGACCGCGACGCGGGGCCCCGGCCATTTTCGACCCGGCCCCGACCCCCGACCACGGGGTCTACTACGTTCATTAAATGAGCTTATACGGGGTATATTCTCGGAACGATTCTCTTTCTCTGGGAGAAAGGGAACTCCTTAGGGCTTAAAAAAAAAAAATTTAAAATTTTTTTTATGTTTAGGGGCTTCGCTTTGTCCACGTCAAAAACGGTGCCGTCCCGCCGGGGGTGGGGAGCAATTGGTTTTTGACGAGACGGGGAGCGAAGCAACGCGACATGCCACGTGACGCGTCAGCGACACGTCGCCGTCTCGAAGCAAATCCACATGTCGATGGTCCCCACCACCCCCCACCCACGCCCCCGACCACCCGAAATTACCATTTTGCCCCCCAGGACCCGACAAAATCGAAACTGGCGACGGGCCCCACACGCCCCCTCCCCCACCCAATAAAGTAGTCCTGGGCTCCTCGCCGCTTTGTCTCGACCTTGCAAAGTCTTCCTCCCCTCCACCCCCCCCCCTCACCGTCGTCATTATTAAACGGGGTACGAGCTCGGCCTTATCTCCTCGCTCCCATCGCTACCATAAAATCCTCTGCAGGCAAGCGAAGCTCTCTCCAAGAACGTGTACTGCTCAGCGATCTCAGCTCCTCTGCGCTGTTCTTCCACTTTGTGTCCGCGCCGTGTTGTGGTCGTCGGAGATCTTGGGAGAAGGGTGTGTGTGTCGGGAGGTGATAGCAGCAGACATGGCCGCTCTGGTGTCCCAGGAGAACATGGTCACCCCCACTCTGGTGTCTCGCACCGGGAGGCACCTGCAGCGGTACAGCAAGCATGGCTCTCGCCAAGTCGTCGGGTTCGTCTCTCTCTGTCTCTGTCGCTGTCTCTGTCTCTGTCTCTTTCTCTGTGTTTGATTATTTGTGTGAAGACTTGGTTCTGATTCGCTGTGAGCCAGAATCCTGAAATTGATGTCCGAGGCTACTACTGATGGTTCCACGCGGAACACAGTAGAGTCTTTGAGATATTCGAGAAAGACGAGGTTTATGTCTCGGATAGAGTCTGAAATTGGCAAGAATTGCATTTGAAGCCTCTACTGTGTACTAAACGACTCGTTCTTGGTTTCGGTTTCGTGCTGTTGTATTTGCAGGTGCATCCCGTACAGATACAAGAGCAGAGAAGGTGGTTCTTTGGTGGGCGAGAGGGAAGTGGAGGTGCTTGTCATAAGTTCCCAGAAAGGGAAAGGCCTGCTGTTTCCCAAGGTAAATGGTTTACTCATTTTTTTTAATGGTGTGGTTTTCATAGGTCGAAATTGGTGATTGACTGTAAATCTCACCGTGCCTTTTGTCCGTTGTTTGTTTGTCTCAGGGAGGTTGGGAAATGGATGAATCCATCATAGCCGCAGCTGTGCGGGAGACCATGGAGGAAGCCGGCGTCCGAGGTACTATTGAGGTGAGTGACTTCATACCACAGTCTTGCACTGCAGACAGATCTTTCAAGAATAGAAATTGATTTGTGCAAAAGCAAGAAAGTTCTGAAATTTCACAGGGCATGAGGATTGGCACGTGAGCGTTGACCTCTAGTAGTCAAGACCCTTTCTTCATGTCTATCTGTTTTGATGCGGGCCGCCCATGGTTTCTCTCTAATTTTGAATAAGCTGAACTTTGATGGAAAAATGACCAGCATTTTCCTTAAAAATTAGTCTTTTCCTAAGACCGAAAATTCCCGATCTATCATTCTGTGCCCAAGTAGCATGAATAGAAAATCTGAATAGGTTGAGTTGTTGGAAAGTCAACTGAATGTTAAATGCGTACATCTCTTGTACACGATCGCACCTGAGGGTAAAGAGTAGAGTCCATGACTTCGTTCGAGTCCCCGAGAAGATGCGCCCAGACTATTGACACTGAACCGTGGTTCCTTTCCTGTGTTTCAGATGCAATTAGGCAAATGGAGTTTCAAAAGCAAGAGCCAGGACGCGGTTTACGAAGGATACATGTTCCCGTTGCTCGTGATCGAGCAGCTGGAAAACTGGCCGGAGAAGAATGTCCGTGAAAGACACTGGGTAAGAGCTCGTGTACGAAAGCTTCACTTTCTGTGCTACTAACTAATGAAAAGCTAGATTATTTAGCGAATCTGATGATGGATGAATTGTCGATGCAGATGAACGTGAGAGAAGCTAGAGAGAAATGTCAGCATGTGTGGATGAAGGAAGCCCTGGACGTTCTAGTGACCCGTCTCGCATCTGAGGAAGGAGATCGTCCCTCGCTATGACATTGCTCGATCGGACTGTGTATATAGTATCATAGTGATCACTGAACGGAGGAAAAGAGATGAGTCACAACTTTTTCGATCCCAAGCAGTTTGGGGAGAGGATTAGGAGTTATGAAGTTGTATCGTTTAGATACACTGAGGCGGGCCGTAGGAGCTAGTAGAGATTCAGGAACGAGTCCGTCCATGTGTTCAAGCCAAATGTATAGCATTGTTTCTCGTGGCAAAAGGATCCGTGAAATCGCTCGACCCACTTAATTTTCAAGTGATTGTATAACGTCGTTTTTTCAGTCTTTTTCCATCCTTTTGGTCCTCACTAACATCACGAATTGAAAACTGTGAGGAATGTAAAGGAGACATAACAGAGCAATGAGTAAACTGATTATTGCTGTGAAATGTTATGTGCCAAAACTCTTAAACTGTCTGGTCAGCTCTCCAAGTCCCTTAACCAAATCTAACTGCAGGGGGGGACAATGAACATCTGCTGATGCATCCCCACTAATGACAGGATCGGCTGAACTACAGCTCCTGCTCATCTTCCGCACCACGCTTTCCAATTCCAACATTTATGACTTGCCATAACAAGTATGTTCCGGAATCAACTGCACAATCCCCGACCGAAGTCCGAAGTGAGAATTACTCGATCGCCAGCGACGAGCGGTCAGTGTTCCAGCATCGTCCTGGCCGTGCCGAGTGACGCTCGGTTCTGTCTTCATGTTATGGTAAAAAAAACTTAATTGGACTTGATAACAGGCATGGATGGAATTGGGAATTCAGAAATACAGAGCCAGATGAAGTGATGAACTCTGAATTTTCACCGGCATAAGTTTTTAGAGGATATCTTGAGCCACCTTGTTTTTGGATTGATTTTGAATTAAAAACTTTTATCGATGTTACCAGCTTTCATATTCAAATATCAACTATATTTTAGTGACTTTCCAGCTTTTTGCCAATGAAGTCTTCAACTACTTTTAGGATATCAACTCTTATTTGAGCCGTACACCTATTTTTATCTAATTCTCTTGAGTTACCAAATTCTCTAAACTATTTTATTCATAATTACCTCTCCAATATGATGTTATGAAAGTTATTCGAGCTATGTACCAACCTTTTTCTCGATGAAATTTCCAACAGATCTTACTTGAACCACTTATCAATATTTTGCTGGTTAACTTCGAATTACTAATTTTTCTAATAACTTATCTGTTTTTGTTGAAACCCACTTTTATACTCTATTACCGACTTTTTTTTGGACTATTTTCTTTCTAATGAAGTTGCCAACTACTTGTGAGTTTTTGAATCTTATTTGAGTGGCCTGCCAGTGTTTAATCGGTTCCAAATTATCAACTTTTCTATTAATGTACCGACTTTTTTTAAAGTTCCCAACTATTTCATAGGGGTTGTGCTTTTTGTATTCCCACTACAATTAAAACACTCCCCATCACAATGTTTTGACAATATTAAATTTTATGGGTCCTATCTTTTTTAAGCGGCTTTTCTTCTTTCTTTTCTTGTTGTGCCACTTTTCTTCTTCTCATTTATTTCTCTTCGATCTCTCTCTTTCTAAAACACCCCTCTCATTTCAATAACAGACAAGTTTTTGACACCCAACATCCGTCACCAGCACACGAAGAAAAAAAAACATTCGTCACCGACACAAGCAATTCACGGAGTTGAAGCCCTAATTTGCATAAACCTCCTACTCACCCAACTAATCCTCTTCCACCTACATTTCTTCAACTCAAGGCTTATAACTATAAGTAAAAAACCCAAGTTGTATCTCTTCACTCTTCATCCCCATTCCCTCCCTTTCATTCTCTGTGTTATTTGTTGTCCATTTCGCATCAAACTCTTCAATTGATCGATCTTGAAGATAAGAAAAACAATCCATCCAAGATTCCAATCCAAGGGCTGAAGCCCTCACCCAAATCCTCATCAAGCTCATCAATAATGCTTGCTTCTCGGTTTTGTTCTTCTTGGTCATGATTGTCACTGTCATTGCCAATTGACCATCACCTACCAGCCTTCAAATCCATGGCTCAAATCCACCCTTGCTCTCGCTAAGTTATTTACCTAAATCGAAAATGCCACCTTCAAGAACGACAATCTCATCCTAAAGACCGATCATAATTTGTCCATCCTCACCCTTGCGTCTCTCCTACTTCAGTGCTGATCTCGATCGTCGAGTTGCCGTTGCTGGCGATTAAGAGGGCTGAAGAGGTGATTATGAACTTGATCCTCAAGTTTGAGCCCTTATGCGGTAAGGCGACCCTCAAAGTCTAAGGCTGCCAATTGTTTGGATGCTCATGTTCTGATTGCCGTAAAAAAGTTCAATGCGAGAGCCTTTAGCTTTATTGTGTTCTTTGATATCAAATTCCAATTAGAGATTCAAAAGATGATGAGTGCGACGTGACCTAGACAAAGTGACAAAAATAGACCACAAAAGGGGGTCTTCTTCTTTTTTAAGACTTATACTAACCATAATTGGAACAGAGAAAAGTAAAAAAAGGGGCACAGTGGGACCCCGAGAAAAGACAAAGAAGAAAAACCATAACCAAACAGAAAAAGATGGTTAGAAAAAGTGAGACCTATAAAGATTATTATCAAAATACTGTAATAGTATATTTTAGCTATTATGGGAGTGGAAAAAATACGACCATTTTGTAAAACACCAACGTTTATTAAAAGCATATTGGAAAAAGTCACCAAAAATCCTAAACTTTATCCCCTGCGACATATTTATCCCGAACTTTTATTGTGACATCAAAAATCCCAAATTTTGCTTTTTGTGACACATTTACCCAAATGTATTTTAGTCAATGGGCATTTTCGTCTTTTTTTATTTTTATTTTTATTTTTTTGTCCTTTTGGCGACTGCCCCCTCGCCGGCGTAGGGCAATGGTCGACCTCGCCGGATCTGGTGAGGGGAGCCCTCGCTTGCGTCGGCCAGGGTAGCCCTCACTCGTCCAGATGAGGGCGACCCTCACCCGACGCCGGCGAGGGTAGCCCTCGCCAGATCGGGCAAGGGCGGCCCTCACTCGGCGCCGATCAGGGCGGCCCTCGCCGGCGTCGGGTGAGGTTCGCCTTCGCTTGGGCGAGCGAGGGCGGCCCTCACCGAGGTCGGGCAAGGGCCCCCCTCACCAGATCCGGCGAGGGCGGCCCTCGCCCGACGCCGGCGAGGGCCTCCCTCGCCAGTTCCGGCGAGGGCAGACCTCGCCGGAAAGAAAAAAAAAACAGAAAAGACGAAAAATGCCCATGGACTAAATATATTGGGGTAAATGTGTCACAAAAAGCAAAATTTGAGGTTTTTGGTGTCACAAAAAAGTTCTGGATAAATATGTTACGGGGGTAAAGTTTGAGATTTTTGGTGGCTTTTTCCCAAAGTGTATATAGCGAGTTATTACTTATTGAAAAGTCAACCCCTACTGCCACTAGCATGTACCGTCCCTGATGCAGAGGACCCTGTGTCCCGTGCAAAAATGGGCACAAATGGGCCATGTACACATTTTACAAAACAAATGGGCCACGCCAGCCCGGCCCATTTGTTTTCACAGACGGGCTTACATTTCGCTTTCCTCGTTTGCCCCCAACCATCTTCCTTGCCTAATTATCTTCTAGTTGCTTTTGTTTCGCAAAAAAAAAAAATTTAAAACATTTAGAAAAACTATTAGTTGTATTGCTTGAAATAATCAGCAAATGAAAAATGTTTTCATTATCGATAATAATATATGTCTAAACAATTTCGTAGATGATGAAAATATTTTTCGTCTATTCGTTTTTGTAAGTGATTCAAGTGATTAAGTTTGTGCTCGTGTGTCTTCACTCGACAAAGCTTCCGCTCATCACATAAAAAAAGAGCCCCCGACTGTCATCTAAATTAACATCTTCGAATCGAAAAAGAGAACCGTTAATCGGGTCTCCACACCCAAAGAAATATATATAGGGTTAATACCACGAAAATTTCCAAACTGGTACACCTGTGACAAATTTATCAAAAACTAATTTTTTGACCATTAAAAACCTCAAACTGGTATATTTGCGAAAAATTTACTTTCCGTTAGTTTTCATTAAATTGAATTAATACCACAAAAAAATCACAAACTTGTATACTTATGACGAACGGAGGGTAAAACATAAAGCTGATATATCAGTCAATTACTGCGTGCCATTTAACAAAACAATTTGATAGTAAAATTTAACGGAAACAAATTGAGGGTAAATTTGTCATAGGTATATCAGTTTGTGGTTTTTGGTTATTAAAAAATTAGTTGAAGGTAAAATAATTATAAGTGTACCAGATTGAGGTTTTTTGTGGTGTTAACCCCAAAAAAATATATGTGCACAAGACGAATCCCTCTTTGACAGAGAAGTGGTTTAACACATGGAGACCACAAATCCTTCATGATCGGTTTGGAAACGAGGAAGCTTGCCGACGAAGTTCATGCAAAGCAAAGCCATGCAATTATGGGATCGCCCCCTTTTGATCGTGCTCGCCATATCATCAAGCTCAATTATGCACAGAAACCTTAGGGTGGAAGTGGATCTTTACGCTCGACAGACAGCAAAAGCGGATGAAGAAAAAGGAGGCGCTTTGTCTTCCGATCTTTTTCTGAAGGATTTTGCATATAGAAACGGTAGAAGACCAATGCTTTTCGAGCGGTGGGTCTGCTGATCTTTTTAGCCAGTCATTTCAAGTTGCTTCGCTTTCTGGTTACTTTACATGCATGAGTAATTTCTTCCCTGAGATCTGGTGTGTTTTGTCATTCTCTCTGCCTCCGCTTAAATGATATACCTGATAAGGAGATGGTAAATCACATCGAGTTATTTCTCTGAAGTACGTAGCGAAACATACTCTACATCTCATTTGTGAAAATCATCGATTATCGATTTTTTATTTAAGCATCCGACAAAAGTCTGTCACATCACTTAGTAAACCCATTTAGTAATTGAGTCTAAGCATCTCTTATATTTTTTTTATATAAATAATATAGCATCATGGTCGTCGTGTCTTTTGCGGAAACAAAACAACTGCATATTTACAATGCACGAAATCAAGAATGATTAGAGCTGCGAGTCAATTTGTACTTACAATTTGTTGCGGACTCTCCTCTTCATGCTTCATTTAGCTCTTCAATAATAGTTCTTTTTCACCTCACACTACATCCTATTAACACTCTCAACGTACAAGACACCTCACTCATAATCATATACCCAAGTGATTAAATTAATCGATAATCAATAAAGGGGATCAGCTAAAGATATCCAACTAGGATTCTACTGTCTTTCTCGCGACTTTTAACACATTCAAAGTAAACATATACTATTCACACAAAGCAAAAGCTGCCTTCCTTGAGAGTATCCTCCAACTTATTTGAGCCGAGAATCTATACTGCATAGGCAATACATTCGTGCACATAATGAAAAGTTAAGAAGGCCAGTAGCACTTAGCCTCTCTAGATGTGCAACCATGTCTAGAACAGCAAAACTCATCTCCCTCTTGATCATCGCCATCCTCAACCTCTTCCTTGATCCTGCACATTCCTATACCGGTTCATTCCTCTATGGAGGCTGCTCCAAGCTTAAATACACTCCCAACTCACCCTACGAGTGGAACGTCAACTCACTCCTCACCTCGCTCGTGAACTCAGCCACCTACTTGTCCTACAACAAGTTCACGATCGTGGGCTCAAGCCCGCAGGATGTTGTCTACGGGCTCTTCCAGTGCCGGGGCGACCTGTCCATGCCCGAGTGCGCCACGTGCGTGGCCCGCGCTGTAAGCCAGCTCGGGGCCCTCTGCTCCCACGCGTGTGGTGGCGCGGTGCAGCTGCAGGGGTGCTATGCAAAGTACGACAACGACACCTTCCTCGGGGTAGAGGACAAGACCGAGGTGATGAAGAGGTGCGGCCCCTCGGACGGGTATGACGCGGATGCGATGGGCCAGTGGGATGCACTGGCAAGCCTCGCGAGCGCAGGTGGCCCTTACCGGGTGGGTGGGTCGGGGAAAGTTATGGGCATGACCCAGTGCGTAGGGGATCTGAGCGCGGGACAGTGTCAGGATTGCACGGCGGAGGCGATCGGGCGGCTGAAAAGCGAGTGTGGCACGGGGGTGTATGGTGACATATTCTTGGCCAAGTGCTATGCTAGGTACTCAACCAAAGGGGCACAATCGTTCTCCAAGGCGAATGACGGTGGTGAGTGATTACTTCTCTATTTTCTTGTGTTCTTTTCACACTAGATCAGGTGACATGTGATGAATAATATTACACATACAACATCACTAACCAACCAAATCTGCATTATCTATTGCAATTATTTAACATGCGGGGCAATTTGAATGCCCAACCAAAGTGCAAAGACATGACCAGTTGACACTATAACTTAAATACAACCACATGGTATAAGCTGCTACCACTGCCAAATGATCGACTTCTCAGACGTCGATCTTGTTTAGTATGCCATGACAAAGAAAGTACGGCAACAGTTCTTTAGGAAACAGATGATCGCCGCCGATCAGCCCGAGTAATTTAGATCAGGGTTATCTATGCCGTTTCGTTCTTGAAATGCAGGGAAACCAAGGGACAGAGGTACAAAGACGTTCGCGATCATCGTGGGTCTGCTAGGTGGAATTGCTCTGCTCATCATCTTCCTGACTTTCATAAGGAAGGTGTTTCAGGGAGGAGGTAAGCATCTACATGAAAGAACGCCAGAGAAAAATACTAACACGCCTTCGATAATGCTGTAAAAGATGATTATAATTTGATGGTGTTTTCGTTTTCCTTGTGCAGGTAAATAACGAGGTTGAGGTATACTTGGGCAAGATGCGCCGTGGTGTTTGACTCTATTCATGTCCGATAAGTTTGAGGAAGAAAAAAAAACGAAGATGCATTTGATCAAACAATTCAATTGTAAGGAATCAAAATAAGGCAAAGCTTCGATTTGTTGTGCACGTCAAGATGCTGTATTCGATTAAATGCAAAAAACTCATGCTTGCACTTCCTCGATTTTACTTAACATGACTGCGACGAGGTGTATTTCCTTCATCACTTTGCAAGAGATTAAAATGATATAGAAAGAAATTCTCGACCCCGGCATAATTATTTTTGGCTAGCCCAATCGCGGCGAGTGGGGGTCCCCTTTTGTCCAGGGAAGAAGGGCGCACAAAGCCAATATAGATGTTGGTTCTGTTAGATATTGTCACGAGTTTGAGCACGTGTATGAAATCCGATCTGCCTTACTTTCTCATTTTATCAGGGGATAATATTGGAAGGCCCAAAAGCGAGATCGAATATTCAAGTTCTTTAGACAAAGATTAGAGTTGAAGTGATGCTTTCATTTAACGAGAAGCATTCTCTCTGGTTGGCAGCGCCACTTAAATTCTTCTAGTAGCTGGACACCACTACGTTTGGTTTCGGATCTTGTCTTTTGTTTTTCTTCCTTTTCCTTTCCTTTTTTTCTCTTTTGGGGCACGTTGAGGTTTTGAATTGAATAGTGGTGTTGCTCTTCTAAGCAGGTGCTTTTGACAACGGTCGACTAGACTGCAGCCACTTTAGGGTGAGCAATTGGAGAGATTCAATTCAGGAATCGAATTGAACCGGCCTTACCCAATCGATTCCAAATTGTATGGGGCCCGGATAGGTTCATGGGTAAAAATTATACATAATTGGTTTTTAAGATTTCTTCTTCTTCTTATCTCTTGTTTAAAAAGTAAATAACTATGTTAGAGATGGGCTTCAAATTTGAATAGCCTCAGGAATTCATCAATGCCTTAATGATTACGCCACAAATTGTTCGTGGAATATATTTTCCTAAAACAATGGTTTTAGTACTTAACATTAGGCCCAGTTCCTACGTGCTTGGAATTGGCCGGTTTATCTCTAGGCTTATTCCTAAGGGAACTAACTATAACATGGTAGGTTTCAAGTTTTTGGTCCGGAACTTATCTATTATCGATCAGATCACCCCACAATCACTAGTCTTTTTTTTTTTTTTCGAAAAGTTGTGGTATGAATCCGTGTGTTCATGATTATTGGATATTGTCACCGGATCTAAATAAGCAGTTGCCTCTTTGCCAATTCAATTAAAGGTCTCTTTTTCTTGCTAAAACATTGAATTAAAGGTAAACCCTATTCATTTAAGTGAAGGAGGAGTTGTTTTGTTAGTGGAGTGGAAAGGTCAGAGTCACATTACCTTACACTCCCTAACCAAAGAAATTAAGTCAACCCCATCATCCATCATCCATTTCTTTGCGTCATATGGATTAGCTGAGAGGCCCCACCTTGGAAACTTCCCCTTCACAAGATTGCTTAATCATGTGCACAACCAAAAAAGAGTTTAAAACCTTGGCATTGGCACGACAGGTCCCGCACAGCCCACTCTTGCCTTTGAAGATCATCATTTGGGCATTGTTTCCTACAGATTTTCCTATGTTTTCTATCGAGTGTTGTCGCGACCCTTAAAAAATTTTTTTCCAATTTCTCGGGCTAATGGATTATTAAGACTAATCTTAACTTGGGCCCTCCCAAGCCCTACCAATTCGCAACTTAGGGTTTAAGTTCTTAACATGCAAATGTTTTCATGCTTGGAGTCGCCACTAATCAATTTATGGTAGGCTGATTAGAAACCTAAATAAAACATAGGGAGGTATGTTTTATTCCTACGAACCAGAGATTCTAAGTCCGGGGACTTGATTACGCTAGATCTAGTCTAACGCCCTTTCGGTACCTTTTCTTTTCAAAAATATTTTGGCAGGCAGTTTGGATCCGTTTTAACTTGTGTTACTAACATGTGAGGTGTTCATGCGGGTGCGCAAACCACCAATTTAACACCCAATAATCAAAGCATTAAATAAATTACAAGTTTAGGAGAACAACTTACCTCAATGCAATGTAAGCATCTGCATTGTTAGCTAGAAAATCACATCAAACACCCTAATATGATTTCTAGTTAACAAACAATCACTCAATTTCTCTTTTTTTTATTTTCACTTTATTTAAATGAAATCTAATCTATATGCAATGACGTGCAAGCATTAACGTGTGAATTAATGCAACCTAACATGCAAACTATATGTCATGCGACGACGTGTCCTAATTCTAATGACGTGCGAATGATTTATTTTTTTGGTATTTTTCTTTATGAAATTCGAAATAAAAAACATGCCTAAAATAACATGCAATTATGATGCCTTAAGCTATCCTAATATGATTTATTTTTTGGGATTTTTTTGTTAAAATTCGAAATTATTAAATTGCTGATATTAAGATGCAATCTAACCTAATCTACCCTAAAGCAATTCATTCTCTTTTTGGGGTTTTCTTGAAGATTCGGAATTAAAAAATAACGTGAATAATCCATTAGAATTAAAACAAT
This sequence comes from Syzygium aqueum, assembly GCA_031216185.1. Lineage (NCBI taxonomy): Eukaryota > Viridiplantae > Streptophyta > Magnoliopsida > Myrtales > Myrtaceae > Syzygium > Syzygium aqueum. The sequence goes on from CM062236.1 coordinate 41,122,991, forward strand.
ACTTAATTTAAATTAGGAAACATGTCACCTTAGGTCCTAATTTAAATTAAATATTCATCTTATCCTTCGGGATATATTCAAAATCTAAACATGCAAAAATCCTAACAAAACAGAATTTTTTTTGGGTTTTCTTTTTATTTGAAAAGGAGAACAATTTAAACAAGGATAACAATCAAACTCAAATTAACCACGCGATCCGCCAAATTCGTTTCAAACTCAGATTAGGCACAAAAATCAAATTATCGGTCATATCTATGGGGGTATAGATATTAACGGATAACCGATTATTCAAATTTGGAAAGCTAATGAAATTTATCATCGTATCTAAGTGATTATAGATAGGATGACGATTTCCCGTATCGCCGCGTATCGTACCTTAGGGATAAGGTCGGATAGACGTCCAAATACGTTGCTAAATTAGGAAATTTTCCTAATTTGAATTTTCGAAAATATCGCAGGCATCAAACATTATCCTAAAGATATCTAATTACCAATGTGATATTCATGCAATATTCAAAACATTCAAACTAGGAAATTAAATATTCTGAAATTTATAGGATAATGACAATTACCTAATTTGGATAACTTCCAAATTTGAACGTCTCGGGATCGAGCTTGCGGATCGGAGTCGAACAACCGACGTGTCGATGACGACGACGAGGCACTCGATGGCTTGGCTCCGGCGTTCGGTTCGACCGAGGAACACGGCAGAACAGCAACTGTACGTCTATGGATGGCGCCTCCGGTGGGGCGACATGCTTGGTACGGTGGTGCGACTCCGGGCGATGATGATAGGATGATGGTTGACGATGGACCTTACAATGGCTTGACAAAATCAACAAGAACAATGGCTAATTGTCACTTGAGATTCGCGACAAAACCTGCAAAAAAAGGAACTAAACACAGTGAAGTTTCATGGCGTTGCTTCTGTTAGTGTTGGACATGCACGTCCTTGGCGTCCTTTGCAAACTCTCTCTGTGTTGCTTTTTTTTTTACTCTTTTGTGGCCGCATGAACTTCTCTGTGAATCAATTCTTTCTTTGACTTTGCTTTTGGCTTACGTGGAGTGAAGCCCCCAAAAGACCAGCCCTGTTGACCGATTCTCCTCTTCTTCTCTGTTTGGGGAACGTCGTGGCTTCGTGGAAGACTGAGGAAATTGTCTAGACGTGCAGCAAAGTGAAGCAACAACAGCGGGGACTTGGAGCAGCGGCAGCACAGATCGTCGTGGAGGGGCTGTTCGGTTCAGCGAAGATGCTCGGGACCAGTCAACGTGGGGGGAAGTCTTCAGCTGTCCCTCGGTTGACTGATGAAGCAGAGGCAGCGGCGTTGATGGTCCTCATTCGGAAGGTTGCTCCGTCGCGCGACAAGGGTGGTTCCGTCGATCTTTTCCCTCTCTCTCACTTGGACTCTCTAACTTTTCTGATCATCAATTGTCGTCGCCCCTCCAGAAATCTGACCTAAAAGATATATTTATAGCTCTAACCTAGGTCAAATAGATGGGCTTAATGTCCTAATGGGCTTAAACTTGGGCTTGGGCTCTAATTAAATTAAATGGGGTAAATTAACTTCGGCTGAATTAAGCTCAAATTAAAACGACCGAGCTCGTGTGACGTGAAATTCCCGGCCCTTGCATTCCCGAGCGAACCGAGTTTTGTTCAAAGAAATTTAAGCTCATTCGCCATTGCCAACCCGATGCAAATGCAATTAATTTAAAATGAACCTAAACTATATGTTATGCAATTTTAATATTTTTGTTTAGGGGTTAAAATTTAATCCCTAATTTTCTATGCAATTAACACTAAGTGATGCGCCGAAATTTAGGTGTCAACAGCTGCCCCTCTTTGAGTGGAGGCTCGCAGAGGTTTCGCTCAAAGACTGAGACCTAAATTTAAACTATGCAAAATGATGAATGATTTTTTTTTTAAATGCAATGATGCATGATATGCAAACAATAAGGAACGTATGATACGGCTTCTCACTTCATGCGGAGCGGTGAAAGAGCCTTACATACGGATCGCACAAAAAGCGTCCGAGTGACGGCATGCTTTATAATGCTTTCAATTCCCTCGATCTCTAAACTTCTGGTCAACTGGAAGTAAGGTTTTCGAAGTACTGGATTGCCTATCTGTTACCTGTAGTTTCCTACAGACGCGAAATAGCGCATGATATGAAGAAAGGGATATATTGATTGGCACGCTTCGTACTCCACTTAACGACACCAATTGAGAAACTATGTTGCCTATCCTGCTAGGCGAACATAAATTGAGATAGGGTGTGCCGCGTACTCCACTTGGCAACACCAAATGAGAATTTGTGTCGTCTATCCTGCTAGACGAACATGAAACGGGATGTTATGCCACCTATCCTGCTAGGTGAACAGAGGACTAGATATTACACCGCCTATCCTGCTAGGCGATCAAAGGACTGGATATTACGCCACCTATCCTGCTAGGTGAACAGAGGACTGGATGTTACGCCGTCTATCCTGCTAGACGAACAAAGGACTGGATATTACGCCACCTATCCTGCTAGGTGAACAGAGAACTGGATGTTACGCCGTCTATCCTGCTAGACGAACAAAGGACTGGATATTACGCCACCTATCCTGCTAGGTGAACAGAGGACTGGATGTTACGCCGTCTATCCTGCTAGACGAATAAAGGACTGGATATTACGCCACCTATCCTGCTAGGTGAACAGAGGACTGGATTTTACGCCGTCTATCCTGCTAGATGAACATGAGATTGGGGTGTTACGCCTCCTATCCTGCTAGGCGAACAAAAGACTGGGGAGTTACATCGTCTATCCTGCTAGACGAACATGAGATTTGGGTGTTACGTCGTCTATCCTGCTAGACGAATATGAGATTGGGGTGTTACGTCGCCTATCCTGCTAGGCGAACAAAAGACTGGGGTGTTACGTCGTCTATCCTGCTAGACGAAGAAAAGACCGGGGTGTTACGTCGTCTATCCTGCTAGACGAACATGAGATTGGGGTATTACGTCGTCTATCCTGCTAGACGAACAAAAGACTGGGAAGTTACATCGTCTATCCTGCTAGACGAACATGAGATTGGGGTGTTACGCCGCCTATCCTGCTAGGCGAACAAAAGACTGGGGTGTTACGTTGTCTATCCTGCTAGACGAACAAAAGACTGGGGTGTTACGTCGTCTATCCTGCTAGACGAACATGAGATTGGGGTATTACGTCGTCTATCCTGCTAGACGAACAAAAGACTGGGGAGTTACATCGTCTATCCTGCTAGACGAACATGAGATTGGGGTGTTACGCCGCCTATCCTGCTAGGCGAACAAAAGACTGGGGTGTTACGTCGTCTATCCTGCTAGACGAACAAAAGACTGGGGTGTTACGTCGTCTATCCTGCTAGACGAACAAAAGACTGGGGTGTTACGTCGTCTATCCTGCTAGACGAACATGAGATTGGGGTATTACGTCGTCTATCCTGCTAGACGAACAAAAGATTGGGGAGTTACATCGTCTATCCTGCTAGACGAACATGAGATTGGGGTGTTACGCCACCTATCCTGCTAGGCGAACAAAAGACTGGGGTGTTACGTCGTCTATCCTGCTAGGCGAACAAAAGACTGGGGTGTTACGTCGTCTATCCTGCTAGACGAACAAAAGACTGGGGTGTTACGTCGTCTATCATGCTAGACGAACAGAGGACTGGGGTGTTACGTCGTCTATCCTGCTAGACGAATATAAGATGGGGTGTGCCGCGTACTCCACTTGGCAACACCATGCCGCCGCGTACTCCACTTGGCGAACATGAAATGGGATGTGCTTCGTACTCCACTCAGCAACATCAATTGGGGTGTGCCGCATACTCCACTTGGCAACACCATGCCGCCGCGTACTCCACTTGGCGAACATGAAAAGGGATGTGCTTCGTACTCCACTCAGCAACATCAATTGGGGTGTGCCGCGTACTCCACTTGGCAACACCATGCCGCCGCGTACTCCACTTGGCGAACATGAAAATAAGATGTGCTTCGTACTCCACTCAGCAACATCAATTGGGGTGTGCCGCGTACTCCACTTGGCAACACCAAATGAGAAATTATGCCGCCGCGTACTCCACTTGGCGAACATAAGATAGGGAATTATGGCGCCTATCCTGCTAGGCGAACAATAAGATGGGGTGTGCCGCGTACTCCACTTGGCAACACCATGTGAGAAATTGTATTTCGAAAAGAAAAACAATGAAGACTAAGTAGCAAGCGTACCTGAATTCTTATTATGACGGAGCCAATGGCATCGCTCCTATTCTTACCTGAGAAAATGTTAAAATACCACATGCGCAGAGGCAGAGAAAATATAATTCATGAATCTGCTCGCATTACCAAGCTTCTCTGGGGAATTTATCAATAAGAACAATCATTTCGTCCTTTTGACAATTGGATCACATTAAATGAGAGACCTTTAACCAGAAAGGACTTTCCACTCACTCTCAATGAAAGGCTTTTGTCCCGACCTTTAATGCGGGTATAAGAATCACTCAAACTCTCTTCGTCGTGCTTGACAAGGGTTCGGATATTCTCAAAATTAGTATAATTTAGCCAATCTGAGAGGTCTTTATATGGACTGAAACATGGGTTTGTTCAATGGCTTAGCAAAAGGGACTCTTCGAGTCGAGGCTATTGAAAGAATTGATATCATCAGCTGCTCCGGATTCGCAAGTCAGGAATGCTGCAAAAATGAGATAGAAAAATCTTGCCCGCACTTCTTCGAGCAACATTTATAAGCATTTGAAACTCTACGTTAACTCAAGTGCCCTATTCTGAAGAGACTTCGATAATGGTTGTAACGTAGGTTCGGGTAGGCTTGAAATGAATGGCCTATTTCCATCAAAGGGGGTATTATGATCATGGAGATTGGTGATCATCCAATTGATCTATATCTAGCGATTGCTCCACAAATGAACCTTCAAACGGTCTTTTCCTTGAAAAATGATCTTGCATATCGACTCAATTCTTGCTGAAGCTTTTCTTTCTCTCTTTCTTTTTTTTTTTTTTTTTTTGAGAGAGAGAGATTTTCTTTTATGAGAGATTTTTCTCTTTCTTTTTTTTGAAAGAACTTCGATTCATTGGGGTCCTTTTGCGTCCTTTCTGATGAATTTTCCTTTGAACTTCCATTTGCCCCAAGTCACCTTGAACTTGCTTTGAGATAATTTCATTTGTTCATCACAGGAATGATCACTAATTGGGTTGAAATGAATTCACCGCTCAAATTGGGTAGCAAAGGGTATAATGTGTAGGGATATGGAAAGAAATGCTCTTCGTCATGTCTAAAGCACTCGAGCTAACACAAAATTTGCATGCAATAAAATATACTTGAAGATTGATGCAAGTGAAAGCAAGAAAATTCTAACCATTTTGAACTTTCTAAGAAAATGCCCCAGCATGGGATTGTTCCTGACAGGGGTAAGAAATGAAATTCCGTTCAAAGGGGTTAAGCAAATGATAACCTGTAGTGTTTAGATAGAGGAAATGAATGCCTCTCATCATTTTGGTCATCATACTTTTCGTGAGATAATCCTTCACCTTGTCAGCACGGAATTTTCACACAACTCGCACTAGGGATTATTATTCAAGACGTGTATGGAAATGTCTTGCCTTTCGTCATCTTGAAGTCTCTTATGTAATATGATCACTTCATTAGGACAGAAACAAATTGCCTGATTAAAGGCTTTCCTCAAAAGAAGCTTAGTAACATCAATTGATTCATGAAATTCAATTTGAAACTTGATTGAAACAAAGTGAAAATGAGTACAAATCAAGTGTAATATTTTTTACTGAATCCGAATTAACTGGACTGGAAAAAACACGATCATCTATCTCGGCCAAAATTGAAGCACCTCTTGGAAGAACTTTCTTCACAAAGTACGGACCGCCGTAATTTGGGGCAAATTTTCCTTCTGCAAGAGGAACTATCGGCAATAACTTTCGCAGAACAAGGTCGCCTACCTGGAAATGTCGAGGCTTGACTTTCTTGTTGAGAGATTTAGCAACTCGCTGTTGGTAGCACTGGCCATGACATAGAGCTCTAAGCCTTCTCTCATCAATCAGGTTCAACTGGTTCAATCTCTGTTGGATCCAATCTACCTCCGACCATTGTACCTGTGAAAGAATACGTAATGAGGGAATTTGAACCTTAACAGGTAGAACTGCTTCCATACCGTACACAAGAGAATACGGAGTTGCCCCTGTAGATGTCCAGATAGAAGTCCGATATGCCCTAAGCGCAAAAGGTAATCTCTCATGCCAATCACGATAGTTTTCAGCTGTTTTAGCCAAAATCTTCTTGATGTTCTTGTTGGCTGCTTCGACCGCTCCGTTCATATCACATATATGAAGATCCACGATTTCCGTCCCTTCGCGTGCCTAGAGATTAATACTGAAACACGAAAGAAATGGATTAAACAGACAAGACAGGGCTTAACTACAAGCAATTTTCGAAAACTGATCCTTGTTTCTTGAAATTCATTTTGCTTTCGAAGATTTTGAAACGAGAAATCTTGAGAAGCCCAACCCTCAGTTCTTACCATAGATGACAAATTTTTCAATCGTTAGTTATCGTCATCGGGTTGGTTTGGGGTACTTCAACAAGATTCAAAATGATAAAAACTTCTGTAATTTTATTGATATGGAATCAATAAATTACATCTTATTGGATTTAAAACTGGGAGAATAAAGTCATGGAAATGAAAAATCCTAAAAAACAGCTCCCGAGACGGGGCAAATCCTAGAAAGCAGTAAAATTTCCAACGCAGGGGGGTGTGCGAAAAAGTAAAGGTTTTACTCTTGCGGGCCAATGCCCACTCCTTCCAACAGTCCTTTCTCGATAGCTCCAATGAGCATGTTATTGAACAGAGCAGTGATTCCCTCCATCGCATCATTAGGATCTTCTGTCGCTGGAGGTGTTAGGTTATCCATTGGGCTTACCAGCTGGCTGCAGCGCAAACGCTCCAGTGTCGAGTAGATCCTGCACTCGATGTTTGAGCACTTGGCATTCATCTGTCGAATGCCCAACCTCACCTCTATGATAATCGCATTTCTTTGACGGATCATACTTTGCATAGCCAGCAGCGTTAGCTCTTTGTGGCTCTGAGCCTAGCAAGTTCTTCTTTCTTAGGACTGCCAGTACTTGAGATAACGTCCCAGGAAGTGGAGTGAACTGGCGCAGTTTGCGCTACTGACGTGGATCCTGCTGGCCTTGCCGTCCATAAGAGGTTGTCTGCTGGGTGCTGAACTGTAGCTTCGGGGCTTGAGCTGACGGTTTCTGCAAATAAGTCATGTTGACTTCGGGGACAAGTTCTTTGTCCTTCTTATTAGTAAACCTCTTGGCCGATGATCCTGATTCACCGTACCATCCCTTCTTGAGCCCGGTCTCAATCTCCTCACCCATGGCTATCAGTTGGCCAAAAGATTGGGCGGCTGTCATTAACATTCGTGAACGAACCGGCTGCGGTAGGGTGGACACGAATAGCTTCATTAGGTCACGTTCTGCGGGTTCCGGCATGATCTGCCCCGCCATGTTCCTCCAGCGAGTGGCGTACTCCTTTAGAGTCTCGCCCTTTTTCTGTTCAGCTCTTTCCAGGTCTTCCCTCGTAATAGTGACGTCAAGATTGAACTTGAAGTGCTTGACGAAAAGGTTTGCCACCTCTTCCCAGGAGTCTTTCCGGTTGATCTGGTGGTTGGTATACCACCTCATTGCAGCATCTTTCAAGCTTGCTTGGAAGGTTTGGATCATTAGGGGTCCGTTAGAAACATATCTATTCATGAGTCCCTGGTACATATCGATGTGCTGAATTGGGTTTGAGGTGCCGTCGTACTTCTCGAAGGTTGGCATCTTGAACTTTTCGGGCACTTGGACTCGGGTAAAAATGGACAAATCAACAGCCGGAACGCTTTGAGTTCCCTCCACTTCACGTAATCTCTGGTCGAGCTTAGCTAGTAACTTGGCATTTTCATCATTGGGGGGTGACTGAAGAACAGGGGCCGCCGGAGACGTACTAGTGTCAGTCAGAACGACATCATCCGGTTGAAGGGTTGGATTAGTGTTCAATGCAGGAATTTTGTCGAGGCGGAGGCCTTGACGGGTTGGAAGCGGAATCCCCGATTGAGAGGCGGTATAGACCTGCTGCTGCTTGGCCATGAAATCACCCATCATTTTGGACATGGCAGCTGTGATCTGCTCATTGATCGTATTCATGTGTTCCTTAAGCTTTTCATCGATCATGGCTGCAATCTCAGCTTGATTGGCCATCCTTCTTTTGGTCACTGATCGAGTATTATGAGGATGAGGGGGATCCGTGGAAAATTACCTAATTTGAAGATAGAGCATGGTAAGTATGTGTCTTCGAAACGATCGGTCCATGACTCAGTCTAATCATCCCTTTTTATCCTCATTTTCCATGACATTTTTCATTACTCCATGTATTTGTGAAAATGATGGCACATTTCTTAGGAAATAATGAATTATGACAGACCTAGGAAAATAATTGAAAGTAATTTCTTTTCAAAGCTTTATTTTTCCTTTTTCTTTCCTTTTGAAAAAAATTCAATGAATTTTACTTTCAAAAATTCCGATCGACTTAGACCTATCATGGACCGACCAAAATGTACGAAAAAGTAAGTAAATTGCAAAGCATGGGATTAGAAAACTTACTTCACCCGATAGAATGATGGCAATCACACAGACATGCGCATGAAATGTGAGGTTCGATTTCTATCTAGACTCTGGCTTGCAAAGTGGAAACGAGAGGATTACCGAGCTAAACCAGTCATGGTGGTGGTTAAGCTAGGATTCCCCTGACTCCGGCTTGGTCAAAGAGCCGACCCGGGTTGTGTGGTATACAACCGTGGTGGGTATTCGATGACACCATGAAAGAACATTTTGGGACCGAGGAGGGCGACCCGTACCACATGGTTTTGGTCGGGGTATCCACTATCTCAGTACCATCCTAAACCTATGCCACCCAGGTCCGGCAGCGGGTAGTGTGTGCGGTGTAGTGTAAATGTAAGGCATGCACAGCAGGTTATATCAAACAGCGCTTCGTGCATAAATAAACCATACATTCCAAACACCTCCCTGCAAAACAAGGGTTAACAATCACGCCTCCCCTTATACCTCCCATTCTGAAAAAACATTTAACACCTAAAATGTTAGGGACGTACCTGGGATCCTCGCTGCCAAACAAAAATTATTTTTGAAACGAAAAATTGGCCTAAGTCCACTAAGAGTTTTACTCAAGTCCCCAGCGGAGTCGCCAAGCTGTCGCGACCCTTAAAAATTTTTTTTCCAATTTCTCGGGCTAATGGATTATTAAGACTAATCTTAACTTGGGCCCTCCCAAGCCCTACCAATTCGCAACTTAGGGTTTAAGTTCTTAACATGCAAATGTTTTCATGCTTGGAGTCGCCACTAATCAATTTATGGTAGGCTGATTAGAAACCTAAATAAAACATAGGGAGGTATGTTTTATTCCTACGAACCAGAGATTCTAAGTCCGGGGACTTGATTACGCTAGATCTAGTCTAACGCCCTTTCGGTACCTTTTCTTTTCAAAAATATTTTGGCAGGCAGTTTGGATCCGTTTTAACTTGTGTTACTAACATGTGAGGTGTTCATGCGGGTGCGCAAACCACCAATTTAACACCCAATAATCAAAGCATTAAATAAATTACAAGTTTAGGAGAACAACTTACCTCAATGCAATGTAAGCATCTGCATTGTTAGCTAGAAAATCACATCAAACACCCTAATATGATTTCTAGTTAACAAACAATCACTCAATTTCTCTTTTTTTTATTTTCACTTTATTTAAATGAAATCTAATCTATATGCAATGACGTGCAAGCATTAACGTGTGAATTAATGCAACCTAACATGCAAACTATATGTCATGCGACGACGTGTCCTAATTCTAATGACGTGCGAATGATTTATTTTTTTGGTATTTTTCTTTATGAAATTCGAAATAAAAAACATGCCTAAAATAACATGCAATTATGATGCCTTAAGCTATCCTAATATGATTTATTTTTTGGGATTTTTTTGTTAAAATTCGAAATTATTAAATTGCTGATATTAAGATGCAATCTAACCTAATCTACCCTAAAGCAATTCATTCTCTTTTTGGGGTTTTCTTGAAGATTCGGAATTAAAAAATAACGTGAATAATCCATTAGAATTAAAACAATACTTAATTTAAATTAGGAAACATATCACCTTAGGTCCTAATTTAAATTAAATATTCATCTTATCCTTCGGGATATATTCAAAATCTAAACATGCAAAAATCCTAACAAAACAGAATTTTTTTTGGGTTTTCTTTTTATTTGAAAAGGAGAACAATTTAAACAAGGATAACAATCAAACTCAAATTAACCACGCGATCCGCCAAATTCGTTTCAAACTCAGATTAGGCACAAAAATCAAATTATCGGTCATATCTATGGGGGTATAGATATTAACGGATAACCGATTATTCAAATTTGGAAAGCTAATGAAATTTATCATCGTATCTAAGTGATTATAGATAGGATGACGATTTCCCGTATCGCCGCGTATCGTACCTTAGGGATAAGGTCGGATAGACGTCCAAATACGTTGCTAAATTAGGAAATTTTCCTAATTTGAATTTTCGAAAATATCGCAGGCATCAAACATTATCCTAAAGATATCTAATTACCAATGTGATATTCATGCAATATTCAAAACATTCAAACTAGGAAATTAAATATTCTGAAATTTATAGGATAATGACAATTACCTAATTTGGATAACTTCCAAATTTGAACGTCTCGGGATCGAGCTTGCGGATCGGAGTCGAACAACCGACGTGTCGATGACGACGACGAGGCACTCGATGGCTTGGCTCCGGCGTTCGGTTCGACCGAGGAACACGGCAGAACAGCAACTGTACGTCTATGGATGGCGCCTCCGGTGGGGCGACATGCTTGGTACGGTGGTGCGACTCCGGGCGATGATGATAGGATGATGGTTGACGATGGACCTTACAATGGCTTGACAAAATCAACAAGAACAATGGCTAATTGTCACTTGAGATTCGCGACAAAACCTGCAAAAAAAGGAACTAAACACAGTGAAGTTTCATGGCGTTGCTTCTGTTAGTGTTGGACATGCACGTCCTTGGCGTCCTTTGCAAACTCTCTCTGTGTTGCTTTTTTTTTTACTCTTTTGTGGCCGCATGAACTTCTCTGTGAATCAATTCTTTCTTTGACTTTGCTTTTGGCTTACGTGGAGTGAAGCCCCCAAAAGACCAGCCCTGTTGACCGATTCTCCTCTTCTTCTCTGTTTGGGGAACGTCGTGGCTTCGTGGAAGACTGAGGAAATTGTCTAGACGTGCAGCAAAGTGAAGCAACAACAGCGGGGACTTGGAGCAGCGGCAGCACAGATCGTCGTGGAGGGGCTGTTCGGTTCAGCGAAGATGCTCGGGACCAGTCAACGTGGGGGGAAGTCTTCAGCTGTCCCTCGGTTGACTGATGAAGCAGAGGCAGCGGCGTTGATGGTCCTCATTCGGAAGGTTGCTCCGTCGCGCGACAAGGGTGGTTCCGTCGATCTTTTCCCTCTCTCTCACTTGGACTCTCTAACTTTTCTGATCATCAATTGTCGTCGCCCCTCCAGAAATCTGACCTAAAAGATATATTTATAGCTCTAACCTAGGTCAAATAGATGGGCTTAATGTCCTAATGGGCTTAAACTTGGGCTTGGGCTCTAATTAAATTAAATGGGGTAAATTAACTTCGGCTGAATTAAGCTCAAATTAAAACGACCGAGCTCGTGTGACGTGAAATTCCCGGCCCTTGCATTCCCGAGCGAACCGAGTTTTGTTCAAAGAAATTTAAGCTCATTCGCCATTGCCAACCCGATGCAAATGCAATTAATTTAAAATGAACCTAAACTATATGTTATGCAATTTTAATATTTTTGTTTAGGGGTTAAAATTTAATCCCTAATTTTCTATGCAATTAACACTAAGTGATGCGCCGAAATTTAGGTGTCAACAAGTGTACCGATCTTCCGTCGTACCGTGATAAACCCTAATTTATTTTGTTGTACATTCAATATCAGCTGTCAAGCCGTATTACATGCTTTTTATTGAAAATTTTCAAGTGCTTGCATGATACGATATCCCGAATAAACCCTAAGAGATACGGTAAAATGAAACGAGATACGATTTGATACGAGAATGGGGATTTCTCGAGAATTGTAGAAGCCCTTCAAAGCACGCCTTTGCATCATGTCTGCCGATTGCTGAAGCAAATGTTGAAATTTTTTGAATTTTAAAGTGCCTGCGCATCATGGTCTTGCCACCGTCCTTGAGAATTTTTCCCTGTTATCCCCTTTTCTTTTGGCTAGCAATAAAGTGCATTGGCTCTTCGTCCATTTTGTTAATCGTACCGAGTATGACAGTCGACCGGTATAGTAATAACTCCTCCGTGTGAAGTAATGGCGGAATATGATAATTCAGGCCTAAACTTTCGAGCGGAAGAGATAAAGAGGGCGCCTAGGCACACCATGGACCTTCTTCTGATTACTTTATGATACACGTAACCATGGACAAGATCAAACTCCTCGCCCTCTTCTTCTCTGTCCCGTGCAGTTACTGCGCCATTAATTCCTCCTCCACCCAACTTGCAGAAAAACGTGCAACATCAAAATTTAAAATCTTCCATCTAGGAAGACCACCTTCAGCTGACTCCTCAATCTCCCACCAGTTATATCAAACACACAAACTCGCAACTACCACACCAACAGTTCTCACCGGAAACTCAATCGAATTCTTTGCAGACTTCGTCGGCCGTCGCTCCCCTTAACTTCGCATGATCCCAAGGACTCCTGAATCCAACGTCACGGATTTCTCGATCCGAAGAGCTCTCTCGCCATGAAACCTCACCACCCCCCGAAACAGAGCATCGCCACCACCCTGTCCATGCCGCTCGTCGTCCTCCTGTTGCTCTGCCTCTGCTCTTCCCCTGCCAATTCTGATATCGCCTCCGACAGGGCCGCTCTCGTTGCCCTCCGCTCCTCCCTCCATGGTCGCCCCCTCCTCTGGAACCTCTCCGCCTCCCCGTGCTCCTGGGAAGGCGTCAAATGCGCCCTCGGCCGAGTCGTCGAGCTGCGGATGCCCGGGATGGGCCTGCGCGGCGAACTGCCGTCTGGGGTCATCGGCAACCTCACGGGACTCCAGACCCTCTCTCTCCGGTTCAACTCGCTGAGCGGGTCGCTCCCTCCCGACCTTGCCGACCTCCTCTCTCTTAGCAACCTCTACTTGCAGGGCAATAAATTCTCCGGCCAATTGCCGGACTTCGTGTTCTCTATGCAGAGCCTGGTCCGCTTGAATCTAGCTGCGAACGAGTTCGACGGCGTGATCTCGCCGCGGTTCAATAACCTCTCTGGGCTGAGCGCTCTGCATTTGGAACAGAATAACTTTACCGGGTCAATTCCGGAGTTGAATTTGAGGCTCGATCAGTTGAACGTCTCGTTCAATCAGCTGAGCGGGGCCATTCCGATTCCATTCTCAGGAATGCCTAAGAGCGCTTTCGAGGGGAACTCACTCTGCGGGAAGCCCTTGAACCCTTGCGTTGGGACAGCGGCGACGAGCGGTCATAAGTTGTCCTGCAGAGGGATTGCGAGCATCGCGGTGGCTTCCTTGCTAATATTGTTGCTGGTCCTAGCGATCGTTTTCTTGATATGTCGCATGATGAGTGCCAAGAAGAAGCACAACAATTCGAAAAAGACCGAAGCTCCAAAGCAACCTGAAATCGGCAGTCGGGCCATCCGGACAACTAGCGATGCTAGCGGGTTTAACAGTGTGGTGTTCATAAGGAAGCAACAAGAGAAGATATTTGACTTGGAAGACCTGTTGCAGGCTTCAGCTGAGGTTCTAGGGAAGGGGACTTTCGGGACAGCCTACAAGGCTTCGCTGGGGAACGGAATCGCCATGGCCGTGAAGAGGCTTAAGGACGTGAGTGATTCCGAGAGCGAGTTCAGAAAAAATATTAATGAAATCGGATCCATGAACCACGAGAACTTGGTGCCTCTGGTGGCTTACTATTATAGCAGAGATGAGAAGCTTCTAGTTTATGAGTACATTCCCACAGGAAGCTTATCTGCTCTATTGCACGGTAACTACTCACGTTGGATTGTTAATCAGAGAGTTTAGTGCATTGTTTTTCTCATCGACACCGAATAATTTCGTGATGATTTTCTTGATTATAGGCGATAATGGCGCCGGGTGGACGCCACTCAGTTGGGACACGAGGTGCCGCATCGCGCTCAGGGCTGCGCAAGCAATCGCGCACATCCACTCACAGGGTCCTGAGACCTCCCACGGGAACATAAGGTCGTCGAACGTCCTCCTGACCAAGCTGTACGAGGCCCGTGTCTCCGACTATGGCCTCGCCCGTCTCGCCGGCCCCACCGTTTCCGCCAGCCGGTTCCATGCGTACCGCGCCCCTGAAGTGATAGACATCCGGATCGTGTCCCAGGAGGCCGACGTGTACAGCTTCGGCGTGCTGATCTTGGAGCTCATCACAGGGAAGGCCCCATCGACGTCGCTGCTTGCCGAGGACGGGGTGGACCTCCCCAGTTGGGTCCGCGGGGCAGTGGAGCAGGATTCATCGGCCGTGGTCTTCGACGCCGAGCTGCTGAGGTACCAGAATGTGGAGGAGGACATGATTCGGATGTTGCAGATTGGGATTGATTGTACCGAACAGAGTCCTGATCAGAGGCCCTCCATGGCCGAGGTGACCAAAAGATTGGAGAGCCTTTCTCAGTTTCACTCGCTGCAAGAACAAGACTAGGATCATCTGATAACGTGTTTGATGGTTCATTTTTAGAATGATTTTTCAATTGATCGAACTGCATTCTGAGTCTGCATTTGAGGAATTGGAGGTGATCAGATTCAGCAACACATTGGCGTTGACGGGTCTGTCAGATTTGATCTTGTACACCTTCGTGATTCATTTTGGTCTTGGGGGGGGGGGTTTGAGAATTTGAGTCAATTGTAAATTCTTTTTCTTCTTATAAATTGTTAATTTAAAATTTGTTTTTTTGGGATTTCTTATGCTTCATATCTTGTCGAGAGAATTTACCATGCAGTTCCATTTTGCAAAAATATTTTCCGTTCATGCATTTTCGAGGAGCAATTTGCACGTGATGATGATTTGTTGGTGTGTTTTGCTAGCTTCATGTGAAACCGTTGACATCAGATTCATCCTAAATAAAGAAAAGCTTAATTAGTAAGCTATTAAAAGTTAGCACACATGATACAAGCACGTTGAAGAAAGGTTCTATTGTTATTACTTAATTAACATATCAAACTTGCCTATCTGTTCTTGGGTCCAATAAAGCACGAAATGAACAGACAACAGCCCCACATCATCGATTGACATGGTCGGAAGCCGAATGGATTCCCCATCCCATGTCTTTCCATTTGACTCCCGATTCGAGCTCAATCGAATTTTATTTTTAGCACTCATCGCAATATCAGCATGACGAGAAAGAATGTTAGGCTTCGAGTGGTACTGAAGATCGTGGGTTTATTTCGATGGCAGCCGCGAAATCTAGTGATTCGTACTTTCCATACCGGCGAGCATGGCAATGATTTCTTTGCCTGGTGTTTTTTTTTGTACTTCCAGTATAAGCAAATGGTGGAGTGTTGAAGTAAAGATGTAGTGAAATATGGGGACTTTGCTCTTACACGAAACCTGATTTCTTTCTGATTTGCCAAAGTTAGGGAATAGACAGTGACTTTCCCTTTTCGGTTACCACCTGTCGCTTTTGCTTGCGGTTATCTTGTGACATTCCGATCTGTTCCTACTTTTAATTAATAAAACCGACTTGCTTCTCCTAAACCGAAAGTGAGATTGGTGGGGCGCACTTGGCTTTTATGACTGGTGCCTTTGGTTGGGACTTTCTTTAGCTTTCTATAACCATACAAAAGAAAAAACCACCATTTAAAGACCATTCTCAACGATCCATTCGATTTTACTTTTGCATCCTTTAGTTTCTAAGTATATGTCTATTGAGGTATGGTTCATGCTCCCCATCAATAAGAAGGCACGGGAGTCTGGAGAGCGGACAAAGGTCGTGGGGAGGAAGGGGGGTCACCCCCATAATTTGGACTTGTATTTTATTGGTAGTTTAAGTTTAAAACCATGAATAACTACTAAGCTATATAATCTCTTCATTTTATAATTAAGGATTGCATTAGAGAGGTGAGATGTGTTAATTATAGCGGGGGATAAAGAGGGCAATGCCTCCATCATTTAGACATGTATTTTATTGGTAGTTTGAGTCTGGGCCCGTGAATAATTACCAAGCATATAATCTAATTGAGGATTGTAATAGAGAGGTGGGAGGTGTTAAATTATAGTGAAATCCTTTACTGGATGTAGCTTAAGTTTAATAATGAACCATGATAAATCTTGTGTCTCGATTTCGTTTTCTTACTTTTACTCTTTATTTCGCTATATTGGGAAAATGACACAAATAGTCCTTGAACTTTGACTTAATGTGCAATTTGGTCCCTGAACTTTTAATTTGTTCAATGTAGTCCCTGAACTTTAACATAATGTTCAATTTGGTCCCTGAACTTTTGATTTGTTCAATGTGGTCCCTGAACTTTTAATATGTGTTCAATTTAGTCCCTGAACTATTTGAAAATGTTCAACATAGTCCTTCCATTAATTCAACTGCAGGGACTATGTTGAACATTTTCAAATAGTTCAGGGACTAAATTGAACACATATTAAAAGTTCAGGGACCACATTGAACAAATCAAAAGTTTAGGGACCAAATCGAACATTATGTTAAAGTTCAAGGACTACATTGAACAAATTAAAAGTTCAGGGACCAAATTGCACATTGGGTCAAAGTTTAGGGACTATTTGTATCATTATCCCCGCTATATTTGTGGGCTTAATCCTAACGATAGTTTCCACCCTACACTATCAAAATACCGCCACACTTTTGCACCAGAATGTAGAATGTTGGTTTGTTTACGATAAATGAAAATTGAAGGATGGGTGATGCCGAGGATGTTTTTATGTATTTTTCGTAGAATAAGATACCGGGTGTGAACAAAATTTAGTTGCCGAACCAAACTAATCCGATTCGAGAAAAATGCAGTATCAACCCGGCCTAGACTAGTACGTGTGGTGTGGTTGTGCAATGTAAGGTTGCATTCTCCAGGCCGTTAATAAGTGCAAACAATTTCCATGCGGGGATCACCCCTCCTTGGGTTCTAGCTCATGTGTATCGGGGGTCATGAGATTAATGGATATTTCACATACGAAAGGTTTATTTACCTGAGTTGGCTTCCTTGTCTTAAAAACAGAAGGTCGAGGGACCATACCAGATCAAAATCGAAGTGGGTTAGTTTAGTTTCGTTACGAAATCGGACGGTTTTGTTCTAAACCAAATCGAACGAACCGGAGTTTCATATTAACAATATCCATCGTTTGAGTGAACTTTAATTACTTTTGTTTCCCAGGGTATGACATTGGAGTGTTGCAAAATCCACCCATCTTTCAGAGAAATTATCCAGTGAACTTACTACCACATGTACTAAAATGAATGTGAACCGTTGGACCTAGTAAAACTCAACAAGACCCAACATTTCGAAAGTCTAGATTCAGTTCAGTATATGTAAAACGCTCTATGCGATAACTTTCCCTTTTCCAATTATGGAATATCCTCCGTGACATCTCCATCTCAGCTTCATATCCCCCTAGATGAATGTGGGCTAGGTAGCTACTTAGGTAAAAAGCCCATCTCCCAAAAGGCCCAAATATAAGGCCCATCGGACTTCATGCATTAGTCTCGGGTCAGGGCCACTGATGGAGGAGGCCTGCTGCATCGCCGGACCTTGTTTGAAGTGCACGAAACCGATCCAATTCGCCCTTTTCGTTGATGGTCCAATCGGTTCAATCTAGGTATAAAATTCCTACGTTTAATTTTTTCACAAAATTGTTCCTTAGCAAGACTCGGGCTCTGCTGAGCTCACAATTGGACTGACTAAATCAGTTCCCTAAGGCTGCGTTTGGTCGACCGGATAAAAGCCAGGATAGGATATGTTTTATCCTATCCTGCGTTTGGTGGTGGTCCAGGATAGGATAAGGTCGGATATAGACCGGATATAGCCCGGATAAAAAAATCCGGTGGGGGAGGTGGGATAGACCCGGATAGGATTTCTAATGCATATATTTCTAAAAATGCTACACTCCACTCGCCGACATCTTCATCTCCACACCTTGTGCGCTTTCACCAAAAAAATTTCTCCGCTTTTTTTTCTTCACAAACTCCTCCGGACTCATGAATAGAAAAAATAAAAAATAAAAATTATCCTATCCGACTTTAAATCCATAGCCCACCAAACAGTGGACAGGATATAAAGAAATCCCAGGATTTCTTATCCTATCCTATCCAGTCCTATCCTGTTTAGAAATCCGGACGACCAAACGCAGCCTAAGAGATAAACAAGAACTCTTCAAATGAGATAACAAATCGACGATCCATTTTTAAATCCATTTTTAAATGCTTGATGATCACAATCGATTGATGCAGTGAATGGCTAATTAATCTAATCGAAACCCGTTTTTCTACGAAATTATATGTATAATTATTGCATATTCTGCAACTTCCATTTTGTGAAATTCGCATATTTCCATTCACTTGGAAAAGTGTAACCAATCGATTTTTGGTTTGATTGATTGCAACCTACAATAGCGTGGAGATGTAGCCGTTGAAAAAATCTGACCCTTCTAACCCTGACACGTGGTCGACTTTCCTATTATGTGAGGGTTAAATTCGGAACACCGGGAAAAGTGAGAGGAAATACGGAGACAAAAAGAAAACAGAGACCTCGCTTCCATCCCATCATCTCTCTCCCTCCCTCCCCTGCTTTCTCCTCTCTTCTTCTTCTTCTTCTGCTTCGCTCCTTTTTTCACCCCGTCACGGTTAAGCCGGCAGCGGCGGCGGCGGCGGCGGCGGATTCGGCCCGTTCGAAGAGGGCGGAGCCACCATCTGGCCCCGCGTGCGGCCGATCATCGTTGACGGCAGAGAGAGAGAGAGAGAGAGAGAGGCGGCTACGGTCGCGGCTCGGGGACTGGGTTGCGCGCGGCCGCGGAGGCAAGGCTGAGCGACGGCGTGTTTGGTTCGCTCTGTGAGTCTTCTGGAAACTCGATCGCTCGTAAATGTTTCCGTTTTTCCTCGATGATGACGCATTGTTAAAGTTGTTTGTTGCTGGTGGTTGTTTTGTTGATTGTCCTGTTCTTTGCTCTGTTGGGCGTTCTGCGGTTGTGATCATGTCGCGAGTTTCTTGGTTCTTTTGGGATCGCGTGAGTTTGTCTAGTTGTACTGCATGACGATGATGTTGTCGGGTTGCGGTTGGTGATCATCTGAAAGAAAACTAGCCCAAGAACACTAGATTCTTGCAAATTATCTCTCTGCCGTGTAAAGTTTCACATGCTTTTCGATTTTAATACGCTTCGATAAATAGCGATTCTGGTGAAGAACCTCTGGTGAAGTACCTTAAGTTGTGCTGTTTCTGACGCTACACATCCTCGAGTTAAACCTTGTCATTGTCTTTAAAAAAATCTCTACTTTTTTACCAATTTTCTTGCCCAAAAGATTTTAGTACAGTGCAATAGAAGTGCTCGAGCCATCTGCTATTCAACTTTTCTTAACTTTTCCCAGCCATCTTGGATGTATATCTTGAAAACTGTCTCTTAAAACTATATTTTGTTATCCTGGTTCATTGATTGCCTTCTGTAGCTTTAGAATTAGTCTTTCAAAATTGGGTTTCTAACAAGCCTTTTCTGAGAATTTCGCTTTGAGAATGGGTAGGTTGTCTTTTCAGTTAATATATCAGCTTAAACTAAATCATTTAAATCCTCTCGAAGTTGCACTACTTTTCTAAGATGTCTTTCTTTTGCCATCTTTCTGACTCGCTCCTTATTCCTTCACTGTGTTTTTTTTTTCAATTTCAAAAAGATATGATATTTTGACAATGAGAGTCTAAACGGGCGCATTAAACAAAAAATCCTTTTTTGGGTCAAAGAGGCAATGCCAATATGACAGGACTCCTTTTATTTTTGTAAAAAGTGCCATTATTCTTTGAAAGGTCATACATTACACGAGACTTCTTCCAAATAAAGCAACTTTTCACGTCTTAAGCATTTCATATTTGACTAGATGGTTTTACTTTTCCTCACATTCCATTTTTAGGTCAATTGAATAGTAGTATATGGCTTTTCTTGAAACAAGATTTTCAACTGCAATGCTTCTTTGTACTACGAGTTTTCACACTATATATGTGTGTGTGTGTGTGTGTGTGTATTTAGTTCAAAAGCCAATTTTTTTTAAATACCTTTCAAGTAATCTTGGCATCTTTTTGTTATGTTGGTCAAAAAAAAAAATTGAAGATCAATGTGCAAAGACTCTTCATATCTGCAAAATGTGTTGTTTTTCTGTGAAAGGTCATATTTAACACCAGACTTCTCCCCAAATATTTGCAACTTTGCACATTTTGAAACATCTCATTTGTGATTAAATGATTTTTTTCCCTCACATTCTATTTTCAGGGCAATTAAATAGCATATTGCTTTTCTTGAAACAACATTTTTTACATTGAGAGGCTTCTTTCTCTACGAGTTTCACCACAAAGACTTTTTATGCAGTCCTCAGTGCCGATGACTTTATTTTTATATATAATTTTCGTATTTTGTTGAAAAGACAATCTTTATAAATCCCTTTAAAGTAATCTTGGCATTTGGCATCTCTTTGTTAAGTTTTTCAATAAAAGATTGAAGATCTCGGTGACAAGACTCATTACTTTTGTAACAAGTGCCATTTTTCTTTGGAAGGTCATATTTAACATGAGCCTTCTTCAAAATATCTTCAATCTTTCACATTTTGAAGCATTTCATTTTTGAGTTAATGGTTTTTCTTTTCCTCACATTCTATTTATAGGTCAATCGAATAGTATATTGCTTTTCTTGAAACAACATTTTCAACTGAAATGCCTCTTTGTACTACGAGTTTTCACACTAAAGATACAGCCTTCAGTGCAAAGGGCTTTGTTTTGATATTAGTTTTGGTATTTTGTTCAAAAGATTATTTTTATATATATCTTTCAAGTGATCTTGGAATCTTTTTGTTACGTTTCTCGATAAAAATTGAGGGTCTCGGTGACAACACATTGTTCTTGAAAAATGTGCCGTTTTTCTTTGAATGGTTATATTTTACACGAGACTTCTTTTTTCAAAATAATGGCAACCTTTTTACAATTTGAAGCATTTCATTTTTGACTAATGGTTATTTTTTTCCCTAACAATTTTACTTCCTGGTCAAATTAAATAGTGCGTGGCTTTTCTTAAAACAACTTTTTCCACTAAATGGCTTTTTTTTTTCGCTACTAGTTTTCAACACCAGACTTTTTATGCAGTCCTCAGTGCAAAGGAGTTCATTTTGATATATATGTGTGTATTTACTTCAAAAGGCAATTTTTTTAAATATCTTTCAAGTAATCTTGGCATCATTTTGTTACGTTTGTCAAAAAAAATTGAATATCACTGTGAAAAGACTCTTCTTATCTGCAAAATGTGCTATTTTTCTTTGAAAGGTCATATTTAACACCAGACTTCTCCCCAAATATTTGCAACTCTGCACATTTTGAAACATTTCATTTATGATTAAATGGTATTTTTTTCCTCACATTCTATTTTCGGGGCAATACAATAGGGATATGGCTTTCCTTGGAACAACATTTTTCCATTGAGAGGCTTCTTTCTCTACGAGTGTCACCACAGACTTTTTATGTAGTCCTCAGTGCCGCTGACTTTGTTTTGATATAAAATTTCGTATTTTGTTCAAAAGACAGTCTTTATAAATCCCTTTAAAGTAATCTTGGCATTTGGCATCTCTTTGTTAAGTTTTGCAATAAATGATTGAAGATCTCGGTAACAAGACTCCTTACTTTTGTAACAAGTGCCATTTTTCTTTGAAAGGTCATATTTTACATGAGATTTCTTCAAAATAACTGCAATCTTTGACGTTTGGAAGCATTCCATTTTTGATTAAATGGTTTTTTTACTCACTTTCTATTTTCAGGGAAATCGAATAGTATATGGTTTTTCTTGAAACAACTTTTTTTCTTCCGAAAGGCTTCTTTCTGTTATGATTTTCCACGAAAAGACTTTTTATGCGGTCGTCCGTGTAGGGGACTTTGTTTGATATATAATTTTTGGTATTTTGTTCAAAAGCCATTTTTATAAATCCCTTTCAAAAATCTTGACATCTTTTTCTTATGTTTCTCATTTAAAAATTGAAGCGCTTGGTGACAATAGTCATTATTTTTTTAAGAAGAGCCATTTTTCTTCGAAAGGTCATATTTTACAGTAGACTTCTTCACTAATAACTGCAACTTGTCACGTTTTGAAGCTTTCATTTTTTACTAAATGGTTTTTTTACTCACATTCATTTTCCAAGGCATTAAAATGGTATATGCCTTTTCTTGAAACAAGTTTTACTGAAAGGCTTCTTTCTACTATGAGCTTTCATCCTCATAAACTTTTTATGCAGTCCTAAGTGTAGAGGACTTTGTTTTGATATATAATTTTGGTATTTTGTTCCAAAGCCAATTTTTTTGAATCCCTTTCAAGTAATCTTGGCATCTTTCGTCCTTACCAAAAAAAAAAAAAACTTGGCATCTTTCGTTTAAGTTTCTCAACAAAAAATTGAATGTTATGGTGTCAAGAATCATTATATTTGTAAGAAGCATTTTTCTTTGAAAGATCACACGAGACTTCTTCCAAAATAAGTGAAAATTTTCACCTGATAAAGCATTTTATTTTTTACTAAATCGAGTTTGTCTTTCCTTACATTCTGTTTCCATGTCAATTTGAATAGTTTATGGCTGTTGTTGAGATAGCTTTTTCACTGAACGGCTTCTTCTTAACACGAGTATTCACACCAAAGCCTTTTATGCAGTCATTTCTGCGGAGGACTTTTTTTTGATGCATAATGTTGGTACATACTACAAAAGCAAATCTTTATTAATCCTTTGCAAGTAATCTTGGCATCTTTTTGTTACGTTTCTTCATATAAAATGCAAGATCCGGGTGTCCACACTCATTATTTTGTAAAAAGTGATGTTTTTCTTTGAAAGGTCATATTTTACACGGGACTTATTCCAAAGTAACTATCCTTTTTTTTTTTCACGTTTTAAGCATTTCATGTTTGACTAAATGCTTCTTTTTTCCTCACTTTCTCTTTCAAGGGCAAATTAAATATTATATGACCTTTCTTGAAACAATGTTTTCCACTTAAAGGCTTCTTTCTACTACGAGTTTTCACCCCTAAAGATTTTTTATGGATTCTTCAGTGCTGATGACTTCGTTTTGATATATGGTTTTTGTACCTTGTTTAACAAGCTAATTTTTTTAGTACATTTCAAGTAAGCTTGGCATCTTTTTGTTATGTTTCTCAATAAAAAGTTGGAGATCTCTCTCACAAGACTGCAACTTTTCACATTTTGAAGCATTTCGGTTTTGACAAAATGGTTTTTTTTCCCTCACATTCTATTTCAACGGCAATTGAATAGTATATGGCTTTCATTGAAACAACTTTTTCAACCTTAAGGCTTCTTTCAACTACAAGTTTTCACATGAAAGACTATGCATTTGTTTGTGCAAGGAGCTTTGTTTGATGTATAATTGTGGTAATGTTCGAAAGGCAATTTTTTTATACCCCTATTAAGTAATATTGACACCTTTCTCTTACTTTTCTTATAAAAAAAAATTGAAGCTCTCGGAGACAATAGTCATTAGTTTTGTAAAAAGTACCATTTTTCTACTGAAAGGTCATATTTTACCTCGGATTTCTTCTCAAATAGCTGCAATTTTTCTTGTTTTGAAGCATCTCTTTTTTGACAAAAAATGTTCTGTTTGCTCACTTTTATTTTCTAGGGCATTTAAATAGTATATGGCTTTTCTTAAAACAAATTTTTCCACCGAAAGGTTTCTTTCTACTACGAGCTTTCAGCTCAAAGACATTTTATGCGGTCCTAAGTACTTTGTTTGTATATAATTTTGGTATGTTGTTCAAAAGCCAGTTTTAATTTATTTCAAGCAATCTTGGCATCTTTTGGTTAAGTTTCTCAATAAAAAAATTGAAGATTTCGGTGACAAGACTCATTATTTTGTAGCAAGTGTTGTTTTTCTTTGAAAGGTCACACGATTCTTCTACTGCAACTTTTCACCTTTTGAAGCAATTGGAGGTCGATTCAAATTGTTTATGGCTTTTGTTGAAATGGCTTTTTTCCTGAAAGGCTCCTTTCTACTATGGTTTTTCACACTAAGGGTCTTTTATGCAATCATTGGTGCAGAGGACTTTGTTTTGATATTTAATTTTGGTATATTACTACAAAATAAAATTTTTATCAATCCCTCTCAGGTAATCTTGGCATCTTTTTTAAGATCTTCATATGAAGACTCATTATTTTTGTAAAAGGTGTCTTTTTTTCTTTGGAAGGTCATATTTACACGAGAGTTATTCCCTAATAACTCCTATCTTTTCTTGTTTTAAGCCTTTCATTTTTGACTAAATGGTTATTTTTTTTCTCACAATCTCTTTTCAGGGAAATTAAGTAGTATTTGGCCTTTCTTGAAACAAACTTTCTACTAAAGGCTTCTTTTTACTACGAATTTTCACCCACGAACTTTTTATGCATTTTTCCAATGCGGATGACTTTGTTTTGATATATAGTTTTTGTATTTTGTTCAAAAGCCAATTTTTAAAGTACCTTTCAAGTAAACTTCGCATCTTTTTGTTACGTTTCTCAATAAAGAATTGAAGATCTTGGTGACAACTCTTTCTATCTGTAAAAGGTGCAATTTTTCTTTAAAAGGTCATATTTTACACAAGACTTCTCAACTTTTCACTTTTTGCATTTCATTTTTGACACAATTTTTTCCTCACAGTCTATTTCCACAGAAATTGAATAGCATATGGCCTTTCTTGAAACAACTTTTTCCACTGAAAGGCTTCTTTCTACTATCAGTTTTCACATAAAAGACTTTATGCAGTCCTTAGTGCTGGGGCTTTGTTTGATATATAATGTCGATATGTTGTTCAAAACATAAATACTTTTGAAGTAATCTTGACATCTTTTTCTTACATTTCTCATTAAAAATTGAAGCTCTTGGTGACAATAGTCATCAGTTTTTGTAAAAAGTTCCGTTTTTCTACTGGAAGGTCATTTTACATCAAACTCCTCAAATAGTTGCAATTTGTCATGTTTCGAAGCATTTCGTTTTTGACTAAATTGTATCTTTTTACTCAATTCATTTTCCGGGGCATTTAAATAGTATATAACTTTTCTTGACACAAATTTTTCCGCTGAAAGGGTTCTTTCTACTGTGATCTTTCACCTCACAGACTTTTTATGTAGTCTCGAGTGCAGAGGAGTTTATTTTGATATATAATTTTTGTATTTTGTTGGAAAGCCAATTTTATGAAGCCCTTTCAAGTAATCGTGGCATCTTTTTGTTAAGTTTCCCAATAAGAAAATGGAAGATTTCAGTGATGAGACTCATTATATTTGGAGCAAGTGCCGTTTTTCTTTGAAAGGTTGCACAAGTCTTCTGACAAAGTAATTGCACCTTTTCATCTTTTGATGCATCAGTTTAATCTAAATGGTTTTTTTCCCCTTACGTTCTTTTTTGAGGTCCATCCGAATAGTTTATGGCTTTTGTTAAAACTGCTTTTGCCCTCAAAAGTCATTCAACTAGAGTTTTCACACCAAGGGCTTTTTATGCAATCATCTGTGCAGAGGACTTTATAAGTTTGTAATTTACTAAAAAATAAAATTTTTTATTTAGCCCCTTTCTCAAGTAATTTTGGCATCTTTTTTAAGATCTCCATGACAAGACTCATTATTTTTGTGAAAAGTGATCTTTTTTAAAGGTTGTAATTTACACGAAATTTATTCCAAAATAACTGCCGTCTTTTTTTCATTTGAAGCATTTCATATTTGATTAAATGGTTCTTTTTTCCTCACATTCTCTTTCCAGGGAAAATTAAATAGTGAATGGCCTTTCTTGAAACAACTTTTTTCACTAAAAGGCTTCATTCTACTACAAGTTTTCACCCAGAGATTTTGTATTTTGTTCAAAAGCCAATTTTTAAATTCCCTTCAAGTAAACTTGGTATCTTTGAAAGGGTGTCATTTCAAGTAAACTTGGTGACAAGACTGTTTGTAAAAGGTGTCATTTTTCTTTGAATGGTCATATTTTATACAAGACTTCTTACCGATAACCGCATCTTTTTTCATGATTTGAAGCATTTGATTTTGACAGAAAATTTTACTCACATCCTATATCCACGACAATTGAAGAGTATAAGGCTTTTCTTGAAACAACTTTTTCCACTGAAAGGCTTGTTTCTATTACGAGTTTTCACACAAAAGACTTTATGCAGTCGTCAGTGCAGGAGACTTTGTTTCATATATAATTTGGTATTTTTGTTTAAAAGGCAATTTTTTTATAAATCCCTTTCAATTTATCTTGACAACTTTTTCGTACATTTAAGAAATTGAAGCTCTCGGTGACGATAGTCATTAGTTTTGTAAAAAGTTCTGTTTTTCTACTGAAAGTTCATATTTTACACGAGTCTTCTTTTCAAATAGCTGCAATTTTTAACGTTTTGAAGTGTTTTATCTTTGACTAAATAGTTTTTTTTACTTGTTCACTTTCCTGGGCATTTATATAGTTTATGGCTTTTCTTGACGCAAGCTTTTCTACCGAAAGACTTATTTCTACTATGAACCTTCACCCCCAAAGAATTTTTATGCCATCCTATGTGCAGCGGAGTTTGTTTTGGTATATAACTTTTGTATTTTGTCCAAAAACCAATTTTTAGGAATCCCTTACAAATTTTGGCATCTTTTGGTTAAGTTGCTCAATAAAAAATGGGATTAATGTACTGGAAGTTATAGAACGTACAAAAAGTGCATTAATTTATGGCTTTTGTTGAAACAACTTTGTTACTGGAAGTCTTCTTTCTACTACGAGTTTTCACACCAAAAGCTTCTTATGCAGTCATCGGTGCAAAGGACTTTTTTTGATTAGTTGTGGTATTTGCAACTAAATTGAATCTTTACTAGTCCCTTTTAAGTCTTGGCATCTTTCTGTTCAATTTCTCAATAAAAAAATCCAAGATATTAGTGATAGGACTCATTATTTTTTGTAAAAAATGACATTTTTCTTTGACCAAATGGTTCTTTTTCCCTCACATTCTCTTTCCGTGGAAAATTAAATATTATATGGCTTTCTTGAAACTACTTTATATGGTGTGAATTCTTGCCGGAAGGACGGATACATTTTAGTTCAACTTCATTTTTCAGAGAAGCAAGAGATTTCACTTGATCGGTTAGCTAGTTTTTTGTCTTTTGGATTTGTGCTTCTTCTGTGGACACGCAATATAGCTTTTCTTGGAACAACTTTTCCCACTGTAGGTTTCTTTCTACTACGAGTTTCACACCAAAGACATTTTATGCAGTTCTTAGTGCCAAGGACTTTGTTTTGATTCATAATTTTGGTATTTTGTTCAAAAGCCAATTTTTTTAAATCCCTTCCAAGTAATCTTGGCATTTTTTTGTTACGTTTGTCAAAAAAAAATTGAGATCACTGTGAATCATATCTGTAAAATGTGCTGCTTTTCTTTGAAAGGACATATTTAACACCAGACTTCTCCCCAAACATTTCATTTTTGATTAAATGATTTTTTTACTCACATTCTACTTTCTGGGCAATTAATAGTTTATGGCTTTACGTTAAACAACATTTTGCCATTGAGAGGCTTCTTTCTCTACGAGTGTTACCACAAAGACTTTTTATGCAGTCCTCAGTGCCGATGACTTTGTTTAGATATATAATTTTTGTTTTTTGTTCAAAAGACAATCTTTATAAATCCCTTTCAAGTAATCTTAGCATCTGGCATCTCTTTGTTAAGTTTTTTAATAAAAGATTGAAGATATCGGTGACAAGACTCTTTACTTTTGTAATAAGTGCCATTTTTCTTTGAAAGGTCATATTT
This sequence comes from Syzygium aqueum, assembly GCA_031216185.1. Taxonomy (NCBI): domain Eukaryota; kingdom Viridiplantae; phylum Streptophyta; class Magnoliopsida; order Myrtales; family Myrtaceae; genus Syzygium; species Syzygium aqueum. The sequence continues at coordinate 41,151,142 of CM062236.1, forward strand.
TATATGAGACTTCTTCAAAATAACTGCAATCTTTCACGTTTTGAAGCATTACATTTTTGACTGAACGGTTTTTTTCCTCACTTTCTTTTTTCAGGGAAATTGAATAGTATATGGTTTTTCTTGAAACAACTGTTTTCTTCCGAAGGGCTTCTTTCTACTACGACTTTTCCCTCACAAGACTTTTTATGCGGTCGTCCATGTGAGGGGGACTTTGTTTGATTTATAATTTTGGTATTTTGTTCAAAAGCCAATTTTTATAAATCCCTTTCGATAATATTGACATAGGCTGAGTGACGGCACCTGGGTTCACTCTGTGAGTCTCTGGAAACTCGATCGCTCGTAAATGTTTCTATTTTCCCTTGATGTCATGCATTTTTAAAGTTTGTTGCTGGTGGTGGTTTTGTTGATTGTCCGGTTTTTTGCTCTGTTGGGCGTTCTGCGGTTGTAATCTCGTCGCGAGTTTCTTGGTTCTTTTGGGATCGTGTGAGTTTGTCTAGTTGTACTGCACAACGATGATACTGCGGGGTTGTGGTAGGTGATCATCTGGAAGAAAACTAGCGCAAGAACTAAGAAGAACTAGATTCTTGCAAATTATCTCTCCACCATGTGAAGTTTCACATGCTTTTCCATTTTCATACACTTCGATAAGTAGCGATTCTGGCGATGTACCTTTTTTTTTTGGTTATATATTGTGCCTTATATTGTGCTCATTCTGACGCCACACATCCTCAAGTTAAACCTGGTCATTGTCTTTAAAAAAATCTCTCGACTCAGCTACTTTTTTGACTGATTTTCTTGCCCAAAAGATTTTAGTACAGTGCAATAGAAGTGCTCGAGCCGTCTGCTATTCGAATTTTCTTTATTTTTCCCAGCCATCTTGGATGTATATCTTGAAAACTGTCTCTTAAAACTATATTCTGTTATCCTGGCTCAATGATTGTCTTCTGTAGCTTTAGAATTAGTCTTTCAAATTGGGTTTTTAACAAGCCTTTTTTCTGAGAATTTCGCTTTGAGAATGGGTAGGTTTTCTTTTTTGTTAATATATCAGCTTAAACTAAATTATTTAAATCCTCTCGAAGTTGCACTACTTTTCTAAGATGTCTTTCTTTTGCCATCTTTCTGACTCTCCTTATTCCTTCAGTGTTTTTTTTTCGACTTTCAAAAAAGACATGATATTTTGACAATGAGAGTCTAACGGGCGCGTACAAAAAACCATTTTGTGGGTCAAAGAGTGTCAACATGACAAGACTCCTTTTTTGTTTTTTTTTGTAAAAAGTGCCATTATTCTTAGAAAGGTCATACATTACACGGGACTTATTCCAAATAAAGCAACTTTTCACGTCTTAAGCATTTCATTTTTGACTAGATGGTTTTTCTTTTCCTCACATTCTACTTTTAGGTCAATTGAATGGTATATGGCTTTTCCTGAAACGACATTTTCAACTGAAATGCTTCTTTGTACTATGAGTTTTCACACTAACGATATTTTATGCAGCCTTTAGTGCAATGGATATATAGTTTTGGTATTTTGTTCAAAAGATTATTTCTATATATATCTTTCAAGTAATCTTGGCATCTTTTTGTTACATTTCTCAATAAAATTGAGGACCTTGGTGACAACACATTGTTTTTGAAAAAAGTGTCGTTTTTCTTTGAATGGTTATATTTTACACCAAACTATTTTTTTTTCAAAATAATTGCAACCTTTTATGATTTGAAGCATTTCATTTGTTACTAATGGTTGTTTTTTTCCTAACAATTTCACTTTTTGGTCAAATTAAATAGTATATGGCTGTTCTTGAAACAGCTTTTTCCGCTAAATGGCTTTTTTTTGCTTCTAGTTTTTAACAACAGACTTTTTATGCTGTCCTCAGTGCAGAGGAGTTCATTTTGTGTGTGTGTATGCAGTTCACCAGGTTTTCCACTAAATATTATATGTGTGTATTTAGTTCAAAAGTCAATTTTTTTAAATACCTTTCAAGTAATCTTGGCATTTTTTTGTTATGTTTGTCAAGAAAAAAATTGAAGATCACTGTGAAAAGACTCTTCATATCTACAAAATTTGTTGTTTTTCTTTGAAAAGACATTTAACACCATACTTCTCCCCAAATATTTGCAACTATGCTCATTTTGAAACATTTCATTTTTTATTAAATGGTTTTTTTTCCTCACATTCTATTTTTAGGGCAATTAAATAGTCTATAGCTTTTCTTTGAACAACATTTTTCCATTGAGAGGCTTCTTTCTCTACGAGTGTTACCACAAAAACTTTTTATGCAGTCCTCAGTGCCGATGACTTTGTTTAGATATATAATTTTCGCATTTTGTTCAAAAGACAATCTTTATAAATCCCTGTCAAGTAATCTTGGCATTATTAAATTTTTCAATAAAAGATTGAAGATCTCGGTGACAAGACTCTTTGCTTTTGTAACAAGTGCCGTTTTTCTTCGAAAGGTCATATTTACGTGAGACTTCTTCAAAATAACTGCAATCTTTCCCGTTTTGAAGCATTTCATTTTTGACTAAATGCGTTTTTTCCTCACTTTCTTTTTTCAGGGCAATTGAAAAGAATATGGTTTTTCTTGAAACAACTTTTTTCTTCCGAAAGGCTTCTTTCTACTATGATTTTTTACACAAAAGACTTCTTATGCGGTCGTCTGTCTGGGGGACTTTGTTTGATATATAATTTTGGTATTTTGTTCAAAAGCCAATTTTTATAAATCCCTTTCAATAATCTTGACATCTTTTTCTTACGTTTCTCATTTAAAAATTGAAGCGCTTGGTGACAATAGTAATTGTTTTTTTAAGAAGAGCCATTTTTCTTCTAAAGGTCATATTTTACAGTAGACTTCTTCACCGATAACTGCAACATGTCACGTTTCGATGCATTTCATGTTTTACTAAATGGCTTTTTTGACTCGCATTCATTTTCCAGGGCATTAAAATAGCATATGCCTTTTCTTAAAACAACTTTTCTACTGGCTTCTTTCTACTGTGAGCTTTCACCCTCAAAAACTTTTTATGCAGTCCTAAGTACTGAGGACTTTCTTTTGATATATAATTTCGGTATTTTGTTGTAAATCCAATTTTTTTTTATTCCCTTTCAAGTTCTTAATAAAAAATTGAATATTATGGTGTCAATAATTATCATTTTTGTTGGAAGCATTTTTCTTTGAAAGGTCACAGGTGACTTCTTCCAAAATAATTGCAAATTTTCACATGATGAAGCATTTTATTTTTGACTAAATCGAGGTTTTCTTTCCTTACATTCTGTTTCCAAGTCTTTAAATAGTTCATGGCTGTTGTTGCAATAGCTTTTTCACTGAAAGGCTTCTTTCTAATACTAGTATTCGCACCAAAGCCTTTTTATGCAGTCATTTGTGCAGAGGATTTTATTTTGATACATAATGTTGGTAATTACTACAGAAGCAAATCTTTATTAATCCCTTGCAAGTAATCTTAGCATCTTTTTGTTATATTTCTTCTTATAAAATCCAAGATCTGGATAACTACACTCATTATTTTTGTAAAAAGTGACGTTTTCGTTTGAAAGGTCATATTTTACACAAGACTTGTACCAAAGTAAACTCCCCCTTTTTATTTCACGCTTGAAGCATTTCATTTTCTAGTAAATGGTTCTTTTTTCCTCGCATTCTCTTTCAAGGGCAAATTAAATAGTATATATGACCTTTCTTGAAACAACTTTTTCCACTAAAAGGCTTCTTTCTACTACGAGTTTTTACCCCCAAAGACTTGTTATGGATCTTCAGGACTGAAGACTTTGTTTTGATATATATATTTTTTGTACCTTGTTTAAAACATAATTTTTTAAATAAGCTTCAAGTAAGCTAGGCATCTTTTTGTTACGTTTTTCCATAAAAAGTCGCAGACCTCGTTCACAAGACTGCAGCTTTTTACCTTTTGAAGCATTTCATTTTTGACAAAATGGTTTTTTTCCCTCACATTCTATATCAACGGCAATTAAATAGCATATGGCTTTGCTTGAAACAACTTTTTCCACCCAATGGCCTTCTTTCTACTACGAGTTTTCACACAAAAGACTATGCATTTGTTTGTGCTGGGGACTTTGTTTGATGTATAATTGTGGTAATGTTCAAAAGGCAATTTTTATATATCCCTATCAAGTAATCTTGACATCTTTTTCTACTTTTTTATAAAAAAAAATTGAAGCTCTCAGTGACAATAGTTAATAGTTTTGTAAAAAGTCACATTTTCTAGTGAAAGTTCATATTTTACACGATTGGTGCAATTTTTCATCTCTTGAAGCATTTCATTTTCATATTTTTCATGTTAATAGTATTGTTTGCTCACTTTCATTTTATAGGGCATTTAAATAGTATATGGCTTTTCTTAAAACAAGTTTTTCCACCGAAAGGTTTCTTTCTACCACGAGCTTTCACCTGAAAGACTTTTTATGTAGTCCTAAGTGCAGAGTACTTTGTTTATATATATAATTTTGGTATTTTGTTCAAAAGCCAATTTTTATCCATTTCAAGTAGTCTTGGCATACCGACCAAAAAAAAAAGTAGTCTTGGCATCTTTTGGTTAAGTTTCTAAAAAAAAAATGAAAATTTTGGTGACAAGAGTCATTATATTGTAGCAAGTGCTGTTTTTCTTTGAAAGGTCACACAATTCTTCCGAAGTAACTGCAACTTTTCACCTTTTGAAGCATTTCATTTTGGACGAAATGGTTTTGTCCTCTTACGTTTGGTTTCGAGGTCAATTCAAATTGTTTATGGCTTTTGTTGAAACAGCTTTTTCCCTGAAAGGCTTCTTTCTACTATGGTTTTCACACTAAGGGTCTTTTATGCAATCATTGGTGCAGAGGACTTTGTTTTGATATTTAATTTTGGTATATTATTACAAAATAAAATTTTTATCAATCCCTCTCTGGTAATCTTGGCACTTTTTTAAGATCTCCGTAGTAAGACTGATGTTTTTTTTTTTGTAAAAAGTGATGTTTTTCTTTGAAAGGTCATATTTACACGAGAGTTATTCTCAAATAACTCCCATCTTTTCTTGTTTTAAAGCTTTTCATTTTTGACTAAACGGTTCTTTTTTGCTCACATTCTCTTTTCAGGGTAATATAAGTAAGTATATGGCCTTTCTTGAAACAACTTTTTCTACTAAAGGCTTCTTTCTACTAAGAGTTTTCACCCAAGGACTTTTTATGCATTTGTCCAATGCCTGATGACTTTGTTTTGATTTTTGTATTTTGTTCAAAAGCCAACTTTTAAAGTCATTTCAAGTAAACTTGGCATCTTTTTGTTATGTTTCTCAATAAAGAATTGAAGATCGTGGTGACAGCTCTTTCTACTTGTAGAACGTGCCATTTTTCTTTGAAAGGTCATATTTTTCACGTGACTTCTCAACTTTTCACATTTTGAAGCATTTCATTTTTGACAAATTTTTCCTCAGAGTCTATTTCCACGGAAATTGAATAGCATGTGGCCTTTCTTGAAACAACTTTTTCCACTGAAAGCTTCTTTCTACTATGAGTTTTCACATAAAGACTTTATGCAGTCCTTAGTGCAGGGGCTTTGTTTGATATATAATGTTGGTACGTTGTTCAAAACATAAATACTTTTGAAGTAATCTTGACATCTTTTTCTTTCCTTTCTCATTAAAAAATTGAAGCTCTCGTGACAATAGTGATCAATTGTAAAAAGTTCCGTTTTTCTACTGGAAGGTCATTTTACATCAAACTCCTCAAATAGTTGCAATTTGTCACATTTCCAAGCGTTTCGTGTTTGAGTGAATAGTATTTTTTTACTCATTCATTTTCCATGGCATTTAAATAGTATATAACTTTTCTTGACACAAATATTTCTGCTAAAACGGTTCTTTCTACTATGATCTTTCACCTCACAGACTTTTTATTCAGTCCTGACTGTAGAGGAGTTTGTTTTGATATATAATTTTTGTATTTTGTTGGAAAGCCAATTTTATGAATCCCTTTCAAGTAATCGTGGCATCTTTTTGTTGAGTTTCCCAATAAAAATGGGAGATTTCGGTTATGAGACTCATTATATTTGTGGCAAGTGTCGTTTTTCTTTGAAAGGTCACACAAGACTTCTGATCATGTAATTGCACCTTTTCATCTTCTGAAGCATCAGTTTTGTCTAAATGGTTTATTTTCCCTTACATTCTATTTTGTGGTCAATCCAAATAGTTTTTGGCTTTTGTTGAAGCTGCTTTTACCCTCAAAGGCTTTCAACTACGAGTTTTCACACCAAGGTCTTTTTATGCAATCATCTATGCAGAGGACTATATAAGTTTGTAATTTACTACAAAATAAAAATTTTTATTAACCCCGTTCAGAAGTAATCTTGGCATCTTTTTTAAGATCTCCATGACAAGACTCATTATTTTTGTAAAAAGTGACGTTTTTCTTAAAGGTTGTATTTTACACAAGATTTATTCCAAAATAACTCTCGCCTTTTTTTTTTTTTCATTTTAAGCATTTTATATTTGATTAAATGGTTCTTTTTTCCTCGCATTCTCTTTCCAGGGAAAATTAAATAACTTATTCCACTAAAAGGCTTCTTACTACGAGTTTTCACCGAGAGATTTTGTATTTTGTTCAAAAGCCAATTTTTAAATTACCTTTCAAGTAAACTTGATATCTTTCAAGGGTGTCATTTCAAGTAAACATAGTGACAAAGCTCTATTGGTAAAAGTTGTCATTTTTCTTTGAAGGTTCATATTTTATACGAGACTTATTCAAAATAACCGCAACTTTTTTCACGTTTTGAAGCATTTGATTTCAACAAAAATTTATTTCCTCGCATTCCAATTCCACGACAACTGAATGGTATTTTGTTTCCACGACACCTTTTCTTGAACCAACTTTTTCTACTGAAAGGCTTGTTTCTGTTATGAGTTTTCACACGAAGACTTTATGCAGGTGTCAGTGTAGGGGACTTTGTTTCATATATAATTTGGCATTTTGTTTAAAAGGCAATATTTTTATAAATCCCTTTCAAGTTATCTCGACAACTTTTTCATTCATTTCTCATTAAGAAATTTAAGCTCTCATTGACAATAGTCATTTGTTTTGTAAAAAGTTAAGTTTTTCGAATAGCCGCAATTTTTTAACGTTTTGAATCAATTTATCTTTGACTAAATTGTTTTTTTACTTGCTCATTTTCCTGGGCATTTAAATAGTTTATGGCTTTTCTTGACACAAGTGTTTCCACCGAAAGGCTTCTTTCTACTATGAACCTTCACCGCCCGTTCGCTCGTTTTACGATGAGGAATACCTTTCACCGAATCTTCGATTTTTTGGTTTTTATTAAGATAAGTTATATGGCTTGATTTCTAGGAGAGTTGTGGTGAAAAATAGAATATAACACAGGATTATATGGAAAGGATAGAAATCGAATGGATTGAAAATGGATATGAGATTAACAAAGTTCCAAGCTAAGTTACAATATTTCTATGAAAGCTGTAAAAGACTTGAAAGTTAATTAAAGTTGTAGGAAGATGTAAATGCAGGAAGTAAAGGTACAAAAGAAACTAAAATGCAGGTAAACTTGAGTGTTTTTGCATTGTTCTTGATCCCCCCTCTTCCTTCTTTCTTTTGAGTATTTGTATCTCTTCATATCCTGTAACTTCTTGTCGGCTACTTTCATGTTTTTAAACTTTGAATCTTGGCGCTTCTAATAACTACCTTATCTAATCACGTTTTCTACTTTCATTGTCCGCCAAAACTTGATCTCAACCGCTAGGATGACTTCAAATTTGGACAAGTAACTCCCCACAATCTGCTTGTGTCCACTATCTCCGCTTTTTGCTCATAACCTCTTGCTATAATGACTTATGTGGCTGGGCCGTGATTAATCTTTATTGTTTTCTGTTATTTCAGTATATACCAGAAGTATAAATTTTTCGAATTTCGGGAAAGAGTCAATGTCTCGGGGCATGATGGCTCAAATGCCCCCTTTTTATTTTTTTACTCTCGAACTATGACTTTCCATGTTTTGGTAAATATCCCGATCTTCATCAATTGCTGAATTCGGGATATGATGCCATTCACGCTTGCTTCTTAGCATGTTCTCGAATTTTATCAAAACGAATTTTAGAAGATGGCCGATTCCTATTATACACCAGATTCAGCATTAAAGCCGACTCAGCATTTATGCCGATCCTCATTTTGGTGTCGACAAATGCTTCTTTTTAAAAGGATTAAAAGAACTTTTAATTCTTTTAAATGCCAGATATAAAAGGGTACTACTTTTTACTCTTATCGTTGTTTCGTCACCTTGTTTCGTGCGCTTGTCCTTTCATCTTCAAAACACTTTTTCTAAAAATCATTCCTTCATTGAAATTCATCTACTCTCTGTGGAAAATGACTACGAAGATTCCTACATCCTTGGCCCAGCAGTTCACAATCATTTCTCTATTCCAAAATGCCTATCAAGCTACTTCCCACGTCACCAATTTGATGTACTTCCAGTCCACGAATCGCTTATTTTGGCGTATCAGTAGCATTCTCGTCCTCCTCGTCTTAGGGCTTTTTCTGATTTTGAACCTAATTTCTACCAATGGTATCTTCGACTCCTTCCTTCTAAGGGTTCTCTTTGGAATACCCTTTTGATTCATAATGTTTTACGTCTTAGCTGCTTTGAATACAACTTGAATCATGAACTAATCGGATCATTGTCCTATTTTTGGTCATTTTCAATTAACTGCTTCTTTTTTCCATTCTCTCATATGTCGGTAACTTTGCTTGACGTATATTGCCTTACCGGGCTTTCTCCTTTGGGTACAGACCCATCTATCCTGTCTCCAGATTCTCGCTCGATGCTTGGTAGATTGTATGATTCTAAAATGACATATGAGGCATTTATTAAGAAATACTTTAAGAAGGAGAGTATAGTTACCGATAAGGAGCACACTGCTTTTCTTTTGTACTGGCTCTGTAAATTCCTTTTCTGTCGCCCTATAGTTAGGGTCTGGAATGTTTTTATTGCTGTTGCCTCCGCTTTAGTTTCAGGAGTCTCACTCGCCCTAGGCAAAACAATGTTGGTCCTGCTATATCGGGGTTTGGCTTATGCTTCCTCCTCCATTCTTCAGGCGAAGTTAGTGGAGTTTTTGGTGGTCCTCTTTGGCTTCTTCAAGCATGGGCAATTTATTATTTCTTTGCTTGGTTTTCCAAGGATCAAGTTCTCCAACCCCTTTCCGTTTTCATTCCCGACCAACTAGTCTGCCAAGCCTTGAGCAGGAAATTGATCCGTGTCTCCAAAGAGCCATCTTCTTATTTTTAGTACTTTGTTTCTCAAATCTATTCTATTGAAGAGAACTCATATTCCTTCTCTCTTTTCTTTGTTCCCCAATTCAAGTCCCATCTTCCTACTTTCCAAAAAAATAGAAGTGACTTTTGGCAGACTGTCCTGACCTCTGTTGATATTCTTGTGAGATTTTCAACAAAAGGCAGATTCGTTCCTGGCTTTGAAATTTACTCTCCCTAGTACTGTGCCAGACAACTTGGGTTGATTCAAGGGGTTCCTGTTATAGCCTTTTATACTTTCTCCTTTGCTTTTTTCGATAAAATATTCTGCAAGCTGAAAGATCATCAACCTTTTATTAATCTAACCACACTGGTACGGGGTATTTATCGATTGTCCTGTGTTATCTAATTTACTGAATACCCTGATCGTTCTTCAGTTGATTTCGACCTCTGGTGGGATGGTTATCAAAAGACTGTGTTTTTAGATCCTCTAGATCAGATTCTTTTGAAGATTAGGGATGATGTTCCTCTTAAAGTACCAAAAACAATTGAAGCTGCAAATATGCCTTCAACTATACTAACACAGCCTTCTAAAGGTAACTTAATTTTGCATATATATATAATTCGTAAGTAATGGGAATTAGAAAATAGAATTCTCCAACAAATCATTCAAAATTCTGATCCTACCAATATCATTCAATTTTCCAGAAGATCAGTTGATATTCGTAGGAGGTCTCATGACATTAGATCGATTCCTTCTTGGCATTCCACTTCTTCTCGAAGATCTGTAGATACTATTCCCAATATCCCTTTGAATAATTCTGAGGAAGCCTCTGCTAGTGCACCTCCTCTTCTACACATCAGTGGTATAGATAACAGATCAAGAATTTCCAGGATCAGAATTTTGAATGATTTGTTGGGGAATTCTGTTTTCTAATTTCCATTGCTTACGAATTATATATATACAAAATTAAGTTACATTTAGAAGGCTCTATTAGTTTAGTTGAAGGCACATTTGTAGCTTCAATTGTATTTGGTACTGTAAGAGGAACATCCTAATTTTCAAAAGAATATGATCTAGAGGATCTGAAAATATAGTCTTTCGATAACATCCCACCAGAGGTCGAAATCAGCTGAAGAAAGATTGGGGTATCTAGTAAATTTGGCAACACAAGACGATCGGTAAATACCCCGTACCAGTGTGGTTAGCTCAATAAAAGGTTGATCATTTTTTAGCTTGCAGGATATTTTATCGAAAAAAATAAAGGAGAAAGTATAAAGGGCTGGAACAGGAACCTTTTGAATTAACCCAAATTGTTTCAAAGTCAGGAACGAATCTATCTTTTGTTGAAAATCTCACAGGGAGATCAACAGAGGTCAGGACAATCTGCCAAAAGTCACTTATATTTTTCTGAAAAGCAGGAAGATAGGACTTGAATTGGGGAACAAAGAAAGGAGAGAAAGAATATGGGTTCTCTGCAATAGAATAGATTTGAGAAATAAAGTACCGAAAATAAGAAGATGGCTTTTTGGAGACAGTGACTAATTTTCTGCTCAAGGCTTGGCATACTAGTTGGTCAGGAATGGAAACTGAAAGGAGTTGGAGAACTTGATTTTTGGAAAACCAAATAGGGAAATAGAAAGCTGTCCATGCTTAAAGAAGCCAAAGAGGATCACTAAAAACTCCACTAATTTCGTCTGAAGCAATGGAGGAAGGAAGCTATAGGCTAAACCCCGATATAGTAGGACCAACATTGTTTTGGCTAAACCCTAGGGCGAGTGAGGTTCCTGAAGCTAAAGCAGAGGCAACCGCAACAAAATCATTTGAGACCCTAACTATGAGGTGGCTAACTATGAGGTGGCAGAAAAGGAATTTACAGAGCCAGTACAAAAGAAAAGCAGTGTGCTCCTCGTCGGTAACTATCTTAAAGTATTTCTTAATGAATGCCCCATAGGTCATTTCAGAATCAAACAATCTACCAAGCATCGAGCGAGAATTTGGAGACAGGATAGATGGGTCTGTACCCAAAGGAAAAAACCTAGTAAGACAATATACGTCAAGCAAAGTTACCGACATAGGAGAATAGAAAAAAGAAGCAGTTGGTTGAAGATGACCAAAAACAGGACAATGCTTCGATTAGTTCATGATTCAAGTTGTATTCAAAGCAGCTAAGACGTAGAGCATTATGAATAAAAAAGGTATTCCAAAGAGAATCCTTAGAAAGAAGGAGTCGAAAATACCATGAAATCAGGTTCAAAATCAGCCCTAAGATGATGAGGACGAGAATGCCACTGATACGCCAAAATAGACGATTCGTGGACTGGAAGTACCTTAAATTGCTTGACAGACATTTTAGAACAGAGAAATGATTGTGAACTACTGGGCCAAGGATGTAGGAAAGTCATTTTCCACATAGAGTAGATGAAATTCTTCAATGAAATCCTTGAAATCTCGGAACAGATGGTATCGGTTACGGGAATCTGATGCAGAAAAAGAAAGAAGTTGATCCTCGGAAGCTTTGGAAGTTGAATGTTGGAAGAGATAGCAAAGAGTCGAGAAGTTGTAGAAGAACGTAGAAAGCAATGATTTTTAGAAAAAAGTGTTTTGAAGATGAAAGGACAAGCGCGTGTAACAAGGTGACGAAACGACGGCAAGAGTAAAATGGTGACGAAAAGAATTAAAATTTTTTTTAATCCTTTTAAAAAAGGGCATCTGTTGACACCAAAATGGTGTACAATAGGAATCAGCCATCTTCCGAAATTCATTTGGATAAAATTCGAGAACATGCTGAGTAACATCCTGAATTCGACCTATTTTCGGGATCAATGAAATTGATGTAGTCTCGTTCGGAATTTCATTTTACTAACCGATGGGAATGGCTAATTAGAAAAAACGGTACGTGGACCAGAGACTCGACTGCGAATCGAGCTCCGATTTCGAGAAATGACGAGGAAATATTTTGGGCTAATATGGGCCGATCCTAGGATGGTAAAGGAATTGGTTTGGCTAATGACGTATGATCGGATCGCGGGTGATTCCGCACGATCGAGAGTGCATGTGATTCCGCACGATCGAGAGTGCATGTGGCCAAAAATTTCGAAATTAATTCGAACGATCGCGACCCCGGGACTAGCGATAAATCCTCACATTAAATCCTCACGTTCTCTTGATAATCGAGATCATCACGACTCGATTAACCCTGGGTCGATACGCGTAATCTCTAAATAGCCGCCCGTTAGTGAGAGACCCTAAAATTGTAAATTGAGCGATGTTGATCTTGAAATTGGATCCGGACTTGGACGTTGAATTTCGTGGACGCACGTGACTATTTTGCGATAACGGCGTCATTTTAGTGTGGCCAATTATATTTGGAGTCGGTACGATCGAAAAATGAAAATTAGACCCGAAATTGAAAAATTACGATTTTGCCCCTAGGCCTATGTCTTGTATTCCGAATTTTGGGGTTTTATTGGAGGTCAATTTGGGAAATTGGTGGATCAGCCCCAATAACTCAAAAAAAATATATGGGACAAGTCTACCCCTCCATTTTTGGACAAGAATTAATCTCAACCCTTGAAGAGAGGGCAAGATGGTCATTTATTGGTAGTTTGGTCAACCGCTCCACTAAGCCAACATTGCATAAACCCACTCACTCTCTCTCCTCATTCCACCCTCACCATCACCACCGGCCACAACTCTCTCTCTCAATCTCGCCGCTCCCTCCCTCTCGGTCGTGATCCGTCGAGCACGCCGGAGTGTCGCCGTCTGCCGCCTTGCACTGCCACCGCCGGAGCCGCGCTGTCCGTGCCAACCACCGCCTCACCACCATCCGACCACGATTCTCCCTCCTTCCTTCCCCCCTCGGCTGAGTGAGAGGAACCACGCCACCGCTTATCGGGCCGCCGCCGCCCGCCGGAGCACGCCGCCATGCTGTTCAGCCCCGCCTTGCACCACCCCGTCCCGTCTCTCTCTCTCTCTCTCTCTCTCTCTCTCTCTTTGTTTTCCTTGCTCAGCCACGCTGGAGCCGCCGTGAGCCGACGACCAGCCACCCGTTTTCCCCACTTGTTCAGCCTTGTTCGGAACTTAGGAGTTGGTGAGTAATTAATCCATAAACCCTAATTAAGCTAATTAGCACTTCTAGATAGGATTAGAGATTAATTAGGGTAATGTAGGGGTTATTTAGAAAGCTGGTTATTAAGGGCTGACTATGTGATGATTTGAGAGTTTATTATGTTGATTTTAATGTGGATTATTATGTATGGGCTGTTTGGTGGCTGGTTTGATTGGAGACTAATTGGACGTAGATTGTTGAATAAAGAGCTTAATCGTGAAAGTTGCCTTGTATGCTCGTTTGGTTCAATTAGTGATTGATTTATGCTCGCTTGAGATTCATTGTTGTGATGCCATGTCGCATGTTTGATGCGGCCGAGTGGTGAGGAGATTAGTGGCCTTTCAATTGTAAAATTTTACATGGTTAAGTGTATGTGATCGAGTGTCAATGTTGTGGCGTGGCCGAATTGCGTAATTGAGTTAAATCTAAGCGTCTTAAATGATTATTGGAGCACGTCATGGCATTTGTTTGAGTGTGTGCCTTTGTGAAACGTAATGCTCATTGTGAACCGCATTATTGCCCAAGTGCCGGATTGCATGGCTATGCATGTCGCATGAGCATTGGCTTGAAATGAGAATTGTGCGAGTATGCATGCCTGACATGAGTATGTGATTACCTAATCGTTCTGATGCATTTTACGCGGGATTCAGATAAAATCTGATGTGTGAATGTGTGATTATATAAAGCCCTGATGCGTGTTACGGGGGGTATTGAACCGTCCTGATGCGTTCTACGCGGGACGATGCCCAGATTGCCAGAAGACGGCCGACCTGATGCGTTTTACGCGGGTGTGGTCCGTATTTGGAGATTGGTGTTGCGCCTGATGCGTTTTACGCGGGCTAGAGACACTGGGCCTGATGCGTATTACGCGGACCAAGAAGTGTTGGATTGATTTAGACCTGATACGTTTTACGCGGGTTAAACCTATTGTGTTTTATGCGAGTCAAGTAATAATTGTGAAAATGGCAGTGTGCAAGTGTGCAATATTGAGCCGGATTATGCGCATGAACATATTGGTGACATATGTGTGCAAGAGTGCATTGGCAAGTGTGTAGGCATGCGCATGGAGTACGTGTGACTAAGTCTGTTCGCGTATGTGCCATTATTGTGTTGCTACATGCCTAATCTGCAGGGTCATTTGCATGATCGGTCTAGGCCCGAGGGTCTAGATCAATTGATTGTTATACTAGATTGTTTGATTATTTGCCTGTCAGGAGGTGTATGTTAGCCTAGTTTAGGTTTAGGGAGTTTTACTCGCTGAGATTCGTCTCACTGTTGTTGAACCTAACTTTTCAGACCCCCGGACCTAAAATGTCAGAGGTGCCCACACGTTTTGGGATCCCGTACTGCATAGAGCTGTCGGTGATTGAGTACTCCGTAGAAAACGGGGAGACTTATATTAGGCACTATACCATGGTCTGGGTTGACGTGGGCCGGTATTATTTCTAGCCTCACTACTACCTAGGTGTTTCTAGGACCCGACTGGTGTTTACGGGCCCTTTAGGACTTTAAACGTCCCGTTCAACGAGCTAGGGGAGATGGATCCTCAGAGTGCCGACGAATAGTTGGCGAGCCTGGAGGCGTCTTTGGGTGAGGATTCCGACGACGCGCCAGTCGTATGGGAGAAGGACCAGCTGGACCCGATGGATGAGGATCCACCAGACTGAGAGTCTGATCCAGAGCCGATGGATTTAGATGAGGAGTCAGAACCCATGGAGCAGGAGCCCGAGCAGGAGGACGAGCCTGAAGAGATGGATTCTAAGGAGGACCCGGCAGATGCCGAGTTTGAGTTGGATTCCTTAGACTTTGAGATCGAGTTGTCGGATAATTCCTCCGAGTCTTCGGGATCTGACCCGGACTGGATTCTGTACAATTAGCCTTAGCCTCAGTTAGGTAGGGCCAATACTTTTTTGATCGGGGCCCTTCCTTAATATAGATGTCTGACCCCTGGGCCACCTATCGCTTTTTGGTGTGTGTGGCCTCTGACCATTGTTTTTGGGTTTTTATGCTTATGCTGTAAATGGATGATGTATATTTGTTCCATGTGGCAATGTAAGTGTATATTTGTTTATCCTGTTGCTGTGATTGTGCTATCTTTGGTCATGTTGTTTTGTATTGTACGGGTGTTTGTTGCTTTCGCATGTGCATTGATCTCTGTGTGGGGTGTTTGGGTTGGCGACGCGTCCTGGGACGTCGCACTGAATCGACCTCGGTTGGGATGTTCGCGTATACTAAGGTTCGGGGTGTGACATGCTGGGAAGCAAGCGTGAATTTCATCGTATCCCGAATTCGGTAATTAATGAAGATCAGAATATTTACCGAAACATGAAAAGTCATAGTTCGGGATTTAAAAAAAAAAGGGCGTTGGAGCCATCATGCCTCGGGACATTGACTTTTTCTCAAAATTCGGGAAGTTTATACTTCGAGAATATATCGAAATAACAGAAAATCAGTAAAGATTAATCACGGCTCAGCCACATAAGTCACGATAGCAGGAGGTTATGAGCAAAAAACAGAAATAGTGGACATGAGCAGATTGTGGGGAGTTACTTGTCTAAATTTGATGTCATCCTAGCGGTTGAGATCAAATTTTGACGGACAATGAAACTGGAAAACGTGGTTAGACAAGGCAGTTATTGGAAGTGCCAAGATTCAAAGTTTGAAAACATGGAAGTAATCGACAAGCAATTACAGGATATGAGGAGATACAAATACTAAGAAGAAAGAAGGAAGGGGGGGATCGAGAACAATGCAAAAACACTCCAGTTTACCTGCAATTTAGTTTCTTTTGTACCTTTACTTCCTGCATTTACAGCTTCCTGCAACTTTAGTTAACTTTCAAGTCCTTTACAGCTTTCATAGGAGTATTGTAACTTAGCTGGGAACTTTGTTAATCTCAGATCCATTTTTAATTCATTCAATTTCTATCTGTTCCATATAATCCTGTGCTATATTCTGTTTTTCACCACAACTCTCCTCAAAATCAAGCCACATAACCTATCTTAATAAAAATCGAAAAATCGAATATTCGGTGAAATGTATTCCTCATCGTAAAACGAGCAAACAATGGGTGAAGGTTCATAGTAGAAAGAATCCTTTCGGTGGAAACACTTGTGTCAAGAAAAGCCATAAACTATTTAAATGCCCAGGAAAATGAGCGAGTAAAAAAACAATTTAGTCAAAGATAAATTGATTCAAAACGTTAAAAAATTGTGGCTATTAGAAAAATTGAACTTTTTACAAAACGAATGACTATTGTCAATGAGAGCTTCAATTTATTTATGAGAAATGAATGAAAAAGTTGTTGAGATAACTTGAAAGGGATTTATAAAAATATTGCCTTTTAAACAAAATGCCAAATTATATATGAAACAAAGTCCCATGCACTGACACTTGCATAAAGTCTTCGTGTGAAAACTCGTAACAGAAACAATCCTTTCGGTAGAAAAAGTTGTTTCAAGAAAAGCTGTCGTGGAAACAAAATACTATTCAGTTGTCGTGGAATTAGAATGTGAGGAAAAAAATTTCTGTCGAAATCAAATGTTTCAAAACGTGAAAAAAGTTGCGATTATTTTGAATAAGTCTCATATAAAATATGAACCTTCAAAGAAAAATGACACCTTTTACCAATAGAGTCTTGTCACGATGTTTACTTGAAATGACACCCTTGAAAGATACCAAGTTTACTTGGAAGGTAATTTAAAAATTAGCTTTTGAACAAAATACAAAATCTCTCGGTGAAAACTCGTAGTAAGAAGCCTTTTAGTGGAATAAGTTGTTTAAAAAATGGCCATACACTATTTAATTTTCCCTGGAAAGAGAATGCGAGGAAAAAGAACCACTTAATCAAATATGAAATGCTTAAAATGAAATAAAGGTGGGAGTTATTTTGGGATAAATCTCGTGTAAAATACATCCTTTAAGAAAAACGTCACTTTTTACAAAAATAATGAGTCTTGTCATGGAGATCTTAAAAAAGATGCCAAGATTACTTGTGAACGGGGTTAATAAAAATTTCTATTCTGTAGTAAATTACAAACTTATATAGTCCTCTGCATAGATGATTGCATAAAAAGACCTTGGTGTGAAAACTTGTAGTTGAAAGCCTTTGAGGGTAAAAGCCGCTTCCACAAAAGTCATAAACTATTTGGATTGACCACGAAATAGAATGTAAGGGAAAATAAACCATTTAGACAAAACTGATGCTTCAGAAGATGAAAAGGTGCAATTACTTGGTCAGAAGTCTTGTGTGACCTATCAAAGAAAAACAACACTTGCCACAAATATAATGAGTCTCCTCACTGAAATCTTCCATTTTCTTATTGGGAAACTTAACAAAAAGATGCCATGATTACTTGAAAGGGATTCATAAAATTGGCTTTCCAACAAAATACAAAAATTATATATCAAAACAAACTCCTCTACAGTCAGGACTGCATAAAAAGTTTGTGAGGTGAAATATCATAGTAGAAAGAACCATTTCAGCAGAAAAATTTGTGTTAAGAAAAGTTATATACTATTTAAATGCCATGGAAAATGAATGTGAGTAAAACAATACTATTTACTCAAACATGAAACGCTTCGAAACATAACTTGTATAAAAGAAGGGTTCTTTCTACTATGATCAGGAAAGGTTATTCGATTCCAAGGAACGGTCCTCGGAACGGTAATATTTACTTTAGAAATATTGGTTTGTAAAAGAAGGGTTTCTCTATTGGAATTCAATTTAAAAGCTTTGCTACCAAAAACAGAATTCATTACTTTGTAATAAACTCTGTAGATGAGAGCTATTGGAATAGAACCTTCAGCTATAGAATAATTATGGGTTTTTTTTTAGGGTGAGATTTCAAAATATTTTTATTTTTGAGAGAGACAGTAAAACCAGGATGACTATCATAATGAATTGGTCCACTGCAAAGACTTGTTTCTACGACTCCAAGAATGGATTCATCATATTTTAAAAGTCTAGCATCTCTTCAAACAAGAAACAAGGAAATATTTAATCCTTCTTTGGTAAGAGGTTTTGCACCAACCTGTACCAAGCCTATATGCATATAATTCCATTTTTGGGAATGGTTTTTAATAGATTCTTTATTCAAAAGTTATATTGAAGCAAAAGAATTAGAAAGTGGCACATCTCTTTCTTCAGTAACAATGACATAATCATTATTTCCAAAGAGTTTAAACCTTGAATGCTTATAAATTTTATCAAGTTTAACTTTTGGAATGAATCAATTTTCAATAGATTTATTAAAATCTTCTATATTAATCTCTTCTCTATTTATTGGTCCTTGATTTGAGGACATTTGTGATAAAGAACTAGGAGAAGACTTAGATCTTCTTAATAAGTTCATTGCAATATATCTTGTTTGATACCCAACCTTCAATCTGACTTCTTATTCTTATAGTGAGCAAGAAAAGGAAAGCTTCGTACTCATCTGTTTCAAAGAAAGTACCAGCAAAACGTAGTGTTAGGAGAGTGATTATTCGATCCTCAGAGTCACCTCCAGAGAGTTCTCTAGCAGTGAATCAGTCTCTAGAGTCCACACTTCGAGCTATGATAAAGCCGCGCACTCCAAAAGGTAACTCTCATGCTTTACTTTTGGAGGCTACTAATGTATATATTAGCACCAACTTGTTTATCTTATGATCAATCCAGGAACTCTTAAGACCTATCAGTCTAGTGTTGCTTCTCCTGTTTCTCTTCCTAGCAAGACTCCTGCCACATCAGCTTCCAATCCTTTACCAGTGATCCTTGCTCCTTTGACAGATGTTAATGCTGAGTTGGTTTGAGAACAACCCTCTATTCCAAATCCTAAAGAGAGTATATCAACAAAAGATAATTCTGCCAATGTTGTGGGATCTGAAAAAGATCTTCCTCCAGCTCTCATCGGTAAATGTTATTACCCTTTGTTTGACCCAAGATTTTTATGCTGTTGTCTAATATACATATGTCAATATCTGAAGTTACTGATGAACCCACTTCTGCGCCTGAAGAGACTCCAATTTCCTAAGGAGCATTGAGTGTGCCATTACCACCTGCTTTTTATGCAATTACTGTTTTGCCTCCATCAACATCTTATATTGTGCCGAGTCCACCTGCCAAGATAGAAGTGTTTTCTCAAGCTGAACAGGTGGAGATGGAGAGGATATTAGCGAGTACTCATCCTAGCTCTTCAATAGTTCCTGATTCTTTAGAGTCTTCAACTCTATCAATGTCTGTCGAAATTCCCAAAGAAGTAGCCAAATCTAAGTGGGAACAGCTCCTTAACTTGTTAGGACCTGGCTATAGGAAATTGATCAATGACTCTGATAAGGAGCGCCAAGCGAGGATTCTTTTCCAGGAAGTATGCTCTGGTAATCCATCCTTTATATTATCTGAATCTTTCCAGGACAAGATTGACCTCTTCGCTGTTGGTTTTATGGACGCTGTGACCACAATTAGAGTCAACCTTGATCAACTTCCTCGTCTTCTCTTTAGGGAAAATCGAGGATTGGCAATCCAGGATGAGTTAGCTCGTAAGCATGAAGATGCTCGTCTTTTCTACAACCAGTTTAATGTTGAGGAGAGCAAACTTCAATGCTTGGAAACCAGGAAAGAAGAGCTTGAGGCAGAGCTGAGGATGGTGATTACCCAAATAGAATAATAGAAGCTCACAGTCTCGAACTTCTGTCCTACACTTAGGCACAAGATGAAGCAGTGCCGGGAGTTGGAGAAAGAATTTGATGCTATCACTGGATTGGCTAGGGTCCATGAGAAGAAGAGAGCAGGAATTATGGATGAAAATCATAGGTTTGAAACTGAGTTCATAAATTTTGTAATCGAAGCCAATGCTCTATTGGCCAAATGGAAATGAAATGAAAGACCTACTTGCTGGATTCTATTTTGGTCTCCTTTACATCTACTTAATTGTGGAATATCCCGACAATGCAAATTCCTAAAGTCGTACCTTGTCCAAATCAATAATTCAACCCTCTTAACCAAATGTTAAACCTAATCTCCATTTGGCTCCTTTGACATTTAAACCAACTCAAACAAAATTGTTCCATTGCAACTTTCATAATTGAAAGGTCGAACAATAATCGTCCTTTTATTCTCCTCAAATCAATACTCTCGAGTATTGAAAAAATACTCAGACAATTTCTGTGGAAACGTCCTGACTTGGGAAAGGGTGGTGCGAAAGTCCCATGGAATAAAGTATGTCTATCGAAAGAGGAGGGAGGCCTCGGCATTCGGAAGCTTGTGGACTACAATAGAGCTGCAATGCTCAAGCACATATGGCTCCTATTCATCGATAAGGAGTCCTTATGGTGCCAATGGATTCATTCAAACTTTCTCAAGAGTAAAAATTTCTGGGTTGCAACCAAACCGGCATTTTGTTCTTGGAGTTGGAAAAAAATCCTTGAACTTCGTTCGGATTTCCAGTTAAACTTCCCGTGGAAAATAGGTGACGGTGCCTCTGTATCATTCTGGCTTGATAATTGGCATCCCAGGGGTCCTCTCTATAAATTTTTTTTTGATAGAGATATATACTGTTCAGGCATCCCGAGAAATGCTTCGGTTTGGGATTTTTTTTCGTCAGCCTGGCAACACTCTAATTTTCTGGTCTATTTCAACACCTGGTCAGAGAGAATACCGACTCTTGATGCTGAAAGACCTGACTGCATCTCCTGGAATGGCCACTCTTCCAGCCAGTTTTCCACCTCTTTGGCGTGGGAACTTATAAGAAACAAAGGCACGATTGTTCCATGGAGTTCCTTCATATAGGATCGAGCTATTGCACCTAGGTACAGCTTCTTGCTATGGGTCATATCTTTGAATAGACTTCATATGCAAATCTTTTTGCTTAGCTACCACAGAATTCCCGAAGGAGCATGTGCATTTTGTAGAAGCCAACCTAATTCTATAGGCCATCTTTTCTTTGATTGTGCTGTTACCGGATCCCTTGCTACTTTTTGGGCAAATAACTGCAATCGTATGTGGCGTAATTGTACTTGGCAAGAAAACCTCCATTGGGCTGTCCGTATCATTGGGGGGCAGAACTTCCATCATAAAATTGCTTGTTTTGCACTTGGTGCAATATGCCATATAATTTGGTCGGTGAGAAACATCCTATTCAGGGATCATTCCCTCGTCATGCTGGCTCTTCACAATCATCTCACCAAACTGGTAAGAGACAAAGGCTTTTCCATAAAGCCTGTTGAAGAAAATGACCTCAACATAAGAATTCAGCAAAAATGGGGCATCTCCTCTTCCATTTTTGATTAATCTATAATCTATTGGTCTCTATTTCGGTTGGCCTTTTTTGTGGGATTACTGTATGTAGTATGTTGATCCCTACTTCGGTTGGCCTCTTTTATGGCTTTTCTGTTGCTTATAGCCCGTTCTTGCGTCGTTACACCTTTGCACCTGTCGGGACACTTTTTGTGTCGCCTCAAGTGTGAGGTTTTTATGTACGATTTGTTTCCTTGTATATTTTTTTGTGAAAAGTTTATATAATATCTTACCTTACCAAAAAAAAAAACAATAACTGTCTTTTTCCTTACCAAAAAAAAAACAATGACCTTCCTCTTCACTTATCCTCTCTGAAATTACTGACTACTGACTTAATAACCGTTTATCCATACGTATGAACCACATTTTGCCTCTATCTCATTTCCCCGAAAGAAACTCTGGTGCATTACTGCCCACGATCTGCTCCATATCCTTTACCTTTATAACTGCTCAAGCTTACCAAATCTTTCATGGGAACTTACCGTCCTATTCATGATGTCTTCACATGGTTCTTCATCTCAATTGCTTCTTTGGTCCCGATCACAAAGATGTCGTATTACCGATGAAGGTAAACTTTCCATTGAACATTACCAGGTTTGAGCTTTGACAACTATTTTTCATTTCCTTTAACATGAACAACTTGTTTATCTAACTACTTATAGGTAATCGATCCTTATGGAGGCGACTACACGAATTGTTGTCCCAAGGACATCATGCTTTATTATTGAACCACAAGCATAAGGTAGAAATTACCGATTTGACAAACTTCTTCAGATCTAAAGTATTTCTGTCTGCAGATTCTACCTTCTTGGACCCGGTTTGGGAGATATGCTCTTTATTTCCTGGTAGCTTTGATGAATTCGAACATAATGTAAGGGAAATTTGGAATTTGGAACCTATTATTGTGGAAGCTGACGCTCTTCAACTTCAAATTGAGGAGGAGTTCCCGATTGCGAAACTCCAAAAAGAAATATGCTCAAGCTCAGGACTCCTGTACCCAAGCTTGAGATGACATTGAGACGACACATCGACTTCTCAATTTCCTTTTCAATCATCGTGTGGAGCAGAGGATACTCAGAGATGAAATTTCTCATGTTAAGTCTATGGTTGAAGTTTCTTCAAACAGGTACAGGCAATTTTTTCAAGAAGCTTGGGAGAGGTTTGAAATTGTTCACTTTCATTCTCGTCACATAGAGTATCTCGAGGAGCAACAATCTAAACTCCACCAGGATCTTGCCTTGTATTCTAATCATGTAGCCTAGAATCTTAAGCTTGTTAATGATTTGCAGATCTTTGTAACCAAGATTAAAATGTACTTTTATTTCTAATGAATGGACTAATCTCCTTGTGTTTCCCAGATTGATGGATGATATTTCTTCAGGAATTTCCCATTTATAGAACGTGATAGTTCTTTTCCATTGACATCCATCAACCTGTATGCGTTTCCACTAAGCACTTCGGTAACTAAATATGGGCCTTCCCAATTTGATGACCATTTAGAATTTCCTGTTTTGGAGATTAAATGGCAAGATTGCCTTCCACACTAAATCCCCTACAACAAACTGTTTAATTTTAACTCTCTTATTTAAAACTCTGGCTAATCTTCTTTTTTGTGCAATCAATTGATCCAAAGAAGCCGCTCAAACTTCATCTAGCTCATCCAAATTTATGTGCATCCAATCTCTATAATCTTCGGACAGCATTTTACTCTGCAATTGGACTCTTAAAGATTGTACTGTTATCTCCATCGGTAAAACTACTACTTGTCCATATGTAAGCATATAAGGGCTGACACCTGTACTTGATCTTCGTGATGTTCGGTATGCCCACAATACTGTTGACAGTAAAGTATCCCATTCCCTTGGATTTTCTTCTAGATGCTTCTTAGTAGCTTCAACTTGTCCATTTTCTTGGGGATAATATGGTGTGGAATAGACCATTTTGATTCCTCTTGATCGTGCAAATTCTATTACTTCACCTCCAGTGAACACTGTTCCTTGGTCCGTAGTAATTGACTCAGGCAAGCCAAACCGATGAATTATGTTTTCTTCGATAAACTTGATCACAGTCTTTTGTGTAATACTTTTATATGGAATGGCTTCCACCCACTTCGTAAAGTAATCCGTAGCCAATAAAATGTAACTGTGCTTATAAGAAGAATGTGGATAGATCTTACCTATTATGTCCATTGCCCATCCTCTAAATGGCCATGGCTTTATAATAGAATGGAGCACCATAGCAGGTACATATTGCAACGGTCCATGTTTTTGACACGAAAGACATGATTTGGCATAGTTGATACAATCCTGCATCATTGCTGGCCAAAAATATCCGTACCTTTTTAACAGTCATCTCATCTTGATTCCTGCTTGATGAGCTCCACATATGTCTTCATGTGCTTCTGCCATAACCAATTTTGCATTATCTTCATCAAGACAATGTAAGAGCAATCCATATGAGGATTTTCGATATAATTCTTCTCCTAATATGACATATTTCTGGGCTTGTCTCCTTAGCTTTTGATTTCTTGAATCTGGATTCTTCAAATATTCGATGATAGTTTGTCTCCAATCCTCTTCTCAAACTACGTTGCTAACTACTATCGGTATCTTTCTTTGTTTAGTAGAAGGTACCGATAGTGTTATAGTAGTTGTGATGTCTGCCAACTCTTTTGATATTCGGTACCCAGAAGCTACTTAAGCCAACTTATTAGCCTCAAAATTTGTGTCTCTTTTAACATGGGCTATGTCGTACTCTTTGAATTGCTCTAATTGCTTTTTGGCCAAATAGTAATAACCAATCAAATTTTCATTCGAGCACTAATATTCTCTCTTTAACTGTTTCACCACCAATTGTGAATCACCAAATACTTTGATAAACTGTGCTTTCAACTCAATCAATATTCCCAAGCCAATAATCAGTGCTTCCTATTCAACTTGATTATTTGAACATTCAAAATCTAACTTACAGACACACCTTGTAAGTTTTCCATCGGGAGAAATTATTATCAATCCAGCTCCAGCCATACTCTTAGAACGCGATCCATCAAAATACATAGTCCATGGTAGCACTTGACTGAAGCTTTACTCATTTTCTTCCATTTGTAAACATGGGTATTCGGTAAGAAAATCAACAATGGCTTGGCCTTTTACTGCTTTGATCGGCATATATATCAAATCAAACTCAGACAAGATAAATGCCCACTTGGCTACACGCCCTTTTATAACAGGTCAGGATAGCATGTATTTTATTATATTAGTTTTACCGATCACATGCACTGTAGTTGACAACAAATAATGTCTTAACTTCATACAATCAAAATATAAAGATAGACATAATTTTTCAATTGCGGTGTATCTTTTTTCAACATCAGTTAATGCCCTACTCAAATAATATACCTCTTGTTCTTTTCCATTCTCATGCTCTTGTGCCAACATACTCCCGATAGTTATATCGGTAGCCGATAAGTACAATTTCAGTGGTTTGCCTGCTTTCGGCGGCATTAATACAAGAGGATTAATTAGATAGGCTTTGATCAAATCAAACGCCTTTTGTTGTTTCTCTCCCCATATAAATTCATCCTGATTTTTAAGACGCAGAAGCTGTAATATCGGCTCCATTTTATCAGACAAATTGGCAATGAATTTTCTAAGAAAGTTTATTTTTCCAATCACCATCTGCAATCATTTCTTTGACGCAGGATGGGAAAGCTCCATGATAGCCCTTGTTTTGTTCTTGTCGATTTCGATTCCCCTCTTATTGACCAAAAATCCCAGAAAATTTCCTACTCGAACTCCAAAGGCACACTTGGTTGGATTCATCTTCAATTTGTACTTCCTCATCCTTCCTCATCCTAATAAATGCCTGCTCTAGATAATCCAGATGATCATCTTGGGCTGATTTAACCACTATGTCGTCAATATAAACTTCTAAGAATTTACCGATCATATCATGAAAAATAAAGTTCATTGCCCGCTGGTATGTAGCTCCTGCATTCTTCAATCCGAAAGGCATAACTACCCATTGAAAAGTCTCGATCACACCGGGACATCTAAATGCTGTCTTCGGGACATCTTCCTTAGCAATAAAAATCTAGTTATAACCCGAATAACCATCCATCAAGGATAACATCTCATTTCCCGATGTTGAGTCTACTAACATATTTGCCATGGGCATTTGGTATTCATCCTTTGGAGTGACATTATGTAGATCCCGAAAATCAATGCAAACTCTCAACTTTCTGTTCTTCTTTTTCACAGGAACAATATTTGAAAGCCATTCTACATACCTGGCTGTTTCAATAAATTTTGCTTTTAGCAGCCTTTCTATTTCCTCTTTGACTTTATCAGCTGCATCTGGAGCAAATCTTCTTGCTAACTGCTTATGCGAACAAAATTCTTTCTTGATTGGAAGGCAATGTTCTACAATATCTCTTGACAAATCAGGCATTTCATGATAGTCCCATGCAAAGTAATCTTTGTACCCTTTGATCAGGTTAACCAACTTTTCTTTCATGCCCCCTTGCAAAAACGTACTTACATACACTGGACGGAAACAACCAGGCTCTCCTATATCAACCTCTAATAATAGATCTTGAGCCTCCATTGTTCTATCTTCTTTGACTTATAACTCTTCCCATTCATTAATACAATCTGAGGCTTCCACATTTTGCTGCGCCATTTTCGCCAAGTGTGCGAAGTACCTTTCACAAACTTCTTGCAATACGAACTCGTTTTCCATAAAGAGTGTAATTCTTCTAATGCCAAGCATCACTTGGGGATTCATTCAGCTTTTACATCCCCGAAGTGGCAATAAGCAAAGGACTATGGATCTGTCCCTTGTGATTCGACAGCATAGCCCTCATGTGGACAGTCCCGATATTCTTGACAAATGTCAATCCACCCAATTGAAGCATATCCCGAATCTGCCTCTACATATTCTACTTTCTCGCCATTCCAAAATGCCAAGACTTGATGTAAAGTTGAAGGTACACACTGATTAGAGTGTATCCAATCTCTTCCGAGCAGCAGATTATATGAACCATCAGACTCTATTGCAAAGAAAGTCGTTTTGGACAACTTGGATCCTATAGTTAAATCAAGCACTATTGCCCCCTTGACTTCGGTAACTTCCCCAAAAAAAATCAAACAATTGAACATTGGATGGGATAATGTCGTCGTCATTTTTCCCTAATTTCTTGAAGTACTTGTAAGATATAATGTTCAAAGTAGCTCCAATATCTACAAAGATTTTACCGACAGACCTACCATTGGCCCTGTCTAAAATAACCAAGGACCTCAAATGCTTTGCTTTTTCAGAAGGTACTTTATCAAACTTAATGGCTTCTTTGTCGGGGAACTGAAATTCTGCCATGGCTATCTCTTTTCCTGAAATTTGTTCGATGTCTTCTTCCACAACCAAATTAGTTTCATACTTCGCTGGAAGTTTAGCATGGACCATGTTTATCCGTATTGGAGAACCATATTCCTTTGATATCTTGGAATAACCAGTTCGGTAACTTCTGTCATCTTTTTGTGTCGATTTAAGACCCAAGTTCTTTTGCTCCACCTTTCTCTGATGTTTTGGGTTGAGAGCTACGGTAATCTGGTCAAAATTAATTGTCTGGGGAACCTGTGAAACTCCCTTCTCCCTCTCCATTTCAATTTGAGAGCTACTTCCCGAATCACCTGGTTCTGATTTAATTCGTTCTTTTCATTAGGGTTTCTTTTCCAGACCCAATTACCTTTCCTACTGACAGACGTGAAAGGTAAATTTTGCCTTGCTGTACCTTTAGCTCGGCCACTCTCGAAATTCCTTTGTCTGTTTTTCATCCGCTGGAAACCCCTCTTGATGGTTCTGTAAGACGCCTGTCCCGGCGATTTAACTGTTGACCATTTTCCTTCGGGAGGATTATACGGCACCTTAACTATTTTTCTTTTGTGGATTTCCTGAGAAATTGATGGTGGTGGATCATCAAACTCATCTCCCCAGCCAGTCGGCTCAACTGGCAATGATGAAGGTGGATAATCATCCGTATCTCCGTAGTAGACCACATAATCAAACTTCCTGCTAGGTTCTCCAAGCAATCCGACTTTGGGGTCACCTTTCTTATATCGTTGCCATAAACTCTTTTTCTTTACGGGCTTTGGTAATGTTTCTTTTTCTTCATGAACTGCGTAACCAATTCCTGAATTGGAAGGGCTAGTTGAAATGAATCAGGGCGGTATTCCTTCCTCTCATATTTATGACAAATATCTTTTCTTTCAAGCACTTGTGCTGCCTGTCTTGGTTGAACTTCCTCTTCTCTTGCTTGTATCGAAAAGTTTTCGGTAGCTATAATCTCAGATCTTACCTGTGGTCTACCTATCCTGCGGACAAACGATCCCGATCTGTATCGCCTCCTCGTTCCTCTCATGTATTGGAACCTGGGAATCTCCCGATCTTGACGAGTCAACTCTTGGTGATAACGGGTGCAAAGTTGTTTGTTGTCATTACCTGTCGTCTCTCGTATATTAACCATGATGATCATGTTCGGGAAATGGTCTATGTCTACTTCCATTGGGACCTTACCTTTGTCTTCGACAAATTTAATCTTGCCTTGGCGAATTGCCTCTTGGATAGTCTTCCTAAACATAATGCAATTCACCGTATCATGAGTCGTAGAGTGATGTCATTTGCAATATCTCTTATTTGTTATTTCCTCCTTTGACGGGATTACTTGTCCTTCAGATAACTTGATCGTTCCATCTTTCAACATCAGCTCAAATATTTCATCTAGCTTGTAGATATCAAAGGAGTAGTTATTTGTCTCCTTAGCCTTGAACTTAGATACATCTCTCACCCTGGCCGGCTTAAGTGCCGGGCATACATACAGTTTTTCAAGCACTATAGTTGCTACAGCTATTTCATTCTCCTCTTTAGCTATACCACCATGTTCGGTACTTTCAGCAAATGCCACTGTCTGCCGATTGTCCTTATTCGGCTTTTTATCTTTCTCCTTCATCAAGTGTTCATACTTGGAAACCCGAGCGTTTAACTGAAAGAGATTGTCAAAGGCTTGTCCTTCAAACATTTCCTTAAGGTTAAACCTCAAGCCATTAAAAGCCAAATCTGTGAACTCCTTTCAGTGAGTGATGTTAAACATCGGTTTCTAGATTTCTTGAAACATGCAATAAACTGATCTACTTTCTCAGTACTATATTGATACATTCTGGCCAAATCGGCTACCATTACCTCTGGTACCGTTCGGTAAAATTGAGAATGAAACTGCCTTTCCATCTCAGCCCATGTTTGAATAGAATTCGCAGGCAAATTTGTATACCAAGTGAATGCTGTTTTTGACAAAGACAATGTGAACAACCTTAACCTTAAATACTCATTAGTTCCAACCTCTCCATATTGTGCCAAGAATCGACCCACATGCTCCACAGTTGACAAATCCTCTTCTCTTGTAAATACAGGAAAATCTGGCATTTTGAAAGCCCTTGGATATGGTATGTTGTCAACCCAATCGGGATATGGCTTTCTATATACTGGTCTTGGCAATCCCCTCTCTACTCTCAATTGTTGCATTACCAATTCTGCAACTCTATCTGGGTTCCATGGTCTTAAATTTTGCTGGCCTAATCAAGATCTTGACCCCTAGGATCAAACTGCTGAGGTCTATTCACCCCTTGCTGTTCCATGTTGAAATTAATGGATAGTGGTGGCCTATAAAGAGGGTTTCCTATCACATAAGGATACGGTTAAGGCGCAAGTGGTTTGATATGGTTAACATTAGTCATATTTAATGGCGGAGGTACATTCAGCACTAGTGGTGCATTTGTGACCATGGGATTAACCAAATTAACATCATTTGGGGCATTTTGAGGGAAATTATAAGTACTCACACCATTCATAAGGTTTATAGGGGTATGATTCTCTGGCCTTGGTATGATTCTAACAGGAGGTTGAGAATTTGATCCCCTATTACCGTTATATCCAACATGAGGAGGTCCCGATATTGGTGGAAACAATGTTATCCCAAGAGGATTTGCATAAAAAGGTGGAACTTGAGAAGATGAACCGGGACGCGATATTACCTCATTTATAGCATTGATCACCATAGGCTTTATCACATCTGTCACATGTCGCACTATATGATTGGTAAGCTCGTTCTGCTATTCCTCAAACATTCTTTTCATCGTGGCTACCAAGGTATTATCTGGTGCCAACGCGTGGGCTTGTTCTTCAGTTAATTACCGAGAAATGTCGACATTGTCCTTTACTTGATTAGCCGCTGAGTGCTCAAAACGTGCTCCATCAACTAGATTGTTGACGTTACCCATCGATATTCTTTCAGATTGCCTGGTTCTCACCATTTCTCCAAATCTTACCACGCGAGTCCCACCAGGCGTGCCAAAAAGATTTTCGCTTGTTTTACGATGAGGAATACCTTTCACCAAATCTTCAATTTTTCGATTTTTATTAAGATAGGTTTTGTGGCTTGATTTCTAGGAAAGTTGTGGTGAAAAACAGAATATAGTACAAGATTATATGGAATGGATAGAAATCGAATGGATTGAAAATGGATATGAGATTAATAAAGTTCCAAGCTAAGTTACAATACTCCTATGAAAGCTGTAAAGAACTTGAAAGTTAACTAAAGTTGCAGGAAGCTGTAAATGCAGGAAGTAAAGGTACAGAAGAAATTAAAGTGCAGGTAAACTTGAGTGTTTTTGCATTGTTCTCAATCCTCCCTCCTCCTTCTTTCTTCTAAGTATTTGTATCTCCTCATATCCTGTAACTGCTTATCGGTTACTTCCATGTTTTCAAACTTTGAATCTCGGCGCTTCCAATAACTGCCTTATCTAACCACGTTTTCTAGTTTCATTGTCCGCCAAAACTTGATCTCAATCGCTAGGATGATTTTAAATTTGGACAAGTAACTCCCCACAATCTGTTTGTGTTCACTATCTCCGCTTTTTGCTCGTAACCTCTTGCTATCATGACTTATGTGGCTGGGCCGTGATTCATCTTTACTAATTTTCTGTAATTTCGATATATTCCCGAAGTATAAACTTCCCGAATTTCGGGAAAGAGTCAATGTCCCGAGGCATGATGGCTCCAATGCCCCTTTTTTTTTACTACCGAACTATGACTTTCCATGTTTCGGTAACTATCCCGATCTTCATCAATTACCGAATTCGGGATATGATGCCATTCACGCTTGCTTCCTAGCATGTTCCCGAATTTTATCCAAACGAATTTCGAAAGATGGCCGATTCGTGTTATACACCAGATTCGGCATTAAAGCTGACTCAGCATTTATGTCGATCCTCATTTTGGTGTCAACACCCCCAAAGAATTTTTATGCCGTCCTAAGTGCAGCAGAGTTTGTTTTGGTATATAATTTTTGTTTTTTGTTCAAAAGCCAATTTTTAGGAATCCTTTACAAATCTTGGCATCTTTTGGTTAAGTTGTTCAATAAAAAAATAAGATAAATATACTGGAAGTTCTAGATCGTACAAAAAGGGCAATTGTTTATGGCTTTTGTTGAAACAACTTTGTCACTGGAAGTCTTCTTTCTAATACGAGTTTTCACACCAAAGGCTTCTTATGCAGTCATTGGAGTAAAGGACTTTGTTTTGATTAATTGTGGTATTTACAAAAAAATTAAATATTTACTAATCCCTTTAATTAATCTAGGCATCTTTCTGTTCAACTTCTCAATAAAAAAATTTAAGATATCGGTGATACGACTCATTATTTTTGTAAAAAGTGACATTTTTCTTTGACTAAATGGTTCTTTTTCCCTCACATTCTCTTGCCAGGGCATGTTTAAATATTACGGTTAATATCACGAAAAACCCCAAACTTATACACCTGTGAAATTTTACCCCGAATTATTTTTTTTGACCACAAAAAACCCTAAACTGGTACACCTGTGACAAATTTACCTTGAACTATTTTTTTCACCACTAAAAACCCCAAACTAGTATATTTGTGACAATTTACCCCAAACTATTTTTTTAACCACTAAAAACCCCACACCGATATACTTGTGATAATTTTACCCCCGAACTAATGTTTTGACCGCTAAAACCCCAAAATGGTACATTTGTGATAAATTTACCCTTCGTTAGTGTCCGTTAAGTTGGATTAATATCACAAAAAAATATAAATTGATAAACTTGTGACAAACATAAGAGTAAAACTCAAAATTGGTACACCTATCAATTACCATTTATTATTAAACTTAGCACTTTGACAGTAAAATTTAACGGAAACTAACGGAGGGTAAATTTATTACAGTTGTATCAGTTTGAGATTTTTGATGGTCAAAAAATTAGTTCGAGAGTAAAATTGTCACAAGTCTATCAGTGTGGGGTTTTTTGTGATAAAAAAAATAGTTCGGAGTAAAATTGTCACAAGTGTACTAGTTTTAGATTTTTTGTCGTCAAAAAAATAGTTGAGGTAAATTTGTCACAGATGTATCAATTTGAGGTTTTTCGTGGTATTAACCCTAAATATTATATGACTTTCTTGAAACTAATTTTAAATGGTGTGAATACTTGCCGGAAGGACGGATATTTTTTAGTTCAACTTCATTTTTCATAGAATCAAGAGATCTTATTCAGATACTTGAAGAAGATAACCATATTTTAAATCATGTGGTTCCTTTGATTTTAACCCAAAGACGTCATTTTGATCGGTTGGCTAGTTTTTTGTCTTTTGGATATGTGCTTCTGCTGTTGACATGCAATATAGCTTTTCTTGGAACAACTTTTTCCACTGAAGGTTTCTTTCTACTACGAGTTTCACACCAAAGACATTTATGCAGTTCTCAGTGCCGAGGACTTTGTTTTGATTCATAATTTTGGTAGTTTGTTCAAAAGCCAATTTTTATAAATCCCTTCCAAGTAATCTTGGCATCTTTTGGTTAAATTTCTTGATAAAAGCAAAGATCTCATGGACAAGACTCATTATTTTTGTAACAAGTGTCATTTTCTTGGAAAGGACACACGACTTCTTTCCAAACAACTGCAACTTTTGAAGCATTTCATTTTTTTTTCGACCAAAAAAAAGCATTTTGTTTTTGATTAAATGGTTTTTTGCCTGTTACATTCTATTTCCAGGTTAATTTGAATAGTTTATGTTTTTGGTGGAAACAACTTTTTCACTGAGGCTTCTTTCTATGAGTTTTCACGTCAATGACTTTTATGCAGTCATCAGTGCAGAGAACTTTGTGTTGATATATAATGTTTGGTTTTTACTACAAAAGAAAATTTTTATGGGTTAATACTTTAAAAAAACCCTAAACTATTCTGATTGTGACACAAATACAACGAACTTTTTTTTTTTGGTAAAAGCGAACTTTTTTTTTTGTGTAAGTAAAAATCTTAAACTTGCCAATTGTGACGCAAATACTCCAGACTTTTTTTTGGTCATA
Source organism: Syzygium aqueum (assembly GCA_031216185.1). Taxonomy (NCBI): domain Eukaryota; kingdom Viridiplantae; phylum Streptophyta; class Magnoliopsida; order Myrtales; family Myrtaceae; genus Syzygium; species Syzygium aqueum. Next base: position 41,184,213 of record CM062236.1, read on the forward strand.
AAAATCCTTGAACTTATACTAGTTTGACAAATATACTTTGGATGGTACTGAAATAGAGGGTCTATATGTCACATGTATATAATTTTGGGTTTTTTCATAACACAAAAAAAAGTTGGAGGTTTTGTGTTACAATGAGCATAATTTGAGGTTTTGTTGTGATACTTTCTCAATTTTTGACATCTTTTTTGTTACGTTTCTCTGTAAAAAAATCCAAGATCTCGGTGACAAGACTTTTCATTTTTGTAAAAAGACGCTGTTTGTCTTTGAAAGGTCATATTTTACAAGATACTTATTTCATAATAACTTTTTAACTTTTCACGTTTTAAACATTCCATTTTTGACTAAATGCAGTCTTTTTCCTCACATTCTCTTTCCAGGGCAAATTAAATAATGTATGGCTTTTTTTATACAGCTTATTCCATTGAAAGGCTTCTTTCTACTGCGAGTTTTCACCCCAAAAGACTTTTTATGTAGTCACAGGTGCTAGGAACTTCGTTTCGATACATAAATTTTTGTGTTTTGTTTAAAAGCCAATTTTATAATTCCCTTTTGTCGCAACCCTAAAAAATTTTGTTACTTTCTCGGGCTAATGGATTATTAAGACTAATCTTAACTCGGGCCCTCCCAAGCCCTATCAATTCGTAACTTAGGGTTTAAGTTCTTAACATGCAAATGTTTTCATGCTTGGGGTCGCCACTAATCATTTTACGGTAGGCTGATTAGAAACCTAAATAAAACATAGAGAGATATGTTTTATTCCTACGAACCAGAGATTCTAAGCCCGGGGACTTGATTACGCTAGATCTAGTCTAACGCCCTTTCTGTACCTTTTCTTTTCAAAAATATTTTGGCAGGCAGTTTGGATCCATTTTAGCTTATTTACTGACATGTGAGGTGCTCATGCGGGTGCGCAAACCACCAATTTAACACCCAGAAATCAAAGCATTAAATAAATTGCAAGCTTAGGAGAACAACTTACCTCGAATCCAGCAAGCATCTGCGTTGTTAGCTAGAAAATCACATCAATCAACCATAATATGATTTCTAATTAACAAGCATTCACTCAATTTCTTTTTTTGGATTTTCACTTCATTTAAATGAAATCTAGTCTATATGCGATAACATGCAAAAATATGACATGCGAATTAATGCAACTTAACATGCAAACTATATGTCATGCGACGACGTGACTTAATTTTAATGACGGACAAATGATTATTTTTGGTATTTTTCTTTATGAAATTCGGAATTAATGAAAATGCCTAAAATAACATGCAATCTAAAATAACTTCTCTTTTTGATATTTTCTATTAAAATTCGGAATAGTAAAAATGCCTAAATTAACATGCAATCTAAGATGGCTTAACCTATCCTAACATGATTTCTTTTTGGGATTTTTGGCAAAAATTCGGAATTATTAAATTGTTGAAATAATCTATTAAGATTAGAATATTACTTAATTTAAACTAGGAACTAGATCGTCTCACGTCCTAATTTAAATTAAATAATTATTCTATCCTCTAGATATATTCAAAATTCCTAGACATGCAAAAATTCTAATTCAAACTCTAACTAATATTTTTTGAATTTTCTATTTTATTTGAAAAGGAAAACAATCAAAACAAATAAGGATAGCAACCAATTCAAATCAACCACGCGATCCACCAAATTTGTTTCAAACTCGGATTATGCACAAAAATCGAACTATCGGTCATATCTATAGGGTTATAGATATTAACGGATATTCGATTATTCAAATTTGGAAAGCTAATTAAAATCATTATCATATTCAAGTGGTTATGAATAGGATAATAATTTTCCGTATCGCCGCGTATCGGACCTTAGGATTAAAGTCGGATAGTCGTCCAGATACGTTTGCCGAATTAGGAAATTTTCCTAATTTGAATATTCTCAAATATCGCGGATATATCGTGCATTATCTTAAGATATCTAAATATTCACGTGATATTCACGAAATATTCAAACGTGCACGAATCAGGAGATAAAATATTTGAAGAAAATATTCTGAATATATCCACTTACCTAATTTGAAAATATTTCCAGATTCGAATTGCTTCGGGATCGAGCTCGAGCTTGCGAATCGGAATCGAACACGACGACGTCGAGGCACGGCAACCCGGCGGGGGGCTCACAACGGCAAGTCAGGACAACGCACGGTACGGCGGAAGCGGCTGTTCAGAGGGTGTTTTCCGTGTCCCTCGACGAACAATGGCTTGGATGTTCAACCGGCTATGGTGGCTGGTCGTTGCTCAAATTGTTGCGGCTGTTGAGAACTCCTCGAGCGATCTGGACGCGATGGGAAGCTGCTGGACGTGGTTTGCAGTTCACACGAGATTGTTGACTTCGCTAGCCAACATGCAACAAAATCTGGACTCCTTGGTGGTTGCTGTGGGAGGCGTGGGAACGTCTGACCGAAGAAGAAAATGGCGTGAGCAGCTTCTCTTCAAGGCTGCTGCATGTGAAGGTGTAGTCACGGTAGAAGCCAGCAACGGAAGCAGCAGCTAATGCGTTGTCTTCGTGGAACCAAGAAGTCAACTCCTTGTCAGGTTTGACACTTCACGTTAGAAAGGAAAACGCCATTGAGGAAGGAAGCAAAAGAACAGCCACGGTCTTTAGGAGGTCTTCGACGTCTGGGCGATGGACTACGGCAAGGTGTGCGGCAACGCGGAGGGGCGGAGCAACGGCGATGGGTGAAGGGCAGCGACGTTGGCTGAAGGCAGCGACGTCGGCGGCGGAAGGGCTCGCAGTGTGACGCGGCAAACGGCTGCTCGTCCTCTCTCTCTCGCCCTTGTTTCACTCCAAAAAATTTTCTGATCTCACTTATGTGTTTGTTCTCCCATAATTTCTGACCTAATGAAATATATATATATATATATATATATAGTGCTAACCTAGGTCAAATTAAATAGGCTTAATGTCCTAATGGGCTTAAACTTGGGCTTTGGCTTGGGCTCTAATTAAATTAACTTGGGCTGAATTAAGCTCAAATTAAAACGACCGAGCCCGTTTGTCTTGAAATTCTCGGCCCTTGCATTCCCGAACGGACCGAATTTCGTTCGATGAAATTTAAGCTCATTCGCCATTGCCGGTCCGATGCAATAATGCAATTAAATCTAAATGAACCTAAACTATATGTTATGCAATTTAAATATTTTTGTTTAGGGGTTAAAAATTTAATCCCTAATTTTTATGCAAACTACGCTAAATGTTCGGTAAAATTTAGGTGTCAACAGCTGCCCCTCTTTGAAGGTGAGCTCGCAGAGGTTGCATTCAAAGACTAAATGATACCTAAATTTCAACCATGCAAATGCAATGAATGTTGTTTTTGTCGGGATTATGAGTCCCATTTTGAAATGCATTAAGAAATGATGCATGCTGACATGAAAGGAAAACATACCTGGAATTACTTACCTGACTGGTGCGAGATAATGCAATTCGAGGCACGACTCAAACTTTGTGTGTTGTTTGGCAAATGTTTGGGCTCAGTCCCATAGGTATTGCCTGATAAACTGTTGATGAACTTCGGTGATCTGCAATTAAGTCAAAACACACGAAGAACGCTCGACATATCCAATCATCATCTGGATTCGCGAGAGCAACCTAAAAGAAAAACGTTCCGACCTTTACATATATCTGCTCATATGCAAAGATTTAGCCGCTTCACCTATACCTGCTCATAGGTGAGTAACGAGGGAACTCAAGAGGATATTCCGACCTTTACATATACCTGCTTATATGCAAAGATTTGGCCGCCTCACTTATACCTGCTCATAAGTGAATAACGGGGGAACACCTGGGATTGAGAGAATATTCCGACCTTTATGAAATACATATACCTGCTCATATGTATTCGTAAAGATTTGGCCGCCATGCCTATATCTGCTCATAGACACGTACAAGGGAATATCTGGGATAAAGGGGAGTATTTCGACCTTTACATATATCTGCTCATATGTAAAGATTTGGCCGCTATGCCTATATCTGCTCATAGACATGTAACGGGGGAATCTTCTCGAGATTATATGAAAATCTGTGATTTGGTGAACAAAAGGGGCTAGCCCAAGTGTTCAAGGGTTCCTTGACAAAGTACCTGGATATCATCAGAGGTACCTGAAAAGGTTTGATCAATAGACACCTAAACATCATCAAAGACATCTAGAGATTACAACAAAATGATTAAATATGGGACCTGACGATTGCTCGAGCAGGTTAGGAATATAGATATATACTTACCTGGCGATATCTCTGACTCTTGAGAGTGTGTCTCATGTTAGACACGACTTTAAACAACATGTAATATGCATTCATGGACAAACAAGAACACACATATTCATGCACTATGATTCCAAACTGGTTTTTCTATGCACGATGGTTCTGTCAAATCGGCATTCCACACTTCGTTGGGGAAAAATCATGACAAGACAATCCGAACTCACAAGCGGGTGTCTTGAAAATGTCGAATGAGGGACTTTCGATCCGAAGGGGCTTTTCACTCATTCTCATTGAAAAAGGCTGATTTATTGAGAATCACTCTATCTCACCATCATCATGTCGACAAGGGTCCGGGTATTCTCGCAAGCGGTACGACCTTACCAATCCAAGAGGTCTTTGCCGGGACTGTAACATGGGCTTGGTCAATGGCTTAGCAAATGGGACTCTTCGAGTCGAGGTTATTGAAAGAAAATACTCTGCAATTGTATCCGGGTTTACAAGTCAAGAACCCTACAAAATGAGATAGAAATGGACTTGCTCGCACTTCTTCGAGCTAAGCTTATAATCATCAGAAATTCTACGTTAGTTCAAGTGCCCTAATCTGAAGAGACTTTGCAAGGGACGTAACGTAGGCTAGGCTCATGGGTTGAGAAATGAATGGATCATTTAGGCTCAAAATGTATATGATTGGGGTGAATAGGTTGGTGATCATCTTGGCATTGTCATCAGTCTTCCTCTTCATTGGAGATTTTCTCTTCGGTAAACGCTCCATTGGCTTCGAAGGCTCGTCATTTGATTCCTTTGAGACTACTCGACTGGGGATTTTGTCATGTCATATCTCGACATTTTTATTGAGCATTGGCCTTGCTTTTACCAGGCATACTGCTTTTTCTTGCCCCTTTTTCTTCTTTTTTTTTTTTGCCACTTGTCTCTTACATTGTAAACATTGGTCAACTGTATATGATTGATTGACTTGTCATTGGAACTTTTAAGGATCTTCATCTCTTATCGCCATTCTGGATGTGCTGCTTGAACAATGACAACTTTTGCCTTGCCCCAATGTGGGGGATGATCACCAACTAGGTTTATATGAAACGAATTTGCAGGCTCAATTGGGCTTAGTAAAGGATAAAATGTGTGTAGGATAGAGAAAAAAATGCTCTTTGTCATCCTAAGGCACTTGAACTTCGCATGAATTCATCTGAAAAAGCAACACTCGAAGATTGATGCAAGTGAGAGCAAGAAAATTTCTACACATTTTTCACATCATAATACTGATTTACCTCCAGTTTGCCCCGATGTGGGGTGGTTCTTGACAGGGGTAATTTAAATGAATTTCTCCAAATGCTTAGGCTCAAAGAGGTGAACAATGGATAACCTGTAGTGTTTAAGGTAGAGAAATGAAATGCCTCTTGTCATTTCGGTCGCCGTACCTTTTGCGAGAGAACTCTTTACCTTGCAAACATGGAATTTTTTCTACTCAACTTACTGGGGATTAATGCATGGGACTGTGTATAGGATAGGGCTTACCTTCCATCATCCCGATGTACCTCATTCAACACATTCAATTCATTTCACATGAGTTGCCAGATTGTCTAAATAGACCTCTCTTTTGAAGTTAATGATACCGACCGACAAAATAACCATGCAGAAATTAAAGCCAATGCAAACATTCTACCTCGAAATTGATTGAAATTATTTATTCATCATCGAAATGTTTGCAATTCAGAGGTATAAAACCAGATATTGAAAAAATTTTGCTGTAAAATGATAGATTTTATCAGGGATAATATATCTTTACAGCATCAGAATTAACGGGAGTAGAGAACTCACGACTGTCCATCTCTGCAAGAATCAGGGTATCTCCAGGAAATACCTTTTTAACCACATATGGACAGATGTAGCTTGGGGCAAACTTACCTCCGGGAACAGGGAAGATTGGGAGTACCTTTCTTAGGACTAGATCATTTACCTCGAAGTGTCTTGGATACACTTTTTGATTGAAAGACTTACCTACTCATGCAGCAACTGGATTGGGCGTTTCGTCTCACCTTCGGGAAGGGTTGCCCCTATTTTCACTTCTTTGGTCTCTCCGGAATCACCCAGATTAACGATGACAGTCTGGTCTGATGTGAGGACTTTGGGCTTTTCATGACGCTCTAGATCGCCCTGAATATCTGAGGAATCATCGAGTTCGCCGGCATCATTGGAATCAAACTCGGTTGTATATAATTCATTATATTGGACCGTTCCCGTACCCTCACGTGTCACAAGATTGCCCCTGAAACATAAAGTAATGGATTCAGAAGAACAAAAAGGGCTAAACATTGCATTTTTTTTAACTCTTTTGTTTTTTTGAAATTCTTTTCGAAAAATTTTTAACACGAGAAAGCATGAAGAAGCCCAGGCCTCAGAATTCTCCTTGGACTATATTTTCTTTTATCGGTTGGATATCATGACCGGGCTGGTTTGATAAACCTCAACATGCCCTCAAAAACTAAAAATAACTTGTAATTTCATTGATTATTTCAAAATGAATTACATTTATTGAATGGAAATTGCAACAATCAAAACCTAGAAACGGAAATGAAAGCAGCACCCGAGACGGGGCAAGTCCTAAAAATAGTAAAATTCCCACGCAGGGGAGTGTGCTGAAAATTAAAGGTTTTACTCTTGTGGGCCAGTGCCCATTCCCTTTAACGGTCCTTCTTCGATAGCTCCAAAGATGTCATCAAACAGGGCAGTGATTCCCTCCATTGCATCATCAGAATCTCCTGTCATTGGAGGTGTTGGATCATCCATACCTCCCCATCCGTCAGGGACAATGTCACATGGATCAACATAGAAGCTCGGGGGCGTTGAGTACTTCACGTAATAATCGAACTTGCCGCTTGGTTGCCCCAAGGTGCCAATCACTTCCTTCTCTTCGTCCGCTTTAGGCATGATCTCTACGATCTCCTCATCATCGGTCGCATCTTCGAGCGGGGGCATGTCTTCAGGTAAAGGATCGAGCTTGACCTCTCCAGTGTTCAACGTAGCAAACTCCTCGTCCCAGTTAATGACGACCTCGGAGATAGTAGAAATGATGCCAGTGTGGTCAGCATAAACGATCAGCCCAGCTTCTACCATCCTTGAGATTCTTTCTCTCATGACAGCCAGGGAAATGATCTCGTTAGCCGGGTAATAACCGGCCTTTACCAACTCACCATAGACGTCAGTGGTGTGTACTCTGACGTTCTTGATTCGACCTGCATTGAAGCTGAATATGGCATTCACATTGCCCGCGTGATCAGGGAGCGAGTTACTCTGAACATTTGGCTTGGCGGATTGGAACGAAAACGCCTTCGTGTCTAGGAGGTTTTGGATTCGGTGTTTAAGGGCGTAACAATCGTCGGTTGAGTGCCCCAGCTCACCCATATGATAATCACATTTCTTTGACGGGTCGAAGTTGTAGAACTGCTCAGGATTAGGCCGCTTCGGCTCGGAGGTCAACAAGCCTTTCTTTCGGAGCACAGCCAATACCTGAGATAATGATCCAGGGAGGGGGGTAAACTGCCTCTTATTGTTCCTCCTCTGAAAAGGTTGACGTCCCGTATTTTGCTGCTGAGCTTCCGCCACTTGAATTGCTGGGGCGAAGTTAGTATTCCGCCGGCTCGGTTGGCTATAAGTCACATTCACTTCGGCTGCCGGCTCTTTCTCCTTCCATGCACTAAATCTCTTGGTTGACGAAGACGGCTCCACGAACCACCCATCTTTCAGTCCTATCTCGATCTGTTCGCCTATGGGGATGAGTTGGTTGAAGTTGTCAGCCGGAATAGCCACCATTCGATTACGGTATTCGAACGGGAGAGATTTCACGAACATCCTCTTCAGCTCACTGTCTATAGGTTCCGGGACGACCTGAGCGGCTATATTCCTCCACCTGATGGCATAGTCTTTAAAAGACTTGGTCTTCTTCATTTGAGCACGCTCGAGGTTATCACGAGTAGGAGTGATGTCTGTTATGAACCGGTATTGCTTCAGGAATGCCTCACTAGCTTCTTCCAGGTTTTGAGGCTATTGATCTTCTTCTTGAGGTACCAGTGTAGAGCAGGGCCGGTTAAACTCGCTTGGAATGCATGGATCACAGAAGCTCGTTGTCAACGTACGAGGTCATTTGCACGTGGTACAACTGCAGGTGGGCCTTCGAGCACGTGGTGCCATTGTATTTGTCGAAGTCCGGCATCTTGAACTTCTTCGGGATCTTGATCTGTGAGTACAGGGACAGATCGATCGATGGCAAATCCTGAGAACCCTCCAGCTGTTTAACTCTCTCTTCAAGCTTGTTGATACGTTCATTAGGCTTAAGTTTGTTGACGACAATCTGGACAGGGTCATCTTCTAACTTAGGCATATCATCATCTTCCTCGACGTCAACTTTCTTTGCACCTGTATGCTTCGGGACTGATGCTTCAGGGGGTGCTGGAACAGGGATCGACCGAAGAGCCTTGATCTCAGCGGTCATTTGTTGCATTGCAACGGCAAGTTGCTTGATCTGGTCTTCCATACCGACAACACGCTCCTGCAACTCTGTTTGATCGGCCATTCTAGCTCTTGACCGTGTGCGAATAGGCGATCGTGATCGGTCCGTAGTTACCTAATTTGAAAAATAGAGCATGGTAAGTATGCGTCCTCAAAACAATCGGTCCATGACTCAATCTAATCGTCTCTGTTTTTTTTACTCCCATTTTTCATGACATTGTTCATTACTCCATGTATTTGTGAAAATGATAGCAAATTTCTTAGGAAATAATGAATTATGACAGACTTAGGAAAATAATGATAGGAATTGAAAGTAATTTTTTTTCAAAGCTTTATCTCTTTTTTTTCTTTTTCTTTCCTTTTGAAAAAAAAATCAATGATTTTTACTTTCAAAAATTACGATTGACTTAGACCTATCATGGACCGACCAAATGAATGCAATAACTAAATAAATTGCAGAAAGGAGAGTTCAGAAGACTTACTTCACTGAGTGGAAAAATGGCAATCACACAAACACACGCATGAAATGTGAGGTTCGATTTCTATCTAGACTCTGGCTTGCAAAGTGGAGACGCGAGGATTACCGAGCTAAACCAGTCATGGTGGTGGTTAGGCTAGGATTCCCCTGACTCCGGCTTAGTCAAAGAGCCGACCCGGGTTAAGTGGGATACAACCGTGGTGGGTACTCAAAGACACCTTGAAAAAAAATTTCGGGATCAAGGAGGGCGACCCGTACCACATGGTTTTGGTCGGGGTATCCACTATCTCAGTACCATCTTAAACCTATGCCGCCCAGGTCCGGCAACGGGTAGTGTATGCGGTGTAGTGTAAATGTAAGGCATGCACAGCAGGTTATATCAAACAGCGCTTCGTGCATAAATTAAACCATACATTCAACCACCTCCTTGCAAAACAAGGGTTAACAATCACGCCTCCCCTTATACCTCCCATACTGCAAGAACATTTAACACCTTAAAATGTTAGGGACGTACCTGGGATCCTCGCTGCCAAACAAAAATATTTTTCAAAAGAAAAATTGGCCTAAGTCCACTAAGAGTTTTAAGTCAAGTCCCCAGCGGAGTCGCCAAGCTGTCGTGACCCTAAAAAATTTTGTCACTTTCTCGGGCTAATGGATTATTAAGACTAATCTTAACTCGGGCCCTCCCAAGCCCTATCAATTCGCAACTTAGGGTTTAAGTTCTTAACATGTGTTGACACCTAAATTTTACCGACATTCATTTAGTAGTAATTTGCATAGAAAAATTAGGGATTAATTGTTAACCCCTAAACAAAAACATTTAAATTACATAGCATATAGTTTTAGTTTAATTATGTTATTGCATCGGGTTGACAATGGCAAACGTGCTTAATTTTTATCGGACGAAACTCGGCTCGCTCGGGATTCAAGGGCCGGGAATTTCAAGACAAACGGGCTCGGGTGTTTTTAATTTGGGCTTGATTTAGTCTGTTGAATTTAATTAATTAAAGCCCACATTAAGTCAGCCCATTTTAATTTAATTAGACCTAAGCCCATTAGGTTGATTAAGCCCATTTAATTTGACCTAGATTAGTCTATATATACATGTTATTAGGTCAAATTAGGGGGGGGGACAATTTCAGAGATCAGAAAATTTTTGGAGTGAAACAAGAGCGAGAGAGAGAGGGTCGTGGCTTCCGGGTTGAAGCTTGACGTCAACCCCGACGATGGGGCTGCTCCTGCTGCTGACTTGCTTCTGCATTAACGCTTGAGATGCTGCTTCGTTCCTGTTGGTGTGCTGCAAATTCCCTCGTGCCCACAACACCGACGCCCTTGCTCTGGATTTTGCATCACCCGAAGACCTGCTGTCCAGTCAAAGAAGTGGATTTTTTTGACTTGGTTTTGTCCAGTCCATGCAGCACACTCAAGTCCATGTTCGTGGAATTCTAGCCAACAGATTCTGTCCCTAGTTTCCGCTGTTTCCTTCGGCGTTTGAGGATCCCGCTGCTGCTGTTTCCGCTGCACCACCACGCTTCCAGAGGAGTCAACGTTGCTGTTCCTTCCTGGTTTCCCGAAGCAGCAGCCCAACCAATTCTGATGATACCCCATGCATAAGACGCCAAGCACCATGCAAAGTACGTAGAAGCCACAGAGAGGAATTAAAAGAAGACCATCAAACAGAGGATCGGTCAACAGAGGCCAAGCAAAGCAAGCAAAGACATCCAGTAAGCTGATTTCAACGCTGCTGCTCCTCGTCCACTTCCTCCCAGAATCGCTCACTCCACAGAGCTTATTTGTGGAAACTCAAAACACGAAAGTTGTAGATCTACGAGTCCTTGATCTGTGGCTTTTGGAATCGGGTCAATCCGACGTGTATTGAGGAAGTTACGCCCATTTTTCCGGAATCGTGCAGTCTTGAAATTTTCCACCCGCAGACCGCCGGACGCCTAGCCGTGCCCGCCGGAACAGCAGCCTTGCCGGACATCCTTCCCGTCCCGACGCCGTGAGCCTCATCGTGCCGTGCCTCGTCGTCGTCGTCGCCGGTCGTCGCGATCCCGATCCCGAGCTCGATCCCGAAGCGATTCAAATTTTGGAAGGTTATCTGCAAATTAGGTAATTGACATTATCCCATAATTTTCAGAATATTTAATTTCCTAGTTTGAATGTTTTGAATATTGCATGAATATCACGTCGGTAATTAGATATCTTTTGGGTAATGTTCGATATCCGCAATATTCGAAATATTTAAAATTAGGAAACTTGCCTAATTTAGCAACGTATTTGAACGACTATCCGACCTTAACCCTAAGGTCCGATACGCGGCGATACGGGAAATTGTCATCCTATCTATAATCACTTAGATACGATGATAAATTTCATTAGCTTTCCAAATTTGAATAATCGGTTATCCGTTAATATCTATAACCCCATAGATATGACCGATAATTTGATTTTTGTGCCTAATCCGAGTTTGAAACGAATTTGGCGGATCGCGTGGTTGATTTGAATTGATTGCTATCCTTGTTTGTTTTGATTGTTTTCCTTTTCAAATAAAAAGAAAACCCAAAAAAATTCTGTTTTGTTAGGATTTTTGCATGTTTAGATTTTGAATATATCCCGAAGGATGAGATAAGTATTTAATTCAAATTAGGACCTAAGGTGGCATGTTTCCTAGTTTAAATTAAATATAAGCTTAATCCTAACGGATTATTCACGTTATTTTTTAATTCCGAATTTTCAAGAAAATCCCAAAAAGAGAATGAATTGCTTTAGGGTAGATTAGGATAGATTGCATCTTAATTTCAGCAATTTATTTATTTCGAATTTTTTTATAAAAATCCCAAAAAGAAATCATGTTAGGATAGGTTAAGTCATCTTAGATTGCATTCTATTTTAGGCATTTTTACTATTCCGAATTTCAATAGAAAAATACCAAAAATAGAAAGTCATAGGTTGCATGTTAATTTAGGCATATTTTTTATTCCGAATTTCATTGATAAAAAAATACCAAAAAATAAATCCTTTGCCCGTCATTAGGATTAGGTCACGTCGTCGCGTGTCATATAGAATGCATGTTAGGTTGCATTAATTCACGTGTCATTTTTGCACGTCATTGCATATAGGTTAGATTTCATTTAATAAAGTGAAAATCCAAAAAAAGGAAATTGAGTGAATGCTTGTTAATTAGAAATCATATTAGGGTGTTGATGTGATTTTCTAGCTAACAATGCAGATGCTTGCGTTGCATTCAGGTAAGTAATTCTCCCTAAGCTTGCAATTTATTTAATGCTTTGATTTCTGGGTGTTAAATTGGTGGTTTGCGCACCCGCATGAACACCTCACATGTTAGTAACTGAGTTAAAATGGATCCAAACTGCCTGCAAACATTTTTGAAATGAAAAGGTACCGAAAGGGCGTTAGACTAGATCTAGCGTAATCAAGTCCCCGGGCTTAGAATCTCTGGTTCGTAGAAATAAAACATATCTCCCTATGTTTTATTTAGGTTTCTAATCAGCCTACCGTAAAATGATTAGTGGCGACTCCAAGCATGAAAACATTTGCATGTTAAGAACTTAAACCCTAAGTTGCGAATTGGTAGGGCTTGGAAGGGCCCGAATTAAGTTCAATCTTAATAATCCATTAGCCCGAGAAAATTGATAAAAAATTTTTAAGGGTCGCGACAACATGCAAATGTTTTCATGCTTGGGGTCGCCACTAATCATTTTACGGTAGGCTGATTAGAAACCTAAATAAAACATAGGGAGATATGTTTTATTCCTACGAACCAGAGATTCTAAGCCCGGGGACTTGATTACGCTAGATCTAGTCTAACGCCCTTTCGGTACCTTTTCTTTTCAAAAATATTTTGGCAGGCAGTTTGGATCCATTTTAGCTTATTTACTAACATGTGAGGTGTTCATGCGGGTGCGCAAACCACCAATTTAACACCCAGAAATCAAAGCATTAAATAAATTGCAAGCTTAGGAGAACAACTTACCTCGAATCCAGCAAGCATCTGCGTTGTTAGCTAGAAAATCACATCAATCAACCATAATATGATTTCTAATTAACAAGCATTCACTCAATTTCTTTTTTTGGATTTTCACTTTTTTTAAATGAAATCTAGTCTATATGCGATAACATGCAAAAATATGACATGCGAATTAATGCAACTTAACATGCAAACTATATGTCATGCGACGACGTGACTTAATTTTAATGACGGACAAATGATTATTTTTGGTATTTTTCTTTATGAAATTCGGAATTAATGAAAATGCCTAAAATAACATGCAATCTAAAATAACTTCTCTTTTTGGTATTTTCTATTAAAATTCGGAATAGTAAAAATGCCTAAATTAACATGCAATCTAAGATGGCTTAACCTATCCTAACATGATTTCTTTTTGGGATTTTTGGCAAAAATTCGGAATTATTAAATTGTTGAAATAATCTATTAAGATTAGAATATTACTTAATTTAAACTAGGAACTAGATCGTCTCACGTCCTAATTTAAATTAAATAATTATTCTATCCTCTAGATATATTCAAAATTCCTAAACATGCAAAAATTCTAATTCAAACTCTAACTAATATTTTTTGAATTTTCTATTTTATTTGAAAAGGAAAACAATCAAAACAAATAAGGATAGCAACCAATTCAAATCAACCACGCGATCCACCAAATTTGTTTCAAACTCGGATTATGCACAAAAATCGAACTATCGGTCATATCTATAGGGTTATAGATATTAACGGATATTCGATTATTCAAATTCGGAAAGCTAATTAAAATCATTATCATATTCAAGTGGTTATGAATAGGATAATAATTTTCCATACCGCCGCGTATCGGACCTTAGGATTAAAGTCGGATAGTCGTCCAGATACGTTTGCCGAATTAGGAAATTTTCCTAATTTGAATATTCTCAAATATCGCGGATATATCGTGCATTATCTTAAGATATCTAAATATTCACGTGATATTCACGAAATATTCAAACGTGCACGAATCAGGAGATTAAATATTTGAAGAAAATATTCTGAATATATCCACTTACCTAATTTGAAAATATTTCCAGATTCGAATTGCTTCGGGATCGAGCTCGAGCTTGCGAATCGGAATCGAACACGACGACGTCGAGGCACGGCAACCCGGCAGGGGGCTCACAACGGCAAGTCAGGACAACGCACGGTACGGCGGAAGCGGCTGTTCGGAGGGTGTTTTCCGTATCCCTCGACGAACAATGGCTTGGATGTTCAACCGGCTATGGTGGCTGGTCGTTGCTCAAATTGTTGCGGCTGTTGAGAACTCCTCGAGCGATCTGGACGCGATGGGAAGCTGCTGGACGTGGTTTGCAGTTCACACGAGATTGTTGACTTCGCTAGTCAACATGCAACACAATCTGGACTCCTTGGTGGTTGCTGTGGGAGGCGTGGGAACGTCTGACCGAAGAAGAAAATGGCGTGAGCAGCTTCTCTTCAAGGCTGCTCACGCCATTTTCTTCTTCGGTCAGACGTTCCCACGCCTCCCACAGCAACCACCAAGGAGTCCAGATTGTGTTGCAACTCATTCAATCCCCGAATTGGTTGGGGATTCAACCCCAAACCACGTCTCAAAAGAGCCTCTGCATAAGCTCTTATCAATTTACCGCTGTTAATTGCTCGATTTTATTGCAAAATAGTGGACTGTCACGACATGAAGTGATTAATTAAGGTGGTGGGCCTGGACATAAAAAGGAAAGGCGGGTCACGGTCAAGGCAGATCAAGTTGTGAAGGAGAAGAAGCGAAACCGCTTACTGAAGACCGGAGAATTCAGGTCAACATCAACAGCAATTGTTGGAATTCTCGATCGCCTTTTCCATTGCGATTTAGATTAATACCATCAAAAACCCTAAATTAATAAATTTATGATAAATTTACCTCAAACTAATTTTTCGTCCATCTAAAATCACAAACTAGTATATCTATGATAAATTTACCATCCATTAATTTCTATTAATTTTATCGGCAATTTGTTGAGTCGGATGATATATAGTAGTTAACGGATGTTCTTTATTGAGGTTTTACCCTTCTGTTTGTCACAGATTTACCAATATGTGATTTTTCGTGATATTAATTCAATTTAATAAAAAGTAAATTTGTCACAAATGTATAAATTTGGGATTTTTTATTATTAAAAAATTACTTTTGAGTAAATATATTACACGTGTACCAATTTTGAGTTTTGGTAGTCAAAAAATTAGTTCAAGGTAAATTACTTTTGAGTAAATATATTACACGTGTAGTCACGGTAGAAGCCAGCAACGGAAGCAGCAGCTAATGCGTTGTCTTCGTGGAACCAAGAAGTCAACTCCTTGTCAGGTTTGACACTTCACGTTAGAAAGGAAAACACCATTGAGGAAGGAAGCAAAAGAACAGCCACGGTCTTCAGGAGGTCTTCGACGTCTGGGCGATGGACTACGGCAAGGTGTGCGGCAACGCGGAGGGGCGGAGCAACGGCGATGGGTGAAGGGCAGCGACGTTGGCTGAAGGCAGCGACGTCGGCGGCGGAAGGGCTCGCGGTGTGACGCGGCAAACGGCCGCTCGTCCTCTCTCTCTCGCCCTTGTTTCACTCCAAAAAATTTTCTGATCTCACTTATGTGTTTGTTCTCCCCTAATTTCTGACCTAATGAAATATATATATAGTGCTAACCTAGGTCAAATTAAATGGGCTTAATGTCCTAATGGGCTTAAACTTGGGCTTTGGCTTGGGCTCTAATTAAATTAACTTGGGCTGAATTAAGCTCAAATTAAAACGACCGAGCCCGTTCGTCTTGAAATTCTCGGCCCTTGCATTCCCGAGCGAACCGAATTTCATTCGATGAAATTTAAGCTCATTCGCCATTGCCGGTCCGATGCAATAATGCAATTAAATCTAAATGAACCTAAACTATATGTTATGCAATTTAAATATTTTTGTTTAGGGGTTAAAAATTTAATCCCTAATTTTTATGCAAACTACGCTAAATGTTCGGTAAAATTTAGGTGTCAACACCTTTCAAGTCATCTTGGCATATTTTTTATTACGTTTTCAGATAATAAAAAAAGTTAAAGATCTCGGTGACAAGACTCGTCATTTTTGTAAAAAGTGTCTTTTTCTTTGAAATGTTATATTTTACTTTGGATTTCTGTCAAAATAACTTCAACTTTTCACGTTTAGAAGCATTTCATTTTAGTCTAAATGGTTTTTTTCCCTTGCATTCTCTTTCGGGTTAATACCATGAAAAACTCCAAACTGGTACACTTGTGATAAACTTACCTCAAACTATTATTTTTACCACAAAAAATCCTAAACTGGTACACCTGTGATAATTTTATCCCGAATTATTTTTTTGACCATAAAAAATCCCATACTGGTATACCTGTGGCAATTTTACCTCCAAATTAATTTTTTGACCTCCAAAAACCCCAAACTGGTACACCTGCGACAAATTTACCCTCCGTTAGTTTCCATTAAATTTTACTGTCAAATTGAGAAGTTTAATGACACGTGGTAATTGTCATGTGTACCGGTTTTGGGTTTTACCCCTCTGTTTGTCACAAGTTTACAAATTTGTGATTTTTTGTGATATTAATATAATTTAACAGACACTAACAGAGGGTAAATTTGTCACAAATGTACTAGTTTGGGGTTTTTAGTGGTAAAAAAAATTAGTTCAGGGGGTAAAATTTTCACAGGTGTACCAAAATAGGGTTTTTGGTGGTCAAAGAAATAGTTCGAGGTAAAATTATCACAAGTATACCAGTTTGGGGTTTTTGGTGGTCAAAAAAATAGTTCGGAGTAAATTTGTCACAGGTATACTAGTTTGAGATTTTTTGTGGTCAAAAAAATAGTTCAGGGTAAAATTGTCACAAGTGTACCAGTTTAGGATTTTTCGTGGTATTAACCCTTCTATTTCCAGGTCAAATTAAATAGTATTTGGCTTTTCAAAACAACTCTTTCCATTGAAAGGCTCAGTTCTACTGCTAGTATTCACACCAAAGACGTTTTATGCAATCGACACTCCATGACTTCATTTTGATATAATGTATTTTGCATTCGCTCAAAAGCCAATTTTTTTTAGGGAAAAAATCACCAAAAATCCCAAACTTTGCCACTTTTGACACATTTACCCTAAATTTTTTTTGTGACACTAAAAATCCCAAACTATGTTATTTGTGACACATTTACCCCAATATACTTTAATCCATGGATATTTTCATCTTTTTTACTTTTTCTTTTTTTTTTCCCCTTCTTTTTCCTTTCCAGCGAGGGGGGCCCTTGCCGGCGTCGGGCGAGGGTTGCCTCGCCTGGGCGAGCGAGGGCGGCCCTCGCCGGACTTAGGTGAGGGCAACCCTCGCCGGCGTTGGGTGAGGGTTGCCCTCGCCAGATCCTGCGTTAGCGACCCTCGCCGGCATTGGGCAAGGGTCGCCCTCGTCGGGGATAGCGAGGGTGGCCATCGCCCCACTCAGGCGAGGGCGACCCTCGCCCGATGCCGGCGAGGGCCCTCCTCGTCGGAAAGGAAAAAAAATAAAAATAAAGAAAAATAAAAAAGACGAAAATGCCTATGGACTAAATGTGTCACAAATAGCATAGTTTGAGGTTTTTGGTGTCACAAAAAAAGTTCAGGATAAATATGTCATAGGTGGCAAAGTTTGGGGTTGGTGGTTTTTTCCCTTTTTTTTAATACCTTTCAAGTAATCTTAGCCTCATTTTGTTTGATTCTCAATAAAAGTTTGAAGATTCCGTTTTCTTCGTAAGGTTGTATTTTACATGACCCATTTAATCATTCATTGCATAATAAAATTTGGGATCGACCCTAATCCTTAAAAACATTATTAATTTGCATTTGCATATTAGGAACATCTTAATTAGGCCCACATAAACACCATTATAATTGGACCAACTTAAGTACAGAGGCTCTAAGCTTAATTGAATTATCTAGACTAAGCTTGCACGAACATAAAATTCAGCCCAACTTATTGAATATGACATGTGAGGAGCATATGGCGGTAGCTAAATAAGAAGAGATTGCATTCTTGATTAAGATTTGGGTCAATAAATTCAATATCTTTAAGAATTTTGATCATAGGGAAATAAGAAAGTGATATAACCCAATTTCCTATTAAGAAAAATCACATGATATGTAATTGCCCATATTATGTGATTTGAGTTGTATATCTTACTTGGAATCCACGTGTAGCATTATTATTTTGTCCACCATTCAAATTTACAGAATTGAAAGCCAAATCAAAAAAATTAAAAATTAATGGAAGGATAACATTGATTACTTTCATGTAGTCTAGCAATAGAATTGAATATTTACCAAAAGTTCAAGAATCGCATTAAAAAAACTAAAAGTTTCAGGGATGAAATTACAAATTGGGCCAAAAGTTTAGGGACTATATTGATCAAATTAAAAGTTCAGGCACGAATTACACATTGAGCCAAAGTTGATGGACTATTTGTATAATTATTTTATTTCGAAATTTCCGTGTGTGTTCATCTAGATAGGACATCGACCAAACTTAATTCATACCTCATTCAATCACGTACTTGCATAGCTATCATTAAAACTACATAATTTATCTAACAAATGTCTGTGTCTCTAGGCGATAAAGTTTTGGATTTATTATTTAACCGCCTATAGATTTAATTTTGAAATTTGACATCCTGACTATGCAAACCTATTTCATCGTTATAATTATCGTACTGAGAATTGTGACCGATACTAATATGGTTGGCAACTTATTCACATTTCTTGTCGGGAAAACAAGAAAATTTCATGTATGAATTAGAAAAAAAAAGAAGAAAAATTTTATCAAAGGAAGTGAATGTAATTATTTTTGACAACTTAATCAACTAGTTGAAGCAAAAAAAAAATTAAACTAGTTGAAGTTTCCTAATTCATTGAACCGGCGGTGGAATTTGCACTTCACGGTTGTGGATAATTTAAGGAGGAGAAAAAAATGGAGTCATTATACCGTTCACCACCGGTGGCTTCAGATCTTTATATATGGGAACTTCAGTGATATTAATATAGTTATTTAAAAAAAAACAAAACATCTATTTTCAATATACAAACGAATGATTATCTATTCCGACAAAAAAAATTGATTATCTATAAAAAAAAGTTAATTGATACTATAAAATTAGCTAAAAGTCGAACTTTGTTGTAAAAGTAAACGGCAATATTTGGAATCAACTCAGAAATCAACATAAACGACGATCTTCGGAATCAACGCGGAGACCGACTTGAAGTACAATATGAGAAAAAAAGAGACACGAGAGAAGTAGAGAGCAAATGTTAAGTCTTCTTCATTCTTCATCATTATCCTCGACAAGTTTACAAAAGTCTCTATTTATAGAATAGATGATACAATGAACATGAATATGTGTGTTCATGTATACAATTAATGAAGATCTGATCGTGTACATTAAAAGAGAGGACCATTCATTGAATGGGGAAAAGTGATACATCCACATCACTCAATGCATTTATAACACTCCCCCTTGGATATTCACTTTTTATTATACGCTTCTTAGACTATCTCATTAAAAACCTTGCCAAGAAAAACCCAGTGGGACAAAACCTTGACGAAGGGAAAAAGAGTACAATGCATATAATACTCTCCCTCATTTTAATAGTCATTGCACATAGGCTACCTCATTAAAAACCTTTTGGGTTTCATCCTTTAGGGATGGTTAAGTCACTCCCCTTGATTAAAGCAGTCGTCCAAGTTGACGCATTCCTATTCCATATACAAGTTTTTCAAATGTGGAAGTAGGAAGGGATTTAGTGAACAAATACGCAAGATTGTCACTAGAGAATTTGATGGATATCTATTTCACCTTTTTCTGCGGTTAAAATAACTTAGGTGAAATATGTTCTATTTTTGTCTTTTTTGACAAATCCATCACGCATTTGTGTAATGCAAGCCGCATTATCCTCAAAAAGTATAGAGGGGGCATTATGAATTGAGGATAAGCCATATGAATCTTGAATGTGATGTATTAAACTTCAAACACATTCTATGGCAGTTTCAAATAGTCCAATAATCTTATAATGATTTGAGGAAGTAGCAACCATACATTGCTTTACTGACTTCCATGAAACTGTCGTGTCTCCA
The DNA here is from genome assembly GCA_031216185.1 of Syzygium aqueum. Taxonomy (NCBI): domain Eukaryota; kingdom Viridiplantae; phylum Streptophyta; class Magnoliopsida; order Myrtales; family Myrtaceae; genus Syzygium; species Syzygium aqueum. Next base: position 41,204,598 of record CM062236.1, read on the forward strand.
TAGAGAAACACATAACCAGTCTGTGACTTGGCATTATGAGGATCAAACATATAATCAGCATCTGAATATCCCACCAATGTTAAATCTCTATTTCTTTGGTAAAATAAACCAAGATCAACAGTTCCTTGGACGTAATATAGGATATGTTTAACGCCATTCCAATGTCTTCGGGTTGGATTGGCACTGTGTCTAGCTAGAACATTCACTGCAAATGCAATATCATGCCTGATGCAATTTGCAAGATATAACAGTGCCATTATGGCGCTAAGATAAGGAACTTCAGGTCCTAACATATCATCGTTTTCCTCTTTAGGTGTAAATGGGTCTTTGTCCACTTCAAGTGAACGGACCACCATTGGTGCGCTGAGATTTATCCATATAAAATGTCTCCAATATCCTCTTTGTATAATTAGACTGGTGTAATAAAAACTCCTTCTGGGAGGTGCTTGATCTGCAGGCCGAGACAATACTTGGTTTGACCCAAGTCCTTTATTTCAAATTCATTCTTTCCCATTTGGGGAATTGAAAATCCTTCGGGGACTTTCATATATATATATAAATATATATCAGTGTCAAGTGACCTATACAAATATGCAGTCACAATATCTATTAAGTGCATATCTAGATTCATATTTACTACTATACTGATCAAATAACAGAACGTAGCGTTGTCTATTACGGGAGAATAAGTGACATCAAAGTCTATACCGAGTCTGCGAAAAACCCTTAGGCAACTAGCCTCGCTTTGTATTTCACCACTTCACTTTTTTTGTTGTGTTTTCTTACAAACACCCATTTATATCCAACAGGGATAACATCTTTGGATGTTCGGACAATAGGTCCACAACGTTTATTAAGTGATCTAGTTCCGCCTTAATTGCCTCCTTCCATTTATTCCAATCTAAATGCTTCTAGCATTCAAGAATGGATTTTGGTTATGGATCCATATTGTCTTTTGAGACAGTAAGCGCTACTAAGGAGGCAAAGGAGTCGTCAACGACAATTGCAATTCTATCATATCTTACTCATGTATTCACATAATTTACCTCAACCAAATCCTCTTCGTTTCCCAGATCAACAGGATTTGGCCGTTTCGTATTCTTGGGATTGTTATTTGGAGCAGCTGCACTAATTTCATCGGGATCGCATTCCTCTACAAGAGGCGCATTGGGTGACTAAATATTTTTTTCTTTTTTGGTGGATTTATGTCTTTAGCCCTGTGGGTCGTCCACACTTCAGGCGTTGACTAGGCTCATCAAATATTTTTGGTCCCAAGGGAATCTCCACTTTAGGTGGTGCGTTTTCTACAGGAATATGGGACTTAGTCACCCCTTTATGATCAGTAAATGCATCTGACGGTTTACTTGCTAAATTTCGCAAGTTAATAATCTTCTGAACTTCAAGTTGAATAGTTCTTGTATATGGATCAAGGTAATTCAATTGATCTTCCTTCCAGGAAATTTCACAACATTCTTTAAGCTTCAGGCTTTCTCCCCCTAATGCCGAGAAATGTGCCTTATCGAATATACAATCAGCGAACTAGGCAATAAACAAGTCGCCCATCTAGGGCTCCAAAATATTTTATAATATATAGAGACTCATATCCTCATAATGCCAAGTCGACTTGGAGGCCCCAGTTTGGAACGTTGTGGAGGTGGTATAGGAACATATACGGCACAATCAAATATTCGCAGATGGGAAACATCAGGTTCACATCCACATACAAATTGAATCGAGGAGTACTCATGATATGCACTGGGTCGAATTCTAATCAGTGTTGTAGCGTGCCATATCGCATGTCCCCATAAACTAAAAAAGGGTAATTTGGCCCTCAACAACAACGGTCTAGCAATCATTTTCAAGCGTTTAATTAAAGACTTTGCTAGGCCGTTCTGTGTGTGGCACAAGATGCTTCACGTCTATCCCAATGGCCATACAAAAGTCATTAAAAGCCTTAGACGTAAACTCACTAGCATTATCTAACCGGATCTTCTGGATCAGGGAATTGTGCACATAATTTAATTAGTTAAGTGAGCAATTTTTGCGAAGGTCATATTATGTGTTAACAACAGGTCAACATATGTCCATCGCATTGAAGCATCAATCAGGACCTTGAAGTACCTAAAAAGTCCACATGCAGGGTGGATAGGCCCACAGATATCTCTTTGAATTCTATTAAAAAATATAGGAGATTCCACCCTACGGCCGTACAATTAATTTACCCTTAGCGCACGCATCGCATACATAATCAATGGGTGAAGGAAGCCCATGATTTGTTAATGAATGCCCAATTCAATGCATCATATTCGACCCTGGGTGACCCAAACGGTCATACCATAATTGAAAACCTTATGGGTTCATGAACTTTAGGTTCATCAGTAAGTATAGTATAACTCAGAGGAGAATCATGGTAACTTTTCCATAATTTATTTTCTGTATCCACTCATCTGGGTTAGATACAAGTATTCTTTACTACCTTCGGTCTCAGTTTCAACGCGAAACCCATTAGAAGCCCATTGGTAGTATCACATGAGCTCTTCTGGAGCCTGTAATTATCGCCTGAAATAGTGGTAATATTCCCTTCACAATTTTTTCATTGTCTCAAAGAACTTCCTCTGCTGGAGGATAGTATGTGTATTACCACTATCTACAAGGCAAAGAATGCCATCGTTCTCCTTGAGGTAATTGCTTAGCATCATTGATTACTTAACATGAAATTATGAAATTAAACATGAATATTATTCAAAACTAAGAGAATACATGTGAATAAACATAAACATATAATATATATCTTGCTTAATCTAAATCACCAATATCAAGATGCTTAATCTAAATCACTAAAATCATCAATACTAAGATATGTATTGTCAAGAGATGATTCTTTATTCTCTATTGAGGACTTGGTTGCAACATTGGCTTCCCTTTTTCTCTCATCTTGTTCTCTTTGATAGAGTTCAACCAAGTGCTTTGGGGTGCAACAGGTGCGAGACCAATGGCCTGCAGAACCACATCTATGAAAAACATTTGCACCAACCTGGTTAGGTACTTGTGGACCTTCTTTTCTTTGTGGACCATGTTTAGGTTCTTGTGAACCTCTATCACAGTTCTTATAAGGCTGATTTTTGTAAGGCTGATTTTTCAAGTTACACCATTTGCCCTTCCAATGCCCGTGGCTCTTGCTATTATGACGTGCGATATGTGCTTCAGGCACAGGTGCAAATCCAGTAGGGTGAGAATTATGATTTTGCATCAACAACTGGTTGTGCTTTTCAACTACAAGTAGTGCAGAAATTAACTCCGAATGCTTGGAGTAATTCTTTGCCCTATACTGCTACTGGAGCACAAGGTTATTGGCATGAAAAGTGGATAATGTTTTTTCCAACATTTCAATCTCTGTGATCTACTGGCCACAGAGTCTTAGTTGTGATACAATTCAGTGAATAGCATAATTATATTATGCTACAGACTTAAAATCCTAAAAGTGTAAGTTGATCCATTCAAATCTGACATGAGGAAGGACCACTTCTTGTTGATGATCAAAGCGATCGTTCAGGGATTGCCATAGAATTGCAGGGTCCTCCTCAGTGAGATACTCAGCCTTTAAATCTTCATTTAAATGGTGTCGGATGAAGATAAGAGCCTTAGCCTTCTGGACTGGAGAACAAGTAGATTCTGGGAGAATAGATCGACTAAGATCTAATGATGTTAAGTGTATCTTGACATCAAAAGCCCATGTTAGATAATTACTTCCGGTAATATTTAACGTTGCAAACTCCCTCTTGGTAATGTTTGACATACTTAAAAAGAAATTGTGGAGAGGTAAAGGTATGTTACCTCGAGTGATATCCGAGATTCTAACCGGCTCGTATTTGAGTGATATCCAAGATTCTAACCGGCTCGTGCTGATAACATGTTGTAAAAGTAAACGGCGATATTTGGAATCAACTCAGAAATCAACATAAACGGCGATCTTCGGAATCAACGCGGAGACCGACTTGAAGTACAATATAAGAAAAAAAAAGAGACACAAGAGAAGTAGAGAGCAAATGTTAAGTCTTCTTCATTTTTCATCATTAGCCTCAACAAGTTTACAAAAGTCTCTATTTATAGACTAGATGATACAATGAACATGAATATGTGTGTTCATGTATACAATTAATGAGGATCTGATCGTGTACATTAAAAAAGACGACCATTCATTGAATGGGAAAAAGTGATACATCCACATCATTCAATGCATTTATAACAAACTTGTCTTTTTTTTTTTCTGTTTGGTCGAAAGTCAAACTTGTCTTCTATTGATGTCAATTTAAAATGTTATACTTTAACTTAGTAGTTAAAATGATGTATTTTACCTTTTTCCTATCTAAGTAGATTTACATATATAACAGAAGAATATATAATAAAAATAAATATAACTCGAGCAGAAAATGCAATCTATGAAAATTATATTACTTCTGTTAAATATGCTATAATTTTGGTTTCTGATTATTTTAAATTTCATTCGAGTTTATTTTAAATGGATCCGAATAAACTATGCTTAAAATCACAGCTAACTAAAAAAAATTACATTTTTGCTAACTCCAATATATTCCATGCTATTGTTTTCTTCTATAGTATTATTTTTGGTAGCCATATATCAAGCTGTTGGAATTTGCAAAAAAAAATATGCGCAAATAGGTTTTGTCTCATTTTTGTGGTACCTATTTCAACACCTCTGGAATTTCCACATTCAGTGGACAATGTAATAACTCGAAAAAATGGCCAGAAAAAGCTCGACAATTTTCCATTATGGTCAACTCTAGGGCATGTTAATTTTCGCAATTAGAACACCTTGTGGACCGGACAAGACAAGGAGGATGATTTTGCCTTGGTCTCTAAGCCTAGTGATGTTCCGTTTGCTTTTTGCTCGGAGGTCGCGAAGAGGTCTTTTTGTCTCTCTCACAGGAGTATCCAAGCTCGGCCACCTTTCATGTTGAACTTCTTTAATCTCCCGAAAATCATGATGACGATGAGGATGATTTTGCCCTCGTCGCTCCATTTCCCAGAGAATCCGTACCACTTGTCCTCACAGCCTTCGACGCGCCTTAGTTGTCGTTCGCAACTGTAACCCGTCGTGAACCCCACGTTCCCGTATGCGCTGCAATTTCAGAAGTCGGTTACGTCATTACTCGGATTTGTTCATGTTATGTATGCGTGCCCATCACTTTCCCTAAATCACCAAACATATAAAAACTAACTATTTTCCTTAAATTTGATTTTCATGGAAAATTGTTTTCCTTTATCATAAAATTAGCTAAACAAGCGTACCTAAATTATATTCATTTGATTAGATACCCAAAAAAATCTCTAAACTTAGGGAATGCTACAGCGATGGAATTTATAGATCATTTCACGCCGTGTGTCATATTCTTTATGACTATCTACGAAAAGGAGAGGAGGGGAAAACAAAGATGCTTACCTTATCACTTCGACCACGATGTTCAGCACGTTAAAGTTGAGGGGATCTTCCTTCATCTTCTTTGTCTCTGTGATGCAAACCATGATGATAAAGATGGCCAGGTAGGAGAGCTGTGAGAGCACGAGATTCTCCAATAGTAGTTTATAACTCCTTTTCGGCTTTCTTCTTTGCCCATTTCCCGGGAGCTCCTGGCCACCTTTTGCCGGAAGAAAGGACGTATACGGCGGAAGGTACCTGTAGATCAGGTAATCGTCGTTACATACGCACATCACAGCGTGTTAGAGAGTAAACTTGTTATGCGTTGTGGTAGGTTTAATAAAGAATCATGCATTTAATAGGTACATTTGGGTTATTTATGTTTATTCCCTAAATGCTCATTGAATAGTGCGCTCCTTATTTCTCATACATTTGGGTTATTTTTGCTTGTTTACCATTTTTTAAAAGTATATTCCTACAACATTTGAGCCATGAATCCTATATTTCGTCGATTACCTTAATTTAAGACATGAATCCTATTCTAAGTCAACAAATGAATAGGGAAAGTTGAAATATTTATGATATTTTGAACATCAATTTCTCATCGTGAAAAAAAATTAGTGGAAAAGCATGCATATTTGAAGTTTAACCAGTTTTTCAAAAGAATAATTTTGTTATATAAGATAAAGGAAAAAAATCACCAAAAACCTCAAACTATGTCACTTGTGACACATTTACCCCGAACTTTTTTTTGTGATACCAAAAATCCCAAATTATGCTATTTGTGACACATTTACCCCATTGTACTTTAGTCCAAGGGCATTTTCGTCTTTTTTTTTCCTTTTTTTTCCTTTCTGACGAGGGCGGCCCTCGCCAGCGTCGGGCGAGGGCGGCCCTTGCCGAATCTCGCGAGGGCGGCCCTTGCCGAATCCCGCGAGGGCGGCCCTAGCTGACGTCGAGCGAGGGTTGCCCTCGCCTGAGTTGGGCGAGGGTTGCCCTCGCTCACCCAAGCGAGGCGCCCCTAGCCCGACACCGGCGAGGGTTTCCCTCGCCTGAGTCGGGCGAGGGCCGCCCTCGCTCACCCAGGCGAGGCGACCCTCACCCGACGCCGGCAAGGGCCGCCCTAGCCGGAAAGGAAAAAAATACAAAAAAGACGAAAATGCCCATGGACTAAAGTACAATGAGGTAAATGTGTCACAAATAGCATAGTTTAGGATTTTTTGTGGTTTTTTCCCTAAGATAAATTTACGAACCTGATACATAAATATATATAGAGAGAGAGATCATAATTTATATACAAATATGAAGTTAAATTATTGTCTAACATACCATAATTTTATAGACCAGAATTTCGATACATTCCATATTCATTCTAGAGAGAGAGAGAGAGAGACTAACATCATGACGACGAACAACACCAAGATGGCAGGAGCTACTTTGGACAGATCAACGATCGTCTCGCCCGTATGTCTGGTGTTCACGCACTGGAAGAGCACGCCCACGATTTTCTCGTACGAGCTCAGCCCATCTAACGATTCCGAACCCCACTGCATCGAGCAAAACATTATGAACTGAACACCAATAAACCCCAACACCGTTACCGCCAGTAGTGACGAGTAGAGGCTCGGAAGCAAGTGCTTGTAGCCAACTTCACCTGGACTGCTCAACAAGTACTCGATCTCTGCCTTCTTGCTGAATCTCCCCACAAGCCAAATCATGAGCCGTAAGGCCGATGGGAACAGCGTGTTCCCGAGAAGGACCTGAGGGATGAGAATCAGGAGGAGGCCAGAGTTTTTGCTGAAGACCATCATGTTTTCGTTCGTTGGGACGAATCCGCAGCTGGTGAAGGTCGATACGGTGGTGAAGATGGAAAACGTCGTCACTTGGAGGTCTCTCTTCTTCAGCACGTCTCTCGCGCTGGAGACGAGTGTCACATAGAGCAAAACTGCGGCGACACCAAGGACATGGGCTCCCAGAAGGTAACCTAACACTACAAAACACAAAAAGTTAACCGAACAATATTTCAAATGGTCAAGGTCTAAGGATCGGTCTTGCGGTCTGTACAACCGAGGCTCTACTTGTGAGTTCAGGCAATCTAAATTCGCTGTTTCACCTAACTCTATATGGTTAACAGTGTCGTTTGCTCGGTTCGAAGGGCAGAGATGGGTATTGACGACAGCGACTTTCTCTTTTTCTTCGGTATTGATGCGCGACCAGAGTTTCGATTTCCCAAAGTGAAGCCCAGCGAGGGAAGTGAAGACCTCCCCTCCAACGAACATCAGGACGGTCATCACGACAAGCTGGGAGTTGGAGAAGACCTCCATCTCCACCGTGGACATGCTCGAGACGGTTGCTGAGGAGACGGAGGTGAAGAACAGATCCAAGTCCCTAGGCCTAAAGGAATCGGACCGTGGCCTCAATGCCTTGAGGACCCAGAAGCCAAGGAGCGAGAGGGAGATGAAGTACAAAACTTGGATACAAAAGGAGTTGACTCGGAGGAGCAGGAAGCGGCAATAAGAAAAGAGGAAGCAAAAGGACCTGCAGAGGCCGGCTAGTTTGAGCCATAAAGCACTACAAAGACACCCAACTTCTTTGACTAAACAAGGAAAACTCATCATTTTTAGGGAACGAAATTGTTCTTCTTGATTCGAAAATTTGAGGGGTGGTGGTGAGGCTATATAAAAAGGAGAAGGTCCATCTGGTTTTTAAGGGTAACTATCACGAAAAATCCTAAATTGATACATATGTGATAAATTTACCTCAAACTATTTTTTTACCACAAAATATCTCAAACTGATACACTTGTGATAATTTTATCATGAACTATTTTTTTGACCATAAAAAACCCCACATTGGTACACCTGTGACAATTTTACCCCGAAATAACTTTTTGACAACCAAAAACCCTAAACTAGTACACATGTGACAAATTTACCCTCCGTTAGTTTTCGTTAAATTTTACCATCAAATTTGCTAAGTTTGATGACATGTGATAGTTGACAGGTGTACCAGTTTGGGGTTTTACCCCTATGTTTGTCACAAGTTTATCAATTTGTGATTTTTCATGATATTAATCCAATTTAACGGACACTAACGGAAGGTAAATTTATCACAAATGTACCAGTTTGGGGTTTTAGTTGTCAAAAAATTAGTTTGGAGTAAAATTATCATTGGTGTACCAGTTTGGGGTTTTTTGTGATCAAAACATTAGTTCGGGGTAAAATTGTCATAAGTATACCAGTGTGGGGTTTTTGGTGATCAAAAAAATATTTCGAGGTAAATTTGTCACAAGTGTACTAGTTTGGGGTTTTGGTGGTAAAAAAATTAGTTTGAGATAAAATTGTCACATGTGTACTAGTTTGTGGTTTTTTATGATATTAACCCTTTTTTTAAACAAAAATTATGGATGGTCAATAAACCTAAATTTGGCAAAAGCCGTGAGTATACATATGCATCATTACCCAATTTTTTTTAGATTTATTTCGCACAAAATGTGATTTGCTAGAAAATATTTTTGGAAAAACAACACGTGGCGCTATTTCCACCCCCTTATATGACTAAATCCACCCGGTTTTTACCCAAAAGACAAAATTGTCCTCAATTATTCAATTGCAATTGAAAGTAGGGGGAAGCATGGTCTGGATTGGGCCGGTCCAACACCTAACCCTGGGACCAACCCACATAGTGTGGTCCCCAGTTTTTGGGACCGAGAACCGTCCCTATTGAGCTTAGGACTGAGGACTGAACCGACCCTAAGGGTCCAGTCCGGTTTCAGGATCAACTCAGGACCAACCGATTTTTTTTATGTTTCATTTTTTTAATTCCTTGAAAGGACAAATGGTACACTTTAAAAATACATATCTGTCAACAATGTAATATTGAGTAACCAAACTATGGATCCCGGTAATAATAAAAATCTCCACTTGATAGTAGACGAACATTTGAAATGAAAATGGTCAAAATACATAACATAAGCCATGAATTGTACAACTTCATATCTTGTTCATTCTCAAAAGATTGATTCAACTTCTGAACACCTAAAAACAAAATAAACAACTTCATATCTTGTTCATTCATGAGGCGTCGAGAGGTGGCAAGCTGCATTCGCCGTTCGTGAGGCGCCGAGGTAGGCCAAGAGAAGCAAGCTAATTCGTGAGGCGAGCGAGGTGAGGCAGATCTAGCGAACAACCACAGAAAGGCGAGGGAAGAGAAGCGACGCTCAATAGTCAATATGGTTTATATTTTCAATGCCAAAAGAAGAAGAGAGAAGGGCCTTGGGTTCTTTGGAAAACAAATAAATATATTTTGAGATATGTGCACTAAAAGTCCTGAAACTTGTGATCAAAGTACAATTAAGTTCTAAAACTTGCTAAAAGTACAATCAAGTCCTAAAACTTATCAACTTGGTTCAATTAAGTCCTAAAGTTAACACCGTCAATTTTTCTAGCGAAAAGTGCCACTTCGCCGGAAATCCGACGTGGCGTTTTTTTATTAATTTTTCAAGCTGATGTGGCTCGCCGGAGGCTGACGTGGCATTTCTTTTCTTTCTTTTTTCCTTTCTTTTCTTTTTTTTCCTTTTCTTTCTTTTTTCCTTTCTTTTCTTTTTTTTCCTTTTCTTTCTTTTTTCCTTTCTTTTCTTTTTTTTCCTTTTCTTTCTTTTTTCTTTTCTTTTCTTTTTTCTTATTACCGGTGGCCTTTTCTTTCTTTTTTCCTTTCTTTTCTTTTTTTTTTCCTTTTCTTTCTTTTTTCCTTTCTTTTTTTTTCTTTTTTCTTATTTCCGGTGGCCAGCGTCTGGCCACCGACCATGGCCGGCTTCGCCTGGCGAGGCCGCCGTGCCCAGGCAACGGTCGAGGTCGCCTGGGCAGGGCGAGCCCCGGCGAGGGCTCGCCTCGCCAGATCCGGCGAGGGCTCGCCTCGCCAGATCCGGCGAGGCCGGCCCCCGCCGAGGCCACGGCGGCCTCGCCCGGAGGAAGGCGACGCCCGGCGAGGCCGCCGTGGCCTCGGCGGGGGCCGGCCTCGCCGGATCTGGCGAGGCGAGCCCTTGCCTAGGCACGGCGAGCCCCGGCGAGGGCTCGCCTCGCCAGATCCGGCGAGGCCGGACGCCGGAATAAGAAGAAAGAAAAAAAGAAAAGAAAAAAAAGAAAAAAGAAAAGAAAGAAAAAAATCAGAAAAAAATATTTAAAAAATTGAATTATACACATGGAAATGCCATGTGTCATTAAATTTTAAATATAAAAGCCACGTATTAAATTTGATCGGAATTTCTCGCCGTTGGCACTTAAGTGATCGTTTTTTCTCCGATTTGGCACTTAAGTGATCGCCGGCGTAAACTTTTGGCACTTAAGTGATCCAAATGAAAGTTTTGGTACCAAAGTGGCCTCCGTACATAAGTTTTGGTACCATTGCTGTTCTTCCCCCTACTTCCATAAAAGTTCGTTTCGTCAAAAAGAGAAATTTCCAAGAAATCTAGTTCTTTTCTAGGGAAAATTTTAAATAAGCACTCAAAATGGGATCGTTTTCTCAAAAAAGGACCCAAAATGGGTATTGTCTCAAATAAAGACTTAAAGTGCCTAACTAAGTCTCAAATAAGGACGAAAGTCCAAATCTATTCATAGTGAGGGGCAGTTTTGTCTAAGGACATTTTTCTTTAGTTTTCTTTGTCTTTATTCAATTTCACTTTCTCTTTGTTTTGTTTTCTTTTTTTTCTCCTTCTACTTTCTTCATCTTCCTCAAGCCTCCATCTTCCACACCTTCATCAACCTCCCCAGAAGTGAGCTCGTGATCTTACACTTCCCATTATTCAACGGCTGCCCAAAAGGACAAAGTCTCTACCTCTCCTTAGTCGAGTTTAGCTGCTCACTCTCTTACTTTTAACACACTGACTTGTTTATATATTTTCACTTTTGTTGTGTATATCACCATTGATTTCTTTTACATACATATACAAATAATGAGAAATGCTTCGATTCGGGACTTTTATTCTTCCTCCTGGCAAATTTTCAACTTTCTGGATATCTTCAACTCTTGGGCAGACAGCATCCTAACTCTTGTTGCGGAGAGGCCTGATCAATTCACCTGGAAAGGCCATTCCTCTGGCCTGTTCTCTACCTCTTCGGCGTGGGGACTTATAAGAAACAAAGGCCCACATGTCCCGTGGAGCTCCTTCATTTGGGATCGAGCCATTGTGCCAAGGTACAACTTCCTGTTATAGGTCATCTTCCTGAATAGACTCCCTACTCAAGTTTTTTTGCTAAGATATTAAAGAATATCCGAAGGTGTATGTGCATTCTGTAAAAGCAGACCCGATTCCACTGACCACCTTTTTTTTGGTTGTGTTGTCACTAGGACCTTAGCTTTATTTTGGGCAAACAACTGTAACCTAATCTGGCGGAATGGAACGTGGCAAGAAAACCTCCATTGGGCCATCCGTATTATAGGGGGTCAGGACTTTCATCATCAAATTACTCATTTTGCTCTTGGCGCAATATGCCATATTATATGGTCGGAGAGAAACCACATTCTATTCAGGAATCATCCCGTTTTCATGCCAGCCCTCCGCAACCATCTCATTAAACTTGTTAGGGACAAAGGATTGTCTATGAAGCCTGTTGCTGATAGCGTTTGCAACAGAAGAATCCAGCAAAAATGGGGCATCTCCCCTACCATTTTTGAGTAATCTTTGGATTACTTTGTTAGTAGCTTATTGGTCTTTGTTTTTGCTGGCCATCTTAGTGGCCTTGGTGTTGCACACTCTTGTTTGTAGCCTCGGTTTTAGTCGCTACACCTTTGCACCTGTCGGGACACGTTTTGTGTCACCTCAAGTGCGAGGTTTTTGTGTTTTGACTACTTTCACCGTATGTAGCTTGTTGAAAAGTATATAAAATTCTTACCTTACCCAAAAAAATAATAATGAGATGATCACATGAGGCAAAAAAAAAAAAAAAGAAGACCTCTTTGAAGATTTTCCAGAATAAAATCATTGTACATACTCCAACATGAAACTTTAGAAGACAAATTTTAATTATTGGGTTAATACCACGAAAAACCCCAAATTGGTACACCTGTGACAAATTTACCCCAAACTATTTTTTTGACCACAAAAAATTCTAAACTGGTACACTTGTGACAATTTTACCCCAAAGTATCTTTTTTACCATAAAAAAACCCCACATTGGTATACCAGTGACAATTTTATCCCTAAACTAATTTTTTAGCAACCAAAAACCTCAAACTGGTACACCTGTGATAAATTTACCCTCCGTTAGTTTCCGTTAAATTTTACTATCAAATTGCTAAGTTTAATGACACGTGAAAATTGACATGTGTACCGATTTTGGGTTTTACCCCTCTGTTTGTCACAAGTTTATTAATTTTGTGATTTTTTGTGATATTAATATAATTTAACGGACACTAACAGATGGTAAATTTGTCACAAATATACCAGTTTGGGGTTTTTAGTGGTCAAAAAATTAGTTCGGGGGTAAAATTATCACAAGTGTACCAGTTTGGGGTTTTTGGTAGTCAAAAAAATAGTTCGGGGTAAATTTATTAAAGGCTTACCAGTTTAGAATTTTTGGTAGTCAAAAAAATAGTTCGGGGTAAATTTATTAAAGGCTTACCAGTTTAAGATTTTTTGTGGTCAAAAAAATAGTTCATGGTAAAATTATCACAAGTGTACCAATTTAGGATTTTTCGTGATATTAACCCTTAATTAAATCAAAACATTGCATAAAATAAGAATTTTTTTTGAAAATGCTAGTGGAATATCATTATTTGGATTAACAAAAATTAATATCATCCATGAACTCTTTATGAAAAATTATCGAGATGCCTCATTGTACATAATGTTTAGTGTATTCCTAGATATTCCTCTGACATGATGCATGCTCTGTGTAAAAGAATATCGCCAATATAGTAACGAAAAAAGATAAATTTTTTAATGTAGTAAATAAAGAGACTTGATATATATTTTAGACTAATGAAATTAAAAAAACAAAAAGTTCACTAAGAAAGTGAGCTTTTGAGATAAGATGGACAAATGATAGATAAGTTGTAAAAGATCAATGATGAACAAGAGACTTTTCAATTTTTAACTATATGAAAGAATGTCTTCCTGACTATTGGCGATATAATTTTATACAATGCACGTAAAATGCTTTAAGAATATCTAAGAATGAACTTTTTCTTTGATACACTAAAAAACAAAACATGTGAAATGCTTAATTATGGTAAACACATCCCAAATAGAAAAATAAAAAAATATATAATAAACGAGGAGTTGGGCCATCATTTTAAATTGTAATTGAAAGATTGAAGACAGATTTTTTTTTTTTAGTGTAAATGGGGTGGATTTAGTCATTTAAGGGGTGGAATGAATTCTTCTACGTATGGCTGCATTTTGTGAATAATATGAAAGTAATTTTCTTATATCTATTACAGGGAAATTATCAAATACACATTTGAGAAAACATCACCAGTACAATCTTACGTCTCGGGTTCAAGTGCTAGGCATTGGGACTCGGGCATTGTGACATTCCGAATTTTGATCCATTTTTGGGATTTATAAAACATATAGTTCATCGGTGCGCTTACAGTTAAATCTTGCCCGGAACTGATCATTCTTGGGTTATTTTTAAATTAGAGATTTTGCGAGAATCGCACTCGATCGAATTTAGCCGTTATTTAGAGCTTGAACTTTGATGTCGAATTTTTCGGAATTTTGTGATAAATTTAATTGGACTGTGTCGATATTATTGTGGCTAGCATCGACATTGCCCGGGATAAGTAAAAAGTGAAATTTGGACCGGGTGCGAATTTGGACTAGTAGACCTCCCTCTGGATTTATTTTAGATAGTGTTTTGGCCCTTTTTCCTAATTTATTAATTATGATTTTTGTGGACTGTCGGATCGATTTCGGATTTGAATGTGGGCCGTCGGATCGCACTTGAGTGCGTTGACTTTTGCCTCTCTCTCTCTCTCTCTCTCTCTCTCTCTCTGTGCCGCGTCCCATCCCTCCAGCTACTCACGTCCCCTCCCCCTTTCTCCCATGCAAAATTCTCTCTCTTCTCCTTTTTCTTTTTTTTCTTCTTCTTCTTCTTCTTCTACGGCGCCGCTGCTTCTGCGTCTTCTCTGCTCGCTCAACCGTCGCCAACCGTCTGTCTGCCGTCGCCGCTCACCCAGCAACCGCGTCGTCCATCTTGCGCCACCGACCGCCCATCGCCGCCACAAGCCTAGCACACTGCCCGCAGCTCGTCGCCTCGTGCTGCCGTCCCGGGACGCCGTCGCCCCCTAGCTTGCCACCACCACCCAGCATTCCCCCCCCCAAGCTGTCGTCGCCCCTGCTGCTCCGACGACGATGCGGCAGCCTCTGCTTCGCCACCCCTCTACTCCTAACCGCTCGCCTTTGTCTCGATCTCCCGTCGCTGTTGCCTTGGCAGGACTGCTCGTACCTTGGCCGAGCTAGTCGCCGTCGCTCACCGCCCGTGTCGTAGTCGCAGTTATCGCCGTCGTGCCAACTAGCTCGCCGACCAGGCCAGCCGAGTGCCTAGCCGTGGCTGAGCCCGTTGCCCACGCGCCCCAACTGTGGTCGAACGTCTTGCCCACTGCTGTACCCGTGTCGCGCCGAGCCCATTACTGTTCACCGAGGCCATTTTGGCCCCTTGTCGATTTTTCCTGAGCCAAATTTAAGTAAGTAACTTCCTAAACCCTACTTAATATAATGGGTATTATTTAACTTATTTAGGGGTTGATTAGTACCAATTTAGTGGCTAAGTTAAGGCTATTAATGATATTTGAATGTGGCCCGTTGGTAAATTAAATTGCAATGATATTGTGGCTCGTTGGTGGATTAAATTATGGTGAGTTGCGGCTAAATTAGTGACTGATTGAAATGGGTCCAATGTTTGGGCTGTCATGGCATTTGTGGGTGAATTGGATATTTGAATGTGTCGACTTGAATGTCGGGTCGGTGGGCTAATGTGAGAAGCATGATTTGAGTTTGGGAATTATGACGTGTTAGAATGGCGAATTGTGTTGTGGTCGTTTGGAAATAGTTGTGCGATATTTGACTATGAGAAAAACATGGAAATTGATTGAATTAAGTGGCGTGTGTGTTTGCTTGAACAAGCCCGGATTGATCGGAGGGCTACCAACCTATAGGGTGTTGACTCAAGTTATGAGAAAGGACATATGGGGTGTTGACTCGGGTCGTGAGAAAGGTCCTGAGGCGTGTTGACCGGGGACAAAGCCCGAATTGATCGGAGGGCTGCCAGCCTAGAGCGTGTTGACGCGGGTGACGAGAAAGGATCTGTGGAGTGTTGACCTTGGTCGTGTGAAAGTTGGATGGATGCGCCTATGTAATGTAATTGGTTGAATTAGGTGAACGTACGTGTGTACGGTGCTCGGGTGATTGTGATGTGCTCGGGCTATTATTGCATTATTGTGAATTAACTAATATGCAGAGTTGGCTCTTGGTTTAAGGCGAGGTAAGTAAGTTGCGTGGATTCGATTGTGTTGGTTGTTAGATCGCATGTTAGACTCATCTGGGTATGCATTGGCCTAGGTGGGATATACGTTGTCTGCTTATTAAGATTTATTCTCATTGCTATAGTGCAAACCTTTTCAAATCCCCGTTCTTGAGCATGCCGCCAGCTAGGCGTTTTGGGGTCCCCATGCACACAATGCATGAGGAGACCGAGTATCCGGTTGGCCCAAACCAGACTTACATTAGGCACCTTACTACAGTTTGGGTAGATAAGGGGTTAGAGGACTTACAGCGCCACACCTAGTTGGCCTGGTTCCATCGTGTCGAGTTAGATACTATTGGGCCAATCCATGGTTTTGAGGGGCTACAACATGCTAGTGAGGATGCAGCGAATTAGGAGTCCTGGGACAAGTATGCTCCCGATGGTGAGGTGACGGACCCCAATGATCCACCAGAGAACCCCGTCCCCGAACTCATATACCGGGGCCCGTAGCGCCTGTGGAGCCCGTGCTCGAGGAAGGATTACAAGAACCAGAGCCCGAGCCCAAGCCCGAGGAGGAGCCTATGGAGTTCAAGCACGAGGAAGAGCCGATCGAGATCAACTCGGACACGGAGTCGAAGTTTTCAGGGTTCAATTCAAATTGGGTACCGTAGGGGTGTTTAGGTGCTGGGTTTAAAAGTTTTTTGATAGAGCCCTTTTTGTGTACTCCTTAGTCTACCCTACCATCGGTCCCTTTTTTTATGATAAAGGTGGATGCTAACTTTAGGAGCCTGTTGCATGAATTTGTGGTCTCAATGCTAATGTTATGAAATTATTGTTTTGCGCTATCCCTCTGTCATTATTTATTATCTGGGTTGTTTGATTTCCGCTTCCGCTTGCATTCGTCTTCGCATGTTTTGTTGGGTCGACAACACATCCGGGGACGTCGCGTTCAATACGACCTTCGAGGGGTGTCACGAGCCCGTTGAGGTTCGGGGCATGACAGGTGCATGAGATCAAGACCAACTGTTTGGGACACAAGCCCGATCATCGAGATCATGGGACCGCCTTAGGGGACCCAAGCGCAACCTTGGGTGACTTGAGCTCGACTTCTGGGGATTGAGGCACGTTCACCAAGGGTCCTGGGCAAGGGCAAGGGCATTGCGTTCCCATGCCCAGTGCCTCGGACCTAGGCCAAGTCTGGGTCAACCTGGGGTTCACAAATAAACGAGAGAGTCCACCGGAGGTTCACAGATGATCAAGGGTGTCAAGAAATTCCCAACTCAAGAACCGGAAGTTATATGTTCAAATCCTATCAATTTCATACAGACTGCGATGGATTCGGGCCCCCTACATAGGCTAAACACCTAACTTGACTGATTTATAGAAATCGCTAGGTCTTTCTGGATCCTCTAGATGGCCGCATATCTCTGTCCAGTACTTTTAGATTATGGAATAAAGAGAGTCCAGTGCACTCGGATGAAAGGATGTCGATGCACACACTAAACAGAGTGAGAAGAGCTCCGCCTGGTACAGATGCCTCGTCGGACACCTCTATTGACACCTAAGTTTTGGCGCATCTTTTAGTGTTAATTGCATAGAAAATTAGGGATTAAATTTTAACCCCTAAACAAAAATATTAAAATTGCATAGCATATAGTTTAGGTTCATATAGATTAATTGCATTCCGCATCGGATCGGCGATGGCAAGCGAGCTTAAAATTCATCACGTAAACCGAACTCGGGTACCGAACGAGACTCGGCTCGCTCGGAAGGCAAGGGTTGAAAATCACAAGTAAAACGGGCTCGGTTGTTTTAATTTGAGCTTAAATTAGTCCATTATGCTTAATTAAATAAAAGCCCATATTAATTCAGCCCACTTGAAATTAAATGAAAATTAGAGTCTAAGCCCAAACCTAAACCCATTAGGACTAGAAAACCCATCTAATTGACCTAAGTTAGCGTTATAAATATGTGTTTAGGTCTCATAATTTTAGGGGGGCTCTCATAATTTCAGAAATCAGATTTTTAGAGAGAGACTCGGAGAATTTTCGGAGAATAGAATTTCGGAGAAGTCGGAGGCCACACCATCCAATATACGGCCATTATTAAGAAGAAAAAAAAATCGTGGAGGGTCTGGGCTTTTCACGGCAGCTTGCTTCCTCTGACAGTCTCATCACACACAGCTTCTTCACGGGAAAATTCTTCACGTTCTTCGCCAAGAGAAGAAAGTCAAAGTGGAATTGATATACAGAGAGCAGAACGTGAAAAAAAAAGGGAGAATCGGTCAACAGAGGGGGGCTACCATCATGAGAAGAAAAGTCAAAGAGGGAGGGGGCATTGTTTTTCTCATGAAGAAAACACGGCCACATAGAATAAAGGAAGAAAAATATCATGAGAGGCTGGGTTTTTTTTAGGGGTCTGATCACACACAAAAAGGAAGAGAGAAAACAAGAAAAAAAGTCAAAGAGGGGGCATTGTTTTCACGAGGGAGACGGCCACAAAAAGTGTTCTCGGCGGCTTCCTACAGAATCCACCACGCAAGCCACGACGAAGCCGAGACACGATCCACACGACTCAGCAATTCTTGCACGGTCCCAAACATCTAGTTCGTTCCAAGCAGCACCAACGAGCTTCTGTGCAGTGTTCCAGCTTCGACGAAACTCCAACGCGCTCGCGGTAGTGACGAACTTGACTAGTCACCGAGAGCTCGCAAGCCGCCGCCCTCGACGCCGCACCGTCGTCCCGACACCGTCGCCGTTCCCGATCCGCAATCCCGATTCGCCGGTGATTCAAATTAGGAAAGTAATTTTGCGAATTAGGTAATTATTCTTATCCAGAATTAATTTGAATATTTTGTTGCCTATTTTGTGTTTATTGATATCTAGTTCTGCATATTTGAATAATAGGTATATTCCAATTAGGATTTTATTTCCTTTTTTGAAACTCTGGATATCTACTTGCCAAATTTGGATAGAATTTAGAATTTTCAAAAATACTTTGAATATATCCAAGATATTTGAGATATCTAAATTTTTCAAGATGTGATCGATTAGGAAAATTTCCTAATCCGCAACCGCACACGTGGAAATAAATCTATCTATCAGGCTTTAGATAGAATTATTTCCATAGCGGGTATTTCGAATTTTAGGGTCGATCTGTCACGCTTCAGATCGAAACTTAATTCGAAAGATTTAGCGGTTATATTTTTTTACTTGATTTTAATTTCGAATTTTCATAAAAAAAATACCAAAAAGATTCTCTAGAATATGTTGATTTCTTTAGTTTAGAATTGCATGTTTAGATAATTGGCATTTTAATTTCGAATTTCGATAAAAAAAAATACCAAAAAGATTGCACTAGAATAGGTTAATTTCTTAGTTTAAAATTGCATGTTTAGGTAAATTGGCATTTTAAATTCCGAATTTCATTTAAAAAAATACAAAAAAAATAATATGCCTGTCATTAGATATAGGTCACGTCGTCGCATGACATATAGTTTGCATGTTAGGTTGCATTAATCGCATGTCAATTTTTGCACATCATTACATATAGGTTAGCTTTCATTCAAATAAAAGAAAATAAAAAGAAAAAAGAAATTTCTGCACCTTTGAACTTTAAATCAGAATTTTTCAGAATTGTCAAATTGAGTGTTTTTCTTGAAATTGGTACCGAAAGGGCGTTAAGGAATTTAGCGTAACCAAGTCCCGAATTTATGATTTCTGGTTCGTAGGAATAAAATAGTACTCCTGCTATTTTATTTAGGTTTCTAATCAACCTACCCTAAATGATTAGTGACGACTCCTATTGAAAATATTCGCATGTTCACAATTGGACCTAAGCTGCGATTTGGTAGAGTTTGGGAGAACTCGAGCTAGGTTAGTTAATTTAATTGATCTAGTAATCCATTAGCCTAAGATCAAAACACGATTTTTTTTTAGGTTGCGACAGCTTGGCGACTCCGCTGGGGACTAAACTTGAATTTTGTTTGAAAATTTAAGGAGGACTTAAGCCAAAAATTTTTGCATGGAAAAAAACCACTCGATTTAACAAAATTTGTTTGAATTCTCATTCTTAGGTGTGAAATGTTTTTGCAGGATGGGAGTTATAAGGGTAGTAGTGATTGGCTAACCCTTTGTTTTGCAGGCTTGGTGGAGTGGAATTTTGATTTAAGTTTTGCACTATTGGAGCGTTGTTTGCATATAAATGTTGTGCATGATTTACAGTTTTTGCACTACACCACACACAACCTGTGATCGGACCTGGGTCACACCCATAGTTTTAAGATGGTATTTAGATGGTTCTTTAACCTTAGTGGTAAGACTTCGCTAAAGGTTATCCCATTTGAATTCCGAAATTTTTTTTCAAAAATGGCTTAAGGGTCCCCCTCATGCACGTGAGGCTACAACGCATAGAGGTTAACCTTGTCGACCGAACCAAGCCGAAGTGATTGGACCCGACTAGTCATGACTATTGTATGCGAGGCTGCGACTAGTCATGATGATTGTACGCGAGGCTGCGACATGTCGTTCCGTTCATCACTTCATTTTGCCAAAGCCTTTAGGATAGATAGATTAAGGTTTAAACTCACGACTCATGTGCATGTCTCTGTGATTGACATTCTCTCCCCAAAGACGGTAATTTCTCGAGCTTTATTTTCGATTTTCTTCATCTTATTTTGAGCCGGTCCATGATTTAGGTTGAGTCAATTGGCACGTGATCTATATAAGAATGGGTCACCTCGATATCCGTTTCGTGCCTACTCCGAAGCTAGAGCTCAAGAAGTTATGGAGCCAGTTGAAGTCAGATGGTCAGCAGTACGTTCTCAAGCGTATTGGATTCATGCTGTCGATCCTAGACATAGATGTCCAGAGCGGAATCATGCAAGCACTCGCTCATTTTTGGTGCCCCGAGATGACCACATTTGTGTTGGGAGGTAAGTTTGAGCTCACACCGACTCTGGAAGAATACAGTTTTGCCATTGAAAAATCGATTGAGTTGGATATAGTCGAACCACCCATTAAAGTAGATCCTGTGGTAGTGCTTGCTGAATTTTTGAATTTGACCAAAAAGGAAATTGAAAAAGTGTTAAAGGGTAATTGTCAAGTATGCCCGCTATCTTTTCTTATTGAATGTTTTGAAAATAACTTCGTCCACATGAGGTCTAAGATTTTTATCTTAGCTTTCTTCGGACTCATCATTTTTCCATTCTGTCAAAATGCTATTGATCCGGCGATAGTTTGGACGGTAAAACTAATATGTGGTGAAGTTAGTTTTATAAATGCAATTCTGACAGAGACCTTTATATCTCTGACACGATTTAAAAAACGAAAAAATAGAACTTTTCGAGCCCCGATTGAGCTTTTACAAATCTGGTTTTTCTCACACCTTTCTCAATTTGGGAAAAATATGACTGCATTTGAAATGAACATGACTGACAACCCTATTTTAAGGTTCAAACAAATACAAGATCAAACTAAGAGTTTGCACTATACACAATGGGTCCATCTGTTTAAAGATCAAAGTTCTAAGATTTTCCTTTGGCAAGCTGTATGGTTTCGGGAGGTTGAGGCTCGACTATGCCATGGCGATCAGAAGCCCGTACCTTTGATGGGCATTTATGGGGCAACCTGCTATCAGCCCATTCGGGTTACACGTCAATTTCAAGTTCTACAGGATGTCCCACCTCCACTCAGGCCCAATGAATTTCAAGTCCAATTCGAGAAGGGCGAATCTTACATAGTCAAGTTTATGTGTCATTCTGACGCTTGGCAAAATTGCTCCTCTCAGAAGCTGATTTGGCCTGTAGATAAGCCCACCGGAAGGATGAAACGTCACTTTACCACGGCCCGATATGTTCAGTATCATACCATCCCTGCTGAGATACTCCCGAAGATCCCGATCGTGACAATACGACATACTCTTCAGACTCAAATCAAAATCAGCGAAGAAAAGGCGATGAAGGCCCAGGATAAGGCGGATGCTCTGGCTGAAGAGAATGCACGATTACGGCGCGCCTTGAAGGCCCATTCGTCTATAGATCACGTGGTCTCTAAAAAGAGGAAGACTGTCTGATTTCTTGTTTTGTTTAGCAAAATTTTCCTTTTTCTTAGGATGAAATGTTAGCTTACATTTATACTCCATGCTATTAATGTTTTTTAGTAATAAATGTTGCTGATCGATCCTCATAAGAAATTTTTTGAGACATTTTCCATTTTGCGCAATTCAATGAAAAGCATTAAGCTGTGATTTGTGAATTTTGGGAATGAGCCCGATTTTTATTGAATAAAGCGATTTGGAACATTGGGATTTACTAGACGAATAGGTCTTTCGAAAGAAATTTCATCTTGAGGGTCTAGAAGATGTTATGGACCGACTCGTTAGTCTTATTTGTCGTATTTATTCCACCGTTGCTTTTTGCAGGTAATTTGCCACGGATATCCCTCATCCTCATAATACTCGATCAATGGCCAAAGGAAGGATGGCCAATCAAGCTGAGATTGCAATCATGATCGATGAAAAGCTGAAGGAACACATGAATACGATCAATGAGCAGATCACAACCGCCATGTCCAAAATGATGAGTGATCTCATGGCCAAGTAACAGCAGATCAATGTTGCCTCTCAATCGGAGATTCCATCTCCGACCCGTCAAGGCTCCCGCCTTGACAAATCTCCTGCAGTAAACACTAATCCAACCTTTCAACTGGACGATGCCATTTTGATCGACGCTTGTGCTTCTCCGTCGGTCCCTGTTCCTCATTCACCCCCTAACGATGAGAATGCCAAGTTGTTGGCCAAGCTCGACCAGAGGTTACGTGAAGTGGAGGGAACTCAAAGTGTTTTGCCTGTTGATTTGTCTATTTTTACTCTAGTCTAAGTGCCCAAAAAATTCAAGATGCCAGCTTTCGAGAAGTATGACGGCACCTCAAACCCAATTCAGCACATCGATATGTACCAGGGGCTCATGAATAGATATGTTTCTAACGGACCTCTGATGATCCAAACCTTCCAAGCAAGCTTGAAGGATGCTGCAATGAGGTGGTATACCAACCACCAGATCAATCGAAAAGACTCGTGGGAAGAGGTGGCAAACCTTTTCGTCAAACACTTCAAGTTCAATCTCGACGTCACCATTACAAGAGAAGACCTGGAGAGAGCTAAACAGAAAAAAGGGCGAGACTCTAAAGGAGTACGCCACTCGCTGGAGGAACATGGCGGGACAGATTATGCCGGAACCCTCAGAACGTGACTTAATGAAGGTGTTCGTGTCCACCTTACCGCAGCCAGTTCGTTCACGAATGTTAGTGACAGCCGCCCAATCTTTTGGCCAACTGATAGCCATGGGTGAAGAGATTGAGACCGGGCTCAAGAAAAGGTGGTACAGTGAGTCAGGTTCATCAGACAAAAGATTTACTAGTAAGAAGGACAAAGAGCATGTCCCCGAGGTCAACATGACCTACCTGCAGAAGCCACCAGCTCAAGCCCCGAAGCTACAATTCAGCACCCGGCAGACAACCTCTTATGGACGGCAAAGCCAGCAAGACCCACGCCCGCAGCGTAAACTTTGCCAGTTTACTCCACTTCCTAGGATGTTATCTCAAGTACTGGCAGTGCTAAGGAAGAAGAATTTGCTAAATTCAGAGCCACAAAGAGCTAACGCTGCTGGCTATGCAAAGTATGATCCGTCGAAGAAATGTGATTATCATAGAGGTGAGGTTGGGCATTCGACCAATGATTGCCAAGTGCTCAAACATCGAGTGCAGGATTTACTCGACACGGGAGCATTTGCGCTACAGCCAGCTGGTAAGCCCAATGTGCAGAACAATCCACTCCCTGATCATTCGAGCAGTGCAAATATTGTTCTCGGCCCAGGAGTCAAGCAGGTTCAAAGCTTCAGAGTCCCTCTCGAAGATATGTTCGATGCTTTAGTCCGAGCTAGTTATATTACGACTGGTGAGGTGGTATCACTTGGTGACATCAGAAAGAAAGTGTATGAATTGGTGAAAGAGGGAATGATTGGGACAGCGGATGAATTTGGAGTAGTGGCCGCTATATCCCAAGTCATCATTGACTGGAATGAAGAATTTGCAAGGATCACCGATGAACAAGTGAAGTTGGATCCTGACATGCCCGCTCTCGAAGACGCCTCTGACGATGACCTTGGGATCATTATACCCAATGCTCCGAAAGTATTGATCTTGGCATCACCTCAGCCCTATGCTTATGAAAGTGACAAGATGGTCCCATGGTCGTATGACGTCGATCTGATAACTAGGTCAGGGCGAACTTATCCCGATAATCAACCGGCCAAGCCAGTGACTGAGAAAGAAGCGAAGGAATTCCTAGCTGTGATTAAGGCTAGTGAGTATAGCGTGGTTGATTAACTAAGAAAGTTACCTGCACAAGTCTCGTTGTTAGAACTTCTCCAGACATCAGACAAGCATCGGAGTACTCTAATGAAAGTTTTGAGTGAGATTCATGTGCTCGAGACCATTGAAGAAGATAAGCTAGAAGGATTTGTCGGGACAATCCTCCTCAAAGATCAAGTAGCATTTTTTGATGAGGAAATCCCAGTTGAGGGACGTGGTCATAATAAGGTGCTTCACATATCAATGAAGTATAAAAAGACTCATATGGCTAAGGTGCTTGTTGATAACGGGTCAGCTCTGAATTTATGTCTGTTGGCTACTTTGAAGAGGCTGGGTATTCCTCCATCTACCATATAAGCAGCCAAGACTTCTGTTCGAGCCTTTGACGAAATGAAGAAGAATGTGATAGGCCATATTAACTTAGCGCTGCAAATCGGACCCTCAGTGTTCGATATTCTCTTCCAAGTGTTGGATATCCCTTCTGCTTTCAATTTCTTGTTAGGACGGCCATGGATTCATAATGCAGTCGCAATGCCCTCCAGTTTGCATCAGAAGATCAAGTTTGTGGCTGAAGCAAAGCTGGTTACAATTTATGGAGAGGAAGATCATCGAATCTTCAATGCAACATCGATCCCATACATGGAGCCCGATCATGTTGAAGAGGATAGCTATCATTCGTTCGAGATAGTTCAAGTTGTTCAGGCTTCCTCTGATATGCCGTTGTCCGTTCCTGAAGTTTCTAAAACAGCTCTCATGGTGGCCAAGGTCATGGTCGGTAATGGTTTTAAGCCAGATCAGGGTCTTGGGAAGGAAGGCCAAGGCATTCATGCCCCAATTGAGACAAATGGACAATCCCATAATGCTGGTTTGGGATATCATGGGCAGGGAAGCTGCAAACAAAGCAACGATGGTTGCAGAAGCCAAACAGGAGCAGGTCAAAGTCCTTTACCACCTTCTATTAACGACACCTTTCACTCGGCTGGAGTAGTGGGAGGATATGATCATTTAAAGCCAAGCCCGACTGAAGAGGATCTTGGGCTTATCTTTCCTGAGTCACCACAAGCCCTAACCGACTCACCTAAGAAGCACGGTAAAGCGATGCTGGTCAGTTTGCCTGACGATTCTGAGGATGACCAGCCACTCTCTATTTTCAAGAAGCCGGAGTCGAGGGTGGTGGACTTTGACTTTAATGACGGTATACCCTACCTCACTAGTTGGTTTGCTGAGACTTCCATTGGTGCAATCACTGAAGGACCACTTGAAGGGATGGGCGTTGGCCCTCAAGAGTAATCATTTCTAGTTTTCGTATCTCCCCTGCGTGGGAATCTTTATTGCTTTCTTTCTATTCATGTTGCACTTAGGTTTTTCAATCCAATAAGATGTAATTCGTTGATTCCATATCAATAAAATTACAGAAGGTTTTATCATTTTGAATCTTGTTGAAGTACCCCAAACCAACCCGATGACGATAACCAACGATTGAAAAAATTGTCATCTAAGATAAGAATTGAGGGTTGGGCTTCTCAAGAATTCTCGTCTCGAGATCTTCGAAAGCAAAATGAATTTCAAAAAGCAAAGAACAATTTTCAAAAATTACGTGTGGTTAAACCTTGTCTTGTCTTTTTTATCCCTTTCTTTCATGTTTCAGGACTGATCTCGAGGTATGCGAAGGGACGGGAATCGTGGATCCTCATATATGTGATGCAAGTCAATCAGATGACTCCGATGATTCTAATCCAAATGATGAAGAGATACGACGAAACTTGGAAATCCATGAGAAATCTAAGCCCTTGACTGCCAAAGAAACCATAGTGATCAACCTTGGCGACACGGAGAATCCTAGAGAAGTGAAGATTGGTGCATGTCTTCCTGAAGATGTGGCCAAACGCTTGACCCAGTTGTTGAAGAATTATCAAGACATCTTTGCCTGGTCTTATGTTGATATGCCGGATCTTGATCGATCGATCGTTGAACATTGTCTACCGATTGATCCTTCGGTTGAGCCTGTGAAACAAAGGCCGCGAAGAGCTAAACCAAAACTGGCGAAGAAGATCAAGGAAGAGGTCATGAAGCTTCTTGATGTGGGATTTATTAAGACTACTCAATACTCAGAATGGGTCACTAATATAGTCCCAGTGTTGAAGAAAGACGGTCGGGTTCGAGTCTGTGTTGACTACCGAGATCTGAACAAAGCTAGCCCTAAAGATGATTTTCCACTCCCGCACATTGACGTGCTTGTAGACAGCACAGCTGGATTCGAACTTTTCTCCTTCATGGATGGTTTCTCGGGTTATAATCAGATCTTGCTGAACGAGGATGACAAGTTGAAAACGGCATTTACCACGCCATGGGGGACATTTCACTACAAGGTGATGCCCTTCGGTCTCAAAAATGCTGGGACAACTTACCAGCGGGCAATGGTCACGTTGTTCCATGATATGATGCATAATGAGATTGAGGTCTATATTGATGACATGATTGCAAAAACTCGGCGTGGAGAAGATTACATAGAGACCTTGACGAAATTATTTGACAGGCTTTGCAAGTTCAAATTACGCCTCAACCCGGCAAAGTGTGTGTTTGGGGCAGCCTCTGGCAAATTACTTGGCTTCATTGTCAGTAACAAAGGGATTAAGATTGACCCGTCAAAAGTGAAGGCACATTTGCAAAGTAAAATCTCCCTCTTCGGTTAAGGAAGTTCGTAGCTTAATGGATAGGTTAAATTATATAGCCAGATTTATTTCTCAGCTATCTGATACGGCGAAGCCTTTCATTAAACTCCTCAAGAAGAATGCGCTAGTCAGATGGGATGAAGAGTGTGAACTGGCATTTGACAAAATTAAGCACTACTTGATGAATCCGCCGATGCTTGTTCCGCCAACGCCGGGGCAACCTCTGATCCTGTATCTTACAATCCACGCTGAGTTCTTAGGTGTCATGCTTGCTCAGAAAAGAGAAGAGCATGGAAAGGAGCGTGCGATTTATTATTTAAGTAAGAAGTTCACCGCCTCTAAGATGAATTATTCCGAAGCAGAAAGAACGTGCGCAGCCCTAGTCTGAGTGCTACACAGATTGAGGCAATACACCTTGCATTATTAGATATTGCTTGTGACAGAGTGTGATCCCATCAAATACTTGCTCAATCAACCTGCCTTGGTCGAAAAACTAGCAAAATGGCAGATTCTTATCTCAGAATTTAATGTTCGATTCCTGTCTCAGAAATCAGTCAAAGGACGAGTAATTGTTGATATCTTGGCTGAAAATCCTAGAAAAAATGAGGATCTGGATCCGCTAGAGGATAGAGTCACGCCAATTGATGAGTATGTATGGACCATGTATTTTGATGGGGCTGTAAACTTGTCAAGATCAGGTATTGGGGCAATTCTAATATCCCCAGGCGAACAACATTATCCGGTTGCAGCGAAGCTGATATTTCCTTGCACAAACAATATCACCGAATATGAAGTGTGCATCCTCGGATTGCAAGCTGCAATTGAAATGGGAGTAGCTCGACTCAAGGTGTTCGGGGATTCAGCCCTCATTATTCTTCAGACCGTTGGTAAGTGGCAAACTATAGATGCTAAGTTGCAGCCCTATCACATCTATCTGGAAGAGTTGGTGGAAGAATTTAAAGACATTTCGTTCGAGTACTTGTCAAAGACTCAAAACAGCTTTGCTGATGCTCTGGCTATATTATTGGCAATACTACGAGTGACAAGCGATTTAGAAGTTGAACCTTTGAAGATAGAAGTCTTACAGAAATCGGCTTATTGCATGGCCACGACAGAAGAGCCTGATGGCAAGCCGTGGTATCATGATATCAAGGCATATCTTCAAACATAGGAGTTTCCTGAGAAAAGTACCGCATCTGACCAGAAGTATATCAGGAAAATGGCGTCGAAGTTCTTCGTGAGCAGACAATGCCTGTACAAACGGTCTTATGATTCGGTATTATTAAGGTGTGTTGATTCAATCGAGGCTGTTCATTTGATGCTAGAAGTACATGAAGGAGTATGTGGTCCGCACATGAATGGTCATATGCTCGCAAGGAAGATAATGAGGATGGGTTATTACTGGCTCACTTTGGAGAGTGATTGCATTTAACATGTCCGAAGTTGTCACAAATGTCAAATCTATGGTGACAAAATTAAAACTCCTCCGAATGAATTGCATCAACTGTCTGAACCATGGCCATTTTCCATGTGGGGCGTTGATATGATCGGCCCAATTAATCCCAAAGCGTCAAATGGGCATCGGTTTATCTTGGTCGCTATTGATTACTTTTCGAAGTAGATCGAAGCAATGTCTTATACGACAGTGACGGCCCGGGTTGTAGTGAAGTTCATTCGTCGGGACATCATTGCTCGATATGGTGTACCTGAGGCCATAATCACTAACAATGGATAGAATCTAAATAACAAATTGGTGGATGAGCTGTTCAAGGAGTTCAAGATCAAGCATTTAAATTCATCTCCATATCGTCCGTAGATGAACGGAGCAGTCGAAGCAGCCAACAAGAATATCAAGAAGATTTTAGCTAAAACAGCTGAAAACTATCGTGATTGGCATGAGAGATTACCTTTTGCGCTTATGGCATATCAGACTTCTATCCGAACATCTACAGGGGCAACTCCATATTCTCTTGTGGACGGTATGGAAGCAGTTCTACCTGTTGAGGTTCAAATCCTTTCGTTATGTATTCTTTCACAGGTACAATTGTTAGAAGCAGATTGGATCCGGCAGAAGTTGGACCAGTTAAACATGGTTGATGAGAAAAGGCTTAGAGCTTTATGTCATGGCCAGTGCTACCAACAACGAGTTGCTAAATCTTTTAACAAGAAAGTCAAGCCTCGACATTTCCAGGTAGGCGACCTTGTCCTGCAGAAGTTATTGCCGATATTTCCTCTTGGAGAAGGGAAATTCACCCTAAATTATGGCGGCCCGTACATTGTGAAGAAAGTCCTTCCAGGAGGTGCTTTGATTTTGGCCGAGATGGATAGTTGTATTTCTCTGATCCAGTTAATTCTGATTCTGTGAAGAAGTATTACACTTGATTTGTACTCATTATGACTTTGTTTCAATCAAGTTTCAAGTTGAATTTCATGAATAAATTGATATTACTAAGCTTTATTTGAGGAAACCTTTTGATTTGACAATCTATTTCTGTCCTAATGAAGTGATCATATTGTATGAGAGACTTCAAGATGACGAAAGGCAAGACATTTCCATACACGTCCCGAATAATAATCTCTAGTGCGAGTTGAGTGAAAATTCCATGCTGGCAAGGTAAAGGATTATCTCACGAAAAGTATGACGATCAAAATGATGAGAGGCATTCATTTTCTCTATCTAAACACTACAGGTTATCATTTGCTTAACCCCTTTGAACGGAGTTTCATTTCTTACCCCTG
The DNA here is from genome assembly GCA_031216185.1 of Syzygium aqueum. Classification (NCBI taxonomy): domain Eukaryota; kingdom Viridiplantae; phylum Streptophyta; class Magnoliopsida; order Myrtales; family Myrtaceae; genus Syzygium; species Syzygium aqueum. The sequence continues at coordinate 41,234,281 of CM062236.1, forward strand.
TCAGGAACAACCCCACACTGGGGCAATTTCTTAGAAAATTCAAAATGGTTAGAATTTTTTTGCTTTCACTTGCATCAATCTTCAAGTATATTTATTGCATGCAAGTTCTGTGTTAGCACAAGTGCCTTAGATATGACGAAGAGCATTTCCTTCTATACCCTTACACATTATACCCTTTGCATACTCAATTTGAGCGGTGAATTCATTTCAACCCGATTGGTGATTATTCCTGCGATAAACGAATGGAATCATCTCAAAGCAAGTTCAAGATGACTTGAGGCAAATAGGAGCTAGAAAGAAAATTCATCAGAAAAGATACAAAAGGACTCCAATGAGTCAAAGTTCTCTCGGAAAAATCTCTTGAAAAGAAAATCTCTCTCTCAAAAAAAAAAAAGAAAAAAAGAGAGAAGATGAAAAATGAGAGAAAGAAAAGCTTCAGCAAGAATTAAGTCAATATGCAATATCATTCTTCAAGGAAAAGACCATTTGAAGGTTCATTTGTGGGGTAATCGCTAGAGATAGATCAATTGGATGATCACCAACCTCCATGTTCATAATACCCCCTTTGATGAAAATATGCCATTCATTTTAAGCTTACCCGAACCTACGTTACAACCCTTACCAAAGTCTCTTCATAATAGGACACTTGAGTTAACGTAGAGTTTCAAATGCTTATAAATGTTGCTTAAAGAAGTGCGAGCAAGATTTTTCTATCTCATTTTTGTAACATTCATGACTTGTAAACCCGGAACAGCTGATGATATCAATTCTTTCAATAGCCTCGACTCGAAGAGTCCCTTTTGCTAAGCCATTGACCAAGCCCACGTTTCAGTCCTTATAAAGACCTCTCAGATTGGCCAAGTTATACTGGTTTTGAGAATATCCAAACCCTTGTCAAGCACGATGAAGAGAGTTCGAGTGATTCTTATACCCGCATCAAAGGTCGGGTCAAAAGCCTTTCATTGAGAGCGAGTGAAAAGTCCTTTCTGATTAAAGGTCTCTCATTTAACGTGACCAAATTGTCAAAAGGACGAAATGATTGTTCTCATTGATAAATTCCCCAGTGAAGCTTGGTAATGCTAATCTGATCAAATTGTCAAAAGGACGAAATGGTTATTCTTATTGATAAATTCTCCAGTGAAGTTTGGTAATGCAAGCAGATTCATGGATTATGTTTTCTCTGCTCCTACGCATGTGTTATTTTGACCTTTCCTCAGGAAAAAACAAGTGCAATGCAGTTGGCTCTGCCATTTTTATAACATAAGAAGAATTCAGGTACGCCTGCTAATTATTCTTCGTTGTTTCTGTTTTTCGAAATACAATTTCTCATTTGGTGTTGCTAAGTGGAGTACAAAGCACACCTCATTTTATGCTCGCCTAGCAGGATAGGCGGCATAGCTTCTCATTTGATGTTGCCAAGTGGAGTACGCGGTACACCCCATTTTATGTTCGCCTAGCAGGATAGACGGCATAATATCCCATTTTATGTTCGCCAAATGGAGTACGCGGCAGCATAATTTCCCATTTCATGTTCGCCTAGCAGGATAGGCGGCATAACACCCCATTTTATCCAAGTGGAGTACGCAGCAGCATAATTTTCCGTTTCATGTTCGCCTAGCAGGATAGGCGTCATAACTTCCTATTTCATGTTCGCCAAGTGGAGTACGCGGCGGCATGGTGTTGCCAAGTGGAGTACGCGGCACACCCCATTTCATGATGTTGCCAAGTGGAGTACGCGGCACATCCAATTTTATGTTTGTCAAGTGGAGTACGCGGATGAAAGGATGTCGATGCACACACTAAACAGAGTGAGAAGAGCTCCGCCTGGTACAGATGCCTCGTCGGACACCTCTGTTGACACCTAAATTTTGGAGCATCATTTAGTGTTAATTGCATAGAAAATTAGGGATTAAATTTTAACCCCTAAACAAAAATATTAAAATTGCATAACATATAGTTTAGGTTCATAGAGATTAATTGCATTCCGCATCGGATCGGCAGTGGCAAGCGAGCTTAAAATTCATCACGTAAACCGAACTCGGGTACCGAACGAGACTTGGCTCGCTTGGAAGGCAAGGGTCGAAAATCACACGTAAAACGGGCTCGATTGTTTTAATTTGAGCTTAAATTAGTCCATTATGCTTAATTAAATAAAAGCCCATATTAATTCAGCCCACTTGAAATTAAATGAAAATTAGAGTCTAAGCCCAAACCTAAATCCATTAGGACTAGAAAGCCCATCTAATTGACCTAGGTTAGCGTTATAAATATGTGTTTAGGTCTCATAATTTTAGAGGGGACTCATAATTTCAGAAATCAGATTTTTAGAGAGAGACTCGGAGAATAGAATTTCGGAGAAGTCGGAGGCCACACCATCCAATATACGGCCATTATTAAGAAGAAAAAAAAAATCGCGGAGGGTCTAGGCTTTTCACGGCAGCTTGCTTCCTCTGACAGTCTCATCACACACAGCTTCTTCACGAGAAAATTCTTCACGTTCTTCGCCAAGAGAAGAAAGACAAAGAGGAATTGATATACCGAGAGCGGAACGTGAAAAAAAAAAAAAAAAAGGGAGAATCGGTCAACAGAAGGGGGCTACCATCGTGAGAAGAAAAGTCAAAGAAGGAGGGGGCATTGTTTTTCTCATGAAGAAGACACGGCCACACAGAATAAAGGAAGAAAAATATCATGAGAGGCTGGGTTATTTTTTTAGGGGTCTGATCACACACAAAAAGGAAGAGAGAAAACAAGAGAAAAAGTCAAAGAGGGGGCATTGTTTTCACGAGGGAGACGGCCACAAAAAGCGTTCTCGGCGGCTTCCTGCAGAATCCACCACGCAAGCCACGATGAAGCCGAGACACGATCCACACGACTCAACAATTCTTGCACGGTCCCAGACATCTAGTTCGTTCCAAGCAGCACCGACGAGCTTGTGTGCAGTGTTCCAGCTTCGACGAAACTCCAACGCGCTTGCGGTAGTGACGAACTTGACTAGTCACCGAAAGCTCGCAAGCCGCCGCCCTCGATGCCGCACCGTCATCCCGACACCGTCGCCGTTCCCGATCCACAATCCCGATCCGCCGGTGATTCAAATTAGGAAAGTAATTTTGCGAATTAGGTAATTATTCTTATCCCGAATCAATTTGAATATTTCGTTGCCTAATTTGTGTTTATTGATATCTAGTTTTGCATATTTGAATAATAGGTATATTCCAATTAGGATTTTATTTTCTTTTTTGAAACTCTGGATATCTACTTGCTAAATTTGGATAGAATTTAGAATTTTCAAAAATATTTTGAATATATCCAAGATATTTGAGATATCTAAATTTTTCAAGATGTGATCGATTAGGAAAATTTCCTAATCCGCAACCGCACACGTGGAAATAAATCTATCTATCAGGCTTTAGATAGAATTATTTCCATAAGGGGTATTTCGAATTTTAGGGTCAATCTGTCACGCTTCAGATCGAAATTTAATTCGAAAGATTTAGCGGTTATATTTTTTTACTTGATTTTAACTTCGAATTTTTATAAAAAAAAATACCAAAACGATTCTCTAGAATATGTTGATTTCTTTAGTTTAGAATTGCATGTTTAGATAATTGGCATTTTAATTTCGAATTTCGATAAAAACAAATACCAAAAAATTGCGTTAGAATAGGTTAATTTCTTAGTTTAAAATTGCATGTTTAGGTAAATTGGCATTTTTAATTCCGAATTTCATTTAAAAATACAAAAAAAATAATATGCCCGTCATTAGATATAGGTCACGTCGTCACATGACATATAGTTTGCATGTTAGGTTGCATTAATCGCATGTCAATTTTGGCACGTTATTACGTATAGGTTAGCTCTCATTCAAATAAAAGAAAATAAAAAAAAAAGAAATTTCTGCACCTTTGAACTTTAAATCAGAATTTTTCAGAATTGTCAAATTGAGTATTTTTTCTTGAAATTGGTACCAAAAGGGCGTTAAGGAATTTAGCGTAAACAAGTGCCGAATTTATGATTTCTGGTTCGTAGGAATAAAATAGTACTCCCGCTATTTTATTTAGGTTTCTAATCAACCTACCCTACATGATTAGTGGTGACTCCTATTGAAAATATTTGCATGTTCACAATTGGACCTAAGTTGTGATTTGGTAGAATTTGGGAGAACTCGAGCTATGTTAGTTAATTTAATTAATCTAGTAATCCATTAGCCTAAGATCGAAACACGATTTTTTTTAGGTCGCGACAACCTCGAACATTTTCTATTTTGGCGATGAAAAGAATCCGCAAAAGCGTCAACAGGAGAAAGTTATCTGAGGCTTCTTCGTTAGGAATGTCGGTTCAAACTTCAAAACCAGAGGGCGGGCAAGGTGTAATTCAGTGCGCTTTGTCAATTTTCTGTCATTTTTCTGGGTTCGCGATCACTTCCCTCTATATAACGTCCCACATAAATTCCCTCCTCCACTTCCACTTGTTATTTATAGATTATAGCAAGATAAGTTATTTGATTATGATCATTTACATTCCCTTTAAATCCGACAATAAATATTCTTCAAATATAAAATATGGATCGTCAATAACCCTAATTTTACAAAATTCTTGCGTACTCGTATGTAGCTTTATCCAAATCTTTTCGGATTCTGTTTATCTTACGAAAAAGAGGGTTTTATACCATTGAACTCCAAATTGATACACTAGGATAGATTTATTCCAGCTTAATTTCGTTTCACAACAAATCTTTAATCAGTAAACCGGATCCATAGCTACTATCTATTTACATTTCGTCCAATATCCCATTACAATGCATACATATGGAGTTTCCATGTCGAATCTATCATCCTCCACAACACATGTAAGCATTTTAAGGAGATATGGGATGGAATGCTGACAGAGCGTAGATTTGAGTCGAGAGTATTGGTTCAAGAATTTTATTAGTAATAACCCCATGGAAGGTGAGATTGCTAGAAAATATATTTAAAAATACTAAAAGGATTTCCCGAAGTTGGGCTGTATTCTGTGGATTATATGAGGGGGCTATTAAGGTAAGTTGTTATACTAGTCCCCTCCAGGCAGCCGGCCAACTACGATCGAATCCCTGTATTATAAAATAAATAAATACTTGAGAAAAAAAAAGAGAGAGAGCCCACATCCCGAGTGGGAACAAATTATATGTCATACACAATCACATCAGCGTACCCCCGTAACTTGAACGAATCATGATTTAAAATTGTAGAGACTTATTAGCATATTTGTAAATCTTGATATGGTGACTCAATTAATATTATATGGTTATAATTCACAATGGATTTGAGATTGTGACTCAATTTTATATGTAAAGAGAGAATTTATGGGGAATAAATTTGAGATTGTGACTCAATTAATATTATCTGATATTATCTGTAAAGAGAATAAGATTCCTGCCCTTATATGATCGATCCTTGATCCTATCCCCAGTTTCGCATCAGTACCCTCCCTGAATGGAACAAAAAGAACCGGGAATTTTGCTTATGGCATTCCTACCCTACAGACAAATAAACTCTCGAGTGCCAAAATTATATGCTTGGGTCCACTTAGTTTGTGGTCTCCAGGGCGAACAATTTTGCTCTTTAGGATTAGTTAACTTAATGGAAAGCTGATTCCGTGAATTGAAAATAACAAGTTTAGATCGGGAAAAATGACTTTCTCAAAGGAAACTGTTTACTGTGATTTTTTAAGAATAAAAGCTTCCTTTAATGGAATTGCTTATTATTAAGTTCCGGGAAACTAATTTTTTCAACTTGTTTTTGGCACAAATAAACACCAGAAAATGATTTGCTTTCTCTGAAATTTAATATCTTGAAAATATTTTCCAAAGACAAGAAGTTTTCAGTGAAACAAACACTTTCATTTGAATAAACTAACATGTGAAGCCCTTACATCACAGCAATAATGCAAACCTTTTCAGGAAAATAAAAGCAAATTTTTTTCCAAATAACTGAAAATAATTTCCAATTCATTTTCATAATTAAGCCTAACACCAGAAAATACTAACATTTTCTTGAAAAATGATTTTTTTGAAAAATATTTTACAAAAAAAATCATTTTTTTCCGAAATAAACATAACCTTAAACCAAAAAATCTCTTTAAGTACACAGGACAGTTTGGACACTTTCGGGATATTAGTCAGATCAAAAATTTATAAAGGGTGATGGTTCCTGGGTGGGCCAGTCCTTGGCCTAAAATGAGAACCTGACCCTATGGCTCTCGTTCCAAAATCTTGGAATTAGTAACCGGAGCAACAAGGACCGGTCTAGCTCGGTTTTAGAACCCATTAGTCTGGTCCGATTCCAAGTCCGGTCCGGTTCTCGAAATTGAGACTACGTATAGATGTCAACCTTTTGTTCTCTAAATGGTTTAAAAGCGAAAAATGCAGCATGTGTTTTGGCTTGGAAATCGATATAGGACACTTCTTAGGATGACTAAAAGTGAAGAAAAAAAAAAAACAAAGCCCAGATATGAGATCCCCACATCAAACTGCAAGGAAGGAGACAAGTAACCTTTTTTACTTTTTAAGAGAAAATAGAGCCCAAGTTTAAGATCCTGCATCGATTAATGGGAGTTTTCTTAGAGTTTATGAATTATAATAACATACTCAGAGCCGTTTAATAAAAGAAGACAAAAAGTTTAGTGTTCAATAGTGCCGGACCTGTGCTCGTCTCCGGCATTTACTTACCCGTGCCATATATAATTATTTACATAGTTAATATACCCATCCAATCGTGGAGGCATTCCTCTCCTACACATGAATGATTGATAAACTAAAGGCTGAGGAGTATCTTCGAACACAAAATAATTACACACATTGATGAAATTCCAACCAATATAAAAGTTGAGTGATTTTGCAATCATGGACATCCATTCGTCCTCTTGGTTACTGTCACGACCTAAAAATTTCATTCTCAGGCTAATGGATTATTAAGATCAAGCTTAACTCGGGCCCTCCCAAGCCCTACCAATTCGCAACTTAGGGTTTAAGTTCTTAACGTACAAATGTTTTCATATTTGGAGTCGCCATTAATCTATTTGTGGTAGGTCGATTAGAAACCTAAATAAAACATAGGGAGATATGTTTTATTTTTACGAACCAGATATTCTAAGCTCGGAGACCTGATTACGCTAGATCTAGTCTAACGCCCTTTTAGTACCTTTTCTTTTCAAAAAAAATATTTTGGCAGACAGTTTGAATCCATTTTAATTTAGTCACTAACATGTGAGGTATTCACGCGGGTGCGCAAACCACCAAAGTAACACCCAAAATTAAAACATTAAATTGCAAGACTGGGAGGATTACTTACCTCGAAGCAACGTAAGCATCTGCATTGTTAGTTAGAAAATCACATCAACAATCCTAATATGATTTCTAATTAACAAGCAGTTCACTCAATTTTTTGGATTTTCACTTATTTAAATGAAAGTTAATCTATATGCAATGATGTGCAAAAATTGACATGCGATTAATGCAACCTAACATGCAAACTATATGTCATGCGACGACGTGGTCTATTTCTAATGACGGACAAATGATTTATTTTTGGTATTTTCTAATGAAATTCGGAATTAAAAAAATACCTAAAATAACATGCAATCTAACGACTTTTTTTTGGTATTTTTTATTAAAATTCGAAATAAAAAATTACTCAAATTAAGAATGCAATCTATCATAGTCTATCCTAAAGCAACTCATTCTTTTTGGGATTTTCATGGAAATTCAGAATTTAAAAATAACCTAAATAATCTATTAGGATTAGAATAACACCTAATTTAAACTAGGAAATAAATTATCGCAAGTCCTAATTTAAATTAAATAATTATCCTATCTTCTAGATATATTTATGGTTCCCTAAACATGTAAAACTTCTAATTTAAATCTAACAGATTTTTTATTTGGTTTTCTTTATTTAAAAGGAAAACAATTAAGCAAAGATAACAACCACATTCAAACAATCTACGCAATCCGCAAGATTTTTCTTATCAAACTCAGATTAGGCAAAGAAATCGAACCAACAGTCATATCTATAGAGTTATAGATATCAACGGAAAGTTGATTGTTTAAATTTGGAAAGCGAATAAAAATCATTATTGTATCCAAGTGATTATGGATAAGATAACGATTTTCCGTGTCGCCGCGTATCGTACCTTAGGGATAAGGTCGGATAGTCGTCCAGATACGTTGCTAAATGAGGACAAATTCCTAATTTTGAATGTTTTCAAATATTGCGGACATCAGAAAATTATCCTAAGATATCTAATTATCCACCAAATATTTACAGAATATTCTAACATTCGAAAATTAAGAAACTAAATATTCTGAAAATATTGGATAATATCCTTACCTAATTTGAAATATTTCCAAATTTGGATTGCGGATAGGGAATGCGAATCACGGGACAACCGGCGATGGGCGGTCAACGGTGGTTCACGACGGCGATGACAACGACGTCGGGACGGCAAGACGGCACGACGGGGCAGCGGGCATATGGGTGCTGTTCCGGCGGTGTGGGCAGCGTACGACGGAGCAAGGGCAGCGGCGGTGTAGCATCGGCAAGGGCGTCCGACACGGTGGGGCAGCGGCGGTGCAGGGCGTCTCCGGGGCGGCGCAGCACGGGCGGTGCAGCGACAGTAGCAGTGGAGGAGGCGGAGCAGAGTCCGGCAGTGCGGCTGCTCCGGGGTGGTGCAGGTCCGGTCGTGCGGCTACTCCGACGAGGGGCACGTCCGAACAGCGACTGAGGGACAGAGCAGCGACGGTGGAGTGGCGTTCGTCGGCGAGCGGTGGTGCGGACGGCGGCAAGGTTGTCCGGCGGCTGTGCTGCTCCGGTGTGGTGCGGCGGTCCGTGATGCAGGCGGGCAGTAGCACGGCAAGGAGGTCCGGTAACGCGCAGCAGTGGCGGTGGCTTCGCCGGCAGGCGTTGGTGCAAGGCGCAACATGTGGTAGCGCGACGGCAAGGGGGGCGTGGCAGTGGCCTCCGGCAATGTGGATGGTGAGACGGCTTCGGGCAGCGGCACAGCGACGAGCGGTAGCGGCGGCGGAGGAGCGGTGCGGTGGGTGGCGGCGCGATGTGGGGGTGACACACCGGTCTCTCCCTCTCTCTCTCTCTCTCTCTCTCTCTCTCTCTCTCTCTCTCTCTCTCTCTCTAATTTTCTGATCTGAAAAATTGTGTGTCCCCCGATTATGTGACCTAATGACATATTTATAATGCTAACCTAGGTCAATTAAATAGGCTTTTTAATCCTAATGGGCTTAGGCTTTAATTATCATTTAATTTCAAATGGGCTGAATTAATGTTAGCTTTTATTTAATTAAGCATAATGGACTAATTTAAACTCAAATTAAAACAACCAAGCCCGTTTGACTTGTAATTTTCGGACCTTGCCTTTCGAGTGAGCCGAGTCTCATTCGATGAATTTTAAGCTTGTTTGCCACCGCCGATCCGATGCGGAATGCAATTATCCTAAATGGACCTAAACTATATGTTATGCAATTTTAATATTTTTGTTTAGGGTTTAAACTTTAATCCTTAATTTTCTATACAAATTACGACTAAATGGTCGTCAAAATTTAGGTGTCAATATGTCACGCCCCGAACCCTAGCGGGCTCGCAACACCCCTTCAACGGTCGTAAGGAACGCGACGTCCCAGGACGCGTCGCCGACCCAACAAAATTTTCGCAAGCGGAAGCAAAATAACATAACCCTAACATTAAAAGAAAAATGACCAAGGGATAGGATAACAGAAACTTTAACGAATGTAGGATAAAAACCGAATCCAAAGTAAACGTTCATTAGGCCACTAAGGTTAAATCCGCACAATCAACAAAAAGAGACAGGGTTTGGTAGACTGCGAACAATACCAAAAAGAGAGAGAGTCTATCAAAAAGGAAACGTCCTAGCCCTACACCTCAGCGTCCCTACGGCGTCCAATCCGGATCAAACCCAAAGGTGCCTGAATCCGAATCCGAATCCGAGTCTATCTCGATCGGGTTCTCCTCGGTATCTCCCTGCTCGGCCGCCATAAGCTCCTCTTCGGGCTCAGGTTCGGGGACGGGAGTCGGTGCTGGATCGGGATTCGCCGGGGGACCGTCGGGGTCTGACACCTCACCGTCGGGAGCGAACTTGTCCCAGGGCTCCCAGTTGACCGCGTCTTCGTTGGAGTGTCTCCACCCCTCGAAACCTCGGATTGGCCCTGAATCCTCCAACCCGACCCGATGGGACCATGCTAAGTACTCATGACGCTCCAGTTGCTCTCGACCAACGTCTACCAAAATAGATGTGCGATGCCTAATGTACGACTCTCCCGGATTCGGGCCCGGGAACACAACATCCTCATGCCCAGTGAGCATGGGGATCCCAAAACGCCTAGGAGGCGTCATACTCAAGGACGGGGATCTGAAAATGGTTATATAATAACCGTGAGAACGAGTCTCAATAAGCGACACCCTAAACCCCACCTAGGCTAATGCGTACCCAGACAAGTCAAACAGGCGAATCACCAGGTAATATAATGAAATTCACACGACACTTACCTCGTCTTGGATCCTGAACAAACCCTGCACATTAGTCAGAACAAGAATAATCCAACACTATATCACAACCACCCGGCACACATTTCCCATTCGCAATCAGTCAATCATCCCAGCAATCACACGCACCATTAGCCACTCCAATCACATGCTCAACCAGCCAATCCAATCACACTCAAGTTGCATGCACGCGTCCAACCGACTTTCCTCTCACGGGCTCACAAGCCGCCCAATCACTCAAACCAATGGCCGCCGTCCGCACGTCCCAAGCCATATCAATCATATTATTCCAATGACCGACGTAAACACGTCCCGGTCTATCACACCTTTAACGGGCCACCGTCCACACGTCTCAAGCCCGCATCCACATGGCCCATCGGCCGTTCATACCTTCACACGGACCGCCGTCAAAACGTCCCAAGTCCGTAGCCCTCCGATCGATCCGGGCTCAAACCGACAGGCAAGCACGCGCCATCCAATGAATATAATCCAAGCCAATTGTACCAACATTTAAATAATCACAACTTAATTAAAAATCCACATTTCGCCATCTCAGCATGAAAATTCATCGTACAAGTCAGCCATGCACAATTACCCAATTCGAACATACGTAATTAACTCAATTCAACTTACGCGATATAATGTAATTCAACCAAACTACGATACGCCCTAGCCATTCTAACCCGAGACATGCCAATTAAATACCCAAAATACTAAGTAGGGTTTAGGATAGCACTTACCAAAATTTGGCCCGGGAAAAATCGACTCGGGTCCGAAATGGCCCGGGTGAACAGTACCGGGCGGGCGCGGGAGCGGGCCACACGGGCAAGGTGGCCGAACGGTGCGCCGGTGCACGGGCGCGGTGGTCGGTCAGCGTGCCTAGTGCACGGGCGCGGCGAACGTGCGACGTGCACGGCACGGCGAGGGGCGCGGCGACGGGCGCGGGGCTCGGCCACGGGCGCGGCGACGGGCGCGGGACTCGGCCACGGGCGCGGCGACGGGCGCGGGACTCGGCCACGGGCGCGGGACTCGGCTGGGGAGGCTCCGGCGCGGCGGCACAGCGGCTGGGGAGGCTCCGGCGCGGCGGCACAGCGGCTGGGGAGGCTCCGGCGCGGCTGGACAGTGGCCGGAATGGCTCGGGGGTGGCGGGACAGTGGCTGGGGAGCTCCGGGAAGGGCAGCACAGCGGCTGGGGAGCTCCGGGAAGGGCAGGCAGCAGCTCCGGCGAGCTCAGCCACGGTCGGACGGTGGCTGGAGTGGCTCCGGCGAGGCGGGACAGCGGCTGGGGCGAGCTCGGCCACGGCCCGGGGCTTGGCCGCGAGCTGAGCTGGCTGGCCGGCGAGGCTGCGGCGCACGACGGGCTAAGGGGAGAGGACGGCCTGCTGCGGGTGAGCGAAGGAGAGAGAGGAAGAGAGAGAGAGAACAGCCGGGGCGGGGTGGTGCGGCCGTGAAGGCACTCGGCGGCGGCGACGGTGGCGTTCAGGCGTCGGGGCGGCGTTGGGGAGGCTGGTCGGGCGACTGGGCGGGGGCCAGGACTCACCGGATGCGGCGGCGAGCGGCGGCGAGCGGCGGCGAACGGCGGGACGCCCACAGGAAGGAGAGTGTGGCTGGGGTGGTGCAGCCGGAGGGTGGTGGTGCTTGGCGGTGACAGAGGCGGTGCACCGGCGTCGGGACGGCGCTGGGGAGCCGGCCGGGCGACGGCCGGGACTCACTGGAAACAGCGGTGAGCTGCGGCGAGCTCAGTTCGCGCGCCCAGGAGGAGAGGAGGGGCAGCGCCGGCCGGAGCTTCCAGGTGTCACGGCGGCACGGCAGCAGCGCGGGGGAGGACGGCGGCGTCGAGCGGAGGCTGAGGGTGGTCGGGCGGAGGCTGAGGCGGCGGCTGAGAAGGCTGTGGAGGCGGCGGAGAGGAGCTGTGGAGGTGATGGGGGCCGCGGAGGTGGTCGGGGGAGGAAGGGGGAACGGCTGGCGGGGCTGCGGGCGCTTGGCGAGCGGCGGTGCAGCCCGGTCGGGCGGCGGTGGCGCGAGGCGGTCGGCTGGCTTCGTCGGGCGGCGTCGGCAGCAGGGCGGAGGAGTCGAAGCAGAAGCCGAGCGGTCGGTGAGCGGGGAAGGAAGACGAAGAAGAGAGAGGGAGCGGGGAAAAAGGGAGAGAAGGGAGGAGAGAGGAGAGAGAGAGAGAGAGGGGGAAGAGTGCATGGGGAAGGGACGCTGTGGCGTGCAGAGCGTGCGTGCGTGCATGGCGCTGCCGTGTACGGGGAGAGAGAGAGAGAGAGAGAGAGAGAGAGAGAGAAGAAAGAGGGGAAGGGGAAGAGTCGTCGGTGGCGTGCATGGGGGAGGGGAAAGACAGACGCGGGGAAGGGCGCGCGGCGTACGTGGCCTTGCATGCGCCGGGGAAAGAGAAAGGAGAGAGAGAGAGAGGAAAAAAAATAAAAGAAATAATTAAATGGATAAACGGCTCTCGGGTCCGATCGGGTGGGCCGAATTCAAATCCGAAAATAGCCCTAGGGTCCAAATTGAAATCTAGAAAATACTAAGGTGCAAGGGCCAAGGAGGGATAAAATTAAAATGATTCGAAATCACGCTACGAGGGAGGTCTACCGGTCCAAAGTCGCACCCGGTCAAAAATCCACTTTTCGCATATTCCCGGTAATACTGACGTTGGCCACACTAAAATCGACACCGTCCAATTTATTTCGACCCGGAACTCCCGGAAATTGGCTGCCAAGTTTGGGGTCTAAATAACGACCAAATTCGATCGAGTGCGATTCTAATAAAAGTCTCTACTTTAAAAACGAAAACCCGAGAGTGATCAGTTCCCGGGCGAGATTTCATTATAAGCGCATTGACAAATTACACGTTCTATAAATCCCCAAAAATGGGCCAAAATTCAGAATGTCACACAATAGTTACATCACAATTGGACATTGTGAATCACAAAGCGCGAGAGTTTTGCATATGCTCAATAGAGAAGCGTGTGAAGAACAAATTCAAATTTCTAACGACTTGGGCATCCAGCTTACATATAATTAGCGAAAAAGAGCTTGCAAGGACGATAAATGCTAACATCTCCTCTCGACTAACTAGCTGGTTCGATTCAGACGGTTTCCCGTTCGATAGATTCCTTTGGCTTATTCCTAGGTCAGACTATGGTAGGGCCAGCCAATGCGAGGCACCCTTGCCGCAATCTGGTCGAGAGCCACCACTACTAGGTGAGGGCCACGACCCCTAGGCAAGGGTCGATTTAGACGGTTTCCAGTTCGATAGATTCCTTTTGCTCATTCCTAGGTCAAACTATGGTAGGGTCAGTCAATGCGAGGCACCCTCGCCGCAATCTGGTCGAGAGCCACCACTACTGGGTGAGGGCCATGACCCCTAGGCAAGGGTCACCAGCCATCGCCGAGCCCCACCAACACTTTCCAGCAACGGTGGGCGGCGGTGGCAAGGGCCAGAAGTCCTTGCCCTTCTTTTTCTTTTCTTTTTTGTATTTTTTTAAGTACTTTGGTATTTTTAATCTAATTTAATTAAGATTTTGGTTTAAAAAATTAGAATTTATGCCCAAACATCGTTGTTTTAGCCTTATATTTCATATTTTAATAAAGTAATGCCACGTAGGAGAGAGAAAATATTAAAAAAAAGTCATGTCAGTATATTCCATTAGTCTAAATAGACAAAATTAATGGAATAACTCAATTGCACAAATTTGACAAATTTTTTTTTGCCAACAAAAGAGAAAATGGCAAACTTTCTTTGCTCATAAAGCCATTGAAACATAAATTCGAAAACCTTGTGATAGAATATAAAATAATTTGCATGACGTTCTTTAAAAGCAAATTTAAATTTCTAATGTTTTTTTTAAAATAAATACTAGGTCTCGTATAAAATAGAGTACGTGAGAAAAAGGCGAAGGTTTGCAACATTCATAAACAAATTTGAAAACAAAAATTTAATCGAAAGACAAAGCCAAAGTCTCACCATAAGTCAAATACATAAAGAGATAATAGGAATCTGTTTAACAAAGAACTGTATAATCGAGTAATATGTATACAAAAAAAGTAAACAATCATTCAAGTTTTTTGGCAAAAAAAACTTGTGACAGATTTACTCCAAACTAATTTTTTCACCACTAGAACCCCAAATCGATATACCTATGACAAATTTACCCTCAACTAATGTTTTGATCACCAAAAACCCAAAATCAATACACTTGTGACAAATATACCCTCCGTAAAATTGGATTAATACCACAAAAAATCACAAATTGATAAACTTATGACAAACAAAAATTTTTCCAATAAAATTATCACAAGTTTTTCCAATAGCTTTATGAGTAGAGAATTTGCTAGTATTTATATTTTTGCTGAAAAACATGAAATATTTGTTTACTTCTTTTGTATACATATCACTCTATTTCACAATTCTTTGTTAAATAGATTCCTACTATCTCTTTCCGTTCTAACTAAATGTGAGAATTTGGCTTTGTACATGCATAGGCATTCAAGAAATGATCTATCACCTCACATGCCCCATCACTTGTAGATCGGTACTCCATTAGGTTGCATTACGTGGCCGTCCTAAATGGCATGCTTGACTTGGAAAAATTGTGAGCCAAGCATGCCTTAATGCCACCTGGAAATAAGCTTTCATCATATTTGTACTTGAAAGGAGACGTAGACTTCTTAAATCTCTTTAAGTAGATGTTGGGAAATATGGTATGGATTTATATTTAGCTTAATTTCACTCTGACTTATGTATTTGACGAACTGTGATTATTTTTTTTATTAGGCATCTATAATAAGTATTGTGGCAATTGTTCATTGTTATTGGATTCCTGTCACGCCCCGAACCCTAACGGGCTCGCAACACCCCTTCAACGGTCGTAAAGAACGCGACGTCCTAGGACGCGTCGCCGACCCAACCAAATTACGCAAGTGGAAGCAAAATAAAACAACCCTGACATTAAAAGAAATATGACCAAGGGATAGGACAACGAAAACCTTAATGAACGTAGAACAAAAACCGAATCCATCGTAATCGTACATTAGGCCACAAGGGTTAAATCCGCACCAACTTCAAAACGGAACAAGGGCTAGGTAGACTATCGACAATATCAAAAAGAGTCTCTACCCAAAAGAAAGCGTTCTAGTCCTATGCCTAAACATCCCTACGGCGTTCAATCCGGATCGGATCCAAAGGAGACTGAATCTGAATCCGAGCTTATCTCGATCGGGTTCTCCTCCGCATCTCCTTGCTCGGCTGCCATGGGCTCCTCTTCAGACTCGGACTCGGGCTCCTCTTCAGGCTCGGGCTCGGGAACAGGTGTCGGCACTGGACTGGGGTTCACCGAAGGACTGCCAGGATCGGACACCTCGCCATCCGGAGCGAACTTATCCCAGGGCTCCCAATTAACTGCATTCTCGTTGGTATGCCGTAACCCCTCAAAACCTCGGATTGGCCCTGAGTTCTCCAACCCGACCCTATGGGACCAAGCTAAGTACTCGTGACGCTCCAGCTGCTCTAGTCCAACGTCTACCAAAATATATGTGCGGTGCCTAATGAATGACTCTCCCGGGTTCGGACCCGGGTACACATCGTCCTCATGCCACGTGTGCATGGGGATCCCAAAACGCCTAGGAGGCGCCATACTCAGGGACGGGGATCTGAAAATAGTTATATAATAACCGTGAGAACAAGTCTCAATAAGCGACACCCTAAACCCCACCTAGGCTATTGCGTACCCAGACAAGTCAAACAGGCGAATCACCAGGCAATATAACAAAATTCACACGACAAACTTATCTCGCCTCGGATCCTGAACAAACCCTGCACATTAGTCAGAACAAGAATAATCCAACACTATATCACAACCACCCGGCACACACTTCCCACTCGCAATCAGTTAATCATCCCAGCAATCACACGCGCCATTAGCCACTCCAATCACACGCTCAACCAGCCAATCCAATCACACTCAAGTCGCATGCACGCGTCCAACCAACTTTCCTATCACGGGCTCACTAGCCGCCCAATCACTCAAACCAATGGCCGCCGTCCGCACGTCCCAAGCCATATCAATCATACCATTCCAATGACCGACGTAAACACGTCCCGGTCTATCACACCTTTAACGGGCCACCGTCCGCACATCTCAAGCCCGCATCCATTTGGCCCATCGACCGTTCATACCTTCACACGGACCGCCGTCAACACGTCCCAAGTCCGTAGCCCTTCGATCGATCCGGGCTCAAATCGACAGGCAAACACGCGCCATTCAACGAATAAATTTCAAGCCAATTACACTAACATTCAATAATCACAATTTAATTCTAAATTCACATTTCACCACCTCAGCATGCGAATTTGGCGTACAAGTCAGCCATGCACAATTATCCAATTCAAACATACTAATCTAACCCAAATCAAATCACTCGGTTCTAATGTGCATTAACTAAATTACGATACGCCCTAGCCATTCTAACCCGAGACATGCCAATTAAATACCCAAAATACTAAGTAGGGCTTAGGATATCACTTACCAAGTTTTGGCCCGGGGAAAATCGACTCGGGCTCAAAATAGCCTGGGTGAACAGTACTGACCAGGCGCGAACGCGTGCCACACGGGCACGGTGGCCGGTCAGCGTGCCTAGTGCATGGGCGCGGCGAACGTGCGACGTGCCCGAGGCGCACGGCCGAGCGGGACGGGCGGGGCGCGCCTAGGCCGGACAGGCGAGGTGCCGAGTGCACGGGCACGGCGACGGGCACGGCGAGGGGCACGGCGATGGCGGCAGCGGCTGGGACAGCTCCGGCGCGGCGGGACAACGGCTGGGACGGCTCGGGGAGGGCAGCACAGGGGCTGGGACGGCTCGGGGAGGGCAGCACAGGGGCTGGGACGGCTCGGGGAGGGCAGCACAGGGGCTGGGACGGCTCAGGAAGAGCAGCACAGCGGCTGGGACGGCTCCGGCGCGGCGAAACAGTGGTTGGGACGGCTCCGGCACGGCGGCAGCGGCTCAGGCGAGCTCGGCCACAGCCGGACAGTGGCCCGGACGAGCTCAGCCACGTCCCTGGGAGGCCTGGCCGCAGCTGGGTTGGCTGCTGGCGAGGCTGGCTGGCTGGCCGACCGGCGAGGCAAGCTAGCTGGCCGGACGGCTGGCTCGGCAGAGGCGCACGGTGGCAGCGGCGGCGAGCAGACGGAGCGCTCACGGGAAGAGAGAGAGGTGGCTGAGGTGGTGCGGCCGAAGGGGGGGTGGTGCTCAACGGTGACAGGGGCGGTACACCGGCGTCGGGACGGCGCTGGGGAGCCGGCCAGACGACTGGACGACGCCCGGGGCTCGCCGGGCACGGCGATGAGCGGCGGCGAGCCGAGCTCGCACGCTTTGGCAAAGGGGAAAACCGCGCCGGCCTGGGCTGCTCGGCATTGTGGCGGGGGGCGGCGGTGCTAGGGGGGCGGTGGCTTCGGTGACTGGCCGAGTGGCGTCGGGCGGAGGCGGGGCGGCGTCGTGCGGAGGTTGTGGAGGCGGCGGGGAGGAGCTGTGGAGGTGATGGGGCTGCGGAGGTGGTCGGGGGGAAAAAGAGGAAGTGGCCGGCGGGGCTGCAGGCGGCCGGCGAGCGGCGGTGCAGCCCGGTCGGGCTGCGGCGGCGCGAGGCGGTCGACGGGGCTCGGTGGTCGGCGTCGGCAGCAGGGGGGCGGACGCAAAAGCCGAGCGGTCGGGTGAGCGGGGAGGAGGAGAAGGAAGGAAAGAGAGAGAGAAAAGAGAGAGGGAAGGAGAGAGAAAAGGGAGAGAGAGAGAGAGAGAGAGAGGGTTTGCATGGGAAATAGGGGGCTGCATGGGGAATAGGGGACTGCAGACGTGCAGGGCGCGCGGGCGTGCATGGCCCTTGCGTGCGCGGGGAAAAGGAGAAGGGAGAGAGAGAGAGAGAGAGAGAGAGAGAGAGAGGGAGAGAAAAGAAAAGGGAAGGGGAAGCGGCGACGTGCATGGGGACGCACACGCGGCCAGGGGGGAAAGGAGAGAGAGAGAAGGAGAGAGAGACGCGCAGACAGAGGGGAGAGAGAGAAAAAGAAATAAATAGCCTTCGAGTACGATCGGGTGGTCCGATTTAAAAACCGAAAACGATCCTAGGGGTCCAGATTAAATCTGGAAAGCATTAGTGGTCGAAGGCTACAGTAAAATAAGAATAAAAATACACAAAAATACTCTCCGAGGGAGGCCTACCAGTCCAAAGTCGCACCCGATCAAAAATCCACTTTTCGCATATTCCCGGTAATACTGACGCTGGCCACACTAAAATCAACACCGTCCAATTTATTTCGATCCGGAACTCCCGGAAATTGGCTGCCAAGTTTGGGGTCTAAATAAAGGCCAAATTCGATCGAGTGCGATTCTAACAGAAATCTCTATTTTAAAAAAAAAAAAAAACAAGAACCCGAGAGTGATCAGTTTCCGGGTGAGATTTTATTATAAGCGCATTGACAAATTACACGTTTTATATATCCCAAAAACGGGCCAAAATCCAGAATGTCACAACTCTTCCCCCTTACAAAAATTTCGTCCTCGAAATTTACAACCCAACCCAACTATTCAAATAAATAGGGGTACTGGTGTCCCATCAACTCTTCACTTTCCCACGTCGCGCCTTCGGTCCCATTGTGCTCCCAAATAACCTTGACCATCGAGATTTTCTTGTTTCTCAACACTCTTTCTAGTCTGTCCTCAATCCGAACTGGCTTTTCCACGTACGACACCCTGTCGTCCACGTCTATTTCCTCATAGTTCAGCACGTGGGTCGGGTCCGGTTCATATTTCCTTAGCATAGACACGTGGAACACATTGTGCACTTGAGACAAATTAGGCGGTAGCGCGAGACGATAAGCCAAGGTGCCTTTTCTCTCTAAGACCTCAAATGGGCCCACGTACCTCGGGCTCAACTTCCCTTTCTTACCAAACCGAGATAGTCCTCTCATCGGCGATACCTTGAGGAATACGTGATCCCCAACTTGAAATTCCAAGGGTTTGCGTCTCCGGTCTGCATAATTCTTTTGGCGGCTCTAAGCAGTTTTGAGTCTGTCCCAGATAACCTTGACTGTCTCAGTCGACTGTTGCACTAACTCTGGGCCTGTAATGCTCCTCTCACCAACTTCATCCCAACAAACCAGTGTTCTGCAGGTTCTGCCATACAATGCTTCAAATGGTGCCATCTTGATACTCTGCTGAAAACTATTGTTGTAGGCGAATTCAACCAAGTGCAGCTGTTCCTCCCAGCCACCCTTAAAATCCAAAGCACAAGCTCGCAGCATGTCTTCCAAAGTCTGGATCGTCCTTTCCGACTGGCCATCCGTCTGGGGATGATAGGCCGTGCTGAACTGTAACTTGGTTCCTAATGCCGTATGAAGACTTTTCTAAAAGGCAGCAGTAAATTTAGGATCACGGTCTGAAGTGATCGTCACTGGTACTCCATGGAGGCGGACTATATGTCGTACATACAGGTCGGCATACCTTTCCAAGGCGAAATCCTTTCGTACCGGCAGGAAATGCGCTGATTTTGTCAACCGATCAACTATCACCCAAATCGAATCATGACCCCTTTGACTTCTCGGTAATCCCATTACAAAGTCCATCGTGACGTGTTCCCATTTCCACTCGGGAATTTCCAATGGCTGCAACATTCCACCCGACTTGCAATGTTGCGTCTTCACTTGTTGGCACGTTAAACACTTAGCCACATGCTTAGCCACGTCCACTTTCATGCCGTTCCACCAATAATGCTGCCGTAAGTTCTGATACATTTTCGTACTCCCCGGGTGAATACTGTATGAACTACGGTGCACTTCAGACAAAATCTCTTCCTTCAGTTCCGTATCACTGGGCACACATAACCGTCCCCGGAACTTTAGAATTCCATCCTCGGATACCTGAAAATCCGGTTTCCTCTTCGTGGCATCCATACTCACGATTTTCTGTATCTCCGGGTCCGTCGTTTGAAGAGCCTTAATCTTAGCATGAATTTCTGGTTCAATCCTCAGTGCAGCAAGTAAACTCGAGACCTGACTTACTTCAAACTTAAATTTCGAATCTCAAACTCCCTCCAACAAGGTCCACTCTTTGACCATCAGGTGCGCGATGCTCGATTTCCGGCTCAGTGCATCCGCCACCCTATGAGCTTTTCCAGGGTGATACAATATATCGCAGTCATAATCCTTAAGGAGTTCCATCCAACGACGCTGTCTCAAATTTAATTCCCTTTGGGAGAACAAGTACCTTAGACTTTGATGGTCCGTATAAATTTGAAATTTCTCCCCACATAGGTAGTGTCTCCAAATCTTAAGAGCGAAAATAATCGCAGCCAACTCCAAGTCGTGTGTCGGATAATTCTGCTCATGCGGCCTCAATTGTCGCGATGCGTATGCCACTACTTTCCCATGTTGCATTAGCACGCATCCCAATCCTCGTAATGACGCATCACTATAAATCTCATATCCTCCCGGTCCTGACGGAATAGTTAACACTGGCGCCGTTGTCAACCTCTGCTTTAATTCTTGGAAGCTCCTTTCGCACTTATCCGTCCATTCGAACCTCGTCTCCTTCTTCAGTAATTTTGTCAAAGGCATCGCTATAGCTGAAAATTTTTCCATGAAGCGTCGATAGTACCCTGTTAAACCCAAGAAGCTTCGAACCTCAGTTACTGTTGTCGGTCTTGGCCAATTCACGACCGCTTCAATTTTCGATAGGTCCACTGCAATTCCTTCTCCGTATACCACATGCCCTAAGAATGCCACTTGATGAAGCCAGAACTCACATTTGCTGAACTTGGCGTAAAGTGCATGCTCCCTTAAGGTCTGTAGAACCTTTTCCAAATGCACCTCGTGCTCGGCGGGACTCTTCGAATACACCAGAATATCATCGATAAACACGATCACAAATTGATCCAAAAATTCCTTGAATACTCGGTTCATTAAATCCATAAAGGCTGCAGGAGCGTTCGTCAGTCCAAACGGCATCACCGTAAACTCATAGTGTCCATACCTCGTTCTAAACGCCGACTTCGGTACGTCCTCCTTCTTGATCTTCAATTGATGATAGCCGGTCCTCAAGTCGATCTTAGAAAATACTGACGCCCCTTGCAACTAGTCAAATAGGTCCTCAATCCTTGGCAACGGGTACTTATTCTTGATGGTCACTTGGTTTAGTTGCCTATAGTCGATGCACAATCTCAATGATCCATCCTTTTTCCTTACGAATAAAACTGGCGCTCCCCATGGAGACGCACTTGGGCGAATGAAGCCCTTGTCCAATAACTCTTGCATTTGGACTTTCAACTCTTTCAATTCTGACAGCGACATCCTGTAAGGTGCTTTCGAAATAGGTTCCGTACCTGGGGCCAACTCAATTGCGAACTCCACTTCTCTATCAGGTGGCAGTCCCGGCAATTCCTGAGGAAAGACATCGGGAAAATCGCACGCTACGGCTATATCCTCTAGCCTCGGCTCTCCAACTGTCGAATCAACCACACTTGCTAGAAATCCTTGGCATCCCTCAACCAACAGCTTCGTTACCTCGAGCGACGAAATCCAAGGGATCGAGGTTCCTCCTCGGTTTCCCACAAACTCAAATCTAGGTTGTCCAACTGGATTAAATTGGATTACCTTGCTACTACAGTCCATAACAGCTTTCTGTTTGTCTAGCCAGTCCATACCGACAATCACATCAAAGTCATGCATACGCAATACTGCTAAATCTATCCTCCCTTCCCTATCGCCAATCACTAACTTACAATCGAGACAACCCAACGTAATCAGCACTTTATCATTCAGCGGAGTAGCAACACACAACATAACATCAAGCGGTTTCGGCTCAATCCCAGATAATTCAACAAACTGCTCAGAAATAAAGGAATGCGACGCCCCCGGATCAAATAAGGTATAAGCAGCATGATCACAGAGAGAGACCGTACCTACGACCACACCCGGCGCATCCTGCGCTTCCCTCCTTGCCACTGCATACACTCGTCCTTGGGCTGGCGGCCTGTTCTGATTTGCCGGCTGAGCAGCTCTAAATTGATTTCCATTCCGGGGCGGTGGCGGCGGCAATATAGGCGGTCCAGCTTGCCTATTGTTGGGGCAGTCCTTCATCCGATGGCCCCTCCCTCCACACATAAAACATGTTCCGCCCCCATTCGGGCAAGGTCCATTCCCGTGTCTTCCTCCACATAGCCTACACGGGGCGTTCTGATGGCGGTTTGGCTTTCCAATGTTCCTCCGAGCTGGCGGGACGAAGCGACTGTTTCCCGACATAGGCCTCTTTCCCAGTTGGCGGTTGTCCCTAGCCGGGGCGTACCGCGATCCAGAAGCGGCAGCCCGGTCCGTCTGGTCTCGTTCGATTGCCTGCGCCCTTTCATATATTTCGTTATAACTCCTCAAGTTCAAGGAAATCATCTGAGTGCGAAGGTCCGGCCTCAGCCCATCCCGGAACCTCCTAGCCTTGTCCGTTGGATCCTCCACCATCCTGGGGGCAAACTTGGACAACCTTGCAAACTCGGCCTCATACCGGTCCACTGACGACTGCCCTTGTCGAAGCCTCATAAATTCTGCCAATTTCTGTTCTTGAGCACTCTTCGAGAAGTACTTGCCATTGAAGGTCTCAGTGAAGACAGCCTAACTTGGGGTAGTACCAGCGGGGAACACCTGACCCCTGGTGGCCCTCCACCAATCATTTGCATTGCTCTGAAGCTGGTAGACTGCTAGCGTCACTCTCTTTTCTTCAGTACATCCGAGCACCTCAAAGGCTTTCTCTAGCTCCTCTATCCATCTTGGTGCAGCCTCGGGGTCACCTCTTCCATCAAACTTCGGGGGCTTCAACCTCAGAAACTGCTTCACTAGTTTGGACATCGGCCTGATCATGTTCACTCGCACCATGCCAGGATCTCCACCAACTACGTTATTCTCCTGATTTTCATTGTTCCCAACGATCTCACTGGCAGCTGCAGCAGCAACAGTAACACTCCTTTCTCCGGTCTGCCTTCTTGCTAAAAATCCTGCTTCCTCGAGCACCCTCCACATCTCATCCAACCTAGGATCCCTCGTCACTCCAGCTTGCAGGGCTACACAACCTCTTCCTCGACCTCGGCCTCGACCTCGACCTCGACCTCGACCACTACCTTGACCGCTACCTTGACCGTCCATCTTACTGATTCTCACAAACGTTCACCTGATAAGGACTAAGCAATAATTAGAAATCTATGCCAATTTTACCAATCTATGCCCTAGGCAGTGCGTCACAATACAATTCACTAAACAAACAGCCAATCACAACATCATTCAATAACAATCAACAGGGTTTCGCGCACTTACCTCAAGTCCTGACGCACCTGCATCTTACACATTATTGCAAAAACTCAAGCAGCAATCACAATCACATTGTCTGGGGTACGCATAGCACACGAGTCTACCTAACTGGCTACCCCAAAGTCATCGCTCCTTATCACTCCAGGTTTCGACCGTCTTGGATCGAGCTGACCTTGCTCTGATACCAAATCAACGGGGATGTCACGCCCCGAACCCTAACGGGCTCGCAACACCCCTTCAACGGTCGTAAAGAACGCGACGTCCCAGGACGCGTCGCCGACCCAACAAAATTACGCAAGTGGAAGCAAAATAAAACAACCCTGACATTAAAAAAAAATATGACCAAGGGATAGGATAACGAAAACCTTAATGAACGTAGAACAAAAATCGAATCCATCGTAATCGTACATTAGGCCACAAGGGTTAAATCCGCACCAACTTCAAAAAGGAACAAGGGCTAGGTAGACTATCGACAATATCAAAAAGAGTCTCTACCCAAAAGAAAGCGTTCTAGTCCTACGCCTAAACATCCCTACGGCGTCCAATCCGGATCGGATCCAAAGGAGTCTAAATCTGAATCCGAGCTTATCTTGATCGGGTTCTCCTCCGCATCTCCTTGCTCGGCTGCCAAGGGCTCCTCTTCAGACTCGGACTCGGGCTCCTCTTCAGGCTCGGGCTCGGGAACAGGTGTCGGCACTGGACTGGGGTTCACCGAAGGACTGCTGGGATCGGACACCTCGCCATCGGGAGCGAACTTATCAAAGGGCTCCCAATTAACTGCATTCTCGTTGGTATGCCGCAACCCCTCAAAACCTCGAATTGGTCCTGAGTTCTCCAACCCGACCCTATGGGACCAAGCTAAGTACTCGTGACGCTCCAGCTGCTCTAGTCCAACATCTACCAAAATATATGTGCGGTGCCTAATGAATGACTCTCCCGGGTTCTGACCCGGGTACCCAGACAAGTCAAACAGGCAAATCACCAGGCAATATAACAAAATTAACACGACAAACTTACCTCGCCTCGGATCCTGAACAAACCCTGCACATTAGTCAGAACAAGAATAATTCAACACTATATCACAGCCACCCGGCACACACTTCCCACTCGAAATCAGTCAATCATCCCAGCAATCACACGCGCCATTAGCCACTCCAATCACACGCTCAACCAGCCAATCCAATCACACTCAAGTCGCATGCACGCGTCCAACCAACTTTCCTCTCACGGGCTCACTAGCCGCCCAATCACTCAAACCAATGGCCGTCGTCCGCACGTCCCAAGCCATATCAATCATACCATTCCAATTACTGACGTAAACACGTCCCGGTCTATCACACCTTTAACGGGCCACCGTCCGCACGTCTCATGCCCGCATCCATTTGGCCTATCAGCCGTTCATACCTTCACATAGACCGCCGCCAACACGTCCCAAGTCCGTAGCCCTCCGATCGATCCGGGCTCAAATCGACAGGCAAACACGCACCATTCAACGAATAAATTTCAAGCCAATTACACTAACATTCAATAATCACAATTTAATTCTAAATTCACATTTCGCCACCTCAGCATGCGAATTTACCGTACAAGTCGGCCATGCACAATTATCCAATTCAAACATACTAATCTAGCCCAAATCAAATCACTCGGTTCTAATGTGCATTAACTAAATTACGATACGCCCTAGCCATTCTAACCCGAGACATGCCAATTAAATACCCAAAATACTAAGTAGGGCTTAGGATATCACTTACCAAATTTTGGCCCGAGGAAAATCGACTCGGGCTCAAAATAGCCCGAGTGAACAGTACCGACCAGGCGCGGACGAGGGCCACACGGGCACGGTGGCCGATCAGCGTGCCTAGTGCACGGGCGCGACGAACGTGCGACGTGCCCGGGGCGCACGGCCGAGCCGGACGGGCGGCGCGCCTAGGCCGGACGGGCGAGGTGCCGAGTGCACGGGCACGGCGACGGGCACGGCGACGGGCACGGGCACGGCGAGGGGCACGGCGACGGCGGCAGCGGCTGGGACGGCTCCGGCACGGCGGGACAGCGGCTGGGACGGCTCGGGGAGGGCAGCACAGCGGCTGGGACGGCTCCGGCATGGCGGCAGCGGCTCAGGCGAGCTCGGCCACGGCCGGACAGTGGCCCAGACGAGCTCAGCCACGTCCCGGGGAGGCCTGGCCGCAGCTGGGTTGGCTGCTGGCGGGGCTGGCTGGCTGGCCGGCTGGCTCGGCGACGGCGACGGCAGCGGCGCACGGTGGCAGCGGCGGCG
This sequence comes from Syzygium aqueum, assembly GCA_031216185.1. Classification (NCBI taxonomy): domain Eukaryota; kingdom Viridiplantae; phylum Streptophyta; class Magnoliopsida; order Myrtales; family Myrtaceae; genus Syzygium; species Syzygium aqueum. The sequence continues at coordinate 41,260,435 of CM062236.1, forward strand.
AGCAGATGGAGCGCTAACGGGAAGAGAGAGAGGTGGCTGAGGTGGTGCGGCCGAATGGGGGGTGGTGCTCGACAGTGACAGGAGCGGTACACCGGCGTCGGGACGGCGCTGGGAGCCGGCCGGACGACTGGACGACGCCTGGTGCACGGCGGCGAGCCGAGCTCGCACACTCGGGCAGAGGGGAAAACCGCGCCGGCCTGGGCTACTCGGCGTCGTGGCGGCGCGGCGACGGTGCTAGGGGGCGGCGGCTTCGGTGACTGGCGAAGTGGCGTCGGACGGAGGCGGGGCGGCGTCGTGCGGAGGCTGTGGAGGTGGCGGGGAGGAGCTGTGGAGGTGATGGGGCTGCGGAGGTGGTCGGGGGGAAAAAGAGGAAGTGGCCGGCGGGGCTGCAGGCGGCTGGCGAGCGGCGGTGCAGCCCGGTCGGGCGGCGGCGGCGCGAGGCGGTCGACGGGGCTCTGTGGTCGGCGTCGGCACCAGGGGGCGAACGCAGAAGCCGAGCGGTCGGGTGAGCGGGGAGGAGGAGAAGGAAGGAAAGAGAGAGGGAAAAGAGAGGGAAGGAGAGAGAAAAGGGAGAGATAGAGAGGGTTTGCATGGGAAATAGGGGACTGCAGACGTGCAGGGCGCGCGGGCGTGCATGGCCCTTGCGTGCGCGGGGAAAAGGAGAAGGGAGAGAGAGAGAGAGAGAGGGAGAGAAAAGAAAAGGGAAGGGGAAGCGGCGACATGCATGGGGACGCACACGCGGCCAGGGGGGAAAGGAGAGAGAGACGCGCGGACAGAGGGGAGAGAGAGAAGAGAGAGAAAATTTAGGATAAGTGTGTCATGGTAGGATAATTGGTGACTTTTGTCATAAAAAATTAATTTCCTGATGTCAAAAACAGTAGGTCTTGTACAAAATAGAGTAAGCAGGAAAAATGCCAATATTTGCAACATTTAAAATTTTACATTGAAAAAATCTTTAAATCTGGTTAAGGAAAACAAAAAAAAAGTCTCACAATTCTTTAAATCAGATAGAGATTAGGAAATTTCTTTAACAGTGTGACATTCTGGATTTTGGCCCATTTTTGGGATTTATAAAACGTATAATTCGTCAGTGCGCTTATAATAGAATCTCGCCCGGGAACTGATCACTTTCGGGTTCTTGTTTTTAAAATAGAGATTTTGCTAGAATCGCACTCGATCGAATTTGGCCGTTATTTTGACCCCAAACTTGACAGTCGATTTTCGGGAGTTTCGGGTAGAAATAAATTGGACGGTGTCGATATTATCGTGGCCAGTGTCGAGATTGCCAGGAATATGTGAAAAGTGAATTTTTGACCGGGTGCGATTTTGGACTAGTAGACCTCCCTCATAGTGTGTTTTTTAGTCATTTTATTTTTATTTTCTTTTGGCCTTTGTCCTATGTTATTATTTGGGGTTTTTCGTGGACCGTTAGACCATTTTTCGAATGTAAACCGTGTCCGTTAAATCATGCTCGATGACAAAAATTTACTTTTTATTTCTCTCTTCTCTCTCCTCTATCCTCTGACACGTCCACCGCCGCGCTCACTTTCCCTCTCCTCATTGCGTCTGCCCTCTCTCTCTCTCTCTTTTTCCCCCCTAGTCGGGCACGCCACAGCCATGCACACGTCCCCTCTGCACGCCTGACTTCTCCCCTTCCCCATGCAAGGCCACTCTCTGTCCTTTTTTCTCTTCCCCCTCTCTCTCTCTCTTCTTCTTCTTCTTCTTCTTCTTCCTTTCCTTCTTCCTTGCCCCGAGCGGTTCAGCTTCTGCTTCTGCCGCCGACTGCCACCACCACTGGTTGCACCGTTGTCTCCCTCGCGCCGCCGTGGCACAGCAAAGCTACGCCGCCGCCCAACCAGCCGCCTGCAACCCCATCGGCCACCCCCGTCACCTAGTTGCTCTCCCCTCCTCCCCCGACTCCCGTCCACCTCCGCAGCTCCTCCTCACCTCTGCAGCCGTCGCTCGACCACCCTCTGCCTCCGCCCGACGCCGCTCCACCAGCCACTGACGCCGCCGTCTCCCTCGCGCCGTCGCCGCGCCGCTACGTCGGCCTCTAGCTCCACCCGTCGCTACCTACCTTCTCTCTCAAGCGCGCGAGCTCAGCTCGCCGCTGCTCGCCGCCGCGTCCAGCAAGTCCCGGTCGTCGTCCCGCTGCACAGCCAACTCCCCAGCGCCGCCACGATGCCTGATCGTCGCCGTCGCCGCTGCCGCGTCTGGCAAGTCTCGGCCATCGTCCCGCCGCCCAGCCAACTCCCCAGCGCCGCCCCAATGCCCGAGCGTCGCCGCCGCCGCCGCCGCCGCCAAGCGCCCTCTAGTCACACCACCCCGCCTCAGCTGACTTCCTCTCCTTCCCTTTGGCTTTCTGTCGTCCGCCGCCACGTCGCCCCTACTCGCCGTCGCTCCAGCTGGCCAGCCCGACGCCACCCGAACTCGCCAGCAGCCACACCGTGCCGCTACATCGCCGCCGGTTCGCCCTCTCTCTCTCTCTCTCTCTCTCTCTCTCTCTCTCTCTCTCTCTCTCTCTCTCTCTCTCTCTCTCTCTCGCCGCCGCCGCTCGCCACCGCTGTCACCGTCGCCACTGTCGCCGCCCGGCCAGCCAGCCTAGCTCGCAGCCAAGCCTCCCTGGACCATAACCGAGCTGTTGCCCACGCTCCCAAGCCACTTGCCCGCTGCTCGGCCCTTGGCCATCCCGTTCGGTCACTCGCCCGTGCACCCGGCACGTCGCCCGTCCCGCTCGACAGTGCGCCCCAGGCACGCCGCACGACCATCGCGCCCATGCACCTGGCACACCATCCGGCCACCGTGCCCATGTTGGCCGGCCAGAGCACTCGTGTGACCTGCACCCGCGCCTAGTTCGGCACTGTTCACCCGGGCCACTTTAAGCCCGAGCCGACTTTTCCCGAGCCAAAACTTGGTAAGTGACTTCCTAAACCCTACTTAGTATTTTGGGTATTTTATGGACTTGTCTCGGGTTAGAATGGCTAGGGCGTGTTTTAATTTAATTATATTATGTTATAATTGCGCTACTTGAATTGGATTAAATAATAAGTTGATTTTGGTGATTGTGCGTGGCCGACTTAAACGTCGGGTTCGTATGTCTGAGATGGCGAATTGTGAATATGGGTTGTTAATGCAATTCACGTGAAATTGATTGAATTGAATGGCGTGTGCTTGCCTGTCGATTTTAAGCCCGGATCAATCAGAGGGCTACGGACTTGGGACGTGTTGACGGCGGTCCGTGTAAAGGCATGAATGACCGATGTGCCAATTGGATGCGGGCTTGAGACGTGTTGACGGTGGCCCGTTAAAGATGTGTTGGACCGGGACGTGTTTACGTCGATCATTGAAATGGCTTGAATAGTGTGGCTTGGGACGTATTGATGGCGGCCACTGAATTTGATTGAATAGTATGACTTGGGACGTGTTGACGGCGGCCATTGATATTGATCGACTTGTATGGCTTGTGTGCCCGTGAGAGGAAGGCTGATTGGACCCGTGTGCACGATGTGACTGTTTGGATTGGCTAAATGTGTGTGTGGTTGCTTGGATGGATTGGTTGAATACGAGTGGGAAGTGTGTATGCCGGTTAATTGTGATATGGCGGTGAACTATTTTTGCATTATCATGTTCGGACTAATATGCAGGGTTGGCTCATGATTCGACGCGAGGTAAGCTTGTCGTGTGAAATTGGTTGTGTAATCTGGTGATTCGCATATTAGACTTGTCTGGATACGCATTAGCCTAGATCAGGTTTAGAGCGTTGCTTATTGAGACTCGTTCTCACGGTTATTATATAACCATTTTCAGATCTCCGCCCTTGAGTATGTCGCCACCTAGGCGTTTTGGGATCCCCGTGCATATTGTGCATGAGGACAATGAGTACCTGAGTCTGAACCCGAGCGAGATATATATTAGGCATCGCACTTATGTTTGGGTAGATGTGAGACGAGATGAACTGGAGCGCCACGACTACTTGGCTTGGACCTATAGGGTCGGGTTGGTGAACTCAGGGTCAATCCGAGGTTTTGAAGGGTTGCAGCACACCAATGAGAATGCGGTCAATTGGGAGCCCTAGGACAAGTTTGCTCCCGACGGTGAGGTGTCAAATCCCGACGGTCCTCCGGTGAACCCCAGTCCAGTACCGATACCTGTCCCCGAACCCGAACCCGAAGAGGAGCCCGAGCCCGAGCCCGACGAGGAGCCCATGGCGGTCGAGCAGGGAGAGGAGGAGGAGAACCCGATCGAGATTGATTCGGACTCGGATTCCTTAGGGTCCGATCCGGATTGGATACCGTAGGGATGTTTAGGAGTAGGGTCAGGAAGCTTTCTTTTTGGTAGAGTCCCATTTTGTGCTGTCAATAGTCTACCCAGCCACCTGTTTCTTTTTTATGATGAAATGAATTTAATCCTAGCGCCCTAATGTATGAATACTGTCACGCCCCGAACCCCAACAGGCTCGCGACACCCCTTCGACGGCCGTAATGAACGTGACGTCCCAGGACGCGTCGTCTACCCAAACGAACTATGCAAGCGAAAGCGAAATAAATGCAACCCTGACAATAAAAATATGACAAAGGGATAGAACAAGCGAAATTTTTAACAAACACAAAACATTAACCTGAATCCACAGTATTCATACTTTAGGCCGCTAGGGTTAAATCCACTTCATCAAAAAGGAACAGGTGGCTGGGTAGACTACTAATAGCACAAAACGGGACTCTACCAAAAAGAAAACTTCCTGACCCTACTCCTAAACATCCTTACGGTGTCCAATCCTGATCGGACCCTAAGGAATCTGATTCTGAGTCCAAGTCAATCTCGATCGGGTTCTCCTCCTCCTCTCCCTGCTCGACCGCCATGGGCTCCTCTTCGGGCTCGAGCTCTTCTTCGGGCTCGGGCTCGGGCTCAGGGACAGGTATCGGTACTGGACTGGGGTTCACCGGAGGACTGTTGAGATCTGACACATTTCTATCAGGAGCGAACTTGTCCCAAGGCTCCCAGATAACCGCATTCTCATTGGTGTGTCGCAACCCTTCAAAACCTCAGATCGACCCTGAGTTCACCAACCCGACCCTATGGGACCAAGCCAAGTAGTTGTGACGCTCCAGTTCATCTCATCTCATATCTACCCAGACATAAGTGCGATGCCTAATGTATGTCTCGCCCGGGTTCAGGTCCGAGTATTCGTTGTCCTCATGCACCATATGCACGAGGACCCTAAAACGCCTAGGTGGCGACATACTCAAGGGCGGGGATCTGAAAATAGTTATATAAAAACCGTGAGAATAAGTCTTAATAAGCAACGCCCTAAACCTCACCTAGGCTAATGCGTACCCAGATAAATCTAACATGCGAATCACCAGACTACACAACCAACTTCACACGACAAGCTTAGCTCACCTGGAATCATGAGCCAACCCTGCATATTAGTCCGAACATGATAATGCAAGAATAGTTCACGGCCATATCACAATCAACCGGTATACACGCTTCCCACTCGCATTCAACCAATCCATCCAAGCAACCACACGCACATTTAGCCAATCCAATCAGTCACATCGTGCACACGGGTCCAATCAGCCTTCTTCTCTCGGACACACAAGCCATACAATTCGATAAATACCAATGGCCGCCGTCAACACGTCCCAAGCCATACAATTCAATCATAACCAGTGGTTGCCGTCAACACGTCCGAAGCCACACTATTCAAGTCATTCCAATGACCGACGTAAACACGTCCAGGTCCAACACACCTTTAACGGGCCACTGTCAACACGTCTCAAGCCCGCATCCAATTGGCTCATCGGCCATTCATGCCTTCACACGAACCGTCGTCAACATGTCCCAAGTCCGTAGCCCTCCGATCGATCCGAGCTTAAAATCGATAGGCAAGTACACGCCATTCAATTCAATTAATTTCACGCGAATTGCATCAACCCATATTCATAATTCAGTCCAATTCACAATTCGCCATCTCAGCATACAAACCCGACGTTCAAACCGGCCACGCACAATCATCCAATTCAAACATATTATTTAACCCAATTCAAATAACGCAATTATAACGTGATATAATTAAATTAAAACACGATCTAACCGTTCTAACCCAAGACAAGTCTATAAAATACCCAAAATACTATGTAGGGTTTAAAAAGTCACTTACCTAAGTTTGGTCCGGGAAAATTCGGCTCGAGCCCAAAATGGCCCGTGTGCATAGTGTCGTACTCGGCACTGGCGAGGGCATGACGGGCACGGGGCAAGGCCACGGCGATCGGCCACGGGCACAACCCTCGACCACGGGCTCGGCCACGGGCACAGGCACAAGCACGGGCACGAGCTCTGGCACGAGCACAAGCATGGGCACGACTCAGGCACGAGCACGAGCACGGTTAGTCGGCTGGGGTGGCAAGCGACGGCAACGCAGTGCGGCGGCGAGCTGGGCGGCTCTCCGACGAATGGCTCGGAGGAAGAGAGAATGGAGTCGGTCGGCGGTGGCAAAGAGGAGAGGGGCTGGGCTGAAGGGGGCAGCGACGGGGCGGGCGCAGCGACCTTGCAACGGTGACAGACACGCTGGCCGAGTCGGCAGGCAGCAAGCTGGCGAACCGCGGCGGCCGGGCGCAGCGAGCTCGAGCAATGGGCTAGGCTCGCTCGCGGCGGCAACAGCAACGGTCGGTGCGACAGGGTGGACTAGAGGGACGGCAGCTGGTTGGCACCGGCGCTGTGGCTGGCGAGGCGGCAGCGCGGTAGCGGCTGGTGGAGGCGGACTTGGGTGGGCTGGGAGGAGCTGCACAGGAGGAAGGGAGGGGGAAGTCAGCCGGGGTGGTGATGACAAGAGAGCTAGGGGTGGCGGGCCTCGACTGGAGTGGGGACAGCTGCGTCGCCGTCGAAGCAACAGGACGACGGCGACGAGGTGAGCGGCTGCTGGCGAGATCCGCGACAGCGAGCTAGCAATCGGCCGGGGCAGCACGGCAACGCAGGAGGGGAAGCTGGGGCGGTGGTGGTGAGCTGAGGGGAAGGGCGACGGCGTCCGGGATGGCGGCGCGCGGCGGTGATGAGCTCGGCCAGAAAAGGGAGAGTCCAAGGAAGAAGAAAAAAACCGGGGGAGGGGGTGGTCACGCGGTGGCACCGCGGCGGCTAAGGACAGACAGTGCGGCGGCAGCCAAGCTAGCGACGGCGGCGGCGCGTGGTTGCCAGGCGAGCTCAGGCGGTCGGCATCGGGGAACGGGGAGAAGGAGCAGAAGCAAAAGCTGAACCATTTGGGGCCAAGTAAGAAGGAAGAAGAAAGGGAGAGAGAGAGAGGAAGGAAAAGAGAAAGGAGGAGAGGAGAGAGGAGTTGCATGGGAAAGGAGGAAGTCAGACGTGCAAGGGGGGCGTGTGCATGGCCGTGACGTGCGCGGCTAGAGGGGAAAAAGAGGGAGAGAGAGAGAGAGAGAAGGAGAAAAACAAAAGAGTGGGAGCAGATGCAATGAGGAGGGGAAAAGCGCGCGGCGGTGGACGTGTCGGAGGAGAGGGGAGAGAGAAGAGAGAAAACAAAATAGTAAATTTTTGTCATTGAACACGATCTAACGGACACGGTTCAAAATCGAAAAATGATCTAACGGTCCACGAAAAACCCCAAATAATAACATAGGACAAAGGCCAAAATAAAATAAAAAAAAATAAAATGACTCAAAAACACACTAGGAGGGAGGTCTACTTGTGACATTCTGGATTTTGGCCCGTTTTTTAGATTTATAAAACGTGTAACTTGTCAGTGCGCGTATAATGAGATCTCGCCCGGGAACTAATCACTCTCGGGTTCTTGTTTTTAAAATAGAGATTTTGCTAGAATCGCACTCGATCGAATTTAGCCGTTATTTAGACCCCAAATTTGGTAGTCAATTTCCGGGAGTTCTGGGTGGAAATAAATTGGACGGTGTCAATATTATTGTGGCCAGCGTCAGTATTGTCAGGAATATGTGAAAAGTGAATTTTCGACCGAGTACGACTTTGGACTAGCAGACCTCTCGTGGGGTGTTTTCGAGTCTTTTTATTTTTATTTTACTTTGGCCTTTGCCCCTTAATGTTTTCTAGGATTAAATCCGACCCTAAGATCGTTTTCGGGTCTGAATTCGGACCGTTAGTTTTGCACTCACAGGCGCATTTATTTTTTTTCTTCTCTCCTCCTTCCGCCGCGTTTTTTCCCCCTACGCGTCGCACGTCACCCCCCTTTGCCCATGCGTTCTTTTTCTTCTGCTCTCTCTCCTCCTCTCCCTCTTTCTTTCTCTCTCTTCTCTCTCTCCTCCCTCAAGCCCCGCACGCATGCGTTCCCCATGCAGACCTACGCCTGCACGTCCACAGTTTCCCTTTCCTCATGCACGTCCACCCCTTCCCTCTCTCCCCACTCTCTCTCTCTCTCTCTCTCTCTCTCTCTCTCTCTCTCTCTCTCCCCGGTGCACGCAACGGCCATGCACGCCGCGCGCTCCCTTCCCCACGTCTGCCCCTCTCTTTCCCATGCACGCCACCATCTCCCCTTCCCCATGCAAAAACCCTCTTTCTCTCTCTCTCTCTCTCTCTCTCTCTCTCTCTCTCTCTCTCTCACTGGTCTTCTTCTTCATTCCCTTGGGCCCGAACAGTTCGGCGGCTGCTGCTTCTGGCCGACTACAACCACCGCCGACCGCCCTGTCGTCCACCTTGCGCCGCCGTAGCCCGACCGAGGTACAGCCGCCGCTCGCCAGCCGCCTGCAGTTCCGTCGGCCGCTCTTCCTTCCTCCCCCGACTCCCGCCCGCCACTGCAGCTTCCCCTCACCTCCACAGCCGCCGCTCGACCGCCTCCGCCTCCGCCCGACATCGCCTCACCAGCCGTCGACACCATCGTCCTTCTCGCACCGATGCCACGACGCCTAGCAACTCCGGCCGACGCTGCCTTGTCCTCTCTCTAGAGCGCGCGAGCATGGCTCGCCGAAGCATCCGGCGAACCCCGGGCGTCGACCAGTCGTCCGGCAAGCCCCCAGCGCCGTCCCGACGCCTGAGCACCGCCCCCGTCGTCGCCGAGCTCCCCTCCTGCCGCACCATCCTACCTCAACCGCCACCTCCTTCCTGTGGGCATTCCGTCAGCTCGTCGCCGTACGCCACCGCCATCGCCATCGCCACCATCGTCGTGCCAGCCAGCCAGCCAACCTCGCCGGCCGGCCAGCCAGCCAGCCTCGCTGGTCAGTCAGCCCAAGCTCGCGGCCAAGCCTCCCAGGGCCGTGGCCGAGCCGTCGCCCGCACGCCCAGGCCGCTTGCCCGCTGCCCGGCCCTTGGCCGCCCTGTCCGGCCTCTCGCCCGTGCACTCGGCACCTCGCCCATTCGGCCAGCCCGCCGCCCGTCCCGCTCAACCGTGCGTCCCTAGGTGCGCCGCAAGTCCATCGTGCCCGTGCACTAGGCACACCATCCCTGCGTGCCCGTGTGGCCCGCACCCAGTCGGTACTATTCACCCGGGCCATTTTGGGCCCGAGTCGATTTTTCCCGGGGCAAAGTTTAGTAAGTGGCATTCTAAACCCTATCTAGTATTTTGGATAATCTATAGACTTGTCTCGGGTTAGAACGGCTAGGGTGTGTGTTAATTTAATTAGTTTACATTATGGTTGCTTTATTTGAATTGGGCTTAATTAACATGTTTGAATTGGATATTAATGCGTGCCGATTTAAATGTCGAGTTCGTATGTTGAGGTGGCGAAATGTGAATGTGGGCCGGGTTGTGAACATGGAATGTTTGATGTAATTGGCTTGAATTTGCTTGATTGAATGGCGTGTGCTTGCCTATCGGATTTAAGCCCGGATCGATCAAAGGACTACGGACTTGGGACGTGTTGACGGCGGTCCGTGTGAAGGCATGAACGGCCGATGGGCCAATTGGATGCGGGCTTGAGACGTGTTGACGGTGGCCCGTTAAAGGTGTGATAAACCGGGACGTGTTTACGTCGGTCATTGGAATGACTTGATTTGTGGCTTGGGACGTGTTGACGGCGGCCAATGGATGATATGATTGGTATGGCTTGGGACGTGTTGGCGGCGGCCATTGGTTTGATTGATTGTGTGGCTTGTGAGCCCGTGAGAGGAAAGTTGACCGGAACCGTGTGCGCTTTGCGATTGATTGGATTGTCTAATGGCGCGTGTGATTGCTTGGGTGGATTGATAGATTGTGAGTGGGAAGTGTGTGCCGGGTGATTGTGATATAGTGTTGAATTATTCTTGTTTTATCATATTCACACTAATGTGCAGGATTGGTTCATGATTCGAGGCGAGGTAAGTTGTCGTGTGAAATTGGTTATGTTTGCCTAGTGATTCGCCTGTTAGACTTGTCCGGGTACGCATTAGCCTAGGTGAGGTTTAGGGTGTCGTTTATTGAGACTCGTTCTCACGGTTATTATATAACCATTTTCAGATCCCCGTCCTTGAGTATGGCGCCACCTAGGCGTTTTAGGGTCTCCGTGCATACGTTGCATGAGGACAATGTGTACCCGGATCCGAACCCGGGAGTCTTACATTAGGCATCGCACTTACGTTTGGGTAGACGTGGGACTAGAGCAGCTGGAGCGCCACGACTACCTGGCGTGGTCCCATAGGGTCGGGTTGGTGAACTCTGGACCAATTCGAGGTTTTGAGGGGTTGCGACACTCCAACGAGAACGCGGTTAACTGGGAGCCCTAGGACAAGTTCGCTCCCGATGGTGAGGTGTCAGACCCCAGCAGTCCCCCGACGAATCCTAATCCAATGCCGGCACTTGTCCTCGAGCCCGAGCCTGAAGAGGAACCCGAGCCCGAAGAGGAGCCCATGGCAGCTGAGCAGGGAGATCCAGAGGAGAACCCGATCGAGATAGACTCGGATTCAAATTCAGACTCCTTTGGATCCGATCCGGATTGGACGCCGTAGGGATGCTTAGGAGTAGGGCTAGGAAGTTTTCTTTTGATAGAGTTTCGTTTTGGTACTGTCAGTAGTCTACCCAGCCCTTGTCCCTTTTTTATGATGATGTGGATCTAACCCTAGCGGCCTAATGTATGATTATTATGGATTCTGGTTATGTTTTATACTCGTTAAACTTTTCGTTGTCCTATCCCTTTGTTATACTTTTCTATGTCAGGGTTGTTTTATTTCGCTTCCGCTTGGGTAATTCGTTTGAGTCAGCAACGCGTCCTGGCACGTCGCGTTCTTTATGACCGTTGAAGGAGTGTCGCGAGCCCGTTGGGGTTCGAGGCGTGACATCCCGTTGTTTTGGTATCAGAGCAAGGTCTGCTCGATCCAAGACGGTCGAAACCTGGAGTGATAAGGAGCGATGACTTTGGGGTAGCCAGTTAGGGAGACTTGCGTGCTATGCGTAACCCAAATGGTGTGATTGTGATTGCTGCTTGAGTTTATGCAATATTGTGTGAGATGCAAGTGCGTCAGGACTTGAGGTAAGTGCACGAAACCCTGTTGGTTGTTATTGAGTGACGTTGTGATTGGCTGTTTGTTTAGTGAATTGCATTGTGACGCACTGCCTAGGGCGTAGATTGGTATAATTGACCTAGATTTCTAATTACTGCTTAGACCTTAACAGGTGAGCGTTTGTGAGAATCGGTAAGATAGACGGTCAAGGTAGCGGTCAAGGTAGAGGTCGAGGTCGAGGTCTTGTGAGAATCGGTAAGATAGACGGTCAAGGTAGCGGTCAAGGTAGAGGTCGAGGTCGAGGACGAGGTCGGCTAGCCCCGCAAGCTGGAGTGACGGGGGATCCTAGGTTGGATGAAATGTGGAGAGTACTTGAGGAAGCAGGGTTTTTATCGGGATGGCAGACCGGAGAAAAGAGTGCTACTGTCGCTGCTGCAGCTGCCAGTGAGATCGTTGGGAATAATGGAAATCAGGATAATAATGCAACTGGTGGAGATCCTGGCATGATGCGAATGAACATGATCAGGACGATGTCCAAGCTAGTAGAGCAGTTTCTGAGGTTGAAACCCCCGAAGTTTGATGGGAGAGGTGACCCCGAGGCTGCACCAAGATGGATAGAGGAGCTAGAAAAAGCTTTTGAGGTGCTCGGGTGTACTGAGGAAGAGAAGGTAACGCTAGCAGTCTACCAGCTTCAGAACAATGCAAGTGATTGGTAGAGGGCCACCAGGGGTCAGGTGTTTCCCACTGGTACTACTCCAAGTTGGGTTGTCTTCACTAAGACCTTCAATGGTAAATACTTATCGGAGAGTGCTCGAGAGCAGAAATTGACAGAATTTATGAGACTTCGACAGGATCAGTTGTCAGTGGACCAGTATAAGGCCGAGTTTGCAAGATTGTCAAAATTTGCCCCCAGGATGGTGGAGGATCCAACGGACAAGGCTAGGAGGTTCCGGGATGGGCTGAAGCCGGACCTTCGTACTCAGATGATCTCCTTGAACTTGAGGAGCTATAATGAAATATATGAAAGGGCGTAGGCAATCGAACGAGATCAGACGGACCGGGCTGTCGCTTTTGGATCGCGGTACGCCCCGACTAGGGATAACCGCCAACTAGGAAAGAGGCCCATGTCAGGAAACAGTCACTTCGTCCCGCCAGCTCGGAGGAACATTGGAAAGCCAACCCGTTATCAGAACGCTCCGTGTAGGCTATGTGGAGGAAGACACGAAAATGGGCCTTTGCCTGAATAGGGGCGAGGCATGTTTTACGTGTGGAGGGAGGGGCCATCAGATAAAGGACTGCCCCAACCATAGACAAGCTGGATCGCCTGTATTGCCGCCGCCGCCTCCCCGGAATGGAAATCAATTTAGAGCTGCTCAGCTGGCAAATCAGAATAGGCCGTCGGCCCAAGGACGAGTGTATGCAATGGCAAGGAGGGAAGCGCAGGACGCGCCGGGCGTGGTCACAGGTACGGTCTCTCTCTGTGATCATGCTGCTTATGCCTTATTTGATCCGGGGGCGTCGCATTCCTTTATTTCTGAGCAGTTTGTTGAATTATCTGGGATTGAGCCGAAGTCGCTTGAAGTTGTGTTGTGTGTTGCTACTCCGTTGAATGATAGAGTGCTAATTACATTAGGATGTCTCGATTGTAAGATAGTGATTGGCGATTGGAAAGGGAGGATAGATTTGGCGGTATTGCGTATGCATGACTTTGATGTGATAGTCGGTATGTACTGGTTAGTCAAACAGAGAGCAGCTATGGACTGTAGTAGCAAGGTAATCCAATTTAATCCGGTTGGACAGCCTAAATTTGAGTTTGTGGGAAACCGAGGAGGAACCTCGATCCCTTGGATTTCGTCGCTCGAGGCAACGAAGCTGTTGGTTGAGGGATGCCAAGGATTTCTGGCAAATATAGCTAATTCAACGGTTGAAGAGCCGAGACTAGAGGATATAGCCGTGGTGTGCAATTTTCCCGATGTCTTCCCTCAGGAATTGCCGGGACTGCCTCCTGACAGAGAAGTGGAATTCGCAATTGAGTTGGCCCCAGGTACGGAATCAATTTCGAAAGCACTTTATAGGATGTCGCTGTCAGAATTGAAAGAGTTGAAAGTCCAAATGCAAGAGTTATTGGACAAGGATTTTATTCGCCCTAGTGCGTCTCCATGGGGAGCGCCAGTTTTATTTTTAAGGAAAAAGGATGGATCATTGAGATTATGCATTAACTACAGACAACTGAACCAGGTGACCATCAAGAATAAGTACTCATTGCCAAGGATTGAGGACCTATTTGACCAGTTGCAAGGGGTGTCAGTGTTTTCTAAGATCGACTTGAGGACTGGCTATCATCAATTAAAGATCAAGAAGGAGGACGTGCCAAAGTCGGCGTTTAGGACGAGGTATGGACACTGAGTTTACGGTGATGCCGTTTGGACTGACGAACGCCTGCAGCCTTTATGGACTTAATGAATCGAGTATTCAAGGAATTTTTTGATCAGTTTGTTATCGTGTTTATCGATGATATTCTGGTGTATTTGAAAAGTCCCACCGAACACAAGGTGCATTTGGAAAAGGTTCTACTGACCTTAAGGGAACATGCACTCTATGCTAAGTTTAGCAAGTGTGATTTCTGGCTTCGTCGAGTGGCATTCTTAGGGCATGTGGACCCGGCGAAAGTTGAAGCCGTCGTGAATTGGCCAAGACCGACAACAGTAACCGTGGTTCGGAGCTTCTTGGGTTTAGCAGGGTACTACCGATGCTTCGTGGAAAAATTTTCAGCAATAGCAATGCCTTTGACGCGATTACTGAAGAAGGAGACGAGGTTTGAATGGACAGATAGGTGTGAAAGGAGCTTCCAAGAATTAAAACAGAGATTAACAACCGCGCCAGTGTTAACGATCCCGTCAGGACCGGGAGGATATGAGATTTACAGTGATGCATCGTTAAGGGGATTGGGATGCGTGCTAATGCAACACGGGAAAGTAGCGGCATACGCATCGCTTCAATTGAGGCCGCATGAGCAGAATTATCCGACGCATGACTTGGAGTTGGCTGCGATTATTTTTGCTCTTAAGATCTGGAGACACTACCTGTGTAGGGAGAAATTTCAGATTTATACGGACCATCAAAGTCTAAAGTACTTGTTCTCCCAAAAGGAATTAAATTTAAAACAGCATCGTTGGATGGAACTCCTTAAGGACTATGACTGCGATATATTGTATCATCCTGGAAAAGCTAATAGGGTTGCGAATGCACTGAGCCGGAAATCAAGCATCGCGCATATGACGATCAAGGAGTGGATTTTGTTGGAGGGAGTTCGAGATTCGAGATTTAAGTTTGAAGTAAGTCATGTCTCGAGTCTGCTTGCCGCATTGAGGATTGAACCAAAAATACAGACTAAGATTAAGACTCTTCAATCGACGGACCCGGAGATTCAAAAAATTTTGAGTATGGATGCTACAAAAAGGAAATCGGATTTTCAGGTATCCGAGGACGGAATTTTAAAGTTCCGTGGATGATTATGTGTGCCCAGTGATACAAAACTGAAGGAAGAGATTTTGTCTTAATCGCACCGTAGTACGTACTGTATTCACTCGGGGAGCACGAAAATGTATCAGAATTTACGGCAACATTATTGGTGGAACGGCATGAAAGTAGACGTGGCCAAGCATGTAGCTAAGTGTTTAACGTGCCAACAAGTGAAAGCGCAACATTGCAAGCCGGGTGGAATGTTGCAACCATTGGAAATCCCCAAGTGGAAATGGAAACATATCACAATAGACTTTGTAATGGGATTACCGAGAAGTCAAAAGGGTCATGATTTGATTTGGGTGATAGTTGATCGGTTCACAAAATCAGCGCATTTTCTACCGGTGCGAAAGGATTTCGCCTTAAAAAGGTATGCCGACCTATATGTGCGACATATAGTCCGTCTCCATAGAGTACCAGTGACGATCACTTCGAACCGTGATCCTAAATTTACTACCGACTTTTGGAAAAGTCTTCATACAGCATTAGGAACGAAGTTACAGTTCAGCACGGCCTATCATCCTCAGACGGATGGCCAGTCTAAAAGGACGATCCATACTTTGGAAGACATGCTGCGAGCTTGTGTTTTGGATTTTAAGGATGGCTGGGAGGAACAGTTGCATTTGTTTGAATTCGCCTACAACAATAGCTACCAACAGAGTATCAAAATGGCACCGTTTGAAGCTTTATACAGCAGAGCCTACATGACACCAGTTTGTTGGGATGAAGTTGGTGAGAGGAGCATCACAGGTCCAGAGTTAGTGCAGCAATCGACTGAAACAGTCAAGGTTATCCGGGACAGACCCAAAACCGCTCAGAGCCGCCAAAAGAATTATACAGACCGGATACATAAACCTTTGGAATTTCAAGTAAGGGACCACGTATTCCTCAAGGTGTCGCCGATGAGGGGACTATCTCAATTTGGTAAGAAAGGAAAGTTGAGCCCGAGGTACGTGGGTCCATTCGAGGTCTTAGAGAGAATAGATACCTTGGCTTATCGTCTCGCGCTACCGCCAAATTAGTCTCAAATGCACAACGTGTTTCACGTGTCTATGCTAAGGAAATATGAACCGGACCCAACCCACGTGCTGAACTACGAGGAAATAGACGTGGACGACAGGGTGTCGTACGTGGAAAAGCCAGTTCGGATCGATGACAGACTAGAAAGAGTATTGCGGAACAAAAAAATCCCGATGGTCAAGGTTATTTGGGAACACCATGGAACCGAAGGTGCAACGTGGGAGAGTGAAAAGTCGATGCGACACCAGTACCCCCATTTATTTGAATAGTTGGGTTGAGTTGTAAATTTCGAGGACGAAATTTTTGTAAAGGGGGAAGAGTTGTGACATTCTGAATTTTGGCCCGTTTTTGGGATTTATAAAACGTGTAATTTGTTAATGCGCGTATAATGAGATCTTGCCCGGGAACTGATCTCTCGGGTTCTTGTTTTTAAAATAGAGATTTTGCTAGAATCGCACTCGATCGAATTTGGCCGTTATTTAGAACCCAAATTTGGTAGTCAATTTCCGGGAGTTCCGAGTCGAAATAAATTGGACGGTGTCGATATTATTGTGGCCAGCGTCAGTATTGTCAGGCATATGTGAAAAGTAGATTTTCGATCGGGTGCGACTTTAGACTAATAGACCTCCCTCGTATGGTGTTTTCGAGTCTTTTTATTTTTATTTTACTTTGGCCTTTGCCCCCTAATGTTTTCTAGGATTAAATTGGAACCTAAGATCGTTTTTGGGTCTGAATTCGGACCGTTAGTTTTGCACTCACAGGCGCATTTATTTATTTTTATTTTTTTCTTCTCTCTCCTCTTTCCGCCGCGTTTTTTCCCCCTACGCGTCGCACGTCACCCCCCTTGCCCACGCGTTCGTTTTCTTCTTCTCTGTCCTCCTCTCCCTCTTTCTTTCTCTCCTCTCTCCTCCCTCCGGCCCCGCACGCGTACGTTTCCCATGCAGACCTACGCCTGCACGTCCACAGTTTCCCCTTTCCCATGCACGTCCGCCCCTTCCCCTTCCCTTTTTCCTCCTCTCTCTCTCTCCCCGGTGAACGCAACGGCCATGCACGCCGCGCGCTCCCTTCCCCACGTCTGCCCCTCTCTTTCCCATGCACGCCACCATCTCCCCTTTCCCATGCAAAAAACCCTCTCTCTCTCTCTCTCTCTCTCTCTCTCTCTCTCTCTCTCTCTCTCTCTCGTCTTCTTCTTCATTCCGTCTTCTTCTTCATTCCCTTGGGCCCGAACGGTTCGGCAGCTGCTGCTTCTGGCCAACTGCAACCACCGCCGATCGCCCTGTAGTCCGCCTTGTGCCGCCGTAGCCCGACCGAGCTGCAACCGCTGCTCGCCATCCGCCTGCAGTTCCGTCGGCCGCTCTTCCTTCCTCCCCCGACTCCGGCCCGCTGCTGCAGCTTCCCCTCACCTCCACAGCCACCGCTCGACCGCCTCCGCCCGACGTCGCCTCACCAGCCGTCGACGCCATCGTCCTTCTCGCGCTGCTGCCGCGCCGCCACGACGCCTAGCAACTCCAGCCAACGCTGCCTTGTCCTCTCTCTCGACCGCAGCGTCCGAAGAACCCCGTGCGTCGACCAGTCGTCTAGCCAAACCCCAGCACCGTCCCGACGCCTGAGCACTGCCCCCGTCGCCGCCGAGCTCCACTCCAGCCACACCACTCCACCTCAGCCACCTCCCTCTCCTTCCTGTGGGCGTTCCGTCAGCTCACCGCCATCGCCGCTCCAGCCAGCTAGCCAGCCAGCCCCTCCGGTCAGTCAGCCCAAGCTCGCGGCCAAGCCTCCCCGGGCCGTGGCCGAGCCGTCGCCCGCACGCCCAGGCCGCTTGCCCGCTGCCCGGCCCTTGGCCGCCCTGTCCGGCCTCTCGCCCGTTCGGCCAACCCGCCGCCCGGCACGTCGCCCGTCCCGCTCGACCGAGCGTCCCTGGGTGCGCTGCACGTCCACCGCGCCCGTGCACTAGGCACACCGTCCAGCCACCGTGCCCATGTCGTCCGGCCAGAGTGCTCGTGTGGCCCGCGCCCAGTTGGTACTGTTCACCCGGGCCCGAGTCGATTTTTCCCGGGGCAAAGCCTAGTAAGTGGCATTCTAAACCCTATCTAGTATTTTGGATAATCTATAGACTTGTTTCGGGTTAGAACGGCTAGGGCGTGTGTTAATTTAGTTAGTTTACATTATGGTTGCATTATTTGAATTGGGCTTAATTAACATGTTTAGGAGCAAACCTGTTGGGGCTTTATGTCACATCATATGGATTGAACGGAATAACTCCATCTTCAGGAGCAAACCTGCCTTCATTCCGGGTATGCGCAAGCACCTCATTAAGGTAGTAAAAGACAAAGCCTTGTCCATGGGTACAGTTCCTACCATTCCTTCCAATCGGAGAATTCAAAGGAATTGGGGTCTCTCAATCGATCTTCGAAGTCCAACCAGCAATCCCCTAGGGTTTTTGCCTTTTGTTTAGCTTTTGTGGCCTCTTTTGGCTTGTTGTATAGTTTTCCTTGGTAAGCCATCCCTCAACCCCATTGGACATCTACCTTGTTGGGTTGACAGGTATGCTTGGTTTTAGGTTGTATATGGTATGCAATTCCTTACCCTTACAAAAAAAAAAAAACATGTTTGAATTCGATATTAATGCGTGCCGATTTAAATGTCGAGTTCGTATGTTGAGGTGGCGAAATGTGAATGTGGGCCGGATTGTGAACATGGAAGTGTGTGCTTGCCTCTCGGATTTAAGACTGGATTGATCAAAGGGCTACGCACTTGGGACGTGTTGACGGCGGTCCGTATAAAGGCATGAACGACCGATGGGCCAATTGGATACGGGCTTGAGACGTGTTGACGGTGGCCCGTTAAAGATGTGATAGACCGGGACGTGTTTACGTCGATCATTGGAATGACTTGATTTGTGGCTTGGGACGTGTTGACGGCGGCCATTGGTTTGATTGATTGTGTGGCTTGTGAGCCCGTGAGAGGAAAGTTGACTGGAACCGTGTGCGCTTTGCGATTGATTGGCTAATGGCCCGTGTGAGTGGGAAGTGTGTGCCGGGTGATTGTGATGTAGTGTTGAATTATTCTTATTTTATCATATTCAAATTAATGTGCAGAATTGGTTCATGATTCGAGGCGAGGTAAGTTGTCGTGTGGAATTGGTTATGTTTGCCTAGTGATTCGCCTGTTAGACTTGTCCGGGTACATATTAGCCTAGGTGAGGTTTAGGGTGTCGTTTATTGAAACTCGTTCTCACGGTTATTATATAACCATTTTCAGATCCCCGTCCTTGAGTATGGCGCCACCTAGGCGTTTTGGGGTCCCCGTGCATACGTTGCATGAGGACGATGTGTATCCGGATCCGAACCCGGGAGAGTCTTACATTAGGCATCGCACTTACCTTTGGGTAGACGTGGGACTAGAGCAGCTGGAGCGCCACGACTACCTGGCGTGATCCCATAGGTCGGGTTGGTGAACTCTGGACCAATCCGAGGTTTTGAGGGGTTGCGACACTCTAACGAGAACGCGATTAACTGGGAGCCCTGGGACAAGTTCGCTCCCGATGGTGAGGTGTCAAACCCAGGTAGTCCTCCGGCGAATCCTAATCCAATGCTGGCACCTGTCCTCGAGCCCGAGCCCGAGCCCGAAGAGGAGCCCATGGCGGCCGAGCAGGGAGATCCAGAGGAATTGGACTAGGAAAACTTCCTAGCCCTACTCCTAAGCATCCCTACGGCGCCCAATCCGGATCGGATCCAAAGGAGTCTGAATCTGAATCCGAGTCTATCTCGATCGGGTTCTCCTCTGCATCTCCCTGCTCAGCCGCCATGGGCTCTTCTTTGGGCTCGAGCTCGGGCTCGGGCTCGGGCTCGGGCTCCTCTTCAGGCTCGGGCTCGAGGACAGGTACCGGCATTGGATCGGGATTCGCCGGGGGACTGCCGGGGTCTGACACCTCACCATCGGGAGCGAACTTGTCCCAGGGCTCCCAGTTAACCGCATTTTCGTTGGTATGTCGTAACCCCTCAAAACCTTAGATTGGCCCTGAGTTCACAACCCCGACCCTATAGGACCACGCTAGATAGTTGTGGCACTCCAGCTGCTCTAGTCTCACGTCTACCCAATTGTAAGTGCGATGCCTAATGTAAGACCCCTGGGTTCGGACCCGGGTACACATCGTCCTCATGCAACGTATACACGGGGACCCCAAAACGCCTAGGTGGCGCCATACTCAAGGACGAAGATCTGAAAATTGTTATATAATAACCGTGAGAACGAGTCTCAATAAGCAACACCCTAAACCTCACCTACGCTATTGCGTACCCAGACAAGTCTAACATGCGAAATACCAGGCAAAATAACCAATTCCACACGACAAACTTACCTCGCATCGAATCATGAACCAACCCTGCACATTAGTCTAAATATGATAAAAACAAGAATAATTCAACATTATAGCACAATCACCCGGCACACGCTTCCCACTCACAATCGGCCAATCCACCCAAGCAATCACACGTACCACTAGCCAATCCAATCAATCGCAAAGCGCACACGGGTCCGGTCAACTTTCCTCTCTCGGGCTCACGAGCTGCACAATCAATCAAACCAATGGTCGCTGTCAACACGTCCCAAGCCATATCAAATCATACCATCCAGTGGCCGCCGTCAACACGTCCCAAGCCACAAATCAAGTCATTCCAATTACCGACGTAAACACGTCCCAGTCTATCACACCTTTAACGGGCCACCGTCAACACATCTCAAGCCCGCATCCAATTGGCCCATCGACCGTTCATGCCTTCACACGGAACGCCGTCAACACGTCCCAAGTGTGTATCCTTTCGATCGATCCGAGCTTAAATCCGACAGGCAAGCACACGTCATTCAATCAAGCAAATTCAAGCCAAATACATCAAACGTTCCATGTTCACAACCCGGCCCAGTTTCACATTTCACCACCCTAACATACGAACCCGACATTCAAATCGTCACGCATTAATGTCCAATTCAACATGTTAATTAAGCTCAATTCAAATAACGCAACCATAATGTAAACTAACTAAATTAACACGCGCCCTAGCCGTTCTAACCCGAGACAAATCTATAGATTACCCAAAATACTAGGCAAGGTTAGAATGCCACTAAGTTTTGGCCCGGAAAAAGTCGACTTGGGCCTAAAATAGCCCGTGAACAGTACCGACTAGGCGCGGGCGAGGGCCACACGGCCGCGGGGCTCTACCACGGCGATCAGCCACGGGCACTACCCTCGGCCACGGGCTCAGTCACGGGCACAGGCGCGAGCGCGGCGACGGGCACGTGGACAGGCACGGGCACGACAATGGGCACGGTGACGAGCACGGGGCTCGGCGGAGACGGCAGCGGCTAGGAGGCTCAAGGACGACGGAACAGTGGCTGGAACGGCTCCGGCACAGCGAGACAGTGGCCGGGACGGCTCCGGCACGGCGGGACAGTGGTTGGTACGGCTCCGGCACGGCGGGACAGTGGCTTAGGCGAACTCGGCCACGACCCGGGGAGGCTTGGCTGCAAGCTTGGGCTGACTGACCGGCGGGGCTGGCTGGCTAGCCGGCCGGCGAGGTTGGCTGGCTGGCGCGGCGACGATGGCAGTGGCGGTGGCAACGGCAGCGGCACGGCAGCGAGCTGACGGAACACCCACAGGAAGGAAAAGGAAGTGGCTGAGGTGGGGTGGTGCGATCGGAGGATAACTCAGCGACTACGGGGGCGGTGCTCAAGCGTCGGGACGGCGTTAGGGGCTGGCCGGACGACTGGGACGGCCGGGACTCGCCGGATACGGCGACGAGCGACGACAAGTGGTGAAAGGTCAGAGAGGAAGAGAGTGTACTGGGGCGGGGTGGTGCGGCCGCAGGGGGTGCTCGGCGGTGGTGACGGTGACCGTCGGGACTATGCCGGGGAGCTGGCTAGGCGGCAGGGCGACGGCCAGGACTCGCCGATCGCGGTGGCGAGCCGAGCTCACGCTTTCGGGATAGAGAGCAGGTAGCGTTGGCCAGAGCTGCCGGGCTACGCGGCGGCGCGGCGACGGCCGGGAGGGAGGCGACGACGTCGGGCGGAGGCGGAGGGCGGCCAAGTGACGGCTACGAAGGGGCGGAGGATCTACAAATATGAGGGGGAGGGAAGCTTCGGAGGTGGAGGCGAGCCGAGGGTGGAAGGGGAGCAGCCGACGAGGCTGCCGGCGGCTGGCGAGCGGGAAGGGAGAAGAAGGAAGAAAGAGAGAAAGAAAAGAGAGAAGGAAGGAGAGAGAAGAGGGTTTGCATAGGGAAAAGGTGAGCTGCATGGGAAATGGGCGAGGCAAACGTGAAGGGGAACGGGTGCGTGCATGGCCGAGGCGTACATCGGGGAAAGAGAAGGGAGGGAGAGAGAAAAAAAAAAAAGAAAAAGGAGAAAGGGAAAGGGAAGGGGCGACGTGCAGGGGTGGGAGCGACGCGTGCACGGGGGAGTAGGAGAGAAAACGTGCAGGCGCAAGGGCCTGCATGGGGAAGACGCGGCGCACAGGGCCAGAGGGAGGAGAGAGAGAGAGAGAGAGAGAGAGGAAGGAGAGAGAATAACGTGTGGGCAAGGGGGTGACGTGCGGGCGCGATGGGGGAGGGGGGGAAACGAGGCGGGAGGAGGAGAGGGGAAATAAATACGCCTTCGAGTGCAAATCCAAGGGTCCGTTTCAAACCCAAAAATAATCCTAGGGTCCAAATTAAATCCTAGAAAATATTAAGGGGCAAGGGCCAAGGTAAAATATAAATAAAATGACTCGAAAGCACACTACGAGGGAAGTCTACTAGTCCGAAGTCGCACCCAGTCGAAAATCCACTTCACATATTCCTGATAATACTGACGCTGGCCACAATAATATCGACACCGTCCAATTTATTTCGATTCGGAACTCCCAAAAATTGGCTGCCAAGTTGGGGATCTAAATAACGGATAAATTCGATCAAGTGCGATTCTAGCAAAATCTCTATTTTAAAAACAAGAACCCGAGAGTGATCAGTTCCCGGGCGAGATTATAAGCGCACTGACAAATTACACGTTTTATAAATCCCAAAAACGGGCCAAAATCCAAAATGTCACATAGTTCGTTTGGGTCGGTGACGCGTCCTGGGACGTCGCGTTCATTACGGCCGTCGAAGGGGTGTCGCGAGCCCCGTTGAGGGTCGGGGCGTGACAAACAGAGAACTTTTAAAGTAGACATTAATTTTTAAAATAGAGAAATAAGTATACGAAATGAGAAAACAAAAAGTCCACTTTTTTTGTAAAAAAGAGATTTGCAATTGCTCATAAAGGAATTGAGAAATCAATTGCAAAAATTGCGACATAATCCAAAATAATTTGCATGGCAATCTCCCAAAGCAAATTTAAACTCTTAACGGTGTTTTAAAATAGAGTAGGTACTTGTACAAAACAGAGTACGGAAAAAACTTGCCATTTCCAACATTTGGAAACGATTTTGAATTTCTTTCAGCCAAAATATCAAAAGAAACGATTTTGAAAGAAAACTTAAAATTCAGTTGCTCTATTGAGAAATTTCTTTTACGAAGAACTTCTAAAACAAAGAGATAAGTGTACTAAATGAGAAAACAAAAGTTTTACGTTTTATGGGAAAAAAAAAAGACATTTGCAAACCTATTGCTCATAAAGTTATTAAGAAATAAATTGGAAAATCAAAAAGTTAATATTTAGAACAGACAAAGCCAAAGTCTCACAATTATCAAACATAGAGAGATATTAGAAATCTCTTTAACAAATAACTTCTCTCGCCCGACGCCGGCGAGGGCTGCCCTCGCCGGAAAGGAAAAAAAAAGGAAAAAAGATGAAAATGCCCATGAACTAAAAGTACAATGGGATAAATGTATCACAAATAGCATAATTTGGAGTTTTTGGTATCACAAAAAAAAGTTCGGGATAAATGTGTCACAGATGACATAGTTTGGGATTTTTGGTAGTTTTTTCCCTTATATAAAAGAAGAAAACAAAAGTTCAAATTTTTTAACAAAGAACTCGCAATGTTGTTTGAAAAATTATAGTTCTAGTACAAAACAGAGAAAGGAAGAGAAGTTGCCAAGATTTGCAACATTTGGAAAAGATTTTGAAAGAAAACTTAATTCCGTTACTCAAAGTTAGAAATCATAAAATCAAGAAATTAATATTCAGAAAGGACACAACAAAAGTCTCAATTTTTTAAAATCAAGAAAAATTAGGAAATCTTCTTAACAAAGAACTTTTAAATTCCCAGTGTTGCTTGAAAAATAGTAGGTCTTGCACACAACATAGTAAGGAAGAGACTATGAAAGAAAACTTTGAATCCAGTTTCTCTAGGACATACTTAAAATCAAGAAGTTAATATTTAGAAATGACAGTCGAAATCACACAATTCTCTAGATTAGAGAAATATTAGGAATCTCTTTAACAAAGAAATTTTACAACAGAGTGATTAGTATAAAAAAGAAGAAAACAAAAGTTCGCATTTTTAGGCAAAGAAATACATACTAGCAAACTTTCTGTCCACAAAAGCCACTGAAAAGTAAATTGGACAAACTCGTGATAGAATCAAAGATAATTTGCACGACATTCTTTAAAAGCTTTCAAACTGCCAAAGTCGTTTGAAAAATAGTAGGCCTTGTACAAAAATAAGTAAGGAAAGAAAATGCCAAGATTTTAAAATATTTGGGAGCCACTTTGAAAAAAAACTTTAAATCCGGTTACTCGAAGAAAGGATACTTAAAAATCAAAAAGTTAATATTTAAAAACAACAAAACTAGAGTTTAACAGTTTTTTCAAAACAGCAAGATATTAGTAAATCTCTTTAATGAAGAACTTTTAAAATAGTCATAAGTTTACCAAATGAGAAAACAAAAAAGCTTACGTTACAGTTTTTTCAAAACCGCAAGATATTAGTAAATCTCTTTAATGAAGAACTTTTAAAATAGAGTCATAAGTTTACCAAATGAGAAAACAAAAAAGCTTACGTTGCAGTTTTTTCAAAACCGCAAGATATTAGTAAATCTCTTTAATGAAGAACTTTTAAAATAGAGTCATAAGTTTACCAAATGAGAAAACAAAAAAGCTTACGTTTTCGGCTAAAAAAGTGATGCTAGTAAACTTTCTGCTCCTATAGCTGTTGAAAAATAAATTGGAGAAACTTGTGATAGAAGATAAATAATTTGCAAAACGTTCTTTAAAGCTTTAAACTCCCAAAGTTGTTTGAAAAATAGGTCTCGTACAAAACAGAGTTAGGAAGAAAATGCCAAGATTTGCAACATTTGCAAGCACTTCGCAAAAATATTTAAATATGGTTACTTGAAGACAGAAAACAAACAAATCAAGAAGTTAATATTTAGAAAGAACAAAAACCCGAGTCTCACAATACTTTAGAAACAAAGAGATCTTAGGAATTCTCTTTAACAATAAAGCTTATGCTTTTCTAGCTATAAAAAAAAGATGCTAGCAAATTTTCAGCTCATAAAGCTATGGGAAAATAGATTGGAAAAACTTGTGACAGAATGTAAAATAATTTGAATGATGTCTTTAATAGAAAATATAAACTCCCAATGTTGTTTGAATAATTGTAGGTCTTGTACATACAGAGTAAGCAAGATAAAAGCCAAGATTTGCAATATATATAAGTGACCCTGGACAAAGAACTTTAAATCAGGTTACTACAAGTTAATATTTAGAAGGGAAAAAACCAAAGTCTCGCAATTCCTTAAAAGAGAGAGATACTAGGAAATCTCTTTAACAAGAACTTTTAAAATAGGCACATAAGTATACAAAAGGAGAAAACAACAGTTTAGGTTTTTTGGCAAAAAACAAATACTAGCAAACTTCATGCTCATAAAGCTATTGAAAAATAGATTTGAAAAAATTGTGACAAAATCTACAATAATTTGCATGACGTTCTTCGAAAGCATAATTAAATTCCCAATGTAGATTTAGAAACAGTAAAAGTTTTGCGCAAAACAGAGTAAGGAAGAAAAATGTTAAAATTTACAACATTTGAAAGCGACGTTGAATAAAAAAACTTGAAGACAAAAAACTTAAAACGAAGAAGTTAATAACTAAAATGGACAAAACCAAAGTCTCACAAATAAATTTTAGAATAGTGACAAGTATAGAAAAGGAGAAAACAAAAGTTCATATGTTTTGGCAAGAAAAAGTAGTAAACTTTGTGCTTACAAAGCTATTGAAAGATACATTGGAGAAACTTGTGATAGAATCTCAAAAAGTTTGCATGACATTCTTTGGAAGCGAATTTAAATGCCCAATGTCATTTGAAATGCCGTAGGTCTTGTACAAAATAGAGAGAGAAAGAAAAATGCCTAGAATTGCAACATTTGAAAAAGACTCTGAAAAAAAACTTTAATCCAGTTGCTTGAAGACAGAAACTCAATAATCAAAAAGTTAATATTTAGAAAAGGACAAAACAAAGTATCACAATTCTTAAAAACAGAGAGAGAAATTAGGAAATCTCCTTAACAAATTTTTTTTAAAACAGACAGATAAGTATACAAAAGGTGAAAACAGCAGTTCAAATTTTTTGGCAAAAGAGAGATACAAGAAAGGCTGGGTAAAACTTGTGATATAATGTTCTTTAAACTACCAATGTTGTTTGAAAACAATACGTCTTGTACAAGTCAGAGTAGGAAGAAGATTACCGTAATTTGAACCATTTGGAAACTACTTTAAAAGAAAACTTCAAATCCGAGAGCTCTTTGACAGAAAAGTTAAAATCAAGAAGTTAATATTAGAAAGGAAAAAACAAAAGTATCACAATATTTCAAATGGAGAGAAATATTAGGAAATCTTTTTTTCGAAGAAATTCTAAAGCAAAGAGATAAGTATACTAAACGAGAAAACAAAAGTCTTAAGTTTTTTGGAAGAAAAACAGAGATATCCTGCTCATAAAGCTATTGAGAAATTGATTAAAATATCAAGAAGTTCATATTTAGAAGAGACAAAGCTAAAGTCTCACAATTATCTAAAACAGAGAGATATTAGGAATCTCTTTAACAAAAAGCTTTAAAAACAAAGGGATAATTATATAAAAGAAGAAAACAAAAGTTTAAGTATTTTAAAATAGAACTCGCAATGTTGTTTGAAAAATTATAGTTCTTGTACAAAATAGAGACAGGAAAATAGGTTGCCAAAATTTGCAATACTTGAAAAAGCCTATGAAAGAAAAATTAATTCGGTTACACAAAGTTACAAATCATAAAATAAAGATAATATTATTTTGAAAGGACAAAACAAAAATCTCAAATTTTTTAAACCGAGAAAAATTAGGAAATCTACTTAACAAAGAACTTTTACAACATAGTGATCATTATAAAACAGAAGAAAACAAAAGTTCGCGTTTTTAGGCCAAAAAAAAAAAGAAAAAAGAGAGAATTAGCAAACCTTCTGTCCACAAAAGCAACTGAAAAGTAAATGATCACTAAGATGACTTGCACGACAATCTTTAAAAGCTTTCAAACTGCCAAAGTTGTTTGAAAAACAGTAGGCCTTGTACAAAAAAAAGTAAGGAAAGAAAATGCCAAGATTTTAAAATATTTGGATACCACTTAGAAAAAAAACTTTAAATCCGGTTACTTGAAGAGAGGTTACTTAAAACTCAAGAAGTTAATATTTAAAAAGGACAAAACTAGTAACATTTTTTTCAAAACCGCAAGATATTAGTAATCTCATCAACAAAAAACTTTTAAAATAGTCACAAGTTTACAAAAGGAGAAAACAAAAAAGCTTACATTTTTCAGCTAAAAGAGTGATACTAGCAAACTTTCTGCTCATAGAGCAGTTGAAAAATAAATTGGAGAAACTTGTGATAGAAGATAAAATAATTTGCAACACATTCTTTAAAACTTTAAACTCCCAAAGTTGTTTGAAAAATAGGTCTTGTACAAAACAGAATAAGGTAGAGAATGCCAAGATTTGCAAAATTTGCAAGTGACTTTGCAAAAAAAATTAAATCTGGTTACTTGAAGACAGAAAACAAACAAATCAAGAAGATAATATTCAGAAAGAACAAAACCAGAGTCTTGCTATTCTTTAGAAACAGACGAAATCTCTTAAACAATAAAGCTTATGTTTTTTTGGCTAACAAATAAATACTAGCAAATTTTCTGCTCATAATGTTTAGGAAAAATAGATTGGAAAAACTTGTGATAGAATCTAAAATAATTAAAATGATGCATTTAATAATAAATTTAAACTCCCAATGTTGTTTGAATAATTGTAGGTATTGTACTACAGAGTAAGCAAGATAAAAGCCAAGATTTGCAACATATGTAAGTGAATTTGGACAAAGAACTTTAAATCCGGTTACTCGAAGAGAGAAAATTTAAAATCAAGAAGTTAATATTTGCAAGAGAAAAAAATCAAAGTCTCATAATGCCTTAAAATAGAGAGAGATACTAGGAAATTGATTTAACAAAGAACTTTTAAAATAGGCACATAAGTATACAAAAGTATAAAACAACAGTTTTAAGTTTTTTGGCATAAAATAAATACTAGCAAACTTCATGCTCATAATAAAGCTATTGAAAAACTTGTGACAGAATCTACAATCATTTGCATGATGTTCTTTGAAAGCATAATTAAATTCCCAATGTTGTTTAAAAAACAGTAAGTCTTGCACAAAATAGCATGAGGAAGAAAATGTCAAGATTTGTAACATTTGTAAGCGACTTTGAAAAAAAACTTATAATGCGGTTACTTTGAAGACAGGAAACATAAAATCAAGAAGTTAATAACTAGAAAGGATAAAACCAGAGTTTCACAATTCCTTGAAACAAAGAGAGATCTTTAACAAAGAACTTTTAATATAGAGACATAAGTATAGAAAAAGAGAAAAGAAAAGTTCAAGCTTTTTGTTAAAAAAGACTAGCAAACTTTCGGCTCACAAAGCTATTGAAAGATACATTGGAGAAGCTTGTGATAGAATCTCAAAAAGTTTGCATGACGCTCTTTAAAAGCAAATTTAAACGCCCAATGTTGTTTGAAATGCAGCAGGTCTTGTACAAAACAGAGAGAGAGAAAAATGCCTAGAATTGCAACATTTGAAAACGACTTGGTAAAAAAACTTTAAAACCGGTCGCTTGAAGACAGAAACTCAACAATCAAGAAGTTAATATTATGAAAAGGACAAAACAAAGTCTCACAATTCTTAAAAAACAGAGATACTAGCAAAAGGTGAAAACAACAGTTTAACTTTTTGGGCGAAAAAGAGATATTAGCAAACTTTCTGCTCATTAGCTATGGAGAGATCGATTGGAAAAACTTGTGATAGGATCTAAAATGATTTGCATGTTCTTTTAAACCGAATTTAAACTACCAATATTGTTTAAAAATAGTACGTCTTCTACAAGTCAGAGTACGAAGAAGAGTGCCATGATTTGAACCACTTGGAAGCAACTTTAAAAGAAAACTTCAAAGCAAAGAGTTCTTTGACAGAAAAGTCAACATCAAGAAGTTAATATTAGAAAGGAAAAAAAACAAAAGTATCACAATATTTCAAATGGAGAGAATATTGGGAAAACTTTTTTTACGGAGAAATTCTAAAACAGTGAGATAAGTATACTAAACGAGAAAGCAAAAGTAAGTTTTTTTGAAAAAAAGAAAGAGATATTTGAAAACCTCCTGCTCATAAAGCTATTGAGAAATATATTAGAAATTCAAAAGGCTAATATTTAATAGGGACAAAGCCAAAGTCTCACAATTATCTAAAATAGAGAAAGACATTAGGAATCTCGTTAAAAGTAGAGGGATAATTATATAAAGAAGAAAACAAAAGTTTAAGATTTTTAACAAAGAACTCGTAATGTTGCCTGAAAAAAAATATAGTTCTTGTACAAAACAGAGAAAGGAAGAGAAGTTGCCAAAATTTGCAACATTTGGAAAAGACTTTGAAAGAATACTTAATCCGGTTACTCAAAGTAAAAAATCATAAAATCATTTAGACAGGAGAAAACAAAAGTCTCAATCTTTTGAAACCGAGAAAAATTGGGAAATCTTCTAAACAAAGAACTTTTAAATTCCCAGTGTCACTTGAAAAATAATAGGTCTTGTATAAAACAAAGTCTTCGAAAGAGAACTTTGAACTCCCAAAAGTTGTTTAAAAAAATAGGTCTCGTACAAAACAAAGTTAGGAAGAAAATTACAAGATTTGCAACATTTGCAAGTGAATTTGCAAAAAAATTTAAATCTGGTTACTTTGAGACAGAAAACAAGCAAATCAAGAAGTTAATATTTAGAAAGAACAAAACCAGAGTCTCGCAATTCTTTAGAAACAGAGAGATATTAGGAAATCTCTTTAAACAATAAAGCTTATGTGTTTTTTGGTGAAAAAGATACACTAGCAAACTTTCTGCTCATAAGCTATGGAGAAACTTGTGATAGAATCTAAAATGATTTGCATGAGGTTCTTTTAAAGCAAATTTAAACTACCAATGTTTTTTGAAATATTACGTCTACTACAAGTCAGAGTAGGAAGAAGATTGCCATGATTTGAACCATTTGGAAACAACTTTAAAAGAAAACTTCAGTTCCGAGAGCTCTTTGACAGAAAAGTTAAAATCAGGAAGTTAATATTAGAAAGGAAAAAACAAAAATATCACAATATTTCACATAGAGAGAAATATTGGGAAATCTTGTTTGTGAAGAACTTCTAGACAAAGAGGTAAATATACTAAACGAGAAAACAAAAGCTTAAATAATAAAAACAGAGATATTTGCAAACCTCCTGCTCATAAAGCTACAAGAAATTTCTGACAAAAAAACAGCTATTAAGAAATAGATTGGAAAAAAAGAAGCTGATATTTCGAAGGGGCAAAGCTAAAGTCTCACAATTATCTAGAACAGAGAGATATTAGAAATCTCTTTAACAAAGAACTTTAAAAACAAATAGATAATTATATAAAAGAAGAAAACAAAAGTTAATATTTTCTAACAAAGAATTCGCAATATTGTTTGAAAAATTATAGTTCTTGTGCAAAACAGAGAAAGGAAGAGAAGTTGCCAAAATTTGCAACATTTGAAAAAGACTTTGAAAGAAAACTTAATTCGGTTACTCAAAGTTAGGAATCATAAAATCAAGAGGTTAATATTTAGAAAGGACAAAACAAAGTCTCAATTTTTTAAAACCGGGAAAAAGTAGGAAAGAACTTTTAAATTCCCAGTGTTGCTTGAAAAATCGTAGGTATTGTACATAACAGAGTAAGGAAGAGACTTTGAATCCAATTTCTCAAAGACATACTAAAAATTAAGAAGTTAATATGTAGAAAGGACAAAGCCGAAATCTCACAATTCTCTAAATTAGAGAAATAATAGGAATCTCTTTAACAAAGAACTCTTAAAACACAGTGATTAGTATAAAAAAGAAGAAAACAAAAGTTTACGTTTTTAGGCAAAAAAAGAGATACTATCAAACTTTCTGCCCACAAAAGATACTCAAAAGTAAATTGCACAAACTTTTGATAGAATCTAAGATAATTTGCACGACATTCTTTAAAAGCTTTAAAACTCCCAAAGTTGTTTGAATAATAGTAGGCCATGTACAAAACACAGTAAGTAAAGAAAATGCCAAGATTTTAAAATATTTGGAAGCCACTTTGAAAAAAAACACAATTTAAACCCGGTTACTTGAAGACAGAATACTTAAAAATCAAGAAGTTAATATTTAAAAAGGAATGTACAAAAACAGTAAGTAAAGAAAATGCCAAGATTTTAAAATATTTGGAAGCCACTTTGAAAAAAAACACAATTTAAACCCGGTTACTTGAAGACAGAATACTTAAAAATCAAGAAGTTAATATTTAAAAAGGACGAAACTAGAGTCTAGCAATTATTTAAAACCCGCGAGATATTAGTAAATCTCTTTAACAGAGAACTTTCAAAACAGAGTGATAAGTTTACAAAAGGAGGAAATAAAAAAGCTTATGTTTTTTGGCTAAAAAAATTATACTAGCAAACTTTCTGCTCGTATGGCAGTTGAAAAATAAATCAGAGAAACTTGTGATAAAAGATAAAATAATTTGCAAGACATTCTTTAAAAGCTTCAAACTCCCAAAGTTGTTAAAAAAAAAATAGGTCTCGTACAAAACAAAGTTAGGAAGAAAATTACTAGATTTGCAACATTTGCAAGTGACTTTGCAAAAAAATTTAAATCTGGTTAGTTGAAGACAGAAAAACAAACGAATGAAGAAGTTTATATTTAGAAAGAACAAAACCAAAGTCTCACAATTCTTTAGAAAAAGAGAGACATTAGGAAATCTCTCTAACAATAAAGCTTATGCTTTTTTGCTAAAAAATAGATACTGCTAACTTCTGCTCATCAAGCTATGGAAAAATAGATTGGAAAAACTTGTGATAGAATCTAAAATAATTTTAATGATCTTTTTCATAGAAAATTTAAACTCCCAATGTTGTTTGAATAATTGTAGGTCTTGTACATACAGAGTAGGCGAGAAAAAAGCCAAGATTTGCAACATACGTGACTTTGGACAGAGAACTTTAAATCCAGTTACTTGAAGAGAGAACTTAAATTCAAGAAGGTAATATTAGAAGGGAAAAAACCAAAGTCTGAGAATTGGTTAAGAGAGAGATACTACGAAATCGATTTAACAAAGAACTTTCAAAATAGGCACATAAGTATACAAAAGGAGAAAACAAAAGTTTAGATTTTTTGGAAAAAAATAAATACTAGCAAACTTCACACTCATAAAGGTATTGGAAAATAGATTCCAAAACTTGTGACAAAACTACAATAATTTGCATGATGATCTTTGAAAGCGTAATTAAATTCGTAATGTTGTTTCACAAATAATAAGTCTTGCACAAAACAGACTGAGGAAGAAAATGTCAAGATTTGCAACATTTGCAAGCGACTTTGAAAAAAACTTAAAATACGGTTACTTGAAGACAGAAAACTTAAAATCAAGAAGTTAATAAGTAGAAAGAACAAAACCAAAGTATCACAATTCCTTAAAACAGAAAGAGATCTTTAACAAAGAACTTTTAAAATAGAGACATAAGTATAGAAAAGAGAAAACAAAAGTCCATGTTTTTTGCAAAAAACAAATTAGCAAACTTTCTGCTTACAAAGCTATTGAAAAATACATTAGAAAAACTTTTGACAGAATCCCAAATAAAGAAAATTTAAACACCCAATACTGTTTGCAGTGCAGTAGGTCTTGTACAAAACAGAGAGAGAGAGAAAAGTGCCAAGAATTGCAACATTTGAAAACGACTTGGAAAAAAACTTTAAATCCGGTTGCTTGAAGACAGAAACTCAATAATCAAGAAGATAATATTTAGAAAAGGACAAAAAAAAAGTCTCACCATTCTTAAAAATGGAGAGATATTAGGAAATCTCCTTAGCAAAAAAAACTTTCAAAACAAATAGATAAGTATACAAAAGGTGAAAACAACAGTTTAACCTTTTTGGCGAAAAAGAAATACTAGCAAACTTTCTTGTCATAAAGCTGTGGAGAGATCGATTGGAAAAATTTGTGATAGAATTCAAAATGATTTGCATGAAGTTCTTTAAAGTAAATTTAAAATACCAATGTTGTTTGAAAATAGTAGATCTTGTACAAGTGAGGAGGAAGAAGATTGCCATGATTTAACAACTTTTGAATAAAAACTTCAATCCGAGAGCTCTTTGACAGAAAACATAAAATCACGAAGTTAATATTAAGAAAGGACAAAACAAAAGTCTCACAACTCTATAAAACAGAGAGAGATAGAACTTTTGAATCAGAGAGATAAGTATACAAAACGAAAAATACAAAAGTTTGACTTTTTGGAAAAAAAGAGATACTTGCAAACCTTCTCCTCATAAAGCTATTGGGAAATAGATTGAAAACAGAGAGAATTTAAAAAATAAATTTGCATCAAGTTCTATAAAAGCAAATTTAATCTCCCAATGTTGTTTGAAAAATACAAGGTCGTCATATACGAAACAGAGTAAGGAAGAAAATTGCCAAAATTTGCAACATTTGCGAGTGACTTTGAAAGAAAACCTTAAATTCATTCACACAAAAACCGAAAATTTAAAATCAAGAAGTTAATATTCAGAAAGGACGAAAACAAAGCCTCACAATTCTTTTAAAGAGAGAGAAATTAGGAAATCTCCGTAACAAAAGAACTTCTAAATTAGAGAGATAAGTACACAAAAGGTGAAAACAAAGGTTTAAGTTTTTTGGTGAAAAAAGAGACACTAGCAAACTTCTGCTCATTACCCTATTTGACATATCAACTAACAAAACTTGTGATAGAATCTGATATAATTTGCATGACGTTCTTTAAAAGCAAATATAAACTCCCAATCTCGTTTTAAAATAGTAGGCCTTGCACAAAATAGAGTGAAGAAAAAACTTGCCATCATTTGCAAAATTTTAAAAACACTTTGAAAGAAAATTTGAATTTCGGTTGCTCTTAGACAGAAAACTTAAAATCAAAGAGTTAATATTTAGAAAGGACATAAATTAACACAATTCTTTAAACCAGAAAGAGATGTTAGGAAATCTCTTAACGAAGGTCTTTTAAAACAGATAAAAGTATACAAAAGGAGCAAGCAATTAGAAAAGAGATATTTGCAAACTTAGTGCTCATAAAGCTAAGGAGAGATAGATTGGAAAAGCTTGCGACAAAATCTACAATAATTTGCATGATGTTCTTTAAAAACAATTTAAACTCCCAATATTGTTTGAAAATAGTAGGACTTGTGAAAAACAGAGTAAGGAAGAAAATTGTCATCATTTGAAACATTTGGAAATGACTTCGAAGGAAAACTTCCCAATTACTTCTTGACAGAAAACTTAAAACAAGAGGTTAATTTTTAGAAAGGACAAAAAAAAAGTCTCCCAAAACTTTAAAACAGAGAGACATTATGAATTCTCTTTCACAAAAAACAATTAAAACAAAATGAATATACAAAAGGAGAAAACAAAAGTTATAAGTTTTTCGTCAAAAAACAAATATTTGAAAACTTCCTGCTCATAAAGCTATTGAGAAAGAGATTGACAAACTTGGAGAATCTAAAATAATTGAAATTCTATAAAAGAAAAATTAGACTCCCAATGTTGTTTGAAAATAGTAGATATTGTACGGAACATAGAGTAAGGAAGAAAATTGCCATAATTTGCAATATTTAAAAACCGATTTTGAATGAAAACTTTAAATTCAGTAGCTCTTTGACAAAAAAAAAAACTCAAATCAAGAAGTTAATATTTAGAAAGGACAAAACAAAATCCTCACAATTCTTAAAAGAGAGAGATAGCAGGATCTCTTTAACAAAGAACATTTAAAACAGAGACAAGTATATAAAATGAGAAAACAAAAGTTCACTTTTTTTGGACAAAAAAGAGATATTTGCAAACCTATTGCTCATAATTCGATTGGAAACTTTGTGACGGAAATCTAAAATAATTTGCACGACGTTCTTAAAAGCAAATTTAAACTCCCAATGTTGTTTGAAAATAATAGGTCTTGTACAGAACATAGTAAAATTGCCATCATTCGCCACATTTGGAACAACTTTGACAAAAAAACTTCAACTAAAAAACAAAAAAGTTAATATTTAGAAAGGGCAAAACAAAAGTCTTGACATATTCTGGAATAATCTCCTTAACAAAGACTTTCTTAAATAGAGAAAAATATTCAAAAGATGTAAACAAAAGTTCAACGTTTTTGGCAGAAAAGAGAAACCGAAAACTTACTTTGTTCATAAAGTTACAGAGAAATAGATTGGGATAACCTGCGACAGAATCTAAATAGTATGCATGATGATGTTTGAAAATAATAGGTCTAGTACAAAATAGAGTAAGGAAGAAAATTGTCATTATTTGCAAAATTTGGAAGGGACGAGAAACTTTAAATCCCATTACTCATTGACAGAAAACTTAAAATCAAAAACTTAATATTTAGAAAGGACAAATCTGTATCACATCTCTTTCAAACAGATATAGATTTTATGAAATGTTTTTAACAAAGAACTTTTAAAAAGGAGATAACATGTTAAAAGGAGAAGATAAAGTTTGGCAAAAAAGAGATATTGGAAAACTTGCTGCTCAGAAAGCAATTGAGAAATAGATGCGACAAACTTGTGATACAATCTAACATAATATGCATGTTGTTCTTTAAAAGCAAATTTAAACTCCGAATATTTTTTAGAGTAAGGAAAAAATTGCCATTATTTGCAACATTTGGAAACAACTTTGATGGATCACTTCTGGTCTTTGACAGAAAACTTTAAATCAAGAAGGTTAACTCCTTTACAACAAAACAAAAGTCTTGGAACAGAAAGAGATTTTTTCGTAGTGTCTTTAACAAAAAAAATTTTAGAAAAGAGATATATATTCAAAAGGAGAAACATAACTTCTTTGGCAAAAAAGAGATATTGGAAAACTTGCTGCTCATAAAGCTATTAAGAAAATATTGGAAAAACTTGTGATGGAATCTAAAATAATTTCCATGACGTTCTTCAAAAGAAAAATGGTAAGAACAAGACAAATAATAAGCCTTGAATAAATCAGAGAAAGGAAAATAAATTCTATCAAATGCATCATTAAAAAAAATGGTGAAGAAAAGCGTCGGTGCAACATATGTAGCAAAATTATTACAAGGCATAATCTGAGGATAAGCAATAGTAAGTCATCACATGAAAAGTTACTTTCCCAAAATCCAAATACACCAAACAGTATAATTGTCGGGGCATGTCAATCTCTTCATATATTTCATTTATATGTTCATGTTACAAAAGATCACCAGGTTGAAAATCCACAAAACTCTGCTAACAGATCAAATTACTCTCTAACAAAGAACTTTCTAAGCAAGAGTTTGATATTCAAAGGTAGAAAACAAAAATCTTGGCTTTTTCTACGAAAAGATTTAAGACAGATTATTTAACACGGAGTGCTTTTGGTTCTGTAATGTTTTAGGGGTTTCAAAAAGGTTCGTGGGTATTTTCATCTGATATTCTAAAAACAGGGTTTTGATGAAATTCCTGCATATAAAGGCCAAATGACAAACAGGTTTATTCATGAGATGATCTATCGTAAATCTGCATGTGTTCTTTAAAAAGCAAATTCGGACTCCCAAAGATGTTTGAGAAATAATAGGCCCTGTACACAATGTAGCCATGTTTGGAAAACGACTTTAACGAAAACCTTAAATAAGGGTTACTCTAGACAGAAAATTTGTGGGAAATATCCCGAAATCTCGTTGCTCGTCAAGACATTGACAAATAGATCTGAGAAACTTGCGGGATAATAATATAAATTCCAAAAGATGTACCAAACACGGTAAGTCCTGGATAAATCATTGTATAGAATACAGTCAGAAGTTTGGTATATATCGAATTGCATGAAGATTTCAAGATCTAACCACAAGATTTACCATTCAGACAAGCCAAAGAGAAAAAAGTTCAAGAAACTTACGAATCCCCCTCGAACTCCCGCAAGCCCTGGAACCCGCCACCCGCGCGTCGCTGCTCAGCCTCGCCTCGCCTCGGCCTCCGCCGCCGCCAAGGGCGTCCCAGTCGCCGAGCCCCGATCACAGCCCCATTCCTCTCCCTCTCTCTCTCCCTCTCTCTGGCCCGACGCCAGGGCGTCCCGTCACCCATGACCAGCCGCACGGCGGGGCCAATGGCGTCCTCCGCCCTCTCCGATCGAGCCCAAATACGGCTCCGGCCAGAGAGAGGAAGAGGAAGCGACGCGGACAAAGAACGAAGAGAGAAAACGCGGAAGAAGAAGAAGAAGAAGAAGAGGAGGAGGAGAGACGATGTGACTGTGTCGTGACGGGGGCTCGTGCTTTTCTAACGGGCAATTAGCCTCGCTTTGCCCGTTGTTCCTAATTTACCCCTCACCAAATAGGAAAGTGGGTTACCGCTGAGAGGTCGAAACGGTAAATTCAGTAACGGCTACCTTCCCCCAGTAATTAATGTGGCGGATTTGATTTGTTTTGTTTTATTTGATTTTTGAATATTATTGCACATATCGGAGTCAAACTCGAATATATATATTTTCCATGGGTTCAATTTTTTAAAAAAGTGTCACCGACTGTCTATTAAAGCGGTAATTTAGTGACAATTTAAAGGAGTTTACAGAAGTAGAAGTGTCAATTGTACAATTAATTAAGGAGGATAACAATAGATATCTTCTTTTGATTACGAATACGGAAGGAATGGTGCAATCATTTTCATAAATTTACTAATAATAGGAAAGGAAAATCGACGATAATACGAAGTTTTACCAGTACTCAAGAGAAGTAAAGATGATTAATACCTTTGTGCTTACAATAACGTGAGTTCGGTTATTATCTCCAAAGGTAGATTAAGAACCCCATTTACATGAATTTACAGGTAATTCATGATTGTTGAGGTCAATTATTGATTATATGTCGTGCTTCTTACAATCGTTTTATGTAGCTTAGTATTCCATCGGTTAATTACTAAGTTTTAGGAATTTTTCATTGCGAACTATAGAACTAAATTAATACGCGAAAAAATAAAGTGCTAAATATAGGTGCAATTGAGATCACAACAATTTTGGGCAAATTACAAATATTGGAGGTATAATGACAAAATATAGGAACTACAAGTTTTGAGCTGTTGAGGACAGTTACTTAGTGAATCCATCATCAAGTTACGAAGATTACAACGGTACTACTAATGGAAGAAAAATACAATTTATTTCTGCATAATTACTAGTGATAATATCTCCAGCTTAGGATGTGAAAAGGAAAGTCACCTTTTATGGTAAATTTTTACGAACAATAGTGCAATCAAAATTATGACGGGGTAAATTACAAAAAAAGTTCTAAACCTATTAAACTTGTACCAATTCAATTATAAACCTCTCAAATACTGAAAAATAAGGAAAATATTTTTCGGGATACAAATGGAGCGTCAGTTTATCATTAAACAATTGAAAACGCCATATGAATTAACTATCAAAATCCATAGCAACTAATTAGCGTTTGAGAAAAATTGAAAACATGATATGACCTTTTTCACAC
Organism: Syzygium aqueum; assembly: GCA_031216185.1. Lineage (NCBI taxonomy): Eukaryota > Viridiplantae > Streptophyta > Magnoliopsida > Myrtales > Myrtaceae > Syzygium > Syzygium aqueum. The sequence goes on from CM062236.1 coordinate 41,299,378, forward strand.
ATTTCATACATTATTTACCATGTGTCTAATGCATGAGTTCAATCTCAATACAATTTTTGACTACTAATTAGCAGGAGGGGTAACGATATGGGTGGTCCCCAAGTTTTTTTTTTCATTTTCAATGTCTAACAAGTCCCTAATCTTTATCTTTTTTGTTCGTTATGATATCCAATGGGTCTGTCCATTAAGTGTATCGCCACGTTATGGGCATTTCTCTAACGAGGACCATCACATCAAGATTTATTGGCCCAAAATAATGATATAAAATGTCGCGCCCCTCGCTTAGGCGAAGCCATCCCTTATTAGCCATTGCCTAAGATTGGCCATGGGCAAAAAGGACAAAAGGAAAAAAAAAGGAGAAATATTCACAAGAATTTTAAAAATTATCTATGTCAACACCGACTATACCGCATAGAACATCCAATATTGATTGGATAGCTATATTAGCGTTTTTCGATAAAAAATGGCTGGAATGACTACAATGGCAAATAATCAAAAGGTTTATAATTGAATTGACACCATTGAAAAGTTTTTAACTGAATTGGCATAAGTGCAATAATTTTATGATTTTTTTGTTTATTTTCCCCAAGAAACTAGGCATGCGGGTGAGCATCACTGATGAGATTAACAAAGCTCTGCACAGAGTTGATTCATTCATTTTGCAATTTCACGAGAATCACCCAAAATTGTGTTTCAAAGTATGGATGGACATTATCATATTTGAGGCAAGACACTAGTATTTAGATGAATGGTTGAATGCCAAGCAACTAGATTCATCCGACAATAACCATCGAGTCATGATAATCAATTGCCAGGCTGCATCGGAATCATCCATTCATAACTTGGAGGAGATACCATTGGAGGGTACTAGTTCGATTTTAAGTTATTAAGTGATTTACGTGGAGGGCTTGAAGAAGATAATATTGGAGGGTAATATCGGTTCTACTTCGTATAGTTGTGTGATTTTCAAGAAAAGTTGCCCATGGCCTCATCTTCTTTTCGTATACGTTGGATTAGACATCAAGCATATGCAAGGAAAACTAAAATTAGTGGTGAAAATAAAAATTTGAAAGCCCGAAAATTTAGCCCGGCCCGAAATTCCTCAGCCCAAGTAGCCTAGGCCGGGATTTCAGGCTCATTATATTTTGAACAAATTCTGAGGATTTAGCCCTAAAAAATTAAGACAATAGACAAATCACCCTTGTTGCTTTCAATTGGGTGACAATAATTCGGAAAAATTCACGTACCCATAACCACCTGTACGGTACATATAAGATAATTAGCATATTTGATCAAAATACTAGGATTAGGCGTGCTAGATTGTTGCCGTTGCACCGTGATCTAAATTGGGACACCAAACGCTGCAAACAAAGATGAAATATGCAGCTGTGACTCTATGATCCAGTAGAAAGGCGTCAGAGAAAGCTACTGCGAGTCTACAATCTACAGGAGGAACTACCATGTTCCGCAGAATGACTATGCTTAAGCAGGAGAATGACCTTCGTCTGATATTGATGAGTGGCGTAATTACGCGGTACCCTCCAAAGACAAATCTACTTGCCATAGCCTTTTTGTCGATTTAAAGAAGAGTTCTGAGTTGATAATATAGCATGTCGTAGGATCTCCTTTCAGGATATCCCCGTAGAGAAATGGTCGAGTCACTAAAACACTATCCAGTAACACCATAAGAGCTGAAAGTGTGGAGAATGTAGACTAACTTGTTGAACCCCTCTCTTAGATGGAACATTCAATGGAAGGAAGAGATAAACAGAACTCCAATATCTACACCCAAAAAATGAAAGATGCCTGGACAATTTCCGGAGAACAACATCAATAATCTCAGTTCTTTAAAAAGGACAAAAGGTTTTCCAGCAGAAGCAGTAATAAATGAATTTGTATGGCCAAGCCCAAGCCCAAGCCCAAGGCCCAAGTCAATTCTCAATTCCCATCCGTTTAGTGCCCGTTTGGCAAGTTGTTAGATAGTGAAAATTTCTATTATTTTGTTATCAGAATTTATTTGGGAACAGAAATCCGTTTTTTAAATTTTTTGTCCCCGAGCACAAATTTGCAAAAAATTATTCCCAAAATCAGTTTTGGAATAGAATCAAGAAACAAAAAAAAGTGGTTTCTTGATTGTGGAACAAACTTTTCATTTTTGATTCTTCTTGATTTTCTTTTTCCTTTTTGGTTTACTGTTCTTCTTCTTCCCAGCCTACCGCTGGTCACCGCCCACAGGCCAGGGTCGACGAGGGCGGCTCGCTGTCGCGACGGCGAGGCCTCACCCGGCCATGGCAAGGCCGGCGACAAGGGCGGCCACGACTCCCTTGCTGGCCCTGGCCTATGGTTGATCGCCGTCGCAGGTAACTGACCATAACCAAGGAAGGGAAGGGAAAGAAAGAAAGAAAAAAAATTAAAAAATTCAAAATATTATTAAAAAAAAATTTGTACAATTACCAAACACATTTCTATTCTTTTTCTATTCAAAGAATAGAAATTTTGGACAATTATGAAATGCATTTCAAATGCTTAGAAATTATTCTCGAATATGAAATAAAAAAATCATTTATAAGTAGAATCAATTTTTAGGTACATAATCGTTATCAGACACACTCTTAAAAAATCCCACACGTCAGAAACTGGCCGTTGACAGAGAGAACGGATGGGGGAGTGATATATGCTGTCAGACTCGTGATTCTTTAACCTTCAGCTGTCTTTCCATATCCCGTCCCGGTGCAGTCTTTTCTGCCATCTGAAGAGTCATTTCTTGTTGAGGTATGCCACTGTTTTTAAATTATGCACTGGCAAACCATTATTGTTTAGTCAAAGCGTACACGAACCTCAATTTTGATGACACACGGTTTGGAGAGAATCGTGGTCCCGCAATGTTAAACAACTGAACCCTATTTTGAGATCACGGACAAAAAAGAAACCATCAAAGTGCAAAGACCATTTAGAATCAACCCGATTAGGTTTGATCCCCAAGCTGCAGGAAGATCAAGCCAAACTCGGTTTAAGGATGCTTGGACCGTGGAGCTACTCTTGCTTTGTATGCGATCAGAATATTTTTATCTAATGATAACTCGCAATTCATTAAACCCCTCGAGTTCACCTCGGGAGGGTAACTACATAGCATTAGATATTTGAAAAATATAAGTATAGAATAAACTCCTAAAACCAACACCGATTTGAGATCACAAAATGAAAAACTAACCCTATCCGTCGATTTTCCGTCCCCACCTAAAGATAGAGAGATGATGCCAGTTTGGTACATTGAGATGAGCGATGCCAAGTTTTATTTGGAAGCTTGAGAAATGAGCGATGCCACTTAGGTACATTGAGATTAATCTATAAGACCAATAATTTAAGTAATTCGACAAAGTTTCAACCGAACATTCAACTTAATGAGACAAATTCAACGTTCAATGAAAAAATTGACATGTCTGAATTGACTTTCACATCTCACTTAATCTAAATCTTATGGCTCTCGTGCCCGATTTTCTTTTAGATCGAAAAACTCTTGAAACTTTCATAATACCCAAATGATGGAACGTAGTTTCGCATATAAATTTTTTCATAATTTTCACGGGATTTTCGGGCCGAGGAGGCTGAGATGACGACACGCGCTCTCGAGGGTGGCTAGGGAAAGACGAACGACTATCGGTTGATAGAGACAATGTATGCACTGTTCAAGAAAAAGAAAAAGGAGCGACCAGCAATAATTGGCATTGTGGTGATATGCTCTACGATTTATTTCTAAATGAGGACCATACGATGCTCGCTCACCTACCAATCTTAGAAAGCTTTCAATTTTCTAATTTCGGCATAAAAAGCACCACCAAAAAGAAAGCTCATGTCATGAGCGGTTTCCTTTTCTAAAAGCACTTCTTCTTTTTTTCTATTTCATGCTCGAAGTAAAAGCACGCATCCCGATGAATACCGGCCGGAGCACAATGTGGCAATAATTAACAAGTGCATCGACGATACTTATCTAATTAGATTACATAAGAATATGTCCAGAGTTTTTTCTTCTCCTTTTTTGGTGCCGTCATGATTGAAGGTCGTCAATTGAGGTTGTAATTTCGATATTTAAAGTAACTCTACCCTCATATATTATATATGTATATATAATATATATAGCTGGATTGAAAACTCTCTTCCAGCCAGCAACCCCTAGATCCCACTACCCCACACCCTAATGACACCGCTACTTGTGTTTCAAGACTGCTCCGCATGTCTACCTATGTGGCGTTTTTGTCAAAAAAGTTGACGTGACTTAACAATTAATTGAAAATTGATAAAAATAAATTAATTAAAAGTGAATTCGATCACCACAAATAGTCAACAAAGTTGAGGAAGAATAACTTCCAACATACTGAAAGAATCCTAATTAATTGATCGATTGGAAAGCTTGAAACGGTTATATCTACTCCTTTAATTTTAAGAGTAATTACTAGATTTCTCTTCATAAGACGAGGTTTCAGTCGGTTGCCACCCGATGTGCAACCCAAATGCGTGATTATAAACGCCTTCTATCAATTGTTTTAAAACAGGCGTTTGATGTAAACCGTCGGGGAGTGACTTTGTAATGTGCTCTTTAAAGAATTAATTGCGTTGATGATACAAGGTCAAAAGTGACATTGATGTAGGCCGAAGAAGAGCGACGGGGGCTCGTGATTAAATGTGTGATAAAGGGGAAGTTAGAAGTTGCAAAGGGAAAAACATGGGAGTGGCATGAAATTAGGGCAAAGTTATAACAACTGGGCAAACGTCAAGAAGTTAGTCTTCATGGTCTCTTCATCATAAGCATTTATAGAATGTCAAGCTCTATTTATTTCGTGACAAATGTGTCAATTCTAAAAAATATTTTCCGAAAAAATAACAATATTTTTTTTGTATTTGATTGAAATTTGAAAATGAATAAAAAAATATTTTCATTGTTTGATATGAAAAATCTGATTTGATTTTTCACATACACTATTTGGGCGCTGGCAACTTGCACATAGGCAATCGGGGAGCCAAGTACAGGAATTGGAGTTCCGAATCCAACCGCAATGGACCATGACTTGAGCACCGAGGATCGGGGCACGAGCACCTAGTCCCTAGCCTCAACCTCGATGGACCCGAGCATGGACACTGGAATCTTGAGCCTAGCCTCAATAGACTCGAGCACAACATTTTGTGGACCTGGACATGGCCTTTATGGACCTGGGCCCGGATGTTGGGAATCCAAGCTCAAGTACCAGGATCTCATGGTTGCCTCTGTGGACCCGGGCTCAAGTATCGCACACTGTCACTGTGCCTTTGAGCCATGCCTCGATGGGACTCGAGTGCAAGCATCATGGGCATGAGCTCGGGCATCGAGGTCTCGGGCTTTGCCTCTATGGCCCCGAGCAAGTTTGCCAGTGATCCGGGCACGGGCACCAAGGTCATAGGCTCATCCTCGATAGACCCGGCCCAAGCACCGAGGACCCAGGAACTAGCATAGGGGTTTCATGCCAAAGTGTACAGTTTCGGGCTCAAGCGTTGATATGTAGTCATATTTTGAAAAATGATTTTCGATTTATTAAAGTGGAAATCATTTTCTTGAATTTAATTATAGGTTTTTCGTTGACTCATTTTTGTAAATGAACCAAATGCCAAAAAATAAGGAAAATGTTTTTCCATAAAATATTTTCCACGAAACAAGTGGAGCCTAAGTCATTATAAAAGGAAGTTGGGGTCTACTGCGAAATCATGATTGTATCATGGTAGCTCTCCAATCATTTGAAGTTGAATCACCTTGGCGCATATCAATCTTCGTCAACACTCATTTATATATTTCGGGAAAATTATCAAAAAAGTCATAAACCTATTACACTCATACCAATTTAGTCCTAAACCTTTCGATTTTGATAATTTAGTCATAAACCTTTTGACGATTTGCCAACTGAGTCATAAACTTTTTAATTATGTCAATTTAGCAATTCTTGTCAATTTTGGTCGAAAATCTATAACGTTGTGATCTAATTAGTGTCAGGCGTTAGATAATTTTTACAATTTTTTACTTTTTATTTTTCAGATATTTTTTATTTTTTATTCTTTCCTTTTTTTTAATTTCTTCTTTTTTTCCTATTCTACCCGGCCAACCCTCGCCTGGTTTGCCCTTGCACTCACCAATTCTCAGCAAGGGTCACTTCGGCTGCAGCTGACAAGGGCTACAACGCCCTCACCCATGGTTGGAAAAAAATAAAATAAAAAAATTTCATAAAAAAATTTCATGTTAGTGCCAGTTGTGCAACATAATACGGTCAACGCGGACTAGACCGTCACATCAATGATTTCCTCCAAAAATTAGCCGGAATGACTAAATTGGCAAATCGCCAAAATGTTTAGGACTAAATTAGCAAATTATCAAAAGATTTAGGACTTAATGGGTAAATCATCAAAATGTTTATGACTAAATTGCAATACTTGAAAGTTTAAGACTCAATTGGCAAATCATCATAAGGTTTAGGATTAAATTGCAACGCTTGAAAGTTTAAGACTCAATTGGAAAATTATTATAAGGTTGGGTTAACACCACCAAAAACCCTAAATTGGTACGTGTGTGACAATTTTACCTCGAACTATTTTTTTTACCACTAAAAACCCCAAACTGGTACACCCGTGACAATTTTACCCCGAACTTTTTTTTTACCATCAAAAACCTAAAACTAGTACACCTGTGACAATTTTACTCTAAACTGGTAAACTCGTGATAAATTTACCATAAACTATTTTTTTGATCACAAAAAACCTCGAACTGGTATACCCGTGACAATTTTATCCCGAACTAATAATTTTTTAATATTATTTTTTCGATTTTTTTATTTTTTCTTTTCTTTTTTTTCTTCATCTTCAACTTCTGGCTGGTCGCCGGGTCGACGACTAGCCAGAAGCGAAAGCCGATGAGGTCGGCCCAGCTGGCCGCTGGTGAGAGCCGCCCTTGCCCTACTCAGGCGAGGGCTGCCCTCACCGGATCTAACGAGGGCGGCCCTCGCCAGATCTAGTAAGGGCCGCCCTCACCGGCGTCGGGCAAGGGCTGCCATCGCCCGCCTAGGAGAGGGCTGGCATCGCCCGATGCAGGCGAGGGCATCCCTCGCCGGACGCAAGCAAGGGTCGCCCTCACCAGATCCGGTGAGGGCAGTCCTCGCCCAACTCAGGTGAGGGTCGCCCTCGCCCGATGCCGATGAGGGCGGCCCTCGCTAGTAGCTGGTGGGGCTGACCTCGCTGGCTTCCACCTTTGGCCGGTCACCGGTTCGGCGACCAATCAGAGGTTGAAGATGAAGAAAAAAAAAGAAAAAAAATTAATAATATTAAAATTTTAGTTCTGGGTAAAATTGTCATATGTGTACCAGTTTGAAATTTTTTGTGATATGTTCAGGGTAAATTGTCACAAGTGTACAAGTTTGGGGTTTTTTGGGGTATGTTCGGGGTAAAATTGTCACATGTGTACCAGTTTGGGGGTTTTTGATGGTACAAAAAAGTTCAGGGTAAAATTGTCACACGTGTACCAGTTTGAGGTTTTTTGTGGTATTAACCCTATAAGGTTTATGACTAAATTGGCCAAATTGAAATGTTTAGGACTGAACCAACACAGATGCAATTGGCTTATGACTTTTTTGGTAATTTCTTTGTATATATTTGTGCGGTTTTAGGAAATAAGCATCGAATCGGTGCTTAATATTATGATCATTCTTCAATCGAACTTTTAAACTTTCAATATGATGAATTAAATACTTTAATATTTTGATAGTAATTGAGTAACATCCTCATGGTGCATTTGATAGTCTAGATAGCATAACAAGTTTCCTACTCAATATTTGGTGACATTCTCTGAACCGGATAAACCCATATACATTCGAATAAGAAATTTGGCAAGGAGGTTGGATAAACCCGGATTAGATAAAAAAAATTTATCAACTCAACAATTCCTGTTATCTTGCAATGCCGCATTCAAATGTTGCTTTACCGCCACCACACGAGGACTATCACCAAGATAGCCAATCATGTCACTTTCAACCACCGTACGAATGCCATTGCCTCCGACCATGCCGATTGCCATTGTTGATCGGTAATCATGTATAGACAAGTGAGGGTAAAAGGGAGTCTAAAGACAATCATCGTGCAAGGTTTGCACAAATCATCCTTTCCACCACCTCCCTGTCGCACCCATCCTTCATGTCGACCCTAACCTTTCACACATGACTTAAGAGCCGGCTATTCACCTATTGGTCGGTGAAAGTCAGCACACCATCAGCTTCTTGGTGAAGCCTCTCTCAAGCGTCAAGTTCCCCTTGAACATTTGGATTGCCGACAACGGCGTCATGGTACAGGACCTCCTCCTGCATGCCCACCCCATGATGCATCACCTTCCGTAGCTCCTCAGAGATGGTGCCGCTGCTTGCTTTGGTGATGGAGTCTGGCTGCACAACCCATAGGAAGTGCATCCCGCTGTTCATGAGGTCATACAAGAACTTTGTGAGGTCGTGCTTGTTGAAAGTCGTCATGTTACCGAGTTGATTCCCCAAAGACTGCTTGCTAATGACAGTAGTAAGATTTTCAATCTTATCTTAAGTTACCAATTTTCAAAGATTTCAGATCTTATATTAGGTTGCACCCAACATATAATTAGATATTTTTACAATTCGAAGGATATCTGAAAGACTTCAAATTCCTTTTTATTCCATCCTAGCCCAATCCAAATATGGACAACTAAATGCAACCTTAGCGTATTTATCTCGCGAATTATGTGCTCCACAATAATGGAGATCGAAGCATATGTTTTTTCAGCCCCACGTAGAAGTGGAAGATGTAAACTAAATAATGGACGAATGGGCCACCTATTCCTTTATAAGTTTGGAAAAGTTGGTGTAGACTGACAAGTCCACTTCGTGGGAAATTAAATAAATGGACTGACCGATTCCACAAACGAGCATAATCATCACGTGATAGAAAGATGATTCCAGAGATGTCCATCAGAAAACAGTAAAAGAAAGAGAAATGAAAGCAGCATCCATCAGCCGCGAGCAAACATCCCATTATGCCTATATACATTAAACTCAATCGGGATCGTCAAGGCTGAGACCGGACATGGTAGGATTCATGTAAAATTCATGTGAGGCCACTCAAATTTATTGGCCCAAATTAAATTTAACATACATATCAGACTCATATATAATAATTTCTCATCGGCAACAGCAATTCATGAGCCAGGGAATGCTATCATGAAGTTTGATCCAAGTATGTTTATATGTCACTCTATGTATTGAGATCGTGAGACATAATTCCAAAAGGAATGAGTGGTTGAGCAACTTAATCCTCGAATTTTCAAGTGAACAATGCCGTCATAAACCATCATGTTCCTAATCTAAAAGTTCCATCATATATGATTTGGTCACTCAAATAACAAACCCAATAGGACAGGGTAAATAAAATACTTTAAGAGATTCGATAGATTTCGTTACATTTCATATACTCTTTTTGAGAGCAACGAAATTAAGAACCAAAACCTAACCTATATCGACTAACTGGCAGGGCCAAAACAGTAGGGTGACCACCGAGGGTGTCAACACTCGGCTCATTGACGACTGATCAACTGCTATGGGCAACTATATCGTTACCATTCTATTTTGGTTCTTGGGATAATGACATAAGCAGTCCTTGAATTTTAACCTAATGTGCAATTTGGTTTCTGAACTTTTAATTTATTCAATGTCGTCTATGAACTTTAATTGAATGCATAATGTGGTCCTTGAACTTTTAATTTGTGCAATGTAGTCCCTGAATTTTTAATTTGTTCAATATCATCCTTCAACATTTGATACATGTCCAATGTAGTCCTTGAACTTGAATTAATAGAAGGACTATATTGAACATTTCTATATAGTTTATGGATTAAATTAAACATGTACAAACAATTTAAGGATGACATCAAACAAATTAAAAGTTCAGGGATTATATTACACATTCAGTTAAAGTTCAAAGACTGTATTGAACAAATTAAAAGTTTAACGATCAAATTACATATTGAGCTATTATTTTCCGTTTTTCTTTATCCTCAATTATCCGCTGATGACGTTTATACAATGTGGATCCGAAAGTCCTGGGCAGTTCCTTCTCTGACTCGATGAATCTGGGGGAGATGAAGTGCACGCGCCAACTGCTGCGCATCAAGGGAGCCCAACCGGGACTAACTGGTCAGCAATCACCACGTGCTTTTGGAACAAAAAGCTTTAGCACATATTCTTGCACAAACACGGCAAAAATATCACTGCCTCTCCTCCTCCTCCTCCTCCTCCTACGACGCGACGACGGCGACCAACCCACAACACCAACCTCATATAACTTCTTATCTTTGCTTTCTTTGGCTGTCGGGCTTGTTTTGAGGGGGTGCCTGTAATGGAGGACTTTCTGGGGCTGGAATGGCAGGAAAATCCACGAGCTGGGAAGAAGAAGAAGAAAGAGAGTGTGTCACGCATCAATTCAGGTACCTACTCACCACTGATTGCTCCCAACTCTGGTTCCGGTCTAGCTTTACTTAATTAAACTATTGATTCTCCCCCCTGTTAACTTCTGAAAAAGCTGAATCTGTCGAGACCAGAATTGTCGTCTCTTTGAATTCCATCTGTTGTTGACGGAAAATGGTCGTTGCATTTGTAATTTGTGAACTCAGAGGGGACAGAAAACATAAGATCCATCAGGTTCGTTCGTTGCTCATAGTTCCAAACTAAATTAGCGCGCTCTCTCTCTCTCTCTCTCTCTCTCTCTCTCTCTCTCTCTCTCTCTCTCTCTACACTACATGTTACTGCAAGTAGCTTCTGTAAAAGGATCCATAGAATCACATGGAGCATGATAACTTCAGAAGCAGCGAATTCCAGGGATTAACTATCTACAAGGTACAATTAGACATGTCATTTAATAATGCGATGTAGTGTAGTGACTGACGCTCAGATGTTACTTCCTCCACTGTTGCTTTCGGAGCTGCAACTTCAAAACCCGCTGGTTCACTTAACTGGTTCACGTGTTTCTTCTAAGGGTGACTACTTCTGCTTCTTGCAAGTGTGATTAGGTTTTTTTCTGTACATGGCACTGTACTTTTGTTCCGAGTGAAAATGGTGTTTATTACAAATCGTGCTAGCAATAATACAAGTTTGAGTTGATATAATTGCGAGACCGAAGAAGACCAGAAATTTCAAACTTACTACGCTTATTCTGACATATATAATTTCGCGTCTCGGGACACCACGGCCTCACTAGGACCTTTGGCTAGCTAATGGACAGAGGCATTTATTATACGAATACGAATGCTTTTAACATTAGCGCATTTGCCATGCCACGTGTACCATCTACCGATCAAAGGTTTTTATTTACTTCAAGCCACAAATGGATGCTTCATTCCATATATGGTCTAGAGATTCGCACATGGGAGTACAACTTGCGAAAAGTGATTTCAGTCATGTCAAAATATCGACTGCGAATAGAATAAAAATTTCCTTTTCTAGTTAGACTCATGAGATGGGATTTGTCCTTTTGTCTCACTTTGGATTTTTTGGGTAAATCATTTACAGTGGAGCAAGCCAGACGGTGGAAGCAGGTCTCAAACCAGACTCCCCAACAAATGACTCGAGAAGCAGCTCAACTCCAGCTTGTGGGTCATGATCGTCCCTTATTTTTGCCCACATCCAACCCTTACGCCTTTGATTTCAACCGCAAATCCCCCCCTTTCCTCGAGGTTTCCTTTCCCATTTTTCCTCCTCTTTTACACTTTGTTTGAAACCGTTCTAATGTTAAATTAATGAATGGTTGGTGATTACGTTTTGCCGCTTTGTGATTCTATCGGTTTCTTAAATTTTCCTACTAGCTGCTATCCGCATTTACGGATGCGTTTCATCCGCTTAGCTTGCGTATATGGAGTTTAGTTTACACCGATTGTCCTTAAACAAGCTATGCATCGTATACGGAATAGAATTCCTGGAATTTCCTAGAAGAGTAAAGAGAAATGGGGTATTGCAAACTTACGAGGAAAAAGTGAGGGTCTAATGGCACCACGAAAGTTGCCCCATCTTCTGAATTTCTTTCACTCTTTTGATTGTGCAGGGAAACCATGATGCAGCGTTGAGGTTCCCTTTTCCCAAAGAAGTCCATGGTCCAGCTCTTGGTGGGATTTCATCTGTGGAACCGCGCTTCATTTCTCATACTCAGACCACGGATGAATTGGCCAAAGGCTCCCTAGCTCAGACACCTGAAATCAGGTATGTAGCTACATGGGATCGGGAGTGTTCCTAATGATTGGGACAGTATCATATAAAATGGCTGTCTAAATTATAAACCTTTAGTTACTATCCGGATATTGCAAATAACATTCTAAGAATGTCGAATGATTGATCCACATATGTAGGAGTGAAGCAATGTCGTCACAAAGACCCGCACAGCTCACCATCTTTTACGGAGATGGTGTTTATATGTACAGTGATATCACTCCCCAGAAGGTCACTCTCTGAGCTATATTCAATCTATTAAAAGATTTTCCTCTCTTTTTGTTCATTTCTTAAAAAAAAAATCTTTTTGGGCGGGTGAATATGTTTGTGATAACTCCGATTCAGGCTGAGCTCATAATGTCTATGGCAAAAGACCAGCCAACCACATCGTCCGCAAGCCGAGCACGACAACATCTTGAAGTTGCTGACAACATTCATCGTCCCCGTGCGATGTACCCACGAGGCAGTATGTTCTCGAAATTAATCGATCGCAGTTGGTTTTACTACGTTATAGGAAATGGACCTAATTACTGTAGAAATACTTGTGATGCAGCTGTGCCTCAAGCTCGCCGAGCAACCTTGGTGCGATTCTTGGAGAAGCGCAAAGACAGGTGACAAGGGTTTTGCTTATTAAATCTTCTCTACACTATTATGAATATCTTAGATTATGATAGTGGAAGAACTTTATATTTTTCACTGCAAAGTAATTGTACAGTAACTATAATAAGAATGACCATTTTTTCTCATCTTCGTTGCAGATTGAGCAGTGACATTTACGATCTCATAAAGAAATCATCCGAGAGCTCAATCTTCCCCCCTGAGCAGCTGAATTAGAGAAGCTGAACTGCACAAATTAACCTTTCTTGTTTGTTTAGTCATCTTCTTTCAGTTAATTACCCATTAATCTCTGGCTATTATCTGGCATGTTACGAGACCAGTAGTGCCTTCACAATTTCTACATCGTTAAGTAGCTTTTGATAATTCGATGGAAAAACTGGTTACACCTACCAGTGTCTTTCGCGGTTATCCTCAAAACAAAATGTGGTTCTATAGAGGAACAACAGTACGTGCTTCTTATTGGGGTTAGATTAGATTAATTAACAATTTACATATACTATTCCTACCGCTTTGGTCCGAAAACATTCTTCTTGAACTATATATAGAACATTTGACCCAAAAAAAACAGAACTATATATAGAACTGAGAACGTGAAATGGAGCGTGCGTTAGGAAATTTAAAATGAGAAATAGCTAATCCGTTTGAAAGTTACTGAGACTAAATAGGAATTATTGTCAAAACTATTATAAATCTATCGTATGGTGATCAATTTAGTCTTGATTTTTTTAATAAATTTCCAATGTAGTCCTTACCAAATTTGATTGGAAATCGCTTATGCAGCTGCCGACCGTCTTACATGGATGGTCGACACTAGCGTGGACTATTTTTTCAAATTTTCTGAACTTTTTGCTTTTTATTTTCTTTCTTTCTGGTATTCATCTTCCTAGAAGGGCCAACAGATGTCACTGGGCTGCCGGCAATAGCTGGCAAGGGTCGCTAGCCGCGATGAAGCTTCAGAGCCCTTGCCCAGTGACTGGTGAGGGCGTCCATTAAATTTTCATCGATAATTGTGTTACAAAAGTCGACATTTTCGCTTTCGTTTCGTCTACTGCTGCTCTCATGGGTGCTTCCCTCTAAGGCAAAAAGCTATCTTACCGATGCACTTTTACATCCTACAAGTTCAACAGATCAATTAGCCTCGATCATCTTCAGTGCAAGAGCACTTTAAAAGTGACTTATGACACGCTCTTTGAGGGGTGACTGGCGCTAGACAAACCTCGTGGTTGTCTCAGCACCTCCACCTCCTTAGTCAGCGAGCGATCATTTAGGGGCCTTAACTAGTGATTCAGGCCATTTCTCTCTTGACAATGAAGCTTATACCCCAATGTCTCATTAGCCAACCTGATCCCTATGGAGGTCATTTCTAATATTCAGAGTTTGTTTAAATTGGTAACGCTAGCGTGACTCGTATCAAAGTAGGCTTTTTGGGTAATATGAAAATTATGGTTACTTTTGTCAAGAGAATATAAAGTAATGTTTTTTTTTTGGATTTAGCCTGTGAAATATATTTATTTCAAATAAAAGTTATAGCGAAGGAAAATAGACATAAAGAATTAAAAGATAAGGTTGCCAGCTCCACTGTAGATTTGAGTTTTGTCTTTTTCGATTTTGATTTTAATACTACATTTGTCATGTCTCTTTTCACTAAGAACTCAAAATATTTTAATAGAGAAAATGATATAAATGGTCCCTGAATTTTGGATCCATATCCGATGTGATCCTTAAAATTTTAATTTATTCAATATGGTCCCTAAACTTTAGCTCAAATATGCAATGTTGTCCTCGAATTTTAGATTTTTTTTTTGGCAAGGTCCTCGAATTTTAGATTTGTTCATTATAATCCCTAAATTTTTTGTATATGTTCAATTTAGTCCCTAAATTATATGAAAATGTTTAATATTTGTCATTTCGTTAATTCAATTTCAGGGACAACATCAAATATTTTCATATATTTTAAGGACTACATTGAACATAAACCAAAAATTGAGAAACTATATTGAACAAATTAAAAGTTCAGGCATGACATTGCATATTGAGGCAAAGTTTAGGACCAATTATGCCATTATCTCTATTTTAACATGCACAAGTATTTTCGTCTAAAATTTCCTAATTTTTTCTTTGTATTTTCAAACTCTATTTTTTACCTGGAATTCTTTTACAGAGGGAAACGCATCTAAAATAATCAAAATATTATTTTTTATTTTTGATGGAAAATTAAAATAAGGGTTTCATACTAAGGAAAGAGGTTTTAATAGTGTGTTTCATTGGTCTTAAAGCAACCTAAAAATGCACCAATTATTTTTATATTTTCATGAGTTGAGGTGTTTAATATTAAATAAAAACATAATTTATCACCTATCTAATTTGTGTTGAAGGGACGAAAAGTTCATTTTTGACATTTGAAAATACTACATCAACACATTTATATATTAATATAGAGTATACGAACTTCAGGCTACTTCCACTGAGAGTAATCTTGGTTGTCATATCTGTCACTCGAAGGATGGAATCCTATTCAATGTACTCGGACACAATGACTTGAATAAGTCTGTGGAGAATAATTGAGCCAAAAGTTGGAAAACAATGTCTCACCATCACGAGTGGTTGCATCATGAATTTTGAACTCAAGCAATGTAGTACAACTTTTTTTGCTTTGGCAACATTTTCACTAGCAACCAAAACAACCGTACATGGCAGCATCACCACTAGTTCTCAGTATCCTTTTGCTGGTTCACGGCCATTTGACAGCATGGATCGTGCATTGGGATAGACATCCGACACATTAGCCCACAACTATAAGTCCACTAAAACTACCACTTTCAATTGCAAGTCGTAAGCCCAAAAGTCGATAACAAGTGGCCCAAAATTCAGGAGTGTGAATATGGCACCCTTATGATTTTGAATTTGGGTTGTCAAGGAAACCAATGGGGATCGAGAGTCACTGATTTTCACTAAACTTTTCAAGTATTGAATGAGCGAGACCAAGTATAAATAAAGAGCATATAAAATTTAAGCTTATATGTAGAGAGCGCGACATATATATAAAGAATGTAGGCAAGGGACCATCGCAAGGAGTTGATTCCTCAGCAAGAGGGCCTTGATAATAACCTCAAGAAAGTTTGCGTTGCTGGAATTCGAGTTCTCAGCCTCGGTTTGAGAGATCGGACAAAGAAGTATCTCATATGACGATTATGATTTTGATGTTATACATTTAGCCAATCACTATATAACAGAATAATCAAGTACTACAACCTATGAGGAAATCTGTTTCTAAACTTTAAAATATTTAAACTCCGGTCCGTGTTACTCGATATCATTTTTTTTGGGCAACTGTTACTTGATATAATTAAATACGAAGAACTTTGGTAATTTTCTGATGAAACAAAAGAAATTAATTTTTTGGCTTTTGTCAGGCCAAGCTTTTTCTCAGTCGTCCAAGTTGCTTGTCCTGACTCTGAAGCACACGGATAGTGTGTAGCGGACAAAATATTGCACGAGAAAGTCTTGCAAAAGCTGCCTATCTAGAAGAAGATCCTTCATTGGCTTTCTTTATGTACAAAAGGAAAAAGGACAAACACTGAGAGTTGTGCTCGAATTTGTTGGAGTTGACGAATATTTCGGAGATTCTTATTTCTCATACTAGGCATGTCCACGTGAACTTAGAAAAACTAAAATATGAACCGACGACATGTGAATCCTGCTGATGGAATGTCGTGGGTCCCGCTGTCCGGATAGCGGGCGGGGGCTCCACTCCCTAGTGAGCGGATGGGGGCTCGAGGGCAGCGCCCCTAAAACAACATCGGGTTTGTTGACCTGTTTGTTGTGAGATCAAAGGGATTTAGATAGACTTGGGTTTTGGGCCCATTTTAAGTCCTATATATTTTGTACTCATATGAGAGATCATTGTAATGAGTGATTGTGGTTATAAAACCTAAATATCATAGTGGAATCCCTTTACATGACGTAGCCCTATTCTACGGTGAACCTGGGTAAATTCGTGTGTCAATTTTTCTATTATCTGCGTGATTGTTCTGATTCTATTATAGATATAACCCATCAGGATTGATGTTAGCATTTTGCTTGGATGGCTGGTAAGCATCCTGGTAAAATTGATGGGAGGTCCAATGAATTTTCTCTTTAAGTTGTCACGCTGATCTATATGATCATGCAAGCTATGTTAAGTGCATGGGTGTGTGGTTTACATGTTACGAAGGTGCACGTAACGGATTAATTTTTGAATAACGAACTAAAGGGCGCTCATTGTAAGTTTATCGCTTTTTGATGACTCAGTGACGCAAACGCAGAGACTGAGCTACCTGAAAATCATGGAATACTTGCAAGTGCCATAAGCCAGTTTAGTCCAAATCTTTGGACGGGGTAGATAATCTTGATGCATAATAGTTTGCACGCACTTAGTGAAATTCAAATGAGTAACGAGGTTCTATAGTTACTTATTGCTATTTTTTTCTCTTTTATATCTATTTATTTTCACTCCAAATTACCAAATGATCCGCGAAGGAATCTCAAGCTATTATCCCTTTGTAACAATGTGTTGGAACGGCTAGGTGGCCTTCCACATCACAACAATCCATGCCCCAAACTTATTTGTCCAAATCATCTTGAATTCATATTAGCAAAGCTTTCAAAAGGAGTACTCAACCATTGATCCCAAACAATGAATCTTATCTTTAGTAATGCATCACTGCATGTTAGTAAGCCACCAAGCTTGACTACGAATATGTATATATTACGACGGGCTCCTCCGTAATGATAAATATTATCTCCGAGAGTGATATATATGACTCTAATTCACAAGAGATCGATTGTTCTCCTAATATACACTCACAATAGACAGATGGATAACGGACAGATGGATCACATCCTGACCCCCATGAACAATTATTTGCAACCAAGGAACGCTTACGACATGCCCTCGTCACGATGGCCTCATGGGGAAGACGATCATCTTCCTCTTGGAGTCAACAGGGTCATCCATATGGGAAAATCTTGTGGGGCTCCCGGGAAAAGTAGAATGGGGCTTGTCCTTCCAATATCTAGAAGTTAAGAGAGAAAAAAACATATGAAAAGATAAGCCGAGCGTAGACTTGGAAAGTTCTCTTCAAAGGTTTACCTGCTTTAGCCGACAAAAACAATAATTTCTGCGGAAAACAATTTGTCACTATGCCTTTCTTAGCATAGTGAAATGCGAAGAACAATGACCAATCAAACTCCGCCGTGAATACTGAAATAATAAGGGGGTGCAAATGATTCCTTTCCCACTCGCAAAAGAGACAAGGAAGAGCCTAGAGCCACCACCCTTGTTTTTTTGTTGTCCAACAGTAACGTGAGAAGCTGTTTTTGGAAAAAGTGCCAAAAAGTCCTAAATCTTTTACATTAGTGTCAATTTAATCATAAATCTTTTTTTATACCAATTCAGTCTTAAACCTTTTACATTGATGTCAATTTAGTCCTAAACCTTTTTGTGGTGTCAATTAAGTCCTAAACATTTTAAATTGGTGCCAATTCAGTCCTAAACCTTTTGTTTTTGTGTCAATTTAGTCCTTCCGGTCAATTTTGATTGGAATTTGCCGACATGGATGCTTGCCGACCGGCGACCGGTCACCGGCGCCGACGTGGCGCTGACATGGATAATTTAAATAATATTTTAATATTTTTGCAAATTTTTATTTTTTTTCCTTTTTTTCTGTTTTTTTCCACTTTTTTTTGGGTCTCTCCTTCATCTAGCCAGTTGTCCGTCCGGCAGCCGGCCAGAGGCCAGAGGCCGGCGAGCTTGACCTTGTTGGCCATTGGTGAGGGTGGCCTTGCCTTGGTCGGGCGAGGCTCGACCTCGCCAAATCTGGCGAGGTCAGGCCTCCCTCGACCATGGTGAGGCTTAAGCCCTCACCGGAGGCCGTGGTGAGGGTGAGTCTCGCCATGGTCGGGCGAGACCCAACCTCGTCGGATCTGGCGAGGTCGAGTCTCGCCGGTGGTTGAGCGAGGCTCGAGCCCTTGCCGGTGGCTGGGCAAGGCTCGAGCCCTCGCCGGTGGCTGGGCAAGGCTCGAGCCCTCGCCAGAGGCCGCGGCTAGGCGAGCCTTGCCACGGTCGGGCGAGGCCCGACCTCGCCGAATTTGGCTAGGTTGGGCCTCGCCGGCGGTTGGGCGAGGCTCGACCTCGCCAGATCCGACGAGGTCGGGCCTCGCCCCACTGTGGTGAGGGCTCGAGCCTCGCCGGGTGAGGCCGCCCTCGCTAGTGGCCGACGAGGTCGAGCTCGCCGTCCTCTGGCCTCTGGCCGGTCACCAGATCGGCGATCGGCCAGAGGAAGGAGAGACAAAAAAAAAGAAAAAAAAGAAAAAATACTAAAATATTATTTAAGTTGTCCACATCAACCCCACGTTGACACCGGTGACCGGTTGTCAGCCGGCAGGTATCCACGTCAGCAATTCTAATCAAAATTGGCTGAAAGGACTAAATTGGCATAAAAACAAAAGGTTTAAGACTGAATTGACATCAATTTAAAAAGTTTAGGACTTAATTGGCACAAAAAAAGGTTTAGGACTAAATTGGCACCAATGCAAAAGGTTTAAGACTGAATTGGCACTAAAAAAGGTTTAGGACTAAATTAAGACTAATGCAAAAAGTTTAGGACTTTTTTGACACTTTTCCCCTTTGTTTTTCCGCATGATTTTATTTTACCCCGTCGACGCCAGTATCTGTATCACACGGCAGCCAAAATTATCACTTTCTTTGACTCGAAACAACACTTGTGGACTAAGCATTCTTTTGTTCATGCACATGAAACCCTGATTTTCGTGTGTTTTGATATTTACCAAGATCGGTCTTTGCTTGCGACGATAGGCTTCGGAAAACACGATGAAGCTGCTGCATACTATTCAGCATTCTTTGCATTTAAGTGGATTTAGACGATGTTTTGGACTTTCAAAGTAGGGTGTATCGACACAGCCCACTTGGCAAATTGCCACCGCCGTCCCTGCACGTGTGCTCGACAAGTCGAAGACGATTAAGGGCGGCAACATTATTATAATTTTGATCAAACGAGACTTACCAAACTTTTCCTGGAAGATCACGCACTCAATAGGATATAGGGTCGGCTCGTATATTCAAGGGAAGCAGTTAATAGTATCTACTCTTTAGATCAACAAATTGTTCTTTTATCCCAGAGAGATAGAGAGAGAGAGAGAGGGCTTAAAGTGAAGTGGCTGTGAAGTTAGTAATGATGTTGGGAGCCTTGTTGGTCAATCTTTTTCTATTCTACGCCCTCTTTTAATCTTTTCTATTAGATAGATGTAGAAAATGACGGTTGAACAATGGCGGTCAATTTTGTGCGAATCTCAACGCACATAGTGCATGGCAGCTGTTCTTCACGCGGTATTGAGAAAATTTTCTTGTCCATGCAGGAAAGGCAAGAAGAGCTTTCAAAATTTCAGAGCTCAAGCTTACCAGGGTCGGTTCCACCCAAACATGGAAAATGAAGGGGAGAAATAAATTAGTGTTTGGGTCCTCCTATATAGGAACTACCTAACTCATTGTCTGATCTCGTACAGATGGGACTTTTTGGTTTATTTATCAAATTTCCACTTAGTCTTTTCTTATGTGACGGCAGGCAAGTTATTTTGATTTCTTGACATTGGATCGTTGCCTAATAGCAGACGTTAGTTTTTGGTTTTGCGACTCGCAATTACTACCTAACAAGAGCTGCCGAGCTTCCGTTCATTGGGAAACTGACAATTAGGTTTTATCATCAGCGAGAAGTTGATTTTACAACAACACTGCTGATCTTATGATGCGAGTAAAGACTCGATCGGCGTCACATATAGACGTTTGATTATTAGAAAATTCGATCAAAAACTTAATTGATAGGTTTCCTTACCAAAAAAAAAAACTTAACTGATAGGAAGAGAAAGATCGCATGTATATAAAGAATATATAAATCTCATAATCCAGCGATGCGGATACTTCAACGACGATGATGTTAATTAATTGTATCTGTTGTCAAAGAAAGCAAATCTCCACCGACGGTGCATCTACTCCCCCAAAAGAACAAAGTGAAAAAGAAACACAAAGAAGATTTTACCGGAGTCGGCTTCTTTAAGCTGGTCAAAGTTAAAGCTATAGAGCATGACGCAGCTGGCTAACATATTAAATTCCTCATGACCATTATACAAATCCAGAAATTATTGCTGTCTAGCGTGTGGCTTCCCAGAACGATGGATTACGATCATTCTTCAAAGAAAGAACGACAACAGAGACAGCAGCTGCAGGTTGCAGAAGGTGTAAGTGCTGCTAGAGCCTACATTACACGCAGGAGACAAAAAGTAAACTCGAGTCGTCCGTTGATGTGATTCTCCGATCCCTAATCTTCTCAAGCTCAACACGAATCTGTGTTCCTCTTTCTACGAAAGAAGAGGACTTGGGGGTTGAGATTGTTTTCCACCAAACGACCCGTCGTGCATCACATCCACGCACTCACTTCAGATGACTAATGGTGTAACTAAAGACATTGTCCTTGAGATTGTCTGATGATCGAACCCGCGCTCGCATAAGTTCCCTGTTTCATTTGGCGATCGATGTCTCGAATGATTTGACATAGCAATAGCCTCGCTAAAAGTATTTGCAGAGAAACTAGTTGTCCACACACTCGCCTAGACCAGAAGCAGCACAATACGATCTTTTCTTTCTTTTTATTATTAAGGGCCGGTGGAGGATGCCGGGCCTTAGCCCTTAACAGTACAAAAGAAAAAAGAAAATAAATTAAATTAAATTTATGTAAAAATTAAAAAAAAAATATCTATATCAGTACTGACCGAGTCATGTAGGACGGTTGGTAGCCATATCAATGATTTCTTGCCAAAATTGATCGGAATAATAACATTGGCAAATTGTTAAAAGGCTTAGAATTAAATTGATATAATTAAAAGGTGTGGGACTGAATTAGCCACCATACAATAGGCTTAAAACTTTTTAGACAATTATCCCTAGTTAACTAGCTATGATAATGAGCATGAACTTGAGCTTTCCTTCGGACCACCCTATAATATTGATCTATATAGCAAATCCTAACCGATTTATGGAACATCGGAAAACTCTCGCAAGATTTATGTATCTTAAACAAGTATTAAAAGAGCTAGCAACATTTGTCATTGTGAGTTCAAGCATATATTGATTTAGAGAGTCTTGTGAACTAGTGCACTAAGATGCTTCTTATTGAGGAAATACTCAATTTGTAAAGTATTGATTGTACATGTCACTAATCCGTGTGTTAAGACACTGTTTGTTTCGCGGAGAATGAATGATTTGGAAAATTTTATCCTAAAAAAATCGCTTGAGATAATTAGTTGATACAAAATATTTTCCTTACCAAAAACAATTTATATCTACAAAAATTTAGTGATTAATAAAAATATTTTCCGTCCTTTTTTTAAGTGATACAAGCAATTATTTTTAGAAAAATGGTTTCTAAATCATTCGCTTTTCAGGGAAAATATTTTCCAAATTATTTATGCTTCGTGAAGCCTGAAAATTGCAGTGTTTTCTAATTTAGTTGCTTCACAAGTGTCTGGGGATATTTTTTTAACAAAATCCTAATTGAATAGGCAAATAAAGAATATTGACCGGATGGACTTGCATATAAACCAAAACTTAGTTTGAATTTTTTTTGTTGGCATTGTATGCAATTGATCCTTATCATTGACATTTTGCGAGCGCACTTCGGTCTTTTTGTCCAGAGGGAAATGTCTTACGTCCACAAGCTGTCCGATATTGTGTTCAACCGCATTTTTTTTATTGAAAGAAATATTTCATTCATTTCTCATAATAATACTCGAGAAGTACATAAAAAACTTTCAAACCTAATAAATCTCCAACAACTGCAGAACAAAGGAAATGCTAGGACATAAATAATAAATCACAGTGCGTAGCTAAAAGCACACTCTCATCTATGAAGGACAGATCTACTACTATAAATGTTTGGCGGCTGATCACCAGATTCAATAATGAGCATATATCGATGTCTCATAATCCATTTGCAACGACTTGCGGTGTGCATTTAAGTTTAATGTTCTCATCACTATCGTCGTGCAAAGACACCAATAGATTGAGTAAAAACTTGTAAGAAACTCTCAAATCTATATTTAAATCTAGTTCGGGAGAGTAGAACTCCCAAATCTATACCTTAATCTAAATTTGGAGAGAAGAGCGGCTTAATCTCGAAAAGGTTGTGGAGTTATGTCACAAACATCCTCCTCAATGGCTGTCGACTTGACAAATGGTCGAATTGGTCTTCACGTTCATTCAAGATCAGCTACAGAAATTCATTTACACACACAAACTCCCAAAATAGATAGGGAGAGAAAAGAAAAGACAATCAAAGCAAAGAAAAAGAAAACTAAATATTAAGTAGGCTCTCAACTTGAGAAACCGAATATGAAAGCCTACAGAAGAGCTTCCAAAAAGATAAAAAGTTTTTGGGAGATGAGAGGGTTTGCTGACAAAGAGAGAAAAGAACAAAACCATTCAACCGCATACAGTCGCTAGAAAGGAGTGGACATTACGATCTCTATACGAAGGAGTAACTAGATTTCGCTCTTAATGTTTGGAATTTACCTCCATTTTCCTTGCTTCTTTATTTCCTCAATTGACTCCCTCAATTTGCCAAGAATTTGGATAAATTACCCAATCAATCTCAAATATATTGTAAGGATGCTAATTTACTTTAGTCCTAAATTTTTACATGAAATTCCAATATAGTTCTTTCGGTCAAATTTCGCCAAAAATCAGTGACTCAATTTTCACCGGCCGTCCTATGTGGCACACCTCTACATTAACAATTTCCAACTAAAATTGGCCGGAGAGATTATATTGAAATTTCACGCAATAATTAAGGACAAAATTGACAAAATTGAAAAGTTTAGGACTGAATTGGTATTCGTACAATGAATTTAGGAATGATTGAACAATTTCTCCTTTATGTTATTGCAAATAGTATCCAGAACTCGTGTTAAGTTAAGTTACCCCACCTTCTCATTAATCCTCGAAATTTTTCTGCTAATTTCCTTGTAATTTCCCTGCCAGTCCACAAAATTCGGTAGAATTTGAGGACTTACAAGAATATGGCTGAAGTCAAAGTTAAAGGCCAAAGTCAGCCAATTTAAGTGAAGCGAGCACCGAAATGGCATTTGGCCCTCTCAAAAGGCACGAGAGAAATGAAAGAAGTCGGAGCAAAGTGCCTTCAGATCTAACTAACCGCTGTCAACATTCCTTTCATTTTGATGGAACACCCTGAAATGTCGAAGGAGATCTCGGGAACCCTTCATTTCTGAGGGACAACACCGACAACCAAACGCTGCTTTTTATCTTAACTCACTCGTTCGATCTCCTAGGGAGTATGAAAACTGGACCGGAGACCATACCTTATCTGATTGAACCATTTGGTTAGATCTAATTTCCGAAACTTGTAAGAGAAAGCTAGACTCATCTCGTTATGATAAATGATAGGATCGATACAAAAAAATATCCTATCATGGGATTTTTGTAACATTTTCTCTAACATGATGTGACCAAATTTTCGTGTATATATAACGATATATAGTCGCTTATGCTGAGAAAATCTATATTAGATCATTATTGTCGGATCGAAATGAAAATTAAAATCCGAGTCTCTCTCTTTCTCCTCCTTTCTTATCGAACTCTATGCCTTAACTATAAAGTCATAATTTCCAAGAGGAATATCATGACATCACAGCCCTCAAGCGGATCGAATGCTACTGTAGATAAGTAGTCATTCACCCAGTTGTCTTGAAATGAGAAATGCAAAGAACATGTTTATGCAACAAAACAAGAAAATATGGATAAGCTCAAACTACTGGGAACTATGCACCTTTTGTAAACTTTAGTATTGATACTGCTATGTGACAAATGTTTAGAGAATGATCCACGATGTTTGAATGCACAAAAAATAAAGAATAATAACTTGGGGAAGCAATACGACAAGATCTCCTGTGGAGATGGGATGAGTGGGAGGCGCGACGTGAGGGGGGGAGTCAGCTTCTCAGACACGCCCGCGCACACTTGAAACTGCAGCAATGAATGGGTTGAGGTGGCGCTTTCTGAAGTGGACGTCGCGGAGCTCTCCTTACGCGTCGCCCTTGGCTGAGTTAGTGACAAGTCCCCAAAGTCACAATTATACACTTCCCACTCGCAGAAGGAAAAGTAATATAAAAAGAAAAGGAAAATGCAGGGCTCATGAAAAGGCCCAGAACAAAAAAACAAAACCGAAATAGAAAATTTAACAATGATGAGCACCAAGTCGTGTCCATCTAGAGAGTCAGTTTGATTGTATATAAAGGGGTTGGTGACCCATGTATTCTATCCTGTTGTGTTGTGCTCTCTCTCTCTCTCTCTCTCTCTCTCTCTCTCTCTCTCTCTCTCTCTCTCTCTCTCTGCGGGGGATCTCTCTGAGTGTGTTTGCTATTTTTTCTTGGTGGCCTGGCTTTTCAAGTATTGCTTCGAGTTGCATAGAAACAAAAGGGTGAGGTGAGGAGGGGTTGGTGAGAGAATATCTCGACAAAGAGAGAATAAAGCTTTGTCTCTTGTTTTCTTGTTTTTGGTTTTTGGTGGGTGATCGCAGAGAGAAAGGGTGAGGGAGTGCCAAAGAATGGGAAGACAACCATGCTGTGATAAAGTTGGGCTGAAGAAAGGGCCATGGACAGCTGAAGAGGACAAGAAGCTCATCAACTTCATCCTCACCCATGGCCAATGCTGTTGGCGAGCTGTTCCCAAGCTTGCTGGTCTCTCTCTCTCTCTCTCTCTCTCTGCATCGCAATCTAAACATTATCTTTTCATATCGGCTTAAAGCTTTTCACCTCCTTCAGATTTTCTTCTTTTTTCCTTCTTTCTAACCCAATTTTCACAGACTCAAAGCGAAGTGTTTGTTTCATAAATGAGTAAAACAGAGAATCGAATCAAAATGGAAGTTTATGAAATTTAAATTGGTTTTAATGCATTATTCGTGGGAAAGAAATGAGAGAACATGTAATGTTATCACGACGACGATGATGATGGGGAACATTTGCAGGACTGCTGAGGTGTGGAAAGAGCTGCAGGCTGAGATGGACCAATTACCTGAGGCCAGACTTGAAGAGAGGGCTTTTGTCCGAGTATGAAGAGAAGATGGTCATTGATCTCCACGCGCAACTGGGCAACAGGTCATCATTGCCTTGCTTTTATCTGTTCGCCCAAAAAAGCTCGCTTTCTCGTGCCACGCTTCCTGTTCTTTTTCACATCTCTCTCTCTCTCTCTCTCTCTCTCGAATTATTACCGGTTCTCTTTTTCTCCAAGTACAATCGCTTAGTTGAATTGCAAAAATGTATTGGATGCAGTCCGGTTTACATCTAGACCCTGAAACTGGGTTGTTCAAATTTGATGGGACCACCGATAATTTCGATACTTTTAGATATAGACATACATACATACATATATATATGGCACACGAAATATTATTTTCTTATTCAATCATAAATCTGATCTAATGAGGTTACTCTGAGCAAACATGTCTCAATTAGGATATTAATGGTCTCTCTCTCTCTTTTTCAATGTAAAGGCTCAAGTAAAGTCTTCTGATATGTGGATTTACGATTTTGTCCCATGTAACATCATCTTTGAAATAATCGATCTAGTCAGCCTAAAAACAACAGTATAAACAGTGCTAATTGACTTTTCCTTTCTTCCATCATATTAATTTGAGAAAAAAATAAAGTTAAAATAATTTTGAAAGTGTGGCTCTTTCGCAAACTGATGTTCGTGGGTCAATTCTTGCTGTGCTATAACAGATGGTCAAAAATAGCCTCTCAGCTCCCAGGAAGAACAGACAATGAGATCAAGAATCACTGGAACACTCACATCAAGAAGAAGCTCAAGAAGATGGGCATTGATCCTCTCACTCACAAGCCATTAGTCACCAGCAACAACACAACCGATCAACAACCCCCCCAAACAACCCAGACCCATCACCAAGAATCAACTGATCAAGAACCAACCTTATCATCATCCACCAATGATTCTTCATCCCAGACAGATCCCAACAAGGTCGATCTCAAGTCGCCATCGACCGTGACGGAGTCAAAAGAAGAAGAAAGAAGCACGTTTGATGATGCAATGGAGGCCATCAACAGCTTCCTCTGCTCAGATGATGTCCCACTCATCGACCCATCTGAGATCTTAGTCCCTTCTTCTTCTTCGTCATCTTCTTCGTATTCGACTTCACCATCATCTTCGTTGGAGGACAACAACATATTTGAGGACCTGCAGTTGCCGTTCATGGACTGGACTCGTGGCGATTTTGGCGAAAATAGCAACAGCAACGACAGTTTGTGTCTTTGGAACGATGAAGACTTCAGCTGGGACATGTTAATCAATGCTGATCCTGTTTTGGACCAAACGTCTCACTCGTACAATGGGCTCTTGTGATTGGAGAATTCGGTGGAGTAAATACACGTTCTAAAATTCAGTTACTAGCAGAATAAATAGAGTGCTGGAGAACCGGGGAAAAACCCCAATTCCACTGATATGTAGCAAATATTCTGTTTTTCTGTTTTTTGGGGGGGCACTTTTGCCTTTTCAAAGCATTTTACTTCTATGAAAGAAAATGAATATGTGAGAGAGTTTATGTGAACCACGGAAGGATCAGGAAATGGTACAAAAATCCATAGTGTAGGGGACCATTTGCTACTCTTTGATTGGAAGTTTTATTTTTCCAGAATGAATCCTAATATTTGGC
The DNA here is from genome assembly GCA_031216185.1 of Syzygium aqueum. Lineage (NCBI taxonomy): Eukaryota > Viridiplantae > Streptophyta > Magnoliopsida > Myrtales > Myrtaceae > Syzygium > Syzygium aqueum. Next base: position 41,327,066 of record CM062236.1, read on the forward strand.
AATTTCGATGACCTTTTTCAATGGAAAATGACTATGTTTATTGCCTTCTTTGTATGTTTGGTAAGGTATTGGCTTCATTGTTGTGATTTGAAAATGACGTTGCATGGATAAGATGCATGTCTCTTGAGTCCATCGAAACTAACGTGTCCTTTCAGGTTTGGTAAAGAATTCATAAGATTTAACGATTAAGATTAACAGAAGAGGTGCACGCCGTGCTCATACCCAAACATCTTCTTCTTTTTTTTTATTGGGGTCATGATTGTCTTTTTTATTTTCTCTTCACAACGCATAATTTCTAATATTCCAATCCTCTTATTCCACATGCTACAATGGCTATCGATTTTGCGACAACTACAAAGTAATTATCCTATGTAAGATTTGGAGAAAAACTCGTCCTTAGATAACATTTGTAAAGTGTAGTGACACAAGTATTTCAATGAAGTGACAATCTTAACAGCCAGTGATGGTGTTACTATACCGACTTCCGAATAGTATAATGAGATTTCTCATCCAATGGAAAGCTCGAGGGATCATGTCATGAATGACCTAAGCTAGTTCGGTGTTAAAGCATCTTACTCTAATAAAAATAAATTGGAAGTCACCTTAGAAAATCTAGGACCCGAAACCTAGATACGACAAAGCCTTTTGTAGGCAACAACGTGCTCTTAAATCAAATCGATGGAATGAATCTGTATATGCTCACAATTTAGACAAAACCTAATTTGCTGTAAATCCATCAATTCAGTTCACGTCAACATAGGTCATACCCCACACTAATCTGAGGCTAATCCTCCTCCTTCATTTCTCTTGCCTAATTTACATTTGGGTTAATACCACGAAAAATCCCTAACTAGTACACCTATAATAATTTTTCCCAAAACTAATTTTTTAACCACAAAAAATCCCAAACTGATGTACCTATGATAAATTTATCCCAAACTAATGTTTTGAACACTAAAAACCCCAAATCAGTACATTTGTGACAAATTTACCCTCCGTCAGTTTCCGTTAAATTGGATTAATACCAAAGAAAATCACAAACTGCTATACCTATGACAAACGGAGGGTAAAACATAAAATCAGCACATCATTCAACTGTCACATGTCATTTAACAAAACAATTTAACAGTAAAATTTAACGAAAACAAATTGAGGGTAAATTTGTCACAGGTATACCAGTTTGAAATTTTTCGTGATCAAAAAATTAGTTTGGGGTAAAATTGTCACAAGTGTACCAGCTTGGGATTTTTCGTGATATTAACACTTTACATTTCCACCATATTTTATTTGTTCACATTTTTGGCGGCTTGGAGGCTAATGCTAAAGTCCTATAAGGTCATGTCTAGGGCAATGGCAATCACGACCACCGGCGTCCACAAATATTTTGTGAATTTAACTCATCGAGCCCTTTGAAACTTTCTCTCTAAGTAATTATATAATGATAACACTGTTAATAATTAGCTGGTTTAGTTGAACAAGCAATCTAAGCCGGCAATGCATAAAATCATCTGTCACTAATTTGGAGGCATGTTTGGAATATAAGTATTTAAATGGGAGGGCCAGCTGTCTGTGTTGTGTCTTATAGGCTAGGAACAGTTCCTGATGGAGAGATTAATTGTTTACAATTGCAGATTAAACAAGGGATGAAAATTGAATTAGTTGCGATGACCGCTTTCAAGGAACGAGAAAGTCAACCGAGTTTGGGATTCTGAAGTAGATGTTTGAATAGGCTAATACGTTGACCGTTCAACTCCAATCAAGATATAGAGAAGAATTTTTATTTTTTTTGAAGAAATCACAAATTGAGGAACTCGTGGAGGGGGAACAGTTATTAATTCGGAAAAAATTCAAGTGGAGACCGAGTTGCATGATTGGTGATCGTGACCTCTTAACTGACAAATGAATTTTTATTGAACAGGCTTCAGCTACCAAGAAAAATCAATTTGAGATAAAAAGAATTACAAGAAAAGAAATCATGCGTGAATACTATTTTCGATGATAACGTGGACACGCGAGTTGGGGAATCTCTATGATGTGTTTTTTAAAGTTGGGGTTATGACAAATAGCTACTCAGATCTGGATTCATTTGTGGAATTAACCCTTATTTAAAAGTTAAGAGAGAAGGCTTTAATTAGTTAGAAGTAAATGACTACGCAATTCTTACAATGAAAAAAAATTGATGTTATCAAAATCGAGAGAATGTACATATATTCAAGAACACATGGACCGACGCTAGTGAAAATAAAAAAAGAAGAAAATTATTGCGACGATCATTGATTTTTTGTAATCGCAATTCAGATATGTGCTCTTTAAAAAATTGACCGCGGCACCACTAATTTTTCCCGAAAATGTTTGTGACAAACCCTTGCTGATGCGATGTCACAACGTGCAACATAAATGGACTGACGGAGCACCTAATTCACTTGGAGTAATGTCACAAATTCATCTAGTAATGGCTCAATAAGAAGGTCTGTCCATCCATTTGCATAAAACCAGTGCATTCTTTTCGTAAATTGGAGGGGTGTCAGAGTAATTTTTCCCTAAAATCAATGTGGAAAAGGTTTCGAAAGTATGCATGATGTGCTTTTGGATGCAACCATGCAATTAAACAATTAAAAAGAAGAAAGGGTCAGACCGGGCTAATTCTTTGTTCCAACTGCTCATATATGTGAATCACTCGGAGAATACTAATCAAATGTTGATGCCTTTGGTCAAATAAGGAATCTCCAAGTGTAGTCTTCTTCTTAAAAATGAATGAACCCACTAGTCTCCTTATTAAATTGTTTTTTTTATAAGGTAAGAAGTATATTGACTTTTCTAAACGCAATTTACAAGGAAAGATATCGAACCAAAGTCTCCTTATTAAATTGTTCAATAACTAAATAAAGAAAGTTTCCAATTTTCAATGCAATGTCTGTCTTATCGGTTTTAAAATGAGTGTTCTAAAGTTAAATAATAATCTTTGATAGTAATTTGGTATTTTTAACCAAATAAACCCTGGACTTAATCGATAAGCAGGCCATTCATGTCGGGATTAGGAGAAATTGAATAGAATATTGATTACTTCTTTATGGCTTAACCCCAAAAGATTATGTCGAGTGGGAATTAAGCACCTCATGCTTCTTCGGGCACAAAGTTTAAGCCTTTTTACAAGCGTAGTCAATCCCACTTGTTAAACACCCAATTAAGACTAAAGGAGCGGAAAAGTCTTTTTCTCTCCTCCTCTGTCTTCTCTCCATCGTTTTCTTCAACCTTCTGCCATGGGGGAAGAATTTGAGCTAGTCTCACCCTCCCGTCCCTCTCTTGTTAATTTTATTTGTATTTTATTATTATTTTTCATTTTTTTTCTCTCTCGATTTAGATATGGGAGCTCTCTTCTTTCCGTCTAATTTTAGATATGAGAGTTTGAACTCTCCTAATCTAAATCTGGGAATTTAATAAATATGATTTTGGGGATTTGATACTCCTATGCTTTGTCCATGTACCGATCTCCCGCCTCCAACTTCAATGGCGATCACAAAAACTCTAACATTTCACTAAACCACGAAGATTTGTTATTCCGAATGTTAGATCTGTGTTTGTTCAACCTATTTTGGTTGTCTTTGTACGACAATGGTGTAAAGGACCCGAACCTATGCGCGAAATGTTAAATGTCAACGCCGTAATTATTGGAAAAGGAATTTTCAGCGTGTGCTCATCACTGACGAAGATACGAGATCCAGTGATCTACCGCCGATTATTTTGCTTGACGGATCTATTTTTGTGGAATGTGTGTGTGTTTAACCCTACTAGTACTTCGTTGATTCTCATTGTTTTCTGGATTTGGCTTTGTTTGGCAGTATTCTATGTTTTGCTTTGTGTCGATTTGCTTTGCCATAAAATCTATATAATATCGTTTTAAGCAATAAATACAATTTTCTTTTTACCATTAGAAAAACGCCCAATTGAAAAAAAGCTTGTAGTTTTCGATGCATCATCTCTGTCGTATTATGTGTAATAAATAAATTGAAAACCAAAATCTTTCCACATTAAGTTTACTCAACAAGTGCCCCAAGGGCAATATTTAACAAGACCCCAGATTTAATTGTACACACATTAGTGTTTGCAAATATTTCGTGCGCCTATCGTTATCCTGGTTTCCAAATTGCTATAATATAACTTCAAGATATTATAAGACGTATATTAGGGGCTCATCTTCCTTGGCAAGTATCACAAAGATTGCTTGATCGTGCAAGCTAAAACCTCAAGCTACTTGTAACAGCGACACGCGTCCAACCATTCGTATGGTAATGAAAGACTGAGTCGGGATGTAAAGTACGTCGAATATAATGGCCAATTTCTTGAGCTACTTGAATTATTCAAGGTCTAATTGGCAATCACCATAGTTTTTTTTTTCTGTCGTCGAAAGAAAATTGTGTATTCATTGCGATCATCATAGTTGTTTTGCCATTAATTTCGACTCTATATAAATATGATAAATATTTGTGCGAATGATCCAAGTTTGAGATTATCAAATCGGTTTTTCTCTCTTTGTAGGACCTAGACTTTCCAATTTTTTCATGTTGTTCGCCCGGGGGCATTCATAAGGAAATAGTAATTAATAAGTCATCCTATCCTTGACCATTTCAATAATTCTATGATGTACCAACGACTTCCTTTCATGATAAAGATATCGATCAATTGATTTTAGGCTTCAACATTAGATTTTTCTGGATAAAAAACTAGTGCTCCACACAATATAGCCCATATATATTTGTTAAAAGCATCACAAATTGTTTAATTACGGAGTTTATATGCTCTTTAGATATATATAGTCTTCCTCCAACTATCAATTTAAGCCTCTCAGATTGTACATTCTATCAATACTTATGTATTAACAATTTCCTTTCATTCTGTATTTAACTTTACAATCAATAAAATATCTAGACTAACTATGAACTCATGTTCGACATGTGTTAAGATCCTAGGTATACATCGATGTCGATAAAAAACACATTTGCATTTACATACAAATATATAATCACTTTGTCATTGGCTAATCAATTTTTTGGTCAATTATCAAAAGATAAACGGACAGGATATCGGCGATTGGTAAATTACGACAACTACAAATAGAAATCTACCCTTCTTCATCAAAGCAATCTCAGTTCCGATATGGTGAACTCAAAACGCAAAAAAAAGAAGAGAAAAGTGGACAATCACAACCACTACTATAATTGAATAACAATGAGTAGGACTAACTAACAATCGAATCCGAACATCTCAAGAATATATATCAAAGGCACAAAGCACAGTTGACTTTGGAAAAAAATATAAATTCGTGGAATGTCAAAATACAAAATCTCTGACCAGAAGCACCGTACGACCCTAACCAATCCGTACAACTAGTCAATGAAAGCCCCCGCCATTATCTTCTTCTTTTTTATCGATAAAAACAGAAATTTCACTATCTCAAAGAAAATCCGTTCACATCGCAAGATAAGATATCCAACAAAGGTTTCGGGGAGCAAGATATCCAGTGAAGGGTCAAGGTTGAATGGTTCTACATATGCTTGTGGCGAGATCAAGAGGGAAAAATAAACTGAATGAATAAAAAAATTAGGAAGAAAAGGGGAAATCGGATATGAAAATGCAGTGATCATACATCTGTTGACGAAGTTCAATTATGACGGTGCCTCTCTTAATCGTGATGGGATCATACCTACCATCTCTTGTTGCTGAAGTTGATGACCTCGTGAACAACTCTAGAATTTGCTAGTTTTTTGGTAATTTTAAATACTCCCATGTTTGTGTTTTTTATATTATGCCACTAAGTCTTCAGGATTAGAAACAGATGAATAATTGGATCATACCTAATACTCCCATGTTTGTGTTTTTTATAATATGCAAAATGGATCGATTCAATGTGAAGGACGAAACTAATAATAGTGCAATGGCAAGAAGATGTGAGGGTTTTGTTCCAGACACAGTGTGTCTAGCTATCTTTCGAAATGCAATTGGCTTGACCTTATAGAATGAGTTCAAACAATAATGTCCTGATTTTTCACAATTCGTAGGTATTTGAAATTCGAGAAAATCACCAAAAAATTCATAAACCTATTGTATGACTACCAATTCAATTTTAAACGTTTTAATTATGCCAATTTAATCCTACACCTTTTGATGATTTGTCAATATAGTTCTTTTGGCCAATTTTGGTCGAAAGTGGCTAACGTGGACATTGATCGTCTTACATGGTACAGTCGGTGATGACATAGATAATTTTTGTAATTTTTTAATTTTTTTGTATTTTTCTTTTCTTTTATCTTTCATTTCTCTCCTTTTTTTCCAAATCTAGGCCGCAAGGTCGCAAGCCACAAGCAAGGACCGATGACCATTGGGCGAGGGACAAGAGACGGTTGTGGCCCTCACCTGGTCTAGGAGAGGGCCTCTAAGCCTTCGCTTGTGGCCGACAAGGGCCACAACACCCTCGCCCAGACCAGGCAAGGGTCGGCCGGCAATCTCGTCAGCTCAATGTTGGAAAAAAAAAAGAAAGAAAGAAAAGGAAAAGAAAAGAAAAAAAATTGTAAAAATTGTCCACGTATGGTCATACCACGTAGGACATTTGGATTTCACTTCAGCGATTTCCAATCAAAATTGGCCAAAATGACTATATTGGCAAATCGTCAAATGGTTTAGGACTAAATTGATATAATTAAAAAATTTAGAATTAAATTGAACGTCGTACAATGGATTTAGGATATTTTTGGTAATTCTCCCCTTGAAATTCCCACCACAAATGTATTCGAGCTTTCAATGATAGCCACGAAGAAAATGTGAGCACGTGTTCATACTTGTGTGAAATTATGAAATTCTAATTTATCAGCATCTTCTGCGAGGTTTCAGACCATCCATGCCCTGCAAATTTCAAAAACATGGTGCAAATGAATTCAGACTCTTTTTTATGACATTTCCTGATTTCTTATTCTTCTAAACTGCCATTTGAATTACCCAACGAGAAATTCCATCTCATGATAGATTATATCAGTCCATTTCTGGAAAAAAAACAATTGGTAAACACCATATAAACATGGTGCACGATCTTGATATTCTATATAAATTCAAAATTAGCAAACTAGGTCATTCGGAGACTTGAGAAGATGTCAAGAGTTAGGTACATTTCCATGTGAAAAACCATATATTAATTTCAATGGTCCCGCTTGGAATTTGTTTGTAAAGCCACTAATTAATTTGGCAGCTCTAAGGAAAAAATCAATAGTCCACCCTCATTATGGTTAATTTGATAAAGTGGAGAGACATCAAGAAGATATAATGACCGCATGGACACCATATGTACAAATATAATTAGTGCATCATCAATGGGTTGAAAATAGTTGTGCTCCATAATTCTCTTGAAATGTTCGGATGAAAAATGACATTGATCGACTTCTCCATTACCCACAAAGAACAATTTTTTATTTAGTCCGCCACATTAAGAGAAGTTTTTATACTCTTTTTATTTTTTTGGTTCAAGCCCATTCTCCTATCTATGAGATGAATTGTACTTAGAATACTTAATTGAAGTATATATTAGCCTATCTTATCTCTTGTATAGACAAGAAGCCGAAAGTTGTCTAAATGTTGCAATCGATGGAATTAATTAATCACGAATATAATGACTGGATCCGACAAAAGTGGGTTAGTGATCGTCAATGCGAGAGAGTCTAGACAAGGGAGAATATGGACAAGACGCAGCTCTTACTCTTAGCGGACATTTAAGTTGGCGAAGGGGCAAGAATGAATCAACTTACATACCAAATAGTTCTTAGGTTATATAAGTAAAATTTGAATTAACTCACAAGAAATGCCTTTTGATATAAATGCATGGTTTAGTATTCGAACTCCAATGTTAACCATGATCAAATGAGAGCTCTATTAGAATTGTTAGCTTCCCGGATAAGTGCTTAATGATCCGTACCCACAAAAAGATAAAATCCATGATGCTTAGTGTGAACAAGTCAGAACGGATAATACTGTGACGATGACATTCTGAATGGCTTGCACAGGAGCGCGAAATGAGAATGGCAGATGATCCATTGGTGTCGCCGGAGAGATCGACGGTGGCCGGACATCTCAGCACCGTGAGATAGCTTTTCTCTTCTCTTTGATTCCATTAAAGAAGTCTGGTGCGAGATCAGCTTAATGAGTGAGTGGGAGCTTCTGTTCCTATCACCAACAGACATACGCGTGGAGAAAAAGCAACGCGGGAAGCGAAGTAAAAGATCTCCGCTAAGGTTAAAGACCACCTCAACGTGCCGTCATGTTTTGCACAGCCGTTCCGTACTTTCTCGGATACATTATTATTCAAGTCAAACGCTTTCTTCTTTTTGAATTTGGGAAATTTGTGCGGCTAGAAACTTGTGAGGTCACTTGTCCGGACAGAGGAACAGAATCTTGCCTCCGACCTGTCACCCACTTCCATCTCGTTCGTTGATTCCTCCTTTTGAAACGTTCACATGTTATCCGACTGAGATTTTCTGCAGTAATTCCCTCGACCATGAGATGTGATCATGAATGATATATAGATGACGCATTGCCAGCTCATTTCCAAGCGAAAATGTTTGGTCCGGATGAATTTCAAGTCCCATTTTCCCTCATCTAAATTGATGAAATCCAACCTCGTAAATTATGCACCTTTCATCCAATTTGAGCACACTCTTTCAACTTTCAGAATGATCTTTTACCTTTGCTTATAAATGTTCTTTTTGCCGCGTTAGTGTACCAAAGTAGGAACCTTACAATGAAATACCCTAACGAGGGAAATGAGTATTGAAATTGACATAAGTGAGAAACACATCTCGAGAAATGTTTTAAGTACCGATGCCTGTGATAATTCAAGCATTATGACTATGATGAAACGTGCAAGATATTTCTTTTATTGCAAGAATCTAATTATTTCGACACCGTAATGAAGTTTCCATTGATGATTCTATGACACAAGATATTTGAGTTTATAAGAAGAGAAGATTAAAACCTTGCTGTGGAGGAGTTTAGATGAGTTCTAGATTAATTTATTATGAAAGTTCAGATGTGCCCATCAAGTATATACGCAAGAACAACGTTTCAACTTCTCATTAATCATAACATTGCATTACACTATTTCAATACTTATATCCTGTTGTAATTATGAACAATATAATGCTAGTGATGCATCGGTTGAGGACCTTTAAGAGTCGGGGTGATATAGATTATTCGACGATATAAACAATTTAATCATTCGATCCAAGAAAAAGAGTAGATTTGTAGGTGGTTCTAGGGGAAGGCACATATGACATAGGTATGAAGTTCGCATGATAACTAGTCGAGGACCAATTGGATTTCTTGGTCATCCCAGTTGGCAACATATGATTCCTTGGGAACCCTAATTAATGATGGTCTCACTCGCAATCCTCACGTCATTTTGACATTGAAGGAAACAAATGATCTATATCGCCCCTCGGGCTCAAGAAAATCAAATGGTGTCGAAAACATGGTCATTGGATGACACAATAATTAGCGGGCAACATCTGTTTACCCTTATCACATCATGAACATAAATTACAATTTCCACGAATCTAATCATGGAGTCCAGTCCTTTAAGCAAGCTGAGCTAATGCTAGTGGCCACGCCATTTGACTTCTTTTTAAGGAGGGTTTTTCAACAACATCATAGCGGGGGTGGGAGAATAATTTTTTGCGTTACGTTAGAGATAATATAACTTATGCAAGGCGAAACAAAAGGGAGGGCTTATTTAAATAAATGCCTTTTTAAAAGTGCATAACAGAAAGAAAGGTAAAAAAGAGAAGAGTGACCTGTGTGAAAAGGAGAATGCCAAGTACACCTCAATCATTGTCTCCATGGAAGGGCAATATCCCATTTTGACAAATAGAAAGTTCAAGAGAAGACGAGTAGTGGAGCGTTTCAAATGGGTCGAGGAAAAATGGGATGATAAAGAGTACCAAAAACCAGCCAGACGTGTGTGTTGCCAATGCAAGTTTGAGGATGAGGAAGAGAAGTTTGGTGCATGTGTCATGTTGCCCTTTTCTGTTCTTTTTTACCACCCCGCCACCCCTTCCCCTAGTTGAGTGCTCAACGGGGAGCGATGATCTGTCGGCTAATTTTTTTTTTTCAATTCAATTCTTAAATGCTCATCTACATGCTGACATCTTATTGTGCGCCTAAATTCACGCGCACGTCTATTCTAATTTTCAATAGGGTACGAAATGGGACCATCGACATGTCGATATATTTACAAAAACTACATATGGGCATCACACTTAAAGATGAGCTTTTCCTTGTTTAGAGAATGGAGAAAAAGTTCATGGGGGATAGGGCAAAGGGGGCAAAAGGGGGATAGAGAGCATACAAAGAGCAAGAATCGGGGTGTTGGGGCGGTCGCAGAATCAAAGGGCCTGTCCTCCCAAGAACGCCCGCTGATTATTCCATTGGCCAACCTTTTAGTGGCTCTTTTTGGGCCCCTCCCACTCACTCTCTCTCTCTCTCTCTCTCTCTCTCTCAACCTCACACACTCGTTTTGTGCTGAAAAACATCGTTCAACGTCCAATTTTGAGCCACTCAAAACATGAAAAGTTGTCAAATCACGAGCGGCCATTTGGGCGAAGCTTCCAATAAGCTCATGGGGAAAATCATTGCCCGGAACCGAGTCCACTGGACCGTGTCGATCGCGATCGTTCAATTTTCTAAGCCGTTTATACGATACGAGCCTCTCACATGTGGATTCCACGAGATCAACGGTTTTGATCCCTTGATCCATTGGATGCCAGCTCGTGAAATTACTTTTCGTAGTTGGAAACTGCGTCAAAATGGAATGACTCAAAAAGTTTGTGGCTTGATAATAACTTTTCTTTGGTGAATGCAACGTTAAATGTTATCTAAGGGACCTTACCAACCAAAAAAGGTTATATAAGGGGCACTTGTCAAGTAGTTGATTAGAAAAACTTGGGTTAATACCACCAAAAACCTCAAATTGGTACACGGGTAACAATTTTACCCCAAACTTTTTTTTTATTACCAAAAACCCCAAATTAGTACACATGTGACAATTTTATCCCGAACATACCCAAAAAAACCCCAAACTGGTACACTTGTAACAATTTTACTCTGAACATACCACAAAAAATTTAAAACTAATACACATGTGACAATTTTACCATGAACTAAAATTTTAATATTATTTTTTCGAATTTTTTTGTTTTTTCTTCATCTTCAACCTCTGGCCGGTCGCCGGACCGGCGACCGGCCAGAGGCGGAAGCCGGCGAGGTCGACCCCTCCGGATGCTGGCGAGGGCCGCCCTCGCCGACGTCGAGCAAGGCTAGCCCTCGCCTGGGCAGGCGAGGACAGCCCTCGCCCGACACCGGCGGGGGCGGCCCTCGCTGGATCTGGCGAGGGCTGTCCTCGCCCGCCCAGGCAAGGTCAGCCGTCGCCCGACTCAGGCGAGGGCCGCCCTCACCAAAGTCGAGCAAGGGCAACCCTCGCCTGAATCGGGCAAGGACCGACCTCGCCTGGGCGGGCGAGGACAACCCTCGCTCGACGCCGGCGAAGGCCAACCTCGCCTGAGCAGGCGAAGACAGCCCTCGCCCAACGCCGGCGAGGTCGAGCCTCGCCAGCGGCCGACGAGGCTAACCTCGCCAGCTTCTGCCCGACGACCAGCTAGAGGTTGAAGATGAAAAAGAAAATATAAAATAAAATAATCAAAAAAAATAAAAAATAATATTAAAAAATTATTAGTTCAAGATAAAATTGCCACAGGTGTATCGGTTTGAGATTTTTCGTGGTCAAAAAAATAGTTTAGGGTAAATTTGTCACTGGTTTACCAGTTTGGAGTAAAATTATCACAGGTGTACTAGTTTGAGATTTTTGGTGGTAAAAAAAAAATTAGGGTAAAATTGTCACACGTGTACCAGTTTAGAGTTTTTGGTGATAAAAAAAAATTCGGGGTAAAATTATCACACACGTACTAATTTAGGATTTTTGGTGGCATTAACCCGAAAAACTTTAAGATTTTCACAGCGTTTGAACCATTTGATAACGACAATCTTAGAAAATGTTTACTTAGGTTGTCGGCAGTTTCTAAGTTAATCAAAACAAGTGTGACGTTTGGCATCCCAACAATTTTCTCGTGGGTAGACCATCAAAAAATACATAAGCGCTTCATCCATGGGAAAAATTGACATTTAAAAGATTTTGCAAAATCACCTTATTACGGAATATATTAATTAAATAAATTATTGACATGATATGAAGAAATTGCACACATACATTTAAATTTTCTCATTGGTAAAATTGTTTATAAGATAGGAAATACTCAAATTTAATTGAAGCAATGTGAGAGGTAAAATATGACCATTGATTTATGCATTAGACTATTGATAGAATATTTATAAAAGAAGACTAATAGAGAATACTTTGATGCTAAAAAAGGATTGCAATACCTTAAGTGTATGGCTTCATCTTTTCTTTAATATTACTTTCTTGAAAATTTCTCATGTCAACGCGATTGTCGTTTTTTTCCCAACAAAGGATACGTTTATTTCACTGAGAAACTTCATAATATGGGAAAATATTTTTCTTGGGAATATTTTTAAGAAAAATGGTTAGCTTTTGTTTGTTTAGTGGTTTAAGGAAATCAATTTCTTTCTTGTCAAGAGAGAAAGTTGTTTTCTCCCAATTTAAACTTATTGTTTTCAATCCATGAGAAACTTTTTCCGTAGATCAATCACTTTTACATCTTCCAAATACCGAAAAGTCGGAAAATAATTTTTTCGAAAATAGTTTTCCTTCAAATAAACGGGCCCTACATTCAAAAGGCGGACTTATTCCTGTGCAAAATGGTCGAGAATACCACTTAATCATGATTAAAAAGAGAAACAGGTAAATTATCTTATCCCTTTCATTAAAAAGATTCAGATAACATCAGCAGTGCAGAGAAGATCTCACTTTCTCTGTCGGTTGTTGGATAATGTTTATACGTGTTTGGGATAAAAATGGATGATCAGATAGAGGTCCATCCGTAAATCGCAAGGCATCAACTACATTCTTCATGGGTACTGAGAAAAGCAACAATCACACTATGGAGATAAACTCTTGCAAAGACAATGGTGATCAATTGTCAAGTATTAAATCACATCTCCATCTAATTCCTTAAACTTTTAGACCAATCAATAGTGATTTCACGAAATCATCGTGGTATCAGGGCAAGAGGTCCGCCTCCCTCATTAGCTTACATGTGAAAGGGAATGTTAGAAAGGCCTTCATTTAATAGTTTTTCTAATGGTTTTTAAAACGGTCGGGTAGTGATTCCACAAAAAGGCTCCTTACTTCCTCTGTCATTGTATGAATTCACAATGATCCCGACAAGACACGAGCATTTTCATCGAGCTGCTTCTGCATTGTTCTTTTGATCACTTCGTCTTAGGCATGAAATTGTGGCGGGACGCGTGATCATCAGCTCGGGATGTTGACTAGGAAGACAGAACGTTTTGGAGGGTGCCCACGCACACACTGCGCTCCTTCATTTTCTTCCGTTTCATGAATACGAATGCCTCGCACAGTAGTTCGGCAGCAATTCGTGTCCAGACGGACACATGTGCCGCCTGCAATCTGTGTGCGCTTTACTCGTTCTTTCTCTTCTCCTTTTCTCAATAGATTATCGGTCAAATGTTCTGGTGAGATACCCTTGTCAATCGTTGTTACGCCCGCATCAGCATCGATCCAATTCGTTTGGTTTTTCCGCGAGTTTGGTACCCGTGTGGGATAAGAAATGAGCAAATTGCTTGATACAGTAAGACTTATTTCTAACATCAAGACGTAAACATACGACGGATATTTATCGGATGTTGAATATTTCGCGCTTGCTCTACTGTCTACCTATGATTGGTTGGCTCGCCTCATTAGTATAAGAGACTGACTACAAAGAAGTCCCGATCGATGATGGTGACGGAACGTTAAATTGGCCTACTGGATAAGTAAATACTTCAGCCAAAAGTCGCTTACCAAACACTATGAGTTGCTTAAAGAATAATAAAATCTTAGATGGCTTGAAAGAGATGCACTAGGGTTTCTGTGAGAAGGTATTACAGAATGAGAAAGTTTGAGAGGCCGGGATAGGGGGAGAATATCTTAAGCATCGGCTACACGGCGATAGCGGTGATGAAGTGGTATAATCGATCAGTCACCACTGTCCGAGTGTTAAGAATCGCGTGCTAATCGGCGCGACGTGTGCTTGTCTTCGAGGTTTCAATGGGTCTTCTGTTCATGTAATATCCATAAGCCCATCGGTTTAACTCTTTTTTCACATTGAATTAACGATACGGTATCAAAGCTAAGTTCCGCACCGCATAACACGTGCCGTTCTCAAGTCTCGTTTGCATGCGAGGTGACAAATATAAGTAGGGTTAATACCACGAGAGATCCTAAATTAATACATATACGACAAATTTATCCCAAACTAATTTTTTAATCACGAAAAATCTCAAACCGATACGCCTATAACAAATTTACCCCAAATTAATTTTTTGACCATAAAAAATCTCAAACCGGTACACTTGTGATAAATTTACCCTCAATTAAATTGTATTAAAATCACGAAAAGCCACAAATTGATAAACCTGTGACAACGGAGGGGTAAAACTCTAAATCGATACATCTGCCAACTATCACGTATCGTCTAACTCAGTAATTTGATGGTAAAATTTAACGAAAACTAACGAAAAGTAAATTTATCACATATATACCAGTTTGAGGCTTTTTTGAGGTAAATTTATTACATGTGTATTAATTTTGAATTTTCCGTGAGATTAACCCATTTAAGTATCCCGCGTAGTTTTTGGAGTTTCGAGAGGACTTACGTTCATACGGTCTATCTTCACCTATTAGATTTGAATTTTTGGATGGAACATCCATCCAAATACGTGCCATACCTCCCACTTTTGATTGACTCGCCACGTGGCACGTAATTGCCTATTCACGGCGTGGAAAAGACGTTTCCGGAGGAAAAAGATTATAGTTTTCTAAATTCTGCCATTTTCTAATTCGACGAAAGGGAAAAGGAAAAAAGAAACCAAAGATGGTGATTGATGCATGGCCGAGTGACGTGATGCGAGCGTCACCCGTGACGTTAGGAGAGCACTCCTCAACCTCAGGACAGACCCAACGTAGGCCGCAGCTGAACCTGGGCACGCTTTAAATTTGGGGAATTTGCAATGTCAGCGTCGGTGCACGGCATTGGTGTTCGGACGAGGAAGTCTTTGTGAAAATCGACCAAACATAGTGCGATCGCAAAAGGTTTTCGAGAAGCCTTAAAGATCAAGAGATCGACGTTCGAACCATCCACTTCAAGGTCCTCTCACCCCTTTCTCCAAATTGACAAAAACAAGGCAACGAGTGGAAGGGAACGTCCGGGCCACCATTAATGTGGGTAGAGAAGATGGTACAATAGTCGTTAGGGGTAAAATTGGGGGAATTGAATTGCTATCGCTTCATTGAAATATATAAGAGACCGTTACAGAAGTTCTAGAAATAGAATTTTCTTTTAACGTGTAGGATATGTCTCCCATGTCATTTAAAAGAACGTGTTGAACGGAGAGATGAATGTTCGTTTTTTCTAGATAACATAAAGTATGGCAAACATTATAGGGCCTTGCGGACGGCACCATGTACTATCGTTTTGATATTCAACTATTATTATAGTAATTACCTTAATGATGTATTTGTTTCGCGGAAAATGAACAATTTGGAAAACATTTTCTCAAAAACGATCGCTTATATCGCCTGTAAAAATGAATGAACGAAAAACATTATCGTCGTCTATGAAAGTGTTTATCAGTGATGAAGATATTTTTCATTGACTAATGTTTTTTGGTGATCCAAGTGATCTTTTTTGGAAAAATATTTTCCAAATCATTTATTTTCCCTCGAAACAAACGGAGCCTAAACTTGAGAATACATTAAGGATCACCAATGTTCGGATGATGCAGAAATTTTTAGACCCGAGGCTTGTGATGAGGCGGACCATTTGTGGGAGCCTTCAACAATTCGACCAAGCCCTTCCAGTTGAAAATAAAGTAGAAAATCCTGAAATGTGAAGCTTTTGGCTTGGCAGAGCCCACTGAAATCATCAGGAAAGAAACAAGTGCGATCACAGTATTTTAGGGAAGAAAGCCAATAGGCCCAATACAGGTAGGCTTTATTTGGTGGGCCGGATATATCTCCAAATAGGATAGCTTTGATCCTGTTCGATGTTTGGGATCATTGCGAAATTCAGACACGTCTTAACATTTTTTCTTTTTATCGAAAGATGCATCTCAATATAATCAGGATTAAAAAATCCCACCTTAAGAGTGAGATGCTCTCGTATATCTGCTATCTGGTAAATCAAGCGGAGAGAATGGCAGCCATAGCTCACTTCGCACGACCAAGACCAGCCAAGTTTGCGCGACCACCGTGACCCCAATTACACGACTTGAGAGGATAGCCACTTGATTCGGGTGTCCACATTATATCCGGACATTTACAAAGTAATACATAGGACATTACAAAGCATATCGTATCCTTATTCGACTTTATCCTATCCGGTATAAAGGTCCAATGTCCAAAGGCAACCCTATTTCTTTATATATATTGTCATGTGCTCGAATTAAGGAAATAATCTCCAACGGTGCGAAGTGTACATCTAAAAGAACAAACTAATGAATTAGCATAAGTTAGAGCTTACTTCCATGTAGAAAAGATTGATTACTCCTAAAGTTTCTAGAGTGGTTTGTCATCAGCCAACTTTCAAGGAGCATGTACAATTTGATCATTATGATAAACTAGAGCTCTGCCTCCATTTTAACCTGCGCAATCTCCGGGCTTTCATGTTCTGTCAAACTCCGATCTTCTGTTGTCTTTCTGATGTTGGCCTGGACGATGCTTCCTCCGTTATAGCCCTCAATCAGCAACTTCCCTATCTTCGCTCTCCATTCGGAAATGTCCATCTCATTCCTTTGGTCATGATAGACTCTGTCGCAATAGTTAAGCATCGTGCCCAAGCCAGTATTTGGTACCCAACCGTATTCCATCAAGACCCGTGCTTCACCTTCAGTCAAGTCTTCCCCAACCTTTAAAATGGACACAGAGATCCAAGAATTTTCAGTCAAAGCTAGTCGAGAACGGTTGCATGCAACTATACAACCATATTGTTCCAATCCACCAGTGATTTAAATTATATGCCTTCATTTGATCAAAAGTCTATATGTATTAACAGTTGGAAGAAATTAGCCAAGAGTTAGCCAGACATGCAATCTATAATAATGAAAATCAAGACCAAACGACCTGAGGACTGCAAAACTGCACATGATCATTTTCTGAATTATAAAAAAAAAATAGCTCAATTTGGCAAACAAAGTGATATTACCAATAGCGCTTTGTTCTCAATTAGGGTCACCCTGCTACAGCTAGTTAGCTTCATGGCAATCACCAACCGCTTAATCTGCCAGTCAATGGGCAGTGAATCCACCAGCTCAAAGAAATATGTGGCATACCCATATTCCGGACGTTCCAGGACTATTCTGAAATTGAGTGGAAAAAAGAATGACTGTGAGGCAGAATACCACCATACACAAAGGTTCAAAGCATGATTAAGGTTGCCATAATTACCTATTATGCCTTTCAAAGACAAATATAAATGATTGAAGGTCCCGGCACCAACCCCATTCGGCCGGCCACTTCCGGAAACGCAGATATCGTGTCTGAGAGAGAGAGAGAGAGAGAGAGAGAGAGAGAGAGAGAGAGAGAGAGAGAGTGGCATCAAACAATATGACAAACATGTATTTGGTAGATATTAACCATCAGCATTATTGTACAGTGGCAAGGATTACGAAAGTCATTACCTGCTCCACCAGAGAGAGAAGGCAAGCCAGGCAATAACTAATTTTTGCATCCTTTGAGCCACGTAAGGGTGCAAATTTCAAGAAAGATTGGCGTTGAGAGAAAAGCTGTTCCAGCAGGAAATTAAGCATCATTGCAGTTCAACTTCATAGAAAGATATTAAATTTTGGCAACAATATGTAATCCTCTGATATCAATACCCAAAACATGCTACACCCTCAAATATAATATGCCATGCAATTAATCAATCAAAACAACATCAATAGAAGTACTATATTTAGAAAATACATTTGTGGGAGAGAAGAAAAATGGATTATCAGACATTGCATCGTTTGACATGAGGTGCTATTCCACAACAAAAGAATAAACACCTTTCATTTTTGTGCAAGTCCCTGATAGAAGACCGTCATTGCATGGGTGCAAGGATTTAGTGGGACCAGCATTCACATCAATCATCACAGAGCAAGTTAGAGAGAAATTATAAACTTCAGGAACACGTTTGTAACTATACATGAGATACTGCTAACTATCATCTATTGAAAAAGAGGAAAAAAAAAGGTACATCACGACTAACCGGAATCAAAATCCTGCTGATGCAGCATACATAAAAAGAGGTTTACTTCTGCTATGTCAACTTTCAACCATGCAGTCCGACCAAAAGAAAAAATAAAACTATCAACCCTGCAGGTTTTTGAGAGAACTGAGATGATCTCAGCTTCACATAATCACATCAAAAAATGACATTATTAAAGTAGACGAACAAGCTACCTCATTCAAATTTCTAACATCTTCAAGGCCCCAATCAGTTGTTGAATTAGCAAGAACTTCATCTAGGATTTTTTTATGGGAGAATTTTTTTTTTTGGCTATACTAAAATGATGCAAAGATGGGAAAACTAATAATGTACAGCTCAAAATACACAATATGCCTAACCCCAAACACTATTATCAAATGAGCCAAGTGAAAAATACACTAAGCCGATAATAAGAGAAATGACCACAAATGTCAATAACACCACGGCAATTATACAAGAAGAACAATAAAAGAAAATACTGGTAAAAAAGAAATTCCTGGATATAACAATTTTGCCGACCTTCGATATTACATCTTCAAGCTCTGCAAAGCCATCATTGCTCGAAGATTCATCCACAAGTTCATTGCTCTCTGCCTCCCCATAAAGCTTCATTTCATCAACTGTAACCCCTTTGTCAAGTAAAACCTACCGAAAAATAATTCAGAAAGATCTTTTACTTTGTTGGTACAAAAACATTAAATAAAAGGAAGTGTCTTTAAAATACCTTCAGAAGTCCTGGTGCATCTTCTTCCAAGGCAGTTTCAATTGAATCACTGCACCAGGAAAAAGATCACTATAATGGGCTGGAAGCTTATAAAATAATTTCTTCCTTCAGCTTAGTCATAATTCCTGCTAGTCTCTTTTCTTCTCTATTGAAACAGATTTGTGATGATTTATTTAACAATTATGGATATTTATGTGTACGTATGGATGCCTGTATGAATGTATGTATTAATGCAAGCACCTACGTGGCAGTCTTTTTTCTTTTCCGCAGACGCTTAGGGACAGTCAGCTTAACAGATTCTGGAACTGGATGACTGCTTTCACGTACGGGAGGGATGAGTTCGGGGTAACAACTGTATGTCTTACTACCATCAGCCACAGAGTCCATGTGTGATGTCAGTAGTTCCAAACGATCTCGCAGCAGCATATGGTCCACCTTGTCTGATGAAAGATCATCAGAGTCTTGTGCTTCACTCTTTACTGATAGCGTCTTCAAGTTTAAGTGATCCTTAGAAGTATTATTACTCTTGGGCATGGCATGAAGATCTGAAGGTTCAATCTTAACTTTGGCAGATTGTTTCAAAGCTGCAGCAGGCTTTGCTATCATCATTGAACATAAACCAGGATCCCGTCCATTGCACAAATTTAACTTGGGCAATTTTCCCTTGGATACAGTCGTGTCTACACATTTTTTAAGTTCCACAAAATCTCTTGATTTACTTGACAGAGCACTCTCAAATACAATAGGCAATGAAGAAACTTGATTAGCTCCAAAACAACATTGTGAAACAGAAGTATCAGATGCATCTGTCACTGTACTTCCACGTATACCAGAATCACCTCGTTCCAACATGTCACGCGAGTCAAATCCATTAGACACTAGCAAAGACTGGACGTCATCCCTAGTAGTTCCATCACTATTCTTTACAAAGTCATCTCCTGAAATACCCTATCCAATAAAAAAAGTAGATGTTTAGTTTTATTAAAACATAAACTTGAATACACTATGGCCAGTTTCCTAACTGCTTGACTGGCAAATGCAATTTCCTAACTTTACATCATGGCAGATACTATACACAATGGCTCGTTTCTCTTCTACAATGTGCCCCCACAAACTGGTATAAGCATTAATTGTTATTTTCATTGTTGTATGGCTATTTATCAAGTGTAATAGTAGCAGACCTTCTAAGCCCTTCCACTCCCATAATAAAAAATTATTATTGACTCCACATTCTTAGAAATCTGAGGCAAAGAAGAGTCTGTTTACCTGCACTTCTCTACTACTTCTAACTTCTACTTATGACTATCCATTCATAAATTGACATAAACAATATAATTTAAAGTTTCAAAATTTTCGAAAAACTATAAATGATTCTACATGTTAATATTGGAAAAATCGAAAGGTTAACATGTTCCACGCAAATAAAAGTCAAAGTGTGGCTTTCACAAAATTCACAAAATGCCAAAAGTTACAGGCACAAGTCAATCCAAAATATAAACTAATATCATATATGTTAAAGTTACAAGAAAAATATCCCAAAACCATCATAGCTAATTACTACATAACTCAGACATTATATGAAGTCCCACTGAAATAGAGTATGTTAGAGAAGTTTGTTAAAAGCCAAGAATATCATGTTTCTTGAGAGGGCAAAGAAGTCCCGAACAGACTCTAGATCATTTCAACTATTTCAAAACACTGGAATTGTTGAACAAAACCCAAAGTGACAAAACAAAACCACAGAGATTGAGACAAATTTATTTACCGAAGGATGAAGTTGTTCCTCTTCCTTTACAACTGCAACATCATGATGGGACCTGGGCATAACAACAGAAGCCAACATTTCTTTTTCCTTTTTCTTGACAAATTGACAATAGGAGGCATCTTTTCAAACAAAATAAAGAAGGAAATAACACTCACATGCATTCACTGTCATTTACTTTAGATATGGATAATTTAGTGTTATCAGCACTTGGAAACTTCTTGCCTGCTAACAACATTTTTCTTCGTAGTAGCAGCGGAACATGTTCAAGTTCATGTGACCACCCATCATCTTGAATTTCGCCATTCCTTTTGTTCAATGTCAATTCTGAATCTAACAAGTGGGACACGTCGACGGTTGAAATTTGCCGGTTGAGCAAGTCATTGTCATCAGAAGGTTCGATTTTAACTTTATTTGAGGTTAAAATGTTTGAAACTACCAGATCATGTGTGGCTCCGGGAACATTATTCTGCATATTAGACCGGTTTTCCCCCAAAGGCAATCGCATAGGTGAGCACATGAAATCAGCTTTTTCTCGATTTGGATATTTTGCAGTTTCACCATCCGTACAATTATCAGGAAATCCAAACCATTCACTTTCTCTGGAAGGGAATACTGCAGTAGTATCGCCTGAGGTATGACCTAGAAGCATTGCTGTGGCATCGCGTGATGTATCAAATCCAATAGTTCCACATTCATCCTGTACATTCTTTTCGAGAACATCCACCAACTGATTTCCACCCCCTGGGGATTTTCCATCAACAGAACATTTCCGTAATATCTCTAACTCAGAACAACACTTAATGCCTGCAAAAACTCCTCCACTATCAACCTGTGACGCCAATTGAAGAGCAACAGAGAAAATGCAAAGAAAAGACAAAATCAGTGCACGCGTGATCAACGCAAATAGCTTAACAACACATTATGGAAACCCAAAAGGAATCAGCACGAATTATCTAAGCTTAGATAAGTCGAAAAAAGGGAAGTTAGAGATTGAATCCAACCCTCGACGGAACGTATCGATCAGAAAATTGAAATAGCATCGAAACAATGCATCCGAGAGACAAATAAACAGTACAAACACCATCATTTTTTTTCTCAAATACAGAATTTCCATCTCGGAAGAACATCAACTATTGCGCAATCGTCCCGAATCATATTTGAAGACATTCTCCAAGGAACAGATACTTAATAGCGATTTCAGCAGGCCGCAAATTTCCTTTCTTATGGATAAGTTGAGCTCGTAATCCACATTTTTTCAAAAACAAGAAGTCAGTTCTCAGGTAAAGCAAAACTCAAATAGAAGACACAATACAACTGGAGCATCCACGAGCTCAGCAAGATTCACTGTCAGTCACAAATCAATGAGGTACCTGCGTGTTGCAGCCCCCGTCTTCCTTCTTAGCAACAACACCGTCTCCGACAGCCCTGCACAGCAAAATCACCCAGTAAAAAAAAAAACCCCCCTTTATGAACCCTAAAATGGTCAAATTCTACGCAGCTAATGAGAGCACCCTAACAAAACACAATCGCCAAAAGGGGGGAAAAAAAACAAAACAAAACTTGCGAACTCACACAGCCGGCTCTTCCGCTCCTCCCTCCGGGGCGACGCAATTCGGAGGAGGGCCGCCGCTCGCCGCAGGCCTCGACCTCACCATCAGCCAACTCCTCCTCCGCGCGAGCGGCACATGGTCGAGCTCGCCCGACCAAACAGAGCCGCCGCCGCCGCCGCCGGATTCGAGCCGCGCCACCTTTGCTCCCGCGGATGTCTCGGCGTCGCTCCTCCTCATGCGCCCTCGCGATCAGATTGCACCGAAAGCGGGAAGAGGGACATCGCCGCCGCGAAAAGGGGACCGGAGGGAGTTCCGATCGGAGATCGGGAGGAGACGGAGGAGCAGACCCCGTGTGTGGATTTTGGGGCGGGGGGCTTTTTGGCTGGGCTCGAGGATCCGAGTTTCCGGGGCTGTTCGCTGGCTCGCTTCTTCCCCTTTTGGCGCGAGAAATATTGGAGTTTTTCGAAGCTCTTTTGTCATGCCGCCATTGCCAAGCACCTCACTAGGAGAGCTATTCTAGAAAATACGAAAGGCTTAGCACTTAGAGACGGCGTCTCGTGGCGCTACTTCCGAGATAAGAACGGTTGAAATATCATGATTTTTATATACGGTGCTTACTTGATTGTCATAATTTTTTTTACCTTGCTTAAATGTTACATCGAAGTAAAATAGATCATTTGAATATCATTTCTGACAAACCGTCCTATGTGGATTTTTTTTTATTAATTTCCCATTTCGACGTGGATTTTTCTTTATTTTTGAATTTTTTTATTAATTGTCCATGTCGGTGTCGGCTATGCCACATCGGATTTTCCAGCGAGGCAAATCACCGATGACACTTAAATGATCGATTTTTCAATTTTGTGGTATTCAAATGGACGTTGTACAAAAGTCACGGCACTCCTGATGTACTTATCCCAAAAATGCTTATTCATGTGTCCATTGAAGGAGTGGTTATTTAAATATTGGGAAAAATTATCAGTTTAGTTCTAAACCTATTGTATGGATGTCAATTCACTTTTAACTTTATAATTTTGTCAATATAGTCCTACACATTTGCGCGATATTTAAACGTAGCCTTTCTTGCTAATTGCCGTCGCAAATTGCGACGTGGAAATCAATAAATTGCCATCCTAACTTTCCACTTAGGATGGCCGGCCATGACTAAATGCCACATCAGCGATTTTTTGAGGCAATTGGCGGGAAAGACCACATTGAGAAATTGCTCAGAAGTTTATGACTATATTGACAAAACTGAAAAGTATGGCTCATTAAGTGGAATAATTAGTTATTGATAAGAAAATTATGATAATTATACAACAATCCAATCAAACCATTGGCAAATACATATTTTTTTTCAATTCTAAATGCATCAGAATTTCCAAAGAAAGAAAAGAAAATAAAGGTAAGAAATAATCTTAAATCTAGACTTGCAAGAGATATTATGATTAGTTTAAGGTAATAGGGGGCGTCAAAAGTCAAAAAATGGATGGAAAAATGCCTTTATGCGTTTATCCTTTTTACATAATTACTCATTTAAATGTTAAACCTAGCCTACTTAATTATATTTGAGTTGATGCAAGTAAAATAATGAGAGAGTATGATGGGTTCTAAAATCAACATACGGTGGTTGAGAAAAAGGAGAGTCGAATGATATAATTTATAATCAACACTACTTATGTATTAGTACATAACAACTGTTTTGATGATATTTTAACTTTGATCTTTGTTGAAATTAAATTTAAAATATTTTGGATTTTCTATGTAATGGGCCTCGTTTATGAGAAGTACCTAGTTTCATAAATATGGTACCTTCTTCTACTAATATGTTTTATAAATAATTAGTTAATGCAAAGCATTTGTCTACGTGTGACCCTTATGGTAAAGTTCAAAAGGAACTGTATTGATTGGCCCTCCCCAACCTTTTTGCTTATAAATAAAAATGTTTTGGATAAAGACAACAGTAGTGCCATAACTTTCGTATGTCACTCATTTGAGTGCCACATCGGAGTAAAAGTAATCATTTAAGTGCCATCCTCGGCAAATTGTCTTACGTGAATTTTTTTTATCAATTTTCCATTCTAATGTGGATTTTTTTTATATTTTATTTTTTTAATTAATTATCCACATCAGCGTCGGCGATGTCACGTAGGACGATCAACGTCCACGTTGGAGTTTCCGGTGAGGCAAATCGTCGATGGCACTTAAGTGATCATTTTTCCAATCAGTGGCACTCAAGTGTGTGAAAAAAAAAGTCATGGCACTCAAGTGAGCATCGTACAAAAGTTATGACACTCATAGTTATTTAGGGAAAATGCCCCAAAAAATCATAAATTATACTCGTTATGACACATTTACTCCAAAAAATAGGTTAATACCACGAAAAACTCCAAACCGGTACACCTATGACAAATTTACCCTAAACTATTTTTTTGATCACAAAAAACCTCAAACTGATACACCAATGATAATTTTACCCAAACTATTTTTTTTACCACAAAAAACCCAACACTTGTACTCATGTGACAATTTTATCTTGAACTAATTTTTTGACCATAAAAAATCCTAAACTGGTATATCTGCGATAAATTTACCCTCCGTTAGTTTCCATTAAATTTTACTATCAAATAGTTAAGTTTAATGACACATGGTAATTCACAGGTGCACCGATTTAAAGTTTTATCCCTTTATTTGTCACAAGTTTACCAATTTGTGATTTTTCATGATATTAATTCATGAAAGGTAAATTTGTTACAAATATACCAATTTGGAGTTTTTAGTGGTAAAAAAGTTAGTTCGGGGTAAAATTATCACGGATATACCAATTTGGGGTTTTTTATGGTAAAAAAAATAGTTCAGGGTAAAATTACCACAAGTGTACAAGTTTTGGGTTTTTCATGGTATTAACCCCCAAAAAATTACAGTAACACAAAAAATCTCAAACTCGTACATGTGTAACATATTTACCTCCGTCAAATATTTACCTACATAGATGACCAAAGACAAACAGTGTTGGCACGGCGTTCACGTTGTAATTAGAGGTGATCGGTTTCTAATCCGATCTAGTACCACCCTAGAACCGGGAACCGAATCGATTCCCGATTTCTAAATCGGGAACCAGATCACCTGATCTTAGGACCGGACTGATCTAGTTCGGTTCCCAGGCAATCCAATGGAATCGATGGATTCACAATAATGATTGTTGTTCAAGCGTGTTAAACAAGATTTGAACTAACTAGAAAACCCAACAACATACTATGGCTCTGTTTGGTAACTGGTCAAATAATGCATGATTCTATTTTTATGTTCCCAGGAACAAAAAAAAGAATAGAAATTCATTTGGTAAATTTTTTATTTCCGGGAATAGATTTGGAATAGAATCAAGAAATAGAAAAAAGTTGCCTTTTGTTCCCGAGAACAAAAAAAAGAATCAAGACTGAAATATATATATTTTCTTCTTCTCCTTTCGTGGCCTGTGGCCGATCTCTAGCAATGGACAGCTGTGGCCTACCATTGCTGGAGACCAGCCACGGGCCAAGGAAGGAGAAGAAGAAAAAAAGAAAATAAAATAAAGAAAGAAATAGTAAAAAATTCAAAATATTATTAAAAAATTTAGATAGTTACCAAATGCATTTCTGTTCTTTTTCTATTCCAGGAATAGAAATTTCAGACAGTTACCAAATATATTTAAATGCTCAAAAATTGTTCCTAGGAATAGAATAAAAAAATTATTTCGAAACAAAAATTATTTTCGAAAACAGAATCGTTACCAAATGAACCCTAAAACTAACCAAATGAAGGAAAAAAAAAGGCCATGAGAAAGGGCAAGATCGAAATCATTGGTTGAACGCTCGTGCATGAACAAGGACAGATGAAGCAACTTCGGCGTCGGCGAAACAAACACACAGAACATGAAGACACCACCAATACTACATTCCAGCAATTCCAGGCTCCACATAATCCACCTTTGCTACCAGCAATTGCTTCGGCGCAATCATCTTGGCCCAAGCGCTCTAGCATCGAGGCCAAACGAACTCAATTAGATATTACCTTGTTAAACCAGGATTCGTGGAGAATGTCAACGTTGCACTTGTGCACGATGGTGGGGCAATGCCCTCGGTCATGGTGAAGCATCGACTGGGGTTCGCGAGCCGACGTCGGAGCAATTGCAGCCGCTCGATCAGAGACAAGGACGCCCTAATTTGGCTCGACAGGTTTGACATCGCGCATGGTTGGGAGAATATGAGAGAGAGAGAGAGAGAGAGAGAGAGAGAGAGAGAGAGAGAGAGAGAGAGAGAGGTAGTGAGCTCAGCTCAGGGGGAGTGTTGCCCGAGAGTGAAGTGACCAGAGCTAGAAGATCTCTGTGATTGGTGCCCGCCATGGAGGCGGTTGATGACGACGTAGGCAATAAAAGGAAAAAGTGAGGCGTGCGAGGCAAGAGGAAAGAGGCGTGACTGATTGTGAGAGCTGAAGCGAGAGAGAAAGAGACGTGAGAGCTGAGAGGCGATTATGGTTTAGTGCTAATGTTGTTAGTGTTCTTTAAGAAATAAAAAAATATTAACAAATAAGTTTGTCTAATCCGGGTGGTTCGGTTCCCACCTTGAAATCGAGAACTAGACCAAAAATCATTAGTTCCGATTTCGTGGAAACGGGAACTGGATCGGCCCCTTTGGGAATCGGTCGATTCGGTTTGAGTAATTATCGAGTCAGATGGCTCTCTATACTTACTAAAACATGCCGTTTTTGCTTAAAAATCATTTAATAAAACCATGATTGAAGGTTAATACGTCACGTGAGTACAAGTTTAAAGTTTTTTATGCCACAAGAAAAATTTTAGGATAAATTTAGATAATTGACATAATTTGGGATTTTTGATGTAATAAAAAAGTTTAGGTAAATATGTCGAAGTTGACATAATTTAAAGTTTATTGTGGCTTTTTCTCTTTAATTTTATTGTTATCTAATGGTCATAATTATTTCTAGGGAAATGCCACAAAAAAACCCCCAAACTATGCCCAATGTGAAATATTTACCCTTTTTTTGTGACATCAAAACCCAAAACTATACCTATTGTGATATATTTATCATAAAAATTTTTTCTTGTGAAATAAAAAACCCAAAACTTATATTTATATAATACATTTACCCTCCATCAATGCTATGTTAGACAAATTTTTCATTCAAAATAATATCGTTGTTATTTCACTTAAGCCACGTGACATAATGTTAATTCCGTTTGTTTTATAGGGTTTATGGAGGCAGATCTTTTATGGTTTTTATTGATAGAAATTTGATAGAGGGTGAATGTGCTATACACGTACAAGTTTAGACTTTTTTGGCATCATAAAAAAAATTTAGGATAAATATGTCGCAATAGCATAATTTAAAATTTTTTTGTGGCTTTTGCCCTTATTTATATGATTTTTCCTCTTCCCTCACCAAGGAATAATTAATTATTTGTTCGATGTTCTATTCAATTTATTCTTGTCCTCTCTCGTCGGACTTGAAGTTAGCCACCTCCCGTTCGAACTCTCCCACCGCAGTAATCGTTGAAATATTAGAAGCTTATCAGCTCGTGCAAAAAACTCGTTCATTCCAACTGTACTTTCGATTTAACTTGCTGGAACAATAGAGCTTTAGTACCACCTGCCTGGGGTGCGTCGACGGTGCAGGCACTTTTCCTCTCGCAAAAGGTTGAGTGTTCGAATCCCGGGCGCCGCAGGGTGATTTACCCGATGGCACGTGTATGGTGACTAGCACGTGTCGCCCCTAGGGTTTACCTCCCGGCTGTCGGCCGTGCGAGGGTTCCCTGGGTTACAAAAAAAAAACAATAGAGCTTTAGTATTAACTGATTTGGTTGCAAAAATAATAAATAATTACTTCGTGATAACTATTACCTTCTAATGTAACATAGATGTAATAGATATTGCATTGTTTGTTTTAAGTAATGCACTCTCTATTAGAATGTTCGGTTTCATGAATAGCATTTGTAATGAGGAGGGAACATAATCAAAATTCCCAAAATACTTCTAAAATCAAAATTATAAGAAGCACAATAATTATCAGTTTTATAATCAATCGTGAGTTTAATACCACGAATATATTAGCAATGTCATGGCTTATTACATCACATCTCTATTTATTCTTGATTATGTGCTTATGACAATAATTGAAAGTGAAGTGATATACCTTGTGATTATATTCAAATAGATGTTATATTACGGTAATTAATAGTTTAATAGCAATACTCCCTACCTATTATCTAGACATTTCAATTTAATATGTAATTTTTTATGAATTAATTAAAGCTATTTTATGTTGATCGTTCAAAATTAATCACATAAAATGCAATCGTATCAGGACAAATATCATATTCTTACATTATTAATAGTATGACTGAAATAATAATTATACTAAACTCGAAGCCTTGCAATTTCTTCCCTCTCTTCCTCCTAAAAAAAGGAGAACGATATCTCAGTCCCTTCATTGTCCACATCCATATACATAGATAGACAGAAAGGTGTGCTCGACGGAGGGAAGGGCCTAAGCCTTGAAAATTCATGTGAAAGAGGAAGCTAAGAAATGTGAGCTTTCTTGCACTATAGTGAATTTATATGCTTTCGAAGGTAAACCGAGGCTTTCTTTTATTTTGAGTATGGAAAATGAAAGTCATTTTGTTTAGTACGGGATTGCATCGCACTTGTAAATAAGGAGAGGATTGATGAGGACAAGAAAAGAGGGCGACCCTGTTCTTCTCATTGTATAAACTCCATGTGAGACTCGTAACATTATCAAGTGTACTAATTAAGATAATCATTAAACTGTGAAAACATGATATTTAATTATGAGATTTAGTTAATCATGCCTAATTGTAAACAACTAATATTATGCTAATTGTTCCATATTTATATTCTCGATGCACTAAAAGAATTACGTCACAAAGAGATCATAGTTTACTTTTTATTTGATATACCGTTAATGATTAAAAAAATGCAGTGTTAATAATGTAACGTGACGAAATGATTGTAATATTTGCTATCATACTGAAAATTATATAAATACATACCATGTGATCAAATACGAATTGCAATTATAACTAATGTTATCTAACATTCGGTAGAGTGATAACTTTTAGAGTTTTGTTCTAAATCGAAGAACAGAAAAAGGAATTGATGTTATCAGAGAAGAATGGATGGTTTGCTGATCTCAGTCTTTGTCCGATAGGTGATGCTCTTATGGTTTATCCTAAATGAAAGAACAAAAAAGAAAGAAGGGGGGGGGGGGATTGGGGTGAAGGAAGAGAAGAGAAAGGAAATGGTTATAAAATAATGGGATGGAAATATTAACGGGAAAATTGTCTACAAAGTCTTAAATTTATTATATTTTTGTCAATTTAATCATAAACCTTTTAATTTTGCAAATCAAGTGTCAAATTTTTTAATGTTTTGCCAATTGAGTCGATTCGACTAATTTTGATTGAAAATCGTTAATGTAGATGTTGCCCATCTTACATGGCGTGGTCGACGCTGATGTTAAGGGTGTGCAACCGAACCGGACCACTTGAAAAACAAGTTCAAGAATCGGTGCAGGATCATGTTCCATTTTTTGGGAACCAGTCTAGTTTCTGATTCCAAGTAAAGACCCACCCGGGAACCGGACCAGTTTTGAAATCGATTTTTAGCTTGTATTATAAAAAAACCCTAAATCATACTATTATTATATTTTGGATTGTTGCTTTTGGTAGACAGTAATAGAAAAAGGAATAGAAGAAAAATAGATTATCGGGTAGACCTTGAAACTGCACCAAAAAAACAAGGTCGATTCCAAAATAGGTTCAAGAGCAAACATGGTAGATTCCAGGTTCAAAAAATGGGGAATCAGTTATAACATGATAGGTTTCGAGTTCTAGGTTTAGAACCTATTCACTTTGAAACAGATCACCCATAATTAACGTGGAGAAATTATAATAATATTCTAATTATTTATTTATTTTCTTTTTTTCTTGTCTTGTCTTCTTTTTCCTTTTTTTTCTTTTTCCCTTTACTCTTCTTTTCTTTTTCTTTTCTTTTCTCATTTTCCCTTTCTCCCTCTGCCGGTTGCCGTTGGCCTTTGACCGATGGAGGTTGGGCGAGTCGGGCGAGTTAGGCGGCCCACGCTCTCCCAGGAGATGCAACCTTTGCCCAAGATAGGTGAGGGTGATCCTTGCCTCAGGCCAGTAGAAGTCTCTGGCCATCGATGAGGCCGGCAGTGGCTGATCGGGGGAAAAAAGCAACAACAAAGAAGAAAAAAAAGGAAAAGTAGAGAAAAGCAAAAAAAGCAAAAAAAAGAGAGAAAAGAATGAAAACGGAAGAAAAGAGAAAATGATTTTTTAAAAAGAAATATTAAAATGTTATTAAAAATGTTAATGTTAGCGCCTGCTGTACCACATAGGCTGTTTGTCACGGCAGGTGTTTACCGTGCCACATAAGACAGTCGGTATTCACGTCAAGCGATTTTTCAATCAAAATTGACCAAATGGACTCAATTACCAAAACATGGAAATATTTGGGACTCAAAAGGTTTACAACTAAATTGGTAAAATTACAATAAGTTTTGTAACATTTTGGACAATTTTCCCGAATTTTAACTGTGGATCATTGGTGTTCGATTAAGAGTTAATCTCGTCACAAGAGAGGAGTCTAAGCTACATAAGGGCCTCTACGGCCTACCTGTCTTTATATATAGTAACAACGAGCTATATGGATGTATTTTTTATTTTAACGTGTCGGTGTTCGCACACCATCGTCTCCTAATTTCCGCCATATCTTTTTCTTCCCGGGAGGAGGGAATAGCATTTGGAAGCTTTATATCTCAATGATTCCGAGATTTAGATGAGGACCGAGCTGAAATCTTTTAAAAACTTGCTTAAGTCCATTATTTGGATATTTATTGAAGGGAAATAACGAAGGGCAATAAAGCCGGTGAATTTACTCAAGCATCTTTTTTTTTTTTTGGTAAGGCTTACTCAAGCATCTTTTGTTTCGTCTAGATTCTAGAAAAAGGCGATGGGCAATAATGGAAGAAATGTGCAAGGAGAGTTAATTCCCGTTCGACTCTTTCCAACTTTTTGAAGGGAAATAAAAGGGTAGGTCCCAAGAAAGTACCTTCCCCTCTTTTAAATCAATTTCGTTCCACTTCCCTCAAATTTTTCATTCAATCCAACAAGAGAAGTACTTCCCTAGGTTTTCATTTCATTTCCTTTCCCATCACTTCCTTCCAATCAAACACGATTTTGGTTTATTTTATTCGATTTTTTTTCTTCGCTATCTTAAAAATCTACTGGAAGTCACACTTTGTCCAAGCTCATTTAGCTCTAACAATTGCTCTCCGCATTCAATAGATCCAGTTGCTCTGCATGAAAGAGCCGAACATGCCAACTACGAAAAGTTGAAGTAGGAAGGGGAGGGTTTCGAGAAGGGAGAGGGAAAGCTGGGACTAAGTTGAGATGACACTTTTCATTCTAAGATGCTTTAGGCGGAGATATTATATGGATCTCAAAGATAAATTGTATATCCTTTATCTCTAATTATATGGAATTTCTTCTATTGAGTTTTTGATTGGTGGATTATATGCATCTTTATAATCTATATGCAAACTTAGCAGGAAAAAACATACGGAACGAAAAATAGATTCCAAAGCTAACTATGAACCGTACACACATCAGCTCATATCTCCTCTCCCTCTCTTCTGTACGGCATCGCCAACCTCCCCTCCCCGAGCTGCATAGAATTAACCACCAATTTGACGTCTCGACCTTAGAGCGGCTGTCTTAGACAGTTCGGCAATTGCTTGAGATTTTACCGTGGTTGCAACCAAAGTCACAAAGGTCACAAATTGTGTGTATGATAGAACTTTTCCCGGCTTAGGTTATATAATATAAATTTCGTACTTGAAATCTTGTCTGATCCATACCTCCTCTCTCTCTCTCATCAACTCTCCCATTTCAAATTTTGACAAACATATTCACGCTTAAAGGAATATTCACTTATAGCGTTGTAAGAGTTGGCCTTTATCCGGTTGCAGCAGATTGGAATTTTTTTAATTCGAAGAGACGATACTAAAAGTCACCGATGTATAGTTAAGATCTACTCAAACTGATTTCTTGAGATTGTACTTTAGGGATGATGGATAAAGAAGGCACCGATGGACTTTTTACCATTAAAGATCAATACCATTCTCGAGAGATTATAAATTTTTGCGCAAATACTTATCAATTGCAAAAAGAAAAGGTGAAAAAGCCAAAAGAAAACAAAGGGAATAAAACAGAGAAAGATCATGTTACCGTTGAACTTCAGAGGTACTTGTTTGTTTGCTTAAATGCTTTGTACTTCACCATTGCCATCTGCTGTTCAGTTCAGTGTTTCAATTTGCTCTCTGCTCTCTTTCATTTAGCTTTTTACTTTTTTTCCCCTTCTTCCTGAAACTCCAGAAGAGTTACTCAACAAAAAAACGATACATAGGTAGAATCAAACAAACCAGAGGGGAAAAAAAGGTAGGCATTGTAACGGCTAGCTTGTGGCTATCCAACACGTAGTGCCTTGGGTTCCTTTAAGAAGTTGGTCTCACAGACAGCCATGTTTTCTTTGACAGGAGAGGAAGAGAGAGAGAGAGGATTCCTCAGCCGTTGGATCTTCTGACAAACTTTCCACGTGATTTGTGGAAACCATTCTTCTCTCTCTCGTTTTTGTCTGCTCCTTTACCACACTTTTCTCTGTTCTAGAGGTGATCCTTTATTATATCATTTTCATCTTCACACTCATACCTCGCTCTCTCTCTCTCTCTCTCTCTCTGGGTTGTGATTACTTCATTATTTTGTTCACCTCAGATTCTCTTTTTGGAGGGAGAGATTTGCATTGCATCCACCATGGCCGTGCCCCCTCTTGTTCTTCTTCTGTTCTTGGTGGCTTGTGCTTCCATTGTGACATCTGGCCAAGGTGGGTTTATCAGTTAATCTCTAGCTCTGATTTTCTTTTATGTATTTGTCTCTGCTTCTTTGTTTGTATGCACTGTGTTTTTGCTCGAGTTGAGCATGGATTCTGGGCTTGTGGGTATATGGAATCTCCCTTAAAAATGCAATCTTTTCGTCACTCTTAGCTTGCTCTTCCATTTTTCTGTTCTCTGCACGTGTTTGTTGCTCCTCCTTCCGCCCAGCACTCTGAAGGATTTTCTAGCTTATCGTAGGGAAATTCGTAAGAGAGATTTGCTATCAACTGATTTAATTTTTCTTCAAAAGGAAACTATTTTAGATTGGAGAGGCTTCAGCCTTCAATTCGACCTGAAAAAGAAAAAGAAAGTGGGTTTTGAGTGCTTGTTTGCTCTGACTGGAATGTTTGGTAGGCTAGGTATTAAATAATTGGGACTAGGGGAAGTTGACGGGTCTTTTAAATATAAGCTCAAGCGCTTTCTGTTCTTTTTCCTCTTAAATAAATGGACGCAAATGCTATGCGGAGTCACGAAGACAGCAGGGGCAAGTAAAGGAGATCCATTTGCATATTACTCAAGGCCATACTCGTTTATCAGTTTCTGTAAAAGAAGCCAGGACTCTGGACTGGCGTGGTTTTTTTAACTTGCCCTAATTGATGCAAGTGAACTCATTTAACTGCATATTCACCATCACCCGCAAGCTCAAAAATACTAACTTGGGCTGGAGTAATTTTTTTTTTTTTGAGGTGTTATTGTTGTATGAGATAGTAGGCCATGTTCTCCCAGCAAATGGCCAGGTTGGCCCTTGAGGGTAGTATTAACGTCTTAGGATTATAATAAATGCACACTTCTGGATGTATATTGGCAATAGCTTCTAAAATGCATGTGCCCAGTATGATGACAGTTCATGATTCTGTCTATTGTAACCCGATGCCTTCTTTTGTCCTTAAAACTCCACATTCTGTTGGGTTCAGACAATAGTTTCTGTTCTGCTCCTCTCTTGCACCTGGATATTCTCTTGGTGTGTGTGGTATGCCCTATAGGGGAGAACACATCAAAAAGGTAATGGGGAACTTGACGATTGAGCAAGGGATGATGTCTTCTGTGCTTGTCTCCCGGAGTTTCAATATTGCCATTTTCTCCATTTAGTGGAGAAATGGCATCGGGCATTCTTAATCTTATTAGTTCCAGTTGCCAGCAATGTTTCATGTTAAATTTGCTATCCTTTGAAAGAATGCGAGGTGAAAATACCAAGTTAGTGAGTCCTTGTCCTGGTTACTCTTTGATTGGAAGACCTTTTTAAAAAATTTCTGAAGCCCTATCAATTGAGTATTGTATAAAGTTCAATGTACTGTTCATCAGAATGCAAACCATCTTTCAAATGAAGTTCATGTTACTAAATTAGAGCAGGGACAATACGGGGACACGGGGATATGCTGTTTGTATTTCTAATGCACGACCTTTTGATGATTTGTCTTGGACATGAATTGGCTGGATCCAAATTGAAAGCAGAGAGCATTAATATCCTTGGTGTCTTTTTCTTTCTTGCAGATCCATTCATAGGAGTGAACATAGGAACGGATCTTTCCGACATGCCACATCCAACTCAAGTTGTTGCTCTTCTCAAGGCACAGAACATAAGGCACATCCGCCTGTACAACTCCGACCGCGGCATGCTTGTCGCGCTAGCGAACACGGGCATTCAGGTCATTGTCTCAGTCCCCAATGAGCAACTCCTTGGAATCGGCCAATCCAACTCCACAGCTGCCAACTGGGTCTCCCAAAATGTCATAGCTCATTACCCAGCCACCAACATCACTGGCATTTCCGTGGGTTCCGAGGTTCTAACTGCACTTCCCAATGCAGCTCCTGTTCTGGTAAATGCCCTAAAGTTCATCCACTCAGCTCTAGTTGCCTCAAACCTTGACCGTCAGATCAAAGTTTCCACTCCGCTTTCCTCGTCCATAATACTGGACTCTTTCCCACCCTCCCAAGCATTCTTTAACAAATCCCTGAACCCGGTTTTGGTGCCCGTGCTGAATTTTTTGCAATCCACGGGATCGTATTTAATGGTCAATGTATACCCTTACTACGACTACATGCAATCCAATGGTGTCATTCCCTTGGATTATACGCTCTTCAAGCCTCTGCCATCTAACAAAGAGGCAGTGGATGCAAACACTCTTCTCCACTACTCGAATGTGTTTGATGCTACAGTCGATGCAGCCTACTTCGCGATGGCTTTTCTGAACTTCACCAACATTCCTGTTGTGGTGACTGAAACGGGGTGGCCATCAAAGGGTGATTCTAATGAGCCAGACGCCACACTGGATAATGCCAACACGTATAACAGTAACTTGATAAGGCATGTGCTGAACAAGACTGGGACACCCAAGCACCCTGGCATCGCAGTCAGTACTTATATTTATGAGCTCTATAATGAAGATACAAAAGCGGGTCCGCTATCTGAGAAGAACTGGGGATTGTTTGATGCTAGTGGGAAGCCCATTTACATATTGCACTTGACAGGGTCGGGATCGGTTCTGGCAAATGACACGACAAACCAAACGTATTGTACTGCGAAGGAAGGTGCTGACCCAAAGATGCTGCAGGCTGGTTTGGATTGGGCCTGTGGCACCGGCAAGGTAGATTGCTCACCCTTGTTGCAGGGTGAATCATGCTATGAACCGGACACATTATCCGCTCATGCCACCTACGCATTTGATACGTACTATCATCAAATGGGAAAGGCTGCTGGAACTTGTGATTTCAATGGGGTGGCTGCAATCACCACCACAGATCCAAGTAAGACCTCAGTCCAAATGTCTGTGTGAAAAGATTTATTCGTCCTTTGAATTTGTAGAGGATCAAATTCTGACATTTCTCACTATCTCTTTGGTTTCCCCTCGTGTAGGTCATGGTTCTTGCATATTTTCAGGAAGGTAAGTAAACATATGCTTCATTTTATAGACCTATCACCTCTGCAAATTAGAGGCGGTTTTAGATGATAAACTGACTATGCTTACTTGTATTGTCCTCTACTTGCAGTCTTGGTAGAAACGTGACATCAGTGAATGTAACGGCCCCGTCTATGAATTCAACAGCCTCAGGATCGCCTGCTGGAAAATATTACATCAGCATGTCCTTCTTATTGTGGATGAAAGTTTTGGTCTGGAGTGCCCTCTTCTTGTAAAATGGTACATATCTAGTTGAAGATTCGCAGTCTGTTTCTGAAGATTATTTTGTTATTATACCGGATGGTTTTAGGGAAAGTGATCCGGTCAAATTTTGTGCAAATCAAGCAGAGAAGCCTCACTCAAAACTGAAAAATGGTATTCTTTTCAGGTAGATTAGATAGTTCTCTTGTTATCAACTTGAATCACTTTCAATTTCATCTCTCATTCTGGTTTTCCATTTTGGAGTCTGAACGAATCGTGTCATTTTGCTTCTCGCGATTAGCTCTTTGATCGAACGTGTGGGACAAAAAAATATTCAATTTGTAACCCGGAAAATTAACGAGTTTCAGTTTGAGATCTTTCCATATTGGAAGCCTGTCAGTATATGAATCAGCCGGAAATTTTGGTAAGTTTAAGATTGAAGTGTTGGTTTTGCTGGTAAACATGAGTACTCTTCTGTTCTGTCTTGAACATTCTTAGCTGCAGGCGACTTTGCCACTAATCTGACGTGGGGTGCTATAACACACTGTGAATGATAGGAACGGGCCAACAAAATGAGCAGAGAGGAGTAATAGCCACAAAATGTTCGATTCGAGTCGTATTCATTGCAATTACAAGCCCATTGTTGCAGCTCGCAAATGGTCTTTGCGGCCATACTTGTGCCACTATACCACCACCACCCCACCTTGTAGAGTACAATTTCGCATCGGAAGGTTACAAAGAAAAATAGTGCGAGTGTGAGAGCATACGGTTGAATGAACATGTTCTTGCCTAGAGTTGCACTTTGGTGCGATACTACACGATGCAGGAACCCTCTACAGCGGTACTCGTGCTAGTGTCTCATCTAATTCTTAACCGATTGACCAATAGAGAAACTAATCCTCAATCGTCGAGTTATGAACGAGTCGTGCATCAGCCGATGAGATAAATAGGGGACAATTATGAACTAAGTTGGCCAAACTAGTAGTTTCGCCACGTAAAATAGACGCACACGTATATAATTTTCGAAAAAAAAATACATCTACTCAATTTACGGAAAAGTACTCTTTTTGTTGTAGTAAATCAAATTATACATATATGAAGCGCACGTCGTACTTCACTTGGGTAAAAACATTGTAGTTCAATAAAAGGTCTAAATATTTGTGTATTTTGATGGATGGCACAGTTCTAAAACATGAAACATAAGATTAACAACCTGTTTTGGTCCAAATATAATTTCTAATATAAACTTTGTTCGAATTAAAATTAAAAAAGAACATTAAGATTCATGCCTGCCCTTGCCTATGGTCATTGAGGGTCGCCGACCACTGGCCAAGGCCCGGTGACTCCTGCTAGCCATCCCCCACCCTTGCCGGTAGGGTTGGGGATGGTGGAGCGGCGGCGAGGAGGGCTGTGCAAGCTCTCGCGGCCAATTTTCTATTCTTTTTTTTTTTTTTTTTGTAACTCAGGGAACTCCTGCACGGCCGACAGCCGGGAGGTAAACCCTGGGGGCGACACGTACTAGCCACCACACACGTGCCACCGGGTAAGTCACCCTGCGGCGCTCGGAATTCGAACACCCAACCTTTTGTAAGAGGAAGAGTGCCCGCACCATCGATGCCACCCAGGCGGGTGATATCAATTCTTTTCTCTTTGTTTTTTTAATAAATTTTTTTGATTTAATTTAAATAAAATTTGTATTAAAAAAATAGATTTTGGCCAAAACGACACCATTTTGATTATGTTTTCGCCACGTAGGTGAAAGAAAATATTAAAAAAAACTGTCTCAGTATTGTCCATTAACAATGTTGAATGGAATTGACAGAAGGACTTGATTGCACCGATTTGATAAGTTTTAGGATTTAATTATATATTTTTTAAATAATTGTGCTTTCATGACAAGTTTTATAAATTCCAGTACAATCCTAAATAATTTTAATACATCTAGTATTTATCTTTGTACTATTTTTTTTTATTCGAATTAAAATTAAAAAAGAACATTAAGATTCATGCATGTCCTTGCCTATGGTCAGTGAGGGTTCGCCGACCACTGGCCAGAGCCTGGTGACCCCTACTGGCCATCCCCCACCCTTGTGGGTAAGGTTGGGGATGGTGGGGCGGCGGCGAGGAGGGCTGTGCAAGCCCTCGCAGCCAATTCTCAGTCCTTTTCTCTTTGTTTTTTTAATAAAAATTTTCAATTTAATTTAAATAAAATTTGTATCAAAAAAATAGATTTTGGCCAAAACGACGCCATTTTGATTATGTTTTCGCCACGTAGGTGAAAGAAAATATTAAAAAACAAAACTGCGTCGACATTGTCCACTAACAATATTGGACGGAATTGACAGAAAGTTTTGATTGCACCGATTTGATAAGTTTTAGGATTCAATTATATTTTTTAAAATAATTGTGCTTTCATGATAAGTTTTATAAATTTCAGTACAATCCTAAATAATTTTAATACATCTAGTATTTATCTATGTACTATTTTTTTTTACAGGTGCCAAAATACCTCCGGAGAAGTTTGGGGGTTAAAAATTGGCGTTATAAATGGTGAAAGGCGCACACACGAAAACCCTAATCACAGCTCATCCATGGAGTCGCCGTTCATCGGCTTCCGTGCCGCACTCTCCATCTTCCTCACGCCTTCCTCTTCTTCTTCTTCATCGTCTCCATTTCTCTGTTGAATCGGACTGTAAGCTTCGTCTACGGATCTCTCTCCATCTCTCTCTCTCTCTCTCTCTCTCTCTCTCTCTCTCTCTATTACGCGAAAGTAACCAAGAAGCATCCACTATGATTCCTTGCGCTTCTTCCTGAAATAGCGTACGGAATACGAAACGATGCGACAGCGAAACTCTCTCACGGGCGCCTCTGGACATGCGGCTCCCTTCGTTCGTACGTGGCAGTCGCATTTTCTCGTAGGCTCCACATCGCATCGACCACCCCCCATCATCGTCGGATCCGATGGAGTCGCGACGGGCTCGAGTGCGGCTCCTTCTCGGATCGATCGTGGGGGCGAGCGTCGTCTGTTGTCGCGGGGGAGGATTAAGGGAGAGATGGGTTACTGTAAAGATCAGTCTTTTAGAATGGAAGGGTGGGAATGTAGTTCTGGGTCGTCGTTGCATTGTCTTCTTGCGTCTTGTGGTATGAAGGGCCTGGTATCGATGCTCGCTGATGATTCTTTTTGCTTTAACCACACTGAAGGGCGACTGAGGAGAGGTTGGACCCGGCAACATTCCACTCGAGAATAGCACTTTCTAACTTGTTGGCATCGGTCTGTGCATGAGGACTCTTGTCTCGCTTTCAGAGATTAGATGAATGTACTGGCCTGCGCGGGAAGTGGGATCTTGCCTATTCTTTTGGCTTAAATGTCGCGAGGGTCCGCTCCCGAAACTGTCGCTTTTGTGGAAAACGTTGGCCTTTGATCTGAGAGCTTGAAAGGGTATTAATTCAAATACTCGATAGGGTTTTTGACATCGGGAGTGGGAGATATCAGAAAGCACTTGGTGTGGTGAAACTATGACCACTGGTGTGTATTGAAGTAGACAAGTTTCACTTTCTGTTGATGAACTCTGAAAGCTTGATTCACGACCCTTGAGCTGTAATGTTGTGGAAACACGGCCAGCTACCTCCTTGCAAGACATGACCTTACAGAAGTCCAATGCTGCCTTGTTTGAGTTATTATACATTAGCTTGTATAGTCGGTAATTGACTGTTTTCTTCTTTCTTTCCCCAAAAAAACTTCATATGGTTGCTCGATGATGATCATTTTGCTTTAACCACACCGAAGGTAACTGGGCAAGTTTGGACCCTTCATTTTACTCGAGGAATAGAGCTTTTCCATTCTTTCACTTATAGTGCTTGGTGGTGCATGAGGACTCTTTTCTCTAATGGAGAGGAATTTTCACTCTTAGAGATGAGAAGAGTACATTGGCAAGCATTAGAAGTGGGAATCGCCTCTTCTTTTGGTTCAAATGCTAGAGGTCCTGCTCCCAATTATGTTACTTACGTGGAAAAATTTGGCCATTGACTGAGAGCAAGTAAATATATCTGTATTAGATTGCTTTCCATTTTCTACTTCAAAAGAGGTTTATGCACACAAACTTGCTATTCGGTGATACAGTTCTTTGAGCTCCTATCTGACACCATTTTCACTGTAAGTCTTGTGCCGACATATGCTGTCTTATTGACCTGCATTATTCTCACGTCTTTAGAACATGTTCATGAGCCTCATAGGAACTTATATACCTGTTTCTGGGATTCTGAAGCGTGTATTTGCGCAGCCTGTCCTTTCGGCTTAAAAGTTTCTTATGTTTATGAGCCTCACAGGAACTTATAAGCCGCATTAGAAGAGAGAGACATCAGTTAAAGATGTTATGGATCGGCTGAGATGCGAATTGAAGACGGTTGTGGTGTCTGAATGCAGCATGGAGTTTTCATCTTATACTGCCGAACTTCTGCTTGAACTGAATTGCTAGAATAGGCTGAGCTGTGGAGCTCATCTATATTGTCCATCTCGATCTCAAAGTTTATTTATGAAACATATATTAGCCCTTGAAAGACAGTATTGTATGAGAGTCAAATGTGGATTCTGACGTTTATTAAATCTACCTCATATTTATGTACATTGAGGTCTTGATGAATGTTTTCCTGAAAATTATATGCGAGTCAATTCAGTTAGTTAGATGATGGATGTTTTTTACTTCTTTAGGAGCCAACCATGAAACTTGGAGTTCCAGTTTATCCAATTCACATTGGCATTATGAACCTCAAGTTCCAGTCTGTGCAGTTCATATTTGATCTACGGTACAGCCTGGTTTCAGAGGTCCCTTGCTAGTTCACCCACAAAAACGTTAGATGATGGATGTTATTCACTTCTTTCTGAACGAGAAATACGAAAGGGGATATTCCCTGCCGATTCTAACGCTTGAAATGTATTGTTTATAGAAGCTCGCTGAGTGCTCTTGTCGTGAACATGGGTAAAATCCTACTCTAAAAGTTATTTCTTGGCAGTTTACTTTTTTCTGAATGGATAATGGCGATATCTGAGTAAGCTGCAAAAATCTCTTTCAAGAATCTGCAGAAGCAGGAACATCTACAAAATACTCATCTTGTATTATCAAACAATGGGTGCATATGTTTGCATTACAAGCATAGGAGCAACACTCAGGTTCAGGTCACCTCTTACCTGTGAATAGAGTATTATTTTGAAGTCTATTATTCCGCGAGCATTAAACCTACGGCTATTAGTTGCTTTCGGTTCGACCTTCGAGTTTATGGTACATATAATTTACTAATACTCATATAATGTAGGAACCGGCTAGCCTTATTGGGGTATGCAAACGTTAAGCAGACCAACTCAACAGTTGCCTCATCGGCTAGTGGGCGTCGGTGCGATGGAAGGGGAACTGGAAAATAAGCTGGAGAAAAGCTTATCAGCTAGAACTGCATTGGCCGCGTCTGAGGGATGGAAAGCATCCCAAAAGACATACTCATGGCGGTTTTTGCATAATTTGGAGTTTGGCAAGCACAGGCCTCCTACGGATGTGTCCACGTTGCAACATGAAGTGTTGGAGACCTTAAATCCTGCATGAACATGATTGAAAGACCTAGGATGTCATT
The DNA here is from genome assembly GCA_031216185.1 of Syzygium aqueum. Lineage (NCBI taxonomy): Eukaryota > Viridiplantae > Streptophyta > Magnoliopsida > Myrtales > Myrtaceae > Syzygium > Syzygium aqueum. The sequence goes on from CM062236.1 coordinate 41,369,323, forward strand.
TTCCTTTCTCGAGAAAGCTCTTCTTATTGTGTGTGGAAAAAGAGAGGTTTAGTTACCATAATTGGTGGGGTTTTTGATCAAGTCTAGGACCGCTTGATATGTGTCGGCGAATGTGAATCTCGCGTTTGGGAGCTGTTGATTCAGAGAGGTGAGTAGCTTTTGCACTCTGGCATTGAACACGAGAACCCAGTCATTGACTCGATGCAGGCACTCGCGTTGCTTCGATTTCACTCTCTGAGAAGGGATACAGCCAAGAGGACCGAGACCGTGGAAGATAATCTTCCATGCGCCAAGTGTGTGCAGCCTCTGGCAAATGGAAATTCTTTGTGAGGTGAGTATAGTAAGTATAAAGGGCATGCATCTTCTTAACAAATGAAGTTACAAGCCACAGCTAGTGCTAATTCTACTCTGTGTTCACTCTATCTTTTACTACGTTAAGTTCGCTCCTCCCCAAGCGAGGGAAGGATGTCGAACCGATTTAATTTACCGTGAGTTGCTGATCCAAGGTGGAGATCAAGAGTTCCAGAAACTCGTCATGCGTATATTGCTGGCCATCAGCTAAGAACGGCTGCAAAAAATTGTTCACATAGTCATTGCTGCCTGAAAAAGAAAATCGCAAACAAGATTATTGTTCATAATCTAAAAAATATTCGAGGCACGATACATCATTTGACAAAGAAAATGTCCTCTTCTGTTGCTACTCTCGTATCAATCTCGAAGATCATGGCTCTACGTCCAAAAAATTGGAGTTTGCTCTTGTTCATGTCGAGTAGCAATCATCTAAATCGATTCAGACCATGTTGTGGCTCTACACGCCTTCTTCTTATTTGTCTTACGAAGCATTAGGAACTCTAATGCAATCCTAAGCATATATGATTTGCTTATTTCGCGGAGGTGCTGAGTAGTGAGTTAAATACCAAGGCCAATAAAAAAGAGGGCTTTATTGCAGAGCTTGTTTGCAGCTTCCTCTCCGATTTTAGCGTTGAAAACTTCTTTGGTCTTGTTGAAGTAGTTGATTTGATCATCGAACGATAGCCTCTGGATCTACAAAACAGAAAGCCGCCGTGGCAAAAAAGAGTTAGAAGAACTGACACTCAGTGAAGAACACAAGTGACCTCAAGTAGAAACAAAGCATCCTGTTAGAAGATGTTCATTACAAAATAGAGCCCAGTCTCGTTGAGAATTCCTGCTCCACCGGATGCATAACTGACCCCTTGAAGGAGCGCGTCATCGTTTGGTGCCATTGACAAATACGGCGGCGGTGAAGAAATTCCAAGCTTTGCAGCTGTCAGTGTGAATTATAACAAAGGTTAAATTCTGGGATATTGCTGATACTGATAGTGTATGCATGGAGCAGTTTTCTCTAAATCAAAATGCAAAAAATTTATTAAAGCCGAGAACAAGACACGAGATCCATGAAATTACATAAAATGTCACCAATGGTCCTCCCATTTGTGAACCTCCCGGTTGCCTGTCCACCTTCATAGTCTATGCCGTACCACGGATAGTTAGACCTTGCCAGAGAGTACTGCAAGTGATTGTTGTTCCCAACTTCCGTTAAGGAGTCGCCGAATATGAAAGTGACGGGCAAGGCCGAAGCACCCATAGCCATAACAGCCGCGACGGCGGAATAAGCAATGAAAGTGAGCTTCATTCTCAACATTTTCGAGTTTTGTCTGGGATATAGGAGTGGTCCAAGGGAGGAAGACCGATTTTATAGTAGCTGATACAAAAAAGGAATGGAAGGAAGTCATGCCCTGTTCTCCAAGTTTGCTACTTGGTACTTATTAGGTGAAACTTTTCCGACACCATTGAATGATTCTAGCAAATACCGGAGCCAAAATCCTAGTTGTGAGAGCTCATTAGAGGGCCTCTTGATCGTGAATTGGGCAAAAGATTTCTGATTCTTCCACTGCTTAATGGGGATTAGCGATGGTCTCAAACAGCAGTTGGCCTACTCTGACTCCTGGAGTCAGAATTGGTAGACCTGTGAAGATCTTTGCCATAGTCTTGGCGTGGCAAAGGCAGTGAGTGACTTTGTTTTGCACAATGAAGAAATCCGGTGGAAGTTGTTCTAGTGATCTGAGCTGATTCCTTTGGTGCTTTTCACTGTTTCTTGATCGGTTCCTACTCAAAGAAATTAATAGTGGTTCACCTATAATCAAGAAAACTTTCATGGATTTTAATCAATCTCAAGTACATGGAGAAAGTGTTTGGAAACTGCACTGGGGAAACCATTTTCGCAGAAACCCGGCAAAATCGAGCGACCGAATTCTGGAAAAACGAATTCAAGAAATGCTGTAACTCATCGATCAAAATAACAAGAACAGAAGGTTGCTCTAGCAGTGTACAGTCGAGAATTCGGGGTGGTTTATGAAGCTAATCCCGCGACTTTCGCCTTCGATTACCCCTGAAGGCGAATGCAAGCTTTACGCCGCGCGAAGCCGAGCTCCACTCCAACCCCCACCATGCATTCTATATTCTACAGTAGGATTGACGGAGAAGTGTTTGTCGTCAAATAATTATTCATTTAGTTCATCTGCTGCATAGTTTAACCATACGCAACAAACTGAAAAGTGTTGGGGAGACAAAGAATCACGGTTGAGTGTTGACCGAGTGATTTCGTACAGGTGCTTAAATACTGAATCTTTCTCTCTTGGCCAGATCATACTGATTCTCCTGTAATGGCATGAGATGGCGTTGCTTAGTTTGCGGCCACATGTTTTCCTTCGGCACTAAGATTTGTTCCAGATTCTGATTCTTTACCATCTCGCGCTCTGGATATGAACATGTGAAACGAAAACTACATGACGCGCATCGCGAGAGAGTGATTGATATCTCGAGATATTCGCAACGGGACTCAAAGATGAAGTTTTCGTGAGTTTGCTTCGAATGTGCCAAACCTGAGAAAGATCGAGGTGGACGGAGGGATCGGTGTGACATGTATTGGTCAAAATGAGAGCTAAAAGCTTCATGGAAAATTGTAATTGTGGTGATTCGATTATAAATCTTTTTTTTTATTAATTTAATCATAAACCTTTTACATTTGTGTCAATTCAGTCCATCCGGCTAATTTTGATAGGAAATTACTAACATAGATGTCAGCCGTCCTATGTGGCGCGACTTGACTTGACGTTGATAATTTTTAATAATATTTTAATATTTTTTTGATTTTTTTCTTTTCTTTCTTGTTTTTTTTTAAGAGAATGATTTTTTAGTACCGAAATCGTTTATGTTAATCCTATGTAAGCCAGTATTTTGAGCCGTATGTTTGTATTTCTAGTCTTATTAAGCAAAAAAAGCAGTGAATTTTATTATCATAAAATGTAGGTTGTTAGCTAGTCGCCTTCAACGCGTAAATTGTTAACATAAATGAGTGATGTCTTGAACCTTTTTAATAATGACTCGTACATTAGAAAAAGTTTCTTTGAAAAGATCAAAGAAAAGAATATGCTAAGGGCCTATTTGGCTATTTGCCAAATAATGATTGATTCTGTTCTTTTATTCTCAGAATCAATTTGGGAATAGAAATCCGTTTGTTAAATTTTTTGTGCCCGGGCAAAATTTTACAAAAAATTTTGCCTAGAATCAGTTTTGGAATAGAATCAAAAATAAAAAAAAATAACTTCTTGATTCTGGAACAATTTTTTCAAAACTGATTCTTCTTGATTTTTTTTCTTTTTTTTTTGTTGTTGTTCTTCGGCCCCGCCACCCACTAGCCGTCGGCCACAAGCCAGGGCCAAAGAAGGCGTCTCGGCCCTCACCGCCGCCCTCGCTGGTGGCAATGGCGAGGCTCGACCTCCCCCTCGTCGGCCCTGGCCTGTGGCTGGTTGCCGGCCATGGCAAAGAAAGGAAGGTGAAAGAAGGAAAAAAAAGAAAAAAAGAAATAAATATTAAAAAAATTCAAAATATTATTAAAATATTATTAATAAAATGAAATTTGTGTAGTTACTAAACGCATTTCTGTTCTTTTTCTATTCTAAGAATAAAAATTTTGGATAGTTACCAAACGTCTTCAAATATTTAGAAATTATTTCCGGGACATAGAATAAGAAAGAATCATTTCTGCCCAAAATTAGATTCTAGGTATAGAATGATTGTCATGCGCAGCCTAAGTGTACACAACCCATTGCCAATGGAGAGAAGAAGTACATCTTAATGATGAGTTGTTGCAATACAAAAACATTGTTTTCACAAAAACATGAATATACGAGTTTGTTACGTATCTATCATTTTATCCTTTCTAGATGCTAATTAAAAGATTGTTCAAGATATGTCTTTTGGTATTAAAAAAAATTGAAAGAAATAATTATATGTGTGACTTTTTTTAAAATGCACCGAAGGAACGAGTTAATCACTAGTGCATATAAAAGCCTATCAATATAACTTTCCTGGCTCGCTCAATCTAAGGAAGCATATATCACGAGCATATTAGCAACATATAGATCATGCCAATTGGACGTTAGATGAAAATCACAAGTTCATAAAGAGTTTGTCGTTTGAGCTCTTCACTGATGGTTAAGTAAGATTGATATATGATAACTAGCAAATATTAAAAAAAAAATTGGTAGGTGCAAGAGTGTAGGAATTCATATTCTATCTCATTCCGTTGTTACAATTTATCAATATTAAGACATCATTTCATTCCATTTCCTATTCTTTGATTTTATTTGACACAAACTGTCTTTGATTCCTACACTTTTAATTTATTCAATGTGGTCCATAAACTTTAATCTAATGTGAAATGTGATCCCTCAACTTTTAATTTGTTCAATACATTTCCTGAACTTTTGGTACATATTTAATGTAGCCCCTGAACTATATTAAAATGTTCATGTACCAAAAGTTCACGAATGACATTAAATAAATTAAAAATTTAAGGACCGCATTGAGTATTCGGCTAAAATTTAGGGACTGCATTAAACAAATCAAAAGTTCAGAGATCATATTGCATATTAGGTCAAAGTTTAGATACTATTTGTGTCGTAATCCCTATTTTATTCTTCTCTACCAAATGCATTTGCTCACATTGGGGGTTGGAATGTGCAAGAGTACCAGAGGAGGCCGGCGGCGGCCACCGCCGTGCTCTCCGGTCATCGCTCTTTCGCATCGGTCTACTTTTGTTCGCGAAGATAAAAGAAAGAGAAAGAAGAACCGACAGACACAACCGCGTGTCCGCCGCTTCGAACATGGACGGCGGAGCATCTCGTTTGTCCTCTTTTACACCCTGTTCCATTCCATTCAAGTCAGTGAAGCAACCCACCTTAAGCCGCCCGATGATCTGTCCTAAACCGTTAAACACATCGCCCGGAAAACACTAGCAAAGACGGAGAGCGACACGGAACCCAACACTACCATCGCTAAGCAAACGCACAGAGCGCACGGATCCAGAGCTAGCTGAAGCAAGAAAAAGCTTACCTCCTCGTCATTTCAAGAAACGAGGAAGACGACCCATCACCTTTCCCCGCACTGAACACGAGAAAGATGCAACCTTTCTCAGTTTCTGGAAGATCACAACAACACCCATCTGCATCCCTCGTTACCCAGATGTCGAAACCCGCAGAAATCGGCACCAGCATTTGAAAGAAATCAAGAAACTAGGAATCTTCTTGACCTGCCATGTCGGTCTCCTGCGGCGTGGAGTGCGTGGTGATCCTGGGCTTCTCCCGGTGGTTCTGGAAGCGCTGCACCTACGTCGGCTCCGATGACAGCGCTACGTGGCCCCCCGCCACCCCGGACGAGTTCGAGCCCGTCCCCCGCGTCTGCCGCCTCATCCTCGCCGTGTACGAGCCCGATCTCCGCCAGCCTAAGTTCCCCCCCGCCGGCGGCTACCGCCTTAACCCCGACTGGGTCGTCAAGCTCGTCACCTACCAGCAGACCCTCGGCCAGGCCCCGCCCTATATCATCTACGTCGACCATGACCACCGCGAGATTGTCCTCGCGATCCGTGGCCTCAACCTTGCCAAGGAGAGCGACTACAAGCTCCTGCTGGACAATAGACTCGGCATGCAGATGTTTGACGGCGGTTACGTCCACCACGGGCTGTTGAAGTCGGCGATTTGGGTGTTGGATGAGGAATCGGAGACGTTGAAGAGGCTGTGGGTCAAGAACGGGTCGAATTACAACATTGTTTTTGTGGGCCACTCGCTTGGGTCCGGTGTGGCTTCGCTCTTGGCGGTGATCGCGGCAAACCATGGGGATAAGCTGGGTGGAGTTCCGCGGAGTAAAGTGCGGTGTTACGCGGTGGCTCCGGCGAGGTGCATGTCGCTTAATTTGGCGGTGAAGTATGCTGACGTGATTCACTCTATAATCTTGCAGGTAATTGGCTGGTTCAAATATCGAATGCTTTGGTTTTTGGTTGACTGTGCAATAAGTTAAATGTTTCTTGAACTGTTGGAAACTTCACTTAGTGTCTATCTCTCGCTCAATTCGGCTGTTGACTTTAGGTGGTTGTTGCTGTTATGTCTTTAGCCAATACATTCTGGAGTGCTGCTGCTGCTGTTGTTGTTCACTCTTTTATTTATGAATAGGTGGTCCAACTCTAACTTTGGGTATCATGAAAAATGGTATTCATATTAGGCTTTGTAAGTTTAAAGCTCATGTTTATGTCTTCGTGAATAGATGTTATTGTTTCTAAGTTACGCCTGGGCAGTTTTTCTGGCAACTCAGTGGTAATTTTCAGCCTAAACTAGAACGCTGCGATGAATCCCTTGAGAAAACTCAGGAGCTAATTGAGTGATATGTTTGTTTGTTGTGCGGTGGCTCTGGTCATCTCGATCCCGACTACATAGGCAGTGGGTAAACAGTTCATTCTTTTTAGATACAAGTAAGATGTTGATTTGAATTCTCAAAAATTTCCTATAGACAATCTACTGATATTCTTTCGCATCCTGAGTAGTACGATGTGGGAATCGACTTTACCTCAAGGAAGTGACACAGGAAGGAAACCTTTAAAATCGAACGAATGTCATTAAGCAACTGAATGTGCTTTTCCTCTGTAGGCTTTTGAAGAAAGGAAATGCACTTCTGTAGTTAACGAGGTTTCTTTTTCGGTAAAATGATCCAGTTGTCATGTTGTTTGTCAGGATGATTTTTTACCCCGAACTCCTACTCCTTTGGAGGATATATTCAAGTCAGTTTTCTGGTGAGTTGCATTACAATTTATGTTATGGCTTGTCTTCCTTTCTATTTGTGTGCTCCTAAAGACCTCTTGGTGTGAGTTGTCATCATCATTTCTTAATCCAGGCCTTGGTGCTTTGGACAGCTTGCCATGCTTACTGTTTGCGGTCTGCCTGAGGGACACTTTTATACCCGAGGGTAGGAAGCTCAAAGACCCGAGGAGACTTTATGCCCCTGGAAGAATGTACCATATAGTTGAAAGAAAATTCTGCAGGTATCAACACAGTAGGGACATTGTAAGATTTAATATATTGCATTAGAAGAAGATTTGTGGAGATTTTGAGCTAGACTAATGTAGAAAGATCTTAGCATGCTTTTGGTCTCAAAAGTAAGCTGAATAAGGGACTCAGAAAATTTATGTAGTTAACGGCTCTTTTTTTCAGCATCTCTTTGCTTGAAATCGTTGTGGGAAAATTAAAATCTGCATCCTATAGTGTAGGATAATCACACTCTGTATTGCTGTTTTCAAGAATCACACCTAACATTCTACAGTTTGCAGTCAACTAACACTTTGGTTTATCTAATTAAGAAACATTATGTATCTGTACCTTACCAAAAAAAAAACATTATGTATATGTTAGAGAATGTTATCATTAACTTTGGATGTTGTTATTGTAAACTAGAAAATGCTCCGCAATGACCTTATGATCGTCGGAAACTAACAAAAGTCCTTATATCCAAGGACATATTACTATGAGATTGTTAGCACTCTCAGCCACACGCTCTATGTATGGCTTTATCTGTATTTCTCTTATCTATCGATGTCTTCAACTTTGTAAATGTGTTGCTAACTGTTACACTTACAAGCAAAAGTAAAGATGTTGGTCTCAGGATGTGAAGAGTGATTAGGGAAATACAGGGGGTTGGAATTGTAATTGTGTTGGTATTACGTGGTGCAAATTATTAATTTTTTTTTCAATTTTAACTTGTTTCCTAGCTTGTTTGTGCAAATGTTCTCTTTTAATTGCTGCCGCTGGGCTAAACGACCAATTAAGAAATGGCAGTATCATCTTGTCTGTAAATTCTGAGCACTTTAGGAGCTGAAATCTTGATTTGTAATCCATTACATACCTGGAGTTTGAAAACGCATCTTTTCACCTTGCATCTCAAATGAATTGAATTTGTTTGATTTTCATCATATTTCCATATCTTTTGTTGTCTTAGTGATTGCATTTCTTTTATTTTTTCACTAAGCAATTGTACTATTGCAGGAATTGATTGACTTCCTCTCATTTTGATTGTGGAAAGTGAAAGTAGTTCTTATTTATTTATCTTTTATCAGTCTTAGGAGAAAAGGAGGAGTGATGGAATGGTAAAATTGTTCTGTTTCTCTTTTTTAGAGAAGCAAAACTTGCACTTGAATGTCTTACCCATTTTTTTCACTTCTCTGTATGTGCAGATGTGGGAGGTATCCTCCAGAAGTAAGAACTGCTATTCCGGTTGATGGGAGATTCGAGCATATTGTCTTATCTTGTAATGCCACATCTGATCATGGAATTATCTGGATAGAAAGAGAAGCAGAAAAGGCTTTGCAAGTAAGTGAGGCTGACTTGGTATTCCTCTGGTTCATAGCGATCTCTAACTTACCCTGAATCTATCTATTCTTGTTGCTCTTTGATTCTTAAACGAGTGTATGTAAATATGTAGCATGTTGAGATAATAGATCAACTCAAATTGACTGTGACAGAGAATGAGGGAAAGCGGTGCCGAGACCGTAACAACTGCTCCAAACATACAAAAGTTTGAGAGGTTGAGGACAAAAGAGAAGGAACACAAAGATGCACTGGAAAGAGCAGTGAGCTTAGACATTCCCCATGCCGTGACCTCTCTGGACAAGGAAAACCTGGATTCAAATCCTCAAGATGAAGAGTCACAGCCTTCACAGGAAGAAAAGTCTGCTGATGTTGTCCTGGATGACAGAGCCAGGCCTCGTGATTCGAAGACCAATTGGAATGAAGTTGTCAAGAAGCTCATGATGATAGATAAATCAGGGAAGCTACGTCTTAAGAGAGACAAATAAACCAACATAACGCATCGCACATTCCTCTTCTCTGGACTTTGTTTTCCAGGGCATGTTCTTCATTGGATCTATCTTTTTTATTTTAGGGTTAATATCATCAAAAATCCCAAATTGATACACATGTGACAATTTTACCTCGAATTTTTTTTTACCACCAAAGACTCTAAACTGGTACATATGTGACAATTTTACCCCTAATATGCCCTAAAAAATCACAAACTGGTACACTTGTGATAATTTTACCTTAAACATATCACAAAAAATCTCAAATTGGTACACATGTGATAATTTTAACCTAAACTAAAATTTTAATATCATTTTTTCAATTATTTTTTTAAATTTTTTAATTTTTTTTTCATTTTCAAACCTCTGGCCGGTCGCTGGACCGACAACCGGCTAGAGGCGGAAGCCGGTGAGGTCGGCCCCGCCCTCTGCTGGCAAGGTCGGCCCTCGTCGGCCTAGGCGAGGTTGGCCCTTGTCGGCGTCGGGCGAGAGCTGTCCTCACCCGCCCAGGTGATGTCGGCCCTCGACCGACTCGGCGAGGGCCGCCCTCGCCGGATATAGTGAGGACAGCCTTGGCCTGACGTCGGCGAGGGCTGCCCTCGTCAGATCCGACGAGGGCGGCCCTTTCCTGAGTCGGGCAAAGGCAGCCCTCGCCTGTGCCGTCGGGGTAAACCTCGTCGGCGGTTGGCGGGGCCGATCTCGCCGGCTTCTGCTAACCAGCGACCGGCCAGAAGTTGAAGACTAAGGAAAAAAAAGAAAAGAAAAGAAAAAATAAAAAAATCGAAAAAATAAAAAAAATAATATTAAAAAATTATTAGTTCAGGGTAAAATTGTCACATGTATATCAATTTGAAGTTTTTCGTGATTAAAAAAATTAGTTTAGGGTAAATTTGTCACGGATTTACCAGTTTGGAGTAAAATTATCACATGTGTATTAATTTGGGGTTTTTGGTAGTAAAAAAAAGTTTGGGGTAAAATTATCACAAGTGTATCAGTTTGGGGTTTTTTGTGGTAAAAAAAATTCTGGGTAAAATTATCACACATGTGTCAATTTAAGATTTTTGATGGTATTAATCCTTTATTTTATGGTGCGTGATTACTCATTCTTTTGCTGGGAACAAGATTCTGCGGAATCCTGGTGCAGCTCGAGATCCTTACATGCTCACCGATTCTTTTACGGCTATCCGGCCTAGTCATTATATTACTTCTTTTTCGTTGCGTTTTTCTCACTGTATAGCATTCTATAGAGGAGTGGTGCTGGAGGAATGTTGCCTGGTTTCATCATTGAAAATCATCTTCACATACGATGTGTTTCGATTAATTATCAAAAGCGTGAGCCCCTATTGTTCTTTTTAGTCATCAATATTTACTGTTCACATAATATATTGAATTTGGTATATATTAACATTTTCTCATCCATGATCTACAAAATTGTAATTTTCTCTACTTAGTTAAACTCTTACATTCAACTCAAAAGTTTATCACTTGATCATGAAACTTAAGATGTATGATTTAGATAAGATAAACCCGGGTAGTTACACCATATTTGATTCCATTCAAACGACTAACGAGTACTTTGATTAGGTTAATCTATTCAACTCCATTCTATACGAATGATCATGTCACTTACATTTTTTTTATCTAGTTAATCAGTTACAAATCATCTATGTTAAAAAAATCTAGAATGGAGGTGCATGCTGCTTTTCTGAACCCTTCAAATAGTTCAGTACTCCGTATGCTTCTTTACCTCTACAGTTTGACCACGAGATTCACTTTACTTTTTCTTTCTCTCTCTAAAGATCATCGTTAAATCTCTCACTAAGGTAACAACCATGTCATAGCCATTCCACACGTATGATTTTGTTTACCAAATTGCCTAACCATTCCGTTCGAGGAGTTGCGAAAACGGGATTATGCGGTAATCAACATCTCAAAATTAAATTGTAGGGACCAAATTGAACAATCAATGGAAAGTTTTAGGGAACACTCTGCTGTCATTATCCCAAAAAATCAAATACCATACCGGTTCGGTCTCAAGAGGGCTCGCATGGCAAGCCATGTCAGCATCCAGTCAGCAATTTGAGAGTTCAATGGATGTGGGTGCAAATGCACATTTTCCCAAAAGGGATGTTTAGTAGATGCGGTTCAGCACTTAATGTTAATAAAATGCCAGATATTGTCCCTAAATGCACTACGAAATCTGACTAGGATATTGCTTGTTTTAAGGAAACAGAGCCAGATGGGGCTGAAATTCAATTCTGATTCATGCCATTTCGTTTCTTTGGTAACAAGTAATTTCTAAGTGAACCACCGTCATTTTGGAAAAAAAAACAAAGATTTATGTATTTTCAATTGACGAGTCACGGTTTTCACATTCTGAGGAAACGTGTTATTGCAGAGCGAGAGCGAGAGAGCGAGAAAGAGAGAGAGATAATCTCCTCGTCACTTTCGCCCGGATTGTCGGTAAAATTGCCACTTCTCGCCCGCCAAAAGCAACTCCCTCCCTCCCGACGTTACAAACACACATACCCACACGCGCTCCCTCTTCCTCTCTCTCTCTCTCTCTCTCTCTCTCTCTCTCTCTCTCCCTGTCGACGAAGATCAGTGGAGAAAATGAGACCTCGAAGGAGGTCACCAAAGCGAAGGAACCCAGGCAAGTGATCGTTGTTCATTTTCGAGTCAAAATCGTTTCTTTCTCGTGTTGTCGATTCTCTTGTTGCACTTTGGTTTCTGGGTCAGTTGTCTCTTCATATTCAAGTGCTCGTCTTGGTCGGTGGAATGATCGTTGGGTTTTGAGAACCAAAAAAAATCTGAAATTTGGTGTCTGTTTTTCGTTGGACGGGAGTTGAAATGATGCGTGCATTCGGTACTGCTAGGCATTAGGTTCTCAGTTGCCTGAGTAGTTCTATGAATTTTCTGGTTCAGCATGGTGGCATTAATTCAGTTGGCATTACTTGGCATAGTTTTGTCGAGTTCATCACAGATGCTGGAGTGAGAGTAGCTTCTTGTGGTATCAATTTTGAGAATCGGTAGGTTATCACGCAATTAAAGGAGTAGAAAAAGAATCTTGAGAAAGTGGGCTTGTTATAGAACAGATATAAAATTGACCAAGCACTGAGTTGGACAATCCGAGTCTCTTAAGTAGAAATGGGGGAAAAGCTAAGTGCCTTGTGGGAATGTCTTTGCTTGATCATGTTTTTTTCTTGTTGCCACTGCTGTTGCCGCTAGCATATCCTTCTACCAGTATTTGACCTGAGGATTTAGGGCGGAGATTAATTGCAATGCCTCTGTTATTTATGCCGCATTTTCAGAGAGTCATGCTTGGCCTCGGACATCACAGCAAGCCGCCGAAAGACCTCCAGGAACGGCTAGTCGACATGGCTCGTCAAGGAAGAAGCAAACAGATTACTCTCTCAATCAATGTCATGAATCTAGTAGACAGGTAAGTATACCTTTTTTCAAGCACATTAAATGCTTTTGGCCCAATAGCTAATAGGAAGCTTTAGGAAATTCATAAAGCTGTTCATTATTCAGTTTTGGGGTTGAGTACTGCCTGTGTTTCTTTTGACTCCTTGTGCTTGACAGCAAGAGCTTGAGGAGAATAGAAATGATGAGCCAGGTGGTGAAAGTGGTCATACAGACAGTGGCCGAGAGGTAGAAGTTAACGAAAGAGGTTGCTCTCCTTCATTCTCCAGGGAAGATATGGATGGTTCCGACTGGGAAGATGGCTCGGCTCAAGTCATGGAATTCAGGGAAAGCTGTGTTAATGGGGTGACTGTTGAATTTTCTCACTCTCCTGATTTGGTTCGACGAAAGCCTCCTTGTCGAGCCTCTGCTGAAGAGAAGGTAGTCAAAGCCGGTTAGCTAGTGTTGGAAATTATATGCTACAACCTGGTTTCTTTTTTCTTTTGAAATTGCGGTTATCTGTTCCATAATTCGAATATCTATATGTGGCAGGAATTGGCTGAACTACAGCATAAAGTTCATTTACTTTGTTTGCTAGCACGCGGGAGGTTAATCGACAGAGCTTGTGATGATCCTCTTATTCAGGTTGTGTTTCCGCGCAGATTTTTCCTGGAATTTCCTTTGTGGATGTTTCGCTGTTTAAGTATGTATCAAGTATCACAAAGAAAAGATCATTGCAATCAAAGAAGTCTGTCAATAATCTTTACCCATTGGATGTCCTTGACTGTCGTCATGGTTTATCTGACTCCTTGTTATTTTGCAGGCATCAGAGACTGATGCTGCTTTTGTTGTTTCTGCCAGTTTCTTTCTAAAATTTTTTTGTTTTTTGATGGGCAATGGTTATTAGACGTTCCATTGCAGTGGTAGGAAGAAAAATCTTACAACATTTCGCTGCATGTGCATCGGCATTTATACATGCGAAATATATTACAGTATTGATTTGATGTAATAATAAAAGTTTGGAGATATTTGTGAGGATCATATTCAGTGGTATATTCATATATTCCTCTCTAGTGTAAGATTAGATGTTCATATGCTTCTGCTGTATACAAAATAATCTCTCAACCAAATAGGTGCAACTTTTGTTGTGGTTACTCTTTACAAAGAAGAAGATAGAAAGATGAAAACTTACACATATTGCTTGTGAATCAGGCGATGTATTAAACTATTGTATTCAAAGCAAGAATTTGGTAGAGTACCTTTGGCACATTCAAAGGACTTTGATGTATAGATATTGTTGTCATATTACAGTTACACTCAGATTATTCAGAGATGGTTGAACATGTTTGAACTGCAGGGGTTGAGTTTGTGTTTGATGAAATTTTCTGAGGGGTTAGTCAACAAAATAAACAAGCATGGCAGAGGAAATTAATTGAAGAGATAAATAAATAATGTCAGTTTTCAGTGACTGACCGCAGCAAAAGAAATGCACCAACTTTCCTGCATATTTGAAAGAGTATTCATGCAATCAGCCATTTGCCCATGTTCTTTCAAGTAGTTAATGTTATGTCAAGTGAGCATTTTTTACGAGTAGAGGTCAGGTCTAAAATGGGAAAAGATATAACTAGATGAACTTGATGTGACAGTGGTGCGAACTTAAGATGGGTAAAAAAACAGAAATAAAGAAGCATCTGATTATTCTAAGGATGTAGACCTGAAAATCACTTGGAATCATATGTTTCGCCCCTTAGCAATGTGAAGAAACACACAATGTTGAAGCATGGTGAGGGAAAAAGAATGCAAAGACGCACCTGAGAGTGGCGTCCAGGATACTCACCCCAACCTTGTGGTCAAGCTTTTCCGACTTACGAGTTTAAGGCTTGGAGTATAGAGATTCAGTCCAGTTTTGGATGCAATTTTTTAGTGGCTGGGTGCTATTTAAGGCACAGTGTTTTCACTGTTATCAATATTAGGGAGGTTAAGTTGTACTTGGTATATAGGCACTTCACTATGATAGATCTAGAAGCTTAAGCTATTAGATGAGGGTCTATTTTTGTATGTAAATGCTTTAGCACTTCCTCTCACCCGTAGGCTTGGATTTGGCTTCACATTAACTGTGGAAATGGATTATGTTGGGAGACAAATAGAGGGCTTGGAGTGTGTTGAACACTAGACCTCCATGTTTGTTACTAAAATTCAACCAAAAGTTTTATGCTATTAGGTAGAAATACTCTGCATAAGGCCATTATAAGCCCCATACAAGTGACGTGGAAAACTTTTACAGATTCAATTTCAGCTTATGCTAGCTCAAACTTTAAAATTAGCAGGCTTTCTGACTTACTCTTTGGTATGAAAGTTTCCTCCCATTGAATGCATTTACATTTGGTAGTAATTTTAGAGAAGAAACATTTTGGAGTTTTCCCAAGTGCAGGATAATCATAAGGGTTTGCGAGTTTTTAACAGGTCAGATGATTTTGGCAAAAAGATAGAGGGCTCAAATAGTGTGTTTGTATTTTGTAGCAGTACTTCTAGGTTGTGAAAGCTTAAGGGATTTTATTTAGGTATTTGATTTGTAATTTGAAGTTTAACCATACAATGTGTTCAAATTGAGTGAATTTTTTTTGTTTCATTCGCATTTTGGGAAAAAATTTTCATTTGAATTTTAACCATACAACGTAATAGTTAGCGGATCTGATAAATGACAATTTAGGCTGCTTGAGCCTGAAATTAACTCTGTTTTTCAACTTGTGTTCTGTTGCTTTTTTATGGTTTCAATTGATTTAGAACATTACGTTGGTGGTAACATCGCTTGGATTTAAACTTATCAAGGGATGTCCATTTTTCACCTTCAAAACGTGGGAAGTATTTATGTATGATGTGCTTGATACGTGGAGAAGCAAAAGCGTCGGGCATAACTATCCATTTGGTGTTTTTGGAATCTTGTTAAGGCCGCATAATTTACTTTCTACATTATCTTAATAATGTTTTCCAATTCGGACAAGTAGTCTGGGGGTTATTTATATCCAGGTGTCCTTAAAATCAAATGCAACTTCTTATAGCGTTACCTTTCCGACAACAATCTGATTTGTCGTCTTCTACTTTTAGTTGTGAAAGTGGAACCAACTATCATTTGTTCTTCTTACTGGGGAAATTGGTTAATGTGACAGGCTTCTTTACTTTCCCTTCTACCAAGAAACTTGATGGAGAACACATTAGACAAAAAAAAAGTTACCAAGATGACTTTATCACGTCTTGTGTATTGGGTATGCTTCATTTGTTATTCCATTTTTTAATATGAACCGGAGGTTCTTTACTGCACTTTCTATTGGTTGTTAATTTTGTCTCTTCATCGCTATGAATCTTTCAGTTTCGTAGCTTCTTCAGAGTTAGGGAATCAACGAGTGCCGAGAAATCTTTTGATTATGCTTTGGCACGTGCTCTTGAAACTCAAGAAGGGACTTCAGAAGAGGTAGTTTATTGATTTCTTAACACTGGAGAATTTGAGATTCTTGATTTCCTGCCAATTCATGTGCTAATATTAATTGTGGTAGCATGGATGTGAAATGATTTGCGTGAATTTATTGTGTACATATAGTTCATCTCTGTGGGCTTGGGTGCATACGTCAGCATGTCCAAGTGCATGTGTGCTTTCTAAAGTGGTTATGGCATTGCTAATTTGCTGTTGTTCTGTTAGACATGTTTTCTAGGTGATCTAAACTTTTTACTGCGTTCACATGGCCTGAGACTCAATTAATTGTTGCTCAAGTTTGAAGAATCTGTTCACTTATATGAATAGTAATGACAAGGGGCTCCTTTTGTTTTTGGAAATATCTGTGGCAATCATGACTTAACCTTTAGTGTAATCAGCTTTACAATTATGGACACCTTCAATGACATGCTCGCTGAATTCCAAATTAATTGAAGTGGTCTCTTATAGCACAAATTCAGAAATGTTTTGTTGTTCTGACTTTTGTTTTTGGCAGATTGCTGCATTAACTGTTGCATTGTTTAGAGCTCTGAAATTTACAGCCCGGTATGGTTTGCAATATCTCCTATCCTCTTTTATAGCATGCTTTTAATCTTTTGATAAAGTCATTGAAGAGCACCAAGAGGGTGCCTGCCATTTGCAACCTATAATTTAGACATGATGACTTTAACTTTTGCAATCAATTAAGGAATCATCGCCTTTTCTGGTCTAAACCATTGCCTTTCGAATTGTACTTTTGTGGTACCCATATGCTCCTTGGTTGTGGTCATTTTCATCTAGTCTGGGAACATAAACAATTGGAAGTATGTTACACCATAGTTAATAAATAATGAGCGGTGATGAGAGTGGCGGGGGTGATTGAGCTTCATACAAGTTAAATGTTCTAGTTGAATAATAAATTATCTATTTCTGTATGACATATCAAAGGCAACTGAAAGCGGAAATTAGATCATATCTTATAGTCGTGGGTGAAGGAGGTATACCCTTGTCCAAACCCTTTTTGTAGTAATAAACGATCATATCGTGTCGTCAATTCAATGGAAAATAAGAAATTGGGACGTGACAGATGTTAAATTGGTGCTTATCCCAAAGGCTAATCGTTTTCAAGGCTGTGTACTTTGAAGTGATTGATTTCGCAAGTTCTATAACATTTCCACATGAAATTGGAGTCCTCAGGACCCATTTTAATAGTAAAGATGACACAACATTAGAAAACAGTTAGATTGTGCATTTGTGGCCATCATATGGATTATGAGGGTGGAGTTGTGTGCTCTTACTCTGCAAGTAGAATGTTAAAAGTTACCTGGAAATCTCTATTTATGACACTGTTTCTTGAGAAAGGTAATAACATTTTTGCCCATAATAACCCTTCTATGTTGAAAAATACAACTACTAAAAATCTGGGGTCTTTAGTTTGTTGCTTGATTGTGTTCCATTCCTTTTGTTGACTTATACTTAACTGAAATCATATTCAATTGTGGACAACTATAAATTACTTGGAATTGTTTTCTCAGGTTTGTTTCTGTATTGGATGTAATCTCTTTAAAACCAGAACGTACTGAATCTGATGCTCCTGAAAAGGTTCAAAAAGCGAATAAGGGAATGTTTGATTCTCCAACACCTATGGTTGCTAAGCCTAATCAAGTTTCTACATCTGCTGTTGGATCGGTTTTATCCAAGGAGGAAAGAGTTGACTCTGGAATTTCTGATGATCTTTCACATCAAAGTAAACTGATATTTAATGAGTCAGAACTTTAATTCACCAACCGTTTGTTGTGAATATCCTTTAATGATGTAAAGTTGATTTGTTAGCTTGCATGGAGATAGCTGAAACAAGTGATGCGAAAACTTCTGCGGGATCCAAAAGTAAAGGGGAAGTTGAGTTTGAGATGCAGTTGGAAATGGCTCTCTTAGCAACAGCTTTCAAAGGGCGTGAGAATAATGCTGAGCCAGGGATTGGTGACTCATCCTTTCTGCCTAAAAGATTGAAAAGACTTCGAGGTGAAGAAGATCCAGCTTTATCCCAGGAATTGCCGGCTTCGTCCCAGGTAATTTCAACAGCAGTTGGAGCAAGCAAAGTTGGTTGTCCGCTCTATTGGGCCGAGGTCTATTGCAGTAGGGAGAAGTCAACTGGAAAATGGATGCATGTTGATGCTGTCAACAATTTTATCGATGGGGAGCATAAAGTAGAAGCAGTTGCCTTTGCATGCAAGAAATCTTTGAGATATGTAATTGCTTTTGCTGGTAATGGGGCGAAAGATGTAACTCGCAGGTTTTTTTCTCTCGCTATGTAATCTTTGGACTGTTCTCTTTTTGAATGTGTCTGCACATGTGTACTATATATAAAGATGAAGATACCTAAAGGGACATATAGAGAGAAACATTTATTTCTTTTTCTACGTGCACATGGATGTCCCCAGCCGTCATGCTTGTAATCGCACTCTCAGCGTCTCAGTTTTCTCATACATTGTTCAATCATCATATTCCTAAAGCGAATTACTAGCTGTTCGGTGATGATACGTGCGATGGTTGCCCTGTTGCCTTAACAATATATTGAAATTCTATTGTTGTTGATGCTATGGTACAATTAGAACCCTCACACATTGGTGGTTGATTGATGGTTGATGTACAAACAAATCACATGAAACTTCTGATGTGCACTTTCACGTTAGGCGATGCACTAAGATGTACATAATGGAAATGCACCACACCTCATTTGCTATCTTGCAATGCTTGTTTTGTGATGGAGTTGATTTATTATTTCAATGCCTTAAGAGCTAATTGAGAATGAGCAGTTATGGCGAATATTATTTGTTTCTAAAACAGGTATTGTCTGAGATGGCATAGGATAACATCGCAACGTGTGGATTCAGTTTGGTGGAATGCAGTGATGGCACCACTAAGGGAATTGGAGTTAGGGGCAACCGAAGGTATCATCTATTCCCAAGTTCAACTTTTGTTTTAGAAATAGGTGGGACTATAAATGCATTGAGTCTGGTCATGTCACGTGCAATCTTGTAGGAGATATATACTTGCCTGGAGACGCAGCAGAATCACGTGCAATCTTGGATTTACCTCCAGAACCACATCGGGAAGTGGAATTAAGAGCAAGTAGAGGTATTGTCCATCCCCCAAATTCAACTTTGTTCTGGAAATGGGTGGGAGTTTGATCAGACCTTGAGTCTAGTCACTTCCTCTACTATCCTGTAGGATATATCTATTCACCTGACAAGGCAGTCTCAGGTTTGTCTGAACATGATTGGGAGAGAATTGATCGAGAATGTCCTCAAGAAAGTTCTGTTGTAATGACAAGAAGATCTCTTGAAGATAAAGAGTTGGAGACCAGGGCATTAAGTGAGCCTCTTCCAACCAATCAACAGGTACATAATGACTCCATATTTTGATTTGCACAATATTAAGTTACTTATTATATAAAACTACTCATCTCAGATATTATTTTAACATTAATTCCTTGTTGCTTTTTTTATTCTGTTTTTTTATCTTTTCTCAGGTCGGGGTGGGATTGTTTTATGAGATCATGTCTTGACTTCATTGAAAAGCTTATTCCGTTAAATATCTAAAACTTTCTTTTCTTGAAGGACAGATTTAAAAAATCTTGGATAATATGAAAAATATTATTACCAATTTAATGAAAATTCTTTTCTGATGGAAGATGTGTTTTCATTCGCAGGCTTATAGAAACCATCAGCTATATGCTATTGAAAGATGGCTTACTAAGTATCAAATAATTTATCCAAAGGATCCACTTTTGGGATTCTGTTCTGGTTATCCTGTTTATCCTCGGGCTTCTGTGCAAACACTCAAAACCAAAGAAAAATGGCTGCGTGAAGGCTTACAAATTAAGGATGATCAGCTGCCTGCAAAGGTCTGCAAATGTCATTGACTGCAATCTGTGAAACAAGGTTGTAGCTTATCTGGCTGATTTATATCTTGGTAGGTGTTGAAGCAATCTAGAAAGGTTAACAAAGGGAAAAATCGGGAGACTGATGAATTTCTAGAAGATGATTCTGAAGGAAATATAGAACTATATGGAAAATGGCAAACTGAACCGTTGCAGGTCCCTCCTGCGGTAAATGGGATAGTTCCTAAGGTAAGTTGGCTATTGCATGAATGATATCGTTGTGAATTGTGACGCACCAAATTGTGAAGTTCACCACATTTGCATGATGGAAGAAAGCTTGAGCCTGCATTTGCTTTGATTCTGCAAGCAAACATTGGACTCTGCTCGTAGCCTGCTATGAATTTGTTTTTTTTTTGTCTGTATGAATCTGTTATGTTGAGCTACTGTTTGTTTCTATATGTTGATGGAAAAAGAAAGAGGAAGAAGTATATCTACTTATGAAAGAAAAACTCATTGCCTGATCTTCATTGATGTATCCCATGTTTCTCTGATTTTGTTTTACTCAATCCTTAAAAGGAAGGGTTGCAGGCAAAGTTAAAATAAAAATCAAATGGTAGTGCCTTTTTCTTTGTCACGCCTTCTATGTTACCTAAACTTTGACATTTGTAAGGAGAGACATCTTTCTGCTACATTCACGTAAAATGATCTTTACCAAAAAAAAAAGACATCTTTCTGCTACATCTTTGTTGATAGTTGATTGTTATTGCTTATTATGCGGCAGGTGAGGTTATCTTTTGCTCTGCAAGCTTTTATGCACTGGTTGGTGCTGTTAATGGAGTAAAGGAAGGAATAGCAGTACATGTGTGTGCATGCACTGACCTGCACATGTACAAGGACGTGCATGTGCACTTAAATCATGTTTGGTTTGGTGATCCCTTTTTCTCCGGTCTAAATTTTTAGTTGTTGTGGGAGGTTGCACACATAGATATATGAAAGAAAAGGAAAATGGCTTTGGGTTTTGTTTTTTTTTTTTTGGGGTGGGGGAGGATAGTGCTGCGGAACGGCAGGGGCTTATTTTCAGAATGGCTTTGGAAGCTTACCATGAAGGAAGGAGTGGCTTTTCTATAAGCACTTAGCATGATCGGTTTGGTTTTAGATTTGTTAAATTATTTGTCACCTTCAATAGCTTCTTTTGTTTCTTTCATTACCACTATTGTGTTTGGTTTTAAACCAATGTAGGGAAATAGACATAACAAGTTGATGTTTTGCTGACTGTGCTCTGTGTGTCTAACTTGTAGAATGAGCGTGGCCAAGTGGATGTCTGGTCTGATAAATGCCTCCCACAAGGGACCGTGCACTTGAGGCTGCCGAGGATATTTGCTGTGGCGAAGAGGTTAGAAATCGATTATGCACCAGCTATGGTTGGCTTTGAATTCAGAAATGGGCGAGCAATGCCCCTTTTTGAGGGAATTGTGGTGTGCTCTGAGTTCAAGGATGTAATATTGGAGGTAAACATTGCTTTTCATTTGTAACAATTTGAGAATTAGATGTTCAAATAAGTTTCTTTTAGCTCTCCCATTGTATCCTCGTTTTCATTGTATCCGTTGTGTGGTCTTTAGACCTCCATATTTGGTTTTCTTTTTTAAAGTGGGGAGGGGGGGGGGGGGGGGGGTGTTGTGTAATGATATAATTACAGTCTCTCAACTTAATAGTCTGCAAATGTGAAAATTTCTGCTCATCTGCATCTGGCATTGGCCTCAGACGAAAAAGAGAAGTACGTAAATTATACTTGCGATGTGACTGGGTGTTGGTAATGCAGCAGTAAGTATATGGCTGCAGATGTGATGCTTTATGACGCTCTACAAAAGAAATCAAATTTAGAGGTAAAATAAGGTAAGTTATGCTTAACTTTAAAAACTACCTAGTGGGAATATTCATCTTTGGAGGCCGGAGAGACATATGCGAACAGATATACATTATGCGGGAGTGTTGTTGTATATAATATCTCATCTTATGCTTATCATTGACTATTGTCAGCATTGTCAGCAGTGACGAGTTATCTCTGTTTCCTAAAATACTAGATGATGGAAAGAGCTCTCTGAAAGAGTTTGGGGTTTTGTTTCGTAGGCATATGCAGAAGGAGAGGAGCGAAGAAGGGCTGAAGAAAGGAAAAGGAATGAAGCAGAAGCTACTTCTCGGTGGTATCAGCTTCTCTCATCCATTGTAACTCGGCAAAGGTTGAACAATCGCTACGGCAAGGATGGTTTGCCGTCAATGCAGTCCGGTGACTCTGCAAAGACGAAGGAAGGGTCAAGTACACGTGTTATCAGGAACATGACTGAGACTTCTGGGTCTGAGCAACCAAATACATATATCGATACTTCATTGGTGGCACAAACAGGAGACCATGAGCATGAATTCTTGAAAGAAGACGAAAGCTTTGATGAGGAAAGCTCGCTGAGGACCAAACGATGCCGGTGTGGATTCTCGGTTCAGGTGGAGGAACTGTAAAATCATCAAAGGTTTTGTTGTGATGTCCAACTTGACGTTCGTGTTCTTTAGTACTCATATAGTATGACATGGAAGCAATTATAGGCAAATGTTATTCTATTTTCGTGTTTGTTTTGCTTCTATTTTCCGCACTTGAGAAAGGCTCTTCGTGTGAAATATCGGTACGTTGCGGCTTGGAGATTTTGATAGAAAGATAAAACTGTCCAGCAGATGCTCTCAGTTGGGCTATCCTAGCTCCATTCAGAGTTTGAGGTTCATTGAATTCTCGTTTATGAACAGCTTTCTTGTTCTACTAAGATTACTTGTACTATTATAGTTATTGACACCGACATGAATTTTCGGCAGACATATACCATGATATGCAGAAAATTATGACAATAAATATCCTCATTAATTAAATTCTTCGCTAGGGTTCACGTAAAGTTTTATTTAAAGTGGATTTGAATCTGATAATGTAGGTTCATGGAATTACAATATTTATGGAATAATATGAAAGTATATGCAATATTTCGTTCACGTCAAAATGATATGGATCAATGAAAAGCATGGAAATATAAAATAAGGATATAAATTTATTTTTCCACAGCTTCTTCATTTTGACGAAATTTTTGCTTGGTGCCATTGATTTGGATCGGAAAAGGCAAACGAAATATTTGTGTAGAAATTTCTTGAGAGCAAAAGAAAATCTTTTCTCTCCTCCATTTGCTACTCCTTATTGTTAGAGAGTTAGAGGTGATTTTTCTGGGAGCATCTTCTAATTCCATATATTTCTGCTTCCTTTATGATGGAATTCTCCATTTCTTTTTTATAACCATTCAATGTACATTTTTGTTTAGTGGATGATATCTCATCATTTATGACAATTTATCATAAAGAGAATTAGTAGACATCTTGCTAAACTATGCAATATTTTAGAATTAGTAGACATCATTTATGACAATTTATCATTATCGATTAGAGAATTTCTATGCATAAGAAGTATAAATTTGCTAAAGTGGCAATCAAGAACAAATCCGCGTAAAGCTCGCAAGCCTGTCATGTGACTCAATCTGGCGTGAATATCATATGATTTAACTTCAGCTTTCAATGTCAACCAGCATACTTATATTTGTTTTATATCTGTCTCATAGTTGTATTAGTAAGAACCATTCTCCGCACATTGAGCCCAACAACTTTTTCTCTAGTTTCATTCATACGTACATGTATCGAGTTGTTCTAGAATCATTGGTTCTATTAGCTGACCCTCGCATCTCTCTCTCTAATACATGTGCCCAGAAAGGCTTTTATACAAGTCTTAACGCAGCTGAAGCTCATTACCGATCAAACACAATCTTCTCGCGTGCTGAAAATTGAATGAGATTACGAGCTATCCTCGCATTCGTTCTTAACATCGTTCGCTGAAAATGTTCTCTCTCTTGTTTTCGACAGACAGATTGTATAGCACATTGTGTTGGATCCATCTTTTAGGGTCCATGGACAATGTGTTAGCACTGCTATTTGTCACTGAAGTTAATACAAACATGAAAAGAAAAGAACTTCGTTCCTGGGTTAACTGAAAAGATTGGCTTGATCCAGAATTACACATCAAATCACCAACCTATCCCAGCTAAATGCACCCCCAACATATTCGATAAAGTGTCTGGGTGATCTTCACACCTAACAGTAGTGCACAAAGATTCAACTGGCAAGCTAACATATATTCTATAATTAATTTGAATTTCCAGCAACTATAGCAGATCAAGCCACAGATTAGGCGCATAGAATTGAGCATTATTGACCGTGTAGTAGCTAGCCGTCACGACAAAAATTAAACAAACTTGATCGAATTGAGTTTCAAGGGCATTTTGGGCCTCCTTCCTTGGTCTTCCAGTTATTGTAGCAAGGGCAGGTTTGCTTATTGCCATAAGTTCCAGGAGGCACGCACAGGCATTTCGCGCAGCACTTTTGGCAAAAGAACATGCACGGCTTCTTGTGCGATGTCGCCGAGCACCGGAACTTGCATTTGTTGGGGCAATCTACAACGTTCGTAAGTTAGGTTTCGCACTGTAATCCACATCACTTTACAGAAAGTCCTAAAGTACATTAGCCAAATCTTGTGATTTCAAAAGCGCACTGTTCAGTTACCTGAAGCCCTGAGCTTGCCGTGAACCTGTTGTCCCACAAGTCAACAAACAAAGAACTCAATTCGTCTGCTCAGAGCAATGTTCATTCAAACAAAGAACGGAACAAGTCAATGGAAGCATGCATCACCTCGGCTACATTGGAGAGCGCTACCAAGAGCAGAAGGGAGAGCACCAAGAACGGAGCGCACGGACGCCTCGCCATTGTCCTTGTCTCCTCCTTATCTCTACCTCCGCACACTGCCCTACTTCTTGTTAAAGCAGTGAGGAGTTTCGTACGTCAATGGAGGAACTGGAGGGTGACTTATATAGAGCAACATGAGCGCGCAAAGAATTACTCTGGGATCCAAAAGCAGATCCATAATGATGAAGTACGGTGTGGGAATTGGAATTGCGTGGGTTGAGGCGTGAAATCAGGGTGGCAATGAACGGTCCCCCATGTGGAAATTCCCACCAAAAGCGGGCGGGAAAAGCGCCGTGTCTGGCTCTCGTCAATCTTTCACATATATTATAGAAAGATTCCTGGTCAAAACATCTTTACTCATGATGATGTAAGTTGGCCTTGTCCTTCTGTTCAATTAGTATTTACACCTCGTGACACCTTTTTCAATGATGTGGTTTGTCGGTGGGGGTGATCTGATGTGAATGTTGCTACTTCCATGAATAGAGAGACTGGGGAGCAATTGAGCTGGATTCGTCTCGAATTAACCCTAATTTCCGAATCTCACTCTTCCTATGAAGGTCATGCGTACAAGTACCCATCTTGGAGCCAGCAAAAGAGTCGAAAAGCGCAGTATGTCTTCGTGAACTCCTTTGGACCTAAAAAGTGATTATAATGAAAATCGGCTTGTCGTCGAGTTATGCGCGTAGCAAAGAGTGGACCCTTTAGCCTACGTGATTTCCGTGAGAAATCAAGTAAAGATTTCCGTGGACCCTTTACCATAATCAAGCTTGTCCTTTGAGATCCTTATACCGTTCGATATTTGGAGCCGACTATTGACAACAAAAAAAACTCCATTATTGCTATCAAGTCGCTATTCGTTCGATTAACGTGCTTTATATCAATTGAATTGAAGTAATGAGCCGGCCTTTGAAGAAGAAGTAGATCGTGGACAAATGCCATCAAGGGGTGCCAATTCGACCCATATTAGGGCAATAGGTTATCTAGTCGTTGGACAGTTTTCGGTTGTTTAAATAGCCTTTCTGTTTTTTATTTTTAAGCTTTCTGATTATAAAAATGAAAGAGGTTATATCTTTTAATAAAAAAAAGTTAGTTAAATCTGGCCATGATGCTTTGCTTTCTGGTATGAAAGTAGTGTCCGGATGCAGTACGGTGTCCAGGACAGAACATGTAAGAACGTGCCCACTAGGAGTATTTTCTTTCTATTTTGTACCTGCAGTTGGCTATAACTAATACAACCCTAATCGCACACCATGCTTTGTTTGGGTTTTTAGGCACATGCATGGAAGTTGGCGTCCTGGAGGAGTTTAAATGCCACGTTCTGGGAGCCTTGCTAAAGAAACTAAAGAATGACACCTTACATTATTGATCGAATCTCATGAGTTTTCTTGTGAATTTCATGTTAAGATCATTGACAAGTTCAATTATGAGTCGCACAACTCGCGTTGGTCTCCGCTAATCTCGTCCGGTGGTTTTGATCTTGGACATGTTATTTCGAATTATCGATCAATAGTCGAGATTTCGTTTGTCAAGAGAAGCCATGGAGTTCAATTTTGTCCATGATCCCACCACTCCCAAGTTGGGAGTGGTGGGATCATGGACAATCCCAACCACGTTTGATTAGGCTAATATCGTAATTATTACCAAAATCAGAACCTTTTCTTTTTTTGCTAGAAAGAACAACTACTTGTTAGTGCATTGACTTCGTCATTGGTCAGTGAGGCACTGCTCGGTCTAGATCGGTCGGGCACACATCAGATTTTTTGGAGGAAATTCGTGCATATTTTTCGTAACTCGCGCTTTTGTGCAGAAGAGATTTCATGGACGAACTTGAACAATTACATGTAGAGATTTAGGTTCAAATTCGCGATAGTCTTTCCCGTTTATCCCGTAAAACTAAAGTCACATTCCAGGAACGAACCAACCATAATCATAAACAACAAAGAAACATGGGCAAAGAAAAGCAACGTACTACAAAACTCGAGCAAGAAAATTTGAACAAAGTGCAAAAGTAAGGTTGTAGGGGAATATGACCTTTTGCTACCACAAGCATGGCTCGACCATTGAGGCCGTCACTATATAAAGAAACACGCAATTGCATACTGTCGCCGACTCATGCGATGCCTGCACAAGATCATTGTTATAGGTAGAAACCAAAATCCAATGAGAAATAACCTTTGCCAACCACTTTCATTCTCCTTCCTCTGTGCCAAATCAATAAAACTCAAACCCCAATGTAATGAACAAAGCAACATAAATTAGTCACCGCTTATTGTGAATCTACCGAAAAACTAGAAAGAACTTAGGCAACCAAAATCCATAATCTCTCTATAAAAGGGGTCAGCCAACAAAATTTGGCTACTGTCACTCAGTTCGACTTTGCCTTGGACCCAACCAAGATCTCATAATATTGGAGAGAATTTGTCCTCAGCCCATTGTTTCATGGGCAACTTTGCAATGATCTATGCCTCGTAACTACCGTTATCGATGTTGAACCCGTCCTCCGACCAACAACAGCCAGTCTGTGCGAGAGTTAGAAGTTCTGGGGGAGGTTGAATTTCTCGAGCAGTTTGTTCAAGTCCCAAGATTCAATATTCTGCGACACAACTGCAGCAATGAGGGCCAGGATTGCAAGGACCATCAGAGACTTCACACATCCGGGGCCCTTCGACAACCGTCCCAGCATGCTTTTGCAGTACTTGTCAGCATCTCTGAGTAATGCATAGTGAGCAGCATTATCTTCGTTTGCCAAAGCTTTCTCATTCTGTGAGCACAACACAAACACAGCAAATTGGTAAAGTTCTACCCACTCTTACATCACAAGTTTGTTCACAGATATTACTTAGCTAAATGCACGCGGCATCCAAAAGAAAGTATTCAATGTGGGATGCCTAGACAGGTGATAAAGCCAGAAAATTAGGGAAATAATCAGGTGTTAGATGAAGATTGGAGAAGGAAAATATCACCTTCTGCCTGAAAAGCTTTAAAGTTTCCCTCAAAGGATCAAGACTAGGTTGCTTAGATGAGTGGATTCTCCAGTCATCAGACAACTTCTGCAGAATAAGGACACTCGCGTCCAGATTATCCAGATAAAGCTTGTCCTGTTTCCACACGATAATTTTGTCAAAATTTCAATATGCAAGAAAAAAGAAACGCGAACATAAAAATGCTTCACCAAACAAAGAAACAAAATGCTTACCCAGTGCTTGTAACATTCGTTATTTTGACTCAAACACCAAATGAAAATGTTACTAGCTTCATTGGATAAATCAGGGATTCCTGCATACATATCATAATATATTAATCATTGCAGAAATTTTTCGACCCAAAAAGAAAACTATACAGTAAGTCAATAAACAATTGATATTATACTTCTACAAAAGAAGAATTGAGGGAGGGGCCAATGGACATCTTTCTGTTACCTTCTCCAGCAGCTTTGATTGCATAATTTGAGATCTGCAGGGCTACCTGCTTCATTGCTTTGCTTCCAGAGGAGCCAGCAAGGGCAACCTCTTTTAAAGTTGGATAAATTGCCTCAAACCTCTCAGTTGCCTACCAACAGCCAAATCCAAAATGTTTCAACACCCCCCCACCCCCAAAAAAAAAAAAAAACAACGCCATTTCACTACATAACAGAAGATAATAATCCAATAGCTAAAGTGAATTCCCAACCTTTACACGAGTTGAAGGTGCAGGGAAAGTGACTTTCATCAATTGATCAAGAGATGCTGGTGGTATTAAGCGTTCGCCTTTCCTGATTGCGCCATTTAATATAATTGGACGGGCTTTTGGGGATGACAACATTCTGAAACAGGAGGTGAATAGAAATTAGATGAGAACGAGAACATTTCTTAAAGAAAACTAAAGCTGCAGGTTTTACAACCTTTCCACTAGCTGTAAAATCAAGTCTCTGGACTGCGGATTGCAAGATTTGCCAAATAGCAAGGGCAGGAGAAGATGAACCCACATGTACAAGCCCACAACCAAGTCTCCTTGGGAGGCCTACAAACAAAAGTCAAAGCATGAAACATGAAAACCCACAGTGCTATTAGAGACATAATCAATCAAAAATCAGAAATTACCTGAAGAATCACCCAAACAATGACTGGAAGCTTATCTTGACCCACATATTTGGGATTTTCCTTCACCACAGGCAGCAAACTAATCAATGCATCAGGTTTTCGCCTCACCACCATTGCCAAAACAGCAAATATGGCAACCTGCAATTCCAACATTCAGTTGATCAAGCATCATTTAGAACAATAATCAGAAATATAGAGACACGAATACCTCATGGGGTACAAAGTCAAAGACTTTAAGTTAGTAACTACTAATAACAACCACCGTTAAAGAACAAATTATTCAAGAAAGTTAAAAATAAAATTATCTACAATAACAAACTATAATTTATAGAAAGTTCGGTTAAAAAGGAAACGCAAACATCTCTTCCTTCCTTTGTGCCAGTAGGAAACCCATATCCATGTAATCAAAAAACCAACTAAATTTCTCCACAGACACGCCTAAGCCTCATTTGGAAAAGGTAAAGTTTTCCTCCACTAAAGTTGCTTACCAACAATGACAGCCAAAAAGAACCTGCTACAATCTCCAGAAAGGTCATCAGGAGAGGCCAAACAAAGCTTTCAATTTATTTTACTTGATTATTGGGGTTGAGTATAACAAAAACAAAGGACAGAAAAAGCCAGCTCAGTGAAATTTAGGGTGCATCACCAACTTACTTAACCAAGTATCCAGACAAATGAAGGAATGAGACATATGAAGTATCTGTTAAGTTTATGCTATTCAAAATAAAGTCACTTTGATAAAATAGGAGCTACAGGCTCTTATGAGGCTTTAAACTCACAAACAGTTGAAAAGGAAATCTCAATATTCTATAAACATTTAGGGCAATATGAGCCATTGAAAGATTGAAAGGTTCAGCTATTTGCGTACATAAGTACTGCAAAGCTGTGCATAAAAAGTTTGTGTTAACTGTATACAAATTTTATTCATGTGGCTCAAACTTTGTGTTAGCTATGTACAAGTTCACTTCAGATTACAATTTGACTCTTTGAGGATGTAAAGAATAAGTTCTGAAAGTCAATTCGAATGTACAGTGTAGTCAAAACTATAAGATACTACAGGACACAGAATGTAAATTTTCCATTGTAGCAAATGCCATCAAATAATAGATAAAGCTACCAGCTGACTGATATTAACTTCTCCAAGTGATCTGGGTGGCCACTTATGCGTGCACTGGGCTGTCTTGGGTTATAAGAGGGTCTAATGAACAGGAATTATGGGCTTGGTAGGTCTTCTTTTGCCTCCAGTTAAGAACAGGGGGATTTCTTCAATAACATTTGCAGTGTTTTTGGTTGATTTGGAAAGAGAAGAATAAGAGGGCCTTCTTCAGAGAGGAGACGCACGTTTTTTTGTAATTAATGAAAGTTGGTTGAAAGTCTTATACTTATGGTGAAAAGGAAAGTTACGTCTGAATGTAAACGTTTTAATCAACATTATAGATAATTTGTCTTGTAACTGAGTTATTTTGGTTCTGAGCTTCTTTGTATGTAGGTTTGCACCTGCTTGTTGCAGCATAGTAATTTTTTCTTTTACCTATACAAAAAAAGAATATCAAAGTTCACTTGAAATTAACAAAGTTAAGGGTTTTTGATCCAAGAATGGTAGAACAAGGAAGAAGAAACATTGCTGGAGATGCTAATAGCCCAAAACAGTTCCACACCTCCGGGGTGTGCTATGGAAAAAGAAAGGGAGATTATTCTACAAATAAGGTCCTTGATCTAACTCTGCAGTCCATGGGAAAGGAGTAAAGGTCACTGTACAATGAAACTCCTGGCATATTATGCATAAGATTCACTTTCCTAATTCAATTATATTCAAAATGGTGCCTCAACCTTCTCAAAAACTCTTCTTATCTAGTTCATTGAAATTTTATTTTTCTAGTGCACGTTTCTCATACACATATAGAAGCTAGTCTCTTCACGGTCATTGAGACCTGACCAAGGATTTAGAGCCTGAAAAAAGACCGCCTCAGCCAAAAAGGCCAATCTTTAATCTTGCACTATGAAATCATATAGATCCGATCTTACTCATCCACAGAAATTTAGACTCCAATAGAAGTTGGTCTTAATCCTTCACGACCAATTGGGGGTATAATTGCATCTCATGCAAAAAAATTGTACCTGGCATGGTACATACATGGAAGCAAACGAATGCTAAAAAGACGACACGTTACCTCCACCATCCCCTGTGGCTAGGAACTGCTTAGGTATTAAATTATTCCAGCACCTTATTGGACCTTTTATGGTTGACCCATTGTTTTCCTTCGAAATATTAAGTCCCACTGTTCTAAAAAAATCTTAAAACACATTTCTCATTGAACCGGCATAAAGTTACTTTAAAGCGTGGCCAGAATCAGAATCTTACCAGAGACTTGGATGGTGCTGGCTGAATCACCTTTTTGGATCCCTTAACAGCTCCCAGATGACTAGTCAGATCAGCGAGAATGCTATCAAGCAACCATAATACAAACGACCCAAGTGCTTCAGGGGTTTTCTGGCTGAGCCAATCAACCGATGTCCTATAGATATCTTCTGAGATATGAGACAGAGGGATCTGATAGAAAGTGAACTTATGATATGTCAAGTCCTCAAAATATCAAATACATGAAAAAACAAAAGCATGTCTCTCCATCTCCATGCATTCAAACAGAAAATACATTTAAAGACAAAATCATCGAGAAATCAGGCGCATGTGCAAAAGTAGTACGTGCTTCAGATATGCTGACTGGAGCTATTAATGATGTCATGCGACCATTGCAATATCATTCAGAGAATAAAATGGACAAATTTCCAGGAGACAGCATCTCAAAGGAAATGATTCCGGGAGCAAACATTTGAGAGTCAAGATAGAGAGGCCACATTGAGACAATACTTCAATCAACATCTAAGCCACCAGGGACATTTAAAAATCATCTTTTCAGCAACCATTGGCTCAGGAGGAGTCCAAATTCAAACCATCAGACACATTAAAGACAAGATTCTCCAAAGAATCACATCCTAATCTATCTCCTGGAAAAGGTCTACGAACAGCAAGATTCAATACTCACATCAACCAATTTCACCACAGGAGACTCCTTGAATATCTTCAGCCAAGGGAATTGTGCAGAGCCCACTGAGGCAAATGCACGACCAAAGTAATCGGCAAACCGCATCAGTTGTATATCCTGCTGCGATTCATACGATGCCTGCGCACAAACAAATGACAGCACATCAAACCAAAGATCACATCTTCCTTTCACAGATTCACAACCTCAACAACAGATCAGAGATAAACAAAGCAAAACCCAAACGCGGTTGTAACAAGAGATCACTGACCGTTATGTCAGCGAGAAATGCACTGAGATGGCCCGCGTCGATCTTAGCGGCCGCCTCAGCCACCGTGACCTTCGGCTTCTTTGGCTTCTTCGGCCTCACCTTCCTCCCCTCGCCGCCGCCGTTCTCGACCGCGCCGGCGACCTCCGCATCGCTGCCGTCCTCATCGTCGGAGTACCGCTTCGATCCGCCGGCGCTCACCGCGGCGGCGGCGGCGGCGGCCGCCTGCTCCTCGAGGACCCGCCGGCGCCGCTCCTCGGCGTGCAGCTCGATCGATCGGAAGACATCGGCGTCGCCGTTGGGTCGGGCGTCGTGGCCGGGCCTCCCCGGCTGGGGCTTCGCGGCCTTCCGGTGGCGCTTGGGGTAGGAGACGGTCTGCCACCCGTGGCCCTCGTCCTTCTCCTTGTGGGCGGAGCCCCGATTGGCAACCTGGGAACCCCCCTCCTCCTCCTGCTGCTCCCTCAGAATCTGCTGTATCAGAGCTGAATTCTCGTCCATCGCCGCCGCCGCCGCCGCCGCCTCCTCCGTCGCCGGACAAATCAACACCCTCCGTCGACAATTCGAAAGGCGCCCCCTTTTCCCCCTCTCTCTACAAAAAGCGCGATTCGACGTCAACCCTTTTGAGCAGCGATGCGAGACGAAGGGCCTGCGGACAGGGAGCGAGAGCTGTAGAGAGAGAAAGGAGAGAGAGAGAGATAGAGATAGAGGAGGAGGACGACGACGACGATGGACTTTCTCTCTCTTTCTGTGCTCGCGCTCTGTGTGTCTCTCTCTCTTCCTCTATATATAGGTCGGAGGACACGTGGCACGGTGATGGCGTGTGAGTTGACGGTTTTGGGCCTGCTCCTTGGAGGGAATGACGAGTTGGTGCCATTGTGATATCGTATTATTTTAGGAAATCCGGATTATGATTCCGGATTAGATCTTATGCTTTGGAATCGATCGCACATCATCTTTCCAAATATCAATTGATAATATCACACATCCATATGTATCCCTGTTATCCGATATGTGCATTGAAAATTTTGAAATTATTATGAAAATATAATTGAATTGATTGCGCTTCTCGAGAATTTTTAGGACCCGATTATAATTTTGCGAAGAGTTCCGGGACTTGATTTCGCTTTATGTAAATTTTAAGATTTTAATTGTACTATTGTAATAAGCTTTACGACTTCAGGTGCATTCATCCCTTACAAAAAAAACACCGCTTTATCTCGCTTTTACCTCTTTCCAAAAATCGGCAAGGAGGTTTGAAGGGTTGGGTGAAAACGTCATTTCACCCCGCAAATTTATCTCCTTTTAGACCCATCCAATATTTAGGAGATTCTAAAGATGTCATTGACCGGAGAAACCACAATTTTCTTGCCCAAAGTAATCTCACATTAAAGAAGCTACCAATTGGTGCATTTTTGGGGATAAGGGTGTGGCCAACTAGGTTGCACTTGCATATTTGAAGGGAGAGAGTAGATCAAGCCATCCCACAAATGACCCTACCGGACCTTCTCTTTCGTAAGATTGATTTGAAATCCATGTAAAAAATCTTAAGTCGATCGAAATTATGCTTAGTGGCGTATAAAGGTAATGTTGAACGATCGATCGAGTGGTGGATACCCCGTGACATGATAGAGATGATAAGATATGCTTGAAAAGGAAATGCAAGGACCGTTAGTGCGGCATGGCCTGGGATGGAGGTAAGTATGGTCATTTGAACGCATCGATTGGCCAAAGAAGGGTTTCTCGAGAGCTCGAATGGGAAAGGGGCAAAATATTGAATACCTTACCTAACTTTTGATGCTGAGGTGCTAATATAGAAGCATGGTCAGTTTGTCCCCATACGTTGGTAATTGCATCCTAACAAAATCAAAATTAGTGGACAGAATCTTGATGGGTAATAGAATTGAACATCCTAACGTGAGAGCGTGAGCAGTCCAAGGGGGAGAAATTGTACCAAAAAGTTATATGTCAACGCCGGCAATATCACATAAGACAGCCGGTGTGATTTCCAGCCAGAATTGATCGGATGGATTCGATTGGTAAAATGCGAAAAAGTTTATGACTAAATTAACACAATTAGAGAGGTTTATGATGGAATTAACGCAAATGTAATAAATTTAGAACTTTGTAGATAATCTTCCGACGGAGCAACTATTACAATCTCTTTCGTGACAATGACTTTGCCTTCGTTCATTCTATTTACTACGACTCCCCATGGTCCCTCCCTCCTCTTGACCTTGCCTAACATTCTACTCGAGTGTTCAACAAAGTCAAAGTGGCAAAATAGGATCCCCTCCCATTGCTACACCCAATTGAATCCCTCGAACCATATGTTGAAATTTGGCGAAACCCTACTCACCTAGGGGTTTGCCCAATTTGGTCGCCTACCACGGTAAAATTTCACTGGAAGTTTCTGCAATTATTGCTACTGGTTCTGTTGCATATGCATGTGGAGCCTAGGTGGGACTCACAGAACTAATCTGGCTGCGTGCATTAATTGACCTACCGTTTTTATGTAAGTCCAAATAAAAAAAAACAATTCAATGAGTATCTAGATTGTATTATTTTGCTATATCGAGTGCTTCGACTTTTAAAATATGGCTCGATGTGAGGCATTCGTTAAAATTATGGACAGAAAATACTAACACGTACACTGATGCGCTAAATAGCCATCGACCGTAAACGTTGGTGTTCGATGTGTTATCTTGAGATGATGTCGCATTATCAGAGGTATATTGAATGGCCAAAACCGTTTGAGTTAATAGTCTCTCTCTTCGTTATCCTAATACTTAAATGAATATTGCACGATTTTTGTCAAGTAAGCAAGCCATTTCAGCAATTATGCTTTACATTTGCTGACTAAGCGAGTTAATAGCAAAATCGCTTGACTGGATGATTTATTTAACGGGAGTCTCACATCGACCCACTTTTGAATAATTGAGCTACTGTGATTGAATAAAGACAAGGTTTAATATTTAATTGTGAAGCACCCCTTCATTTATATTAGATAGTTTAACAGATAAAGTCACGAGTTTAAGTCCATTTACATGCGCGCCCTCACTCTTACTTGTCATCAACTTCCTTCGAATGTGGCGATTGGCTTAGACAGATGATCAAATGACCACATTCAAGAACACCTATGCCGCAACGAATAATTTGTATTTTTCGCGTCTACCCATGAGGAAGCGGTCGCTAAAAAAGACTCCGGAGTCGAAAGTTACCATCATCGAATCGATCGGTTCATAAGGAGATGATCCCGCCACGAATCAAATGAACGAAGCATACTAATATAGCATACCAATCTAATAGAACTGGCATCTTAAAAAAGGGTTCTCTCAAATTGCACCGATGAAGCAGGTAAACCCCTTATGGTCCTATCGAAAGAGTGACCGATCGATTTGATGTTATCCCTTCTCATCATTTTGTGTTGATGTTACCGCATGCAGCGGCTATGAAAACAACTCAACGGAGGGTGTCCAGTTCCAAGAAAGAGACGGCTGCTGTTTTGGGGTGGGGGATGAAGTCAAAATAGCATTTCACTTTCACTGGTGACTTCACTCGGTGCGTCACGCGATGCTATCAACTTTCGATCTTTGACACCATTTCGAGCTTGGATACAGTCTCTGCACGTTTCACACTTTGCAATCGCATGCCTTATCAACTGCATCAATTTGTTCTACAGTTTGGACTGGACTGCACTTTCTGAATTCATGATCGAGACAAGAGTGACTCCAAATTCTACTTTGCTCTTAAACTATAAATTATACATCTTAATCTTTTGGTAAGATAAGGTCTAATTTTTTTTTTTTGGTCGAAAGATAAGGTCTAATGAGCTTGCTGTAAAATTTACCAGCGTTCGCTTGTTCGACTTTTAAGCATCGCAGGCGCTCGTG
The DNA here is from genome assembly GCA_031216185.1 of Syzygium aqueum. NCBI lineage: Eukaryota > Viridiplantae > Streptophyta > Magnoliopsida > Myrtales > Myrtaceae > Syzygium > Syzygium aqueum. The sequence continues at coordinate 41,405,372 of CM062236.1, forward strand.
GTGCAACATCTCTCTGCCCACTTTTACGGCGCGCATATCTATAAGGTCATCTGTCTAACGAATGTCTGATTTTGCAAGGCTTCTGTCAAAATTAGATTTCAAGAGGAAGAAGCAAAGAAGATCCAATGGTAAAGCCGACACTCAAATGCATAGAAGATCGTTGTGCCATGAGGAACAAAAAATATGGATGAATGACAGTGTATGCTTAGATTAGAGCAAAGACACGAGCAGAAGATTACACTTCAAGACGCGAGTCACAGCATACCGACAAACCAAGCCTTACTCCAAACAATGTCTGCGTATTACACTATTTTGGAAATAGTTTCCCTATCAGCAAGGGCTAGTTTTTCTGAAATAAGCTAACTCAATCGCTCAATGCAAGTTCTCGATGCGCACATCTCCGGTAGATCGAAAGGGAAGGGAAGGGAAAAACGATGATCAGTCATGGCATGGTTGCGATAAGTACAAAATTTAAATTTATCATGTGAAATGTGATTTTTCCTCTGTTTAGGTATCTAGATTGCAGATTACTACAAACATGAAGCACAGTTTGGAGATGATGCAATCCATATCATTTAGAGCAGAATGAACCAAGCCCTGTCTGTCACCTTCACTCTTCATCCTCCCTAAGTCATGAAAAGCTTTTCAAGAAGAACCTTTCATTGACGTTCTCACGGGAAGAGACCCTCACGGCACGAGACCAGCGGCCTTGCTCTGTCCGTCTCTCCATATTTCCCAGCCAACACAACGAATGCAGATTATGTCCCATTGAAAGACCATTGAGGTGTATCTTGATGCATCTGTCCTATTTTAGCATTTTTACGCTTAAACTATTTAAGGTCGGGAATCGCTTCTTCAAAAGCAAGTGCAAAGATTAAATATCAACCGTTTTATAAGGAGTTGTTAGTCAAGTTCTTGCTGGTTTTGATGGGAAGGATCATTTATGAGGTTTCATGTTCATTCGGTTCTGGAGTACTAAACAGGTGGAGCCTTGTCAAGAAAATTTCGACCTCACAACACCGCTCGAGCTCTTTTTTCTCAATCTCAATTGAGCTTAGTTGAGTCGAGCTCGAACAGGATATGCAACACTCGATCAAGCACTAATTTAGCTTCGTGCACCGAGTAATTGAGTTGGGGTGAGCATAGAGCCTCGCCATGTATCCACTCGATTGAGTTCAATTACTCCCCTACATTTACCTTCCAACTGTTATCCTAGGTGGGAATTAGGGAAAGGCGCTTTGCAAATACTAGAATGGACATCGACATCAACAGCATGAACTTCTTACACAGAATTTCCTCAGGCATCAAACTTGATCACCAAGTGAAGATGCTAAAAAACTCAAGATTACTTATCAAAGTGAACCGTAATCACATTTGCAATGGTAAGATAACTGACTTGCAACTTCTAAGATCCAGGAAAATGGACATATTACTGAAGAATGCACTTAGATATAGGAATTTACAATAATATCACTAGATGAATGACAGCAGATTCTACCTACAGAAGGGCTATGAACTCATTTCCTAGGTTATAAGCACTCAAGAAACCACCTATGCGTCCATTAAAAAATTCTCCCGATTCTAATAACATTAGTTAAGTGGAACCTGCACTTATCGGTGTGATGCGCCGAGATCGCAGCGACAGAAGGAACGCATACTCACTTCCTGGTAAGTACTTCCTCGATGATCAACCTCAACCGTCGGCCGAAGACATCCAACTCTGCCGACCTTTGATCTAGCAAACGCCCCGGCGGCCTATCCTTGGTCGCGGCAAAGCTAGAGTCGATGCTATCCGAAAGGTAGCTACATCTGCAGTAGCAATGCAAACCCTCTTGCGAAAAACCCGCCTTGACCTCTTCCAGGGACTGATCAAACACATCCAAGGCAGCTCTCTTCACCAATTCACCAATCCCACCAGCACCACCACCTGAGCCACCGGTGTTGTTCAAAATCGCAGCCCCATCCCCTCGCCCGCCGAAATCGCAATCAACGTTCGCCTCTTTCATCTTCAAGCGTCCATGACGATCACCGCGCACGGCATGAGCGCCATTTGCATCGCCATGAACACCGTCGGCGGCATAATCCTCCTCCCCTTCTTCCTCCTCCTCTTCCTCTTCCTCCTCCTCCTCCTCCTCCTCGTCCTCCTCCTCCGCACAACCGATCACGCCCCTACCGTTCTCGCCCCGGCCCATCGACCCCAAATGCAACTCCGCGGCGAAACTAACCCTAACGCCGACCAAGCCAACCCCATCGTCAGGCATGGCATCGCCGCTGCCGATGCCGCAACCCGCATTGCTACCGACATTGCCATCAGCAGCGCCAAAGGGGGAGGCAGATGCGTGCTTGGGGCTCCAGAGCTTCTCGGAGAGGTCGAAGAGCGCGCGGTCGTGGGGGGAGAGGCGGGAGGGATCGAGGGCGCCGCGGTCGAGCCGGGAGGACACGGCGCGGTACTTCTTGCGGAGGCCGCGGAGCTTCTCGTAGAGCTGGGAATTGGAGTAGGGCTGGGAGGAGGAGGAGGAGGAGGCGGAGAAGCGGCGGTAGAAGACGCGGAGGTCGCGGGGGAAGGAGAGGCTCTGGGAGGAGGCGCAGTCGAGGAGGCACTGAAGGAAGCGGATCTCGTCGGGCTCGGACCAGATCCGGTGGAACTTGGGGGGCGGCGGCGAGGAGGCGGCGGGGGGGTCGTGGAGGAGGTGGAGGCGGTGGTCGGCGGCGGGGTTAGGGCTTTTGCGTTTGACGGGGAGTTTCGACGGTGGCTCGAGTGGCGGTGGCGGTGGCGGGGTGGAGGAGGAGTCCATCCGGCTCCGGCTAAGGCTACGGGCAAACCCCCAGTCGCGACACAGGGAGACGGGCGGGGGCGGGTTGGTTTGGTGGTGTGGATCGACTGGGGTTGCCTGGGGTCTGCTCCCCCGAAAAATTAATAATTATTTATTTTTCCCCCCCCTTTTTTTTTCCTGGTTGTGTTGAAAGATTTTAAAATTATGTTTCACGGGGATTATTTTTCCCTTCCCCCTAAGTGAACCAAAAGAGCGAAAACAAAAAAGATGAAAAGAAGTGTGACGCGATGGATGTGATCTTGGGGTAAGTGACCAACAACGTTTATGTAAGTGCCGCGCATTCAGACGTAAGTCGGCATTAAATTTTAGTAACTCTCGACCGACTTGCTTCTTTATACATGTGCCGGCTATATTGGGCAACGTAGGATTATAGTCGCAAAAAATTAACGGTTGCTTCATTTGCATTAGCTCCGAAAGGCGACCGATCGAAACCCAAACGGGTGTGATCGCTTTTAATTATACATATCTATTTATTTTTTCTAAACTCGGTAAGAAGAACAATTGACGTGATATATATGATATAAATGTAAGTGACCAATGGATGTACGTGGTGCCGTGCATTCAAACTAACTGCCACATCAAATTTTAACAACTCTCGCTCGACATGTTTCTTAACTATATATGATTATCACGGTGTGCACGCTATATAAGAGTTGCACTAGATTGTAGTCAACAAACCAATAGTTACACTATTTGTATTTAGCCCTAGTAGGCCACTAATGAGAACCCAACCAACTTGATCGGGCGGCGCGGATAAAACTTGGAGGATCATGCGATGTCTTTGAAGCTTTTGATCCCACGGATCCATTTACTTTTTTCGAGAATTTGCTTCCAATCTTGCGTGTGGCAAACACGCATGAGAAATATACACCATTGATAGATTCTAGACCCATCGCTTCAACGAGACATGGACAATTAAGCAATTGCCTGAACTTACTTCCTCGACGAAGTACATCCTCACGCTGCAAGACTTTCCCATCCCGTAGGAGAACAAGGAAGGAGACCCCAAAAACGTTATGCAAGAATTACTTCCATAAGAATTCTCAAACCGTGCTTGCTTTCATGAGGTAATTTCACTACGAATCGATTGATCTTTGAATGAGTTCTATGCCTGTGGCCGTGAATGTGGAAGGCCATCCATGTGCAATTTGGACCATCAGATTTTGAGAAAACAACGTAAATTGTCGGTAGAATTTAACAAAAGGGATGTTCGCTTTCATCTAATTAGTAGACAATTCCATATCATGAAGTAACCTTTCCTTTCCTTTCTTTTCACGACCCTTTGTAATTTGCATTAGGGCAGAAAACTAATATGATGTAAAACTGCTGTTTTCATATGTTCTGGGCATGTGATTTTAATGTACAAAGAAACCAGCGACCCACACCAACAAAAAGGCAAATTTTTCCTTCTTGTTTTTTCATGCAGCTCTTTGGAGAATAACTTAGGAGCACCTCTTCAGGGCATCTATATCCGGCAAGTAATGTATCGAAAATCAGGTCATGAACTGCGCACAGTGGCATCAACATCTTCAGTCATGTAGGGGGGGCTATGACCCAGCAGAGAGATTGGGGAGGAAATGGTGCTGCTCTGTCCCGATTCCATGAACCGTGGGAGGAATGTGGACCGCCTCAGGATCAAAGAAAAATTGGCGCCGACCACCTACTCCGAAACCAGAACTGTTAATTCCAGGAAAGCTAGGCGGTTTTTAGTAAGAGTAATCTTCTCCTTTGCTTCCTCCGCCTTTTCTCTCACACCACGCACCACATCCTCTGGTGCTTTCTCTACAAACTGCACGCTCAGAAAACAAGAGCCGAATGTCATTAACACGCGCTAAAATGCTGAAAATGAGATTAAAGAGAGTAACATGTCCTCCCCAGTGAACTTAACAAGCTCCTCCTCGGGTGAGATAAATAACATGAGGAGTTTCTAAAGTTACAACGTGTCACATCTGCATCCATGATTTCTTTAGCCTGATGTAAGTGGACACTCAATCCAAAAAAATCCATCCGTGCGTGTAAGTGTACGATATGCTAGCAAATTAAGGTGGGATCAACCGCGTACGTTAGGGGAATTGAGACGAGAAACAAGCCCATCATACTCCGTCTGCATTTTAGATAGGCGTTTAGAAAGGCGTTGAAGTTCAGCAGAGATATCAACCATATCAGCAAGGGGGAGATAAGCCTCCAGTCCTTCACCGGCAACTAAGTGAACAGATTGGTTTGCATCTCCTGAGTTTATAGGCATTGAATTAACCATAATATTTTACAACTCATGAAGGTGCCATAAGGAGGAACACAGAAACAACAAACAAAACTGACTGCAGTCTGCAGAACAGGAAAAAAAACAACCAATATACAATACATACCTGGCGGCGATTCAGTAAAATGGACATGATCTAAATCTAGGCGGGACAATAAAGCTAAAACCTCCTTCTCTTTCTGCATAAAGAAACGATATACAAGGTCAATTAACACTTTGCAAAACTCTGCGAATAATGTCCCCTTAAATGCTGGCTAGAAAACTCTTTTGAGTAAAAGCTAAGAAATTCTCTTGCTAACACTCAAAAATGGGTTAAAACGCTTTAAAATCAGAAATTATTAGGAGATATGGGATGAATCAGCTAGGAAAAATGTGACACTAAAGGAGCAAGCCTGATATACAATATTTCAACAGCAAGACTAGTTAAATATAGTATCACTCGCATCCCAGAATTTTTACTACAGTTAATGCAATGCAAAATATGGATTCTTGCTTTTCCCCATGGAAAACATATGTAATATTTTATTACCACGTTTCCTTATCGAGGGACTTGTATAACTGCTTTTTATCATATCTACTACAATAAATACTTGTTTAAACTCCAAAGACAATTCCATGGTAGGATTAAGAGGCAAACTAAGGCAATACAGTAATATTCTATGAAAGTTTTAACATTCTAAAGTCATCAAAACTGTTCAGCATTTTTTTATTGTCCTCTTCAGCATTTGTCGGTGAGGGTAGACTCTGTGACAAAGAACAGGACATCTTACAGATATGTAATCAATAACATCAGAGCTAGCCACAATGGATGCAGAAATACGCTTCGCGGGCTCAACGGAGTACTCAGCACGAGCATTTCTGATAGCTCTTGTCTGAAAAAAACAAACAAGAAAATAATTTGATTAGATACCTCTGTTATGATATACCTTCTGTTAGAGATGAGATAATAAAAGTTTCATGCAAGTTAAGATTGTTTCTTTATAAGAAGAATCAGGAATCAATCTGTTTAACTTACCAGAGCTTGTAAGTTTTCATATTTTTTAATTGAATGGATTTGCCTCGGAAGTGAAGTTCTTGGCCAAGGAGATACCATAAGGGCTTCTTTCCTATTTGGCAGAGACTACATGTAAATCAAAAGATTGAATCAGCAAGAGGTTAGATTATAATTGTTCAGGTGTGATAATATACATAGTGCACACCAAAGTATACTAAACCATTCAATGTCATCCATACTTTTCAATCTAACTCCATGCTATTGTTATGCAAGAAACCATCAAGAAACTTCGAAGAAGGTATTAATGAAGCTACAAATTTACCATAACTTATAGAAATTTGCAAAGGAAAAAAAGAAAGTAGAGGGATAGTGAGGCTTGGATATATTGATCAAGCTGAGTAGCAAAAATGCCAATGCTAAGTTACAATGTGTGCCACAGGCTAACAGTTTTGTATGATGAAAAACAAATCAGAACGTTATGCATTAGAACATCAAAGCAGAGCTTAAAGACTCATAAAAACAGAATGAACAAACGGATTCCTTCTCTCTATAACAACTTTCAAAACCCTGACCAGGGGTTTGAGAGATAGCTCCAAAGCCACGGGAAAGGAAAAAAGTTGGTATGCACAAGAGGATTACAAGCCAACAGAGGAAAAAAATTGATAGACTGATAATTTCAATGGTCAAAATCATTTGATGTCTCTTACTGATATAAAAAATTGCAACTCATCAACTAGAACAAAGAACATCCATCACAGGTTTAGAATGTCCATTCACCTGCCATAGCTCTTCAGTCACAAAGGGCATGAATGGATGCAGCAATTTCAATATATTCTCAAAAACATACAATAGTACGGCCTGCGTAACTGAAGCTATTAAGTGACTCTCCTTGTGATAAAGCCGAGCTTTACTTGTTTCAATGTACCTAAAAGCATGACAGTGAGAAAATTACACTCAGGCAAATTGAAAGAGGATAAAAAGTTCATGCAAAGAATCCATAGTCACTTATCCAAAGCTAGTTCTTACAAAAGAAAGCATAGCAATCTCAAACATGTTCTCCCTTAAAAAAAACAGTTTCTCTAAAATATTCAGTGCAGAACTACATGTTCATTAAACAAAAATGTACATAAGTTGATTGCCTATTAGACTATACGTATCAATCACTTACAGCTTAGCCAAATACAATTGTCAGAGATTTGATAAAAGTCCTGTTAGCAGAATTTTGAAGAATGCATTTCCTTATTTCTCATGTCATAAAATACCACACTCCAAAGATCTCTCTCCTCTCCCACTAAAACGTCATTTCGAATAAGTCCTTGAGGGGCTTGCAGCAATAGACACATGAATATCAGTCTCTCTTTGTGTCAAAAAGTTCTTTCCTAGTAGACTACTTATTCAATGTTATCGGATTGCTATAATCCCCTTGCAAACTGAATTTCAGGTAGATTCTCTAGGATTTGAGTACATATGTTTGGTTGCAATCTGATCAAACCGACCTCTAGCTGATCAATTTTAACATGTCATCATAAGCTAGCGAACAATTATAGCACAACCTAAGCTAACTGACTTTTAACTCGTGAATAATAACTTGGATTCATAAAGCTCTTGGTTTATTTACTTATATTGTCAAGGTTGCACTTATTTATGACCACTGAAAAATACTACTAGAGCGATTTATTATCCCTATAGTATATAATGGTTCACTCCAACTGAATACTTGGAAGATCCACAACTCAAATCAACAAACCAAGACTTTTTTTTAATAGGTAATACAAGATCCACCATAGGGCACCAAGGTGGTGCAAACACATAACCAAAACGACCTCATTCACAAGAAAAAGCATAGACAATGCCAATCAATGCATTCGACAAGTCTCCACAATATCAGAAGTGTAAGAACTACAATGTTGACCAGTAGCATGCCTCATTCTTGTTCCTGTTCCTGTTCCCATTGCATGATGAATAAAGTAAGCAGCTTTGACAACTAGGATGCTGATAGTAGCATATTAAAAGAGATTACCAATGCATAATGAAATTTATGGCTAGATCTATTCCAGTCAAACTCATGGACTGGCAATGTACTTCAATGGGTGGAAAGAATGGGAATTTAAGTGCTGCCTAAGATTCTAGGTCATCCTACTAAGAGCAGATTCAAGGGTCCCATCAAAATAAAAGGAGATATGGACCTAATTGATTTCAATGGTAATATCTTTGTTGAAAGCGATTCATTCGTTTATTAGTTCAAGAGAAACAAGCAACTCCAAGACCTTCAGAAAGGGGAAAGCAGCAAAACTTCGAGAGTAATATCTTTGGCTTTGATGATCGTGGGTACTATTCGAGAGAAACAAACATTCCAAGGCCCAAAAAGGAAAGAAAGAGGGAAGCAACAAAAGGTTGACTACATTCTGCATCAGCAAGTTTGACATTTCGACCTCGAAGAACAATCCTTTGAATGAAACTTGTTCAAGCTTATATGCTACAGAGAGATAATGAAACTTTCACATTGACTAGGCCTGTATATTCATTGCCTGTTGATTCAACAAGATGGATTGTTCTCCCAAAGAGTAGCTTCCACATAGTCCCAGCTACATGTAATTGCAAGTGAGCAAGTTAACTCATAATGCACAACATACCAGTCGGCAAAATCGCCCCAAAAGAAATCATATGTTTCTCTTCCAACGTCTCCGAAGAAGAACTTGTCATAGCTTGTGGTGACCGCATCAATAAGCAAATGCAGTTTAGAGACCTGAAAAGTCAAAGGTGTCAGACTCCATATGGAGTAAGCAACATCAACCAGCGCAAAAAATAAAATAAAAAGAACTTTCTCAAGTTGCTCACCACCCAACATTCTGGTAAAGGTAGCCTGAGCAAAGCCTCCTCTTGGTCAAACTGGAAAATGGGGACAAGAGCAGACATGTTTTAGGTGACAAGATAGGTCAGGGTCGACCTTCTAATATAAATAAGATAACAAAATCAAATGAGGTTTAATTTCAGTATTCAACAGTAGCTACATATTCCACGTGAGTCCATATCTTAACTTGAGTTGAACTAAGTGCTGGAAGTTTCCTTTCAAATAAGAATTAGAGACCTTGACTAATTTAAGACTTCAAGCTTCCTTCTGGTTCTCTCACACAGAAAATATGTCGCATGGGTTAACGTGGGCATTTCATCTAAGTCAAAGGGAACCAACTCCAAATTTAGTTTCTATCACTGTCATCTTACAACGCTTAAATTTGGAATTACCGGTAAAGTCCAGCACACATTCAGTGATCAAAGAAAAAGTGGATATTAAGTAATTCCAAGAGTTTAAACTATTCTTTTCCAAGATGCACCAAAATGCCATAGATGCGGCCAAACTCCTAAATACTCTTGGCTGCATGAATAAAGCAACTGAAATGAAGAACCATAAAAAAGCTGCACCATTGGATGGTAAAGTTACATCAAACCCAGGACTGACGATGAAGAAATTAATCATAAACTGTTTCAAGATAATTCAAGACTTGTGTATGATGGTTCACAAACCAATCAAATTCTCAAACCTTATGAGCTGATATTGCTTCCCAAGCAGATAAATCACTTTGATCGGGCAAATTCTGCAGCACGAATTTGCCAGCATTCCATAGTTTATTGGTAAAGGCCTTGTTAGCAGTCAACCTCTCAGTTGATAAATTAAGATCCTACGAGAAAAGCAAGTAATATTAGCAGATAGAGTCACATCTAGAACATGTAGATGTTATACACATTCAAAAGCAGCGGATCTTTAGACATTTCATTATCTCAAAATCATCACATACAATTCGGAACAGATGGTAATCAATCTCCCAAGATAATACGCACCTGACCAGCAGTTCCTAAAGCAACTGTAAAACGTAAGGCATCTGTGCCAAACTCGCCAATAGTATCAATTGGATCTATCACATTTCCCAATGTTTTTGACATTTTCCGCCCCTTAAACATTTGAAAGGAAACAGGTAAGAGTGGCTAAAGAAATTACAAGCAAAAGTACAGATACAAAATGTCCAACGTATAGCTTCATAAGAATTACAGTGCCTATTGCTATGGCGCTATAGCCAAACCTGAAAATGCATCAATTAAGGTGTCATACTCACTTGTGAGTCACGGATAAGACCATGCAGATAAACATATGAAAACGGAACTTTCCCTGTAAATTCAATTCCCATCATGACCATCCTTGCCACCCAGAAGAACAATATATCATGCCTGAAGAGATGGAAAAGACATTTTTTAGGCAGTAGAATAAGAGGACGAAAGTCTATGTGGAGAATAAACTCCAGAATGCAAGTTAACTTATTAGCAGGAAACACCTTGCAGGTCAAACCAAAAAGCCTCTGGAGAGATTTACTACAATCACTTGAATGAGCCCATGGATTCAAAGCAGCAGCAAAAACAAGCCCACAAAAATTTACTTTGAACAAGTAATGCGTATTCTCTTGAATGTGCTTGTGTGCTGGTTAAGGGAGTCATTAATATTGTCCGTTTCAATCACACTGCATAAAGTCAACCAAGCTTCCAGCAAGGGAGCAGTAACCAAATCTCCAGTTAGAGATCTTGGATATAGAATTACTGATGGAGACGCAAACGAGATGTACTTACCCTGTTTCTAGCATTGTAGTTGGATAGAAGCGATTAAAGTCTTCAGCCGAAACATCTGGCCATCCAAGAGTACTGAAAGGCCACAACGCACTGCAGAGCCCACAGAGATATGTATTTAGTCAAGTGGATGCATCCAGTTGTACAAGTTTCTAAAAAAAGTGTTCGTCATGAAAACGGAATATTAGAAAATGAATGAAGCAATTCCGTAGGCTTCATTTACTTTAAACCCAATGAGGGGTAGGGAAGACGGGTTTTTCTATTTGCCACATGCTAACATCATGACATAGGAGAACAATGAATTACAACCATTTTTCTTTTATAGTTCTGAGTAGCTATTACACTGAGGGACACTAATAAAACAGCTGTGCTCTATATATGTTTTAGACATCACGACTCAAGATAATGAATATGCACATGCTTCATGGTATTAAAGATGCTTTTGACCATAATTGAATGTTCCTCTTCATTTTTACATATGTTTTAGACATCACGACTCAAGATAATGAATAGTTCTGTAATATTTGGTTTGATTATAACAATATCAATTTTGAAGCATATTCATAGAATCTAAACTATAGCTAAATAAATAGCAAAACTGAAAGGGTTAATACCACGAAAAACCCCAAACTGGTACACCTGTGACAATTTTACTCAAAACTATTTTTTTGACCATAAAAAACTCTAAACTAGTACACCTGTGACAATTTTACCCCAAACTATTTTTTTTACCATAAAAAACCTCACACTGGTATACCTATGACAATTTTACCCTCAAACTGGTATACTTGTGATAAATTTACCCTCAATTAGTTTTTATTAAATTTTACTGTCAAATTGCTAAGTTTAATGACACGTGGTAATTAGTATGTGTATTGGTTTTGGATTTTACCCTTATGTTTGTCACAAGTTTACGAATTTGTGATTTTTTGTGATATTAATATAATTTAACGGACACTAACAGAGGGTAAATTTATCACAAATGTACCGGTTTGGGGTTTTTAGTGCTTAAAAAATTAGTTCGGGGGTAAAATTGTCACAGGTGTACCAGTTTAGGGTTTTTTATGGTCAAAAAAATAGTTTTGGGTAAAATTGTCACAGGTGTACCAGTTTGGAATTTTTGGTGGTCAAAAAAATAGTTCGGGATAAATTTGTCACATGTGTACCAATTTGGGGTTTTTTGTGGTCAAAAAAATAGTTCGGGGTAAAATTGTCATAGATGTATCAGTTTAGGGTTTTTCGTGGTATTAACCCAAACTGAAAAGGTGAAGATTGTCGTAGAAACAACTCTACCACATAACACTTCCACCGTCAAGTACCCCCATGCATCATATGCTCAAATATCATTATTCTTGCGGATAGTTCACATCAAGAGAGTTTCTTAATACTAGTTAGCATGAACCCATATATGCTGACTACAGTTAGCAAGTCCAGGTAACTTGCCAAGTGAACTGACCTCATGACAGAGAGGGAAGAAATATTTTCCTACATATGTGATCTCATGAATAAGCTTAGCAATACCTCAGAGAATATAGAAGGGTCATGCAAATATAAAAAAGTCACTTAGGCAGGCATCCATGATGCCCAAAAATAAAAATTAAACTTAGTTTCCAAGTAATGAAATACAGAATTGTTTCAATGCTCGCCAAGTTTTTCATTTTTTTGCCAATAATCCTTCCCAACTAATTAGTAGATCAATTTATTTAAGGGATCTTACTCTAGCACAGACCATCTAAGATCTGCAAAAGCCCATCCTAGTATAATTACTATGTCCCAATAAGGCTTGCTACTTCTAAAAGGAAAAGTCTTCACTATGTAATGAAACAGTCAACTGAAAAGCTTTCGATCAGCATAATAAACAGGCATAGAGAAACTCTAGCGCTAAAAAAGAGACAGACCTGGAAAACCAAGTATCAAGAACATCTGGATCTTGGTATATTTCTACATTCTTCCCATACTGCTCCTGAGCTTTCTGAAGAGCTTCGTCAGCATTCCGAGCAACTATATATACTTCTTCGCTGTCCTTGCCAGCAATATACCAAACAGGTATGCGATGTCCCCACCACAATTGTCTACTTATGCACCAATCCTTAATATTTGATAGCCAGTGATGGTAGATCTGTAATGGAAAACTAACTGGCTCAAGTGAAAGAATGAAGTAAATACCGCTGAACAGAAAGTACAGTCGGTATGGACAACACTCCAAAAGTTATAGTCGACACTGATCATGAATCACCATGCAGAAATCACTCTTTCTTCATCCAAAGGAGCAGTAAACAGTACTAAAGTAGCAAACAGTAATTAAAACTATTTTTTTTGGGTGGATGGAAGTAGAGGGAATAAAAATGAGAACTTTTTTTAAGGTAATATATCCCCTAAGAAGGAAATTTATTAAAACGATTTAAAATGAGAGAAATAATTCCAGCCTATTATTCCTCCCCACTTTATGGGAAGGTTTTAGGTAAGAGCATTCCATGCCCACAGTTGGTTCCCATGGGAGGTAACAGAGGGAAACTGGTGTACTAAATATTTTTTTTCTTCTAAAAGGAAAATGTATAAAAGAAAAAATGAGACATCAGATCAATGCTAAATTCGACTTCGTCTACTTTGTAACCCTTCAACATACATATGAAAACATTAAGGGAATTGCAATTTCTTCTCACTTCTTTTCCCTTGATTTCCTGTGTAACATAAATTTTATCAAACAAAGTCTAAGAAGGGTAGCGCTCCCCAGTAAAGCTACTAGAAATAAACCATAGGAACACTCTAAGAAAGCACAACAAAATTCCAAATTTATTATGACAGATAAATTAGTCTTCCTTCAGTTTAGCATACCTTCTCAAATCTCTCAGGCATGATTGTCAATTGCCCCTTTTCAACTGCTTGAAGTGCCTTCTCTGCTAAAGGTTCCATAGATACAAACCACTGCTTACTTACCAATGGCTCTATAATCTGAACGGAGGCACAATGGGGAGACAGATAAGAAGAACGCCAACAGAAAATGACCCTTGCACAATATCAGTAGCAGAAAAATGAGCAAGAAACTATTTTTAAACTCACTTCTCCACCACGTTGTGATCTAGGTACCCGTGAGGTGTGCAGTTCCTTTTTAACAGCCAAACCAGTTTCTTCGAGGTCTGACCAAAGTTTCTTCCTGGCTTCAAAACGATCAAGGCCGCTAGACATTGGAAGCACACAATGAGTAAGACAGTTTTCTCCATTGACTAAAAACTAATCTCACGCGACTAGGTTTACCAAAATAGCCCAGCAACTTCATTTAGCGTCCCATCCTTGTTCATCACGTTGAGTATAGGCAGACCGAGCTTTCTGGCGAGAAGGTAATCATTGTGATCATGCCCTGGGCTTATCTTCAAGACACCAGTACCAAAGTCCATATCAACATACTGCACCATTAACAAAAATCAATGATCAGCATCAATGAAATATACCTATAACTTCTTGAAATAAATATGATGATCAACAAATAAATCTAATACAGAATAACAAGGAAAAAAAATCATTGTCCTTCCAATGTAAAGATCATCACATGGTGAACAGTGACGGCCAACTTCATGGAGTTGCTTGGATTGGCCAAAACAGAGAGCTAAGGTGAAAAGGACAAAAGTGAGCCTCAGGATGGCAAATTTGGGAGGTTGACTTAGCCAGAAATTCATTAGACTGGGAAGCAGGAACCCAACTCCAATGGTTAGCAAGAACCAGATAGGCGTCACAGGAAAAGGATTTCTTGAGAAAGAGAATGAAGAGCAATTAACCTCCTGCTACTTTCAATTCCCTCGAACAGCAAGCTGCGGGTTGCAGCTCTTTGATATATTTGCATTTTAAGGGTTGTAGCGAGGACAGTAATTGAAGAGCAAAGGCATAATTAGGATGCGTTTGGTAACCATTATGTTCCTAGAAATAATTTCTGCTAAGAAATGATTTTTTTTATTTCATTCTCAAAAATAATTTCTAAGCATTTGAAGGCGTTTGGTAACTGCCCAAAATTTCTTTTTATTAATAATATTTTAATAATATTTTGAATTTTTTAATATTTCTTTCTTTCTTTTTTTTTTCTTTTTTTCTTCTCCTTCCTTGGCCCATGGCCAGGTCGCTCATGCCAGTGACCGGCCATAGGCCAGGGCTGGCGACGACGTTGTGGCCCTTGCCGGCAAGGGCGAGGGCTGGACCCTCGCAACCTGGGCAAGGGCCGCCCTCGCCTGATTTGGCGAGGGTTCGGCGAGGGTTCAGCGAGGGCTACCCTCGCCCAGGCCGCGAAGGTCCAACCCTCGCCAGATCCGACGAGGGTGGCCCTCGCCACTCGCAGCCTGGGCGAGGGCGGCTCATGGCTTGGGCGAGGGTTGCCCTCACCGGATCCGACGAGGGTGGCCCTCACCTAGGCCATGAGGGTCCAGCCCTCACCCTTGCCAGTCACATGCCAGGAAAGAAGAAGAAGAAGAAGATAAAAAAATATATATTATTTTCCATTTCTGATTCTTATTCCCAGAATCAAGAATCAAATTTTTTTTATCTTTGATTTTGTTGCAAAACTGATTCTGGGAACAAATTTGTGCCCAGGAACAAAATATTTACCAAACGGATTTCTGCTCTTTTTTTATTCCCCAGAACAAAAGAACAGAATCATGCATTGTTTGACCGGTTACCAAATAGGACCTCAAAGGTTAGAAAAAAGTCATAAATAGACAACCCATTGACACCTTGAACTATTTTGTGGATTGTTTAGGGAGGGAGAAACCAATGGGCCAAAAGAAAGGATCTTTACCGAAAGGGATAGGGCAAACAGTCTATAAGTTCACATTCTTGAGATCCCAGCAACAATATATTGGACAAACATACTCCTTTCTATACTATGGAAACTATAGATACTATTTCTTTAAAGTGCTTATGTTTGCTGAAATCCTGTTGTCTTCAACGAGCACTTTATGAATCAATTACACCACCTAGCCCAGGGAGTTCACAGTCAAAATTTGATCTTTCATCTATTAAACAAAGACCTAATCAAAATCTTGGCCTCACTTTACTGGAGATTCAGGAAAACATAGTATGATATATAAAGACAACAACTCTAATACTATCAAGGAACAATGGAAGGCTTTTACCTTGTCTGAGATAATTGGAACATGACGGCCATATGTCATGGGTACTATCGCCTGCCTACCAATGTACTTAGCATATCTATCATCCTGCAACAATGCAATCACTTTAGCTTTTGTCATTGTCAAGACTACCCAAAGCGAACTGCCCGGGCTGACCCATATGATCTCAAGACTATTTACTTTAAAGACTTAACCCATAAATTAAGAACAATTAGAAGCTAGCAAGAAATTACATTTTCAATTCAACCATTAATAAACAAATTCCCACTACATTCCAATGTCACAAAGAACCCAAAGCACCTAGTCAATTCCATAATCAGGCTTTGAAGCTAATATACCTTAGGATTGACTGCGACGGCAACATCACCAAACAAAGTTTCTGGACGAGTAGTAGCTATTGTCAAGTAATCATCCCTACAAGAAGGAACTCATGTTATTATGGATGAACCAAGCAACTCTTGTCAGATAATTGCAAAAGAACTATCAACCTCAACATCCTACAAATATTTCAAATAAGAATGCCAATGAACCATGTTCACATTGAAGTTTATGCTCATCAGTAAGACACCCAAAATAGAGCCACAACACTCCAAATTTAGCCTATATCAGAATGAAATTCATATGAATCTGTGTGATTGCTGCTGGGTTTTATAGTTTTATTTTACTACAATGGGATAAAAGAAAAACTCAAATGTTCAATCTCTTAGCTGTAGCGGATTCTTATGTTTTTGAATTCCAGTAGGCAATTAAACTGTCTTAAAGACTTGAACCGAAGGAGTGCATCTCAAACCTTCCAAGCAATAATATCGTTCCCATCAAGGAAAATTATAATCAATGCCAAAGTTCATGCCTTGGCAGCCGGAGGTGGCAACCCTCGCCTATCCTCTGGAAAGGGTTGATCTTAGCTGTGTAGCAGTCTGGTGCTCCCATCTCTCTATCCCTCTCTCTCTCACAATTTTCTTTTTTCCTTTTTTTAGAGTTTTCTGTGTTATGAACTTATGATGTGGCACCAGCACAAGATATCAGCACCACATGGAGCTCTTGCCACGTCTACAATTTGACGGAGTAACTAATGGAAAATGATGCAAAAACTTGATTGCAGAAATTGAGCAAGTTGGATGACTTGATCACACAAACAAGAAGCTAGAAGATGAAGATGACAAGACACCACGAGTTTGGGGATAAAGAATGGACGTAATCCAAAATACCAAAATTTGCAACTTTCTGTAGATGCAAGAAAGAAAAACATTACCAAACCATTTAATACCTTGAACCCCCAGCAACACGATACTTAATGTGGTACAGTGCACCAGGTTCTTCAGAATATTCAACTTCCTAATGAAAAAATGGGATGAATGTCAAATATTATTACCGAAGAAGAAATGAAGCAGTAGAGTTAATTACTCAATGAAAGATAAAAGAACTTACTAAGTCAGAAACTGCAGTCTGTAGGTTAGGAGACCAATTAACCATATATGACCCTGAAAAAAACCACATCCTTTCATTTGTCTACTTAAAGAACTTGCATCTCCACTTGTATGCACAGAATTGATTAACCAGAAGTAATTAACACACAGATAGGGATTCAAGTTTCTGAGAAATGATGAAGTAATCTATACCGATACAAGTTTATGAAAGCCTAATCTAAGTGACAACTCGTACTCAAGCAGATAAAATATGCTTCTATCAGATCAGTTTTCATCCTTGGGTCATAAATATCACAGAGCATGCAGAGGTTGCACCTAGCAGTCTCTTTTTTTAACTTTCTGTCAGGAAATAGCAATGTCACAAGTTCTGAAGGCAAACGTAAAGTGCATGAAAACGTAGTTGCCTGTTGAACTCCAGTTTTCCTAACTTCCAAATAATTCCTTGAGAGTTTAACCGGCCTTTACAACAATCCAATTATCAAGGATGCAAGATAGCAAAGCCAAACGTTTACATGACGTCGTTAACATAGACCGTGCAAACCTTCTTTTGCAAGTTATTGAAATTCAAACTTAGAATGGACCAAGAAACAAGTGATCAACTGATTGACATGCAGCCAGACAATATTTGACCAATATTCTCAGGATTGGTCAAACACAATGACATAGCAACTGTGGAGGAGAAGATGGCAATGAGATACTAACTTCTAATGTCTTTCCTCCGGGTTGTACCTACCAATTAGCTTACAATTTGATCTAGAACTAATCAAATAATCCAAGACAAAGCTTACTGTATACCTTGATAAATCAAGCCCTTCTCATGAAGCCTCACAAACGCCTCAACTACGGCTCCTGAAAACACAATAAAACTCACTCTCAGAATAGAACCTTAGAAGAAAAAGCCATGAAACCTAATGAGATAATGAGTTAATCATTACAAAATCTCACATGCATCAATTGGTCAAAACTCCATAATTTCAAAAATGAATTGAACTAGCAAGACAATGACAAGAGAAAACAACTTTTCTGGAAAGTTAGGAAGAGTGAGAAGCTAAGACATATTGACATCTGAAATAAGTAGAATGAAAAATGATAAGACAAAACTAGATTAGGATTGTTGGGTTATATATAAGAATATCCATGGACGAATAGACAGAAGAATAAAATTCATATTGGGAGAAGAATAAAGAATTTAAAAGGTAGGCCCAAACCTGATTAACAAAGAAGAAAAAGAATTAGATGAAAGCAGATGTAATGGTCCTCATTTTCAGCAAGAATTAAATATCATGGTCATTAAGTAGAGCATCCACCCAGGAGGAGCCCATCATTTAACCTGGTTGAAGCACCCTATTGAGGCATCATCTATCTAGGTCGAGGTATCCATTAAAAAGAACTTACTTCCACTACAAGTATCTATCAATCTACATTAGCTCATTCTCGAGCATTTTGTTGCCAGCTTTCAATAAAAATCACATCGACAAACACACAATAATTTGACCCGAACTCCATGCACTTAAATAAAGAGAAATTCTGTTGCAGTTCAGTGATTTCATCATAACATAATTACATGGTTATGCAGGATATACCTTAGAATAAGAGTCTTAAGAGAACAACTATAGAAGGACTTTTATTCATATCTCGAACATCATAGCATAACACCTCCTATAGTTTATAAGATATAAGCAAGGATAGAGAAACATCCAAAACTTTTCTATCTCTTATGATTCTACTTGGTTAAAAACTGCCTTACGACTTAGCTGCTCATCAAGGGTGAAGCGTTCTCTAGACCAATCACATGAGGCACCGAGCCTCTTGATCTGTTTCGTTATGGTTCCGCCATACCTAAATGTCAAGGATATACAAATGTTTAAGGGAAGATATGACGAAAATCTAACTATAGAAAAAGCGCGCAGCATTCATGTCACTGTTAGCACATGAAGAGAACATTTACAACTACAACACAGCTACCACTCACAGAACACTAACTAATTCTAACACTAACTAGGTCCACCATTACTTTTGCTGGCCATAGAGAGACTTCAAACAAATAAGATGAAAATCGCATGCTCCCATCTTCATCTCTAATGTTTAAGGAAAATTCAATTCTGAATTATGAAAATAGAAAATGCAGGCTACCACCATAGTTAAAAGTCGTAAAAAATAGTAGTTTTTGTCTCACAACCATGGAGTAGAAATGAGGTTCCATGAGAGGCGTTACAATCAATTTCAAGAACAGTTCTTTTGGCGCAAAGAAATTTCCACTGTGATAGAATCATGGCATACATCCAAATGTCAAAGTATGTCAATTGCTTGTACAAGAATATTTTGAAATTACATACGTGTTTACTCTTCCCCCAAGTAACTTCAACTTTTCTGTTGGAATTTTTAACATGATATCAAAGCCAAGTTTAATTTCCCAAATGCCATTTAAATTCATTTTAGCATCCTCATTTACAGTCGTCACTCTCTATCGGGTTTGCACATGATAGGATGTTAAAGTATCTCACCTTTCTTGTTTACAAGGTTCATCGATGTGCTTGTCAACACGTATCCTCCTTCGCTTAATAGATTAAGCTTCTCAATTGGAATTCTAAATCATAGAAAAATGCTTCTAGTAAAGTTGAGAAAGAAGTGAGGCAAAGCTAGGGCAAAGGGAGTTTGGAAGACCAGCTAGAACTCCCCATTTAAGTAATTACATGCAGCACTAAAAAACCAAGATTCCTTAACAACTAAAATAGACAAGCCATGGGTGTTACATGTCGAGGGCTGGTAAGGTTTTGCGTGGAGTGTCAAATTAAACACATTCTTCACCACTTATGCAGGTCCCCATTAACTCCTTTGAGTATCAGTCTTTTGCCCACACTTCTACGTGGAGTGTTTCACACATTAGCTTGATCAAGATCCACAAAGACCAAGGAAAGACACTCACCACTAGCTACCGGGGCAGCTAATCCTGTTATCTTCTTCTTGAGCTAGTAAAAGTCATCACTTACATTCTTCTATTGAACTCATAAATAAGGTCATTCTAATTAATTGCTGAGCAATGAATTTAACTGAAGAAAAGACAAATTGATAGCAATGCTTCGTAGAAGCAATCCTTTAAACAAGAAGATTCTAGTTGGAAAGGCATAAATACTTCTCTTTCCATTCCCATACACGTTTGGTGAACTCATCTCTACTCAAGTCGTCCCTCTTTATTCCTTCAGATGCAAGCATTCTTTCAACTACCAACTGCAATAATACCAAAGCCGAAAGGCAAATGAGTTTCAATATCCACATGAACTTGGATCGTCTCAAAAGCAACTAAAGTTCCAAAATGATAAGGTTAATATGACGTATCAACAGAAAAGAAATCATAGATGTCATCAGCAATATCATATTGCTGACATGGAGATTCTTGGGGACATACCTGGGTAGCGATTCCAGCATGATCAGTTCCAGGAACCCAAAGTGTTGGTCTTCCCTTCATCCGGTGGTATCTAACCATGATATCCTAAACAAGTAAAACATGAAAGCAATTTAACCCTTATATCATAGTCAGCTTTCCTCTTTTCGCATATTAAATCACCAAATTCAAAGTGATATGAACTATAAGACCAAAAAGCTAAGCTTTTGGCTCCTCATATCAGCATAAGCAGCAATGTAAAAAAGCCAGGAGTGAAAGATATTATAAGCAAATAAGATGAAATTGGAAATGCCACGATTTAGCTTCAGTCAATTAATGTTAATTAAGAGCAAGTCTTGCCGGATTAGCATAACCAACAAGTACTCAATCAACAACTAACGAAAAAACGGTAACAACCTCAAGTGTCACAAACATTGCATGCCCCATGTGCAGCAAACCAGTCACGTTAGGCGGCGGCATTGAAACGACAAAAGGATCAGTTCCTCGATCAAAGTTTGGCTTAAAATATCCTTGAGCTTCCCACCTAACAAGAAAAAGCCAATGTTACATTACATCTAAAACAATCGTTTTATGGTTGTCCATTCATCAGCTTGAACATTAGCAGATGGATATACTTTAATTCCCAAAATGTCAATGTGTCAATATTAGACAGCTCGCTAAAAGTAAATTACTCTCCAGGGAATCCCAGGTACCAAACAACAAGCTGGCTAAGTTGCATAGACAAGCAGCCTAGCAATTGGCAACAAGTAGTTTGATTTCAAGCACTCATCAATTAGAAATGTAGCAAAATCGAGGAACTAACCGGTGTGAGGTAACAAGCAAACAGCAATATGGTCAGTGCTAGCAATCAGTGTTAGAAAGCAATAACCACTGACACAATCATACAAGACGTGTGCTTCCCAAGAGAAAAAACGAAACCTTCAATAAAGCTCCCAAATTTCGCTATCACAAGTAATGCTAAAAAATTTATGTACTTGCCCACAGTGAACCGCCTAAAATTTTTCCACTTTCTTTGCATCGATTGTTTGTGATATCTGCCAATTCGTATAGGTATTGGATCAAACACTACTTTCCTCTAAGAGCCAAAAGCAACCAAGCCGCAACAAGGAACGTGCTCGAGGGAGAGAGTAATCAGACTCTGAAGAAAGTCACGGTGCCGTGCCAGGTAAATGCAAAGCCATAACACAACCAAGCTGCTAAATTGGCCAAAATCACGTCTTCCAGAGAGTAAATCAGACTCGAAGCACATTAGATATGGCCCAGCAATTGCCTATCGGCACTCATTAACATGTCCCGATTAATAAACAAAACACCCTCAGGCACTAAGGAAGTTATGCAGCGAACAATCAAATCCACCAAGGGCCACTTCGTCCAAGAAGATGATACCAGTTGTAGATTCTCTCCTCGGAGGCGAAATCGAAGTTCTTCGCAATCTCCGGAGAAGTGAAAACGCCATTGTCCGACGCCGCCGCAGCTGAAACGCGCTCGAAACAAACTCGACAAGTCAGAGCAGAGAGAAACAAGCAAAGCACAGGGCTACTACTCCCAAGCGAACAACCTCACGGAAACGACCGCGTCACATCAGAGAGACAATTTACCTGCGAAGAACCTAACTCTCGAGCTGCAGAGTCTCCGGCGAGAAATCCCGACGCACCGGCGTCGCCGCGCCGAGAGGAGGAGAGGATTCAGCCGGTAAGCCGAGCGAGAGGAGAGGAGCGACGGCCCGGAGATGGCCACGTGGAGCATCGTTCGCGGCCTTCTCGGAAGCCGAGAAGCGGTCTCCGAAGCTCCGAGCTGTACAGGTGCGGCTCGAGACGGCGGCGACGTGCAGTTGCAGAGAGCTTCACGAGCGTGGCGGAGGAAGACGAAGAACGAGTGAAACCGGGGAGAAGGTGAAGCGGATAATTGGGAGGGAAAGAGGAGGGGAGGAGGAGCAGGATGATAATGAAGATGCGATGAAAACGGTAATGGGCTTCATGGGCCGATGTGGTTGATGCTTCGTATTGGGCCGACTCAGGAGCCCGACTTCAGTGGGCCCACCAGAATTTGTCCATCACACTTTTCCCCTCTCCACATGAGAGAAAATATTTAGTGATTTGTTGCTTTTTTTTTATTGGTCCTACTATATCTCTCACTCACGATACACACTCAGATTTACGCCCTGCCTCTTGCAGGGCGTGGGCGTCGACACCCACATCTTAAACTACGCGATCCCACCCTTACCCCTGCGAAAGTGGGGATTCGAACTACCCACCTCTCCCTTCTCAAGTAAGAAGGGTGGTCACCGGGGTAAATCCTAAGTGGTCGTGGTTTGTTACTTCCGTATAGCATCATATGTGACATATATAATTTTCACTCGTATTCACTAATATATTAACACATGCCCACCAATCCATATGATTAGCTGACGTGGAATTTAAATAAAAAATTTGAAAATCTCTTCACCTCTCAGCTCTCTCTCTTCTTCTCTTCAGTCTATCGCCGCTCGGCCTTCGCTCCACCCTCACCTTCACAACTAGCGGAGTCGCCGGCACCGTGACCAAGTTGGCCACCGTTGCATCCGGGCAAGCATGGCCGCCACCCTCTGTTTTGTCCGTCTCAGGATATGGCTGCCCATGGTCAAAATCGTGGGTGCTTGTCCATGGCCGTTGTCGGCATCGTTCATCCATGGTTGAACGCATTTAGGCGTTGTCTCTATCGTTCGTCCATGGCCGACCACGAGTTGATTGCAAGGGACAGCATATCTCGATATTTGAGCTCTGTCCATGCCTTCAATATGTTGACCTCATTTGTCGCCATGGCCAACCCCGAGCAGACTACAAGAAGACGGCTTCCTCTTTTTTTTCTTGATAACTGAGCTCTGTCCATGGCCTTCGAGATCAAGACCGGATCTAGAGACACAACTCCAATCTAGATCTAAACGGAAAATGACTGCGAGTCGCCGTGACAATGAAGGGGTGGCTTGGCCGTCAAGGGGGCCGATCGCTAGCCAACTACAAGGGACGACAGAGCCAGCCGCGTGCAATGAAGGAGGAAGACAGAAGTAACCAAGAGCACGATGAAGGGGAAGCTTCCATGGGTGAATAGATGCAAATTTTTATTTTGTTTTACTTTTATTCCAAATCAATGACACGTGTCAATTTGCGATTGGATTTGAGTAAAAAACACATATCAACTTAGTAGCTAATGTGGTAGTAACATATTACTGAATATGTTCTCATATATATATTTATAAAACTAATTACATGTAGAGTCCAAGCATTGATTCCTATTGGTTTTAAGCCTAAAGATTTTTTAACTCTCGAAATGGAATCTATTCCAAGCATATATGGTATAGTGGTCGGATTGTGATTGTGCTGAAATGTGGCGGTGCCCCAACTTTTGCGTGATTGGTACATTCTAATGCCACAAAGCCTAAAATCCGGGCGAGACGGCTTCTTAAGAACCGGTGGAAATTGCTGTAGGCCTACGGCTGCGGAGGAGTTGCAATTGTGTGCCGCGATGTGCTTGTCAAACACCTTACGAAGTCACCGTGCAACCGTTTTCCATGACTGGAAATGTTGCGGGAAGACTGTACCAAACAGCCGCGTAGATCTCCAGTGCAAATTGAACGATCGATCATCGTGAGATATGTTGTAAAGACTAGCTAATTGTGTTTGAGATTCAAGAGTGAAATCGTCATTTTAAGCCACATGACCAGTGGTGCTTTGACTTTTGGGCATCCACAAAGGGATTCTTGAACCCGTCTAAAGACATTTCGGCGTTTTATAATATTCTTGAACGCATGCCATTCATACGTGAGATGTGATCAATTGTCAAAATTGAATAGGAAATGGATGAAAACACTCATCAAAATTTGCCGATCGAGAGTTAAATTTGACAATGCATCCGCTTCGGATGTCAAATATAGTTTAAAAACGATGCTTGGAGATTTCCTTTCTCACCCAAAATTGTAAAATTGAAAATTAAGTGATGAAAACGAAAACAAAATGTTGTTTTATGATAGTTGAATATTGAGTCGGGATAATAACACAAACAGTCCCTGAACTTTGGCTCAATATGTAATTTGGTCCATAAACTTTTAATTTGTTTGATATAGTCTATGAACTTTAGTCTAATACTTAAAGGGGTTCCTAAATTTTTTATACATGTTCAACGTAGTCCTGGAACTATATGAAAATGTTCAATATAGTCATTGAACTTGAATTAATGGAAAAATTATATTAAACATTTTCATATAATTCAGAGACTAGATTGAACTTGTACAAAAAATTCAGGGATGACATTAAATAAATTAAAAATTTATGGATCATATTGCACATTGGATTAAAGTTCATGGACTACATCAAGCAAATTAAAAGTTCATGGACCAAAATTACATATTGGGTCAATATTTAGGAACTGTTTGTGCCATTTCCCTATTGAGTAATATTCTTTCCTACAAAAAACGAGATAATCAATTTCATTGGTAGGTTTTAGGCTTTTAGCAATGTAATAGGCAAGATATATTTCCTACTAGGATGCCTTTTCTATTGAAGTAATTAAGTAACCTCATCCTTACTTAGCCTATTAAGTGACTTTTTGACTTAATTAGATATCTTAAATCAAAACTAGTTATCTAATCAAACATGCTTGATTTCGTTCAATTTTGAATATATTAATTTTCGTCACTTACTGGAGTAATCAAATAGGCCCTTAGACTTGGTGCATGACAAAAGATGGATATTTTCTCATCTTTCGTGGAGATGAGCTATTTTAGCTAGAAGTTGAGGCATTACTTTGATAGAATTTTTTGGACTTTGGTTCCGTTTGTTTTGTAGAAAATGCGACAATTCATGTAAAATGCTTTTCATGAAATCATTTTTTAGGAGAATAACAATATTTTCTGATGTTTGACTGAAGCCTGAAAATGAGATAAAACATATTTTCCGTCGTTTAGTAAGGAAAAGTTTATATACACTATTTGGGTGCCAATGAATTCCGTCTGGATAGTTAGAGAACTAAGCACGGGCCCCAAGGTTTCAAGTTCGATTCCTCAGCTCCCGAGCACAAACACGAGCATCGATCTTAATCCACAGAAGCTAGGCCCAAGAACTCAATGCTTGTGCCCGAAACCCTAGCCTCATGCCTAGCACCTCGGCTCTCGGGCCTTAGTCCATCGAGGTCAAACCCTAGACCAAGTGCCTAGGCCTTGGTCCATCGAGGCTAGGCTCTAGACCTTGGCAACTAGGCGTAGGTCTATCGAGGCCGAGCTTGAAACCTTGGTGCCAGTGGCCAAGTCCCGTAGCATCTGCACCTGTGCTTAGGTGCAGTGAGGTCAGGACTTGGCACCCCCGCACCTAGGCCCAACAAGGCTGGACCCCAGTACTTGGGTCCATAGATGCCGGGCTTGGGACCCTAGTGTCAATGCCCAAGTCCTTCCAAACCGAGCCCATTCTCGAATCTCACGCCTTGGACCAAGTCCCCTAATTGGGCTGGAGTCTACCGAGGCAAGGCGCGGGCCCTGTCCCGGCCCTGTCCCAGCCTCGATAGATCCAAGCATAGGAACTTAGCACCTTGTCTCGATGGACTTGGGCTTGCCCTTAATGGATTTGGTAGACCGAGCCCCGACCATTAGACCTGGCCTCGCTGCCTAGGGCTCGGGAACAAGTGTTGGGTGTCCAAACGTAAAGTTTTTGATCAAAGTATTAATATCTAGTCATATTTTAAAAAATATTTTTCGATTTTCATTAACTCATTTTTCTAATCAATCCAAATATTTTTCCGAGAAATATTTTCCGCTCGACTCTATCATTTTATTAGTTTTCGGTGGAATTCCCGAGGTGGGGGAGTTCAGATGTTCGCCAAGCAGCGGAATAACGGATAACACCAGATTTTGGTGGTTTCTGCCTTTGGAATCTTGTCTTCAAACCTCGTTTGGCGTCCATGGAATCAAACTGACGTATTCACTCCTTCCTCATTCACATATATCAATTGATCATAGGTCTGCTAATTTCACGGACAAGAGAGGAACACAAAGTTCGCTGCATACCACCTTGGATTATGATATAACTCGGAAAGTAACCTCTGCAAACCGGAGAGATCACGAGAATTCGAGCTTCGGACCTCTGGTTCTAATATCACCCAAGAATCAAAGCTTATCACATCATTTGATCAACTAATCGCTAAGCTGGTTCTCCATATTGCAATCTTGTTTTAGGAAATATAGACTTTTGTCTTTGATCATAATGAAGACACATTTCCTAATGTTATTTGCCAAACTTGTAGCGTGGCAGAGAAGTTGATTCGCTCAATCCATGCTAATACATGAACGTCAAAGAATAGTCCATGGCCCATGCATGAAGCTCAATCACTAGAGTCCAACCAAGGCCGAAGGGAATATTGAGAAGACCAATGTTTGGGCGCTCCAAACAGCATCTTCCCTGTCCTCTCCTCTTCTTTTATAATTAGTAGCAAAGATTAACAGAAACACCAAACATCAACACATTGGTGTTCTTCCAAACTCCGGGCTTCATCCCACTGCAATGGCCCTCTCATCTAGCATCACTTGCCATGAAAACCCTTCTCTGGCCCGCCATTTCGTTCATGGCGTCAACAATTGTAGTCTCTCTAGATTGCACCACTCTCCCCGACTCAGTAGTTTGCGATTTCCAGCGAAAGTCCGGGCCGTCCACGTGGAGAATCCATCGACGGCGGAACAGTCTCGAGCTCGGGATTTGGTCCTCCCCAAGGAAGGAAGCGACCTTCTTTTGCCATTCCAATTCGACCCCTACATGACCACAAAGGCCAAGCTAGTGAACCAAGCCCTAGACACGGCAGTCCCTTTGCAACACCCTCTAAAGATCCATGAAGCCATGAGGTACTCCATCCTCGCCGGCGGGAAGCGTGTCCGGCCGATCCTGTGCCTGGCCTCGTGCGAGCTCATTGGCGGCGACGTGTCCTCGGCGATGCCGGTGGCTTGCGCGGTTGAGATGATCCACACCATGTCGCTCATCCACGACGACCTCCCCTGCATGGACAATGGCGACCTCCGCCGCGGGAAACCCACCAACCACAAGGTGTTCGGCGAGGAGACCGCGGTCCTCGCGGGGGACGCCCTCCTTTCACTGGCCTTTGAGCATGTGGCGGCCAGGACGGGCCACGACGTCCCTGCCGACCGCCTCGTCTGGGCCATCGCCGAGCTCGGCTCGGCCGTGGGGTCCGAGGGGCTGGTGGCGGGGCAGATAGTGGACATCACGAGCGAGGGGAAGGAGATCAGCTTGGGGGAGCTGGAGTACATCCACATCCACAAGACGGCAAAGCTCCTGGAGGCGTCGGTCGTGTGCGGCGCGATCGTCGGAGGGGGGAGCGAGAGCGAAGTGGAGAGGGTGAGGAAGTATGCGAGGTGCATAGGGCTGCTGTTCCAGGTGGTGGACGACATATTGGACATGACCAAATCGACCCAAGAGCTGGGCAAGACTGCCGGGAAAGACTTGGTGAGCGATAAGGCAACGTATCCGAAGCTAATGGGGATCGAGAAGGCCATGGAATTCGCCGGCGAATTGGTGGAGAAAGCCATTGAAGAGCTTGTTCATTTCGATGCTACAAGAGCAGCGCCTTTGTTGCATTTAGCAAGTTATATCGCCGCTAGACACAATTAAAATGTTCAGGACCACGCATACGATGCACCACTTTCTATTCGATTTCGTCTAGGATGTACTATGTAATTGTATGTACATGTGTCGGGGTGCTACAAGATTGGTTTCTCTTCTTCGAATTGCAAGTAAATTAAATCTCGTGCTTTATGATCGATCATAGGCAAAGTAATAAATCATAAATAAGACCAAGAAGTGGGCCTCCACAAATGAGATAATCGCACGAACTAAGCTTCGCAGCGTAATATGCAATCATAATCGTGATTTTCGTGGGACTCACATGGATTTTGCATGATGATGAAGGGGTGTGATGTAATTATTTTGATTTATATGGACTCGAATTCAATCAATCATAATATATTGAGATAATGACGTAAATAATTTTTGAACTTTGACACAATATATAATGTGGTCCTTAAACATTAGTCCAACGTGTAATATCGTCTTTAAACTTTTAATTTATTCAATATGGTTCATGAACTTTTGATACATATTCAATTTAATCCTTGGACTATATGAAAATGTTCAAGGTTGTCATTCAATCAATTCAAGTTCAGTTGCAAATTTCATACAATTTAAGGACTAAATTAAATATGTATCAAAAGTCCAAAATCGCATTGAACAAATTAAAAATTTGGAGATGGCATTACACATTGAACTAAAGTTTAGAAACCACACTATATATTGGGTCAAAATTTAAGGATAATTCAAGTCATTTGTCCTAATATATTTTTCCAATTATCTCGTACCAATCATCTCCAAATAATATAGGACAAAATAGGATACATTATTTTCTCTTTCGTTGACGTTCGACGGTTCGGTGAAAATGCACGATATGATGTCTTGTCAGTATCATCATGTTTCAAGATGTTAGTGGTATTGCATAGTCTGTGGAGACGTCCCGTGGACGACAATGCACTGAAAAAGGAAGAGACGTCAAATAATTGCGTACCACCATCAAAATTAGCTCGTGTTTTTCACCTAATTAAAATCATGAAGTTTTTCTTTAAAAAAATCATGAAGTTTAGACTCACGACATTTGATCGAGCGAGCGAAACGAAAAAAGCCCCTCCGCATAAATTTATAGGTTAATATTACGAAATATTCTAAATTGGTACGTATGTGAAAAATTTATCTTAAACTTATTTTTTTATCACCAAAAACTCCAAATTGGTATACCTGTGATAAATTTATCTTCAATTAATTTTCATTAAATTTTACAATCAAATTACTGAGTTGGGTGACATACTGCAGTTGACGGGTGTACCAGTTTGGAATTTTACCCTTTGTTTGTCGGTTTGTGATTTTTCGTGGTATTAATCCAATTTAAAGAAAACTAATTGAAGTGAAATTTGTCACAAATGCACAAATCAAGAATTTTTTATGATTAAAAAAATTAATTTAGGATAAATTTATCACTAGTGTACCAGTTTGAAAATTTTTGTGGTAAATCCTAAATATATCCATCTAATGCGATTCGAGCACCAAATATTTTCAATCGATCGATTCCGATGTGTACATATAGATTGTTTCATCACGTAAGGTGATCCACCGTCGAATTAATCCTCTGGGCTCCTAAATTTGACCAAACATTATGCTCGATCCGAATAGAACATAGCTAATTTGTTGGTGAATTTGTATATATTGTACGGAAAATACTTCCGAAAAATAAGTATGAATAATAAAAAAGACTTGGGCATTGCAAAGTTGACTGGTCACTGTGCAGAGTTGCAGTGTAATAACGCGATCGATCCTCGCGCGTCGCAAGTTTCTGGATGCACAGGCTCCCGGTCGGTTCTCATTAATTAAAAGTTGGAAATTTGCAAGTTTGGTGCAAGTCCCGCGTTCAATTTCCGGTCGGCATGACCCTTCTAGATGGCCCTTTGGCTTTTACTTCCGGGGTCTTTCCTGGCTTGGCCGAGAAGCAAATTAAAGTCGAATGTTCCATTTGTTCTGGCAAAAAAAAAAAAGATTGTTTATATCATTTGAAATGATTAATCAGTTAAAAAAATTTAAATTATAATAATTCATATTTAAATATTTTCGTGAACAATGAAAATATTTATCGTTAATTCATTTCTGTAAGCGATACAAGTGATTATAAGAAAATGTTTTTCAAATCGTTCATTTTCAGCGGAACGAACACCTCCTAAATTCAATCCTATTCCTGACATTAAACCCAAATTGACGAGGTATGAGGCCTTAATTAAAGGAGATTGACTCCCACAGTTAAAAAAAGCTTCCTGATTGACCTTGCTTATATGTAAATCTTCTTTATCGCCTTTTTCCCCACCTTAAATTTCTCGACCTGCTTGTGCTGTAAAAATCATATAGAGTATATCGATAATGCAGCTGCGGTCGAACGGTTCGACCACAGAGCTCGATAGATATCCAAATACTAAAAACATTAGTTGTTCGGATTTCGTTCGCCGGGGGTTACTTCACGGGTTTGAGATTTCTATGTAGGAAATAATTAATACTCGACACTTTCGATGCAACCCGAACCGTTAGGCATAAGGCCCTGCGATGATTCTTACGAATACTCATGTTAAGAAATAATCAAACTTCTTGGGAACTAATAAAAGATCGGATCCAAGTTAATGTCCACGCAAAAATAAATAAATTACCAAGTTGGAAATTAATCGAACTTTTTTCCTCGCGCAAGCCAATGCGAGAAATTTCTGACTCGTTTCTTGCTCGTCTTCTTCTTATTGTACCGTTTTCGAAGCGAATGACTTGGTACGGTAGCGTGTTTGATGCTTATATAGAGACGCTCGCGTGATGTTGGACTTAGCCATCGGCTGACTTGCTTCGGCACAGCGTAGGGACATAATTGGATCGCCGTCCTTCCTTCCTTTGTCGTTCTCGAGCATCATCGCCATCTTCTTCCTCCTCTTCTTCTTCTTCTACTGCTGCTGCTTCTTCTGCTTCTGATTCTTCGGCTATGGAACACCTGATGGGTCTTCTCAGGATTCACGTCCACAGAGGCGTCAACCTCGCCGTCCGCGACGTCAAGAGCAGCGATCCTTATATTATCGTCAAGCTCGGCAAGCAGGTTCTCATCTTCTTGCCTCCTTCCGAGCTCGAGAATCCCGGCTTTCGTCTTCCCTTTTTTGGGTCTTTGAGTATGGTTTTTTGGGCTCCCTCTTGTGTCAATATCAGAACTTTGTGGTGTTCTTGCAGAAGTTAAAGACTCGGGTGGTGAGGAAGAACACGAACCCGGAATGGAACGAGGATCTTACGTTGACCGTCGCCGATCCGAGCCTTCCCGTTAAACTGGTGAGATCGCGGCGTCCTCTAATAGTTTAAGCTTGTTGGAATGAACTGCTTCCGTTGTCTGATTTTAAGTGTTTAGACCGGAATTAGGAATTTCAAGTTTGATTCAGATGAGATGAGCCAATCCAAACTGCTCTGTTAACTTTAAGTTACTGGCAAAAATTTTGCAGTTCGTCTACGACAAGGACAGGTTGAGCTTCGACGACAAGATGGGGGATGCGGAGTTCGAGATCGGGCCCTTCGTGGAGGCGCTCCGGATGCACCTGGACGGGCTCCCGAGCGGGACCATCATCACCCGGGTCCAGCCCACCCGGCAGAACTGCCTCGCCGATGAGAGCCGCGTTGTCTGGGCCAATGGCAAGGTCGTGCAGGAGATGGTCCTGAGGCTGCGCAACGTCGAGAGCGGTGAGATCGAGCTGCGGCTGGAGTGGATCGACATACCCGGATCGAGAGGGCTGTGAAATCATCTCGCCGTCGCGACCCCGTTTTGATGTTGCCCTCGCCTGTGATGTGTTTGCGCTGTTCAGAGTACATGCTGTAGGGAAAGAACCCAGCCGGATAAAGTGTGTCAATGGTGCTTGGTAGGAGAGACAAATAGAGCAACGTGTACATTGAACACTTTGAATGTGGACCGCTTGACTTTTGTGTAGAAACCAGTTTAATTTCGGGTCACCAATCACCAAATTTGTCCCAACCGACGGGCACTTCGCTCTTTCTTGACCAAAAATATTCCAAGACACAAAGGAATGAATCCACACTGAGATCCAAGTCACCCAATTCAAATGCGGGTATGAATCGGCTTTACGTACGATGTTATTAGTTGCACGAGCTTAACCGATGACAAAATCATAACTCGTTCGCTTAGACAAAAGAGAGAAGGCAACAATGAGAAAAGAGGAAAAATATCCAATCTTTAGCGACAAATTAATGCGAAAACTTAAGATAACCATACAAAAATACACTCCAGGTACGTACTATCTTCACGTTGAGAATTTACCTAAGCTCAAGCACACCGGTTCTAAAAGGGTCAACTATAGGAAAGAAAGCGAGGTGGGGGTGGGTGAGGAGTTAGGCAATTCTTTTTTTAGAGGAAATTAACAGACCTTATTATCTCCATCCACAAACGTGGATCCGATCTACTGTTTAGTATAAAGTCATCAAAAGCAGCAGCTAATCAAACGCTAAACGACGCGCCTAAAACTCCAGGACGATATGTCAACGTCCGTAGCGGAGATGACGGAGTGGAACCGTCTCCTACTCCAAATATTTTTCCCTGCGGTCTTCGTCTCGAGACGGGCATCTAGAATAAAATAAAATAAAATAATTCCTTGAATTGTTTTTTTTAGGGGGCAAAAGAAGGCAACGGTTCAATCTGACTTTCACATGAAAAAATTACCTAAAAAGTCATAAACTTATTGCACTTTTGCCAATTCAGTTATAAACCTTTCAAGTTTGCTAATTGAATTTTAAACCTTTTCACTTCTTGTCAATTGAGTTCATCTGTCCAATTTTGGCTCCCGGCGTTGACGTGGACGCCAGCCATCCGACTAATGCTGATATGACAATTTTTTTAAAAGCATTTTAATATTTTTTTTTGAATTTTTTTGTTGCTTTTCCTTCTTTTTTTCCTTTTCTTTTTCTAGCCTTCTTCCCTATGGCCGGCGAGATCGACCTTGTCGGCCTTTGGCGAAGCTTACCCTCATCAGTTGCCTCGGTCTCCCTTGCCCAGGCGAGGTCTAACCTTGCCCAGCCTGGCTCGCCCTCACCAGCCCTTGTTGGTCCTTGTCTCTGGCCTGTCCGGCTGGAAGAAGGCCAGAAAAAACTAAAAAAGATTTGAAAAATATATTTAAAAAATTTGTCACTTCAGATCGCCGGCATCTGTGTTAGTTTCGGGTGGCCAAAATTAGTCGGGTGGACTAAATTGACAAGAAATAAAAAGGCTCGGGACTCAATTGGTAAACTTGAAAGATTTATGACTAAATTGGCAAAATTGCAATAGGTTTATGACTTTTTGGATAATTTTCCCGACTTTCACGGCATCCACTTTTCTTTTCTTGAATTATATATTTTGGATAATTGCATGGGAGGTTCCCTAACTTTTCGTCCGTGCACTATTACTTTTCCGTCGGGGTGGTCAGATGTGATGTTATGAGGAAAAATCACACTTTCGTTTTCAGCTGTCTCGATGTCGAAAATTTCCGATCCGGCGACGCCATATGAAAAACCATATGTCAAATTAAAAGTCAGCTGCGAAAAGTTGGAATGTAATCCTTTTTCTTCTTATTGGTAAATAGAAATGTGATTCGTATGTGAAGACTTTCGAAGAAGTTGCTTTCAGCATTAGAAGAGGAGGCCAAGGTCAACAACAATAACGATGAAAAAAGGGTATATTTCGACGAAAATATGCATGACTTTACATGAGAGAGCCGCCTCGAGGTCCGACAAGATGTAAGACATGCATGGTTTTCTAACAAAGTAAGGTTTTCAAACAAATATTTTCTGCATTTTCAATTTTAAGATGGTGCTAAACTTTCGTCCCGTGATCTACGACAAGGCTATATGACTGTCCACGTCAACGTTGGTCGTGCCACGTTAGATGATCGGCGTTCACGTCGGCGATTTTTGATCAAAATTGCCTGGATGGACTCAATTGAGAAAAACATGAAAATGTTTATAATTCAATTGGCAAAATTTTAAAAAAAGTTTAAGACGGAATTGGTAAAAATACAATAGGTTTGTAACTTTTTGAACAGTTTTCCCGAAATAAACAGCTTGTCTTTTGATTATAAATGCTCGGTAAAAAAAAGAGGAAAACCCACTGTAGTCCTAACTTAATATGGATTTAGAAATTTTTATTTACCTTAATTAGAAATCTTTGATATTTACCAACTCCTTCTAAAGATTACTAACCTAAATTACTGTGACTCACAAGCTTTTCTCTCATAAAATTACCACATACTATTAGGCTACCAACTCTTATTTGAGTTGCTTACCAACATTTATAATTTCATTTTCTCAATTTGTCAACTTTTCTTATTTTTTGCAAGCTTTTTATTTGCATTGGTGAGAAAGAAAAATAAAAAAAGATAAGACAAGTTAATAATTTACAAAGTGTAAAAGATATTAGTAATTTGGGATAAGAGCACTAGAAGTTCTAAAACTTGTCATGGAGGTGCAATCGAGTTTCAAAAAGTGCAATTAAGTCCCAAAACTTATCACAAAAGTACAATTAAGCCTTAAAACTTTTAAAAAATTCAATTGAGCCCTAAAATTTATCAAGTTGGTGCAATCAATTCCAAAAATTTGTTAGCATTTTCCATTTGTCAAGTTGGTGGAAGAATTTGACTGCATCGACTTCATAAGTTTTAGGACTTGATTGTACCTTTTGAAAGTTTGATGACCTAATTACACTTTCACAATAAGTTTTAGGACTTTTAGTACACTTATTCCTAATAATTTCATGTAAGTGTTGCTATTAGCCGTAAGTTATCAAGAAATCAGGTGATCAGTAATTTTTTTTTGTAAACAGTTTTTTGATATTTATCAACTTTTTCATAAATCTATTAGTATAAAAAAAGAATCTCGATCACAAAACAACGGAATCGCACTGCTCGCATAGCTTCAAATCTGGAGTTGACAACATATATTAATGCCGATACGTACGTACTTATGCCAATAACATTCATCTTGTTGAAATATATTTTTTGAGTGACGTAGGGCAGCGTCCGTTAATTGGTTCCCATGCATCTTTAAGGAACGAAATTTTACATAGATCTCCACCAGAAGTGACTGAATGAAAATTAAATTTATTCATGCACGATCGTTACCGTGGTCTAGGCATAAACAACGGGCCATCTTCTGTGCTCCCCTTTATCATTTTTTAAATTAAGAGATTTGTGCATAACCAGGGAGGGCATCAACCATGTTAGGTAAAGTAAACTCTGCAATTATCCATCATCTTATTGAATGCAACAAGTCCAACACCCCACCTTTTTTTTTTTTTGGGTTGGAATCCTACAAGCTACTTTGAAATGATCATATAAGAATTTAGAGTGAAATATCCCAAGATGGACGAGAAAAGAGACTCGATCTTCTTTATGGTTGAAGGGGCCGTCTCAAAGCAAAAAAGACCGTTGCGTCGAGAATCCCAGTTCTCGACCTTGCAGGAACATGATTCTTTGATTCATTATGACGGAGGGGTTGTGAGATCTTTTGAGAATTCATGTACACGGAGGAGTGAACCTCCCTCACCAGAGATCTCAAAACAAGCGATCATTACTCTGTTGTTAGGATGGGAAAGCAAGCTTACGGGGCAAAGTATCAAAAAAGTCATAAATGTATTGGATTGGTACAAATTCAGTAATAAAATATTCAATTAGACTAATTTAATCTTAAACATTTTAACATTAGTATCAATTCAGTCCATCCGTCCAATTTAGCCTAAAAATCGCTGACTGGGACGTCAATCACTCTACATGGCACGGCCGACATTGATGAAGATATTTTTTTTATAATTTTTTCTTTTCTTTTTTTTTCCTTATTTCCCTTTGCCAGTCACCAGCCTCTATGATGGTCGGCAAAGGTCGTTGGCCCATAGGTGAAGTCGGCCCTCATTGGCCTTTGGCAAGGGAGTGAGGGATGGACAAGGCTGCCCCCGCCCGACCCGGCGAGGGCCGACTTCTCTTGTGGTGGCAAGTATGTCTATGATGGGACACTAGCATAGTCGTCCAGCAAGGCGAGGTAGTTCATGATGTAGCATGTCAGAGGGGGGATGCCACCACTGGGGACTACTGACTGCTTGGAGGAGTCCTTTTAGATGGACTTTCAACTAAGGCGGAAGCATAAGTGCGGAAGCATATGTGTGGTCGCATAGATCTTCTTGCCATCGAGGAGCATTTGGACCGTCAGCTTCACAATGCTCAACCAGCTCTTGGCCTTCACTTCCGAAACCTCCCTGTCCATCTTCTGCATGTGCCAAGGGTCGATCGGCCTCTCAAACCCTAGATGATACAGTTCCTAATTAATCAACTACCGATTGTCATATGAATTTGTAGACTTTTATGCACTCTTTGCCATACCCACAAGCGATCATGCAGTTCGTGATGGCCCTTAGATCGGAAACCGCTGCATTAGGAACTCGCTCCTCTTCCTGCATTACTAGCTCAATAGCGAATTGCTTCGTCGATAACTCGCCTAGCCCTTGTTAGAGGCCGGCGAGGGCTTCCCAGCCCTCTCCCTTGTCGGCGGTCGGCAACCTCTTCTGACCATCACGGAGGCTGGTGATTGGCGGAAGGAAGTAAGGAAAAAAGAAAAAAAGAGAAAGGAAAGAAAAAAAGAAAAGAAGGAAAAGAAAAAAAAAGAAAAGGAAAAAGAAAAGAATAAATTAATAAAAAAATTGACAATTTTAAAAAAAAAATCTATGTCATCACCAGCCGTACTACATAGATAGCCAGTGTCCATGTCAGTAATTTTCGGTCTAAATTAGCCGGATGGACTCAATTAGTACAAATGTGAAAATGTTTAGGACTAAATTGATTCAATTGAAAGGTTAGTTTAGAACTGAATTGGTACCGATGCAATAGGTTTAAAACTATTTTTGTACTTTTCCCTAAGTTAGTGTGTGGATTTCTTTTTTTCTTTGTTCTTTTGCTTAATTTCCTTCTATGATATTTCGTTATATTTTAATTTGCTTCTAGGTCTACACACACAAAAACACATGTATATAGTTGCGTCTTGCGCAAAGTGTCAAAAAAGTTCTAAATCTTTTGCATTTATGCCAATTTAGACCTAACATTTTTTTTATGCCAATTCAGTCCTAAGCTTTTTGCATTGGCGCCAATTTAGTCCTAAACCTTTTTTTGGTGTCAATTCAGTCCAAAATCTTTTGCATTTGTGCCAATTTAGTCCTTCGACATGTGAATAGCTATTAGCCGAAAGGATTGAATTGACACAAAAGCAAAGGTTTATGACTGAATTGGCATCAATAAAAAAAGTTTAAGACTGAATTGGCACAAAAAAAATGTTTAGGATTGAATTGGCACAATTACAAAAAGGTTTAGGATTGAATTGACATAAATGCAAAAGGTTTAGGACTGAATTGACACCAATGCAAAAGGTTTAGGATTGAATTGGCACAAATGCAAAATGTTTATGACTGAATTGACACCAAAAAAATTGTTTAGGACTAAATTGACATTAATGCAAAATGTTTAGGATTGAATTGACATCAAAAAAAGATTTATGGCTAAATAAGCACAAATACAAAAGGTTTAGAAATTTTTTAACACTTTTCTCGTTGCGCCTTGAGTGTGATCTATCCTCATGGACTCTTTTGACACGTTTTGACCTTCGTTTTCACTGCAAGCACCAATGTAGGTATGTGTTTTTATTACATTGCGCTTTTGTGATGGTTAGACTAGAAAGGCTCATATTAAAAATGATATGTCTACGATTGAGCTAAAAATGAATAACATTAGGCGCACTGTCATGCAAGCTGTAGATTCCTGAGCTCATCTATGACAAATCCCATTGAGGTGCAGTTTACCTCTCAGTGTCTAACGTTCGTTTATTTCGTAGAAAAATTAATGGTAAAGGAAAATGTTTTCCGAAAAATTATTTTTTAAGAATACGCTTAGTTTTCTTTTATTTTGTGATACATGATGTAAATCGTTTTATGATGTTTGGATTTCATTGGAAAATGACTTCAATCTCATTACTTTATTTCAAGCAAAAATAAAAATAAAATTTTTAAATATTTTTTATTTCTCTTTTTTATTTTTCTTTTGTTTGAAAAAATTGGAATTTTTTTATTTTTTATTTTCTTTTTCTCTTTTCTCTTGCTTTTCTTTCCTTTTCTTTTTCCTCCTTCCTCCACCGCGATCGGCCGTGACGGCTACAAGCAAGCTTGAGGCTTGCCCGGTGATGGCCATAGGCGAGCTTGAGCTCGCTGGCCTCGGCTGAGCCCAAGCTCGCTTGGATCTGGTGAGTTGCGAGCTCCCCAGCCTTGACGAAGCTCGGGTTGGTGATCTTGCAATTCGTCGCCATTGGTCAAGCTCACCTAGATCTAGTGAGCTGCGAGCTCGCCAACCTTAGCGGAGCTCGGGCTCACTTGGATTAGCTGAGCCTCGAGCTCGCCGGCCTACATCTTGGCTGTCTCCGGGCTACTGACCTAGGGCGAGCTCAAGGCTCATCGCTAGAGGCCACGAGCTCGCCTACTGACTCCATGGTCGGCGACCGGCCGAGGAAGAAGAAAAAGAAAAAGGAAGAAGAAACGAAAAAGAAAAGAAAAAATAAAATAAAATAAAACAAAAGATAATAAATAATTCGATATTTTTAGAAAATAATAAAGTGTTTTTTAAAAAATAAAAATGATTTCAAAATAAATAAAAATTTGAATTTTTTAAATAAATATTCCTATATGAACAAACGTTTCATTAACTAAGGATCTGATCTCGAGCGCTGAGGACCTGCACATGGCCTTTATGGACTCGGGACCGAGGGTTGGGACTAGAGCTCGAGTATTGGGAATCTGAGCACAGCCTTTATGGACCCAAGTTTGGGTATGGGCATTAGGGGTTCCGGCTCAGCCTCAAAGGACCTAGGCATGGGCGCCAGGGGCCCAGGCCCCGGATATCGAGGTCTTGAGCCAGGTCACCGAGACCTTGTCTTGAATGTTAGGACTCGGGAATCAATATTAGAGTTTTGGTGCCCAAGCGCAATGTTTTGAGTCTAAGTATGACATCCCCGATTTTGGGCCTAAGAGCCGAGGGTAAGTGATAAATGGATGAGCAAGTAATTTGAGCTGAGGGTTGGTAATGGAATGGACAGTATGGTTGGAATGAGTTTACAGATGGTTGGTCATGGTTCGATCAAAAGGTTGTCCATGAATTGGCCTTGGGATCGACAGTGGAATGACTCCCTAACTATGCAAAATGATTAGAGTAATATGATCGTGGAGTAACCCTTCGACCATAAGGGCCGTTAGTGGAATGGTCCGGGATAGCTGTGGATCAGCCCGGTACTGGCATGCGTCGATCGCACGTGATACCGTACGACCATGTATCGGTCACAGATGACTATGAGTTAATTCGGGGGTACTGGATTCCACGAGGTTACATGACAATTGAGGGTTGACCATGAGTCGTTGATATTCGAATGTAGACCGATCGTGAATCGGCCACGAATTATTGCGCCAAGTCGGGTAGGCCATGGACGAGCCATGTGCTAGGCCACGAGCCCAATGACTTGGCCGCGGACTAGGCCATGTGCCAGCCACACCGGCCAGGCTGTGTGCTCGAACATGACCGGCCGTCATGCCCGTCAGCTAGGCCACGGACCGGTTATGTGCCTGGTCATGTGCCAGTCATTGTGCCTGACCCTTGTGCCAGGCGTTGTGCCCGTAAGATCCGGTTCCGATCTAGTCTCGTGTCCAAGAAATATGGCCACGAGCCATGCATTGTGCCATTCATGAGCCAATGAACGTGTTTGGCCTTGGATCGATCCCTCGCTCGTGTGACAAGGTATGGTGCTCGACACGTTACTCGTGCGGTCGGCACGGTGCTTGGCATGTTGCACGTGCAGCCAGCATGGTGCTCGGCATGTCGCCCGTGCAGCTCAGTGCAGTGCCCGCGCAGCCTGGCCATGTACCCAGCCCCATGCCTATGTGGCCTTGTCGCATGCCCATGTGGCCTGGTAGTGCGCCAGGCCATTGCCCAATCAAACCCGGCCATGCGCCCAGCAACCCGGTTAGCTTGGGCTTATTCCATTTTGCTTGGACCTTGATTTGGTTGTGTTAGATGACTTTTGGTGACATTTTCACACCAAACCTCGGGTTCTCGGAAATTTGGAAAATAGTATGATGCGGGGTTACGGAGTCAGTATCAATTAGTCGGTTATGTGTAAACCGATTGGCTCGAGAAGTTTGTGTGTGGAACTAGAGACTTCATGGTTTAAAACTTGCTGAGAAAAAGAAGACAAAACTTGGTTGACTTGGTCAAAGACTCATTTAAGGTCATTTAATGCCATTCAAGGCCTTCATAATTGGACCCCCTTAGGTGTTCCTTTCATCATTTCTGACCATGCTGAGCTGGTGCCATGCAGTAAATGCCAATTGATGACTCAATAGCCACTAATTATGGGGCACAAGCAAGGGACAATTGGCCGAGCCAAGGAGGAAGTCGAGAGAGAGAGAGAGAGAGAGAGAGAGAGAGAGAGGCCAAGAGATAAGATCAAATTAAAAGCCCTTTACTACCATACATCATGAGTTTTGGCCCTAGTTCATTAATGCACTTACAGCTTGGCTTCTTTTCCAAGCTTGTTATCTTTATAAAGTAAGAAGCTCTCATGTGAGAAGCCCCTCAAGAACTGGCCATCTTCTCCTCTTTCCTTCTTCACGCCCAAAACACATACAAGTCAACCTTGTTTTTCCTCTTTGTTTATTCGGCCAACTAGAAAGGTATACCTGAGAACCGCAGAAGCCTCGTTTTTCCCGAAATTAAGCTTTTTCCCGTGTTCAAGCCAAGCCACCAGCCATTTTCTTACTTTAGTATCTCGTGTTCTAGTGGTTTGTTGAGTAAGTGAATTCCCTAATATCGGGAAAGGAAGTTACGATACGTTGTTACATGGGTTGCTTGGCTCGTTTTTTGGTTTCTCGGTCGATTATAGCTTGTTTGATGTTTGTTTTGTTGTTTCGTAGCATGAACTTTGCTATTGATTTGCCATTGATGCTGATACGGTAAGAGTCTACTTATGTGAACGGCGATTATCTCGTCATCGCTTGATATTAGAGTTTTCACTTATAGAGTCTTCCCGACTCACTCCCCGTTGTTTTTCCTCTTTTCAGGTTCGTAACATGACATCTCCTCTAACCTGGTTCGGAAATCATATGAAAATGCAAGCCGAACTCCTCACGGTAATTGATGCCCGAAAAGGTCATGCTTATCGTCGTATGTGATGCACGAAGGCCGTGAGGAGTTAGTCCCTTACCTGTATGAGGCGTCGCACTACCTAGCACATGGAGAGTGGATTGGACCCCTTCGCGAGTTTAACAGGCCATTTGACGGACCAGACGGGTCAAATCCGGGGCAAAATGAGGGTGGAGCGTGAGATGGCCAGACGGACGAGGAGCGGGAGGAGCGAGAAGATCGAGAAGCCGTAGTGAAGTTAGGAACCCAAGCCAAAATTTTGTTATTCGATAGTTGGCTTTTGCGGAATTACCCTTGAAATGAGTGTGTAAAATAGAAGTGTGGCTTGTAAGGGCCCGAGAGAAGGGCTCGACAGAAAAAAGCACGTATCATGTAAATATAACGTGCGTTGTTTGCTTATTTCACTCTTGTTGTCTCGTTTATTTTTAATTGCTTCCGTGTGTGCATTTGATTGATTAAAATGAACATGATACACTAAAACATTTTCGCGAGTCACGGTTCCGTTCGGGTCATGTTTGGTTAGTAAGCATCAATCGTGATTCCGGGTCGGGACGTGACACCAAGCGCCGATAACTAGTCATACTTTGGAAAACGTTTTCCGATTCTTTCAAAAAGGAAATCATTTTCCTAAATTTAAGCTTTGGTAAGGAAACTTTTTCTGTTGACTGGGAAAACATTTTCTGTTAACTCATTTTCCTAAACAAACTAAACGTCGAAAAATGAATGATTTGGAAAATATTTTCCTAAAAATAATCGCTTATATCGTTTGAAATAATTAGACAAATAAAAATGTTTTTATTATCGATAACAATTTATGTTTAAATATTTTCGTGGACGATGAAAATATTTTCATTTTATTCATTTTTGTAAGCGATACAAGCGATCATTTTTAGAAAAATATTTTCTAAATCATTCGTTTTCTGCGAAACAAACGGATACTTAGTGTCTGAAACCTCAGACATTTTATCAGTATTTTACTACCAAGATCTACTATGGAATATAAACCCGCAATGAAAAGAAGAGCTTATATCTAATACAATTTATTTGAAATACGTTGACAATGTATTGATACAAGAATTTTTTTTTTGCCAACAGATCAAGCATTTTTTCTAATAAATAAACAAATAAAATGTAGAATAAAAAACGAGATAAATAGAGTCCAATTCCGCCTTTGTTGCAAGGACCCATTCCACATGTTTAAGTCAGAGCCCAGAAAGCCCATGAGAGTTTGGCCCATAATCCAGCGATTGGCCCGGGCCCCTTCTCTCTCCCTCCCTCGCCTTCTCAACGCAAAAGACTAGCTCGCGCAGAAAGAGAAAAGCGCTCTAGAAGAGAAGCTTCCGGAGGCCCTTCTTCCTTCCACCATCGTCCAACGTTGCCCGCCTTCGCCGGTCGCCGTTGTCCATCCGTTTCCGGGGGACGAAGAACTGAGAGAAGGCCATTATTCTTTTGGGCGCACACCTGAGACACGCACACACGATTTGAAGGGTTTCCTGAAGCGTTAAAGCTGTTTCCGTCATCGCTGATGCCGTCTCGTCACCGCTAGTTCATCGTCTCTGAATCCCTGTTTTGCTCTGTTCCGCTAAAAAAAGGCATTCGAGGAGTTCGAATCTCAGTCGGAAGTTGATTCAACAGTGTTGATAACACACGACGGCGCCTCAGAACCTCGGGTCTCTGTTCAATCTTCAGTTGTGACCATAAATCGTGTCTTCGACTCTGGTGTAACTGGTCTCTCTGTTCTCCCCTGTTTCACGACTCTGAGATTC
The DNA here is from genome assembly GCA_031216185.1 of Syzygium aqueum. Classification (NCBI taxonomy): domain Eukaryota; kingdom Viridiplantae; phylum Streptophyta; class Magnoliopsida; order Myrtales; family Myrtaceae; genus Syzygium; species Syzygium aqueum. Next base: position 41,448,614 of record CM062236.1, read on the forward strand.
GCAGAGTGTAGCTCGCGTTCTATTCTTTACTACAGCTTCTGATCTTCGTTGTTGACATTTCGATCTCGGATTTTCTCGCTGGCCGGAGTTTGAAATCTAGTTTTGCGAAGGTGAGTTTCATATGTGTTATCCTTGGTCGTTCTTAGAATAAAAAAAAAACAGAAATTGAATCTTCCGGTAGTGTTGGTCTAAAATCTAATACGGTTGAGGCAGATTTGATGATTCAAGTTCTTGTTGGCGTTTTTTTGTGATGGATTGAAATGAGTTGCTGCTTTAAAATCATATGTAAACCAATAAACTAAATTGCTCATCACATGTTCGACAAAATGCCCAAGCCAGCTTCGTATTGATTTGTCCTTGATTTTGGTCCGTTTTGAGTGTGTATTGGTATGTCTGGCATGATTAAAACCTTTGTTGATTGTTGAGTTCGATTTTCTTCATATTCAATTGTTACCGAGATCAAATCTGAATATGAATCTTTTTGTTTGTATTTCTCTGTTCTATATGCTACGTTCCCATAGGTGTCAATGGCGGTTGGCGGTGAGAAATGTTCGAGAGGTGGTAATGTTGGTAATGTATATACTGGTCGCTGGTGGTTGTCCTCGTCTTTTCGATGTTATGCCTCTATTTTCATCATCTGTAAAACTGTGTTCGTGTGCTATGGATACTTGATGAATGACACTGGTTGCTCTGTAATGGCTGATTGGTGGTAGTCCGGTGGTGGTCAGGAGTGGCTGACGGTGGAGTTCAACTTAATCTTTGAATATACTGATTTAGGTGAAGATTTGTTGGTAATTTTAGTATTTTAATTCTTGAGCTTGATATGAAATAGATCTGGGAATGGTGAACTTGGAGTAAAGGGAAAACAACGAGAATAAAAAAGAGAGAAGAATAACAGAGAGAAAGAAGTTGAGAAAAAAGAGAAGGAAAAATGATACAACTAGTCATTTAATTTTAAATTATTCAATGTAGTCCATGAACTCTGGCTCAATGTGCAATATGGTACCTAAATTTTTAATTTGTTCAATATAATCCATGGACTTATGATATATATTCAATTTAGTCCTTCGACTAAGTGAAAATGTATGATCTTGACTCAATAAAGAGATTATATTGCATATTTTCATATAGTTTATGAACTGTATTGAATATATACAAAAAGGCCAGAGTCTACATTGAACAATTTAAATATTTATGGATCACATTGCATATTGGGTTAAAGTTTATGTATCATCTTGAACAAATTAAAAATTAATGGATCATATTGCATATTTGATCAAAATTTACGTACCATTTGTGTCATTATCCCAAAAAGAACGAAGAGGAGAAAACAAGAAAATAATGATTTTAGTGCGGGCTTAGCTGTCATAAAAGGGTTGGCTTTAGGGTAGTTATTTTCAAAACAGGCTTTGTTAGTAACGATTGGGCTGAATCTAGTTCTAGTAAATTTGGGTTCGATTAGCTTCTAGGGAGCTTGGGTGTAATTTGATGAGTTGAGTTTAATTTGAGTTTTAATTAAAGCATCTGGATATAGTAAACCCACATGGCTTTCGTGACCCATAACCGTAAAATATAAGTTTGACCCATATAGGGACAGGACCCAAATGCTATGCCTGTGTGATAACAAATAAATAAAACAAATAAAAAATACTAATAAAAAAATTAGGCCTTGATTAGATAGTTAGATCTTAATATTAGATTTAGTTAGTTCCATTTAATTATATCTTAATATTAGATTAGTTTAGTTTCATTTAGTTAGTATACACACAATTTTGGGATTTTAATGGATATCTTTGGTTTAGTTTATGTCTAGATAGATTAAACTTAGCATAAGGACACTAGAAGTGCCAACATTTTCATGCGGCGTTCATTTTAGTACCAAAAGTTTTTACTAGCTCATTTAAGTTTTAAATTGGAGTAAAAACGATCACTTAATTGTTTCCGGCGAGGAATTCCTGCAAAAAATTATTACTTGGTTTTTTTAATAAAAAGTTTAATATGAGTTGACAATTTTATATTAAAAACAAGTCAATGTGGACATCTTAAACAACGTCGCATGAAATGACGTGGCTGGCTTGCCTAAAAATGACGTCGTTTTTATAGATTGAGCTGAAATTGCCACGAAATTGAGAGAGAGAGAGGAGGGGGGAGTTGAATCTCTTAGGCTGTGTTTGGTCATCAGGAAGGATTGTGATAGAATAGAATAAAAAATTCTCCGGATAGTAAAGACAGATATATTTAATCCTATCAAGTGTTTGACATACCACAAGATAAGATTGAAAATTAATGCAAAATTTAATTAAATTAAAAACTGAAAATTAGAAAACAAAAATTGCAACCTTTAAAACAGAGAGAAAAAACATGTTGGAAGAAAGGAATTAGGGCCGACAGAGGGCGAAGTTACATAAGGTGAAGGGACGAAGGGTTGGGTGGTGGCGGCGCTACCGCACTGCCATCGGTGAGACTTTATTTCCGATGGCAATCTCATTGCGACCCATCACGAAGTCTCCATCTGAGACAGTGCTGCGTGAGTCTCCATCTCCACCTAAAATCTTCTCGCCAAGCTCTTCCTTAAAGCAGTCGATTGAGATTATGAACATTGAAGAACCCAGCCAGCTATGGCAAAATAAAAGAGGACCCATGAACCCACATGCTTTGATCTTGCCGTCACTTCCTTTTTATCAAGAGTGCTTAAACAATCACTCATGGAAAGAAGGATGACTTCAGGAATTACAGACCAATCTTTCACTTGTGTGCACTTGAACTGCAAACAAAACACACCAGATTGAGGAATCGTGGTGGTGGTGGCGGCGAATTGGGGAGATCGCGGCGTTGCTCGGGGAGTGTGACTCACCGTAGATCTGAGATGCAACAGAGAGACGGGCGAGGGAATCTCAGGCTAACCTCTTCACAGTCATTGTTTTTTTTTTTTTTTGATAACCCAGGGAACCCCCGCACGGCCGACAGCCGGGGAGTAAACCCTGGGGGCGACACGTGCTAGCCACCACACACGTGCCACCGGTTAAGTCACCCTGCGGCGCCCGGGATTCGAACACTCAACCTTTTGCAAGAGGAAGAGTGCACGTTTCAGCAGCGCCACCCAGGCGGGTGGTCTCTTCACAGTCATTGTTGCGATGGTGTAGCGCAAAGAAATCAAAGCGATTGGCGATCAACACCAATATTGATCCCATCAAGAAATTCGAACCCAAGTTCGTCGACACAAGTCGACTGTAGGTGTTTCCTGCCTCTGGTTTCGATTAGAAATCAACCATCGCAATGTAGTCCAATGAGTCAGATTCCGACGATCTCTTCCATAGGCACAACTCACTTGCCGGAGACATTGTGCTGCACCACCATTGCTGTCAATGGTAGCGCCAATCATCACAGCAGAAAGCAACAACTTGTCGTCGTTCTTCTCAAGTTTTTTTTTTTTTTCATATTTTCTTATCCAATCCGGGTCTATCCCATCTCCTATTCCAGACTTTTTATCCATCATTGTATCCGGATGTATCCTGATTTATTCGGTCCGGTGGACGTTCCCAAACATCAGATATGATTATTTGTTATCTTATCCAGATTCAAATCTAGGATACCAAATGTAGCCTTAATAGATCAAACGAGATTGAGGGAAGTAGGGTTGTGCATCATGTTGAGGAAATAATATAACTCCATCAAGGTCGAAGACACTAGCGACGACAACGGCGACAACGGAGAGGGCGGAGTTGTCTCCATGTTTCAATTGCACAACTTTAAAGAAAGAAAAAAAGAAAGAAAAGAAAAGAAAAGAAAAGAAAAACAACGCCGAGGTTTCCAAAATCGCTGCTTCGGAAAGCAAGAATCACGTAGAAAGCACAAGCTACAATTGCAATTCCTCCCCGCCTCCGCCGTAAAAGTCCCCACTCGTGATTGTGTTTTCTTATCAGGCTCTAGGAAGAAGAAAAGAATGTAGTTGAGGCCGATGACCAAAGCAAGATTGTTAGGTTTGACACGTGACGTGACCCAAGTCTCATCGTCTCGTGCCTTTTGAATCCCGGCATGCTTGAGCTAATTAAACGATGCCGCCACTCTCGGCCCCCCCCCCCTTGCCCCGGCCTTCCCTTTCCTCGTATTCCTTTTCGCCAAAACAAATTAGGGTTTATATTGGGAAATTGGTTGAATGGTCGATTTAGGGTTTCTATTTGGGGCAAAATATGTAGACAATGTTGTTTAGGTGTATATATGTTGACTGGGCATGCCAGCGAGCTACGTCAATTGGAGAAATTAATAAACTATGGTTACGTTGGATTTCCAGAGATTTAAATCGGAGTTGGCACCTTTTTTTTGTAAGAGGAGTTGGCATCTAAGTGATCATTTTTTTTTAAAGTGGCACTCAAGTGATCCAATAAAACTTTTGACACAAAAGTGAGTGGCTTACAAAACTTTTGACACTTCTAATGTTTTTATGCTAATCAAACTCTTAGAAAAGAAATTGATTTCGATTTGGGTTTAACTTATAGGGGTTACTGTCCCAAGACTTAATAACTAGGTCATGTTATATTCTTTACCCAACTTGTATCGACTTAATTTAATTACTACACTTCATCTTTTACTCATTCTTTTATTGCTATCTTTAACGGATTGGTTTGATTCTTTTATATTGCTTTTGTGTTGTATTTGCCTGTTTTAGTTGAATAGTTAGGTTACATTTTAGGATCATAATAAACATAAAAAGACAGCATGTGATACTGTTGACACCTAAATTTTGGCACGACATTTAGTTTAATTTGCATAGAAAATTAGGGATTAAATTTTTAACCCCTAAACAAAAATATTTAAATTGCATAACATGTAGTTTAGGTTCATTTAGATTTAAATGCATTATTGTATCGGATTGGCGATGGCGAGTGAGCTTAAATTTCTTTGAACAAAACTCGGTTCACTCGGGAATGCAAGGGCCGGGAATTTCACGTCACACTGGCTTGGTTGTTTTAATTTGAGCTTAATTTAGTAATGTTGAGTTTAATTAATTCAGCCCAAGTTAATTCAGCCCATTTAATTTAATTAGAGCCCAAGCCCAAGTTTAAGCCTATTAGGACATTAAGCTCATTTAATCTGACCTAGGTTAGAACTATATAAGTATGTTTTAGGTCAGAATTTTGGGGACACAACACAATTTTTCAGAGATCAGAAATTTTTAGAGAGACACAAGTGTGAGAGAGAGGGAGAGAGAGAAGCGACGTCGCGCATCACCACCGGGGACGCCGCGCGTCATCGCACCGCCGTTGTCGCACCTCAACCGCCCGTCGACGTCGCTACCTTCCACCCACGGCCGCTGCTCTGCTCCTCCACGTTGCTGTGTTGCCGCCTCCCACGCTGAACAACGCCTCCCCAGCCTTGAAGCGAAGCCACGATGATCGCTACTGTTGTTCCTGATCTGATTCGTGGTTGATCAACGTGGAGTCTGACGTAGCTGCTGCTCCTCTGCATGAAATACAATTCCAACAGTCAACGAACTCCCAAGCAGCAAAGTCAGAAGTCCCCACGAAGCAGCAGCTACTGCTTTGAAGATCCCCTCATGCAGCGCATGAAGATGTCCACGTTCAGCCGCTCTCCCTCGCCAAACTGAAGATCCATTCCCGAATAAGCAGCACACACTTTCCAGAATCGCTCACTCCACAGAGCTTATTTGTGGAAACTCAAAACACGAAAGTTGTAGATCTATGAGTCCTTGATCTGTGGCTTTTGGAATCGGGTCAATCCGACGTGTATTGAGGAAGTTACGCCCATTTTTCCGGAATCGTGCAGTCTTGAAATTTTCTGTTCGGAGTCACTCGCCCACGCACGCATCAAATCCACCGAACAGCCTTGCCGGTGTTGTTGTGCATCGTCGGTGTCGTCGTCGCCGTCCCGCCGTCGCCGATCGTCCCATTCCCGATCCGCAAGCCGATCCCGATCCAATTCGAAATTTGGAAGTATTTTCAAATTAGGTAAATGGATATATTCTGAATATTCTTTTCAAATATTTAGATTCCTAATTTGGTGTGTTTGAATATTTTATGATTATCGTGTGGATATTTAGATATCTTAGGATAATGTTCTATATATCCGCAATATTTTCGAATATTCAAATTAGGAAAATTTCCTAATTTGGCAACGTATCTGGACGACTATTTGACTTTAGGGTCCGATACGCGGCGATACGGGAAATTATCATCCTATCTATAATCACTTAGATACGATGATGAATTTCATTAGCTTTCCAAATTCAAATGATCAATTATCCGTTAATATCTATAACCCTATAGATATGACCGATAATTTGATTTTTGTGCCTAATCCGAGTTTGAAACGAATTTGGCGGATCGCGTGGTTGATTTGAATTGATTGCTATCCTTGTTTGATTTTCTTTCCTTTTCAAATAAAACAGAAAATTCAAAAAAAATATTAGTTAGAGTTTGAATTAGAATTTTTGCATGTTTAGGAATTTTGAATATATCTAGAGGATTAGGGTAATTATTTAATTTAAATTAGAACGTGAGACGATCTAGTTCCTAGTTTAAATTAAGTAATATTCTAATCCTAATAGATTATTTCAGCAATTTAATAATTCCGAATTTTACATAAAAAAATCCCAAAAAGAAATCATTTTAGGGTAGATTAAGTCATCATAGATTGCATGTTAACTTAGGTATTTTTGAATTTCGAATTTTAAACAGAAAATACCAAAAATAGAAGTCATTAGGTTGCATGTTAATTTAGGCATATTTTTAATTCCGAATTTCATTGATTAAAAAATATAAAAAAAATAATCATTCTTTTGTCATTAGAATTAGGTCACGTCGTCGCATGACATATAGTTTGCTTGCTAGGTTACATTAATTTGCACGTCATTGCATCTAGATTAGGTTTCATTTAAATAAAGTGAAAATCCAAAAAAAAGAAAGAAATTGAGTGATTGTTAACTAGAAATCATATTAGGGTGTTTGATGTGATTTTCTAGCTAACGATGCAAATGCTTGCGTTGGTTCGAGGTAAGTTGTTCTCCTGAGCTTGCAATTTATTTAATGCTTTGATTTCTGGGTGTTAAATTGGTGGTTTGCGCACCCGCATGAACACCTCACATGTTAGTGACATAAGTTAAAATGGATCCAAACTGCCTCTCAAAATATTTTTGAAATGAAAAGGTACCGAAAGGGCGTTAGACTAGATCTAGCGTAATCAAGTCCCCGAGCTTAGAATCTCTGGTTCGTAGAAATAAAACATATCTCCCTATGTTTTATTTAGGTTTCTAATCAGCCTACCGTAAAATGATTAGTGGCGACTCCAAGCATGAAAACATTTGCATGTTAAGAACTTAAACCCTAAGTTGCGAATTGGTAGGGCTTGGGAGGGCCCGAGTTAAGTTCAATCTTAATAATCCATTAGCCCGAGAAAATCGACAAATTTTTTTAGGGTCGCGACAGATACTTAGTTGATAAATAATGAAGTTCATATACTGAAAGTCAAGTCATCGTATTTAGATTTTTGGTTGTGGAGGAAGTGAGATACACTCCCGTATCTCACTTGGCTCTTAGTTGGCTCTGATAGGTTAGTGGCAGCTTCTTCAAGTAGAATTCTCATAGGATAATCAATCTAAAATGAATTCCCCAATATTACACAAGGTAATTACACAAGGTAAGGGTTAGAGAGAATCCGCGCCGATTGAGAACCGTTGGTTCCTAACGCAACATCTAATCCCATCTTCCCTTCAGGAGGGTCGTGACACAACGTATAATAACAGGTCCATTGTTATGCAAAGTGCAAGTATAATAAGTACCGTGCATGCACGGGATTGCTTACTAGTATATGTTGTGTTTGTCATACATATTGCTCAAAAGTTTGCTAAGAAACGAATATTACATGATATATATTAGTTTAAGTTGAGGGTCAGTTCATTGAAATTTTTTTGGGAAGTGCATGTTTATTTTTATGAGAAGAGAACGGGACGTCGAAATCTTTGAATTATGCACCCTCCTTCTTATTTTATTTCAGGGGGTTTATTCTCCAACACCTTAAGTTTTGAAATACAAAAAGCAAAAGTCTATGTCTACCTATTACTTCTTCCGAGTCTGATGTGGGAATGCAATGCAATGTTGTTGTGCTAACTGATCTGGTGCAGAAGCTGAAGACTCGAATGATGCGGAAGAATCATAATCGAGAATGCAATGAAGATTTGACTCTTTCGACTGTCGATCCGAATCTTCCAGTGAAGCTCACAATTGTTGCTAATTCACCGCATATTTTGAGCTTTAAGTCCATTCAATTTAGGCTGCGAGATTATGATGCGCCAACCAACATGGTTTACAGAAAAACATGGGTGCTAAAAGGAGTACGTAAGGAGAGAGACGAATGACTCTCTTGCTTTTGATAGATTTTAGCACCATCATTAAACGTGAGGTTTTAACTTCTTAATTTCTTTTACGGATGAATAAACTTAGTCAGTCTCTTGAGTTTAATATCGTTGTTGGACCACGAAATAGCGTAGTCGATGTGTGTGAAAGGTGGGTGCAAGAAATCTTTAGAATGATCACAAACTTGGATAAAGGAGCTTGGCCCAAAAGGCTGACATAAGCCTTTCTTTTGATATTCAAGTATGAATTATTACGGCCCATTTCTTTTCTTCTTTATTCTTTATAGAGATAAAAGAGAAACGCACTGCTCTCAATTTGCTCAATTTCATCCATATACTTTTGTATTGGCCAATGTAATCCCTAAACTGTTAAGTATAAAACGTGGTTCTGATACTAAATGTTGAGAAAGCTCGAGAACTCAATTGAAGAAAATACTCTTTTTATTAAAGGCACTCTCTACAATGTTGGTTTGAAGAACTCCTTGCACACAAACACAAATTAGAGCACTTGACTATTTATAGCCGTCACCTTCACAAGAGGATGGTTCACCCCCTAGACCAGAATTACTTCTCTATATAACTGTAGAAATTAATGGTCACCCCCTTTACATCATTCTAGTGGTTCACTCCCCCCAGAAATATCTAGAATTCTTTGGAGAAGAGAGGAGATGAATCTTCATGAACTGGAATGTTTATCACCCACAATGTAATCCAACTAGCATTGGTGTATCCTTTTAAGACAGCCGGATAATTATTATAGAACGATTCCAAACTTTTTAGTTCTCTTAACAAAAAATTATGGTATTAGCATTCCAATGTTCTATACTTGGATTACTAGCAAATCTACTCAACTTCCCATGAAAATACAATATCAGGTCCAGTACAATACATTGCATACATTAAAGACCCTACAACGCTTGCATATTCAAGTTGTGCTATTACTCTACCAGTATTATAATTTAATTTAATACCAGAACCAAATAGAGTATTCATTTCTTTGAAACCAAGTTGTTTAAATTTATTCAATATATTTTCAATGTAATCATATTGGCTCAAAGAATGATCCCTACTATGTTTTCTCATTTTAATAGCTAAGATAGTATCCACTTCACTTAAATCTTTCATTTTAAATATGGAAGTAAGGCCTAATTCCTTAAAAAACCCTCAACTTTACCCTTTGTCCCAATTATATCCCAAACTTTTTTTTGTCTCATAAAAAACCCCAAACTTTTACTTTTGTCCCAAATCTACCCCGTTTACTATTCATCCAATTTTTTAATATTATTTTATATTATTTCGAATTTTTTTTTTTTTTGTTTCACCTCAACCTCGATCCGGTGATTTGGGACAAAAGTAAAAGTTTGAGGTTTTTTATGAGACAAAAAAAAGTTTAGGATATAATTGGGATAAAGGGTAAAGTTGGGGGTTTTTTTAGGGAATTGGGCCTTTCTTAGTCTCCTTGACTCCAGTCATATTTATTCCAAAAATAAGCATATCATCAATGTACAAGCACACTAAAACACCATAGTCTTTAGTTAATTTAGAATAGATACACTTATTGGCACTATTGTGTTTGAAACCATTGGACAATATGACTAAATCAAGTTTTTCATGCCACTGCTTCGGAGCTTGCTCAAGCCCACAAGGAGATTTAATCAATTTACATATTGTCTTTTCATTTGCAAGAAGAACAAAACCCTCTAGTTATTCCATGTAAATTTTCTCATTTAAATCTCCATTTAAGAATGCAGTTTTGGCATTCATCTGATGAACGCAAAGATTATAAATATATGCTACTAAAAAGTTAAAATACCTCCACAATTGCCCCAGAGCAATTGCATCATATCCACTCCTTTCTCTCTCATGGCAGAAAAATGCACTAAAAATCTAATCCAAAATCATAATTCCAGAATTTACACATGCCACAAGCATATTTGTAAAGGTGACTCCATTTGGTTCAAAGCCACAATAGTGCACTCTTTGCAGATATCTTATGGCCTTGTCACTTTCGAATTTGTGACCGTACCCAGCAATCATCAGATTCCAAGAAACTACACTAATCTCTGACATATTACCAAAAATCATCTCGGCGCTATCCATGTCTCCATTCTTCGCATACATATGAATTATTGCGTTAATCAAATGAATATCATTCCCATATCCAAGCTTAATCATGAGGGAATGCACTTGTTGGCCCGGAAGTATGCACGAATGCCCACCACCACAACTATCTAGGAAAGATTTATCATATCCCCCACTAGAACAACACCAATTCACTTAGCAAATTCATGCACCAACTCAAAGCTAAGCCACTCATCCCATTTTCAATTTCTGCACTTTAAAGCTCACTTCTCAACATAAACGACACTCTAAACGAGAAATCAACATCCATACACAGTTCCTACTATTCCTCTCAACCGATTGTAACACCATACGAAAACCAGAACAGGGAACCTAACGGGCACGTCGGATGGGAAGAGAAGAGGAAGATCTGAGATCCATGGATGACATCTCAAGGACCGCTAGATCGCGAGCCACCACGGGCCTGTAATTCCTTCGGCTCTGAGTCCATTGCTGCACAAACAATTCCTTAAAATTGTTGGGGAAATATCAAGTAATTGGGAAGAATAATGAAGTTCGACTTTGAGACAGGATAACACTCTCTTTAATGAATATTTTGCCCCACAACGTTCCTAATGGTTACTGGCAAAAATCCTCCAGGATACAATAAAGTCTAAATGAGAATACCATATAGTAATTTTGGTATTTCTTCAGGATCTCTCAAGAGAAACAATTGGAAACTATGGCTATATGGTTTTAAGAAAGAAGTATTAAAAGGTAAGTGAAAAGAGAATGAAAAATATGAATATATATGTGAACGCATACAACCTTTCAAAGATGAAGAAGTTATGTCCGAACATACATAACTTTCCAAATGATAAGAAGTTATGTCCGAATAGATACAACCTTCCAAAAGATTGTAAGAGTGCCTAATAACCGTTAGGTGGATATAATAAATTCGAAATTAAATTATTAAAAAGTAACCGTCACTCTATTATGAATGGTTACACTATTTCAATAGGACACAATGGTTATTTTATAATTATAAATAAGAATTTTAATAAACAAAAATAATTAATAAACGATGATTAATGCCAAATCTAGTCCATGTGCGCACTCACATTTTTTCAATGTAGGACAAGCCACCCCTTAATTTGTTTTACAAACAAACTACCAACAAAGCCTACATCGAATGGACGATTAAGCGTTGGAAGCAAGCAGTGATTGGATGTACGGGGTGAATACCATACAAGCTTCTGCCAAGATATTTTGGGACACCTGTGCCTTAATGCTACCTGGATCGCGATCGAATGTTCAACACAAGCATCTGCTTCTGAGTCTTTGGATTAGATACGTAATGTTCAAGCAAGTTAAAGACGCAATCAATGTCATGAGTTCGGAAAAATCTTGATTAATCAGAGCTTACACTTCCTAATAAGAGAGAATGAGAGGAAATTCAAGAATGCATACGGCAGACACGAGAGACGTGTCCACCCCAGCGCGATGCTTCAGGAATTGATTGGCATGACATAGTAGAAGTGCATGAAATAGTTCCCTATTGACCTTATTAATGATATAAATCTAAGTAAATATCCAAATAAATGTTCCGCACATGACATTATCTACACTTAATAACATGGATAATCCAATTATGATAAGGATTTTGTTAACAAATGTTTCCCATGGAATTTGTTTAGTACCGGAGTAAGAAAAGTTAGTTATCTTTAATGCATTGTATCTCTTGTATAATGTGTAGCTTAGTGAATTATAAGTGAAAAATAGTTTTTTTAGGAAAGACGTGCTTGTCTTGTAGAGAATAAATTATTAAGAAGAGATTGCCCTAATTTTGATGGTTTATATCACTTGGGAAAATGAGTCAATAAAAAAAATTATTAACAAGACGGTTTAGGCTCAGGTTGTCGTTGTTATTAATGATAACATTTCTTTATTAAATGTTTTAAAAAATATCTAAAATGTTTAGGTCCCATTTAATTGACACCACACTGCACTGGAAGGGTATGGAGAGAAATATGTTTCTGGTCAACGTGTCAACTTGAAGAGAAGAATTTGATTCTTTTCATCTTTATGCGCCAAAAGAATCGCTGTCTACATCTGGGTTAATAAAGACAGCACACAGAAAGAAATATATATTGTATTAAATGATAGGAGGAGTCAGCAAACAATAAATCTCCAATTTTTCACGTGCAGCAAATTAGGAGAGTGAGAAGGAAGAGAAGATAATCTTAGGAGTATATGAAATTTAGCCATATAGTCACATTTAAAGAGTATAGTGAACAGAAAAGTATACATCAAGATAACTTTCTTATGCAGTAAAACAACACTCATGAGCTTGAGTTACAACTTCTCCAATGAGCTAGCAACATTTCAAACTCAATTATGTACTAGCATAAATCCTATTGATTGTCACTTGACGCGGTTTTCAGTCGGGTCATGGAGCTTTGATTTCAATTGTCAAATGGACTAAACTTTAATTTCTTTGCAATTGATATTCTATGACTGTTTTCTGGCCGAATTTCATTGAAAAGACTATATATGGCAATTTCTATCATTGCATACTGCATGGACAATCATCTTACTTCACCATGATCGGATGCATTATGTAGTTACTGTATCTTTTTTATACTCTAAGTACAATTACCAACAATGTTTTCACATCAAGTTTTTTGAAAAGTAGTCAGAAAATTATCAGATTACATAAATAGAAATTTTAGTTCAATACATTTGTTTATAAAAATAAAGTTTGATGACCGCAAATGAAATTTACTCGCAAGTATTACTACAGTAGATATGGATGGAGACAAACAAAATGCTTAAATATATGATAACCACCGGACTTAGGAGAAACGTACGGAATTACTATTATTTCGTTTCTCGATAAGTAAAAATTTAATATAGAATCAACGGCAAAATAGGGGAGCAAATTCCACTACATGCTCAAGAATCTGTAAACCAATCAGTCAAACTCTCAATTTGCAGAGTGATCTATGCCTATCAACATTCAGCTTCTTTCTAACATCTTCACACCTGATCAGTCTCCTTCGTATTGTTGGAGTTGGCGCATATTTCGAGGACTCTTGTTTCTCATACTGGGCACACCCACACAAGTTTAGAAAAATCGAAGTATGATCCGACGACATGTGACCCCTACATACGAAATGCGGGGGTTCGGGGATAGTGCCCCTGAAACAGGGGTCCCGCTGTCTGGACGGCGGGCGGGGGTGCCTCTCCCTGGTGAGCGGACGGCGGCCCCCGCTTGCCGGTGAGTGGGCGGGGGCTCGGGGGTAGTGCCCCCAAAACAACATCGAGTTTGCTGACCCGTTTGTTGTGGGATTAAAGAGATTTTTTTATAGGATTGGGCTTTGGGCCCATTTAAGTCTTATATATATTGTACTCGTATGAGAGATCATTGGAACGAGTGATTGTGATTGTAAACCTTAAATATTATAGTGGAATCCCTTTGCGGGACGTAACCTTATTCGGGGGTGACCTGGGTAAACTCGAGTGTTAATTTTTCTATTATCCCTGTGATTGTTCTGATTCTTTTTATGGCATAACCCATCACGTATAGCCTTTTTAATCTGTAGCACCATCAAGTCAGGATTTACAATGAAAGAAGCATCACGAAGACAACGATTTCTAGCAAGCCAACTATGGTACAAATAGGCATTGCATGAAAGCTTGAACAGCTTTATAGATAACTGAACTTGAGCCTTACACAGAGTTAGCTCCCAAGCTCCCAAGCTCCCATTCGCCTCTCAACCAATAAACCCACCTTTTACAATTGAACGTTCAGTATCTTCGCAATGTAGAAAAGAGTGATTGTATCCTAGAAATCTGAATACGACCCATTTCTAAATTCGACTCTGTCACATGCATTTAATGTATGAATTCTATAAACCAATTTCACTGTACTTAGCATTGTCCTTATTTTTTTTAACATAGTTGCCTCAACTTGTATATGGCAATTGGTTACGCCCATGATATTTGTCAAGATGACTTTCTTACGCTCTAAAACAACACTACTATGAAGTTAAACAAAGTTTTATCATTAATTCCTGGCATTGGAGGTTTTGCTCGAGTTACAACTTCTCCAATGAGCCAGCGACTTTTCAAACTCAATTTGTGCTGGAATTAGTTCCATTGATTGTCACTTGATGCAGTTTTCAGTTGGGTCATTAAGCTTTGATTTCCATTGTCAATTGGATCAACTTTAATACGTGGCAATTGACATTCTATGACAGTTTTGTTGGCTAAATTTCAACGAAAAGATTATATCTAGTCTACGTCCTTCACTGCATACTGCATAAATAACCACCATACTTCACGATGCAGCCCAGCTTCAAGACCAACTCGTTCAGCCAAGAAGATCCTTTCGTATTCAAGATCGACAAATCGACAAGAATCTCATCGATAAGATATCGACAAATCGACAAGGTTCTCATCGACAAGAGTTTCATCGATAAGATCGATAAATGAAAAGCCTTATCTTTGACTTTGTTATTTTCCATGCATCAAAGCTTGCATCAAGACTCCTCGAGACTACCACTAGCATTAGAAATATTGTACATTTAATAGTTCCTAGTTTCTAAGTGCTTTTAGTTTCTATGTACTTTAATAGCTTAGGGTTTCTAGGATTTGTCTTTTGTTCTTCTTCTATTTTTGTATAAAAGGGCCTCAAGTCCTTGTAAAAGGCATACTGAATGTGATTAATGAAATTTGCCTAGTGAAATTACCTTGAACCTCGAGGAGTTCAAGCCCCTTGAAGGCCTAGAAGAGTTTTCACTCCGTCCTTGAAGAGTTGGAGCTTTTTAAGTCTGCATCCTTGAAGAGTTGCAGCCATCAATCTAGAAGAATTGATGCCCTTTCAACGGCAAAAGGACACTATAAGTGTCATAACTTGTGTACGGAGATCACTTTGGTACCATAACTTTTTTTCGGATCACTTTGGTGCCAAGTTGGAGGAAAAACGATCACTTAAATGTCATAAGTTTTTTTTGGATTACTTCAGTGCTAAAATTTTTGAAAAACGATCACTTAAGTGCTAAAATTTTTTAAAAACAATCATTTAAGTGCTAAAATTTTTGAAAAACGATCACTTAAGTGCCAATCTCCGATGAGCCTCCGGCGAGCCACGTCAGCTTCAGAAATTAATAAAAAAAATGCCACGTCGGATTTCCGACGAAAAATTATGTACGGCACCGGAGTTGGCACTTAAGTGATCATTTTTCAAAAATTTTAGCACTTAAGCGATCGTTTTTCAAAAATTTTAGCACTAAAGTGATCCAAAAAAAGTTATGGCATCAAAGTGAGCGCCGTACACAAGTTATGGCACTTGTAGTGTTCTTTTGCCCCTTTTCAACTTCCTTGGAGGCCTAGAAGAGCATCCTTGAAGTCCCTTTTGTTTCCCGCATTATGACTCATCCATTTCCTTTTGAATTCGACAACTCTGTAGTGCTTATTTGAGAAAGCTCAAAACACGAAAGTTGTAGATCCAGGAGTCCTTGTTCTTTTGGCTTTGGAATCAGGTCATTCCGATTGATTTGACAGAGTTATGGCAATTTTCCCAAACTAGCGCAAAACTGAAATTCTTGTTCGATTTTGCGATGGAGTTTCCGTGTGTGCAAGTCACTCTCCTGATCCTATTGTTCGAGTAGTCGACATTGGGCTACACCACTTCACCATTATTAGTTGCATTCGTAGTTACTATGCTTTTATTATACTCTACGAGCAATCACCGACAATTTTCTATCATCAGGTTGGATGAAAAGTAGTCCGAAAATTATCAAGAGTACATTAATAGATACTGTAGTTCAATACTCTCCTTCATAGAAATCAAAGTTTGATGACTCAATGGCAAAACATGTTGAAGCACGGTGACCTTAAATGACATCTACCCGTAAGTATTGCTACAGAAGATGATTTCAAGTTTGATATATCTCAAGTCTGCTTTATGGTGCTAGATTGAGTTTTTTTGGGTCCCAAGTTACTTCTTCATAGATGGCTCAAAACTTAATAGATAACTGAACTTGAGCCTCGCACAGCTTGAGGACCAAGCTCCCATTAGCCTCTCACCAAATAAACGGACCTTTTTACAATTGAATGTTCTGTATCTTCGCAATTCAGTAAAGAGACATTGCGGTTACCTGTAGGCTGGTTGGAAGTTGGTTGGGCTTGGGACCATGATAAGTGGTCACATGCTTGAGCTTGAAATAGTCATTCAATTGGAAGACTATGGAAGTTATTTGTGGCCTCAAGCAAACCGGGTTATCCATTTCAAGGCGTTTTTGATCTCTTCGCCATCAATTTGACGGCAGCTCTATGACATTGCGAACTCCAGAAGTCACCTGTTTATTGTATTGATATCCTTTCAGGAAAATACACATTAAGGTCGAGATATTATTATATGCATTTATTACACAAGAATGACACTTCTATGTTCAGAGTATTTGATGGGAAAAGAATATCCCGTCAAATTATGTCTCGAGCTTGAGTTGTGTACGAAACCCAACCCGAATTTGTGTTTAATGGGAGGAACAACTTAGGGTTGTGGAAGCATTAAGATGTGTGCGCTATTGATAACCCAAGGTTTGGCCATGGCATTAGATGGCAAAGATGAGTTGCTCATTTCGATGAAAGAGACCGATAAGGTAGAGTTAGTGGAGAAAGCGAAGAGTACAATCATGTTGAACCTACCGGATGAGCTGTTAATAAAAGTGGTTGAGGAGAAAGATGCCGCAACGTCGTGGGCAAAACTTCAAGCCCTCTATGTAACTAAGGGTTTGAACAATAGCTTATATATATTGAAAATGAAGTTTCAGTTTTGATATACTGAAGGTACGTCTATTAGATCCTACTAAATGAGTTTAATAAACTCATGATGGATTTGTAAGTATCTAGATGATGAAGAATATGACATGATGTTGTTAGCTTCTTTGCTAGAGTCATGAGAGCAATTTAGTAATTCACTACTACATGGACATACTACGATTACCTCGGAGGACATAAAGTCCACCTTATTCTCTAAGGAGTGGTAGAGGAAGTTGCGAGATGACAATCTAATGCAAGATGAAGTGGGGGGACTAGTGATTCGATGTAGAAATCAACTTCGAGGGTCCAGTCGTAGCAGAGGTAAAAGTAGGCCGAAGTCACACTATAGAAAGTCCAAGGGACACATGAAGTACTTTGAGTGTCACAAGTAGGTGCACATCACGAGAGATTGTCCGAGATTGAGAAATAGAGGTGATAGGTAGAATGCCACAAGTAGTGTGGCGAACGTTGGAGGAGAGCACTCGTGATGCAGGGGTCATCTTGTGTGTAACTACTGGCTTGTCATGTGACAAATGGGTGTTAGATTTGGGGTATTTTTATCATATGATACCTCATAGGAACTGGTTTATTACTTACCAGACTGCAAAAGGAGGTAGAGTTTTGATTGGGAATAATGCAGCTTGCAGGGTTGCGGGGACAAGGACAGTTCGGATTCGGATGTACGATGGTGTAACATGAGGAATGTACTAGAGCTAAAAAAGAACCTTATTTTTTTAGGGACACTCGATGACATCGGAAGTAAGTCCATCGCTGAAGGTGGAATGCTGAATATCACTCGAGGTGCCATTACATTGCTAAAGGGAAAGAGAGTGACTACTCTCTATCATCAATTGGGAGAGACCATGACAGGAGCTGCTGAAGTTTCATCAGGTGAATCAAACTCTGACGTGACTCAATTATGGCATATGCGGTTGGGGCACAAGAGTGAGGTAGGTATGACAATGCTGAGTGAGAGGAGTTTACTAAAGGGGTCAGAAGACGAGGAAGTTGGACTTGTGTGAGCACTAAATCTTTAAGAAGCAATGCCAGATTGAATTGAGTACATCTATTCATTCAACCAAGCAACTGGTATAATACATTTAATTAGATGCATGGGGCTCGTCTCCAGTTCCTTTGAAAGGAGGTGTTCGATATATGCTGACATTCATCAACGATTTTGTGATGAAGGTATGGGTATAAACACAAATCTTATGTGTTTGATAGGCTCAAGAAATTTGAGGCACTTATTGATAAGCAATCAGATGAACATATCAAGTGTCTGAGAACCGATAGTGACATGGAGTCGCAGAACATGATAATACACCGTACAGTGCCCAGGATAATACAACAAAATGACATCACAGAACATAAGACCAAAACTTTACTTGAGCTAGCTCGGTCCATTCCTTCACATGTAAGACTAGGCAAGTAATTTTGGGCCAAAACAATGAACATGGCGTGTTACCTAGCTAATCGATCTCCATCATCTGCTATTGAGTGGAAGACTCCTGAGAAAGTATGTTCGGGAAAAATTGTTGATTACTTTGTGTCGGGCCACGCTTTCTTTTTTTTGGGGGGGTTTTCGGAATTTACGCGCTAAGAAGGTATTTCCATATAAAGGTTTCTCCCAGACCATACCTCACGTGATAGTGGAAGGTGATTTATAGATTTGTAATTTTGGAGTTGCCACTAGTCATTATTGGTAAGTAGACTAGAAACCTAATCGAGATACGAGAGAAATACCACGATTCTACGAACTAGAGATTCTAAGTACGGGGACTTGGTTACGTTATTGATCCCAAATTGAGATCCCTAATGCCCTTTCGGTACCTAAGAATGATATGATGTCTAACTTGTCATGCGAATTTCCGAGGCTTACCCACTAATCCTATCCATTCTAATCGTAGAAAAAACCAAATAAGTATTAAATGCATAATCAAAGTCAATCAATCCTAAGTAGTCTCTAAAACAAAAATCAATCAAAACATCCCAAACCCTAATGAAGCTCTAATAGATTGCTCATTTCATGATTCATACATTTTTTAGGGTTTTAGGGTTTTTTAGGGGTTATAACCCATGAATTTGGAATTTTCTAAAAATGTCACTTGGGCGCTTCCAAAAATTCAAATATCACTTTTTATGGTTGGCCACGGTGTTTTTGGACCATTTTGTGAATTTTCAAAATTTTTGAATTTTTGAATTTTTTTGAATTTTTTTAAATCAATAATTGATTTTTTTGATTTTCCAAAAATTTTTATGAATTTTCCAATTTTTCAATTTTTTATTGATTTTCCAAATTTTTTGTTTGTATTTTCTCAATTTTTTTTTATGAATTTTCTCAAATTTTTTGAATTTTTATGAATTTTTCAATTTTTTTTTAATGAATTTTATGTTTTTTAAATTTTTTTTTTTATCTTTTTATTCTTTATTTTTGAATTTTCCCGTCAAGAAACGAATCGGACTGGCCCGGTTCAACCCGGTTCGGCCTGACCGAACTGAGCATCGTCGACGGTCTTCTCTGGCGAAACCAAAGCCAAAACGATGCCGTTTTTATCCTTTTTACATTTAGGCATTTTCACAAATAGTTGGTGGGCATTATTTCCAGTTCAATGTTTTCAAGGCCGTCGGTTTGTGATCACCACCGATGACCTTCCGGCGACTATTTCACCGTTCCGATTACACCATTATGAAGTCTATATGTTCTATTTTCTATCTAGACTAATTGGATTGCTGTCGGACGTTCACCGGCCGGTGAAAAAATCGGTCCAAAAATCCTAATTGGCAAACTGTTTCGACATAGATTTTCCGGAATATAACCCTTGATCCTAATCGTCCTAGCTGTCTAGATCGATCCCAGTCAATATAAATCAACAAAGAGAGTCTAGGGAGTCTAACTTGGACGGCCTATGGCCGAAAGGAAGCTCCGGCGATGACCTCCGAGCTCCGGCGATGGGTTTCAATGGCGGGGCCGACTTGGTTCGTCCATTTTAATGCCCAAAAATGCAATCAAACAACACAAAAAATGATTAGAAACTAGTAATGAAAGTCAAAATGTCAAGATTCATCGACGAAATCACATAAAATGAGGTTGAAACCGAACTTTGGAAAATTTTGAGAAAAATGATCGTGAGTCGACTTTACCTTCTTCGTTCAATGATTAAATGAAATTGTTGAAGTGATCTACGCCTATAATGTTGTTCCTTGACACTTGTTCTTTACCCTGGTGGTCGTGGTCTCGTCGGAAGAGCTCCGAGCGCACCGGATGAGCTTGATTTTCAGGCCTTTCGGACTAGTTTCCGTTCTGGTTCACCCGAGGAGGAGATCCTCCCTAGATGGTCGATTTGCCGGCGTCGTTCAATCGACCGGCGTCGATCACTCGACCTGGGGATATCCACTCCTCTCTCTCTCTAGATTTCATGGCTTTTTTCCTCTCTGGTTCTCCTTTCTCTCTCTTCGGCAATTCGTCGAACAGGTTCTCTCCTCTTTGTTCCAGTTTTTTTTTTTTCGTTTTTTGCAGCTCGATTCCTACCCAAATTCAGTTAGAACCGACTTGTAATCGGTTGGGATTGATTCCCTAGTGCCAGCTGGATATTTTCCAATTGGCCAAATCGATTAAAACGTGCTAATTTGATTGGGAACGATTGATGAAGTCTTGGGTTTAATTCGGTTTTTTTGAGTTTAGTGCATGTTTTGGCAAACCGGGTGAAGAAGACGACCTACACGGGTCGAGTCGGGTTGACCCGGTCGACCTAACAGACCTGAGTTGGTCTAAATTCACAAATTCGACTCGATTTTAACCCAATTTTCCAAATTTAATCCCAAAATTGAATTCCCCATCATATTCCGAACCCAAATATATGATTTTCCCCAATTCTTATTATAATTGTGTCCAAGATTTTCACTTTTTTATATTCGGGTTAATAGGTTTGTATTCAATTTGATGTCCTAATGACCTGATTAGGCAAAATTGATGCCAAAATTGAATTACCCACATCTGATTAACCCTGGAAATGATGGTCTCATGTTTTGACAATTTCATATTGGGCACGATTCCCAATTTGGGTTCAAAATTTTTAATTTTCAATCGAATTTTGGGGATTTTTTTTTATTTTTATGTCAAATTGTGCAATTGGACCGACCATTATGCAATTCAAGGTCCCGTAATCATTTGTTGTGAAGACACTATGACTTAAAAATGACTAGAAAAAAATTAATTACATTTTTAGTTCAATTAGGGTTTAATTTTGCCCAATTTTGGAAAAAACATATACCTGATTGAGATTTTTCAAAATTGACAATGTATTCATGAAATTGGATTTAAAATAAGACTATGACTATTTTTATGGAATTTTCTGATTCTATTTGCTATTTTTCTTGATTTTCTCACCTATTTTGACTAAAAGAAATTAAGGAAAAATGCTAAAAAATTATTTTTTTGGTTTAGAAATAGGTTTCTAGGCTTGGCCAAGATTCTTAGTCCTAATTTTGAAATATAGTGAAAATATGAAAAAAAATGAGCTAAAAATTAGGTGTCAACAACTTCCCCTCTTTGAGATTGAGCTCGTTAGAAGTTAATCTCAAAGATAAGGTGACACATGAATTTTTCGTCAACTCACTAAACAAGATAAGATGGAAATTTCACAACTACTGATTAGGGTTCTTGTTTTTTAAATTCGCGATCTGATCCAAAAGTTCTCTTTTCATAACATAATTCGAAAGGTTCTTAATGATTGATGGAGAGAAACTTACCTGTTTGTGAACTGTCTCTTTATGGCTTATCCTAGGGCATGAATTGATGGTAGTGATGCTTATGATGATTATTCATATTTCGTGGTTTAAGGATGAACTTACGAACCATGAACACCTAAGGCTCTTCGTCTGAGAATTTTAGAGACTTGCCAAGTGGTTCCTTATCCGTAGGATTTTAGAAATTGCCTAGGGGCTCCTCACATGTAAGACTTTGGATTTACCTAGTGATTCCTCACCAGTAGGACTTTAATTTTTCTTAGGGGCTCCTCGCCTGTAAGACTTTTAATTTTGCCTAGGGGTTCCTCATCTATAGGACTTTGAATTTACCTAGGGGCTCCTTATCTGTTGGACTTGAATTTTTCTAGGGGCTCCTCACTTGTAGGGTTTTGGAAATTACCTAGGGGCTCCTCGCCTGTAGGACTTTGGATTTACCTAGAGGTTCATCACCAGTAGGACTTGAATTTTGGAGACTTGCCAAGTGGTTCCTCACCCGTAGGGTTTTGAAAATTGCCTAGAGGCTCATTGCCTGTAGGACTTTGGGATTTGCCTAATGGTTCCTCATCAGTATGACTTGAATTTTGAAGACTTGCCAAGTGGTTCCTCACTTGTAGGATTTTGGAAATTGCCTAGAGGCTCCATGCCTGTAGGACTTTGGGATTTGCCTAATGGTTCCTCACCAGTAGGACTTGAATTTTGGAGGCTTGACAAGTAGTTCCTCATCCGTAGGGTTTTGGAAATTGCCTAGAGGCTCCTCGCCTGTAGGACTTTGGGAAGACTTCAAACAATGAACGCCTTAACCGTGAGTCTTGTGATTTTGAGGTTTCACTAACTTTTATATAGTTTTTAGTTGATCAAAAACTATTTTGAAAAGGAATTTTGAAATTAACCAAAACCGTTTGAAATGTGGTTTTTCTTTTAGCTTACCATAAACTATTTGAAAACTTGGTTTTAAGTTGACCAAAGACTTTTGAAACCTGATTTTGAAATATGCATTCTTTATATTAAATGCATTGCAGGCAATCAAATTTCCTTTTCGAGAAATTATTTGAACAAAATGCTTGCAAACTTTCAAGAAATGCTTGAAATGATCGTTTGGAAGACCTTTATTAGAAAGGATTTGTTTCAATCTATGAACTTGGTCTTTCCTTCATTTGATTGAAAGGGAACTTGTTTGATATCCCTCAATTTTATCTCTCTTAACCAATCCTTAGGTGTTCGGAGATGTTCGCAATGTATACAATCCAATTGATCCGATAAGGTCATTCAAAAGGTTGTGATGTTGGCTTGGTTAATGGCTATTCAAAGGATAGGTATCCTGAGGCCAAGAAAACAATTTCATCACAACTGACTTCGGGTTTACAAGTTAAGAACCTCGAGGATAAGACAAGATAGTATTGCATACACTTCTTTGAGTGATGACTTCTTGTCATAAAGTCATGTTTCTACTCTCAACATCCCAATCTGAAGAGTCTTTGGGGAGAGGATGTATTGTTTTTTTTTTTTTGGTAAGGGGGGAGAGGTTGTATTGTTGGTATTGGGTAGGCTCAAAATGCTCATTTGTTTGAATTCAGAGTTTTCATGAAATTGATGATCTTCTTGGCATAACCACTTTTCCTTTTCTTCTTTTTTCACTAGAGATCTTTTCTTTTGTGAACATCAGAGTCCTCTAAACATTCATCACAATATCTTTTCTTTTGCTCATTCTCACTTGATGTGATCTATGATCTCTTATGATCTTGACTTTGCTTTGTCATGACTTTTTTGTCATTTTGAGCTTTCTTTTGCACTCTCTTTTCTTTTTCATTTTTCTCGGGTATTTGGCCTTGCTTTTATCAGGTACACTGCTATTTCATACCCCAGGCTCTTTTGTCTTTGATCTTTTTGAATTCTAAAGACTCTGTATTCTGCCTTTTTGTTTCTTATCTATTAAAGTGGATCATATGCTCATGCTCCAGTGTGAAGAGATAATCACCAATTTGGAGTGTTGAAATGAATATTCAGGCTCAATTGGGCTTTGCCAAAGGTAATGTGTTTGGGTATAAGAAATGAAGTCCTTTTCTTTCTCTTGGGATGTCTTGAGCTTCCATATGACTTCATATGAAGCTATCACAGAAAGATCGATGTAAGAGTATGCAATAAAATCTTTCTTGATCCTATTCTCCATAGCTATCAATCCACAAACTTCCTGATGTGCCCCAATGCGGGGTGGTTCTTAATAGGGTTATTTTGGGAAAACTTCTCTACTGTTTTGGCTTAAATTTGGGTTTGCAAGGGATAAACATGTGTTTGGGATAGTAAAATGATTGCCTTTCATCATTTTAATCCATATAATCATTGCGAATATCCCCTATTTTCTTCGGATGAATTTTTCTCACTCACTTTTCCATTTTGACTTTGAGTGTATAAAGGACGTGTTTGGATATGGCTTACCTTTCATCATTTGAAGGTCCTTCCATTCGATTTGATCCAAAATTTTTCTTTGAAATTTTTTTAAAGCCTTTTGTCAAATTATCCCTTTTAAGGAATTTTGATGCTTAGTGTATTTTCAAAGAAAGTGTGTTTCAAGATTTTTGATTGAAACATTTCTGAGGTATTTTCCTTTTCAAAACAATTTGTTTTGTTTTGTTCAATTTAGTGTCATTCAACTTCGGAAAAAATTGATTTTTCTCTTAGAAAGGCAACCTCTTTAGTACATGCTCTCACGATTTAGGGATACCTGTCTGATCAACTTACTAAGATTCCTCTTGTTTGCATGTTTTTGCTTTGGTTCTACTGGGGATTCTTTTTTTGTTGCTCCCTTTTCTTTGTCTCTCTGGGGATGATAAAAAGGAAAGCACATTAAAGGATATCAATGGAAAATAGAATTGGAAGTTATACTTCCCTCTACTATTTGATAACTCCACTGGGAATTCTGAAATTATCAACTGGTTCAGATTCTTTTTGCTTTCTTCTGCAAAACAAATATACATGTTCATGAAATACATGGTATGCATGATATGCATAATATGCACATGTTTTAAAGTGACCCGAATCTTTTCTTGAATGTTCGTCTTCATTTTATGGATATAAAATCTTGACAGCATCTGTATTTACAAGATATGCTAGTTTTGTTCTTGCCATATCTACAAGAATCAATGCTCCTCCAAGAACAACCTTCTTGGCAATGTATGGACCCTTAAAATTCGGAGTGAATTTGCCACGAGGATCTGAATTGTTGAAGATGACTTTCTTCACTACTAAATCCTCTGTTTTGAAACTCCTCGGTTTCATCTTTTGATTAAAGGATTTAGCCACTCGTCTTTGATAGGCTTGTCTATGGCATATAGCTCTTAATCTCTTTTCATCAATCATGTTGAGTTGTTCATATTTTTGTTGAATCCACTTAGCTTATGAAAGCTTCAATTGAGATAATATCCTTAATGAAGGAATTTTTATTTCAATAGGTAGCACTGCTTCCATTCCGTAAATCAAGGAAAATGGGATTGCTCCAGTTGATGTTCGAATTGAAGTTCGGTATGCCATCAGAGCATACGACAACCTTTCGTGCCAATCTCGATAATTTTCGGCTGTCTTGGCCAGTATCTTCTTGATATTCTTATTTGCCGCTTCAACTGCTCCATTCATTTGTTGACGATATGGAGATGAATTTAGATGTCGGACATGAAAATGTTCGAGTAAATCATTTACGATCCTGTTATTTAGATTTGAGCTATTGTCCGTAATTATTGCTTCTGGAACTCCATACCTAGCAATGATGTCCTGCCTGATGAATCTTGCAACGTTCTTGGCAGTAACATTCGTGTAGGAGTTTGCTTCAATCCACTTAGTGAAATAGTCAATAGCAACCAGGATGAACCGATGTCCATTTGAGGCCTTGGGGTTGATGGGACCAATCATATCAATGACCCACATTGAAAATGGCTATGGCTCAGACATTTGATGTAGCTCATTTGGCGGTGCATTGATTTTATCTCCATAAACCTGACATTGATGGCAACATCTCACATGTTGGATGCAATCTAATTCCATTGTCATCCAATAATATCCCAATCTCATAATCTTTCGGACTAGAAGATGTCCATTTATGTGCGGTCCACATTCACCTTCATGAATTTCTTTCATGATCTTTTCAGCTTCTGTAGCATCCAGACATCTTAACAGGGTTGAATCAAATGATTTCTTGTGGAGGGTTTAACCACTGAGGAAGAATTTGTTAGCTATCTTCCTTATAAATTTCTTGTCACCTGGTTGGCTTTCTTCAGGAAATTCTCCTAATTGAAGATATCTTTTGATGTCATGATACCATGGTTCGTTGTCGAACTCTGCTTGGACCATCATGCAATGAGCTGGTTGTTCGAGAATATTGATTCTCAATGGTTTTATATCCATACCATCTTCAGCTTGTAGTAAGGATGACAAAGTTCCAAAAGCATCTGCAAAATGATTCTGAGCTCTTAGAAGATAATCAAATGTTACCTTTTCGAAACTTTCTATCATCTCTTCTAAATATCTGTGATAAGGAATTAGCTTGGCATCTCGAGTTTGCCATTCATCAGTTATTTGCAATATGATGAGTATAGAATCTTCATATATTTGCAACCTTTTTACCTTCATTGAAAGGGTTAATTGTAAGCCAAGAATGCACGCTTCGTATTCAGCGACGTTATTGGTGCATGGAAATACCAATTTCTCAGATACCAGATAGTGTTAGCCCTCTGGGGAGATCAGCACTGCCCCAGTTCCTGATCTAGATAAGTTGGTTGCACCATCAAAATACATGGTCCATTTATTGTAGACTAATGTCAATATGTGGTCATCAAGTCGTTCTTCAGAACTGACAATATTCTGCGAATTTTTTGCCAACATGTCTGATATTGCTCGTCCTTTGACTGACTTTTGGGATGAACTTTTGATGTCGAACTTAGATAACAAGACTTGCCACTTTGCCAATTTCCCGACCAAGGAGGATTTCTCAAGAAGGTATTTGATCAGCTCATTCTCGGTCATTAGCAAAATTTGGTGATGAAGGGTGTATTGTCTTAATCTATGTAATACCCAAATCAATTCAACACATGTCTTCTCAACTGCTGGGTAATTCACTTATGATGTTGTGAATTTCTTGCTCAAGTAATAAATGGCTTGTTCTTTACCATCATTTGGTCTTCTTTATACAAGCACCGCTCCTAACGACTCATAATGAATCGTTAAATATAAGATCAGTGGGACTCCTGGAATTGGTGGTATTAACACTGGTAGGCATACCGGATATTCTTTGATCTTGTCAAAGGCTTGTTGACATTCCGCATCCCACTTTACTTTGGCATTTTTTTCAATAGTTTGAAGAATGGTTTAGCAGTCTTAGAAAGCTGATATATGAAACGGGCAATATAGTTTAATCGCCCTAACAGGCTTCTCACTTCTTTTACAGTAGAAAGAGTTTTTAAGTCGTATATTGCCTTAATCTTAGAAGGATATATTTCGATTTCCTTGTTACTGACCATAAATCCTAGCAGTTTGCTAGATTTTGCCCCAAATACACACTTGTTGGGGTTCAGCCGAAACTTGTACTTTCTAAGTCTTTCAAACAATTTGCGAAACACCATAACATGATCTTCTTCTTGTTTAGATTTTGCAATCATGTCGTCCACATATGTCTCGATTTCCTTGTGCATCATGTCATGGAACAAAGTTATCATTGCCCTTTGATATGTGGCACCGGCGTTTTTCAAATCGAAAGGCATCACCTTGTAACAAAATGTGCCCCATGTTGTTATGAAGGATGTTTTCGCCTTATCCTTTTTCTTCATGAGGATTCGATTATATCCTGAGAAACCATCTATGAATGAAAATGTTTCAAACCCATCAGCGCTATCCACTAGTATATCGATATGTGGAAGCGGGAAATCATCCTTAGGGCTTGCTTTATTTAGGTCGCGATAATCAATGCACATCCGTACCCGACCATCTTTCTTCATTACGGGTACTATGTTGGCAACCCATTCTGGATATGGTACTACTTCAATGAAATCGACGTTAAGTAATTTCATCACTTATTCTTCTATTTTCTTCGCCAATTCTGGCTTTGTTCGCTTCAGCTTTTGCTTCTTTGATGGAATACTTAGATCAATTGGTAAAGCATGTTCAACTATGCTTGGATCAAGGCTTGGCATGTCAGCATAAGACCATGCGAATATATCTTGATATTCTCTGAGCAAATCTATGATTCTTTCTGCCTCTACTGAGAGAAGACTTTCTTCAATCTTAACTTCTTTGGAATTCTCTTTATTATCCAGATTAATAGTAATCGTTTTTTCTAACGTGAGTGGCTTGATTCTTCATGACGGATCTATTCCCTTCTGACCCATTCCTCATCTTCATTAGCTACTTCAATATCGCAAATGATCTCCTCGGAAAGATTTGGGTCACATATGAATCTATTATGAATATGTGAATGCTTATGCCTGACATGTAACAAACATTATTAGTAATTGCATACAAAGTAAGTAACGTACATGGTCTTATGAAAAACTTTTTGAAATTCATTTTGAAATTTGTATTAAAAGAACATAAAGACAAAGCTAGTCCTCATATCATCAGACTTCCTTGCTCTTAAAATAATTTTTGCAATGAGGAGCAATATAAAAACCCAAAGCCTCAAGCTTCACGAATGAGGATAATGTTCATCACATGTTTGGTTTTTTTTCTACATGTCCATAACAAAACATTTGATCAGTTTTATTGAATTGCAAAATGCGGTTACATCTATATCAAAAGGAATGTAATTGAATTGAAATCACAAGAAATTTGAAATGGCAATTAACAAAATGCAACAAAAAACTAGCAGCAAAGGTTCAAGAGAATCTTCCTTCTCCAGTGCGTAGGTATTTTCTGCCTCCGTTATGATAATGTTGATGATATTCTCCTCAAATAAACTTGGCAGAACAGATTCTTCCTCTGCATGTAAGTCCTCTTCTTGAAGTAGCTTGGAAGGTCCAGGAAAAGTTTCCCTAACATGGATATGCTGATAGGGAAGCTTTTTAGCTTTGCCCTTCTATATAGATGGATTAATGAGGTGATCACCTTGGCCTCTACAGCCTCTATGATTCTTTCGACCTCGGCCTTGGCCTCCATGGTGATCTTTAGAGTTATCTGGGATATAACCTATTTCGTACTTTATCTTTATAGCGAGAGGAGTGGTAGGTTCTTTGATTCTTTGGGATTTTGATCCAAGGCTATTACCGGGAGTAAATCCATACTGGCATAACATCCTTCCAAACATAATGGATGGTGTTGAGAACTCTAGGGATTTTATGATGCAACCGGTAGGAATTTGCACCATTGAAATCATTTCGAAGGAATGATAACTTGGTTATTCTTTCACTTCGGATTCGACATACGGTATTGCACTCCTTTTGTAGGTGGCGAAGTCTATCTCCCCGTGTACGATGATCATTTTACCATTAATGACAAACCTGATCTTCTAATGGAGACTTGAAGGAATGGTGCCAGCCATATGAATCCAAGGTCTTCCAAGTAACAAGTTGAAAGTTCTTGGAATATCCACTACTTGGAAGTCAATTAGGAAAGGTACAGGACCTATGTTTACCTCGAGTTCGATATCGCCAATAACGTCTTTCTTCATTCCATCAAACGAGCACACGGTTACCTTAGAAGGTTTGATGAGCTCTTCACTAATTCCCAAGCGATGTAGTGTGCTTAGTGGACACAAATTAAGTGCGGAACCATTATCGATCAGCATCCGTGACACCTCTTTGCTCTGGCATTTGATGGCAATATATAGGGCTTTATTGTGGGAACGCCCGTCAATTGGGAAATCTTTATCAGAGAAGGCAATTTGATCCTTCAGGAGAATAGCGCTGACAAAGTCTTCCAATTGTACGTCATTAATCGTCTCTGGGATGTGCACCTCATTGAGAAGCTTCATAAGCACCATTTTATGGATTTATGAAGTCTTGAAGAGATCCAATAGAGAAATCTGTGCCGGCATCTTCCTTAGCTGTTCAATTACCTCAAATTCGCTCATCTTCATGACTGAAAGTAACTGTTTAACATCTTCTTCGGTTACTCCTTTCTTTTCGTGTTCACTTTCCTTCGGGACATTGCATCTTCCCGTTCGGGTTATGGCATCGAGTTCCTTGGAAGAGTAATCTCAAGGTACACACTTAGTGTCAAACTTTTCTTTTGGAGGGAGAGTGATGATCACAGGCTGTGTTTCTTCTTCTTCGATCTTCAGCTGATCAATGGGAAGTTGAATAGTGATTGGTGCGATGGGACCTTCCTCCTCCTTATATTTATCTACCTTATCAAGTTTGATTAGAAATGGTGTAATCATGGATACCATACTTCTATTGGCTTCGTCAACATCCATTCCACCCTAACCATCATGTGTGATTATTTCGTTCTTGAATGCCCATGAAGGAGGTGTATATTTGACACGGGAATTGTATTTGCCGCTATCTTAACCCAGATAATCAACAACTTCACCTTGTCTTCGTGCTTTTCGAACAAATCACCTATCACCTCGGCGAGTTTTTTTCTTCTTTTTCTCTTCCTGATCTTCATTCTCCTCGAGATTCAATTGGCTGATTGGGACCTCATCCATGCCACCCTATTCGTCTAGTACAATCTCTTTATTTTTGAACGCCCATGGTGGTAGTGTATATTTGACACAGTAATTTGTATTTACCGTTGTCTTGACCGAGTAAGTCTACAGTTTCGTCTTCAACAGATGACTTATGGGTGAAATGCCTTTCTTCCTAATGGATTTTTTCTTTCTCCTTTTCATCCTGATCTATTTCAACTTGAAGCATTTTTTTCTTGGGTAGAGCTTTCTCCTCAGGATTGGTTTTATCGTCCATACCACTCTAGCCATCAGACACAATTACTTTATTTTTAAATACCCATGGCAGTGGGGTATATTTCACTTGGAAGTTATATCTCATAAGTTGTCTACAATCTCGCCTTTTAGGAGTGCCTCTTGACAAAAGCAAGCATCTTCTAATCGAGAAGTGTCGCGACCCTAAAAAATTTTCACATTTTTCGGGCTAATGGATTATTAAGATTGAACTTAACTCGAGCCCTCCCAAGCCCTATCAATTCGCAACTTAGGGTTTAAGTTCTTAACGTGCAAATGTTTTCATGCTTGGAGTCGCCGCTAATCAATTTACGGTAGGCTGATTAGAAACCTAAATAAAACATAGGGAGATATGTTTTATTCCTACGAACCAGAGATTCTAAGCCCGGGGACTTGATTACACTAGATCTAGTCTAACGCCCTTTCGGTACCTTTTCTTTTCAAAAATATTTTGGCAGGCAGTTTGGATTCATTTTAGCTTATGTCACTAACATGTGAGGTATTCATGCGGGTACGCAAACCATCAATTTAACACCCAGAAAGCATTAAATAAATTGCAAGCTTAGGAGAACAACTTAGCTCGAACCAACGCAAGCATCTGCATTGTGAGCTAGAAAATCACATCAAACACCCTAATATGATTTCTAGTTAACAAACAATCACTCAATTTCTTTTTTTTTATTTTCCACTTATTTAAAATGAAATCTAGTCTACATGCAATGACGTGTAAAAATGACATGCGAATTAATGCAACCTAGCATGCAAACTCTATGTCATGCGACGACGTGACCCAATTCTAATGACGGACGAATGAATTATTTTTGGTATTTTTCGATGAAATTCGGAATAAAAATATGCCTAAATTAACATGCAACCTATGATGATTTAACATATCCTAAAATGACTTATTTTTGGATTTTTTGTTGAAATTCGAAATAATAAATTTTACATTCTTACCTTACCAAAAAAAAAAAATAAATTGCTGAAATTAAGAATGCAATCTATCCTATTCTACCCTAAAGCAATTCACTCTCTTTTTGGGATTTTTGTGTAAAATTCGGAATTAATAAAATAACGTGAATAATCCGTTAGGATTAAAATAATACTTAATTTAAACTAGGAAACATGCCACCTTAAGTCCCAATTTAAATTAAATGCTCATCTCATCCTTCGGGATATATTCAAAAATCCTAGACATACAAAATTCTAATTCAAATCTAGATAATATATATTTTTTTTGAATTTTCTGTTTTATTTGAAAAGAGGAAAGCAATTTAAAAGACAAAGATAGCAACCAATTCAAAACGTCCACGCGATCTGCCATATTTGTTTCAAACTCGGATTAGGCACAAAAATCGAACTATCAATCATATCTATGGGGTTATAGATATTGATGGAAAGTTGATCATTTAAATTTGGAAAGTAGATAAAATTCATTATCGTATCCAAGTGGTTATGGATAAGATATTGAATTTCCGTATCGCCGCATATAGGACCTTAGGGATAAGGTCGGATAGTCGTCCAAATACGTTGCTAAATTAAGAAATTTTCCTAATTTGAATATTTTTAAAATATTGCGGATATATCGAACGTTATCCTAAGATATCCAAATATCTACCAGATATTCATGCAATATTCCAGATAATTCAAACTAGGAAATTAAATATTTGAAAATATACCGGATAATATCAAATTACCTAATTTGAAATATTGCCAAATTTGAACTCAGATCGGGATGAGCTTGCGGATCGAGAGACGACGGGATCGACTCACGACACCGGCGTCGGGATAAGGCTGTCCGGCAGTGACAACGGCGACGGCACGGCAGCACCGGCGGGCGTGTCCGGCGTGGCTTCGGGTACTATGGACGTCCGGCGGAGTTGCCGGCGTGAGGCTGCAACAGCGAGCAGAGGCGGCGTTGGTTGCCGTGGGTGACAGAACAGCGACGGTGGCGACGTGGCGGTGGAGGCGCGGCTGCAGGGACGTCCGGGAGCTGGGCGAGCGTCGAAGGAGGGGCTGTGCTCGGTGATCAGCAGCTGTGGCGGCTTCCAGGTAGCTCCGGTGATGGCGTGAGGCGTAACAGGGGGGTTGATCGCGGCAAGCTGAGGCGGAGAGAGGCGCAGCAGGGGGCGGTGCGTGGCGCGGCTTCACCGGCGAGGGACGGTGATGCTGGCGAAACAGTGGCTGGCGGCTCCAGATAGGCGCGGCTGCAAGGGTGCAACGGCGACCGGCGAGAGGCTCCGGCGGTGAAGAGTGAAGCAGCAACGTCGGCGGGCGGCGGCGTGACAAGGCGCGGCAGAGGAAGCACGGCGCGGCAGTGGCTCCGGTGCTCGGTGATCAGCGGAGACGGTGAAGCACGGTCCGGCGAGCAGCGGCGTGCGGCGGACAGAGGCGCCCGGCGGGCGACGGCGTGCGCCGATCTCTCTCTTCCTCACTTTCTCACGTGTTTCCCTCGTGTCACTAAAAATCAGATCTGAAATTGTGTTGTCCCCCCTAAAATCTGACCTAATACTTGTTTATATAATCCTAAACTAGGTCAATTAGATGGGCTTGGTAATCCTAATGGGCTTAGGTTTGGGCTTAGGCTCTAATCAAATTAAATGGGCTGAATTAACTTGGGCTGAATTAAGCTCAAAACATAATGGGCTGAATTAAGCTCAAATTAAAACGACCGAGCCCGTTCGTCTTGAAATTCCCGGCCCTTGCATTCCTGAGCGAGCCGAGTCTTATTCGATAAAATTTAAGCTCATTCGTCACCGCCAATTTGATGCAATAATGCAATTAAATTAAATGAACCTAAACTACATGTTATGCAATTTAAATATTTTTATTTAGGGGTTAAAAATTTAATCCCTAATTTTTTTATGCAAATTACACTAAATGTTCGGTAAAATTTAGGTGTCAACAACTGCCCCTCTTTGAAGGTGAGCTTGCAGAGGTTGCATTCAAAGACTAAATGATACCTAAATTTCAACCATGCAAATGCAATGAATGTTGTTTTTGTCGGGATTATGAGTCCCATTTTGAAATGCAATAAGAAATGATGCATGCTGACATGAAAGGAAAACATACCTGGAATTACTTACCTAACTGGTACGAGATAACGCAATTCGAGGCACGACTCTGACTTTTATGATGTTTGGCAAATGTCTGGGCTCAGTCCCATTAGTATTGCCTGATGAACTGTTGATGAACTTCGGTGATCTGCAATTAAATCAAAACACACGAAGAAAGCTCGACGTATTCAATCATCATCTGGATTCGTGAGATTAAAAAATGTGAAAACGTTCCGACCTTTACAAACTACCTATACATCTTCATAGGTATTTGTAAAGATTTGGCCGCTGCGCCTATATCCTTGACTCATAGGTGCGTCACGGGGGAACTCAAGAGGATATTCCGACCTTTAAGATACCTATACATCTCCATAGGTATTCATAAAGATTTGGCCGCTTCACCTATATCCTTGACTCATAGGTGAGTAGAGGGGGAACACCTGGGGTTGAAGAATATTCCCACCTTTAAGATACCTATACATCTTCATAGGTATTCATAAAGATTTGGCCGCTTCACCTATATCCTTGACTCATAGGTGAGTAGAGGGGGAACACCTGGGGTTGAAGAATATTCCCACCTTTAAGATACCTATACATCTCCATAGGTATTCATAAAGATTTGGCCGCTTCACCTATATCCTTGACTTATAGGTGAGTAACGGGAGAACATCCGGGATGGGGAGAATATTCTGACCTTTATAAGACACTTATACATCTCCATAAGTACTTATAAAGATTTGGCCGCTGCGCCTATATCCTTGACTCATAGGCACGTCGCGGGGGAATATCTCGAGATTAAAGACGTATTCCGACCTTTACAAGATATATATACATCTCCATAGATATTTGTAAAGATTTGGCCGCTTCACCTATATCCTTGACTCATAGGTGAGTAGCGGGGGAATACCTAAGATTGGGAGAATGATTCCGACCTTTAAGATACCTATACATCTAAATAGGTATTCATAAAGATTTGGCCGCGGCACCTATACATCTCCATAGATGTCTCACGGGGGGAATCTTCTCGAAATTGTACGAAAACAATAATTTTGGTGAACAGAGGGGCTAGCCCGAATGTTCAAGGGTTCCTTGACAGAGTACCTGGGCATCATCAGGGGTACCTGAAAAGGCTTGATCAATAGACACCTAAATATCATCAAAAGCGTCTAGAGATTGCAACAAAATGATCAAATGGGGGACCTGACGATTGCTCGAACAGGTTAGAGATATAGAGATATACTTACCTGGCGATATCTCTGACTCTTAAGGTGTGTCTCCTGTTGGACACGGTTTTAAGCAACATGTAATATGCATTCACACTATCAAGAACTCATATACACATGCATTATGAATTCAACTGGTTTTTATGCACGATGGTTTTGTCAAATCGGCATTACAAACTCCGTTGGGGAAAATCGTGACAAGACAATCCTAACTCACAAATGGGTGTCTTGAAAATGTCGAATGAGGGACTTTCGATCCGAAAGGGCTTTTCTCTCATTCTCATTAAAAAAGGCTAATTTATGAGAATCTCTCCATCTCACCATCATCATGTCGATAAGGATCCGAGTATTCTCGCAAGCGGTACGACCTTACCAATCCAAGAGGTCTTTGCCAGGACTGTAACATGGGCTTGGTCAATGGCTTAGCAAAGGGGACTTTTCGAGTCGAGGCCATTGAAAGAAAATACTCCGCAATTGTCTCCAGGTTTACAAGTCAA
This sequence comes from Syzygium aqueum, assembly GCA_031216185.1. Taxonomy (NCBI): domain Eukaryota; kingdom Viridiplantae; phylum Streptophyta; class Magnoliopsida; order Myrtales; family Myrtaceae; genus Syzygium; species Syzygium aqueum. The sequence continues at coordinate 41,484,271 of CM062236.1, forward strand.
GAACCCTGCAAAATGAGACAGAAATGGACTTGCTCGCACTTCTTCGAGCTAAGCTTGTAAACATCTGAAACTTTACGTTAGTTCAAGTGCCCTAATCTGAAGAGACTTTGCAAGGGACGTAACGTAGGCTCGGTTTATGGGTTGAGAAATGAATGGATCATTAGGCTCAAAATGTGTATGATCGGGGTGAATAGGTTGGTGATCATCTTGGCATTGTCACCGGTCTTCTTCTTCACCAGAGATTTTTTTCTCAGTAAATGCTCCATTGATTTCAAGAGTTCATCACTTGATTCCTTTGAAACTACCCGACTGGGGATTTTTGATATCCTCACATTTTTATTGGGCATTGGCCTTGCTTTTACCAGGTACATTGCTTTTCTTGCCCCTTTTTTTTATGACATTTGCTGCTTACAATGTAAACACTGGCCAGCTATATCTAACTGAATGACTCACTGTTTGAACCCAGAAGCTTCCTACCTTCCATCGACACTTCGGATATGCTGCTTGAACAATGATGACTTTTGCCTTGCCCCAGTGTGGGGATGATCACCAACTGGGTTTAAGAAATGAATTTGCAGGCTTAATTGGGCTTAGCAAAGGATAAAATGTGTGTAGGATAGAGAAAGAAATGCTCTTTGTCATCTTAAGGCACTTGAACTTCGCGTGAATTCATCTGAAAAAGCAACACTCGAAGATTGATGCAAGTGAGAGCAAGAAAATTTCCAGTCATTTTTTCACCTTATGATACTGATTTACCTCCGGTTTGTCCCGATGTGGGGTGGTTCTTGACAGGGGTAATTTGAAAACTTTCTCCAAGTGTTTAGGCTCAAAGAGGTAAAACAAGGGATAACTTGTAGTATTTAAGGTAGAGAAATGAAATGCCTCTTGTCATTTCGGTCGCCGTACTTTTTGCGAGAGAACTCTTTGCTTTACAGACATGGAATTTTTCCACTCAACTCACTGGGGATTAGTGCATGGGACTGTGTATAGGATATGGCTTGCCTTTCATCGTCCCGATGTACCTCATTCGACACGTTTAACTCATTCCACATGAGTTATTAGATTGTCTGAACAGACTTCCCCTTTAAATTTAATGATACTGATTGATAAAATAACCATGTAGAATTTAAAGTCAATGCAAACATTTTAGCTTGAAATTGATTGAAACCATTTATTGATCAGTGCAATATTTGCAATTCAGCAGTATAAAACCAGATACTGAAAAACTTTCGCTGCAAAATGTCAGGTTTCATGAAGGATAATACATCTTCACATCATCAGAATTAACAGGATTGGAGAACTCACGACCATCCATTTCGGCGAGAATCAGTGCACCTCCGGGAAGCACTTTCTTAACCACATACGGACCGATGTAGTTTGGAGCAAATTTACCTCCGGGAACAGGGAAGATTGATAGCACCTTCCTCAGGACTAGATCATTTACCTCGAAGTGTCTCGGACGCACCTTTTGGTTGAAGGATCTAGCTATTCTATGCTGATAGGTTTGACCGTGGCAAATGGCTCTCAATCGCTTTTCATCAATCAGGTTCAACTGCTCGTATCTTTGTCGCATCCATTCCGCTTCAGACAACTCCACCTGGGATAAAACTCGCAAGGAAGGGATCTCCACTTCGACAGGCAGGACTGCTTCCATGCCATACACCAAGGAAAAAGGGGTTGCACCGACAGAGGTTCGGATAGAAGTCCGATACGCCATTAGTGCAAATGGCAATCTTTCGTGCCAATCACGATAGTTTTCAACTGTCTTGGCCAGGATCTTCTTGATGTTCTTGTTCGCGGCTTCAACTGCTCCATTCATCTGTGGACGATAGGGAGACGAATTCAGATGCCGAATCTTGAACTCATTAAACAACTGATCCATGATGTCACGCCCCGAACTCCCCGGCACGCAACATCCCGCTCGAGGGTCGATAAGAATATAACACGACGTCCCAGGACGCATCGTCGTCGACCCATTTCCCAAGGCAGAGTATGAAAACACATGCGGAAGCAAGAATTTTAAAACAAACACCCGTACAAAGTAAATGTGAGAACCAAGGGCAACAGCATAAAGAGAACCGAGGCAACGTACACATCCATACCGAAACTACCAGAAACATTCTTACATTGTTCCAAGAAAACGACATTAGAAATAATGTGCGATCAAAAGAGAGAGACAACAGCCCACGGTAGAGGGTCCTAAATCCAAAAAGTGTCTACCCTCGTCAAAAGAAAACCAAGCCTAGCCTAGGGCACCCAATCCGGGTCGGAGTCATCGGACTCAGACGAACTGTCGGGTATCTCTGAATCCTCGCTAGGAACCTCCTCCTCGGATTCCTCGGTATCCATCGGCTCGGCTTCGTCGACCTCCATTGGCTCCACTCCTGGGTCCTCCACAACTGGCTCGTGGTCAATACCTCCTAACTCCTCGTCTTCGGCAGGCTCGTACCAGGCAAAAGGACCTATAGCCTCCTCCGAATCCATCTCGGAATCTACGACCTCACCGCTCGGGCATTGTGGATCAAGCTGCCCCTCTATGGTGAATGGGATATCCATGGTACGGAGGGGCCCATACTCCTCTCCCCAACGGTCCCGGAAGCACCAGGCTACGTACTCATGAACTTCTGGATGTGTCGTGCCTACGTCTACGGTTATCGTCGAATAATGCCTCATGAAAACTTCGTTGTTCGCCACCGGGAATTCAACCATCGTATGCTCATACTCTAAAGGAATCCCGAAGCGAATCGGAATAGGCGGTCGGTTCATGGGCGCGGGTCTGAAAGGTTGGGTTATAAAAACCGTGAGACACATCTCAGTGAGTGCAAACATCTAAACCTAAATTAGGCTAACATGCATCTCCTGACGGGTAAAACCAATCACACACATATCATAGTGACTTAGGCCCGTAGGCTCAAATCGGCACTTCCATGACCCTGCAGGTTAGACAATCCCATACTATCGCATTTCACAAGCGGCACTCTCGATTCACACATACGTCACACGCATGCTCAAAACCTTTTTGTGACAATTCCAAGTATGGTTCACCGAGTCACACAATTCAGCATACCAACTCATGCATTCATATGCATGCAAATGCCATTAATTCACCATGCTCATAAATCAACTTCTATGGCATCTCAGCCCACAATTCCGTTCGTGTTCCGATTGTAAGATAGAATCTACTTAGACACGTCCCATACCATGCCCAGTGGATTCCATCACATAATCAGACACTATGCATCACACGTTAGCCATTTATTTCATTAACTCGACCCGGAAGGCCCGACCCGAAGGTCCGATCCGAAGATCCGGTCCGAAGACCAATCACAACACTCCGTGGCCAGCGTAGAGACGCCCCAGGCCCAGTGTCTCTAGCCCGCGTCCTTACGCATCAGGCGCAACACCGATCTCCTTTACAAACCAGAGCCCGCGTAAACGCATCAGGATGGTTGTCTTCCGGACGTACCGGGCATCGTCCTGCTCCAAAGTGCATGAGGACGGCACACCCCGCGTAAACGCATCAGGGCGAAAGTGATCACACATTCACGCAACCGATTTTATCTGAACCCCGCGTAAACGCATCAGGGCATAATTAAGTGATCACATGTCCATGGCATACACGCATACTCGCAAAATTTCCACAAGCCACATACTCGGCATGCACAATGTATAGCCATGCAATTCCGCACCCGGGCAATGATGCAATGTACAATGAACACCCAATTTACAAAGGTGCATCAACAATTCACGCCAAGGTCAGCGTGTACTACAACGTGTTTAATAACACCAAGAACTCGCCCACTCATAGTGCAACATGCTCAATTTAAATCATGACGCGTCCAATCAACATGCTAACAAGCCCCAAATAATCGGTACAATACGATCTTGCATGGCATGACTTTAGTACACGTCAATCACATATTTAGGCAATGTAATGCACGCCAATTATTGGCCAATCACACGTCACACTAATCGGGCCCATGAACACGCGGCATGGCAATGTACATATAATTGAGCATATTCAAGTACAACTCAGCCAACAATAGGTCAATCTAGGCACTCCCGACACTTATGCAATTTAATCTCCGATTTATCCAACTTAATCCAATTAAATTCTCAAGTGGACAGCCCATACTCAGCATGCTCCCGACCTATAATTCGTCTCTAAATTAGCTTAATAGTCTACCAAAATCGTCACTAATTGACTATCAACCACACCCTAGGCCCGCTAAAATGCACAATCGTCCTAACTAGGGTTTAGAGGTTTTCACCCACCTCGATCCAAGCTTGGCGACGGGGAATGGCGGCCGATCACCGGTACACGGTGGAACCGGCGGCACACTTCCCAAGAGACGACGGCGAGCGGTGGACGGCGGTTCACAGCAACCACGGCGGCGGCGTGAGGCCGGCGGGACTGCTGTTCACGGCGAGGGAACGACGGACAAGCTGCTGGATGGCCTCCGGACGGTTGCTGCTCACGGCGGTGAACGGCGGCGGCGACCAGCGGGCAGTCCGCTGACGGCGCGGCGGGGCTGGCTTGGTCTCGGCGAAAGGTGGTCTGTTCCGGCGAAAGGAAACAAGACAGGAAGAGACGGAGGAGAGAATGGCTCGGTGAGGGCGGTGCACGGCGGGCAACGAGCGGTCCGGCGGTGGTTCAGCCGTGCATGCAGCTGCGCCGGAGAGAAGGGAGAGCGGGGAACGGCGGCGGGCTGGTGGCGAGGTTGCTCCGGCACCTGCCTTGCTGCATGCAACCAAGAGGGAGAGAGAGACGGCCGGGAGAGAGAGGGCGACGGCGGCCACAGCGAGCGGCGGTCGACGGTGCTCAGCGGCGGCCTTTGGCGGACGGTCAGCTTGTCCCTACTTGGCTGACCGGCGCCACACTCCCCTGCATGCAGCCGAGGAAGAGAGAGAGAGGAAGACGGAGGCGAGGGAGGCCCGGCGTCCAACCGTGCATGCAACAGGACGGCGGCGAGGGGAACAGCGGCGGCCTTGGCGGAGGCGCGGCCGCGCTGGCCTCGGCGTGAGGCCTCAGCCGGTCGTGAACAGCAAGGGAGTAGAGAGGCACGGTCGGCCGGCTGGCGGTGAGGCGAGAGGGAGGGGTTCACGGTGGCGGTGCTGGCTGGTGGCGGTCCCGGCGGTGGCTATGGGCGGCGTGAGGCCGGAAGGGAGAGAGAGAGATCGCCGGTGAGGGGGAGAGGGCGTGAGAGAGAGTGAGCCGAGTGAGAGGGAAGGAAGAGAGAGGGAGAGAAAGTGTGATGAGATGATGGGTGATGATGATTCTGCATGGGGGAGAGGAAGAGGTAGAGTGTGAGTTTTGTTTCCATCATGACTTGCATGGGGAAGGGGGGTGTTGACAAGTGTCACACCCCCACCAGAATTCAAATTCGGAATTCTAATGGGTAGAAAGGGAAAACCGACTCAGATTTCCGGTACCGGGTCGAATTGTCAATTTTTCGACCGCACAAACCCTATACATAAATGGCCCGCTTAACTTGACGTCGTCCTCATAAAAACTATCCCGAGATTCATGAAAATCGTTCCTGATGTCCGGATTAAATTTCACGATCAAATCATCAAATTTCAAATTTCTAAATCTCTTACTAACGGGCGGCCGTTTAGGATTCAAACGTTTCAACCTCGGGTTGTCCGAATCGCGGCGAGCTCGAGAGAGGAAACGAGAGGAATTATCGCTAGTTCCAATGACGCAATCGTCCGGTTCGGGTGATCGGTTCACACTAGCCCAAAATACTTCCTCGTCATTATCCTAAGTCGGGTTTAACTCGCGACCGGGTCCTTAGTCCACGTGCCTATTCCTAGTTGGCCATTCCCATCTGGTCAGTATCCCGTGAATGATCAGTTCCGGGCGAGACTTACGAAAATGAAATATCGGATAATACTCATTTTATTCATTCCAGAGATCGAGTCGAATTTCGGGATGTTACACATGAACTTATTATTCAAGTTTGTCCCATTATCGGTGATAATAGCCTCGGGAACACCATAGCGAGTGATTATGTCCCGCTTGATGAATCTTACAACATTCTTTGCAGTAACGTTGGCATAAGACGCGGCTTCAATCCACTTGGAGAAATAATCAATCGCGACTAAGATAAATCGGTGTCCATTTGATGCTTTGGGATTGATTGGGCCAATCACATCGATCCCCCACATTGAAAAAGGCCATGGCTCAGATAACTGATGTAACTCCGTGGGGGGAACATTTATCTTATCCCCGTGAACTTGACAACGATGACATCTTCGAACATGCTGGATACAGTCACTTTCCAGACTGAGCCAATAATAACCCAGCCTCATGATCTTCTTGGCTAACATGTGGCCATTCATGTGTGGACCGCATATCCCCTCGTGCACTTCTTGCATGATCCTAATAGCTTCAGCTGCGTCCACACACCTCAGCAAAATTGAATCATAGGATCTCTTGTACAGCTTTTCACCACTGACAAAGAATTTTGAAGCCATTTTCATTATGTACTTCCTGTCAGCTGGAGTGCTTCCTTCAGAAAATTCTTGTCTCTGGATGTAGTTCATGACATCGTAATACCATGGCTTTTCATCAGGTTCTCCGGTTACAACCATACAATAAGCCGGTTTCGTTAAGACTTCGATCTTCAAGGGTTCTACCTCTACTCCACCGGTCACTTGCAGCATGGAAGATAACGTAGCTAGCGCATCAACGAACTGATTGTGGGATCTCGACAAATACTCGAAGGAAATATCTTCGAATTCCTTTATGATTTCTTCGAGGTATTCATGATACGGCACTAGCTTGGTGTCTCTCGTCTTCCATTCCCCTACAGTTTGGAGAATAATCAGAGCGGAATCACCAAACACTTTCAACTTGGATATCTCCATTTCCACTGCGGCTTGGAGTCCGAGGATGCAAGCTTCGTACTCAGCTATGTTGTTGGTACACGGTGTAACATCTCGAAATTCGACTCAGTCCCTGGAATGAATAAATCGAGTTTTATTCAATATTTCATTTTCGTAAGTTTCGCCTAGAACCGATCACTCTCGGGATACTGACCAAATGGGAATGACCAACTAGGAATTGATACGTGGACCTAGGACCGATCGCGAATTAAGCCTGATTTAGAAGAATGGCGAGGAAACATTTTGGGCCAGCATGGACCAATCTTCGGAACTCGAGCCGGATGATCGTGTCCTCGGAACTAGCAATGATTCCTCTCGCTCTCTCGACAATCGAGCTCGCCGCAAATCGGACAACCGAGGTCGATACGCGTAAAATCCTAAACGGCCACCCGTTAGTGAGAGAATTGGAAAATGAGAAATTGATGAATTCAATCGTAAAATTTAGTCTGGAGTTCGAAGCCGACTTTCGAAAACTACGGGATGATTTTTGTGAAGACAACATCAAAAATATACTGGCCACTTAGGTATAGAACTTATATGGTCGAAACTTGGCGAATCGACCCGGTACTGGAACTTAATATCGTTTTTACCCTCGAGCCCCTCCATATTCCGAATTTTGGAGTTTCAAGACCTCTAACTCTCTCCCATGCAAGCCATCAATTGATCTATTATGTTACTCCACCTCTTGACCTTCCCTAGACCCTTCATCTTCCCCATAACCCTCATCATCACCTTTCACTTCATCTTCTCTCATTCATTCTCTCATTCACTCTCTCATTCACTCTTTCCCTCACTCACACACTCTCTCTCCCTATCTCCGACTCTCCCTCTCATTCTCGGCCAAGTGAGAGCCGAGAAACGCCGTCCACAGCCGATCCCGCCACGCCACCGGGACGCCTCCGCCGACCGCCGCCGGAGCCGCACCGCCGGTCGCCGCTCACCACCGCCCTTGGGATCGTGTCGCCGATTTAACCGTTTACCGGTGATTGACCGCCGTTCCTCGTCGTCCCAAGCTCAGATTAAGTGAGTGTATTCCTCTAAGCCCTAATTAGGACGATTATGCGCTCTAGATGGGATTAGGGGCTGTGCATGGTTGGTTTTGAGGTTGTATAGGCTTGATTTGCTTAATAGTGCAAGATTTATGATTCTCGGATTTCTGATTGTTACTGTACCTCTGTGCTTTATTAATTTTTTTGTGATCATTGTGGGCTGAATCTGAAAAAGTGTTCTTCATGGAAATCGTTCCCAACATCTTTAAGTATAACATACTTTAAATTCAGAAGTTTTGGAATTTTTTTGGGATCATTCGGAGGTCAGTTTTCAAACCGTCACAAAACTGCCGATTTACTGTTCACCCCGACCTTTTTGCCTTTCCGAATTTTTATAAAATTTTCTAGACTTTATTTCAACAAACGTCCTTCACAAAAATTGTTAAAAACACTTGTGTCTATGACATATAAAAATTTCAGGACTTTCCAAAGAGATTTGGGTACTGAATGAGTTGTATTTTGATGGTCTGAGGGACTGTTTGAGCGAACCGGGTTCTGTCCGGCTTTGAGTGTTAAAACGAGGTATTTACGGTTGGAACTGGGTTTCGAGTTCTTCATAGAAAATGTTTATCAAGATGTTTTGTACAATGTATCCAAATTTCATAATTTTTGGAATTGATTTGCTATTTATTTCAAATGGAATTTCGTCGCTGTGTAACTTCCCAGTTTGGACCCGATTTTGTATATTCTCGGTTTTTCTCTCTCGGACTAATTAGTGGCTGTCCATTGCAGATTTAATTGGGCCTTATATGGCTAATATATGGTTTATTCGTGAACTACCATGTGTGATTGGTTGGGCCGTGTAGTGGCTGATTTGGGTGTGAATTATACTTGATTGTGCAATGCCATGTTGCAAGCTTGTGTGGCCGACTGTTGTGGAGTGCGATTGATGATTTGTTAATGTTCATCATAATGCCCGAATACGTCATAAGTGCCAAATACGCATGTGATGCCCCATGGTGTTAGTTGGATTATTTAAACATATGACATGAATCATTGAGCATGAATTCGTGGCATTGAATTGTGTTGCACATTGTGGGACATTATGCTCGTGGTACATTGCACCAACATTCGTGTGCGAAATTGCATGGCCACGCATTATGTATGCCGAGTATGAGGCTTGTGGAAATTGTGCGGGAGTGCGTGTTTGCCATGGACATGTGATCACCTAATCATACCCTGATGCGTTTACGCGGGGTTAAGATAAAACTGGTTGTGTGAATGTGTGATCACCTTTCGCTCTGATGCGTTTACGCGGGGTGTGCCGTCCTCATGCACTTTGGAGCAGGACGATGCCCGGTTCATCCGGAAGACGACCATCCTGATGCGTTTACGCGGGCTCTGGTTCGTAAGGAGATCGGTGTTGCGCCTGATGCGTAAGAACGCGGGCTAGAGACACTGGGCCTGGGGCGTCTTTACGCTGGCCACGGAGCGTTGTGATTGGCCTTCGGGTCGTGATCTTCGGATCGGATCTTCGGATCGGGCCTTCGGGTCGAGTTAACAAAATGAATGGTTAACGTGTGATGCATTGTGCCTGATTATGTAATGGAATCCGCTGGGCATGGTATGGGACGTGTCTAAGTAGATTCTATTCTATAATCGGAACACGAATGGAACATTATGCCGGGAGTGCCATATGAGTTAAATTGCAAGCATGACAGTTAATGACATTTGCATGTATGTGAATGCACGAGACAGTGTGAGGGATTATGCGATTCGGTGATCTCTATTCGGAACCAGCACTAAAGAGTTTGAGCATGCGTGTGACGTACGCATGATTGGGAGTGCCGTTCGTGGAATGCGATATTATGGGATTGTCTAACCTGCAGGGTCATTGAAATGCCGATTTAGGCCTACGTGTCTAAGTCATTCTTGTATGTGTATGATTGTTTTTCCCGTCAGGAGATGCATGTTAGCCTAGTTTAGGTTTAGAGGTTTTCACTTACTGAGAAGTGTCTCGCGGTTTTTATAACCTAACCTTTCAGACCCGCGCCCATGAACAAGCCACCTGTTCCGATACGTTTTGGGATTCCCCTAGAGTACGAGCATACCATGACTGCATATCCAGTGGGGAACGGAGAGGTGTACTTGAGACATTATTCGCTGATTAGTGTAGACGTAGGTACGACACATCCTGAAGTTCATGAATATGTAGCCTGGGTCTTCCGTGATCGTTTTGGAGAGGAGTATGGACCCCTCCGTACCATGGACGTTCCATTCACCATAGAGGGCCAGCTAGACCCACAGTGCCCGAGTGGTGAGGTCGTGGATTCTGAAATAAATTCGAAGGAGATTATAGGTCCTTTTGCGTGGTACGAGCCTGCTAAAGACGAGGAGCTAGGAGGTATAGATCACGAGCCAGTAGTGGAGGACCCAGTGGTGGAGCCAATGGAGGTCGACGAAGTCGAGCCGATGGATACTGAAGAGTCCGAAGAGGAGACCCTCAGTGAAGATTCCGAAATATCCGAGAGTTCATCAGAGTCCGACGGCTCTGATCCGGAATGGGAGCCCTAGGTTAGGCTTAGTCCTCGAAAGAGGGTAGTCACATTTTGGATTTTGGACCCTTCATATTTTGGTTGTTGACTCTCTTAGTTCTTGGCCCTCTGAACCCATATGACAGTACTTTCCTTATTGCACCGTGTTTCTATTGTTATTTTACTTTGGAATGATGTAAGGATATTTCTGACAGTTTTTGGAGTTATGGATGTGTACGTTGCCGTAATTCTCCTTATGTTGTCTTCCCTGGTTCTCATGTTTATTCTGTCAGGTGTTTTTAAGTTTTACTTCCGCATGTGCTTTATATTCTGCTTTGGGATAAATGGGTCGACGACGACTCCTGGGACGTCGTATCATATATTATATCGACCCTCGAGCGGGATGTTGCGTGCCGTGGAGTTCGGGGCGTGACACACGGGAACACCAACTTTGCTGCTACTGGATAATGTTGCCCATCTGGGGATATTAAGACTGCCCCAGTGCCGGAACCAATCAAGTTCACAGCTCCATCGAAGAACATGGTCCAGGTGTCTTCCTTTATCACCAGAATGCGATCTTCTGGGGGATATCTATCATCATCCGAGATTCCAGGATTCTCGGCTAACACATCAGCAATTACTCGGCCTTTGATTGACTTCTGTGGCATCATCTGGACATTAAATTCTGAAATTAGAATCTGCCATTTGGCCAGCTTCCCTACCAAGGCCGGTTGATTAAGTAAATACTTGATGGGATCATTCTCAGTCACGAGTAAAGTCTGGTGATGCAATGTATATTGTCTCAACCTGTGGAGCACCCATACTAGTGCAGCGCAAGTTTTCTCGGCTTCAAGATAATTCAACTCTGAGACGGTAAACTTCTTACTCAAATAATAAATGGCTCGCTCCTTTCCATATTTTGGACTTTTCTGGGCTAGCATCGCTCCTAGGGACTCGCTATGAATCGTGAGATAGAGGATCAGAGGCTGCCCTGGCATTGGCGGGACTAGCACTGGTGGTTTCATCAAGTACTGCTTCACTTCATTGAACACTTCCTGGCAATTATCGTCCCACTCCACTTGAGCATTCTTCTTTAGAAGTTTGAAGAACGGCTTAGCAGTTTCGGAGAGCTGGAAAATGAAACGGGCTATGTAGTTCAATCTGCCCAGGAGGCTCCGTGCTTCTTTTACGGTTGACGGGGGTTGAAGCTCACATATAGCCTTTATTTTGGAAGGATCGACTTCAATGCCTTTACTGCTTACTACGAACCCGAGTAGTTTGCCCGACGTTGCTCCGAATATGCACTTGGCTGGATTGAGATGGAGTTTAAATTCACGGAGTCGGTCGAACAATTTCTTCAGGGTATCAACATGACTCTCTCTGGGTCGAGACTTAGCAATCATGTCATCGACATAGATCTCAATCTCCTTATGCATCATGTCATGGAAGAGAGTCACCATTGCCCGTTGATACGTTGCCCCGGCATTTTTAAGACCAAAAGGCATAACCTTATAGTGGAACGTTCCCCAAGGAGTGATGAACGCTGTCTTCTCCTTATCGCTGTCTTTCATTCTTATCTGATTATAGCCCGAGAAACCATCCATGAAGGAAAACAGCTCGAACCTAGCAGTATTGTCTACCAGAACATCTATGTGCGGTAATGGGAAATCATCTTTAGGGCTAGCCTTGTTCAGATCGCGATAGTCGATGCAAACCCGAACTCGGCCATCTTTCTTCATGATTGACACGATATTGGCCACCCAGGTAGGGTATTGGGTGACTTCGATGAATCCCACTATCAAGAGCTTCATGACCTCCTCTTCTATCTTCTTCGAAAGCTCAGGTTTGGTTCTCCATAGCCTCTGTTTCTTGGACGACATATCAGGATTAGTAGGCAAGCTATGCTCCACAATAGAAGAGTCTAAACCCGGCATATCGGCGTACGATCAGGCAAAGATATCCTGGTAATCCTTCAGCAATTGGATTAGGCGTCTCGCTTCATCTTCGGGAAGGGTTGCCCCTATCTTCACTTCCTTGGCTTTTCCGAAATCACCCAGATTGACGGTAATTGTTTGATCTACCGTCAGGACTTTAGGCTTTTCATACAGCTCTAGGTCGCGCTGAATAACTGAGGAATCATCGAGTTCGCCGGCATCATTGGGATCAGGCTCGACGGCGCATAATTCATCGGATTGGACCGTTCCCATACCCTCACGTGTCACACGATTGTCCCTGAGACATAAAGCAATGGATTCAGAAGGACAAACAGGGGTAAACATTGCATTTTTTTTTTGTAATTTTTGTTCTTGTAATTTTTTTTTTGTGTTTTTGTTTTTCTGAAATTCATTTCGAAAAAGTTTTAATACGAGGAAGCATGAAGAAGCCCAGGCCTCAGAATTCTCCTTGGACTATATTTTCTTTTATCGGTTGGATATCATCACCGGGCTGGTTTGATGTACCTCAACATGCCCTCAAAACTGAAAATAATTTGTAATTTCATTGACCATTTCAAAATGAATTACATTTATTGAATGGAAATTGCGACAATCAAAACCTAGAAACGGAAATAGAAAACAGCACCCGAAACGGGGCAAATCCTAGAAAGCAGTAAAAATTCCCACGCAGGGGAGTGTGCGGAAAAGTAAAAGTTTTACTCTTGTGGGTCTGTGCCCATTCCCTCTAACAGTCCTTCTTCGATAGCTCCGATGAAGACGTCGTCGAACAAGGCGGTGATTCCCTCCATGGTATCATCAGGGTCTTCTGTCTTTAGAGTCGTTGGATCATCCATACCTCCCCATCCGTCAGGGACAATGTCACGGGGATCAACATAGAAGCTCGGAGGCGCTGAGTACTTCACATAGTAATCGAACTTGCCGCTCGGCTGCCCCAGAGTGTCAATCACCTGCTTCTCCTCGTGCATCATTCTTGCAGGACCTGGGAACGTGGTGCGAATGTGTGGGAGCAGCCTACCACGCCCAAGCTCTTCATGGTTCGACCCTTCATTGGGCTGCTGTCTATTCTGTTCAACTCCTTATCCTCGACCTCGACCATATGTACGTCTCTCATTGTTTGGTGCAGTTGAACCCTGATACCCCAATCCAGAAGTGTGGGGTCTTTGAGAGACTTCGACTGGATGGCAGATACCTTGACCATCCCTGCCAAGGCCTTCGCCTGGAATGAAATCACGAGACACCATTACTCTTTTAACCATTACCACAGTATTTGACACTTCAGGAACTGGTGGCGACGATCCTCTAGCCGCATGTATGGTTGATACGAGCTCAAACGACTGATAGCTTGATTCGATTTTGCAATCCGGCTCGACACATGGGATAGCCATGGCATGATAGATCGGGTGTTCTTCTTCGCCATGCACGGTGACTAACTTCCTTTCCACCACGAACTTCACCTTCTGATGCAGACTGGATGACACAGCTCCAGCAGTATGAATCCATGGACGACCCAATAGGAAGTTGAATGCAGTGGGAATGTCCATAACCTGGAATAGGATGTTGAACACTGTAGGCCCTATCTGTATATCGAGGTGGATTTCACCCATCACTTCTTTCTTCGTTCCGTCAAAGGCTCGCACAGAGGTTTTCGCAGCATTTATCCTTGAAGGGTTTATCTTAAGGCGGTGTAACGTCGCCAGAGGACAGATATTCAAGGCTGAACCGTTGTCAATGAGTACCCGGGCTACGTGCGAGGCCTTGTATTTGACAGAGATGTACAACGCTTTGGTATGTTCTCTACCTTCTAGAGGGAATTCCTCATCAGAAAAGGCTATGAGGTCTTTGAGAAGTATGGAACCCCTGAATTCCTCCAGTCTCACATGATCGATCGTCTCAGGCACATGAACTTCTCTTAACACTTTCATTAGGGCTTTTTGGTGTTTGACAGACGTCTGGAGAAGTTCAAGAAGAGAGATTTGCGCGGGCATCTTGCGCAGTTGCTCGACGATGTTGTATTCACTGGCTTTGATTACAGCCAGAAACTCCTTAGCTTCTTCATCAGTGACAGGTTTTGCCGGTTGAGCATTAGCTTGGCCATAGGCACGTCCGGATCTGGTGACCAAGTCGACATCGAGACTGTAAGACCAAGGGACTGCTTTATCATCGGAGTACTCATAAGGTTGAGGTATCTCAATCACAATTCCTTGATCAGCTGCAGGCGTACTTATTGCGATCCCTTCATCATCGGTCGCGTCTTCGAGCGGCGGCATGTCTTCGGGTAAAGGATCGAGGTTGTCTTTCCCGGTGTTCAACGTAGCGAATTCCTCATCGCAGTTAATGACAACCTCGGAGATAGTGGAAACGATGCCCGTGCGGTCAGCATAAACAATCATCCCAGCTTCTACCATTCTTGAGATTCTTTCTCTCATGATAGCCTAGGAAATGGCCTCATTACTCGGGTAACAACCAGCCTTCACCAGTTCGGCGTAGACCTCGGCGGTATACACCTTGATATTCCTGATTCGACCGGCATTGAAACCGAATATGACATTCACGTTACCCGCATGATCAGGGAGCGGGTTACTCTGAATGTTTGGCTTGACGGGTTGGAACGAGAACGCCTTCGTCTCAAGGAGATTTTGGATTCGGTGCTTGAGGATAGGACAATCGTCGGTTGAGTGCCCGACCTCGCCAGTGTGATAATCGCATTTCTTCGATGGGTCGAAACTATAGAACTGCTCAGGATTGGGCCGCTTTGGCTCGGTAGTGGATTGGAATTATTGATCGGATCCTTTAGTAATTGAAGTCCTCGTGGTTGTTAGTGTAACAGCCCGAATTTCGACGTAATTCCGGAATCAATAAAATTGACATTTCTTCGCATTTCATTTTGGTAAGTCTCGCCCAGAGTTGATCACTCTTGGGATACTAACCAATGGGGTATGGCTAACTAGAGAAATGGTACGTGGACTAGGGACCGATCATGAATCGGGCCCCGATCTCGAGAAACGATGAGGGAATATTTTGGGCTGACGTGGGCCGATCTTAGGAAAAGTAATGTATTTGGTTTGGCCAAGGCCAACAATGTACAATCGGATCGCAGGTGATTCTGCACGACCGAAAGTGCACGTGGCCAACCAGTCCCGAACTTAAACCGAACGATCGCGACCTTTGGAACTAACGATAATTCCTCTCTTTCTCTCGGGGATCGGGACCGTCATGATTCGAATAACCCTAGGTCGTTACGCGTAACCTCTAAACTGCCGCCCATTAGTGAGAGACCCTGAAATTAGAAATTTAGAGAGTTTTGTTCACGAAATTGGACGCAGACTTTGATGTCGATTTTCGAGGGCTTAAGAGACCATTTTTACGGATCCGACGTCATTTTATGCTGTCCACACACATTTGGGGTTGGTATGGCCGAAAAATGGAATTTCGGCCCGGGACGGAAAAATTACCGTTTTGCCCCTGGACCCTGTACTAAGTATTCCGAATTTTAGACTGGGGATTGGGATTATTTAATTAGTGTTCAGCTTAATTATTGGACCAATGACCAAAATGCCCCTCAATTATTTGCATAAGAACAAAAGTTGGCCATTTGATCAAGGGTAAAATGGGAATTTGCCTAGGATCTTGACAAGCGTCCCATTGAACCCCCAATGTTTGACCATGTTGGACCATCCTCTCTCTCTCCTCACTCCTTATTCGGCCAATTCACCCTCTCCCTCTCCCGAAAGTTCTCTCCGCCGGTCATCCTCCCCCTTGGCTGTTCGTTGAGCTCGTCGGAGCTGAGTGCCGCCGCCGCCGTCCACGCTCACCACCATCATCCTCTCGTCCCTGTCCTCTCTCTCCCTCCTCTCTCTCTCTCTCTCTCTCTCTCTCTCTCTCTCTCTCTCTCTCCCAGCCAAGGAATCGCCGGAGCCGCCACCGCCGGAGCAAGCCGCGCCGCCGTCCATCGTTCACCGCCGCACCGCCACCCAGCCTCATCAAACCACTTCCCCTCCGCCGTCTTGCCAACTTCATCATCGCTACCGTACAGTTTGGCCCAAGGATAGCCGTCCGTACAGCCGCGCCGCCAGCGTCACCGCCGCTCGCCGGAAATGCTGCCGCCGGTTCCACCGTCCACCGGTGATCGGTTGCCGTTTCCCATCGCCTTGAGTTAGGATTTGGTGAGTATATTTCCCTAAACCCGAACTAGGTTGAGGTACGATTCGAGACAGACCTGGTTTAGTATTATGTGCGTGATTTAGGGAGAATTGATATTGTAGGTTCGGGATTGATGTTGCGGAGAAATTTGAGGATTAACGGACTGATTTAAATGAAAATTGGAGGCGGAAAATAGGCCAATTGGTGGCTGTCCATGTATTGAATTATTGGACTAAAATAGGCAATTGAGTTTTGGATGCCTGAAATTGTCGGGATTGCTCGGGTTAATTGAATTGGTGATTGTCGGTGCTCAATTGTGGTCGATTGGATATTATCATGTCGCGTGCTAGTGTGGCTGAATTGTGCAGTGTGTGATTGGCCGCCTAATGTCTTGAACCGATTGTCGAATTGTGAATTGTATTTCGGGCCGCACGGTATTAATGGGCCAAGTAAGCACGTGTTTGTGAATTGGACACCGTGTAGTAATAGTGATTTGACTGAATGCCTAGACTATAATGTTGTTCATGTTGCACTGTATTCCATTTCATGATCACACATCGTGTATGCCGAGAATGAGGCGTGTGATGAAACTGTGCGGGAGTGCGTGCTTGACATGAGCATGTGATCACCCTAATTGCCTAATGCGTTTACGCTGGGTTCAGATAAAATTGGCCGTGCGTAGTGTGATCACTATAAGGCTTTCGGATCGTGCCCGGTTCGTCCGAAAGACGGCATTATTCGTAAAGAGATAGGTATTACACCTAATGCGTTTTGACGCGGGCTAGAGACACTGGGCCAGATACGCTATATGCGGCCCATGAAGTGTTGTGATTGGTCTTCGGATCGGGCCTTCGGGTCGGGCCTTCGGGTCGTGGTCTTCGGATCTGGCCTTCGGGTCGGGCCTTCGGGTCGAGTTCCATTAATTAAAATGAGCATTGAGCTAGTGTGCTGTGTGAGTCAAAATGAGAAACATGACTTGATAATGGCATTTGCATGCTTAAGAATGCATGGGATCTTTTGTAATCGCGTGAGACTCGGTGAATGAATTGTGACACGAGCACAAACTACTGTGAGCATGCGTATGACGTACGTGTGATGAGGTGTGCCACGTATGTTTCGTGATCATTATATATTGAACTGTCTAACTTGCAGGGTCAGTATGATTGTCGATCTGGGCTTGAGGGCCTAGGTCATTGTTTGTGGTTTATATTATCTTGTCTGTCAGGAGATTGTACGTTAGCCTAGCCTAGGTTTAGGGGGTTTTACTCACTGAGACATGTTCTCATTGTTGTTTTACCCTAAACTTTCAGACCCTCGCTGTCACGCCCCGACCTCCCCGGCACGCGACATCCCGCTCGAGGGTCGATAAGAACATGACACGACGTCCCAGGACGCATCGTGGTCGACCCATTTCCCAAAGCAAGATATAAAGCACATGCGGAAGCAAAAGTTTATAACAAATATCCGTACAAAATAAATGTGAGAACCAAGGGCAACAACATAAAGAGAACCGAGGCAACGTACACATCCATAACTAAGAACAACCAAAATCATCCTTACATTGTTCCAAAAGAAACGATAATAGAAATACGGTACAACCAGAGAGTACTGTTAAATGGGTTCATAGGGTTAGGAACGGAGGGAATCAACAGCCAAAATGTGGAGGGTCCGAATTTCCAAAGATGTCTATCCTAAGACAACAACTAAGCCTCGCCTAGGGCGTCCAATCTGGATCGGAGTCGTCGGGCTCCGATGAGCTCTCGGATATCTCGGAATCTTCACTAGGGATCTCCTCTTCAGATTCGTCGGTGTCCATCGGTTCGGCTTCATCAACTTCCATCGGCTCCACGACCGGGTCCTCCACTACGGGCTCGTGATCTATTCCTCCTAATTCTTCATCCTCGGCCGGCTCGTACCAACCAAATGGGCCTATAGCCTCCTCCGAATCCATCTCGGAATCTACGACCTCACCACTCGGGCATTGTGGGTCAAGCTGGCCCTCTATGGTGAATGGGACATCCATGGTACGGAGGGGCCCATACTCCTCTCCCCAACGGTCCCGGAAGCACCAGGCTACGTACTCATGAACTTCTGGATGTGTCGTGCCTACGTCTACGGTTATCGTCGAATAATGCGTCATGTAAACTTCGTTGCTCGCCACCGGGAATTCAACCATCGTATGCTCATACTCTAAAGGGATCCCGAAGCGAATCGGAATAGGCGGTCGGTTCATGGGCGCGGGTCTGAAAGGTTGGGTTATAAAAACCGTGAGACACATCTCAGTGAGTGAAAACTCCTAAACCTAAATTAGGCTAACATGCATGCATCTCCTGACGGATAAAACCAATCACACAAACATGAGAATGACTTAGGCCAGTAGGCCCAACTCGACGTTTCAATGACCCTGCAGGTTAGACAATTTCATAATATGGCATTTCACAATCAACGTTCTCGATCAAGCGTACGTCACGCGCATGCTCAAAACCTTTTTGTGACAATTCCAAATATGGTACACCGAGTCACACCATTCCGCACAATCTCTCATGCATTCATATGCATGCAAATGCCACTAACTTGCCATGCCCACTATCAAACTCCTAGGGCATCTCAGCACAACTACCAGTCGTGTTCAGATTATAGAATGAATCTACTTAGGCACGTCCCATACCATGCCCAGCGGATTCCATTACATAATCCAACACTATGCATCACACGTTACTCGTTTATTTCATTATCTCGACCCGAAGGCCCGACCCGAAGGTCCGATCCGAAGATCCGGTCCGAAGACCAATCACAACCCTCCGTGACCAGCGTAGAGACGCCCCAGGCCCAGTGTCTCTAGCCCGCGTCCTTACGCATCAGGCGCAACACCGATCTCCTTTACAAACCAGAGCCCGCGTAAACGCATCAGGATGGTTGTCTTCCGAACGTATCGGGCATCGTCCTGCTCCAAAGTGCATGAGAACGGCACACCCCGCGTATTCCGCATCAGGGCGAAGGTGATCACACGTTCACACATCCCATTTTATCTGAACCCCGCGTGAAACGCTTCGGGCTAAATTAGGTGATCACAATCCATGGCACACGCGCATTCTCGCACAATTTCCACGATGCCACATACTCAACAAGCGTAATGCGCAGCCATGCAATTCCGCACACAAATGTCTATGCAATGTGTCATGGCATAATGTCCCGCATAATTCAATGTCACCAATTCAAATTCCATGATCCACGTCATATGCCCAATTAGCCCAATCCAATACCACGGGGCGTCACATGTGAATTTGGCAAATAAGACGTACCCGGACATTATGACATACATTGACAAGTTCTCAATCACATTCCACAATAGTCGGTTCACACATGCAGACGACATGTTAGACCCAATTCATCACAATTGAACATCCGACACACCGTTCAATCATCCCGGCCATCCCGGCACTCCAATCAAGTAAATCCGCTACTGTCGACAATT
This sequence comes from Syzygium aqueum, assembly GCA_031216185.1. Taxonomy (NCBI): domain Eukaryota; kingdom Viridiplantae; phylum Streptophyta; class Magnoliopsida; order Myrtales; family Myrtaceae; genus Syzygium; species Syzygium aqueum. The sequence continues at coordinate 41,504,255 of CM062236.1, forward strand.
GGACCGCTAGATTCTCCGGCATGGACAACAACTAAACCACACAATATTAGCCTCTAATTCACTCTTAATTCATGCTTGGTCGCTTACTAATCTTTTCCCGACAACCACTAATCACATACAAATTCATACAAGGTTCGTTCGGCATTTACTCATCGTTATACACACCCTAGGCCCGCTAAGCACGCATTATAGTCCTAATAAGGGTTTAGGGGTCGTCACCCACCAAAGTCCAAGCTCGGCGACGGGGAATGGCGGCCGATCACCGGTGAACGGTGGAACCGGCGGCACAAGACCCAAGGGCGACGGCGAGCGGCGGTCCGGCGTCCACAGCAACCACGGGTGGCGGTGTGAGGCCGGCGGGGCTGCTGTTCACGGCGACGGGAGGTTGGACGGGCGGCTGGTTGGCGCGACCAGCGGCTAGACACGGCGGTGCTCGGCAGACGGCGACGGCGAGCGGCAGCGTCCCGGCGTCCTTGGCATCGGCGTGAGGAGAACAGAACCGGCGAGAGGCGAGAGAGAGTGAGAACGGCTAGGGAGGCGACGGTGGACGGTCACGGCGGAGGGACCGGCGACGGCGTGCAACGGCGAGCGGCTCCGGCGGTGGCTCAACCGTGCATGCAGCCGCGGCGGGGAGGAAGGAGAGAGGGAGCGGCGGCGAGCTTGACCGGCGGTCCACCTGGCTGCATGCAACCGAGAGGGCGACGGCGGCGCACGGCGGGCGGCGACCGGCGGTGCACGGCGGACGGCGACCGGCGGTGCACGGCGGAGGAAGGCGAACAGTCAGCTTGTCTTTCCTTGGCTGACCGGCGCCGGATTCCCCTGCATGCAGCTGAAAGAGAGAGGAAGGGTGCTCGGTGGCTTCACCGGCGGACGGGCGGAGCGGCTGTTCCGGCGGGTGGTGGGCGGCGGCCTTGGCGGACGGTCAGCTCGTTCCACCTTGGCTGACCGGTGCCAAACCCTTCTGCATGTAGCCGGAGAGGAGGGTAGAACGGTGAGGAAAGGAGGGAGATGGCGAGGGGGCGACGGGCTTCACGGCGGCTTCACCGGCGGGAGGTTCCGACGGAGGCGGCGGCGGCGTGAGGCCGGAAGGGAGAGAGAGACGCGGATGGGATGGAGAGAGGGAGAGGGGAACCGGCGAGAGAGAGAGAGTGAGTGTGTGAGTGAGAGAGAGAGTGGGTGATAGAGAGTGAGAGGAAGATGAAGAGTTTTGGGGGAAATGATTGGGTTCATGGGGAAGGGTAATAGGTTGAGTGGGGGATTAGCTCAAATCATGACGCATGGGGAAGGGATAGTGTGACAAATGTCACACCCTAGGGCTAAGCCTATAACCCCTAAAATTCGGAACTCTAAAGGACATAGGGGCAAGACCGACATTAAGTTCTGGTACCGGGTCGAATTGCTAATTTTTCGACCGTACCAGTCCTATACACGTCTGGCCAGCTTAATTTGACGTCGTCCTACCAAACTCATTCCCGCAATCCTCGAAAATTGACTTCGAAGTCCGGACTGAATTCCACGATCGAATTTATCAATTTCTCATTTTCTAATTCTCTTACTAACGGGCGGCCGTTTAGGACTCAAACGTCTCAACTTCGGGTTGTCCGAATCGCGGCGAGCTCGAGAGAGGAAACGAGAGGAATTATCGCTAGTTCCGATGATGCAATCGTCCGGTTCGGATGATCGGATCACACTGGCCCAAAATACTTCCTCGTCATTATCCTAAGTCGGGTTTAACTCGCGACCGGGTCCTTAGTTCTTGTGCCTATTCCTAGTTGGCCATTCCCATCTGGTCAGTATCCCGTGAGTGATCAGTTCCGGGCAAGACTTACGAAAATGAAATATCGGATAATACTCATTTTATTCATTCCAGAGATCGAGTCGAATTTCGGGATGTTACACTCGCCCTTGAGATGCCGCAGTTACCTACACTTTTTGGGATTTCGACACAAATCCAACAGTATGTGAGTGTGTTCCCTTTTGGCAATGGAGAGGCTTATATAAGGTACCGATTCGTGGTTTCCATCGACGTTGGAGAGCCCTTTGATCAGACCCAAGAATATGTCGCTTGGTGTATTCGAGGTGCCAATGGGAACGTAGGTAGACCGCTTAGGACCTTTGATACCCCTCTGGATGAGAATGGCTTGATGGAACTTATTGTAGCAGATGATGAAGTAATAAACCCTCAAGATGATCAGGCTTGGGATGTCCCTGTTGATGTGATGGATAATGACCCATAGACAATAGTGGAGGATCCAGATCAGTTAGTGAACGAAGATGAGGAACCGGAGGCCATGGAGGTAGATAAGGTCGAGGATGGGGAGGTCGCAGAATTAGGTTCAGATGAGGATTTAGGACTATACCTCGATCCGGAGTTGGAGCCGGACTTTGAAGACGAGCGGGCAGCGGCACAAGACATGGACTCAGAGGAGTCCGATCCCTAAGAGAGTTCCCCTGAGGAGTTCGAACCCCAGGAGAATTCCTCAGACGATTCCTCAGGGTCCGATCCGGACCGGGAGCCTTAGTCTTTGTCCTAGTCCTTATCGGGAAGTTGTTCCTTTTTGACGGCGACCTAACCTGTAGCTGACTTGACCTCCTCCCAGCCATTGTCCCTTTTTGATCTGATGATTGCTGTGTGTCGGTTTCTTTTGTTTTATATTTTGGCTTGTATAAAGAGTACCTTGTATTATAAATGTATATGTATATGTGTAAATATTTTATGGTAATGCAAAAGTATGTTTTAATCATATTGGTTTTAGCGTGTTGTGCTATCCATGGTTGTCTTATTAATTTTACGGGTGTATATATATACTTTTATATACGTTGCTTCTGCATGTGTATTGTTCTCTGTGAGTGTTAGGTCGGCAACGCATCCTGGGAGAGTTGCACCCGAGACGACCGAAGGTGGGACGCTCGCGTGCCGTGGAGTTCAGGGCGTGACAGTTAGAGATATCTATCCAAGATTTAATCAATACCAAAGGTTGAGTTCCTTTGATTACCTATTTTGGCTTTATCTAATATCTCAAGAAGACGTATAGTGAGTGTCTCGTCTAAAAGCCACACAAGAAAAAGGAAATTTAAATAGGGGGTCCCAATATGAAAGTAGGTCATATACTGGGTGGATTCTCAGAGGAAGAATAAAAAGCGTGGGCTTGTTTTCTTGTTTTTTTCATTCCCCTTCAGCAGCAGCAGTAGTACAGAGAGCGCTTCTTGAGCCGCACGAAGAGGTTGAACACGGTGATACTTGAGCTTTACATCCAAATCAAGTTGTTTATTTGTAAAAAAATGTGAGTTTGGGCTTAATTTAGATATGGAAAATACTCAAGTTGTGAATAATTGTAACTTTGATTCTCTGATTATTAGTTGATTATTTGCTTTTGGTTTTCCCCGTAGAATAGAGATCGACACTCAAACTGAACCACATAAATCTGTTGTATTCTTTGTTGTTCCTCATTTATTTATCTAGTGATTTCATGTTGATTTAATTGCAAGATCCCATATTTTCTGCATTAGTTTTACAACATATCCGCTCTACAAAGTTCAAGTGCATGCACACACGATATAAGGCCAAATCGGATGTTTTCTACCTTGGACACAAACTACGTAAAATTTCGTTTTCACATTGTTTAGTATGGATGTGTTTCATGTGTTTTCTGTGAAGGTTTTTGTGGAAGCATATATAGAGTAGACTTTTTCGAAATCACGCAGAAAACAATTTACGTAAATGATGCTTTAAACATGCTTCATGAATAAACTACATAGTTTTAAGCCAATTAAGGAGAGATATATGGTCAGTGATGTAGCTAGCAGAGATCACCTAGAGGGGGGTGAATAGGTGATTTAAACAATTTTGATCAATTTATAGTGAAAATGATTGATCACAGTAGAGTCTAAATAAAATTCAGATTCAAAACAGTTTATATAGATAGTACTCTTGATGTGTAGTATGTAAAGTAAGAGATTAGAGAAAATTGTACACAAGTTTATAGTGGTTCGGCTTATATCAAGCCTACGTCCACTCTCCCACGCTGATAGCCTACTGGCTAGATTTCACTATGTAATCAAGAGAAATTACAGATTCTGAGTAACAGCACTCTTGTATATGATAGGACTCTCTATCTCACACAATCACTCTTACAAAGTATCCCTCAGGATCTTAATGTTTAGCTTAAGAAAAACAAGAGAAAGGATCGGAGTATGCTCAGACTTTGGACTTGTTGATTCTCGATTTTTTTCTTTACCTTATGCTCCTCGTAGATCTCATTTTATACTCCTCCACTTCCAAACTAGCCATTGGATAGTCTTCAGAGGATCATCTTCCAATCTTCATCTTGGACAGATTTGTATAAAACAGATTGAGTAGCCGTTGGTTGACAAAATCTGAATCCCGCTGATTCTGATCGCCTATACAATCAGAATTTTGGTTTTCATAAGTAGAGCTTTATCTATTATAATGCATACTTATCGTAATGTTTGATTGTCAATCAATTATAGCTTTAGATTGAGACAATCAAAACTTTCCTTTTGTGAAATCCATGCCAGATCACTAGTTGTTGTGTTTCACTCTGATTGAGTTTTGCTTTCGCGCTCGAAAAACTTCTGCGTCTGTGTCTGCATAACTTCTGTGTCTACGTCTGCATAACTTCTACGTCTGCGTTTCTTTCAGAACTTAAATTAGTAGAATTCTTTTAATAAGATATGAACCTATTTCTCATAGGGTCTGAAGTTCTTTGAAGACTTAAAAAGAGTCTGAATGACTTTTATGGTAAAGTCTGAACTTATCATTCTGAGTCTGAACTAGTTCTAAGATCTTGTAAAGTCTGATATTTCCTTCTAAACTTCCAGAATATATTAACTTGGAATAGAATATATGTCAGATTTACAAGATAAACATAGAAAGTTTTGTCAACTTCAAAACTCATTAGGAGTTTTCCTCAACAATCTCCCTTTTTTTGATGGTGACAAAACTTCCATACAGATTCAATCAATGTCAAATAAATTTGAAGAAAATAATCATATTAAGTGCATGAAACACAAATAAATGTGCAAACTCTTAAGATTTGTGTATTTCTCTTCCTTTGAGTATAACCTGCATATTGGAATGTTAGTACAACAATTTCTGCATAATCTCTCCCCTTTTTTGTCATCAGCAAAAAGAATAAATCAATAATAAGTAGAATAATGCACTGATATAAACCATCCAAATAGTCTAAGAAAGGCAAATGTTAAAAAATTACAGAACCAATTTGGAAATAAGAATGATTTAAAAAGAGGGTATGAAAAGCAGGCTATTTCTTTGATGAGGTTCGAACAAGCTAAAAGTTCTCCAGGATAGAAACAGCTTCCTCAATCTTTGTAGAACAATGACCCATATCTTTGTCCATATTTGTTGAACATAGAGCAATAGCTTTCCCAATCTCTGCTTTGTCTTTTTCTGCCTGAAGATGTTGAGTCTAATTGTTTTCCTCAATAATTTTCTAAAGATTTTTCATGTCCTCTTTAATTGCAGCTTTTTTCTCTTTTATTTCTAGTAGAAGGGTCAGAATGGTCATATTGTCTTAGGTTTGTCCCTGAACATTATCCAGTGCATTCTATTCGAGCTCATCCCTTGTTTCTATTGGAATCTCCCCTTGAAAATTCGCCTGTCCTACAATAGTATTTTCATTCAAAATCTCTTCAGGATTAAGTGGAGATTGACTTACATCTATCCTCTGATGAACATCATCCTGTTGCTGTAGATGTGAGTCCCCAGATACTGATTCTGAAACCTTCTCAGTAGGTGCTGAAACATGTTCTGGACCAACATTCTGTTATGTTTCAAGGTGTTCTGATTCATCATCTTCATCTCGGAGAATAATTTTTCTTTTCTTGTTGTACACTATTAATGGACTTGAAGACACAATCTGTTTTCTTACTTTTTCTTTTCCTACTCTTTTCCTTCATCTTTGTCTTGGTCAGTTTTCCTGCCAATAGATTTTGCTTCTGACTGCTGAACACCCTTTCCTTTGTCTGTATTTGCTCTTTCCTTTCTATCATCGAATTGCTTAAGATTCATCTTGGTAAGCATCTTTTCTCCGATAAACATCAAAGGAATAGAGGTTTTGCACCATAAGGAAGTTAAAGATTCTAGTGATGAGTGCACCATAAGGAAGTTGTCCCTTATCCTTCTGGAGAGTTTTGTACATGTGAAAAATGATGATGTGAGGAAGAGAGAAATGCTTTCCATTCAGAATAGCCCAGATAAGCTTGATTTCAGACTTAGACAAGTCAGTCTTGGAAGCAGCTTTAGGTCTTAAGCAATTGATAATGATCTTATGTAAGATTACGGTCCCTCTGGTCAGATCAGAATATAAGATATGGCGTTTAGAGCCTTTAGCAAAATTCTGATTTTCTAAAGCTGCTTTGGAAGCATCTTCTAAGCTCACTTCAAATGGAATGAACTTGTAATTTTTCACTCCAATAAGCAGAGCGAGATCTTCCACTTTCAAATCATACTTTTTATCACCAACAGTAAATTGAAGCCAATTTGTGGATAGAATGGATAGATTTGAGTAAAAGTAAGCGGTCAGTTCTGCATATACATGTGCAAATTATAGACATAATTAATAAATGCCAATCTTTCTGAAATATATTTCACAGAAATGCCAGCCTTATCCAGATAGTCGAAATCCACACTACAATGATTCATAATCCCTCTAGCAAGTAGCAACTAATAATATATATATATATATATTTTGTAAGGTAAGTATGTATATAACTTTCCAAAACACCAATACAAGCTATAGCTCAAACCAGGCCCTGACCCTATTAAGACAAAGAAATGTCTAGACAAGGTCAAGAGAGGTTCAGCAGGAATTATACAAGAAGCCAAAGGCTAGAAACAGAAAAGAGGAAAGAAAGAACCTACAACGAGGGACACCCAACCAATCCGAAGATTGGGGTTACAAAACCGCATAGCAAAACTAAGGCCGACCCTAACCAGACACGGCCGAGAGCTAAGAGCTATCCCTATTCCTTACAAAGATCATAGACGGAAGATCCCATTTCCTTTGTAGAAGACGGTTCCTAAAGGTGTCCTCTATTCCTCCCATGGAGATGGCTTTGTCCTTAACGACTTTGACAAGATGCTTGCACATGCCCGGGATGTATAAACTCTTGTTCCTGAATATAGCGTTGTTCCTTTCAGTCCAAATGATGTGACATAAGACGCCAAAGGAGAACCTAGAGATCCGGTGCGCAAATGAGGCTCCACCGCAAACATTCATCGCCCAATTAATATGATCGTGCCAGGTTCGGTTGTGCCAGGGTAGGCTGCACTTTGTTGCCCACATAGAAGCCAGCCTATTGGTAGATGAACATTCAAAAAAGAGGTGATTGATAGAATCCGGTGAAGATCCACAATAAGCGCAGAGAGCATTGCCAATCCTTTGATTATGAAGGAGGAACATCTGGGTAGGTAACCGATTGAGGGAGATCAATCATAATAGAAAAGAATGGCGAGGAGCAATATCCTGATCCCAAATGAAGGAATGCTAGGGAGCAGGCCGTCCTTTCCTTTGTATATGGTTCCAAGCAAGTGCGACTGAAAAAGTCTTAGTTGGATGAGGGGTCCAGCAAAAAGAATCCTGCATATTGTTGGAGAAGGCTGGAGGAGGATCCATCCAGCTCAGAATAGTGTTGAGGGGGTTAGAAGGTTGCCAGCTACCCTCACAAAAATTCCGAACCAAAATGTCTCTTGGAATGCGCGAATGATAGATATCCATATTACGGAAAAGCCGGTAGAGAGGCCCTCTGGAATACCACGAATCAAACCAGAAGGAAACAGAATGTCTATTACCAAAGTTATGAAATAGTCTAGCATCATCATCAAGAATCGTAAATTTAGACCCACTTGGGCTTACATGAACATATTTCTTTTCAGAGGGAGTGGATAGCTCCCCTACTTTCTCTTTTTCCTTCCTGGAAATAGTCTCCTTTTGAGTAGTACTAGCCTGATCATGACCAGTTCTAGAGGAAAATTGAGAATAACTTTGCACAAGACTTTCTTCAGTGTGAAAGTCGTTGTCTTTCGGACACTGACGAAGAACCGATGCAGAAGCATTGCTGCGTTTCAATCTTTCATATGCTTTCCACACAAGTTTGATATTATTGAAACGAAAATCAGTTTTACCCGTAGTTTTTGGTGAAGACGATGGTTGTAGTTTTTGTGGTGTTGCTTCTGAAGTATCTTGGTGGTGGTCCGATTCTGTGTCTGATGAATCAAAAATCTCCATGAACTTTGATTTCTCTGATGTCTTTGTGTCTCTGTTAAGGATTATTGTCGATCTTATCTTGTAAGGCATTGTGATTCACAGAGGCAAAAAGATTTGTTCTTGGAGAAGGAGGAGAAACAAACTTTGAAGGTCAAGATGATCGGAAGTGAATGGGTTGGAACTGTTAGGGTTTTATAAAAAGAAGAAGACGATTTTTTAGAAAGAAAAACCGCTTTTAGAAGTTATAAAAAGTGATCTGATTATTTAGGAATTTTGGAAATGGAGAAAAAAATATTTTAAGCACACTCAATCAATAAGATAAATTAGAATACATACCTGATTTGCTTCCAAAAGTAACATGTACCAAAATATCATGCCAGAAATGCCAAAAATATACCCGCCAAAATTTGAATTAAGAACGTACCTTTCATTTGAGTCTGAAAAATTTCTGTCTAACAAATACTTCAAGAAAACGGGTAAGTAATGCATAGTTTATTTTTAATATATTCAAATGAAGACTTATCAAAAGGTTTTGTGAATATATTAGCTAATTGATTTTTAGAATCAATAAATTGAATATTCACATCACCATTATAAACATGGTCTCTAATAAAGTGATGCTTGATTTCAATGTGCTTAGCTCGTGAATGAAGAATTGAGTTCTTGGTCAAATTGATAGCACTTGTATTGTCACATTTGATTGCAACACTTGAATTTTCAATAGCAAAGTCTCGCAACTGTTATTTCATCCACAAAATCTATGCACAACAACTTCCTAAAGCCACATATTCTGCTTCTACTATAGAAAGTGTAACTGTGCTTCTTTTCTTTGAGTACCGGGACACTAACATATTTCCAAGTAATTGACATGTTTCTGTAGTGCTTTTCCTATCCACTTTACAGCCAGCTAAATCAACATTAGAATAACCAATAAGAGGCCATTGTTTCTGCGTCTCGACCTGACATATTCTTTGAAATACCAAAGACCTAACATTGGATAAGTTCTCTTTACCAAAAAAAAAACATCGGATAAGTTCTAATGTATTTGATTATCCTTTTAACTACAAAGAGATGTGATTCCTTTGGGTCAAATTGAAATCTTGCGCACATATAGACACTAAACAATATGTCAGATCGAGACGCAGTAAGATATAACAAAGATCCTATCATGCTTCTATACACCTTCTGATCAACCTTTTTACCATTTCGTCTTTTTTCAGTTTGGATGAATGAGACATAGGAATGTCTGTTTTCTTGTAGTTCTGCAATTCAAACTTCTTAACAATCTCTTTTGCATATTTTTCTTGGCAAATGAAGGTTCCATCCTTGGTTTGTTTCACTTGTAGTCCAAGAAAAAATGTCATTTCACCCATCATATTCATCTCGAACTCATTCTGTATATTATTAGAGAATTCTGTATAAAGCAGTTCATTAAAGGATCAAAAAATAATATCATCAATGTAAATTTGAACAAGTAAAAAATCCTTACATTTTCTCTTAATGAACAAAGTTATATCAACCTTAACTTTGGTGAAGTTATTTTGCAAAAGGAAGTTACTTAACCTCTCATACCAAGCACGAGGTGCTTGTTTTAGACTATAAAGTGCCTTTTTGAGTTTGTAAACATGATCAGTCTTCCTTTGTTCTTCAAAACCAGGTGGTTGTTCCATATATACTTCTTCTTTGATATAGCCATTCAGGAAAACATTTTTCACGTCCATCTGAAATAATTTAAAGTTATGGAAACAAGCATAAGCTAAAAGTAGCCTAATGGCTTCTAACTTGGCAATCGGTATATAGGTTTCATCATAATCTATGCCTTCTTCTTGTGAGTAGCCTTTTGTTACAAGCCTTGATTTGTTTCTTGTGACTTTCCCTTTGTCATCCAGTTTGTTTCTGAATACCCATCTTGTTCCAATTACAGGATAATTTTTGGGTCTTGGCATAAGTTCCCATACTTTATTGATTCTGAACTACTGAAGTTCCTCCTACATAGGTTCTATCCAGCTTTCATCTGATAATGCTTCACCAATTTCTTTTCGTTCTATCTCTGATATCAATGCCAAGTTGTTGATGTTTTCCTCATGTTTAGATCTAGTCTTAATGCCATCTTCTATTTCTCCAATGATAAGGCTCTTCGGATAATTGGATTTGTGTTTCCAGTTTCTATCGAATATCTCTTTCTGAATATCATCAGATTATGAAGGTTCTGATTGAGTCTGGATTGAAGCTTCTTTTCCTTCTTCTACAGATTCAATGATGTTTGGAGATTCTTGTTGAGCTTCAAATAGCTCTTGAACATTGGGAGATGGTTCAGATTCATCTTTGTGAGTCTGAATATTTTCATCAAACCTCACATTCATTATTTCTTCTACGGTCTGAGAATTCTTGTTGAAGACTTTGTATGCTTTACTTGTAGTAGAATATTCAAGAATAAATCCTTCATTTGCTTTCTCATCAAACTTACTGAAGCGGTCATTTGGATTTTTGAGTATAAAGCATTTACAACCAAATACACGAAAATATGAAATACTGGGTTTTTTACCTTTGTAAAGCTCATAAGGGGTTTTGTCAAGAATGAGTCTAAGAAAAACTCTGTTAATGATAGAACAAGCTGTAAAAACTGTTTCTGCCCAAAAATGAAAAGGAATCTTGCTTTCAATCAAAAGAGTTCTTGCCATTTCTTGCAAAGAACGATTTTTCCTTTCCACAACATCATTTGTTTTGATGTATAAGGAGTAGAAAAATTGTGTTGAAAGCCATTTTCCTCACAGAAATCTGAAAAACTTTGATTTTCAAATTCTCCCCCATGATCAGTTTTAATGCTAGAAATTGTATAGCCCTTTTCATTCTGAACTCTTTTTGCAAATCTTGAAAAATATGAAAATGCTTCATTTTTATGAGTAAGAAAGAACACCCATGTAAATCTTGTGAAGTCATCAATAATAACTAAACAATATTTCTTACCACTAATACTTTGTGTTCTAGTTGGTCCAAATAGATTCATATGTAGAAGCTACAAAGCACGATTAGTGGAAACATGATGTATAGACTTAAAAGAGCTTCTTACTTGTTTTCCTAGAATGCAGACATTGCATAACTCTGTTTTCTTTTACTTCAAATTTGGCAAACCTCGAACCAATTTTTTGTTTGAGATTTTTTATATTTGTTTCATACTAATATGCCCCAATCTTTTGTGCCATAGATCTTCATCCTCTTTGATTGAGATGAAGCAATGAGTGGAATTAGGATTGATATCTAGAAAATAAATATTAACATGTCTTCTTCCTGTGAATGTTGAGAAGAATCTTTGCTTGTTCCTGAGCATGTATTTTCTTGAAAGTTGATTATGAAGTCTGTGTCACATAGTTGGCTTATGCTTATCAAGTTGTAGTTGAGTCCTTTTACTAGTGACACATTATTGATTGTGAGTCCTCTAATTTCAACTGTTCCTTTAACATCTATCTTTCCTTTGTTATTTCCTTCAAAGGAAACTTTTCCACCATTCAGGCTTTGTAGTTTAACGAACATGCTTGGATCTCATGTCATGTGTCTAGAACATCCACTATCTAGGTACCACTTTCTTTTTCTCTTTATGGTAACCTGCAAAAATCACAACTACTCAGGTTTTCTTTGGTACCCAAATTTGTTTAGGTCCTTGAGAATTAGTATAGGTTGTCTTAATAAAGTCTCTTCGAATTGATCTCCAGACCTTAGGACATTATTCTCAAAGTGCTGTGGATCTCCACATTTTGAGCACTTGAGTGCACTTCGGCCAACAGGTTTGACAAAGTTCCTTTTAAAATGATTTTTATAAACTTGTCTAGAAGATCTTTGCCTTAATCTGTCCTTGACTTTGGAAAATCAATTAAATTGTCACTTTCCTTCACAAATCCGAGACCAGATTTGTTATAGTAAGGAATTTGTATTGAAAGAATATGCTTCAATGTTTCTGAACCTTTTGAAAATTTGAAAGTAATTTCTGAAAATTCCTTTTTCAAAATAGCTTTTTCTTTGGAAAGTAAATCTCGATTTTCCTTGACTTGATGGAATTCTTTTTGAAGGAAATCGATTTTATCTTTTTGTGAAATATCTTGTTGCCTCAGTAATGAATTTTCCTTTTTTAATTGAGAGATTCTTTTAAGAGCAGCTTTAAATTCAAATCATAATTCATCAATGTAATTTGACACTTCAATTGAAATTTCAGGATACTTTGGTACTGCATGATAACCATTCTCATTCAGTCCAGAACTGATTTTTTGCTCCCCGAATCAGTTTTGGACCAAAAACCCGTTTGGTAACGCAAATTTATTTTTCTAGTTCTGGGACAAATTTTTGTCCCAAAATCGGTTCTGAACCAAAAATTAGAACCAAAAAAAAGTTGGTTCTCAGTTTATTGAACAAAACTCAGAACCGGTTCTTCACTACCCCATTCTTTCCCGTCTCTCTCGTCTGGAACAAAGAGCAGAATCACTCGTCTCTGTCGCCGCTCGTTCGCTCGCTTCGACCGAGAGGAAGCCACGGCCGCTCGCTCGCTCGCTCGCTCCTGTTCCACGTAAGCCCCGATCTCCTCTCATCCGTCTCTTTTCTGGATTTTCCGGTCGCCATCATCGGGGGGTCAAGTTCGGCCTCGCCATGGCCGGCGGTCGACCTCGCCGTCGCCCAGATCTGGGCGACGGCGAGGTCGACCGCCAAACCTGGGCGAGGCCGCTCGGTCTCCCCCTCCCCCTCTCGCCGCAGCTACCGGCTATTGTTGAAGAAATCGTTCCGCGTTCTTTTTTCCCTTTTCTTGTTTTTTTTTTGGTTTAAGCTCGCGGTGGATGCCCCGGCCGATGTTGAATCGGTGATGCGATTGATTAGCGGGCGGGTAAAGTAATGTGAAATCTGATGTTTTCAGCTTCGAGTAAGGCGACTTCGAAAGAGCTGGAGCGGATCGATCAGCTGTTCTCCTCGTACGCGGATGGCTCCTCTGGTTTGATCGAGTAAGTGACTTTAGTTCCCGTGTCCTTTCGATCTTGGAAAGATTGTTGGATTATCGCGGTCAGTGGATATCGTGCACCAAATGGGTATATTGATGATATCGCGTTTGAACCGAGCGATGGAGAGATTGTGTAGAATTATCTAGTGTCAAGGTTGCATTTTTCATTATGTTGCAGCACTCATGGGGCCGCTCGCTTTCCTTGGATTTCATTTTAATCTTCTCATCATGCAAGTTGCAACTTTGATGGACACCATGATGCGATCTTTTAAGTTCTTCTGTGGCTTTTGTTACTTGAGCATTTTCTTTATCTTTGATTGCCTTTTTTTCATTTACATTTTCGTTTTTGGCATAGATGGAGTGCTTAAGGTTGTTGTAGGTTCATCTGGCGGGCGGTGTAACAAATGTGATGCCTTTGTGTAATTTCCTTTCTCTAGTTTCTTCAACTTCAAATTTGGCTGCTGCTCTTCTCTTTATGGTTGTAATTCTGCTGCTCCTTTACTTTGTTCCTGCCCTGAGACTCATACAGTCATAGCACATAGAACTTCTCTTGATTCGTGTTGTGAGTTATCTAGCTGCTTGAAATTGTAATTTGTAGTTTCTAGTAGTGTCTATACTTCGTGAACTTTGGCGCTACAATCATGTACCAGTCAGGTACAAGGATCGATATAATGTTTGTGAAATAGTTATTTTGTGGGATTGAAGTGGTGTTAGCATGTATAACTAAGTGCCTATAATTAATTCCCGAAGTATAGTTGTGGTAATGTCGCAGCTGTATGGGGTATGTCTAAGTGCCTTCTTCTGCGCGGTAAAGAATGCTGTAACATACGTATAGTCATGCATGCATCTGATGAAGAGGCTATTCATCCGGCAAATTTTAGGGGTTAAGTTCTTTTTGGTAGCACTTAATGTGTCTACATTCCTAGGAGATGGGGATGTGACTTCGTATTTAATTAATGGGCACAGTCGCAAGGGTGTGTTGCCTGACCCAAAATGCATTTGAGAAATGGATAATTGCATGCTCAAGGGCACCTTAGTAATTTTGTGATCGAATTTCTAAGTAGTGTTCTCTAGCATGAATTATCCAGCATTGTCGAATAAATGTTAGCTACCCATTACCTGTGACAGTTTGATGCTTAGCTTTGTTTAAAAGACTGATCTGCTTCAGATGCTTGTGCATCTTGACATCATTTCAGGAAGCTGAGGCAATACTGGAGGAGATCAACCCTTCTCCTTTGCAACTTTTTGCTGCTGGTGTGGTAAGACCTATATAGTCGCACCTTTTGCTTCATCAAACAGTTTTAGTTAATTGCATCTCTCTATTACCTGTATTCTGTGTCTTATGTACGCGTTAACAGAAATGCAGATGATCAACTGGCTTAAAATCTCCATTTCCCACCTGTTTGGCATGCATATATGTCAATCTGATTTGCTACTTCTTTCTCATATCTGTATCGCATATCTAAACTGTTTTGGCATGCATATATGTCAATCTAAACTGTTTTGGCAGTATATTTAAGCTTCAGTGGCACTAGCCATGTACTTTTTTGAATTGTGCTACAACTGTTCTTGATAGGTACTTTAGCCCCCGATTCATGCCTTTTGAGGGACTGATCGGTAGATTTGTGGGTCATTGGAAATAACCTATAACAGCCTTAGTTCTTTGGCTGCAGTTTCATTTTCCGAATATCTTTGGATTTGCATTTGTTTTTGTGCTGTCCTAGCATATGATGTGCTTCATTTGATGTTCAACCAGTTAAGGGTACATGGCTTCTCAAAAAGAGGCATTTGTGGCAAAGTGGACTGAGCCTTTAACCAATTTGCTTGTAAGCTTAATGGTTGAAGAGGTAAAAAGAGGAAATCGCACCACTACTACCTACAACAAAGTAGGGTGGAATAACATAGTTACTGAGTTCAATAAACAAACAACACTCCAGTTTACAGTAGTTCAGTTGAAGAACAGGACAAACAAATTGAGGAGACAGTATGCGAGTTATAAGAAGCTTCTTTCACAATCTGGATTTGGATGGGATCATGTTAACAAAACGGTTATTGTGGAGGATCCAAGTGTATGGGATGATCACATCAAGGTATCAGTTTACTTTGGGTCATTTTGTTCTTATTGTGGATGTATGTTTCGATTATGTTGCTGACGTATGTCACTATTTTTGAAATTGCAGGATAACATCGAATGGGCTAAATTCCGAAAAGATGGATTTCCTCAATATCCCGATCTATGTATCGTGTTTGGCGATACATATGCTACTGGGGATTATGCAGTAGGAAATGCAGAACACTTGGTGGTGTCGGAGGGGGAAGACAATGGTAGTGCTGGTGACAATGGTGGTGGTGCTTTTGTAGGTGATCCAAACGAACTTAGTGATGGAGTCTTCACACCTGATGTGAGTGCCACTAAAGTTTGTGAGAATCACAAGTTGGATAGGACTCCAAATTCCAAGAGGAGGAGAAAGAGTAGCACATATGATATTGCCAGCACCTGCAAAGCCATTCAAGATATGATCAAGTCCAAGGCGGGTCAATCAACAAGTGGCTCCATCACCTCACATGCCCCCCCACCCGAGAACCCCTACTCCATGGGAGCCGTGGTTGCCATCTTAAATGATATGCCTGACTTAGAGCAGAATCTGTACAACAAAGCTATGAACCAAGCATGCCTTAGTGCCAACTGGAGAGAGGGTTTCGTCCTATCTTTACCTGAAAGGAGACGCGGTCTTCTTGAATCTCTTTGAATAGATGTTGAGAACTACGATGACTTTTGCATGTTTGCTTTATTTTCATTTAATGACTTGTGTCCTTGAGAGACTTTGGTTTGTTTTTATTTATGGAACTATGATGTATTTGGCTTGTTTTTATCTATGGAACTATGATGTATTTGGTTTGTTTTTAATTATGCAACTATTATGACGTGGCTATTGTTAATTATGGAATTATGATGACGTTATGGCTACTGTTGATTCCTGACTTATTTGGTGTGTTTGTGTTCTTTGTGCGAGGGCATAGGTAATATGGAGGGGGGTGAAAGTAGCAGCAATAATGGTCCAATAGCATCAGTTGAACCAATTGAACAGGTCTTCGATGATTTTGAACTTAATATACTGAAAGCATGGATGTGTACTGTTTTGATGAACATGTCCATGCACACCAGAGAACCTATTAGGGACAGCAAATTGTCAGGGCCTGAATGGATGAGAGAGATTCTTTATGGACATTCAGATAGGGTATATGAAGCTTTTCGCATGGAGAGGCATGTTTTTCTCAACCTTTGTGATTTAATGAAGGCAAGGGGTTGGTTGGCAGATAGTCGATATATTAGGGTAGACGAACAAGTTGGGATATTTTTATCTATGATTTCGCACAAGAACTCGAATAGAGATTTATGTGAGAGATTCCAACATTCGGGACAAACTATCAGCAAGTACTTTGCTAAAGTGTTGCAAGCAGTTCTGAATTTGGCAAGAGAAATTATCGTACCACCTTCATTTGATGTTGTCCCAGAAGAAATTCTTATCAATCCTAAATATAATCCTTACTTCAAGGTAGGATTTGCATACATTCATTTACACCGTCATTTACATTTTGTTGATAATCATGTATAATGCAAGGGGTTGCTAAAATGACAGGGCTGCATAGGCGCTATTGATGGCACTCACATTCATGCTTCTGTACCAGTGTCGAAATAGATCCCATTCAGAGGCAGGAAAGGAATTACCACTCAGAATGTGATGTGTGTTTGTTCATTTGATATGAAATTTACATTTGTGTATGCTGGTTGGGAAGGCTCTGCCAACGATTGTCGGGTGCTCTCGGCAGCACTCGAGACACATCGCTTACAATTTCCTCGACCTCCACCAGGTATTTGCTTGTTTTTCAAGGGATAATTTTCTTTATAATTGTATTTCATTTGCGAATCATGATCAATATATGAATACCTTTTGCTAGGCAAATACTACGTGGTAGATTCTGGTTATGCTGCAGCTCCGGGATATTTGACTCCTTTCAAAGGGGAACGATATCATATTAATGATTTTAGGGGTAGAGTGAGGCAGGCAACAACAGCAAGAGAATTATTCAACCATAGGCATTCTTCACTAAGGAATGTTATTGAGAGATCATTTGCGGTGTTAAAGAATCGCTTTTTCATTTTGAGACACATGCCTTCATTTTCAATTCAAAAGCAGTCATGTATTGTAATCGCATGTTGTGCTATTCATAATTACATCCGTGATCAAGACAAGATGGATAAGAACTTTTCCCAATATGGTGATTCAGAGTACCCGTTTGGAAGTGCACAAGATGAGGTTATTGACGATACATCGACTGAGGAGGATACGGAGATCAACATGCTTAGGAAAAGAATTGCCAATCAATTGGCAATTGATAATAATATGGCGGAGATTCCATGAAAATGTGTTTTCAACTTTTCTAATGTATTTCCATTATTTTGTATTTGAGGATTTTTTATGTTGGCTGTTGTAATGTGACGTGGTATTTTGGGATCTCCTATTTTGGCTCTTGTAATGTGATGTGCTTGGTTTACTTTTCTCCATAAGCATTTGGGATATTATAAGGAACGATGTATACTCACAAATATTGAAAGCAAATATCGAGAGCGATGGTGGTTGAATGCTAAAGACCCATTCAAGTGCTTGGCCATTTGCATTAATTTGACTGGAATTTTGACATTCCCCAAAAAAATTAAAAAAAATTAAAAATTTCAAAACTTCACAGAATGTCATAGAATACATGTGACTACCCGCTTTAAGCAAAATTTAAATTTTGTGAGGTGCACAAAAAAATCAAAAAATTAAAAAATAACAAATTTCAAAACTTCACAGAATGGCTTGGAATACCTGTGGCCACCCAATTTGAGTGAAATTTAATGGTTTTTTAGGTGACTTAATAAAAATTAGAAAAGCAAAAAATCAAAAAAACCATTTGGGCACCTCAAAAATTTTATATTTCACTCAAAGTGAGTGGCTACAAGTATTCTAAGCTATTATGTGAAGTTTTGAAATTGTTGATTTTTTAAAATTTTTTTTGCACCTAAAAAAATTTAAATTTCGCTCAAAGTGGGTGGCCACATGTATTCCAAGCCATTCCGTGAAATTTTGAAATTTTTTATTTTTTTAATTTTTTTTGAAATCTCAAAAAATTTAAATTTCACTTGAAATGGTTGGCCACGGGTATTCTAAGCAATTCTGTAAAGTTTTGAAATTTTTAATTTTTTAAATTTTTTTGGGCATCTCAAAAAAATTAAAATTTACTCAAAAAGTGGGTGGTCACATGTATTCTAAGTCATTTAATGAAATTTTTTTATTTTTTTGGGAACCTGAAAATATTTAATTTTTACTCAAAGTGGGTGGCTACAGATATTCTAAGCAATTCTGTGAAGTTTTGAAATTTTTGATTTCTTGATTTTTTTTTTGAAAAAAGTCAACAAAATTCATATTATCCAGAAATCTGATTTTTTTTTATTTTCTTGACATTTTGATGATTTTTTCTGGAATTTTTCAATTTTTTGGGATTTTCTGAATTTTTTGGAGATTTTTATGAATTTTTCGGATTTTTTAATTATTTTAATATCATTTCTAAAAAAATGAATTTCCATTCCTGGAAATAGAATTTTTTGTTGTTTATCAAACGGGTTTTTGTTTCAGGAAATAGAAATTTTGTGCTGTTATCAAACGGGTTTCTGGTCTAGAAATAGAAATTTTTGGTCGTTATCAAACGGGTTTTTTTTCTCAGAAACTCATCCAGGAACCAGAAATAGAAAAATCTATTTCTGGTTCAGGAACTCATTCCGGAACAGAATGGTTATCATTCGCTACCTTTACCTCAATTTCGACTCCAGCATCAGAATCTGAATCAAAGTCTGAATCTAAGTTTGAGTCTGTCTTGGCCATCAGACAAAAGTTTGAGATATCTTCATCACTATCTTCACACTCTGTATCACTCTAGGTTTCTACTTTTAAGGCTTTCTTTGCTTTGTCAAATTTGCTCTTTTTCTTTTTCAGAAGTGGACAATTTGGCTTGATTTGTCCACGTTTCCTGCAATGAAAGCATATTACTTCCTTTGATTTTTCTGTTTCATCGAGAGTCTTCTTCTTCTCAAAAGGCTTCTTCCCTTTGAAGTTTCTTCTTTTGATTTTCATCTTCTTGTACTTCTTTATGAAGAGAGCCAGTTCTTCATCGTCGACATCTTCATCTTCATAATCTACATCATCATAATCAATATTAGATTTTAACGCAATTGACTTTTTACCTCTGGATTCATTCTCCTCATTCATTTGTTTAGTCTCATATGATTGAAGAGTTCCAATTAGCTCATTCACTGATAGAGGTATGATCCTTTGAGTCTCTCGAAGTGATGTTTTGATATTATCCCATTGCTTTGACAGTCCTCTAAAAAGTTTGTTGACTTTCATCGCATCTGAGACTGGTTGTCCTTAATATGCAAGACCGTTTACTATGTCAGCAAATCTGTCATACATATGAGCAACTGATTCTCCAGACTTCATTATGAAGGATTCATATTGACCAAGCAATAGATTGATTTGAGTTTCCTTAGCTCGATCTATTCCTTCATATGTAATGTAGAAAATATCCTAGATATCTTTAGCTGATTTATAAGAAGCAATTTTCTTATATTCAATAGGTGCTAAAGCACAATAGAAAGAATAAATTGCTTTTAAATCTAAAGTTTATCTTTTTTTATATCTCAGTTTGAGATAATGGAGAATCTGCTGGTGCGCTTCCTTCTATCTTTTCTTTTGAATCATAAGATTTTGGTTTGACTCCTCTAATGATAACATCCCATTGCATGTGATCAATTGACTTGATGAATGCCTTCATCTTATTCTTCCAAATACTATATTCCTTGCCATCGAAATATAGTGGTATGTTATTGCTTTGTCCTTCAATGAGACTTGGAGCACTCAAGCTAGTCATATAGATTGTTAGCTCAGAAGTAATATACTTCAATAAACGAGCAACTTGCTCTAATACCAGTTGATGTAGCTAACAGAGATCACCTAGAGGGGGTGAATAGGTGATTTAAACAATTTTGATCAATTTATAGCGGAAATGATTGATCACAGTAGAGTATGAATAAAATTCAGATTTAAAACAGTGTATATAGACAGTGCTCTTAATGTGCAGTATGTAAAGTAAAAGATTAGAGAAAACTACACACAAGGTTATAGTGATTCGGCTTATAGTAAGCCTACGTCCACTCTCCCACGCTAACAGCCTACTGGCTGGATTTCACAATATAATCAAGAGGAATTACAGATTCTAAGTGACAGCACTCTTGTGTATGATATAACTCTCTATCTCACACAATTACTCTTATAAAAGTATCTCTTAAGATCTTAATGTTTAGCTCAAGAAAGACAAGAGAAAGGATTGGAGTATGCTCAAAATTGGGATTTGTTGATTCTCGATTTTTTTCTTTACCTTCTGCTCCTCGTAGATCTTATTTTATACTTCTTCACTTCCAAACTAGTCGTTGGACAGTCTTCAGATGATCATCTTCCAATCTTCATCTTAGACAGATTTGTATAAAATGGATTGAGTAGCCGTTGATTGACAAAATCTGAATTCCGCTGATTCTGGTCGCCCATATAATCAGAATCTTGGTTTCCATAAGTAAAGCTTTATCCGTTGTAATGCATACTTGTCGTAATGTTTGATTGTCAATCAATTACAACTTCTGCATTTGCGTTTCTTTCAGAACTTAGATTAGTGGCATTCTTATAATAAGATATGAACCTATTTCTCATAGGGTCTGAAGTTCTTTGAAGACTTAAAAAGAGTCTGAATGACTTTTATGGTAAAGTCTGAACTTCTCATTCTGAGTCTGAACTTTTAGTTCTGAGATCTTGTACAGTTCGATATTTCCTTCCGAACTTCCAAAATATATTAACCTGGAATGGAATGCATGTCAGATTCACAAGATAAACATAAAAAGTTTTGTCAGCTTCAAAATTCATTACGAGTTTTTCTTAACAGTCAAGAGTATATATACACCTATATTAAGTCAATGATTTACACAGTCACATAGGCCGCCGTCGTGAATATATTTATTTTCATTGTAGTCCAATTCAAAGTGACATATTTGTAAACATTATATTGTCCACGACCAATTTTACGTGTTCTTTTTCTTGTAAATGAACGTAGGATGTCGTAAATCATGAAAAATTGTATCACAAAATGATTATTCACGACACTGTAAATTAGTACTTAGCTACCAAGAGAATGAACTGATTTATGTGCAGTCACCATAGATGTGCCGCGGAATCAATAACTTATCTTTGCAGCACATATAAAAATCAATAAAATTCAAAAGAGAAAATAAATAATTGATATGCTAATTATTATTAAGTGGAGAAGAAAGACAGTTTCATTTCAATTGATAATTTCAAACTTCTTAATCATGCAAATTTTCAAACAATAGTAGCACTATCCGCAAAAGGTCAACACGAATGTGATAATGAGAAGACTCCCATGTCTCTCAAATATGTCACGTTGCAACTATACACTATCGTAGAGTCGAATATGATCTTCGTGGGTTAAATATCGCTGGCCATCTATGCCAAAGAAAACTATGCATCTCTCTTAAGGTCCGTTTGGTGCTATTTTGTCAAATTTTTTCGAGGCCTTAAATGCCCTTAGCTAAATGCAAATGACGTTTGACAAATTTTTTGGCGAACTTTGGAGAAATGCAATTGCATTTCCAAATGCCTTTATAGCCCAAGGCAATTTTAAAGGTGCTATGAACTTTGAATATTTATGGAATGCAAATAGACTTTTTTTTCTTTCCCTCGTTATACTTTCATAATTATGAAAATGTGCTCGAAAACCCTAACGTTGTCGGCGAGACCTCAGCCATCGGCGAGCCGCCTCCAGACTAGCTTGAGGTCGCCCAACCACCAGTGAGGTGGCTTGTGGTCGCGTGACCCCAACAGCAGTCACCTAGGTCGCGTGACCTCAAGCAAGGATGGTTGGCGGCCGATTTGGCTCACCGGCAGCTGAGTTTCACCGGAAATATTTGGGAATTTTTTATAAAAAAAACTAGCAAAAGTCTTTACAAAGTGTAGTTTTTTCCAAATGGCATTTAAGTCAAAATTGCTTTCCATTTTTCTAAATCCTTTTCCCAAAACCAAATCAACGCACCTTAATAAGTTCAAGGCCGCCGAAGATCCCTGCATCACTTGATGTGTTTTCCTTTTCTATAATGTCATTTTCTCTTTTTCGATGTGTTTTAGTGTATACCAATTCTTTGCCGAGTTTGCCTTTCCTTGTTTCGTTTGAAATGTAGGAGTGAGGACAAAAGGACAGTCATGTTCTTGTTTACTTTTCGCAAAAACAGAAGGACAGGCATGTTCATTGATAATCTGCCACTTATAAATGCTTATGATAATGATGTCTGTACGGGTTTACTCACACTGCAACCGACGTTTTGGAGCCGGAGAACAGTTTCTCGCACGACTTTGCCTTCGTTCATGCGATGCAGCTCTTTTCAGCTAGGCATTTTTTTGCCGGCACGGCTGCATCCTCTCAATTATCATTCCACTCGGGAGGCTTTTCAAGTAAATTTTGAGAGCTTCTAGGAACGGCCAGATGTCGAACTCGGCCTCCCCCCATTTTGTCGTCTCAAGACATGTCTTCGACCCACAACGCCCGCGAAAATAATAGGCTCTTTGATTTCTCACCTCATAATCTCTCTCCCCTTCATCTTTCTGATTTTTGAGCATAGTATACAAGTGTCCCTTCAGCTATCTGAAGAGATAACATCAAAAGGGAACGGACGATGGTCCCGAGAATTCATTGATGCATGGGCATGGTCACATGTACTGAGTACATGGGGAACACTTGGGTGGTTCAGAAGCAAACAATCAGTGAATCATTGGAAATCAATCAGAAAGGAACGCATCTTAAGCTTGGGTATCTGTGGAGATGGAACAGGACGACTTGCGTTGCCCTGACTGGGTCCCAATGGGCTAGCATTTGCGACACTAAAGTTTTATAATGCTCCAGGAACGCTAGCCATCTTACGTGATAAAGACACGTCGTACTTTTCTCTTAAATTTTCTAGATAACCCAGTCAATATCATTATTCCATAATAAGAGGGGACAAAGACACCAGTTGTCGTTGTACATTTCCCATTTCTTCCTTTTTTTTCCTTTTGGTGCAGTAATCCAAGATCCTAAATCTTCTCTAGTCTTATGTTCTTACATAAATTCACAGTCAAAATGACGATATATGAACATCGTGGGCTATCAAACGCTGCAACATATCTTCACAATCCCGTTGAGTCGTCGGGTACATTTATAGACTGCAACTCGAGCTAGACTTTGCCAAACTCAACGTTTCAAAGCCAAAGAACCATTTTTTGTACGACTATGCCTCTGTTCAAGTGATGCGGATCTCTTCAGCCAGGCAGTTTTGCCAGCTTGGTTTCATCATCCGCATTATCGTTCCACTCTGGAGGCTTTCCACCCTCATTCTGAGAGCTTCTAGGGAATGGCCGGGTGTTGAACTCCGGGTCCCCCATTTCGTCATCTCGAAACATGTCCTCGTCATACACCACGGGTGAAAATGAAAGTGATAATCTCAGTGATTCTTCCTCTCATAATCACTCTCCCCTACGTCTTAATGATTTTGGCCGAATCATATAACCATCCCTTCAGCTATTTAGAGAACCTGCAAGTACTTCATCAGACACTGGGTATTGTCAATCATAGTTGCTTTTAAGCATCCAACCTTAATTTTATTAGACATCAATGCACGTCTAATGACTAAGATCGTCTTAAGCTTTCCATAATTTAGAAATGATTTGCATTCTTCACTAGAAATAGAG
Source organism: Syzygium aqueum (assembly GCA_031216185.1). Lineage (NCBI taxonomy): Eukaryota > Viridiplantae > Streptophyta > Magnoliopsida > Myrtales > Myrtaceae > Syzygium > Syzygium aqueum. The sequence continues at coordinate 41,528,365 of CM062236.1, forward strand.
TGCTCATTCTTAAAATCGTATTGATCTGTCTTGAAACTCATTTCGGCTCAGATTAGCGCCAACACTGTTATCTGTTAGAGATTGATGTGTGAAGTTCACAATGTATGGCAAAATGCTTCGCACACGACTATTTTCCACCAAAGAAAGGAAATCAACTGTTAGAAATTAATGTGATGTGATGGGACCAATTGAGAGATTAATGCTTCGCACGGAACTTTGGTTGACACAGCAACAGAGTATGGACCATGGTCACGTGAGTTCTTTGCAAAATGGGAAATACTTGGGTGGTCCATAAAGGGACAGTATAAACAGTGAATAATTGGCAATCGATGAGAAAGGAACGCCATCATAAGCTTGGATTCCTATGGGATGGACTAGGACAATATGCGAGCCCCAACTGGGTCACAAGTGGGCAATTCGCGACACTAAATATTTGGATGCTCCAACAATTGACCTAGGTCACAATGATATCCTACTTTTCTAGAGATTCCTCCTGTATCTTTTATGACCCGCTCCATTATGCATCATGATCTTCCTCTGCAAGAATATCTTGTTGCCTTTTGATTTGCTCTCTATTCTTGGGATTTGTGACCGCTCCCGATCTTTTACCTACGATTCTCCTTTGGTCGATGGACCCTCCTTGCCTCGGTCTTCAACATCCTTTCCTGTTTCAAGCCAGTTGATTGGGACCACGTCTTGTACTCCACTGAAACTGTCTATTGGAAGCTCGTGATTCATGAACTAATCATGTATTCCATTGATGAGATTTGTGGATTGCACTATTATGACCTTCAGATGAGCTCATTAGGCATTCCATTGATGGGCCTTGTGAATTGTACTGTATTTCCCCATAATTGGGCCCAGGTTTTGGGGTGATGTCAACAAGCCCCAACTTATTATCAATTGATTTTACGTGTGGAAAATTTTTACTGCGACTCGAAATTTCCATTCTAAGCATGTCAAATTCAGGTGGAGTTTATTCACCACATTCGAATGACCAAGAATTCTCAAGTTAATTCCAACCATTTCCGTCATGAGCTTCACACTCACAATACATGACAAATTTAAAGACGAATGTGACTATTCCTTTACAGACATTATTTCTCACAAGGAGCCACTTCTATAACAAGCTTCTTCTACAGTCGAATGCATCAATCACTGGTTTAATAAACGGCCCAATTTTAGCACACTATGGAGAATTACATAACACATAAACCGCATGAGTTTGCCTCAGTAGTAATAGCTACTAAGACAGATCGACCAAAGCAATAGCTAGATAACAGCACAAGGATTCGAGTCGAGAAATTCCCAAACGTCGGCATCGAAAGAGAGCTCATTCCAACCATTTTGTCCCTCTTCCATAGCAAATTCTTGAGGCCACGAATTCGTGCCTGACTATCCTTCTGAGCCACTTGTTGAGGTGACGAGCGCTTCATCGGGGCTGCTTTCGGTTAACAGATTTTCCCACCAAGCAATCTCCTTGTCCTGACGAGATAACATTGGAGATGATTGTCCAGTGTTTTCACCTGGTGGAGTCCTTGAAGCCACCATTGTGGCTTTCCCGTCGAGCCATGCCGAGTTGGCAAATGTTGTAGGCGGGTTGTCTTCCTTCAGCTTTTGATAGACGACCTTTTCAGCAAAGTGGGTGTTCCAATAGTTCTTCACGTCGTTTGCGGTTCTCCCCGGAAGTCTCCCCGCAATCAGTGACCACCTGCATGAACTTGGACAGATCATTATTGAGACTACGATAATTAGGAAAAATGACTCATTAGCTCATCAGCCAGCATACTTGACAATTCTATGTGCCCACTCGTGTCTTGCTTGTTTCAGTTATCCGTGCAGGCATGGGCTTATTTCAATTCACATATCACCAGTTAACTCAATTATCAAATCATGGTAACAATAGTAGCATTTCACGTGAATGGATACGGCAACAGAATATCTTTTCTCGAAAGTCATTCTTTGGTTTGAGCTTGAAATGTTATATCAAGCTTGAGTTATGGACATTCAATTGAAGACTCTGAAAGTTGTGGCCTCAAACGAACAGTGTTGTCCATTTGAAGGCGTCTTTTGTCTTCTGATCAGCATCTTTCATGGCAGCTCTATGACATTGAGAACTCCTGAGGCCACTTGTTTATTGTATTTATATCCTTTTGTCCTTGTTACCTCTCATCATGCAAGCTCACATTAAGGTCGAGATACTACCGTATGAATTTTTGTTTTGTTTTTTTGGTAAAAGACGGGACCGAAACCCGAGAAATGAAAGTATTGAGATCCTATATGTATTTGTTTTTACTCAAAAATGAAACTTCTATGGTCGGATAATTTCATGGGAAAAGAATATCCGTTGTAGATGGTTCAAGAGCATGCATACTCGATAAAGGTCCAAACCGGATGTTTTTCTACTTTGCACACGAACTAAGTTATATTTTGTTTTCACATCGTCTAGATTCGATGTGTTTCATGTACTTCCTGTGGAGGTCATTTTTGGATATCTTGGGGAATTATGATGAATATTAATCATTGTTGGGATATTATCAGAATATTCCGAAATTTCTTCTGATTACATGAGACTCAAATTGATTCTGTAATTTTTGCTTATTTCCTAAGATAGATAGTTTCCTTGTTAGATTGCTTTAGTTCTTAAAAATTGTTCTGGTATAGATACATCTTGATTGTAATGCATTAAAGGGTCAAGTACTATTTTTTTATTATTTTAGTTTCGAACTTGGTATCAGATATGAGCTCCCAATGTGGGTCCAGGAGTGCGATGAAGCAAAGATGCACGAACTGGGTATCTGGCAAATACCGCTGTATGAGTGTCATACTCCCATGTAGAGTTTATTCACCACATTCCAATGACCCAGAATTCTCCAGTTAATTCCAACAATTTCCATCACGAGCTTCATAATCACAATATATGACAAATTTAAGGATGAATGTGACTACTCCTTTATTATTTCTCACAAGGGGCCACTTCCATAACAAGCTTCTTCTATAGTTGAATGCATCAATCACTAGTTTAATAAACGGCCCAATTTTAGCACACGATGGACAAATACGCAACACATAAAGGACACGAGTTTGCCTCAGTAGTAATAGCTACTAAGACAGATCGACCAAAGCAATAGCTAGATAACAGCACGGGGATTCGAGTCGAGAAATTCCCAAACGTCGGCATCGAAAGAGAGCTCGTTCCAACCATTTTGTCCCTCTTCCAAAGCAAATTCCCGAGGCCACAAATCTGTGCCTGGCTGTCCTTCTAAGCCACTCGTTGAGGTGACGAGCCCTTCGTTGGGGCCGCTTTTGGATAACAAATTTTCCCACCAAGCACTCTCCATGTCCTGATGAGATAACATTGGAGATGATTGTTGAATGTTTTCACCTGGTGTAGTCCTTGAAGCCACCAGCGTGGCTTTTATGTCGAGCCATGCCGAGCTCTTCGAGAATGTCCAAGGTTGAGGCCTTATGACGTTCACTTTAGTGGCAAATTTTGTAGGCGGGTTGCCTTCCTTCAGCTTCTGATAGACGACCTTTTCAGCCAAGTGGGTGTTCCAATAGTTCTTCACGTCGTTCGCGGTTCTTCCCGGAAGTCTCCCCGCAATCAGTGACCACCTGCATGAACTTGGACAGATCATTATTGAGACTATGATAATTAGGAAGAATGACTCATTAGTTCATCGGTCAGCATACTTGACAATTCTATGTGCCCACTTGTGTCTTGCTTGTTTCAGTTATCCGTGCAGGCATGGGCTTATTTCAATTCACATATCGCCAGTTAACTCAATTATCAAATCAGGGCAACAATATTTGTATTCCACGCGAATGAATACGGCAACAGAATATCTTTTCTTGAAGGTCGTTCTGTGGTTTTTATTAAAGAAAACAGGTTTTGTAATGACTTCGGACAAGAAACATCACAAGTAGATAAGAAAACTAATATCTTCACTTCAAACAGCATTGTACATACACAAATTATGCCGGAATTTAATTGACGAGAACGCTTGGAAAATACAACCATTTCAATGGAGCCGAACGTAAACAAACTATGCTGGAATTTAATCAACGACGCGGCACCCAAGCTATAGATACATGCCAGAATTTAATCGACGATGCGAATCTGAAAACTACAGCTAAGAAATATGCTGAAATTTAATCGATTACGCAAGTTTTGAAACTAAAACTATGATGCCGGAAAATAATGATAATTGAAAGATAGTATATTTGTTTGTTTGTGCGCAGGGGTATCCAATAGACGAACAATGGTATCTATAGTGGTTGTGCCATAACCATCTCTAAGGAGTTTTTTTGCAGCTATAGCCATGTTCCCTCATCTCCAATAATCTTGTGCTCATGCTCTCACAAATTCACAATGCCATGATCTTATCTTCAAGCGGTTGCTCCGTTAAAATCACGTTTTAGTTATTCCACAACTTCCTGAACTCCGTTGCTTCACTCACTAGTGATTTCAAACTCATAAATGCATCCTAGCGCCCTCTAAGCGTCCAATTTTCTCTTGATACTTTAAATCGGTATCCATCGCCCATTCTAATTGATATCCTTGTCGATTGTCACTAACCATATATTGTCATATATCGACAACTGATCAATGGTCATCGGTGTACATCAATATTGATAATAATCCTTATGGTCATCGACATTGGATCACATGCTTAATAATACCCTGCACTTTAGTCACATGTCTATCCATGTCGACGACCTGATTAATTTTGGGTACAAACAAGTAGAGAATTAAATGACATTATACATGCCGATATTGGGTAAGAAAAGGACATGCACGCCCCTTAGCTTGTAATTTCATTGCTCTTAATACATAGATAAATAATTTTGTATTTCGAATTTGAGATTGATTAATTTGTCCAGAACTTTAACTACTACATTAATATTTCATTTTTTATTTGTATGCATTTCTCGATTGAATTCAAGACATCCTATCACTTTTCTTTTGTGTTTATCCGCTTTGGTTACCTCAAAATCTACAACTTCACGTCTAAAATTTTTAAATGTCCTATGCGCTTAGCTTTGATTATTCATTTCCATTGTCTTTGTCTATGCCGCCTCTTTTTATCCTTTTTTCCCCTAATCGAAAAGGCGAGCATGGACAACTAAATTGCATGCTTCCTCTAAGCATTACCAGGAGAATTCCACACCTCGCTACATAATATTCGGACTTAAGACTGTGAAAGGGCCTTCATTTTGCCTCACTCGCGACCCATTGGTCCGGGGTAGGCAAGCCATGTCACCATAATTTCTCACTGAAGTGCTAGAAGTCCATAGATCAATCCCGAAAGTGAGATCCTTGTATTCAAATTTGCCACCTCGCATTCAACAAGTACCACTAGACCATCTCTCACCTCTAAAGCAAGTTAATCTTCTATTCTTTATGTCTATATATTAAGAGTCCTATTAACGAGTGTTTGGCACTTGTTAAACATACCTTAATAAGAAAATATTCAAGTTTTAGAATATTGATTATGCATATTACGAATGCAGTAAATGCATGGAAATTTGCAATGTTTTTTTATTTAGTTGTTTATCAACCACTCGGATATCACATAACAAAATCCTTATATTAAAATAGAATTCTAACATTTGCTCTTTAATATGGTATAACGTTTCGCTAAAACCCGGCGCATAAGTTGGACTTTTCCCCATGTAAATGATCATTGCAAAGGGCCCTACATAATTTGGGCACGACACTTATTTAGGTTGTTGCAGTGCTTCTACATCAATCTCTCTGTCTCTCTCGTCAATTGAATCTAGTTGTCCAACCGTCCCTATCAAATACAAGAAAGTTCTACAAGGCAAATCCAAAGATGCTAAAGTCTGGACTATTTTGGTAAAAATTGACGGCACATAATCGTTTCAGACAATGACACCCTTTATTAAAAGTCTGTGTTTGCCCAAAAAGAGAATTGTGACGAGAAATTCACTGATGGCAACACACAGGATCTTGACACAAAGTGGCTCAGATTGTAGTTGTTGCAACATTCTGTTTCCCCAACCTTTACAACACGCATTCTAGGGTCAAGCAACAGGTAATAGGATCAATCTCATTCTCGGTATGAGTTTCCTCTTCATTCTGTCCTATCGATAATGATGACTAATCTTAAAGTATTTACAACATCTAGTCTCACTAAGAACTTGATATTTCTTAAATGGGTAGTTTGTTTTGTGAAAAATAACTTCCATGACAATATTTTCCGGAATTCCCAGCATTCGGTTCACGGAAAATAAATAAGTCAAGGAAAACATTTTCCATCAATGGAAAAAAAATCTTCAAGAGGTGGGAAAATGATTTCCTCCTAATTATTTTCTCTTTAAGAGGAAATCATTTTCCCACCTCGTTCTTTTACCATTCATTTTAATTATTTTTATTTTTATTTTTATTTTTCTCTTTTATTTTTTTAATTTTTTTAAATTCCAATTTTTTATTATTTTTTCTTTTTTTCCTTTTTCTTTTTTCTTCTTCTTTGGCTGGTCGATGGCCATAGGTGAGGCTTGAGCTCGCCAAATCAACAACACTTGAGCATTGCCAGAGGGCAGCAAGGCTCGAGCCTCGCAAATCGACAACACTCGAGCATTGGTAGATGCTAGCGAGGCTTGGGCTTGGGCCTCACTTGAGGCCGACGAGCTCGCTCACCGCAGCCTCACTAGCTTAAGGCCTCCCAAGTCACAGTATGGCGAGCTCGGGAGGTAGTAGTGAGCAAGCTCACTGTCCTCCGGAGAGCTCGACCTCACCGGATCTGGCGAGGTGGAACCTCAGCCGAGGTTGGTGAGGCTCGGCTTGTCGGAATCTAGCGAGCTTGAGCCTCACCACTCTCAAGCCTTGCCGGCCTATGGCGAGGCTTGAGCTCGGTGGTCATTGACTGGCCGAAGAAGAAGGGAAAAAAAAATAAAAATAAAAATAAAAATAATAAATAATTTAAAATCGATTTTAATAAATAAAATATTAAAAAATTATTAAAAGTAGTGCATGGAGGAAGATCAAATTAGATTTTTACCAAGTGACGGAAAAGATTTTTCGAGTCTTTTTTAGATTTCAGCCGAAACACCGGAAAATTGTGTCATTTTCCTAGAAAATATTTATAAAAAATGTCATATCTTTCGTGAAATAAACGGAGCCTTAACTAATGATCACAAACTACTTGAGGAGTTAATGCTAAACAATGGCCCACCATATATTCGAGTACCGCATGATATTTACACAGGATCCATGTATATTGCATGCCGTCATCATGTGGCTATCATATCCACACTAAAGTATAATCGGATTTTGGTGAAATTGTAATAATTATTCACATATGGGAAAAAGTGATTTGTTTATAGAAACTATCATGGTAAGGTTATTTCTCCCTCCTAAACTCCAAAGTGTTTTGAGAAGAAAGAAAAAGCTCTACGAAATAATTCCTCGCAGCATTGGACTTCCTTGGTTTTGTGGCCGACGAGAGTGCGGACCACTCAATATTTGTACAGTCATTTTCACAAAGTTTCTTTCATTTTCCAGGTCACGATGGTGCTCTCTGTCCTTTGCCATCGTCCCCTAGCCCTATTTGGCAGGTTCCATGCCATTAAGATTTTCCTTTTTCATTTTCAGTTTATTTTCCCTTATATATTTGGCACAAGTTCATTTCTTGATTAAAAAAAAAAAGTTCTTAAACATGTTCATTAAAAAAGTTAGAATTATTAGTGCTTACACGTGTTAGCTCATATTACGTATGAACTCTTTAATTTGCTAGATTTTAAGTGGAATCTAGCTAATCGAAACGAGGTACATATACAATAACCATTATTTATTGATTCATTTGACAAATATTCCTTTCTTTCTTTATCATTTTGGGAATTGAATCATCTTCATCTAAGATAATTGGCGTTTATGGTTTAACGTTACTTATTTTTGTATCACCTCAACTACTCATATTTTGTGCTATGACGAAATCGAATGCTATGAAAGTGTTTTGGAAAACACCTAGACTTCACAGGTCTTAAGCGACCAATGCCTAGGTGCTTCCGCGGCCATTAATAATCCGGTGACTAATGATAGCCAAACGACAAGTTAGTCGAATTCATGGAAAAGAGATTTTTCCACTCTAAAACTCGTTGAATTCATCCTTAAACAACGATTAATAGCAATATGTTTTCTCCATGTTGAAGTTTACTGAACGTTATTGATTTCGAATTTCCAAAAAAGGTTAGACGTGACGGTCGACATTCTTACGCTTCCTAAACACATTTCCCGTGAGAGATTATGTTGGGCAAGTGACATTTATAAAAATTTTCGAATATTTTGAATTCCATCTTAGATTGCACTAAATAAATGACGAGATTGTCTACAATTCGGTGAATATTGGGAGGATGTCTGATCCCACCGTATCCAACTTAACCCAATTCGAATCTGGATGATTAAGCGGATATTATAGCATATGGGTTTCATATTCATGTACTCAACAAGTCCTTTACATCTCTTTTACATACAATATTTTCTGAACCTAGTCTTTTCTATCTTTTTTTATGATTTCGCCAGAAAAACTCATTTTGGAAGCCCGAAAGAAATGGTGGAAGAGATAGATGATTTAATAGTGTTGGCATGTTGCCATGATAATATATATGATATGTGACAAGCAACACAGTCACAAACTTTTGCAGAGCATTACTCACCGACAAGTAACATAAATCTATTTTTTTTCGAAACATAAATCTATTTGAGGAGTGGAAGTGGCGTGGGTCTATATATTGATGTATGTATATGCTCGATTTTAAATGGATATTTAAGCAGATGGGCTTCATATTCATGCACTCAACAAATCTTTCACGTCTCATTTATATACGATATTTTCTGAACCCAGTCTTTTCTATCGTTTGTGGTGATCCCGCCGGCAAAACTCACGTTAGAAGACCCGAAAGAAATGGTCAAAGAGATGGATGATTTATTAGTGTTGACATGATGATGTATATGATGTGCGACGAGTAACACAAACTTGGGAGAGCATTACTCACCGATTACCAAGAAGCCTACGAAGCCGGATGATCATGTCAACCTCGTCTTCTTGGAATGCCCCTCTCTTGATGTCGGGCATCAGATAGTTCAGCCACCTCAACCTGCAACTTTTCCTGCACCTGTTCAACCCTGCAAACTCATACCCATTGATACACACTCTAACTATAACAGAGAAAATAGCTCTCTCTCTCTCTCTCTCTCTCTCTCTCTCTGGGGTGATCAATAATATACCTGCTCTGTGAGGGACTTGGTTCCATTTTCCTTGACCATATTTTTCCACGCACTTCTTCAGCAACACGTCCTCTTCCTCAGTCCATGCACCTTTTCTCACTCCTATTGCTCCCTTCATTGTCTCCTCTCTCTGTGTCTCTCTCGCGCGCGCGCACTTTATTGGTGCAGAAACAATTCAGGAACAAAGTATGAGCACGTGTTGAACGAAGGTTCACTTCAAAAAGCCATATATGTAAGCAGGGGATCAAAGTTCAGTAAGACCCATTTGTCCAAATATAGGTATAAAATGTTATGGGTGTACGCCGAAGTGAGTGAGAGTGAGTGCCGTGCATGTCTAACATCCACACACACCCATCTCCAACTTCTTGTGGCTCGAACGATGGCGTTTTCTTTGAAGGGCTGCTAAGCAAACGGCACCTTTGTTCCGTGTGAATAACGGTGCCTTTTTTTTACCACAAAGTGCCATTGAGATGCAATTGGCAACCGGAACCCACACAATATATAGACATGGAGCAAATTTGGAAAAGAATCTCTGACAGAAAATTTCAAGCATTGGACAATATTTCTTTCTTCCAGAAAAGAAATGAAACCAACAAGAAGGAAATTTAATTAGCGCATGTGAACCTTTTTTTAACTTTGAATAACTACTTAAATGTAAAAACTCAATTATTTTGTAGTGTACTCACAAAAAAATTTTAATCTATTATAGATATAATGCAAGTCAAATTAGCAACTACACGCGCATTTTTACCTAATTTAATGAGATTTCAAAGAATTACCAAACAATCAAAATTTTGTACACTGTAACATATCTCTTTATGGCATTTGTTGAACTAAAACAGAAAAGATATTTATTTAGTTTAATTATTTTGAATTGAAAGTTGGCTGGCATGGTGAAAAAGTAGTGTTGTACAAAACAAAAACAGAGAGGCAAAAAAAATTAATCAAACAAATATACTTATAACTTTCAAATATATTTCATTTTTTGGCTAGTCATAAGATCACCGTGATTTTGATTTTTGAGTGAACTTGGACTGCTATGGCTCGAGCTGAACTTATAGATAATTTAAGTTGTGTAAATATGGTGTTACTATTACTAAAATAAATAGCCATATGTAACAAAAAAATGACAGCATAAAAGTTCAAAGTAAATAATTTTGTTATTGTAAAATTTTGGACTTTTCTTAGTTTTAAATCGGGTAAGACATTATAGTTAACAAATTTGAGGAGTGAATAGAAACTCTGCTAGATTTTTTCCTTAATTAAATTTATCATATTTTTTATTCGATCTTATTTAGACTTATTTTTAATTAGACCACAGCGAAGTGAGTTTCTCGTTGATTGTCCATGTTAGATGAGTTATTTTTTACTGAATTGAGTAGGTAAATTCGTTTTCCACCATTTGAAAATCATATTGGATATCATTTTACTTGTAACAAGAAAAAAAATTAATGTGTGACATGAAACCGATAAAGCAAAGAGAGAATAATAAGCAAAACAAGAACCACATATTGCCGAAAATCACTTATGTGATGGTCTAGTCAACGTCGCCATTTTACATAGCACAGCCAGTGCTGACATGAATAATTTTTATAATCTTTTAATTGAAAAAGTCTTCCTCATGATACTCTCCCTTTTTGTCAATCACCGGGGCCTCAATAACGTAGTGAAATAGGAAAACAATATAAAAAGCAAAAGGAAAGAAAAGAAAAGAAAAAAGGACAAAAAATTCAAAAAATTCAAAAATGTTGTGAAAATCATTCACGTCAGTGCCGGTCATACCACATAGGACAGCCAGTGTCCACGTTAGCTATTGCATTCCAAAATTAGCTGGAATGACTATATTGTCAAATTATCAAAAGATTTAACACCAAGTTGGCCAAATTAAAAATATTAGGACCAAATTGGCCGTTTTACATTAGGTTTAAAATTTTTTGGACAATTATCTTGTTAAATTTCAGAGAGAGAAATAGATAGATCCATTCTATAAATGATATACGGTGTGAAAAATATGTATCAAGTTGAATCTTTTTAATAGTAAGTACATCGATCTCTATTCTTTGATAAGTTGTCTCCAAATCTAATATTGTAGACAATGTCAATCAATAATTTCTCCATTGATCATATGCCTACAACGGGGCACACGTATCTATGTCACCACTGAAGTTTTGCAAATATATATATTTTCTAGTGATGTTAGGTATACTATGACTTGTCCATAAAATTGATACATTAAATGATATGGCAAACTGTAACTGCACCTTTAAAGAAAGGAAAAATTCTAAATAATGGCCTAAAGTGCACTTATTTTCTCAAATAAGGGTATGAAGTTGACATTGTCTAATAAAAAAGGGTATGAAGTGCCCTTATTTTCTTAAATAAGGGCCTAAAGTGGCCATATTAGTTTCAAAAAAAGGGTTTGACTTTGATAGCTAAAGAGCATTTTCATCCTTTACTTTTTTTGAATGGTTTTTCCTTTTTTTCTTTCTTTTTTTCCGTTTTCCATTTTTTCTTTTCCTTTTCTTTTCTTATTTCTTTGCCTCTTTCCGCCACTGGCCATGCAAAGGTTGCTGGACCCAGGCGAGGGTCACCCTCACCGGCAGGGGTCGCCCGACGCTGGACTCAGGCGAGGGCTACCCTCGCCTGGGCTAGGCCCATCTCTTGTTATTTGAAATCATATTTACTTCAAGGATTAAAGTTGGATAGATTTGAACAATTTTAACTTTCTATTACTCCTCAAATCCGTCCCGATTCTGTTATTGATTTTGCTATAGTATCTTGAAACCTGCCTTACTAAATTATTATGCTTCCTATAGGGTACCCTCTACCCAAACACCTCTCTCTCTCTCTCTCTCTCTCTCTCTCTCTCTCTCTCTCCACAAGGTCAGCGACCACATAATGATCGAAGAGAGGTAGGGGACCCCAGGGTTGGTTGGTGGTAGTGAGGGCTTCGACAGAAGTGTTCAAAATATATCTCGAGTTTGAGCATGAAGGGAAAACTTTCCTAATTCAAGTATGTTTCTTATTTTTAATAAGTTTCCTTGTTGGAGAAGGTTTCATATTTTGGACTACATATAAGAAGTGTCTTCTTTGTGAAACACATTCTAGAGGCAACTTTTTCATGAATTATACCTTGAGAGCTTTTAGTGTTGAAGCTAATTAAATCTTATGAGTTGGATTTGTAAATTCTTTTGTAAGATTGAGAGATAATTTCATGAGAAATTGCGAGGCTAAACACTGTGTAAATTGTTTTGTGTAATTGGGGGCTAAGAAACAATGAAAGCGTTTGAGTGACTCGAGTACAATTATAATCTCTGTTTTAGCGCTTGCTCTGTAGTAGAATTCTTTACTGCTCTTTCTATGGACGCATGTCACTCGACCGAATCACGTAAATTTGGTGTCCGATTTATTTTCGTACTTTGTCTACTGTATTGTTTAGTCTCTTGTTTCCACAACAGCTAGTATAAGAGTTAGGCTTGACTAAGTTGAAGCTAATCGATGGCAATAGAAGAAGGAAAAGTGAGAGTCAATAGATTTGATGGGAATGATTTTGGTTTCTGGAAGATGTAGATTGAAGATTATCTCTACCTGATGAATCTGTACTTACAATTGTGTGAAGAGAAACCGGAGTCAATGAAGCAACCTGAATGGAAATTGCTAGATGGACAAATATTTTGTGTTGTTCGGTTGACGTTGGTTCGTAACGTCATGTTTAACATAGTGAAAGAGAAGACTATTGAGGGTTTGATGAAAGCTCTGTCTGAAATGTAGAAGAAGTCATTTGCGATCAGCAATGTTTACTTGATGTAATGTATGTTTAACTTAAAGATGGACGAAGGTGTGTCAGTTGCTAATTATATCAATGAATTCAATGTGGTTATTAATCAATTGAGTTCAATTGAGATTGACTTTGAAGATGAGGTACATGCTTTGATCCTATTATCCCCATTACCTAATAGTTGAAATACTAGTGTTACTTATGTCAGTAATTCCTTCTAGTTAACACGTTTGACGTTTGATGCGGGTTCGTAATTTGATTCTGAGTGTGGACATCCGTTAAAGAGAATATGGTGAACTTGTGTTGTCACGCCCCGACCTCTCCGACACGCGACAACCCGTTCGACGGTCGATATGGTAGTACGACGTCCTAGGGTGCGTCGTCATCGACCCGTTTCCCCAAAACAGAACATAAGGCACAAGCGGAAGCAAAAATATAAATATAAAACACCCTGACAGAATAACTATGAGAACCAAGGAAGTAACACAAGGAGAACTGGGGCAACGTACACATCCATACCAAAACTACCAGAAACATTCTTACATTGTTCCAAGGAAAACGACATTAGAATTAAAGTGCAATCAAAAGAAAGCCAACAGTCAACAGCAGAGGGTCTTAAGTCCAAAAAGTGTCTACCCTCATGAAAAGAAAGTCAAGCCTAGTCTAGGGCACCCAATCCGGATCTGAGCCATCGGACTCGGACGAACTGTCGGGTATCTCTGAATCCTCGCTAGGAATCTCCTCCTCGGACTCCTCGGTATCCATCGGCTCGGCTTCGTCGACCTCCATTGGCTCCACCACTGGGTCCTCCGCTCCTAGCTCGTGATCTATACGTCCTAACTCTTCGTCTTCGGTGGGCTCGTACCAAGCGAAAGGACCTATGGTCTCCTCCTCATCCATCTCGAAATCCACGATCTCACCGTTCGGGCACTGCGGGTCAAGCTGGCCCTCTATAGTGAACGGGACATCCATCGTGCGAAGGGGTCCAAACTCGTCTCCAAAACGATCCCGGAAACACCAAGCTACATACTCATGAACCTCAGGATGTGTCGTACCCACGTCTACACTAATCGCAGAGTAATGCCTCAAATACACCTCCCCATTCCCCACCGGATGTACAGTCATGATATGCTCGTAATCTAGGGGAATCCCAAAACGTACTGGGATAGGTGGATCTGTCATGGACGCGGGTCTGAAAGGTTGGGTTATAAAAACCGTGAGACACATCTCAGTGAGTGTAAAACTCCTAAACCTAAATTAGGCTAACATGTATCTCCTGACGGGAAAAATAAACCACACACATAAGGATGACTTAGGCCCGTAGGCCCAAATCGGCATGTCAATGACCCTACAGGTTAGACAATCCCATGATATCACATTTCACAAGCGGCATTCTCGATCACGCGGACGTCACACGCATGCTCAAAACCTTTAGTGACAATTCCAAGTATAGTTCACCGAGTCACACACTTCAGCACGCTAGCTCATGCATTCATATGCATGCAAATGCCACTAACTCGTCATGCCCATAATCACACTCCTATGGCATTCCGGCACAAATTTCCATTCGTGTTCCGATTATAGAATGAAATCTACTTAGACACGTCCCATACCATGTCCAGCGGATTCCATCGCATAATCAGACACTATGCATCACACGTTAACCATTTATTCCATTACTCGACCCGAAGGCCCGACCCGAAGGTCCGATCCGAAGATCCGGTCCGAAAACCAATCATAACACTCCGTGGCCAGCGTAGAGACGCCCCAGGCCCAGTGTCTCTAGCCCGCGTCCTTACGCATCAGGCGCAACACCGATCTCCTTTACAAACCAGAGCCCGCGTAAACGCATCAGGATGGTTGTCTTCCGGACATACCGGGCATCGTCCTGCTCCAAAGTGCATGAGGACGGCACACCCCGCGTAAACGCATCAGGGCGAAGGTGATCACACATTCACACAACCGGTTTTATCTGAACCCTGCGTAAACGCATTAGGGCATAATTAGGTGATCACATGTCCATGGCATACACGCATTCTCGCACAATTTCCACAAGCCTCATACTCGGCATGCACAATGTGTAGCCATGCAATTCCGCACACGAATGTTGGTGCAATGTACCACGCAATTCAATGCCAACAAATCATGATCCATGATCCACGTCATATGCTTAGTCGGCCCAATCAATTAAACTCGGGGCATCACATGTGAATACGGCACTTATGACGTACATTGATAATTCACCAATCACATTCCACACATGTCGATCACACGAACATGCGACATAGTAGACCCAAATGATCACAATTGCCAAACCGACATACAAGTCAATCATCCCGGCAATCCCGGCAGTCCAAATCAGTTTGACTCTCAAACTATCGTGGAATTGGCCTTCAAAATCCAATGTGGACAGCAGCTAATTCTCTCTATTTCAACCTCTAATTCTCTTCCAAATTCTGTTTTGTCAACCATTACTAATTTCCCGACACCCACCAATAGCATGCAAATTCATACGAGTCCTAATTAGCGCTATTCGACTAACCGACACACCCTAGGCCCGTTTAAAGCGCATAATCATCCTAATTAGGGTTTAGAGGTTTTCACCCACCTAAGTCCAAGCTCGGGCGACGGGGAATGGCGGCCGATCACCGGTGAATGGTGGAACCGGCGGCACAAGTCCCAAGGAAGCGACGGCGAGCGGTGGCCGGCTGTCCACAGCAGCCTCAGGCCGCGGTGAGAGGCCGGCGGGACTGCTGACTCACGGTGAGGGTGGCTGGACAAGCGGCTGAGCAGCACGGGAAGTTGCTGCCCACGGCGGCGCACGGCGGAAGGCGGTCTAGGCAGCGAACGGCGACGGCACCGCTGTTCCGGCGAAGGGGAACGGAACCGGAGGAGGCGAAGGAAAAACAGAGAGGGACGGTGAGGGCTGGCCGGCGTTCAGCCGTGCATACGCCGGGAGGAGAGGGACGGCGGCGAGGGGTTAGCGGTGGTGAACAAGTCTGGCGGTGGCTCAGCCATGCATGCAGCCACGGCGGGGAGGAAGGGAGAGACGGCGGCGTGGCTGACCCGGCTGCTACCCTCCTACATGCAACCGAGACAGGGAGAGAGAGACGGCGGAGGAAGGGCAGCGGCGGTGGCCACGGCAAGCGGCGGTGCTTCCTGGCGAACGGCGGACGATCAGCTTGTCCTTCCTCAGCTGACCGGCGCCGATTCTTGCTGCATGCAGGTGAGAATGAGGGGAGACGGAGGCGAGACGGAGGGGAATGGCAAGGGGGCGACGGCGTGCAGTGGCGGCGGCCCTGGCGGAGCGGCGACGGCTCGGCGGAGGCATGGCCGAGCTAGGCGGGAGGGTGGACGGCCATGGCAAGGCTTTGCCGGCGTGAACAGCGAGAGAAAGAGGGAGAGTGACGGTCTGATGGTGGTGAGGCGAGAGAGAGAGGGCGGTGCACGGTGGTGGACGGCGGCTGGGACGGCTCCGGCGGGCTGTGGGCGGCGGCGTGATGCCGTGAGAGAGGGAGAGAGAGGTCGCCGGTGAGGGGAGAGGGAGATAATGGAGTGGCCGAGTGAGGGGAGAGTGGGCGTGAGAGAGAGAGAGAAAGAGAGAAAGAGATGTGAAAGGTGATGATGGGTTTCATGGGGGAGAGTAAGAGGTAGAGTGTGGGTTTGGGTGAGATAATTGCATGCATGGGGAAGGGATAGTGTGACAAGTGTCACACCCTAGGGCTAAGCCTATAACCCCTAAAATTCGGAACTCTAAAGGACATAGGGGCAAAACCGACATTAAGTTCCGGTACCGGGTCGAATCGCTAATTTTTCGACCGTACAAGTCCTATACACATATGGTCAGCTTAATTTGACGTCGTCCTCATAAAAACTATCCCGAGATTCACGAAAATCGTTCTCGATGTCCGGATCAAATTTCACGATCAAATCGTCAAATTTCAGATTTCTAAATCTCTTACTAATGGGCGGCCGTTTAGGATTCAAACGTTTCGACCTCGGGTTGTCCGAATCGCGACGAGCTCGAGAGAGGGAACGAGAGGAATTATCACTAGTTCCGATTACGCAATCGTCCGTTTCGGATGATCGGTTCACACTGGCCCAAAATACTTCCTCGTCATTCTCCTAAGTCAGGCTTGACTCGCGACCGGGTCCTTAGTCCACGTATCTATTCCTAGTTGGCCATTCCCATCTGGTCAGTATCCCGTGAGTGATCAGTTCCGGGCGAGACTTACGAAAATGAAATATCGAATAATACTCGTTTTATTCATTCCAGAGATTGAGTCGAATTTTGGGATGTTACAATTCTTCCCCCCTTACAAAAATTTCGTCCTCGAAATTTAAAACCCACATTAACCTACTCGAACAACTGGGGGTATTGACGTCGCATGGCCTCTTCACTTTCCCAAGTAGCGCCTTCCGTTCCATGATGCTCCCAAACTACTTTGACCATCGGAATCATCTTGTTCCTTAGTACTCGGTCCTTTCTGTCCTCGATTCTGACCGGCTTCTCCACGTATGTCACTCTGTCGTCCACATCCACTTCCTCGTATCTTAAAACATGAGTCGGGTCCGGTTCATACTTCCTTAGCATCGACACGTGGAAAACATTGTGCACCTGGGATAGGTTGGGAGGCAAGGCTAGTCGGTATGCCATATCTCCAATCTTTTCTAGGATCTCAAACGGCCCGACATACCTTGGGCTAAGCTTTCCTTTCTTACCGAATCGGGATAGTCCTTTCATTGGCGACACCTTGAGAAACACATGATCTCCTACTTGAAACTCCAAGGGTCGTCGCCTTCTGTCGGCGTAACTTTTCTGGCGACTCTGAGCAGTCTTTAGTCTATCCCGGATAACTTCCACTACTTCTATTGTTTGCTGAACAAGCTCTGGTCCTGCGATACTTCGCTCACCAACTTTATCCAATCATAGTGGCGTCCTACAGGCCCTACCATATAAGGCTTCGAATGGTGCCATCTGAATACTCTGCTGGAAACTGTTATTATAGGCAAACTCCACCAAATGCAATTGTTCTTCCCACTTGCCTTGGAAATCTAGAACACAAGCTCTCAACATATCCTCTAGGGTCTGAATTGTCCTTTCTAACTGACCGTCTGTTTGTGGATGGTAGGCCGTACTGTATTGCAATCTCGTTCCTAAGGCCGTTTATAGGCTTTTCCAAAAGTTGGCCGTAAACCTTGGATCACGATCCGAAGTGATCGTCACTGGTACTCCATGAAGACGCATTATTTGTCGCACATACAACTCCGCATACTTTTCTAATTCCAAGTCCTTTCGTACTGCCAGGCAGTGTGCAGACTTAGTCAGACGATCCACTACGACCCATATCGAGTCGTGCCCCCTTTGGCTTCGCGGCAAACCCGTCACGAAATCCATCGTAATATGCTCCCACTTCCATTCGGGAATTTCTAAAGGTCGCAATAACCCACCTGGCTTGCAGTGTTGTGCCTTCACTTGCTGGCACGTCAGACATTTGGCCACATGCTTGGCCACATCTCTTTTCAGGCCATTCCACCAATAATGGTGACGCAGATTCTGGTACATCTTCTTACTACCCGGGTGGATACTATACTGACTCCGATGAGCTTCGCTCAGAATCTCCTCCTTAAGTCCTTCATCATCCGGCACGCAAAGTCGGCCACGATACTTTAAAATCCCATCCGCAGACACTTGGAAATCAGGCTTTCTCTTTGCCGCATCCATTTCCATAATCTTCTGAATCTCAGGGTCCGAAGGTTGAAGTTCCTTGATCTTAACCTGAACTTCTGGTTCGATCCTTAATGTTGCGAACAAACTGGATACTCGGCTCACTTCGAACTTAAACTCTGAATCGCTAAGCTTTTCCAATAACGTCCACTCCTTAACCAGTAAATGAGCCATACTTGACTTGCGACTTAAAGCATCTGCTACCCGGTTTGCCTTACCCGGATGATACAGGATGTCGCAGTCATAGTCCTTTAACAGTTCCATCCATCGGCGTTGCCTCATATTTAGCTCATTCTGCGAAAACAGGTACTTGAGGCTTTGGTGATCCGTGAAAATCTAGAATTTTTCCCCACACAGGTAATGTCTCCAAATCTTAAGCGCGAAGACAATCGCTACCAGCTCCAAATCATGCGTCGGGTAATTCATCTCATGAGGTCTTAACTGACGTGAAGCATACGCCACCACATTCCCATGTTGCATGAGCACACATCCGAGTCCTCTTAGTGAAGCATCACTGTATATCTCAAATCCTCCTGGTCCGGATGGAATGGTCAAGACTGGGGTGGTCGTCAACTTACGCTTCAACTCTTGGAAACTCCTCTCGCATTTGTCATCCCAAACGTACTTCGCCTCCTTTTTCAGCAATCTAGTCAAGGGCATGGCTATCGATGAAAATCCCTCTACAAACCTTCTGTAATAGCCAGCCAAACCAAGAAAGCTTCTGATCTCCGTTACTGACGTTGGCCTGGGCTACTTCGTTACTGCTTCCACTTTAGTCGGATCCACGGAAATTTCATCTCCAGAGATAATGTGCCCGAGAAATCCTACTTGGTTGAGCCAAAACTCACACTTGCTGAACTTGGCATACAGTGCGTGTTCTCTTAGGGCCCGTAGCACCTTCGCCAAGTGTTCCTCATGTTCCTCGGGGCTCTTCAAGTAAACCAAGATATCATCGATGAATACTATGACAAACTGATCCAAGAATTCTCTAAACACCCTGTTCATCAAATCCATGAAAGCAGCTGGGGCATTTGTCAACCCAAAAGGCATCACTGTAAACTCATAATGCCCATACCTCGTCCTAAAGGCAGTCTTAGGAATGTCCTCCTTCCTGATTCTCAACTGATGATAACCTGTCCTCAAGTCTATTTTGGAGAACACCGAGGCTCCTTGCAATTGGTCGAACAAGTCATCGATCCTTGGGAGAGGGTACTTATTCTTTACGGTTACTTGGTTCAATTGCCGATAATCTATGCATAGTCTGAGGGACCCATCCTTCTTTTTCACAAACAGGACTAGCGCTCCCCATGGCGATGCACTGGGGCGGATGAAACCCTTGTCCAACAATTCCTGCATTTAGACCTTCAACTCCTTTAGTTCGGATAGGGACATTTGATATGGGGCCTTCGATATCGGTTCCGTCTCGGGTGCCAATTCAATAACGAACTCCACTTCTCGGTCGGGTGGTAAACCCGGCAATTCCTGAGGAAAGACTTCGGGGAAGTTGCACACCACTGGTATATCATCCAACTTAGGTTCCACCAAGGTCGGATCCACAACATTCACCAGGTAACCTTCGCACCCATCATCCAGCAATTTACTCACTTCCAACGAAGATATCCATGGGGTCAAGGTTCCACCTCGGTTCCCCTGGAATTCAAAGCTAGGACGTCCATTAGGGTTGAATCGGATCGTCCTATTGCTGCAATCCAATACAGCCTTCTGTCGAACTAACCAGTCCATCCCTATAATCACATCGAAATCGAACATGGCCAGCACTGCCAAGTCGATACTCTCATCCTCACCCCCAATATTTATCTTACAACTAGGGCATCCAAAGGAAACTAGCACCCTATCATTCATTGGTGTCGTCACACAAAGCGCAATCTCTAACAACACCGGTTCTAAGCCAATCAACTTAACAAACTGCTCTGAAATGAATGAATGGGTTGCCCCTGAATCAAACAATGCGTAAGCGGCACGACCACACAAGGAAATCGTACCTGTGACCACGCCAGGCGCATTCTCCGCTTCTCCACGCGCCACAGCATAAACTCTTCCTTGAGCAGGCGGTCATCCTTGATTAGCCGGTGGGGGATTCCCGGCCTGGTTTCCTGCTCGGGGCTGGTACTGCAGAGGTGCCCATTGCTGTTCCTGGGGACGTGCCTGTGGACAGCTGCGAATCTGGTGCTCCGTACTCCCATACTTGAAGCACGCTCCAAACCTTCCCGTCGGGGCAGCTGGCTTCCCGATATTCTGCCTGATAGGGGGAACAAATCGCCGATTGCCTGTCATAGGCTTCTTCCCCAGGCGACGGTTATCCTTTCCCCGAACAAACCGCAATCCAGAAGCGGCTATCCTTTCTTGCTGATCTCGCTCAATTATCTGGGCTCTCCTGAACATCTCTCCATACTCCTTAATATCATGCGACAGAATCTGGCTCCGAAGATCCGGCTTCAGTCCATCTCGGAACCTTCGAGCCTTGTCCCTTGGGTTCGCGACCATGGTCGGTGCGAACTTCGCCAGCCTTGCAAACTCAGCCTCATACTGGTCCACGGTCATCTGGCCTTGGCGTAACCTCATAAATTCTGTCAGCTTCTTCTCCTGAGTATTCTCCGAGAAATACTTCTCATAGAAGTTCTCCACGAACACCGCCCAAGTCGGGGCCGTTCCTTCTGGAAACACTCCTCCTTCAGTAGCACTCCACCAGTCATTGGTACCATCCTGAAGCTGATACACTGCCAAGGTTACCTTTTCCACATCACTGCATCCTAACACCTTAAAGGTCTTTTCCAGTTCTTCTACCCATCTGGGTGCGGCCTCGGGGTCACCACGACCGTTAAACTTTGGCGGTTTCATCCTCAAGAATTGCTCTACCAACCGGGGCATCTGCCTAACCCCAGCTGGGTGATCCTGCCCCTGCTGGGCATGATTTCTCCCATTTCCAGCAATCGCTGCAGCCTCGGCAGCCTGAGCATGGGCTGCGGCTCGCTCCTGCGCTTGCAGTCCGAAGATGTGTCCTATCTCACAAAGAGTCTCCATGACCTCATCAAACCTAGGGTCCCTAGCCTCGCGGGTACCCTCACTAGGTTGAGCTTGGGACTCTTTTCCTCTTCTCTTACTCATCTTGACAACTCTGACAGCTCAACTTCCTGCTATAATTCCATTAAGGAATTAGAGACTTAAACCAATCTATCTAGTCTAAGTCCTAGGCAGGTCTCAAAACAACAACCAAACAACCAGCATGCAGCTTAACAAGAACTAATCAACACATCACCCAAGGGGTTCACATACTCACCTCAGGTCCTGCTGCACCTGCACAACACGGGTCATTATAATAATATATGCCAAGTCATCACACAATGTCAGGAGATACATGTAGCACACACGGTCATCCTAACTGGCTACCCATGGTCTCATCGCTCCTTATCACTCTAGGCTTCAACCTATTCGGATCGAGCTGACCTTGCTCTGATACCAATTCAACGAGGGGGTTGTCACGCCCCGACCAATTCAACGAGGGGGTTGTCACGCCCCGACCTCTCCAACACGCGACAACCCGTTCGACGGTCGATATGGTAGTACGACGTCCCAGGGTGCGTCGTCATCGACCCGTTTCCCCAAAACAGAACATAAGGCACAAGCGGAAGCAAAAATATAAATATAAAACACCCTGATAGAATAACTATGAGAACCAGGGAAGTAACACAAGGAGAACTGGGGCAACGTACACATCAATACCAAAACTACCAGAAACATTCTTACATTGTTCCAAGGAAAACGACATTAGAATTAAAGTGCAATCAAAAGAAAGCCAACAGTCAACAGCAGAGGGTCTTAAGTCCAAAAAGTGTCTACCCTCATGAAAAGAAAGTCAAGCCTAGTCTAGGGCACCCAATCCGGATCTGAGCCATCGGACTCGGACGAACTGTCGGGTATCTCTGAATCCTCGCTAGGAATCTCCTCCTCGGACTCCTCGGTATCCATCGGCTCGGCTTCGTCGACCTCCATTGGCTCCACCACTGGGTCCTCCGCTCCTAGCTCGTGATCTATACGTCCTAACTCTTCGTCTTCGGTGGGCTCGTACCAAGCGAAAGGACCTATGGTCTCCTCCTCATCCATCTCGAAATCCACGATCTCACCGTTCGGGCACTGCGGGTCAAGCTGGCCCTCTATAGTGAACGGGACATCCATCGTGCGAAGGGGTCCAAACTCGTCTCCAAAACGATCCCGGAAACACCAAGCTACATACTCATGAACCTCAGGATGTGTCGTACCCACGTCTACACTAATCGCAGAGTAATGCCTCAAATACACCTCCCCATTCCTCACCGGATGTACAGTCATGATATGCTCGTAATCTAGGGGAATCCCAAAACGTACTGGGACAGGTGGATCCGTCATGGACGCGGGTCTGAAAGGTTGGGTTATAAAAACCGTGAGACACATCTCAGTGAGTGTAAAACTCCTAAACCTAAATTAGGCTAACATGTATCTCCTGACGGGAAAAATAAACCACACACATAAGGATGACTTAGGCCCATAGGCCCAAATCGGCATGTCAATGACCCTACAGGTTAGACAATCCCATGATATCACATTTCACAAGCGGCATTCTCGATCACGCGGACGTCACACGCATGCTCAAAACCTTTAGTGACAATTCCAAGTATAGTTCACCGAGTCACACACTTCAGCACGCTAGCTCATGCATTCATATGCATGCAAATGCCACTAACTCGTCATGCCCATAATCACACTCCTATGGCATTCCGGCACAAATTTCCATTCGTGTTCCGATTATAGAATGAAATCTACTTAGACACGTCCCATACCATGTCCAGCGGATTCCATTGCATAATCATACACTATGCATCACACGTTAACCATTTATTCCATTACTCGACCCGAAGGCCCGATCCGAAGATCCGGTCCGAAGACCAATCATAACACTTCGTGGCCAGCGTAGAGACGCCCCAGGCCCAGTGTCTCTAGCCCGCGTCCTTACGCATCAGGCGCAACACCGATCTCCTTTACAAACCAGAGCCCGCGTAAACGCATCAGGATGGTTGTCTTCCGGACGTACCGGGCATCGTCCTGCTCCAAAGTGCATGAGGACGGCACACCCTGCGTAAACGCATCAGGGCGAAGGTGATCACACATTCACACAACCGGTTTTATCTGAACCCCGCGTAAACGCATCAGGGCATAATTAGGTGATCACATGTCCATGGCATACACGCATTCTCGCACAATTTCCACAAGCCTCATACTCGGCATGCACAATGTGTAGCCATGCAATTCCACACACGAATGTTGGTGCAATGTACCACGCAATTCAATGCCAACAAATCATGATCCATGATCCACGTCATATGCTTAGTCGGCCTAATCAATTAAACTCGGGGCATCACATGTGAATACGGCACTTATGACGTACATTGATAATTCACCAATCATATTCCACACATGTCGATCACACGAACATGCGACATAGTAGACCCAAATGATCACAATTGCCAAACCGACATACAAGTCAATCATCCCGGCAATCCCGGCAGTCCAAATCAGTTTGACTCTCAAACTATCGTGGAATTGGCCCTCAAAATCCAATGTGGACAGCAGCTAATTCTCTCTATTTCAACATCTAATTCTCTTCCAAATTCTGTTTTGTCAACCATTACTAATTTCCCGACACCCACCAATAGCATGCAAATTCATACGAGTCCTAATTAGTGCTATTCGACTAACCGACACACCCTAGGCCCGTTTAAAGCGCATAATCGTCCTAATTAGGGTTTAGAGGTTTTCACCCACCTAAGTCCAAGCTCGGGCGACGGGGAATGGCGGCCGATCACCGGTGAACGGTGGAACCGGCGGCACAAGTCCCAAGGAAGCGACGGCGAGCGGTGGCCGGCTGTCCACAGCAGCCTCGGGCGGCGGTGAGAGGCCGGCGGGACTGCTGACTCACGGTGAGGGTGGCTGGACAAGCGGCTGAGCAGCACGGGAAGTTGCTGCCCACGGCGATGCACGGCGGACGGCGGTCTAGGCAGCCAACGGCGACGGCACCGCTGTTCCGGTGAAGGGGAACGGAACCGGAGGAGGCGAAGGAAAAACAGAGAGGGACGGTGAGGGCTGGCCGGCGTTCAGCCGTGCATACGCCGGGAGGAGAGGGACGGCGGCGAGGGGGCAGCGGCGGTGAACAGGTCTAGCGGTGGCTCAGCCGTGCATGCAGCCACGGCGGGGAGGAAGGGAGAGATGGCGGCGTGGCTGACCCGGCGGCTACCCTCCTGCATGCAACCGAGACAGGGAGAGAGAGACGGCGGAGGAAGGGCAGCGGCGGTGCTTCACGGTGGACGATCAGCTTGTCCTTCCTCAGCTGACCGGCGCCAATTCTTACTGCATGCAGGTGAGAATGAGGGGAGACGGAGGCGAGACGGAGGGGAATGGCAAGGGGGCGACGGCGTGCGGCGGCGGCGGCCCTAGCGGAGCGGCGACGGCTCGGCGGAGGCGTGGCCGAGCTAGGCGGGAGGGTGGACGGCCATGGCAAGGCTTTGCCGGCGTGAACAGCGAGAGAAAGAGGGAGAGTGACGGTCTGATGGTGGTGAGGCGAGAGAGAGAGGGCGGTGCACGGTGGTGGACGGCGGCTGGGACGGCTCCGGCGGGCTATGGGCGGCGGCGTGAGGCCGTGAGAGAGGGAGAGAGAGGTCGCCGGTGAGGGGAGAGGGAGAGGATGGAGTGGCCGAGTGAGGGGAGAGTGGGCGTGAGAGAGAGAGAGAAAGGGAGAGAGAGATGTGAAAGGTGATGATGGGTTTCATGGGGGAGAGGAAGAGGTAGAGTGTGGGTTTGGGTGAGATGATTGCATGCATGGGGAAGGGATAGTGTGACAAGTGTCACACCCTAGGGCTAAGCCTATAACCCCTAAAATTCGGAACTCTAAAGGACATAGGGGCAAAACCGACATTAAGTTCCGGTACCGGGTCGAATCGCTAATTTTTCGACCGTACAAGTCCTATACACATATGGCCAGCTTAATTTGACGTCGTCCTCATAAAAACTATCCCGAGATTCACGAAAATCGTTCTCGATGTCCGGATCAAATTTCACGATCAAATCGTCAAATTTCAGATTTCTAAATCTCTTACTAACGGGCGGCCGTTTAGGATTCAAACGTTTCGACCTCGGGTTGTCCGAATCGCGGCGAGCTCAAGAGAGGGAACGAGAGGAATTATCACTAGTTCCGTTGACGCAATCGTCCGTTTCGGATGATCGGTTCACACTGGCCCAAAATACTTCCTCGTCATTCTCCTAAGTCAGGCTTGACTCGCGACTGGGTCCTTAGTCCACGTATCTATTCCTAGTTGGCCATTCCCATCTGGTCAGTATCCCGTGAGTGATCAGTTCCGGGCGAGACTTACGAAAATGAAATATCGAATAATACTCGTTTTATTCATTCCAGAGATTGAGTCGAATTTCGGGATGTTACATGTGTCTATTGCTTTAGTAGGTGAAATTAGAGGAAGAATTAGTACTTGTGATTGTAAAAGTAGTATAAACCTGAACAGAACAGATGTAGTTAGTCTAGGACCAGTGGTGTTGTTATCTATTGGAATTGTGGCAAGAGATGGCATCTCAGAAGAGATTGCATTAACCTGAATAATGAGAAGGATAAGAGAATTAGAGTTGAGTCTGCAAATGATGTTACAATTGTAGCTGATTATAATTCGGATAGTGCTGATTATATATTATCTATCATTGAGGATTTGTCATTTGATGGATGTATTATGGATTTTGATTGTTCGTTTCATGCTACACCAAATAAAAACTGATTTACTACTTATCAGTGCACGAATAATAGTAAAATGCAGTTGGGGAACAACGTGGAGTGCAATGTTGTGGGTGTTGGTGATGTCAGGATCAAAACGTATGACGGTATCGTGAGGACATGGCATGAATATCGATAGGTGAAAAGCAACATAACATCAAGGTTCTTGGAAAGCATAAGAGGCATAAGAATATGGTTACCGACTCAAGACAAAGCAATGGACTAACTAGCAAGCATTCACTCAAGGAACATTGAAGTGCGAATATGAAGTTCAAAATTGACGAAGCAATTGAGACTAAGGAGGAATAGGTGTGCATTTTGGAGGAGACAGTTACTTGAGTAAGAATATAGGGCAGTGATCGTGCAAAAATGTGAAAGTAAGATCACGGGGTAGTCAATGTGCTATCTAGGAAGAGCAATCGCTTGAGAGTAGAATCATGGCATCATGGCCACGAAATTTGTGAAAATTGATGCAATCAATGGAAACTGTTCAAAGAAATACACCATTGAAAATCGTCAGAAAGCAATTACAACTAGACCATTATAAGAGATAAGAATAACATAAGTGCTATAACTTTCGTATGACGTTCACTTGAATATCATAATTTTTTTCCCTCACTTAACTACCACATCGGAGAAAAATCGATCGTGTAAGTGCCATTTTCGGCAAATAGTCCTACGCGATTTTTTTTTATTTTTAAAAAATTATTATTTATTATTTTCCTTTTTTCTTTGTTTATTTTTGTTATGCTCACCACAAAGGCTTTGCCCTCGGCTAGCAAGGCCACGAAGGCCTTGGGCAAGGCCATCATCGACTGTGTTCAAGGGCCTTCTCAGCAAGGCCATGATGGCTTCAACCCCACCGGTCGCTGGCGAGAGCACAAAGGTCCTCACCAGATATGGGCAAGGCCGCCTCGCCCACAGTCAGCGGGGTCATGAAGGCCTTCGCCCATGGTCGGCAAGGCTCCAATGGCCTCACCCAGGGCCATCATGACCTCCGCGGTCGCGGGCAAGGGTGCGAAGGCCTTCGCTAGATCTAGGGAAGGCCGGCGGCGGATTTTTCGGCGAGGCAAATTTATCTATAGCACTTAAGTAATTGATTTTTTAAATTTGTGAGACTTAAGAGAGCGAAAAAAATTACAAAAATTATCGACGTAGGACAACCGCGTCCATGTCTAATTATGCCAGCGAGGCAAATTGCCAATGGCATTTAAGTAAACGAAAAACAAGTAATGGCACTCATACTCTCCCTATCCCCCATTATAAATACCACCAGCCATCTAATAGAGAACCCCTCCTCCCATAAATCAAATAAATTTATTATCTTTCAGACTAGTGTCGTCGTTGAAATTCCAACACGATTTACGTTTGTGTGGCTCTATCTAAAGTAAACTTATTGATTCCCTCGTATGCATGGATATTTCCAGTCCGAAGTTAATGTAGAACCTATTTGCTTTAATAAAAATCAAAGAATGATTTTTGGTGAAAATTATTTCATCGCATGAGAAATTCCGCCGAAAGTATACTGCATAATTCCAAGCCAAATAAGGAGAGATGATATTGTCACAAGCAGATATATACCTATATTAAGTCAACGATTCGCTCGGTCACATAGACCGCCGTCGTAAATTTATTACTTTTCATTGTAGTCCAATTCAAAGTGACATAACTTGTGAACATTATATTATCCCCGACCAGTTTCACGCGTTCTTTTCCTCATAAATGAATGTAGGATGTCGTAAATCATGAAAAATTGGATCACAAAATGATTATTCACGACACGGTAAATTATGTGCAGTCACCATAGATGTCCCGGAGTCAATAACTTATCTTTTCAACACATATCAAAATCACTAAAATTCAAAAGAGAAAATAAATAATGGATATGCTAATTATTATCTAGTAGAGAAAAAAGACCGCTCATTTCAACTGATAATTTCAAACTTCTTAATCATGCAAATTTTCAAACAGTGGTTGCACTATCCGCAAAAGGAGAACACGAATGTGACAACGAGGAGACTCCCATGTCTCTCAAATATGTCACATTGCAACTATATATCTCTTCAGTTCAAGGCCGTCGAAGACTCCAGACTGCATCGCTCGATGTGTTTTCCTTTTCTATAATGTTTGTTTTTCTTTTTTTCGATGTCTTTTGGTATATACCACTTCTATGCCAAGTTTGTCTGTCCTTGTTTTGGAAAGGCCAACTTTGACATGTTAGGAGTGAGGATAAAGGGACAGTCATGTTCATGTTTACTTCAAGAAAGATAACGTCGAAGAGCACGGACACTGGTCACGCGAATTCGATGGTACCTGGACATGGGTGGTCCAAAAATAATTGGGTGGTCCAAAAGCAAATAATCAGTGAATCTTTCGAAATCAATGTGAAAGTAACGCATCATAAGCTTGGGTATCTGTGGAGATGGAACAGAACCATTCGCGACACTATAGTGTCCGTTTAGGCTGGCCATCTTACATTAGAAAGGTACATCATACTACTTTCTTTCCTGGTTCAAAATTTTCTAGTTAACTAGTCAATTTCATTGTTCCATAATAAGAGTGGACAAAGACAGCAATCGCCCTCGTACATTTTCAATTTCTTCCTTTTGTTGATGATGACACCTGTGGTTGTTCTTGTTGTGTGGGGTTTCTTGCAAAATGCAAACGCACATGCAAGAACCGTGTTGGTAGGGCTACGGATTTGTAACTTGATTGCACCTCCGTCTTTTGATTGCATCCTCCAATTTTGATTGCAGATGTGGCGTGGCAGCACTTGGCCAGATCTATCGGGATCTATGGCCCTCCCAGCCAAGGTGCTTGATGGCAACGGATTCCATAGGTCTTGTGTCGCGACCTAACCTCCCGCGGGTGCACCACCTAGGGGTTCGGCTAATGTATTATTAAGTTTAAGCCTAACTTGAGCCCTTTTAAGCCCTACCAATTCGCGACTTAGGATTTAAGTTCTTAACATACAAATATTTGCATGCTGGAATCGTCACTAATTTTTTTGTGGTAGGTCGATTAAAAACCTAAATAAAATATAGGGAGATATGTTTAATTTCTACAAACCAGAGATGTTGAGTTCGGGGACTTGGTTACGCTAGAACTAGTCTAATACCTTTTCGGTACCTTTTCTTTTCAAAAAACATCTTTGAGCAGGCAGTTTAGTTTCTTTTTCTTACCTAGTTTCTAACATGTGAAGTGACCATGCAGGTGTGCAATCTACCAATCTAACACTCAATAAAGAAGGCAGTACATAAATTACTAGCTTAGGAGAACAACATATCTTTTAGCAACACAAGCATCTTCATTGTTAGCCAGAAGATCACTCAGACAGTCCTTATATAACTTTTAATTAACAAGCACCTCAATTAGCGTATTTTATGCGTTTTCTCTTTATTTAAATTAAAACTAACATATATGTAATGACGTGCAAAATATGACATGTGATTAATGAAATCTAACATGCAAATTATATGTCATGTGATGAAGTGACCTAATTCTAATGATAAGCAAATGATGTATTTTTGGTATTTTTTCAATGAAATTTGGAATTAAAAATTACCCAAATTAACATGCAATCTATCTTAGAGAAGGGAATTTAATCTATCCTAAAGTGACTCTTTTTGGGTATTCTTATGAAAATTCAAAATCCTAAAATACCCTAAATAATCTGTTAGGACTAAAATAACCCCTAATTTAAACTAGGAAATAAACTATTTTAAATCCCAGTTTAAATTAAACAACTATCCTATCTTCTAGATATATTCAGGATTCCCTAAACATGCAAAACTTCTAGTTTAAAATCTAACTAATATTTTTTATTTTCATTGTTTTTAAAGAGAAAGAAATCAAACAACCAAAAAAAAAAAAACAAAGATAACAGTCGCACTAAAACAATCCACGCTATTCGCAAAACCCTTCTTATCGTATTTTGAATTAGGAAAACGAATCGGGCTATTAATCATATCCACAGGGTCGTAGGTAATAATGGAAAACCAACCATTCGAACTTGAAAAGTGAATAAGATACATTATCATATCCAAGTGGTTATGGATAAGATAATAATCTTTTCGTATCGCCGTGAATCGTACCTCAGGGTTGAAGTCAGATGGTTGCCTCGATATGTTGCTAAATTAGGATAAACTACTAATTCGGGATATCTTAGAATATTGTGAATATCACATGCATTATCTGAAGATATCTAGCGATCCGCGGAATATTCACAATATATTCGAGCACCCGAAAAATTAGGAAATTAGATATTTTGAAAAAAATGGATGAGAATCTTACCTAATTTCGAGCATAGTTTCCAAGTTTGAATTATCTCAGGATATCGGGGTTGTGAATCACGGAAATTGGCCGACAATAGTGGACCACAATGGATCACGAGCGGCGCAGTGTGGTCTCAAAAAACCTGCAGGACAGAGACACTTGCAATGACGTTGGAATTGCAAGACCATGTGGTTAGGCACAATGGACATGTGTCGCGACCTAAAAAAATCATGTTTTCCGATCTTAGGCTAATGGATTACTAGATCAATTAAATTAACTAACGTAACTCGAGTTCTCTCAAACTCTACCAATTCGCATCTTAGGTCTAATTATGAGCATGCAAATATTTTCAATGAGAGCCGCCACTAATCATTTAAGATAGGTTGATTAGAAACCTAAATAAAATAGCGAGAGTACTATTTTATTTCTACGAACCAGAGATTATAAATCCGGAGATTTGGTTACGCTAGATTACCCTAATGTCCTTTCGGTACCAATCTCAAGAAAAATGCTCGATTCGGCAATTTTGATAAATTCTGACTTAGAGTTCAAAGGTGCAAATTTTTTTGATTTTCTTCTATGAATTTTTTTTATTTTCGAATTTAAATTCAAATCGCAAAATTTTTTTAGTAAAAAAAATATAACCTCTAAATCTTTTGAATTAAGTTTTGATCTAAAGCCTGACAGATCGATCCTAAAAATTCGAAATACTCGCTATGAAAATAACTCTATCTAAAGCCTGATAGATAAACTTATTTCCATGTGTGCAGTTGCGGATTAAGAGATTTTCCTAATCGATCACATCTTGAAAAAATTTTGCTATCTTAAATATCTTGGATATATTCAAAAGATTTTGAAATTTTCAAATTCTATCCAAATTTGACAAGTAATAGACGTCCAAGATTTCTAAAGAATAAATAAATCCTAATTGAAATAATGCCTATTGCTCAAATATGCAAAGTTAGATATCGATAAGCACAAATTAAGTAATAAAATATTCAAACCAAATCAGGATAAGATATTTACCTAATCCAAAGATTTGTTTCCAAATTTGAACTGACGATGGACAATCTCGAACGGCGGCCGGCGGTGCACGGAGGTGGGGACTCGGCCAAAAGATGGTGGTCGTGGCTCGTCGGTGTTGCCCACGGTGGTGTGATGATCGAGTAACACGTCCCAAGGGAGCAGCAGCGACGAGAAGTTCAAGCGTGGCCGTTGGCACGGCGGAGGCGTGCGGCAAGCGGCGCGGCATCGGGAGCAGCGGCGATGGGAGCAGCGGCAGGATCTTCAAGCCTACCATTGGTGCGGCAGTGGCGTGCAGCAAGCGGCGGCGATGCGGGAGTGCGGCGCAGCGTCGGGAGCAGCAGCAGTGGGAGCAGCGGCGGTAGGAGCAGCGGCAGTGATGCAGGAGTACGGCGCGGCGTCGGGAGTAGCGGCAGTGGGAGCAGCGACAGTAGGAGCAGCGACGCGGCATCGGGAGCAGCGATAGTGATTTGGGAGTGCGGCGCAACATCGAAAGTAGCGCGGTGGCATGCGGCAAGCGGTGCGGCGTCCAGAGCAGCGGCGGTGGGAGTAGCGCCGATGGGAGCAGCGACGGTGGTAGTCCACCCATGATCCTCTCTCTCGCTCTCTTCACATGTGCCTCTCGTGTTCTTCAGAATTGTGTTCTAAAATTCTGAAAGCTCTTTTTCGATTATGAATAATTATTCAATTAAACTTGATGGGTTAATTTAAACTCAAATTAAGGCAACCAAGTCCTTTTTGACGTGTGATTTTCGGGCGCTGTCTTCCGAGTGAGCCGAGTTTCGTTTAGTGCTCGAGCTCGGTTTACACGATAGATTTTCAGTTCACTTGCTATCGCCGGTTCGATGTGGAATGCAGTTAATCTATATGAACCTAAACTATATGCTATGCAATTGTAATATTTTTGTTTAGGGATTAAAATTTAATCCCTAATTTTTATGCACTTAATCACTAAATGGATCGTCAAAATTTAGGTGTCAATAGCTGCCCCTCTTTGAATGGAGGCTCGCAGAGGTTTCACTTAAAGATTGAAATCTAAATTTAAACCATGCAAAATGATGAATGATCTTCTTCTTCTTCTTTTTTGTGGGGGTTTTAATTCCAAATTTTCAAATGCAATGACGCGTGATATGCAGACAATAAGGAACGTATGCTAAGGCCTTTCGCCTCATGAAGAGCGGTGAAAAAGCCTTACATACGG
This sequence comes from Syzygium aqueum, assembly GCA_031216185.1. Classification (NCBI taxonomy): domain Eukaryota; kingdom Viridiplantae; phylum Streptophyta; class Magnoliopsida; order Myrtales; family Myrtaceae; genus Syzygium; species Syzygium aqueum. Next base: position 41,561,445 of record CM062236.1, read on the forward strand.
ATCGCACAAAAAGCACCCAAGTGAGGGAAATCTTTATAATGCTGCGAACTTCCTCGATCTCCAAACTTCGAGTCCATTGGAAGTAAAGTTCTCAAGGTACGAAATTGCCTATCTGTTACCTGTAGTTTCCTACAGATGCGAAATAACGCATGATATGAAGAAAGAATTAAAAGGGACGTGTTGCCTATGCCACTGGGCAATCACGAAAAGGATCATGTCACATGTTCCATTGGATGAGCATGAGGTTAGTTGTGCCACCTATTCCACTAGGTGAACATAGAATGAGAAATTATGCTGCCTATTCTATTGGGCAAACATTAAATGGAGTGTGTCGCGACCCTAAAAAAATTTGGTTCATTTTCTCGGGCTAATGGATTATTAAGATTGAACTTAATTCGGACCCTCCCAAGTCCTACCAAATCGCAACTTAGGGTTTAAGTTGTTAATATGCGAATGTCTTCATGCTTGGAGTCGCCACTAATCTGTTTATGGTAGGTCGATTAGAAACCTAAATAAAACATAGGGAGATATGTTTTATTTCTACGAACCAGAGATTCTAAGCCCGGGGACTTGATTACGCTAGATCTAGTCTAACGCCTTTTCGGTACCTTTTCATTTCAAAAATATTTTGGCAGACAGTTTGGATCCATTTTAACTTAGCCACTAACATGTGAGGTGTTCATGCGAGTGCGCAAACCACCAATTTAACACCCAGAAAGCATTAAATAAATTGCAAACTTAGGAGAATAACTTACCTCGAATCCAGTAAGCATCTGCATTGTTAGCTAGAAAATCACATCAAACACCCTAATATGATTTCTAGTTAACAAACAATCACTCAATTTCTCTTTTTTGATTTTCCACTTATTTAAATGAAACCTAGCCTAGATGCAATGATGTGCAAAAATATGACATGCGAATTAATGTAAAATAGTATGCAAACTATATGACACGCGACGACGTGACCTAATTCTAATGACGGATGAATGATTATTTTTGGTATTTTCTAATGAAATTCGAAATAAAAATATACCTAAATTAACATGCAATCTAATGATGATTTAACATATCCTAACATGACTTATTTTTGGGATTTTTATTAAAAAATTCGAAATAATAAATTACTCAAATTAAAATGCAATCTATCCTAAGGAAAATGACTTATATTCTATCCTAAAGTGACTCTTTTTGGGATTTTTTTTGGAAAAATTCGGAATTATTAAATAACCTAAATAATCTATTAAGATTAGAATATTACTTAATTTAAACTAGGAAATATATCATCTCAAGTCCTAATTTAAATTAAATAACTACTCTATCTTCTAGATATATTTAGGATTCCTAGACATGCAAAACTCTAATTTAAATCTAGCTAATATTTTTGAATTTTTCTGTTTTATTTGAAAAGGAAAATAATTTAAACAAATAAGGATAGCAACCACGTTCAAAACATCCACGCGATCCGCCAAATTCGTTTCAAACTCGGATTAGGCATAGAAATCGAACTATCGGTCATATCTATAGGGTTATAGATATCGACGGAAAGTCGATCATTCAAATTTGGAAAGCAGATAAATTCCATCATCGTATCCAAATAGTTATGGATAAAATAATGAAATTTCGTATCGCCGCGTATCGTACCTTATGGATAAGGTCGGATAGTCGTCCAGATACGTTGCTAAATTAGGAAATTTTCGTAATTTGAATATTCTCAAATATCGCGGATATATCGAACATTATCTTAAGATATTTAAATATTCACGTGATATTCACGAAATATTCAAACGTGCAAATCAGGAAATTGAATATTCTGAAAATATTCTAAATATATCCACTTACCTAATTTGAAAATACTTCCAAATTTGAATTGATTCGGGATCGAGCTCGGGCTTGCGGATCGGGACCGAACAAACGGCGACGACGATCGACAAAAACGGCAACACCGGTGGGCTCACGAACGCTGTTCCGGCGAGGCACGTTGAGGCGGCGTCGGGAATGGTCTGACACGGCGGAGCAACGCGGGATGCTTCGAGCTCACGGACGAAACGGCGACAATCTCCGGGAGGTGCGGCTTGACCGAATCAGCAAGGGAGAATGACGTCCTTGCTGGGGAAAGAGCGGCAGCAGCAGCTCTTCTTCCAGACCACGGGGCGTCGGGCATGTTGCATGGAGTCTCGGTTGAGCGGAGGGACCAGTCAACGTGGAGACCTTCAAGGCTGTGTGGGGTTGTCGTAAGACACAGCTGGACGACGGGCAACAGGAACAGCAAGACAGCCACTTCAATGAGTACTGGAACAAGCTTTTGTTGACCGAGAAATTCAAAGAACAGCCAGCGACGTTGTCTTCGTGGAGCAATTTGTGTTGACCGATTCTCTCCTCTTCTCTGTTTGATTGTCTCTCTTTCTCTGCAGGTCTTCGTGGAAAACCAGTCAGCACCGCTTGAAGGCGTGGACCTCTCCCTTCTTTGACTCGTCAAGAACAAAAACCCCCTTTTAATTGTGTGAAGTCAGAACGTGGAAAGCTTTTGCTTTCCACGTTGACCCACGTATTCAATGTCCCCGTGAAAACCAACAACCCCTCCTTTGTTCTTCTTTTTTTTTCTCACGTGGATTGAAGCCCAAAAGACCAGCCCTGTTTGACTTTTCTTCTCTGCCAACTCCCTCTGGGCGTGAATTCTTCTTTGTCTCTGTGTGCGTTCTATGTTCTTTGCATGGGAACGTTTTCTTCGGAGATGTGGGGACGTCGCGCGAAGATGCAGCAACGGCGTGAGGACAAGGCGATGGTGCGACGTGGGCGACGGCTTCGGAACGGCGGAGGCACGGCGTGGCGGTAGCTCGGCGTGATGGTCGCCGGCCTCTCTCTCACGTGTTCTCTCCCAAAAATTCTGATTTGCAAATTGTGTGGTCCCCCCAATTTCTGACGTAAAACATGCTTATATAATCCTAAACTAGGTCAGTTAGATGGGCTCTAGAGTCCTAATGGGCTTAGGCTTGGGCTTAAGTCTAATTAAATTAACTTGGGCTGAATTAAGCCCAAAACATAATGGGCTGAATTAAGCTCAAAACATAATGGGCTGAATTAAGCTCAAGTTAAAACGACCGAGCCCGTTCGTCTTGAAATTCCCGGCCCTTGCATTCCGAACGTGCTGAGTCTCGTTCGATGAAATTTAAGCTCATTCGCCACCGCCAATTTGATGCAATAATACAAATTGAATCTAAATGAACCTAAACTATATGTTATGCAATTTGAATATTTTTGTTTAGGGGTTAAAAATTAATCCCTAATTTTCTATGCTAATTACACTAAATGGTCGGTCAAAATTTAGGTGTCAACAGCTGCCCCTCTTTGAAGGTGAGCTCGCAGAGGTTGCATTCAAAGATTAAATGATACCTAAATTTCAACCATGCAAATGCAAATGAATGTTGTTTTTGTCGGGATTATGAGTCCCATTTTTGAATACATTAGGAAATGATGCATGCTGACATGAAAGGAAAACATACCTGGAATTACTTACCTGACTGGTGCAAGATAATGCAATTCGAGGCACGACTCTGACTTGAATGTTGTTTGGCAAATGTCTAGGCTCAGTCCCATAGGTATTGCCTGATAAATTGTTGATGAACTTCGGTGATCTACAATTAAGTCAAAACACACGAAGAACGCTCGACGTATCCAATCATCAACTGGATTCGCGAGAGTAGTTAAAAAAAGCAAAACGTTCTGACCTTTACATATATCTGCTCATATGCAAAGATTTAGCCGTTTCACCTATACCTGCTCATATGTGAGTAGCGGGGGAACTCAAGAGGATATTCCGACCTTTACATATACCTGCTCATATACAAAGATTTGACCGCCTCACTTATACCTGCTCATAAGTGAACAGCAGGGGAACACTTGGGATTGAGAAAATATTCCGACCTTTATGAAATACATATACCTGCTCATATGTATTCGTAAAGATTTGGCCGCCATGCCTATATCTGCTCATAGACACGTACGGGGGAATATCTGGGATAAAGGGGAGTATTCCGACCTTTACATATACATGCTCATATGCAAAGATTTGGTCGTCATGCCTATATCTGCTCATAGACACGTGCGGGGGAATACCCGAGATTGGGGAATATTCCGACCTTTACATATACCTGTTCATATGTAAAGATTTGGCTGCTTCACCTATACCTGCTCATAGGTGAGTAGCGGGGGAATACCCGAGATTGGGAGAATCTTCCGACCTTCACATATACCTGCTCATATGCAAAGATTTGACCGCCATGCCTATACCTGCTCATAGACATGTAACGGGGGAATCTTCTCGAGATTGTATGAAAATCTATGATTTGGTGAACAAAGGAGCTAGCCCAAGTGTTCAAGGGTTCCTTGACAAAATACCTGGATATCATTAGAGGTACCTGAAAAGGTTTGACCAATAGACACCTAAACATCATCAAAAACATTTAGAGATCACAAAAAAAAAAGATCAAATATGGGACCTGACGATTGCTCGAACAGGTTAGGGATACCTAGATAGTCATAGACATCCAAGGGATAGAGATATACTTACCTGGTGATATCTCCGACTCTCGAGAGTGTGTCTCCTGCTAGACACGGTTTCAAACAAAATGTAATATGCATTCGCACACATATACATATGTACTATGAATTCAACTGATTTTTTATGCACGATGGTTTTGTCAAATCAACATCACAAACTCCGTTGGGGAAAAATCATGACAAGACAATCCTAACTCACAAATAGGTGCCTTGAAAATGTCGAATGAGAGACTTCCGTTCCGAAAGGGCTTTCACTCATTCTTATTGAAAAATGCTGATTTATTGAGAATCGCTTCATCTCACCATCATCATGTCGACAAGAGTCCGAGTATTCTCGCAAGCGGTACGACCCTACCAATCCAAGAGGTCTTTACCGGGACTGTAACGTGGGCTTGGTCAATGGCTTAGCAAAGGGGACTCTTCGAGTCGAGGCTATTGAAAGAAAATACTCTGCAATTGTCTCCGGGTTTACAAGTCAAGAACCCTGCAAAATGAAATAGAAATGGACTTGCTCGCACTTCTTCGAGCTAAGCTTGTAAACATCTGAAATTCTACGTTAGTTCAAGTGCCATAATCTGAAGAGACATTGCAAGGGACGTAACGTAGGCTAGGTTTATAGGTTGAGAAATGAATGGATCATTAGGCTCAAAGTGTGTATGATTGGGGTGAATAGGTTGGTGATCATCTCGGCATTGTCACCGCTTTTCTTCTTCACCAGAGATTGTCTCCTCGGTAGATGTTCCATTGGTTTCAAGAGTTCATCACTTGTTTCCTTTGAGACTTCTCGACTGGGGATTCTGATATGTCATATCCTGATATTGGGCATTGGCCTTGCTTTTACCAGGCACACTGCTTTTTCTTTTCCCATTTTTTGTTTTTTTTTTCGTTTTTTCGTTTTTTTCTTGACATATGTCGCTTACAATGTAAACACTGGTCATCTAATCTGCCTGATTGACTCGCCGTTTGAGCTTAGAAACTTCTTGTCTTCTATCGACGCTCTGGATGTGTTACTTGAACAATGATAACTTTTTGCCTTGCCCCAGCGTGGGGGATGATCACCAACTGGGTTTAAGAAACGAATTTGCAGGCTCAATTGGGCTTAGCAAAAGGGTAAAATGTGTGTATGATAGAGAATGAAATGCTCTTCATCATCCTAAGGCACTTGAACTTCGCGTGAATTCATCTGAAAAAGCAACACTCGAAGATTGATGCAAGTGAGAACAAGAAAATTTCTACACATTTGTCACCTTATGTTGCTGATTTACCTCCAGTTTGCCCCGATGTGGGGTGGTTCTTGACAAAGGTATTTTGAATGAATTTCTCCAAATGTTTAGGCTCAAAGAGGTTGAAACAAGGGATAACATGTATTGTTTAAGGTGGAGAAATGAAATGTCTTTTGTCATTTCGATCGCCGTACCTTTTGCGAGAGAACTCTTTACCTTGCAAACATGAAATTTTTCCACTCAACTCACTTGGGATTAATGCATGGGACTGTGTATAGGATAAGGCTTGCCTTTCATCGTCCCGATGTACCTCATTCGACACAATCAATTCATTCCACATGAGTTATTAGATTGTCTGAACAGACTTCCCCTTTAAATTTAATGATACTGATTGACAAAATAACCATGCAGAAATTAAAGTCAATGCAAACATCTTAACTTGAAATTGATTGAAACCATTTATTCATCAATGAAATGTTTGCAATTCAGAAGATAAAACCAAACACTTGAAAACTTTTGCTGCAAAATGATAGATTTTATCAGGAATAATACATCTTTACAGCATCAGAGTTAACAGGAGTGGAGAACTCACGACCGTCCATTTCTACGAGAATTAGGGCACCTCCGGGAAGCACATTTTTAACCACAAATGGACCGATGTAGTTTGGGGCAAATTTACCCCCAGGAATAGGGAAGACTAGCAGCACCTTCCTCAAGACTAGATCATTTACCTCAAAGTGTCCTGGATGCACTTTTTGGTTGAAAGACTTACCTACGCATGCGGCAATTGGATCGGACGTTTCGTCTCACTCTCGGGAAGGGTTGCCCTTATCTTCACCTCTTTGGGCTCTCCAGAATCACTCAGATTGACGGTGATAGTTTGATCTATCGTCAGGACTTTAAGTTTTTCATGCCGCTCTAGATCGCGCTGAAGGTCTGAGGAATCATCGAGTTCGCCAGTATCATCGAGATGAGACTCGGCGGCGCATAATTCATCGGATTGGACCGTTCCAATACCCTCATGTGTCGCAAGATCGCCCCTGAAACCTAAAGTAAGGGATTCAGAAGGACAAACAGGGGTAAACATTGCAGTTTTTTTTGTCATTTTTTTGTAATTAATTTTTTGTGTTTTTTTGTAATTTTTCTTGACTCCGTTTTTGAAATCCTTTTCGAAAAAGGTTTAACATGAGGAAGCATGAAGAAGCCCAGGCCTCAGAATTCTCCTTGGAATATATTTTCTTTTATCGGTTGGATATCATCACCGGGCTGGTTTGATGTACCTCAACATGCTCTAAAAAATAAAAATAGAAATTTGTAATTTCATTGATTATCTCAAAATAAATTACATTTATTGAATGGAAATTGCAGCAATCAAAACCTAGAAATGAAAATGGAAAGCAACACTCGAGATGGGGCAAGTCCTAAAAAAAACAGTAAAGATTCCCACGCAGGGGAGTGTGCGGAAAAGTAAAAGTTGTTACTCTTGTGGGCCAGTGCCCATTCCCTCTAACGGTCCTTCTTCGATAGCTCCGATGAAAACGTCATCAAACAGGGCAATGACTCCTTCGATTGCGTCATCAGAATCTCCCGTCATTTGAGGCGTTGGATCATCCATACCTCATCATCCGTCAGGAACAATGTTACAGGGATCAACATAGAAGCTCGGGGGCGCCGAGTATTTCACATAGTAATCAAACTTGCCGCTCGGTTGCCCCAGAGTGTCAATCACTTCTTTTCCTTCATCAGCCTTAAGCATGCTTTCTACGATCTCTTCATCATCAGTCGCATCGTCGAGCGGAGGCATGTCTTCAGGCAAGGGATCGAGCTTGACCTTTCTAGTGTTCAACGTAGCAAATTCCTCGTCCCAGTTAATGACGACCTCGGAGATAGTAGAAATAATGCTAGTGTGGTTAGCATAAACGATCAGCCTAGCCTCTACCATCCTTGAGATTCTTTCTCTCATGACAGCCAAGGAAATGACCTCATTAGCCGGGTAATAACCGGCCTTTACCAACTCACCATAGACGTCAATGGTGTGTACTCTGACGTTCTTGATTCGACCAGCATTGAAGCTAAATATGGCATTCACATTGCCCGCGTGATCGAGTAGCGGGTTACTTTGAACATTCGGCTTAGCGGGTTGAAATGAGAACGCCTTCGTGTCGAGGAGATTCTGGATTCGGTGCTTGAGGGCGTAGCAATTGTCGGTTGAATGCCCCAGCTCGCCCATGTGATAATCGTATTCTTCGACGGGTCGTAGTTATAGAACTTCTTAGGATTGGGCCGCTTTGGCTCGGTAGTAAGCAAGCCTCTCTTTCGGAGCACCGCCAACACTTGAGACAATGACCCGGGAAGGGGGGTGAATTGTCTTTTGTTGTTCCTCCTCTGAAACGGTTGACGACCCGTGTTTTGTTGCTGAGCTTCTGCTACTTGGATTGCTAGGGCAGGATTAACATTCCGCCGGCCCGGTTGGGTATAAATCACATTCACTTCAGCCGCCGGTTCTTTCTCCTTCCTTGCACTGAATCTCTTGGTCGAGGAGGTCGGCTCTACAAACCATCCATCTTTCAGCCCTATCTCAATCTGTTCACCTATAGGGATGAGTTGGTTGAAGTTATCAATCGGAATGGCCACCATTCGATTACGGTACTCGAACGGGAGAGTTTTCACGAACATCCTCTTCAGCTTACTGTCAATAGGTTCTGGGACAACCTGAGCGGCTAAATTCCTCCATCTGATGGCATAGTCTTTGAAAGACTCGGTCTTCTTCATTTGAGCACGCTCGAGATCATCACGGGTAGGAGTGATGTCTGTTATGAACCGGTATTGCTTCAGGAATGCATCACTAGCCTCCTTCCAGGTTTTGAGGCTATTTATCTTCTTCATGAGGTACCAGTGCAGAGCAGGGCCGGTCAAGCTAGCTTGAAATGCATGGATCATCAGGAGCTCGTTGTCAACATACGAGGTCATCTGTACGTGGTACAACTGCAGGTGGGCTTTTGGACATGTGGTGCCATTGTACTTATCAAAGTCCGGCATTTTGAATTTCTTCGGGATTTTGATCTGTGAGTACAGGGACAGATCGATCGAAGGTGAATCTTGTGAACCCTCCAACTGTTTAACTCTCTCTTCAAGCTTGTTGACACGTTCATCAGGCTTGTGATTGTTGACGAGGATCTGGAATGGGTCATCTTTCAAATCGGGAATATCGTCATCTTCCTCAATATCAACACCTTTTCCACTTTTATGCTTCGGGGCTGATGCTTCAAGGGGTGCTGGAACAGGAATTGACCGAAGGGTCTTGATTTCAGCGGTCATTTGTTGCATTGCGACGGCAAGTTGCTTGATTTGGTCTTTTATGCCAACAACACGATCTTGCAAGTCGGTTTGATCGGCCATTCTAGCTCTTGATCGTGTGCGAATAGGCGATCGTGATCGGTTCGTAGTTACCTAATTTGGAAAATAGAGCACGGTAAGTATGTGTCCTCTAAACGATCGGTCCATGACTCAGTCTAATCGTCCTTTTTTATTCCCATTTTCCATGACATTTTTCATTACTCCATGTATTTGTGAAAATGATAGCACATTTCTTAGGAAATAATGACTTATGATAGACCTAGGAAAATAATGATAAGAATTGAAAGTAATTTCTTTTCAAAGCTTTGTTTTTTTTTTTACTTTGAAAAGAATTCAATGATTATTACTTTCAAAAATTACGATTAACCTAGACTTATCATGGACCGACCAAATGTATGGACAAGTAAGTAAATTGCAAGATAAAGGTTCAGAACACTTACTTCACCGGGTAGGGTAATGACAATCACATAGACATGCGCATGAAATGTGAGGTTCGATTTCTACCTAGACTCTGGCTTGCAAAATGGAGATGCGAGGATTACCGAGCTAAACCAGTCATGGTGGTGGTTAGGCTAGGATTCCCCTGACTCCGGCTTAGTCAAAGAGCCGACCCGGGTTGCGTGGGATTACAACCGTGGTGGGTACTCAATGACACCATGAAAGAAAATTCGGGACTGAGGAGGGCGACCTGTACCATATGGTTTTGGTCGGGGTATCTACTATCTCAGTACCATCCTAAACCTATGCCACCCAGGTCCGGCAGCAGGTAGTGTGTGCAGTGTAGTGTAAATGTAAGGCATGCACAGCAGGTTATATCAAACAGCGCTTCGTGCATAAATTAAACCATACATATGAACACCTCCCTGCAAAACAAGGGTTAACAATCACGCCTCCCCTTATACCTCCCATTCTGCAAAAACATTTAACACCTAAAATGTTAGGGACGTACCTGGGATCCTCGCTGCCAAACAAAAATATTTTCCAAAAGAAAAATTGGCCTAAGTCCACTAAAAGTTTTAACTCAAGTCCCCAGCGGAGTCGCCAAGCTGTCGCGACCCTAAAAAAATTTGGTTCATTTTCTCGGGCTAATGCATTATTAAGATTGAACTTAATTCGGACCTTCCCAAGTCCTACCAAATCGCAACTTAGGATTTAAATTGTTAACATGCGAATGTCTTCATGCTTGGAGTCGCCACTAATCTGTTTATGGTAGGTCGATTAGAAACCTAAATAAAACATAGGGAGATATGTTTTATTCCTACGAACCAGAGATTCTAAGTCTGGGGACTTGATTACGCTAAATCTAGTCTAACGCCCTTTCGGTACCTTTTCATTTCAAAAATATTTTGGCAGGCAGTTTGGATCCATTTTAACTTAGCCACTAACATGTGAGGTGTTCATGCGGGTGCGCAAACCACCAATTTAACACCCAGAAAGCATTAAATAAATTGCAAGCTTAGGAGAATAATTTACCTCGAATCCAGCAAGCATCTGCATTGTTAGCTAGAAAATCACATCAAACACCCTAATATGATTTCTAGTTAACAAACATCACTCAATTTCTCTTTTTTGATTTTCCACTTATTTAAATGAAACCTAGCCTAGATGCAATGATGTGCAAAAATATGACATGCGAATTAATGTAACCTAGTATGCAAACTATATGACACGCGACGACGTGACCTAATTCTAATGACGGATGAATGATTATTTTTGGTATTTTCTAATGAAATTCGGAATAAAAATATGCCTAAATTAACATGCAATCTAATGATGATTTAACATATGCTAACATGACTTATTTTTGGGATTTTTGTTAAAAAATTCGAAATAATAAATTACTCAAATTAAAATGCAATCTATCCTAAGGAAAATGACTTATATTCTATCATAAAGTGACTCTTTTTGGGATTTTTTTTTGGCAAAATTCGGAATTATTAACTAACATAAATAATCTATTAAGATTAGAATATTACTTAATTTAAACTAGGAAATATATCATCTCAAGTCATAATTTAAATTAAATAACTACTCTATCTTCTAGATATATTTAGGATTCCTAGACATACAAAGCTCTAATTTAAATCTAGCTAATATTTTTGAATTTTTCTGTTTTATTTGAAAAGGAAAATAATTTAAACAAATAAGGATAGCAACCACGTTCAAAACATCCACGCGATCCGCCAAATTCATTTCAAACTTGGATTAGGCACAGAAATCGAACTATCGGTCATATCTATAGGGTTATAGATATCGACGGAAAGTCGATCATTCAAATTTGGAAAGCAGATAAATTCCATCATCGTATCCAAATAGTTATGGATAAGATAATGAAATTCCGTATCGTCGCGTATCGTACCTTATGGATAAGGTCGGATAGTCGTCCAGATACGTTGCTAAATTAGGAAATTTTCGTAATTTGAATATTCTCAAATATCGCGGATATATCGAACATTATCTTAAGATATCTAAATATTCACGTGATATTCACGAAATATTCAAACGTGCAAATCAGGAAATTGAATATTCTGAAAATATTCTAAATATATCCACTTACCTAATTTGAAAATACTTCCAAATTTGAATTGATTCGGGATCGAGCTCGGGCTTGCGGATCGGGACCGAACAAACGGCGATGACGATCGACAAAAACGGCAACACCGGTGGGCTCACGAACGCTGTTCCGGCGAGGCACGTTGAGGCGGCGTCGGGAATGGTCTGACACGGCGGAGCAACGCGGGATGCTTCGAGCTCACGGACGAAACGGCGACAATCTCCGGGAGGTGCGGCTTGACCGAATCAGCAAGGGAGAATGACGTCCTTGCTGGGGAAAGAGCGGCTGCAGCAGCTCTTCTTCAAGACCACGGGGCGTCGGGCATGTTGCATGGAGTCTCGGTTGAGCGGAGGGACCAGTCAACGTGGAGACCTTCAAGGCTGTGTGGGGTGTCGTAAGACACAGCTGGACGACGGGCAGCAGGAACAGCAAGACAGCCACTTCAATGAGTACTGGAACAAGCTTTTGTTGACCGAGAAATTCAAAGAACAGCCAGCGACGTTGTCTTCGTGGAGCAATTTGTGTTGACCGATTCTCTCCTCTTCTCTGTTTGATTGTCTCTCTTTCTCTGCAGGTCTTCGTGGAAAACCAGTCAGCACCGCTTGAAGGCGTGGACCTCTCCCTTCTTTGACTCGTCAAGAACAAAAACCCCCTTTTAATTGTGTGAAGTCAGAACGTGGAAATCTTTTGACCCACGTATTCAATGTCCCCGTGAAAACCAACAACCCCTCCTCTGTTCTTCTTTTTTTTTCTCACGTGGATTGAAGCCCAAAGACCAGCCCTCTTTGACTTTTCTTCTCTGCCAACTCCCTCTGGGCGTGAATTCTTCTTTGTCTCTGTGTGCGTTCTATGTTCTTTGCATGGGAACGTTTTCTTCGGAGATGTGGGGACGTCGCACGAAGATGCAGCAACGGCGTGAGGACAAGGCGATGGCGCGACGTGGGCAACAGCTTCGGAACGGCGGAGGCGCGGCGTGGCGGTAGCTCGGTGTGATGGTCGCCGGCCTCTCTCTCACGTGTTCTCTCCCAAAAATTCTGATTTGCAAATTGTGTTGTCCCCCCAATTTCTGACCTAAAACATACTTATATAATCCTAAACTAGGTCAGTTAGATGGGCTCTAGAGTCCTAATGGGCTTAGGCTTGGGCTTAAGTCTAATTAAATTAACTTGGGCTGAATTAAGCTCAAAACATAATGGGCTGAATTAAGCTCAAGTTAAAACGACCGAGCCCGTTCGTCTTGAAATTCCCGGCCCTTGCATTCCGAACGTGCTGAGTCTCGTTCGATGAAATTTAAGCTCATTCGCCACCGCCAATTTGATGCAATAATGTAAATTGAATCTAAATGAACCTAAACTATATGTTATGCAATTTGAATATTTTTGTTTAGGTGTTAAAAATTAATCCCTAATTTTCTATGCAAATTACACTAAATGGTCGGTCAAAATTTAGGTGTCAACAGAGTGTGTTGTCTATTCCACTAGACAACACAAAGAGATATGTCACCTCTTCCACTTGGTGAACATATGAGAGATCACGTCTCCTATTCCACGAAAAGAGAAACAATGAAGAATAATTAGCAGATGTACCTGAATTCTTCTTAAAAATGATAGAGCTAATTGCATTGCACCTGTTTTTACCTTAGAAAAGGTTAAAATAACACATGCGCAGGGGCAAAGAAAACATAATTCATGAATCTACCTACATTACCAAGCTTCACTGGGGAATTTATCAATAAGAACAGCTATTTCGTCCTTTTGACAATTTGATCATATTAAATGAGAGACCTTTAATCAAAAAGGACTTTCCACTCACTCTCAATGAAAGGCTTTTGACCCGACCTTTGATGCGGGTATAAGAATCACTCAAAATCTCTTTATTATGCTTGACAAGGGTTCGGATATTCTCAAAATCAGTATGACTTGGCCAATCTAAGAGGTCTTTATAAGGACTAAAACACACGCAGGCTTGGTCAAAGGTTTCACAATGGGGACTCATGAGAGTCATAACTTTGAAAGAATTGATATCACCAACTGCTCTGGATTTACAAGTCAGGAATACTGCAAAAAGTGAGATAAAAAAATCTTGCTCGCACTTCTTCGAGCAACATTTATAAGCATTTGAAACTCTACGTTAACTCAAGTGCCCTATTTTGAAGAGACTTTGGTAAGGGTTGTATCGTAGATTCAAGTAGGCTTGAAATGAATGGCCTGTTTCCATCAAAGGGGGTATTATGAACATGGAAATTGGTGATCATCCAATCATGCTACTGGTACCATTGATCTAGCTCTAGCAATTGCTCCATAAATAAACCTTCAAATGGTCTTTTCCTTGAAGAATGATCTTGCATATCGACTCAGTTCTTGTCGAAGCCTTTCTTTCTCTCACTTTTTTTGAGAGAGAGATTTTCTTTTCGAGAGTTTTTTTCTCCCTCTCTTCGATTTATTGGTGTCCTTTTGCGTCCTTTTTGATGAATTTTCTTTTGAGCTCCCATTTGTCTCAAGTCACCCTAAACTTGCTTTGAGATGATTTCATTTGTTTATCACAGGAATAATCATTAATCGGGTTGAAATGAATTCACCGCTCAAATTCGGTATGCAAAGGATATAATGTATAAGGATATAGAAAGAAATGCTCTTTGTCATATCTAAGGCACTCGAGCTAATACAGAATTTGCATGCAAATAAATATACTTGAAGATTGATGCAAGTGAAAGCAAGAAAATTCTAACCATTTTGAACTTTCTAAGAAATTGCCCCAGTATGGGGTTGTTCCTAATAGGGGTAAGAAATGAAACTCTGTTCAAAGGGTTAAGCAAATGATAACCTGTAGTGTTTAGATAGAGGGAATGAATGCCTCTCATCGTTTTGGTCGTCATACTTTTCTTGAGATAATCCTTTACCTTATCAGCACGGAATTTTCACTCAACTCACACTGGGGATTATTATTCAGGATGTATATGGAAACGACTTGTCTATCATCATCTTGAAGTCTCTCATGCAATATAATCGCTTTATTAGGACAGAAACAGACTACCCGATCAAAAGCCTTCCTCAAACAAAGCTTAGTAACATCTATTGATTCATGAAATTTAACTTGATACTTGATAGAAACAAAGTCATAATGAGTACAAATCAAGTGTAATACTTCTTCACAGAATCAGAATTAACCGGACTAGAAAAAATACGACTATCCATCTCGGCCAAAATCAAAGCACCTCCTGGAAGGACTTTCTTCACAATGTACGGGCCGCCATAATTTGGAGCGAATTTTCCTTCTGTAAGAGGAACGATCGGCAATAACTTCCGCAGGACAAGGTTACCTACCTGAAAATGTTGAGGCTTGGCTTTCTTGTTGAAAGATTTAGCAACTCGTTGTTGATAGCACTGACACTGACATAGAGCTCTAAGTCTTATCTCATCAATCATGTTCAACTGGTCCAATTTCTATTGGATCCAATCTGCTTGTGACAATTGTACCTGTGAAAGAATACGTAACGAAGGAATTTCAACCTCAATAGGTAGAACTGCTTCCATACCGTACATAAGAGAATATGGAGTTGCCCCTGTAGATGTCCGGATAGAAGTCCGATATGCCATAAGTGCAAAAGGTAATCTCTCATGTCAATCACGATAGTTCTCGGCTATTTTAGCCAAAATTTTCTTGATATTCTTGTTGGCTGCTTCAACCGCTCCGTTCATCTGCGGACGATATGGAGAGGAATTCAAATACTTGATCTTGAACTCTTTAAATAGATCATCCACCAATTTATTATTTAGATTCAACTCATTCTCAGTAATTATAGTCTCAGGTGCACCATATCGAGCAATGATGTCTCGATGAATGAACTTTACCACAATCCGGGCCGTCACTGTCGTATAGGATATAGCTTCGATCCACTTTGAAAAGTAATCAATAGCAACTAGGATAAACCGATACCCATTTGACGTTTTAGGATTAATTGGGCCAATCATATCAATGCCCTACATAGAAAATGGCCATGGTTTAGACATTTGATGCAATTTATTCGGAGGAGTTTTAATCTTGTCACCATGGATCTGACATTTGTGACAACTTCGGACATGCTGAATGCAATCACTCTCTAAAGTGAGCCAGTAATAACCCATCCTCATTATCTTCCTTGCCAGCATATGACCATTCATGTGCGGACCACATACTCTCTCATGTACTTCTAGCATCAAACGAACAACCTCGGTTAAATCAATACACCTTAATAAAACTGAGTCATAGAACCGCTTGTATAGGCATTCTCCGCTCAAGAAGAACTTTGACGCCATTTTCCTAATATACTTTTGGTTAGATGCGGTACTTTTCTGAAGAAACTCCTGTATTTGAAGATATGCCTTGATATCATGATACCACGGCTTACCGTCAGGCTCTTCTGTCGTGGCCATGCAATAAGCCGGTTTCTGTAAGACCTCTATCTTCAAAGGTTCAACTTCTAAACCACTTGTCACTCGTAGCATTGCCGATAACATAGCCAGAGTATCGACAAAACTATTTTGAGTCCTTGGCAAGTATTCAAACGAAATGTCTTCAAACTCTTCCACCAACTCCTCTAAATAGACGTGATAAGGCTGCAACTTAGCATCTCTAGTTTGCCACTTTTCAACGGTATGGAGAATATTGAGGGCTGAATCCCCAAATACCTTAAGTCGAGCTACTCCCATTTCGATTGCAGCTTGTAACCCGAGGATGCATGCTTCATATTCAACGATATTGTTCGTGCAAGAAAATATCAGTTTCGCTACAACCGGATAATGTTGTCCGCTTGGGGATATTAAAACTACCATGATACCTGATCCTGACAAGTTTACGGCCCTATCAAAATACATGGTCTATACATACTCATCAATTGGCATGACTCTATCCTCTATCGGATCCAGATCCTCATTTTTCCTAGGATTTTTGGCCAAGACATCGGCAATTACTCGTCATTTGACTGATTTTTGAGACATGAATTGAACATTAAATTCTGAGATGAGAATCTACCATTTTCCCAGTTTTCCAACCAAAGCGGGTTGATTGAGCAAGTATTTGACGGGATCACACTTTGTTACAAGCAATATCTGATAGTGCAAAGTGTATTGCCTCAACGTGTGTAGCACCCAGACCAGTGCTGTGCACGTTCTTTCTGCTTTGGAATAGTTCATCTCAAAGGCGATGAACTTCTTACTCAAATAATAAATCGCACACTCTTTTCCATTCTCTTCACTTTTCTGAGCAATCATGGCACCTAAGGACTCATTGTGGATTGTAAGGTACAGGATCAAAGGTTGCCCTGGCATTGGCGGAACAAGCACCAGCGGATTCATCAAGTAGTGCTTAATCTTGTCGAACGCCAGTTTACACTCCTCATCCCATCTGATCAGCGCATTTTTCTTGAGGAGTTTAAAGAAAAGCTTCGCCATCTCAGATAGCTGAGAAATAAATCTGGCTATATAGTTTAGTCTACCCATTAAGCTACGAACTTCCTTCACCGAAAAGGGAGATTTTATTTCATAAATGGCTTTCACTTTTGACGGGTCAATCTCAATCCCTTTGTTACTAACAATGAAGCCAAGTAGTTTGCCAGAGGCTGCCCCGAACACGTATTTTGCCTGATTGAGGCGTAATTTGAACTTGCGAAGCCTGTCGAATAATTTTGTCAAGGTTTCTATGTGATCTTCTCCGCGTCGAGTTTTTGCAATCATGTCGTCAACATAGACCTCAATCTCATTATGCATCATGTTATGGAACAACGTGACCATTGCCCGCTGGTAAGTTGCCCTAGCATTTTTGAGACCGAAGGACATCACCTTGTAATGAAATGTCCCCCATGGGGTGGTAAATGCCGTTTTCAACTTATCATCCTCGTTCATCAAGATCTGATTATAATCTGAGAAACCATCCATGAAGGAAAATAGTTCGAATCCAACTGTTCTGTCCACAAGCACATCAATGTATGGGAGTGGAAAATCATCTTTAGGACTAACTTTGTTTAGATCTCGGTAGTCAGCACACACTCGAACCTGACTGTCTTTCTTCAACACTGGGATTATATTAGCGACCCATTCTGAGTATTGGGTAGTCTCAATAAATCTCACGTCAAGAAGCTTCATGACCTCTTCCTTGATCTTCTTTGCCAGTTCTGGCTTAGCCCTTTGCGGCCTTTGCTTCACAGGCTCAACCGAAGGATTAGTTGGTAGACAATATTCGACAATCGATCGATCGAGACCCAACATGTTGTCGCAACCCTAAAAATTTTACATTTTTCGGGCTAATGGATTATTAAGATTGAACTTAATTCGGGCCCTCCCAAGCCCTACCAAATCGCAACTTAGGGTTTAAGTTCTTAACATGCAAATGCTTTCATGCTTGGAGTCGCCACTAATCAATTTATGGTAGGTTGATTAAAAACCTAAATAAAACATAGGGAGATATGTTTTATTTCTACGAACCAGAGATTCTAAGCCCGGGGACTTGATTACGCTAGATCTAGTCTAACGCCCTTTCGGTACCTTTTCTTTTCAAAAATATTTTGACAGGCAGTTTGGATCCATTTCAATCTAGTTACTAACATGTGAGGTGTTCATGCGGGTGCGTAAACCACCAATTTAACACCCAGAAAGCATTAAATAAATTACAAGTTTAGGAGAACAATTTACCTCAAACCAACGCAAGCATCTGCATTGTTAGCTAGAAAATCACATCAATACCCTAATATGATTTCTAATTAACAAGCAATTCACTCAATTTCTTTTTTTGGATTTTCACTTAATTTAAATGAAATCTAGTCTATATGCAATGACGTGCGAAAATATGACATGCGAATTAATGCAACCTAACATGCAAACTATTTGTCATGCGACGACGAGACTTAATTCTAATGACGAAAAAATGATTATCTTTGGTATTTTCTAATGAAATTCGGAATTAATGGAAATACCTAAAATAACATGCAACCTAATGTCTTCTCTTTTTGGTATTTTCTATTAAAATTCGGAATAATAAAAATGCCTAAAATAACATGCACTCTATGATGACCTAATCTACCCTAGCATGATTTCTTTTTGAGATTTTTGTTTAAAATTCGGAATAATAAAATAACGTGAATAATCCGTTAGGATTAAAATAATACCTAATTTAAACTAGGAAACATGCCACCTTAAGTCCTAATTTAAATTAAATATTTATCTCATCCTTTGGGATACATTCAAAATTCCTAGACATGTAAAATTCTAAGCTAAATCTAAATGTTATATTTTTTTTTTTGAAAATTTTCTGTTTTATTTGAAAAGAAGAGCGATTAAACAAACAAAAATAACAACCGATTCAAACCATCCACGCAATCCGCCAGATTTATTTCAAACTCGGATTAGGCACAGAGATCGAACTATCCGTTATATCTATAGGGTTATAAATATCGACGGAAAGTCGATTATTCAAATTTGGAAAGCTAATGAAATTCATTATCATATCCAATTGGTTATGGATAGGATAATAATTTCCCGTATCGCCGCGTATCGGACCTTAGGGATAAAGTCGGATAGTCGTTCAGATATGTTGCTAAATTAGGAAATTTTCCTAATTTGAATACTTTCAAATATCGCGGATATATCAAATATTATCCTAAGATATCTAAATATTCACGTAATATTCATGAAATATTCAACACGTGCAAATCAGGAAATTGAATATTCTGAAAATTTAGGATAATGTTCAATTATCTAATTTGCAGATAATCACCAAATTCGAATCGATTGGGATCGAGCTCGGGCTTGCGGATCGGGATCGGCGACGTCAGTGACGGGACGGCGGCACCGGCGATGAGACACGGCAACACCGATGGGGGCTCTCGGCGTCGGGACGCTGTCGACGTTGCGATGTCGACGCGGCGTCTCCGGGAACGGCGGCGTCGGTGACAACGGTGGTGTGGACGTCGAAGACGGCGAGGGCGATCGGTGGCTGTAGAGTGCTTGATAATCTCGTTAGGGGCCTATTTGCTCGGAATGGTGCAACAAGGCAGCAGGGCGTCAAGATTGGATTGGAGTGCTACTACAAGGAGAATCAAGATTTGTGCTGGTTTTGATTGGAGCTTGCTGGACGTTGGTCAGGGAGTGGTCTTGTGCAACAACCAAGACCCATGAAGATGTTGACTTCGCCGATCTGGGCAGGTTTAACGTCCTCTAAAAAAAAGATAAATTTCTTGAGCTCTTCTCCCTTCTTTTCTCATGCTTTTCCTCCTCTGTGTCCGTGTGTGTGGCCTTGATGTAGCGACGGGATGGACGTTGCAGCAATTCACAGCAAATTGTTGACTTCACTAGTCAACCTGGACTCCTTGCAGTTGCTGTTGGCGTTGGACGAAGCTGTTCTGGACCGGTGGGGCTTCAACGTGGATTCAAGAAGGAAGAACGTGGACTGAGCTTCTTCACTTCAAGATCTGCTGCATGGGGGTGTTTTCTTCGGTGTTGTGGAGGACGTGGCATGCATGAAGAAGCAGTAAAGGTAGCAGCTTGGCGTTGGGATAGAAGCAGCGCCAGACGGTTGACCGGAGCAGCGTCCTTGGTGTAGACGTCGGGGAAACAAGTGAAGGTCTTCAAGGCTGTTGTGCGAGTGGCTGTTCGGCGAGGATGTTCTCCGGCGAAAGGGCTGAAGAACGGCACGGCGGCTGTGGTGCAGTGCGGAGATGGCGCAGCGACGCGCGGCGTTGCGGTGAGCGGCGACGGCGGTGGGGGCTCGGCGCACCGACCTCTCCCCCTCTCTCTCTCTCTTTCTCTCCAAAAAATTTCTGATCTCTAAATTGTGTTCTCCCCCCTATTTCTGACCTAATGTTATGTTTATATAGCACTAATCTAGGTCAATTTAGATGGGCTTTATGACCTGATGGGCTTAGGCTTTGGCTTAGGTTTAATGGGCTGAATTAACTTGGGCCTTTGATTAATTAAACTCAACATATCAAATTAAACCCAAATTAAAACGACCGAGCCCGTTTGACTTGAAATTCCCGGCCCTTGCATTCCGAGCGAGCCGAGTCTCGTTCAATGAAATTTAAGCTCATTCGCTACCACCAATCCGACGCAAAATGCAATTAAATTAAAATGAACCAAAACTATATGCTATGCAATTTAAATATTTTTGTTTAGGGGTTAGAATTTAATCCCTAATTTTCTATGCAATTAACACTAAATGATGCGTCGAAATTTAGGTGTCAACAGCTGCCCCTCTTTGAGTGGAAGCTCACAGAGGTTTCGCTCAAAGACTGAGACCTAAATTTAAACTATGCAAAATGATGAATGATGATGATGATTTTTTTTTAAAAAATGATGCATGATATGCAAGCAATGAAGAACATATGCTAAGGCTTCTCACTTCATGCGGAGCGGTGAAAGAGTCTTGCATACAGATCGCATAAAAAACGTCCGAGTGACGGAATGCTTTATAATGCTTTCAATTCCCTCGATCTCCAAACTTCTGGTCAACTGGAAGTAAGGTTTTCGAAGTACTGGATTGCCTATCTATTACCTGTAGTTTCCTACAAATGCGAAATAGCGCATAATATGAAGAAAGAACGGGATGTATTGACTGGTGTGCTTCGTACTCCACTTAGCGACACCAATTGAGAAACTATGTCGTCTATCCTGCTAGACGAACATAAAATGAGATAGGGTGTGCCACGTACTCCACTTGGCAACATCAACTGAGAAACTATATCGCCTATCCTGCTAGGCGAACATAAGATGAAATATTATACCGCCTATCCTGCTAGGCGAACAGAAAATGGGATGTTATACTGCCTATCCTGCTAGGCAAACATGAAATGAGATGTTATGCCGCCTATCCTGTTAGGCGAACAGAGGACTGGATGTTATGTCGCCTATCCTGCTAGGCGAACAGAGGACTGGATGTTATGCCGCCGTGTACTCCACTTGGCAAACATGAAATGAGATATGCTTTGTACTCCACTCAGCAACATCAATTGGGGTGTACCGCGTACTCCACTTGGCAACACCATGCCGCCGCGTACTCCACGTGACGAACATGAAAATAAGATGTACTTCGTACTCCACTCAGCAACATCAATTGGGGTGTGCCGCGTACTCCACTTGGCAACACCATGCCGCCGCGTACTCCACTTGGCGAACATGAAAATAAGATGTGCTTCGTACTCCATTCAGCAACATCAATTGGGGTGTGCTTCGTACTCCACTTAGCAACACCAAATGGTGAATTATGCTGCCGTATACTCTACTTGGTAAACATAAAATAGGAAATCATGGCGCCTATCCTGCTAGGCGAACAAAAGATGGGGTGTGCCGCGTACTCCACTTGGCAACACCAGGTGAGAAATTGTATTTCGAAAGGAGAAACGACGAAGAATAAGTAGCAAGCGTACCTGAATTCTTACGACGGAGCCAATGGCATCGCTCCTATTCTTTCCAGAGAAAATGTTAAAATACCACATGCGCAGAGGCCGAGAAAACATAATTTATGAATCTGCTCGTATCACCAAGCTTCACTGGGGAATTTATCAATAAGAACAATCATTTCGTCCTTTTGACAATTTGATCACATTAAATGAGAGACCTTTAATCAGAAAGGACTTTCCACTCACTCTCAATGAAAGGCTTTTGTCCCGACCTTTAATGCGGGTATAAAAATCACTCAAACTCTCTTCGTCGTGCTTGACAAGGGTTCAGATATTCTCAAAATCAGTATAATTTAGCCAATCTGAAAGGTCTTTATAAGGATTGAAACATGGGTTTGTTCAATGGCTTAGCAAAAGGGACTCTTCGAGTCGAGGCTATTGAAAGAATTGATATCATCAGCTACTCCGGGTTTACAAGTCAGGAATGCTGCAAAAACGAGATAGAAAAATCTTGCTCGCACTTCTTCGAGCAATATTTATAAGCATTTGAAATTCTACGTTAACTCAAGTGCCCTATTCTGAAGAGACTTCGGTAAGGGTTGTAACGTAGGTTCGGGTAGGCTTGAAATGAATGGCTTATTTCATCAAAAGGGGTATTATGAATATGGAGATTGGCGATTGTTCAATTGATCTATCTCCAGCAATTGCTCCACAAATGAATCTTCAAATGATCTTGCATATCAACTCAGTTCTTGCTGAAGCTTTCCTTTTTCTCATTTTTCTCTCTCATTCATTTTTTTTTTCGAGAGATTTTTCTCTTTTTCCGAGAGAACTTTGATTCATTGGAGTCCTTTTGCATCCTTTTTGAACTTCCATTTGCCCCAAGTCACCTTGAACTTGTTTTGAGATGATTTCATTTGTTCATCTCAAGAATGATCACCAGTCGGGTTGAAATGAATTCGCCGCTCAAATTGGGTATGCAAAGGGTATAATGTGTAAGGGTATAGAAAGAAATGTTCTTCGTCATATCTAAGGCACCCGCGCTAACACAAAATTTGCATGCAATAAATATACTTGAAAATTGATGCAAGTGAAAGCAAGAAAATTCTAAACATTTTGAACTTTCTGAGAAATTGCCCCAGTATAAGGATTGTTCATGACAGGGGTAAGAAATGAAACTCCGTTCAAAGGGGTTAAGCAAATGATAACCTGTAGTGTTTAGATAGAGGAAATGAATGCCTCTCGTCATTTTGATTGTCATACTTTTCGTGAGATAATCTTCTACCTTGTCAGCACGGACTTTTCACTCAACTCGCACTAGGGATTATTATTCAGGATGTGTATGGAAATGACTTGCCTTTCGTCATCTTGAAGTCTCTCATGCAACATGATTATTTCATTGGGACAGAAACAAATTGTCAGATTAAAGGCTTTCCTCAAACGAAGCTTAGTAACATCAATTGATTCATGAAATTCAATTTAAAACTTGATTGAAACAAAGTGAAAATGAGTACAAATCAAGTGTAGTATTTTTTCACTGAATCCGAATTAACTAGATTGGAAAAAACACGACCATCCATCTCGGCCAAAATCAAAGCACCTCCTGGAAGGACTTTCTTCACAAAGTATGGACCGCCATAATTCGGGGCAAATTTTCCTTCTGCAAGGGGAACTATTGGCAATAACCTCCATAGGACAAGGTCGCCTACCTGGAAATGTCGAGGCTTGACTTTCTTATTGAAAGATTTAGCAACTCGTTGTTGGTAGCACTGGCCATGGCATAGAGCTCTAAGCCTTTTCTCATCAATCATGTTCAACTGGTCCAACCTCTGCTGGATCCAATTTGCTTCTGACAATTGCACCTGTGAAAAAATACGTAATGAAGGGATTTCAACCTCAACAGGTAGAACTGCTTCCATACCGTACACAAGAGAATACGGAGTTGCCCCTGTAGATGTCCGGATAGAAGTCCGATATGCCATAAGCGCAAAAGGTAATCTCTCATGCCAATCACGATAATTTTCGGCTGTTTTAGCCAAAATCTTCTTGATGTTCTTATTGGCTGCTTCGACCGCTCCGTTCATCTGTGGACGATATGGAGAGGAATTCAAATGCTTGATCTTGAACTCCTTAAACAATTCATCCACCAACTTGTTATTCAGATTCGATCCATTGTCAGTGATTATAGCCTCAGGTGTACCATATCGAGCAATGATGTCTCGACGAATGAACTTCACCACAACCCGGGCCATCACTGT
This sequence comes from Syzygium aqueum, assembly GCA_031216185.1. Taxonomy (NCBI): domain Eukaryota; kingdom Viridiplantae; phylum Streptophyta; class Magnoliopsida; order Myrtales; family Myrtaceae; genus Syzygium; species Syzygium aqueum. Next base: position 41,585,760 of record CM062236.1, read on the forward strand.
CGCATATGACATGGCTTCGATCCACTTCGAAAAGTAATCGATAGCGACCAAAATAAACCGATGCCCATTTGACGCTTTAGGATTAATTGGGCCAATCATATCAATGCCCCACATAGAAAATGGCCATGGTTCAGACAGTTGATGCAATTCATTCGGAGGAGTTTTAATTTTGTCACCATAGATTTGACATTTGTGACAACTTCGGACATGCTGAATGCAATCACTCTCCAAAGTGAGCCAGTAATAACCCATCCTCATTATTTTCCTTGCGAGCATATGACCATTCATGTGCGGGCCACATACTCCTTCATGTACTTCTAGCATCAAATGAACAGCCTCGGTTGAATCAACACACCTTAATAAAACCGAATCATATGACCGCTTGTATAGGCATTCTCCGCTCAAGAAGAACTTCGACGCCATTTTCCTGATATACTTTTGATCAGATGCAGTACTTTCCTCAGGAAACTCCCGTGTTTGAAGATATGCCTTGATATCATGATACCATGGCTTGCCGTCAGGCTCTTCTGTTGTAGCCATGCAATAAGCTGGTTTCTGCAAGACCTCTATCTTTAAAGGTTCGACTTCTAAACCACTTGTGACTTGTAGCATTGCCGATAATGTAGCCAGAGCATCGGCAAAACTATTTTGAGTCCTTGACAAATACTCGAACGAAATGTCTTCGAATTCTTCCACCAACTCCTCCAAATAGACGTGATAGGGCTGCAACTTAGCATCTCTAGTTTGCCACTTACCAACGGTCTGAAGAATAATGAGGGCTGAATCTCCGAACACTTTGAGTCGAGCTACTCCCATTTCAATTGCAGCTTGCAACCCGAGGATGCATGCTTCATATTCGGCGATATTGTTCGTGCAAGGAAATATCAGCTTCGCTGCAATCGGATAATGTTGTCCGCCTAGGGATATTAGAACTGCCCCAATACCCGATCCTGACAGGTTTACAGCCCCATCAAAATACATGGTCCATACATACTCATCAATTGGCATGATTCTATCCTCTAGCGGATCCAGATCGTCATTTTTCCCAGGATTTTCAGCCAATACATCAGCAATTACTCGTCCTTTGACTGATTTCTGAGACAAGAATTGAACATTAAATTCTGAGATGAGAATCTGCCATTTCGCCAGTTTTCCGACCAAGGCGGGTTGATTGAGCAAGTATTTGATGGGATCACACTCTGTCACAAGCAATATCTGATAGTGCAAAGTATACTGCCTCAATCTGTGTAGCACCCAGACCAGTGCTGCACACGTTCTTTCTACTTTAGAATAGTTCATCTCTGAGGCGGTGAACTTCTTACTCAAATAATAAATCGCACGCTCCTTTCCATCTTCTTCACTTTTCTGAGCAAGCATGGCACCTAAGGACTTAGCGTGGATTGTAAGGTACAAGATCAGAGGTTGCCTCGGCGTTGGTGGGACAAGTACCGGCGGATTCATCAAGTAGTGCTTAATCTTGTCGAATGCCAGTTCACACTCTTTATCCCATCTGACTAACGCATTCTTCTTGAGGAGTTTAAAGAAAAGCTTCGCTGTCTCAGATAGCTGAGAAATAAATCTGGCTATATAGTTTAGCCTACCCATTAAGCTACGAACCTCCTTTACCGAAGAGGGAGATTTTACTTCGCAAATGGCCTTCACTTTTGACGGGTCAATCTCAATCCCTTTGTTGCTGACAATGAAGCCAAGTAATTTGCCCGAGGCTGCCCTGAACACACATTTTGCCGGATTGAGGCGTAATTTAAACTTGCGAAGCCTGTCGAATAATTTCGTCAAGGTCTCTATGTGATCTTCTCCATGCCGAGTTTTTGCAATCATGTCGTCAACATAGATTTCGATCTCATTATGCATCATGTCATGGAACAACGTGACCATTGTCCGCTGGTAAGTTGCCCCAGCATTTTTGAGACCGAAGGGCATTACCTTATAATGAAATGTCCCCCAAGGAGTGGTAAATGCTGTTTTTAACTTGTCATCCTCGTTCATCAAGATCTGATTATAACCTGAGAAACCATCCATGAAGGAGAATAATTCGAACCCGGCTGTGCTGTCGACAAGCACGTCGATGTGTGGAAATGGAAAATCATCTTTGGGACTAGCTTTGTTCAGATCTCGGTAGTCAACACATACTCGAACTCGATCGTCTTTCTTCATCACTGGGACTATATTGGCGACCCATTCTGAGTATTGGGTAGTCTCAATAAATCTCACGTCAAGAAGCTTCATGACCTCTTCTTTGATCTTCTTTGCCAATTCTGGTTTAGCTCTCTGCGGCCTTTGTTTCACAGGCTCAACCGAAGGATCAGTCGGTAGACAATGTTCGACGATCGATCGATCAACTGGGACAAGCGTTTGGCCACATTTTCAGGAAGACGTGCCCCAATCTTCACTTCTCTAGGATTCTCCGTGTCGCCAAGGTTGATGACCACGGTTTCTTCGGCAGTCAGAGGCTTGGATTTCTCATGGATTTCCAAGTTTCGTCGTATCTCTTCATCATTCGGATTAGAATCATCTGAGTCATGGGATTGACTTGCATCACATATATGAGGATCCACGATTCCCGTCCCTTCGCATACCTCGAGATCAGTCCTGAAACATGAAAGAAAGGGATAAAAAAGACAAGACAGGGTTTAACCACATGCAATTTTCGAAAATTGTTCTTTGTTTCTTGAAATTCATTTTGCTTTCGAAGGTCTTGAAACGAGAATTCTTGAGAAGCCCAACCCTCAGTTCTTACCGTAGATGACAAATTTTTCAATTGTTGGTTATCGTCATCGGGTTGGTTTGGAGTACTTCAACAAGATTCAAAATGATAAAAACTTCTATAATTTTATTGATATCGAATCGACGAATTACATCTTATTGGATTGAAAAACCTAAGTGCAACATGAATTGGAATGAAAATAGAAAGAAAGCAATAAAGATTCCCACGCAGGGGAGATACGAAAACTAGAAATGATTACTCTTGAGGGCCAACGCCCATCCCTTCAAGTGGTCCTTCAGTGATCGCACCAATGGAAGTCTCAGCAAACCAACCAGTGAGGTAGGGTATACCGTCATTGAAGTCAAAGTCCACCACCCTCGATTCCGGCTTCTTGAAAATAGAGAGTGGCTAGTCATCCTCAGAATCGTCAGACAAACTGACCAGAATAGCTTTACCGCGCTTCTTAGGTGAGTCGGTTAAGGCTTGTGGCGACTCAGGAAAGATAAGCCCAAGATCATCTTCAGTCGGGCTCGGCTTTACGTGATCGTATCCTCCCACTACTCCAGCCGAGTGAAAGATGTGGTTAATAGGAGGTGGCAGGGGACTTTGGCCTTTGCAACAATCGTAGCTTTGTTCACGGCTTCCCGGCCCATCATATCCCAATCCAGCCTTGTGGGATTGTCCATTTGTCTCAATCGGGGCATGAATGCCTTGGCCTTCCTTCCCAAGACCCTGACCTGGCTTAAACCCATTACCAACCATGACCTTGGCTACCATGATAGCTGCATTAGAAACTTCAGGAACGGGCAACGACATGTCAGAGGAAGCTTGAACAACTTGAACTATCTCAAATGAATGATAGCTATCCTCTTCAACATGATCGGGCTCTATGTATGGGATTGATGTTGCATTGAAGATTTGGTGATCTTCCTCTCCATAAATTGTAACGAGCTTTGCTCCAGCCACAAACTTGATCTTCTGATGCAAACTGGAAGGCACAGCACCCGCATTGTGGATCCATGGCCGTGGATCCATGGCCGTCCTAGCAAGAAATTAAAAGCGGAAGGGATATCCAGCACCTGAAAAAGAATATCGAACACCGAGGGTCCGATTTGCAGCGCTAAGTTAATCTGGCCTATCACATCCTTCTTCATTCCATCAAAGGCTCGAATAGAAGTCTTGGCTGCTTGCATGGTAGATGGAGAAATACCCAGCCTTTTCAAAGTAGCCAACGGGCATAAATTCAGAGCTGACCCGTTATCAACAAGCACCCTGGCCATGTGAGTCTCCTTGTACTTCATTGATATGTGAAGCGCCTTATTATGACCACGTCCTTCAATCGGCATTTCCTCATCAGAGAATGCTACTTGATCTTTGAGGAGAATTCCCCCAACAAATCCTTCCAACTTATCTTCTTCAATAGTCTCGGGCACGTGAATCTCACTCAAAACCTTCATTAGAGCACTCCGATGTTTATCTGACGTTTGGAGAAGTTCCAACAATGAGACTTGTGCTGGTAACTTTCTCAGCTGATCAACCACACTATACTCACTAGCCTTAATTACAGCTAGGAACTCCTTCGCTTCTTTCTCGGCCACTGGCTTTGCCGGTTGATTATCAGGATAAGTTCGCCCTGACCTGGTTATCAGATCGACGTCATACGACCACGGGACCATCTTGTCGCTTTCATAAGCATAAGGTTGAGGCGATGCTAGGATCAATACTTCCGGAGCGTCGGGTATAATAATCCCGAGGTTGTCGTCAGAGGCGTCTTCGAGAGCGGGCATGTCAGGATCCAACTTCCCTTGTTCATCAGTTATCTCTGCGAGTTCTTCATTTCAGTCAATGGTGACCTGGGGTATAGCGGCCACTACTCCGAATTCATCCGTTGTCCCAATCATTCCTTTTCTCACCAACTCATCCACTTTCTCTCTTATATCACCGAATGATACCACCTCGCCGGTTGAAACATAACCAGCTCGGATTAGAGCATCGAACATATCTTCGAGAGGGACGTTGAAGCTTTGAACCCGTTTGACTCCCGGGCCAAGGACAACATTTGCACTGTTCGAATGATCAGGGAGTGGATTATTCTGCACATTGGGCTTATCGGCTGGCTGCAGCGCAAAGGCTCCAGTGTCGAGTAGATCCTGCACTCAATGTTTGAGTACTTGACAATCATCAGTCGAATGCCCAATCTCACCTTTATGATAATCACATTTCTTCGACGGATCATACTTTGCATAGCCAGCAGCGTTAGCTCTTTGTGGCTCTGAATTTAGCAAATTCTTCTTCCTTAGCACTGCCAGTACTTGAGATAACGTCCCAGGAAGTGGAGTAAACTGGCGAAGTTTGCGCTGCGGGCGTGGATCCTACTGGCCTTACCGTCCATAAGAAGTTGTCTGCTAGGTGCTGAATTGTAGCTTCGGGGCTTGAGCTGGCGGTTTCTGCAAATAGGTCATGTTGACCTCGGAGACATGCTCTTTGTCCTTCTTATTAGTAAATCTCTTGGCCGATGAACCTGACTCACCGTACCATCCCTTCTTGAGCCCGGTCTCGATCTCCTCACCCATGGCTATCAGTTGGCCAAAAGATTGGGCGGCCGTCACTAACATTCGTGAACGAACCGGCTGCGGTAGGGTGGACACGAACAACTTCATTAAGTCACGTTCTACGGGTTCCGGCATGATCTGCCCAGCCATGTTCCTCTAGCGAGTGGCGTACTCCTTTTGTAACATCCCGAAATTCGACTCAATCTCTGGAATGAATAAAACGAGTATTATTCGATATTTCATTTTCGTAAGTCTCGCCCGGAGCTGATCACTCACGGGATACTGACCAAATGGGAATGGCCAACTAGGAATAGATACGTGGACCAAGGACCCGGTCGCGAGTCAAGCCCGACTTAGAAGAATGACGAGGAAATATTTTGGGCCAGAATGGACCGATCTTCGGAATTCAAACCGGGTAATCGTGTCCTCGGAACTAGCGATAATTCCTCCCGTTCTCTTGACAATCGAGCTCATCGTGAATCGGACAACCGAGGTCGATACGCGTAAATCCTAACCGGCCACCCGTTAGTGAGAGAATTGGAAAATGAGAAATTGATAAATTCAATCGTGAAATTTAGCCCGGACTCCGAGGCCGAGTTTCGAGAGTTACGGGAATGAATTTTAGTTGGACGACGTCAAATTAAGCTGGCCATTTATATATAGGACTTGTACGGTCGAAAAATTGACGATTCGACCCGGTACCGGAACTTATTGTCGGTTTTACCCCTATGCCCTTTCTAATTCCGAAAATTTGAATCCCTAAGACTAGCCCTAGGTGTGACACTTGTCACCCTAAACCTTCCCCATGCAAGTCATGATTTGCACCAAGATTTCACTCTACCCCTTTGTCTCCCCCATGCAAAATCATCATCACCCATCACCTCATCACTCCCTCTTCTTTCTCTCACTCTCTCTCTTGTCTCTCTCTCTCTCACGCCCACTCTCCCTCACCTCAGCCGGCCACTCTCTCCCTCTCCCCTCTCCGGCGACCTCTTCCTCTTCCGCTCGGCCTCACGCCGCTCGCCACCCGCCAGAACCGCCGCCGCTAGCCAGCACAGCCGCCGTGCGCCGACCTCTCCTTCTCGCCTCACCGCCAGCCGGCCGTCCCTGTCCTTTCTCCCCTGCTGTCCGCGGCCGACCAAGGCCTCATGGCGAGGCCAGCTCGGCCACGCCTCCGCCAAGCCGTTGCCGCTCTGCCAAGTCCACCGCCGTCCACCGCCGTCGCCCCCTTGTCGTTCTCCTCCGTCTCGCCTTCGTCTCCTCCCATTTCTGCCTGCATGCAGCGAGAAATGGCGCCGGTCAGCCAAGGAGGGGCAAGCTGATCGTCCGCCGCTCACCGAGGAGCACCGCCGGCCACCGCCCGCCGTGACCGCCGTTGCTGCTGCCCTCTGTTCCGCCTCCGTCTCTTCCTCTCTCCCCCTCTTCCGGTTGCATGCAGTGGAGTGGCTGTCGGAACAGTCACGCCACCGTCGCCGCCGCCTCTCTCCTTCCTCTCCGCCGCGGCTGCATGCAGGGGTGAACCACCATCGGAGCCACTCGCCAATGTACGCCGTCGTTCACCGCCACCGCGGTGGCTGTCCACCGTCGTTCCTCTTGCCATCTCCCCCTATTTTCCCTCCGCCATTTCCCTGTTCTGCTTCCCCCCTCGCCGGAGCAGCCGTGCCGTCGCCGCTCGCCGCCGAGACCGCCGTCCGCCGTGCGCTGCTGTGGCAGCCGCTGTTCACCGCCGCCCGTCCGCCTTCCTTTGGCCGTGATCAGCCGCCGTGCCAGCCGTGAGCCGCCGCCTGTGGCTGCTGTGATCAGCCGGCCGCCGCTCGCCGTCGCACCATTGGGAAGTGCGCCGCCGGTTCCACCGTCCATCGGCGATCGGCTGCCGTTCCCCGTCGCCCGGACTTGAGATTAGGTGGGTGTGAACCTCTAAACCCTAATTAGGACGATTATGCGTTTTAACGGGATTAGGTTGTGTTTAGGATTTGATTAGTGTCAATTAAGAATTGTATGGATTTGCATGTTACTAGTGAGCATCGGGAAACTATCGGTGGGCGACAAACAGAAAATTAGAAATGGATTAGAGGTCCAAAGGTTAAGAATTAGCTGCTGTCCACATTGGATTTTGAGGGCCAATTCCACGATAGTTTGAGAATCGAATTGATTGGATTGCCGGGATTGCTGGGGTGATTGACTTGCATGTCGATTTGGCAATTGTGATGATTTGGGTCTACTATGTCGCATGTTCGTGTGATCGACAATGTGGAATGTGATTGGTGAATTATCAATGTACGTCATAAGTGCCGTATTCACATGTGATGCCCCGAATTAATTGATTGGGCTGACTGAGCATATGACGTGGATCATTGACCATGATATGTTGGCATTGAATTGCGTGGACATTCTGCCGTGGTACATTGCACCAACATTCGTGTGCGGAATTGCATGGCTACGCATTATTCATGCCGAGTATGGGGCTTGTGGAAATTGTGCGAGAATGCGTGTATGCCATGGACATGTGATCACCTAATTATGCCCTGATGCGTTTACGCGGGGTTAAGATAAAACCGGTTGTGTGAATGTATGATCACCTTCGCCCTGATGCGTTTACGCGGGGTGTGCCGTCCTCATGCACTTTGGAGCAGGACGATGCCCGGTACGCCCGGAAGACAACCATCCTGATGCGTTTACGCGGGCTCTGGTTTGTAAGGAGATCGGTGTTGCGCCTGATACGTAAGGACGCGGGCTAGAGACACTGGGCTTGGGGCGTCTCTACGCTGGCCACGGAGTGTTGTGATTGGTCTTCGGATCGGATCTTCGGATCGGACCTTCGGGTCGGACCTTCGGGTCGGGCCTTCAGGTCGAGTTAATGAAATAAATGGTTAATGTGTGATGCATAGTGTCTGATTATGTGATGGAATCCGCTGGACATGGTATGGGACATGTCTAAGTAGATCTCATTCTATAATTGGAACACGAATGAAAATTTGTGCCGGGATGCCATAGGAGTTTGATGGTGGGCATGACGAGTTAGTGGCATTTGCATACATATGAATGCATGAGTTAGCATGCTGAATTGTGTGACTCGGTGAACTATACTTGGAATTGTTACTAAAGGTTTTGAGCATGCGTGTGACGTACGCGTGATCGAGAGTGCCGCTTGCGAAATGTGATATTATGGGATTGTCTAACCTGCAGGGTCATTGAAATGTCGATTTGGGCCTACGGGCCTAAGTCATCCTTGTATGTGCGTGATTTGTTTTACCCGTCAGGAGATGCATGTTAGCCTAATTTAGGTTTAGGAGTTTGCACTCACTGAGATGTGTCTCACGGTTTTTATAACCCCAACCTTTCAGACCCACGCCCATGACGAGGCCACATATTCCGGTACGATTTGGGATTCCCCTAGAGTATGAGCATATTATGACTACACATTCGGTGGGGAATGGAGAAGTGTACTTGAGGCACTATTCTCATATTACTGTAGACGTAGGTACGACACATCCTGAAGTTCACGAGTATGTAGCCTGGTGTTTCCGAGACCGTTTTGGAGACGAGTTTGGTCCCCTTCGTACGATGGATGTTCCGTTCACCATAAAGGGCCAGCTTGATCCACAGTGCCCGAATGGTGAGGTTGTGGATTCCGAGATGGATGAGGAGGAGACTATAGGTCCCTTCGCTTGGTACGAGCCTGCCGAGGACGAGGAGTTAGGAGGTGTAGATCACGAGCTAGTAGTGGAGGACCCAGTGGTGGAGCCAATGGAGGTCGACGAAGCCGAGCCGATGGATACCAAAGAGTCCGAGGAGGAGATCCCCAGCGAGGATTCAGAGATACCCGATAGTTCGTCCGAGTCCGATGGCTCAGACCCGGATTGGGCACCCTAGACTAGGCTTGGTTTTCTTTTTGTGAGGGTAGACACTTTTTGGATTTAGGACCCTCTGCTTTTTGGCTGTTGTCTCTCTTGATTGCATCTCATCTCTAATGTTGCTTTCCTTGGAATGATGTAAGAATGTTTCTGGCAGTTTTTGGTTATGGTTGTGTACGTTGCCTCAGTTCTCCTTGTGTTGCTTTCCCTGGTTCTCATATTCATTCAGTTAGGGTGTTTTAAATTTTTGCTTCCGCATGTGCCTTATGTTCCGCTTTGGGGTAACGGGTCGATGTCGACGCGTCCTGGGACGTCGTACTACTATATCGACCACCGAACGGGTTGTCGCGTGCCGTGAAGGTCGGGGCGTGACACATTTAGAGTCTCGCCCTTTTTCTGTTCAGCTATTTCCAGGTCTTCCCTCGTAATAGTGACGTCAAGATTGAACTTGAAGTGCTTGACGAAAATGTTTGCTACCTCTTCCCACGAGTCTTTCCGGTTGATCTGGTGGTTGGTATACCACCTCATTGCAGCATTCTTCAAGCTTGCTTGGAAGGTTTGGATCATCAGAGGCCCGTTAGAAACATATCTATTCATGAGCCCTTGGTACATATCGATGTGCTGAATTGGGTTTGACGTGCCGTCATACTTCTCGAAGGCTGGCATCTTGAATTTTTTGGGCACTTGGACCCAGGTAAAAATGGACAAATCAACAGGCGGAACACTTTGAGTCCCCTCCACTTCACGTAACCTTTGGTCAAGCTTAGCCAGCAACTTGGCGTTTTCATCATTGGGGGGTGACTGAAGAACAGGGGCCGCCGGAGACGTGCTAGTGTCAGTCAGAATGACATCTTCTAGTTGAAGGGTTAGATTAATAGTCACTGCAGGAGATTTGTCAAGGCGTAGGCCTTGACGAGTCGGAGGTGGAATCTTCGATTGAAAGGCAACATTGATCTGCTGCTGTTTGGCCATGAAATCACCCATCATTTTGGACATGGCAGCCGTGATCTGCTCATTGATTGTATTCATGTGTTCCTTAAGCTTTTCATTAATTATGGCCGATATCTCAGCTTGATTGGCTATCCTTCTTTTGATCACCGATCGAGTATTATGAGGATGCGGGGGATCCGTAGCAAATTACCTAATTTGAATAAAACAGGCATACATAAGTGTCAAGCAAAATCACACGTCGATCTATGACATTGGTCTAACCGCTTTGAATTGAAAAGACATCTTTATTGAAATGGTGAAAATTTTTACAACGACTAATGACTTGAAATAAAACTGAATTAAAGACGAATGACTCAATCCCTAAATAAATTTGAACTGAAATTGAAATGAGAAAACAACTTCAAGCTTTTTAGTTAGCTTGATCTATAGACATATGGGAGGCGACGTCCTTCTTCAACTGCTCATAAGCCCGAGCTATCTTGGACGCCTTTTCTTGAGCTTCTTCGACCTTTCTCTTGAGGCGGTTGTTCTCTGAGCGATTGGCGGTCTTGAGAGGCACCTTGGGTATCTTCGGGAGTAACTCCTGCGGGACTTTGTGCCGTCGAATGTACTTGGTCGTTGCGAAATAGGATTTCTGCTCCCCCTTGAGCTCTTCTTCGGGTCGAGCTATCTTTAAAATACTGCACTTCTTCCACATCTTCGTGAGTTGGGCTATGGTCCCTTCGTGGTCTTCACCCTCGTCGGAGAAATCGACATGGACGAGCTCGGGTTGTAACGCCAGAGGGAGCCCCTGGAGAATCTGGTACTGTCGAGATACTCTGGCGGGGTAGTATTCGATTGCGCCAGTGAAACCCAGAAGTGGAACCGATCCAACACCATTACACGTAAGCCGAGCTTCCTCGACATTGAACCAACTAGCATGCCATTGGAAACCTTGGGGTCTAGCGTTTTTCATGAAAATGATCCACTCGGAATAGTGATAATCAGGTGCGTTCTCTTGTTTTTCTTTATAGCTTAAAACAGGATGACTCGAATCACTGAGTTCAGATATTTTAGGTAAATCGCCACACCCCTTTATGTGAGACAAAAACCAAATTTGTAATAATTCAAGGGGTGCATGAAAAGTTTTGTCACCATTTTGCTTGAATTTAGTGAGAGAAATGAAGGTTTCGGCTAAAACGGTGTTGACAAAATTCTTTTCAAGACAGACTTGTTGGACCAACCATGCAATTGACGGATTACATGCGTTCTTGTAATGAGGAAAAATGACGAACCCGAAAAATGCTAGCAAAAAGATTCTGCCCTTTTGAAAAGGTGTGGCTTTTTCAAAACATTGACTTAGGAATGAAAAAGGGCATGACCCACGGTTTGCTTTCAAAACTTTTTCTAAGTCATGTTTTTCGACATTCAGAAATTCAGCCAACATTAGAGTGGAATCGACTCCCAAAGGTGGTGAAACTAACTCTGACTCCAAAGATTTTCCAATGAGCACACTATATTCTTCCAAAGTCGGGGTGAGCTCATGCTTACCGAATATAAAGGTGGATGTCTCGGGGCACCAGAAGTGGGCTAATGCTCGAACGAGGCCGGTACGGACTTTGACCTCCAGTAGGGGGAGCAATCTTCCGATGTGGCCCACGACTAGCTTGCAGTTGGTCGGACTGAGTAGGCTCCACCAGGCACGGAGCTCATCCTTATGAGCATCAAGAATCCAGATGTCTACCCCTCCCATAGTGTATAGACCAAGACTCACAACCGACCTAGTGTCATGGACCGACCAAAGAAAAAGACGAACGTAAATAGACTGCGAGATAGAGTTGCAGAAAACTTACTTCACCGGGTAGGAAAATGGCAATCACATAGACATGCACATGAAATGTGAGGTTCGATTTCTACCTAGACTCTAGCTTGCAAAGTGGAGACGCGAGGATTACCGAGCTAAACCAATCATGGTGGTGGTTAGGCTAGGATTCCCCTGACTCCGGCTTAGTCAAAGAGCCGACCCGGGTTGCGTGGGATATAACCGAGGTGGGTATTCGATGACACCATGAAAGAAATTTTCGGGACCGAGGAGGGCGACCCGTACCACATGGTTTTGGTCGGGGTATACACTATCTCAGTACCATCCTAAACCTATGCCACCCAGGTCTGGCAGCGGGTAGTGTGTGCGGTGTAGTGTAAATGCAAGGCATGCACAACAGGTTATATCAAACAGCGCTTCGTGCATAAATTAAACCATACATCCGAACACCTCCCTGCAAAACAAGAGTTAACAATCACGCCTCCCCTTATACCTCCCATACTGTAAAAATATTTAACACCTAAAATGTTAGGGACGTACCTGAGATCCTCGCTGCCAAACAAAAATTATTTTTGAAATGAAAAATTGGCCTAAGTCCACTAAGAGTTTTACTCAAGTCCCCAGTGGAGTCGCCAAGCTGTCGCGACCCTAAAAAATTTTACATTTTTCGGGCTAATGGATTATTAAGATTGAACTTAATTCCGGCCCTCCCAAGCCTTACCAAATTGCAACTTAGGGTTTAAGTTCTTAACATGCAAATGCTTTCATGCTTGGAGTCGCCACTAATCAATTTATGGTAGGTCGATTAGAAACCTAAATAAAACATAGGGAGATATGTTTTATTTCTACGAACCAAAGATTCTAAGCCTGGGGACTTGATTACGCTAGATCTAGTCTAACGGCCTTCCGGTACCTTTTCTTTTCAAAAATATTTTGACAGGCAGTTTGGATCCATTTCAATCTAGTTACTAACATGTGAGGTGTTCATGCAGATGCGCAAACCACCAATTTAACACCCAGAAAGCATTAAATAAATTGCAAATTTAGGAGAACAACTTACCTCGAACCAACGCAAGCATCTGCATTGTTAGCTAGAAAATCACATCAACAACTTAATATGATTTCTAATTAACAAGCAATTCACTCAATTTCTTTTTTTGGATTTTCACTTTATTTAAATGAAATCTAGTCTACATGCAATGACGTGCGAAAATATGACATGCGAATTAATGCAGCCTACCATGCAAACTATATATCATGCGACGACGTGACTTAATTCTAATGACGGAAAAATGATTATCTTTGGTATTTTCTAATGAAATTCGGAATTAATGAAAATACCTAAATAACATGCAACCTAATGTCTTCTCTTTTTGGTATTTTCTATTAAAATTCGGAATAATAAAAATGCCTAAAATAACATGCACTCTATGATGACCTAATCTACCCTAGCATGATTTCTTTTTGGGATTTTTGTTTAAAATTCGGAATAATAAAATAACGTGAATAATCCGTTAGGATTAAAATAATACCTAATTTAAACTAGGAAACATGCCACCTTAAGTCCTAATTTAAATTAAATATTTATCTCATCCTTTGGGATACATTCAAAATTCCTAGACATGTAAAATTCTAAGCTAAATCTAAATGTTATATATTTTTTTAAAATTTTTTTGTTTTATTTGAAAAGAAGAGTGATTAAACAAACAAAAATAACAACCGATTCAAACCATCCACGCAATCTGCCAGATTTATTTCAAACTCGGATTAGGCACAGAGATCGAACTATCCGTTCGTTGCTAAATTAGGAAATTTTCCTAATTTGAATACTTTCAAATATCGCGGATATATCAAATATTATCTTAAGATATCTAAATATTCACGTGATATTCATGAAATATTCAACACGTGCAAATCAGGAAATTGAATATTCTGAAAATTTAGGATAATGTTCAATTACCTAATTTGCAGATAATCACCAAATTCGAATCGATTGGGATCGATCTCGGGCTTACCGATCGGGATCGACGACGTCGGTGACGGGACGGCGGCATTGGCGGTGAGACACGGCAACACCGATGGGGGCTCCCGGCGTCGGGACGCTGTCGACGCTGTGATGTCGACGCGGCGTCTCTGGGAACGGCGGCGTCGGTGACAACGGTGGTGTGGACGTCGAAGACGGCGAGGGCGATCGTGGCTGTAGAGGCTTGATAATCTCGTTGGAGGCCTATTTGCTCGGAATGGTGCAACAAGGCAGCAAGGCGTCAAGATTGGATTGAAGTGCTACTACAAGGTGAATCAAGATTTGTGTTGGTTTTGATTGGAGCTTGCTGGACGTTGGTCAGGGAGTGGTCTTGTGCAACAACCAAGACCCATGAAGATGTTGACTTCGCCGATCTGGGCAGGTTTAACGTCCTCTAAAAAAAAGATAAATTTCTTGAGCTCTTCTCCCTTCTTTTCTCATGCTTTTCCTCCTCTGTGTCCGTGTGTGTGGCCTTGATGTAGCGACGGGATGGACGTTGCAGCAATTCACAGCAAATTGTTAACTTCACTAGTCAACCTGGACTCCTTGTAGTTGCTGTTGGCGTTGGACGAAGCTGTTCTGGACCGGTGGGGCTTCAACGTGGATTCAAGAAGGAAGAACGTGGACTGAGCTTCTTCACTTCAAGATCTGCTGCATGGATGTGTTTTCTTCGGTGTTGTGGAGGACATGGCATGCATGAAGAAGCAGCAAAGGTAGCAGCTTGGCGTCGGGATGGAAGCAGCGCCAGACGGTTGACCGGAGCAGCGTCCTTGGTGTAGACGTCGGGGAAACAAGTGAAGGTCTTCAAGGCTGTTGTGCGAGTGGCTGTTCGGCGAGGATGTTCTCCGGCGAAAGGGTTGAAGAACGGCGCGGCGGCTGTGGTGCAGTGCGGAGATGGCGCAGCGACGCGCGGCGTTGCGGTGAGCGGCGACGGCGGTGGGGGCTCGGCGCACCGACCTCTCCCCCTCTCTCTCTCTCTTTCTCTCCAAAAAATTTCTGATCTCTAAATTGTGTTCTCCCCCCTATTTCTAACCTAATATTATGTTTATATAGCACTAATCTAGGTCAATTTAGATGGGCTTTATGTCCTAATGGGCTTAGGTTTAATGAGCTGAATTAACTTGGGCCTTTGATTAATTAAACTCAACATATCAAATTAAACCCAAATTAAAACGACCGAGCCCGTTTGACTTAAAATTCCCGGCCCTTGCATTCCGAACGAGCCAAGTCTCGTTCAATGAAATTTAAGCTCATTCGTTACCGCCAATCCGACGCAAAACGCAATTAAATTAAAATGAACCTAAACTATATGCTATGCAATTTAAATATTTTTGTTTAGGGATTAGAATTTAATCCCTAATTTTCCATGCAATTAACACTAAATGATGCGCCGAAATTTAGGTGTCAACACATGTCAGCATAAGACCGGGCAAAAATGTCTTGATAATCCTTCAACAATTGGGTCAAGCATTTGGCCATATCTTCAAGCAGACATGCCCCAATCTTCACCTTTCTAGGATTTTCCATGTCGCCAAGATTGATCACTACGGTTTTTTCAACAATCAGAGGCTTAGATTTCTCATGGATTTCCAAGTTCCGTCGTATCTCTTCATCATTCGGATTAGAATCGTCTGAGTCATCGGATTGACTTACATCACATATATGAGGATCCATGATTTCCGTCCCTTTGCATGCCTTGAGATTAGTCCTGAAACATGAAAGAAAGGGATCAAAAAGACAAGACAGGGCTTAACTATATGCAATTTTCGAAAATTGATCCTTGTTTTTTTTTTTGAAATTCATTTTGCTTTTGAAGACCTTGAAACGAGAATTCTTGAGAAGCCCAACCCTCAGTTCTTACCGTAGATGATAAATTTTTCTAATCATTGGTTATCGTCATCGGGTTGGTTTGGGGCACTTCAACAAGATTCAAATTGATAAAAAACCGCTGTAATTTTACTGATGTCGAATCAATGAATTATATCTTATTGGATTGAAAAACCTAAGTGCAACATGAATTGGAATGAAAATCGAAAAAAGCAATAAAGATTCCCATGCAGGGGAGATACGAAAACTGAAAATAATTACTCTTGAGGGCTAGCGCCCATCCCTTCAAGTGGTCCTTCAGTTATTGCACCAATGGAGGTCTCAACAAACCAACCGGTGAGGTAGGGTATACCATCATTAAAGTCAAAATCCACCACCCTCGACTTTGGCTTCTTGAAAATACAGGGTGACTAGTCATCCTCAGAAATCATCAGACAAACTGACCAAAATCGCTTTACCGTGCTTCTTAGGCGAATCAATTAGGGCCTGTGGCGACTTAGGAAAGATAAGCCCCAGATCATCCTCAGTCGGGATCGGCTTTAAATGCTCATTTAAGGTGTGGTTAATGGGAGGTGGTAAGGGACTTTGACCTACTCCTCTTCGGCTTCCGCAACAACTGTGGCCTTGTCCACGGCTTCCCGGCCCACGATATCCCAAACCAATCTTGTGGGATTGTCCATTTATCTCAATCGGGGCATGAATGCTTTGGCCTTCCTTCTCAAGACCCTAACCTGGCTCAAAACCATTACCAACCATGACCTTGGCCACCATGATAGCTGCATTAGAAACCTCAGGAACGAGCAACGGCATATTAGAGGAAGCCTAAACAACTTGAACAATCTCAAATGAAAGATAGCTATCCTCCTCAACATGATCGGGCTCTATATATAGGACCGATGTCGCATTGGAGATTCAGTGATCTTCCTCTCCATAAATTATAACCAACTTTGCTTCAGCCACAAACTTGATCTTCTGGTACAAACTGGAAGGCACTGCACCTGCATTGTGGATCCATAGCCGTCCTAGCAAGAAATTGAAAGCAGAAGGGATATCCAGCACTTGAAAAAGAATATCGAACACCGAAGGTCCGATTTGCAGCTTTAAGTTAATCTAGCCTATCACATCCTTCTTTACTTCATCAAAGGCTCGAACAGAATTCTTGGCTGCTTGCATGGTAGATGGATGAATGCCTAGCCTTTTCAAAGTAGTCAACGAGCATAAATTCAAAACTGACCCATTATCAACAAACACCCTAGCCATGTGAGTCTCCTTGTACTTTACTGATATATGAAGCGCCTTATTGTGACCACGTCCTTCAACTGAGATTTCCTCATCAGAAAATGCTACTTGATCCTTGAGGAGGATCGCCCCGACAAACCCTTCTAGCTTATCTTCTTCAATAGTCTCGGGCACATGAATCTCACTCAAAATCTTCATTAGAGCACCCCGATGCTTATCTGATGTCTGGAGAAGTTCCAACAACGAGACTTGTGCAGATAACTTTCTCAACTGATCAACCATGCTATATTCACTAGCTTCAATCACAGTTAGGAATTCTTTTGCTTCTTTCTCAGCCACTGGCTTGGCCGGTCGATTATCAGCATAAGTTCGCCCTGACCTTGTTATCAGATTAACATTATACGACCATGGAACCATCTTGTCACTTTCATAAGAGTAGGGCTAAGGTGACGCCAGGATCAATACTTCCGAAGCATCGGGTATAATGATCCCGAGGTCATTGTCAGAGGCATCCTCGAGAGGGGGCATGTCAGGATCCAACTTAACTTGTTCATCGGTCATCATTGCGAGTTCTTTATTCCAATCAATGATGACTTGAGATATAGTGGCCGCTATGTCACGCCCCGACCTACACGGCACGCGACAACCCGTTCGGCGGTCGATATGGTAGTACGACGTCCCAGGACATGTCGTCGTCGACCCATATTCTATCATATAACATAAAGCACATGCGGAAGCAAAAATTAAAAACACCCGTACAGAATAAATATGAGAACCAGGGAAGGCAACACGAAGAGAACTGAGGCAACGTACACATCCATAACTAAAAACTGCCAGAAACATTCTTACATCATTCCAAGGAAAGCAACATTAGAAATGAGATGCAATCAAGAGAGACAACAGCCAAAAAGTAGAGGGTCCTAAATCCAAAAAGTGTCTACCCTCACAAAAAGAAAACCAAGCCTAGCCTAGGGCACCCAATCCGGATCTGAGCCATCGGACTCGGACGAACTGTCGGGTATCTCTGAATCCTCGCTGGGGATCTCCTCCTCGGACTCTTCGGTATCCATCGATTCGGCTTCGTCGACCTCCATTGGCTCCACCACTGGGTCCTCCACTACTAGCTCGTGATCTACACCTCCTAACTCCTCGTCCTCGGCAGGCTCGTACCAAGCGAAAGGACCTATAGTCTCCTCCTCATCCATCTCGGAATCCACAACCTCACCACTCAGGCACTGCGGATCAAGCTGGCCCTCTATGGTGAACGGAACATCCATCGTACGAAGGGGACCAAACTCGTCTCCAAAACGGTCCCGGAAACACCAGGCTACATACTCATGAACTTCAGGATGTGTCGTACCCACGTCTACACTAATCGCAGAGTAATGCCTCAAGTACACCTCCCCATTCCCCACCGGATGTGCAGTCATAATATGTTCATATTCTAGGGGAATCCCAAAACGTACTGGGACAGGTGGCTTCGTCATGGACGCGGGTCTGAAAGGTTGGGTTATAAAAACCGTGAGACACGTCTCAGTGAGTGCAAACTCCTAAACATAAATTAGGCTAACATGCATCTCCTAACGGGAAAAATAAACCACACACATATAAGGATGACTTAGGCCCGTAGGCCCAAATCGGCATTTCAATGACCCTGCAGGTTAGACAATCCCATAATATCACATTTCACAAGCGGCACTCTCAATCATGCGTACGTCACATGCATGCTCAAAACCTTTAGTGACAGTTCCAAGTATAGATCACCGAGTCACACAATTTGGCATGCTAACTCATGCATTCATATGCATGTAAATGCCACTAACTCGCCATGTTCTCAAATCAACTTCTATGGTATCCCGGCACACAATTTCCATTCGTGTTCCGATTATAGAATGAAATCTACTTAAACACGTCCCATACCATATCCGGCGGATTCCATCACATAATCAGACACTATGCATCACACGTTAACAATTTATCTCATTAACTCGACCCGAAGGCCCGACCCGAAGGTCCGGTCCGAAGACCAATCACAACACTCTGTGGCCAGCGTAGAGATGCCCCAGGCCCAGTGTCTCTAGCCCGCGTCCTTACACATCAGGCGCAACACCGATCTCCTTACGAACCAGAGCCCGCGTAAACGCATCAGGATGGTTGTCTTCCGGACGTACCGGGCATCGTCCTGCTCCAAAGTGCATGAGGACGGCACACCCCGCGTAAACGCATCAGGGCGATAGTGATCACACATTCACACAATCGGTTTATATCTGAACCCCGCGTAAACGCATCAGGGCATAATTAGGTGATCACATGTCCATGGCATACACGCATTCTCGCATAATTTCCACAAGCCACATACTCGGCATGCATAATGTGTAGCCATGCGATTCCGCACCCGGGCAATGATGCAATGTACAATGAACATCCAATTTACAAAGGAGCATCAACAATTCATGCCAAGGTCAGTGTGTATTACAACGTGCTTAATGCCACCAAGAACTCGCCCAATTATAGTGCAACATGCTCAATTTAAATCACGACGTGTCCAATCAACATGCTAACAAGCCCAAATAATCGTTACAATACAATCTTGCATGGCATGGCTTTAGTACTCGTCAATCACATATTTAGGCAATATAATGCACGCCAATTATTGGCCAATCACACGTCACACTAATCGGTCCCATGAACACGCGGCATGGCAATGTACATATAATTGAGCATACTCAAGTACAACTCAGCCAACAATAGGTTGATCTAGGCACTCCCAGCACTCATGCAATTTAATCTCCAATTTATCCAACTTAATCCAATTAATTTCCCAAGTGGACAGCCAATACTCAACATGCTCCCGACCTATAATTCGTCTCTAAATTAGCATAATAGTCCACCAAAATCGTCACTAATTGACTATCAACCACACCCTAGGCCCGCTAAAACGCATAATCGTCCTAATTAGGGTTTAGAGGTTTTCACCCACCTAATTCCAAGCTCGGGCGATGGGGAAAGGCGGCCGATCACCGGTGAATGGTGGAACCGGCGGCACAAGTCCCAAGGGCGACGACGAGCGGCGGTCCACAGCAACTCCGGCGGTGCCCCACAGCCAGCGCGGTTGCTGATCACGGAGAGGAGACGACGGACGAGCTGCTGAACGGCCTCCGGACGGCTGCTGCTTACGGCGGTGAACGACGAGCAGTCCGTTGACGGCGCGGCGGAGCTGGCTCGGTCTCAGCGAACGGCGGTCTGTTCCGGCGAAGGGGGACGGAACAGGGAGAGACGGAGGGGGAAAGAGAGAGAGGCGGCGAGGGCTGGTGGCACGGCTGGCCGGCGAACGACGGCGTGCAGCGGCGAGCGGCTCCGACGGTGGTTCACCTCGGCATGCAGCCGCGGCGGGGAGAGGAGGGAGAGACGGCGGCGGCGTGGCTGAACCGGCAACCACTCTCCTGCATGCAACCGAGAGAGAGAGACGGAGGCGGGAGTGGGGTAGCAGCAACGGCGGCCACGGCGGACAGCAACCAGCGATGCTCCTCGGCGAGCGGCGGACGGACAACCTACTTCCCTTGGCTGACCGGCGTCCAACCCGCTTGCATGCAACCGGAGAAGAGGGGAAATGAAGGGAAACGGTGAGGAACAGCGGCGAGGGGCGACGGCGGTGGACGATGGCGGTCTCGGCGGCGGCCGGTGGCGCGGCCGAGCTAGGTGGGCGGGCGGACAGCCACGGCAAGGCTTCGCCAGCATGAACAGCGAGGGAAAAGGGGGAGAGTGACGGTCGGTTGGAGGTGCTGAGGCGAGGGGGAAAGGCGGTGCACGGTGGTGGTGCTGGTTGGTGGCGTTTTCGGCGGCTGTGGGCGGCGGCGTGAGGCTGTGAAGGGGAGAGAACTCGCCAGAGAGGAGAGGGAGAGAGGGCGTGAGAGAGAGAGTGAGGCCGGATGAGAGGGGGAGAGAGAGAGAGAGTGAGTGAGAGAGGAAGTGATAGGTGATGATGAGGATTATGGGGAAGATGAAGAGGTGGAGTGAGATGTTGGATTAAATCATGACATGCATGGGGAAGGTGGGTGTTGACAAGTGTCACACCCCCACAAGAATTCAAAATTCGGAATTCTAAGGGGTACGAGGGCAAAGTCGACATAATTTTTCGGTACCGGGTCGGTTCGCCAAAATTCGATCCTACAAAACCTATACACATATGGCCAGCTTAATTTGAAGTCGTCTTCATAAAAACTATCCCGAGATTCATGAAAAATCTTTCTCGATGTCCGGATTAAATTTCACGATCAAATTGTCGAATTTCAAATTTCTAAATCTCTCACTAACGGGCGGCCGTTTAGGATTCAAACGTATCGACCTCGGGTTGTCCGAATCGCGGCGAGCTCGAGAGAGGGAACAAGAGGAATTATCACTAGTCCGACGACACAATCGTCCGGTTCGGATGATCGGTTCATACTGGCCCAAAATACTTCCTCGTCATTCTCCTAAGTCAGGCTTGACTCGCGACCGGGTCCTTGGTCCACATATCTATTCCTAGTTGGCCATTCCCATTTGGTCAGTATCCCGTGAGTGATCAGCTCCGGGCGAGACTTACGAAATCGAAATATCGAATAATACTCTTTTTATTCATTCCAGAGATTGAGTTGAATTTCGGGATGTTACACGCTACCCCGAATTCATCCGCTGTCCCAATCATTCCCTATCTTACCAACTCATCCACCTTCTTTTCTATTCATCGAATGACACCACTTCACCAGTCGAAACATAACCAGCTCGGACTAAAGCATCGAACATATCCTCGAAAGGGACTCTGAAGTTTTGAACCTGCTTGACCCCTGGACCAAGGACAACATTTGTACTGTTCGAATGATCAGGGAGTGGATTGTTCTACACATTGGGCTTACCGGCTAGTTGTAGTGCAAACGCTCCAGTCTCGAGTAGATCCTGTACTCGATGTTTGAGTACTTGGTAATCATTTGTCGAATGCCCTACCTCACCTCTATGGTAATCGCATTGCTTTGACAAATTATACCTTGCAAAGCCAACAGCGTTAGATCTTTGTGGCTCTGAATTCAGCAAGTTCTTCTTCCTTAGCACCGTCAGTACCTGAGATAACGTCCCAGGAAGTGGAGTAAACTAGCGAGGTTTGCGCTGCTGGCATAGGTCTTGCTGGCCTTGCCGCCTATAAGAGGTTATCTATTGGGTAGCAAATTATAGCTTCGGGGCCTGAGCTGGCGTCTTCTGTACATAAGTCATCGGGGACATGCTCTTTGTCCTTCTTACTAGTAAATCTCTTGCCCGATGAACCTAACTTACTATACCATCCTTTCTTGAGCCTGAACTCAATCTCCTCATCCATGGCTATCAGCTGGCTAAAAGATTGGACGGCCGTTACTAACATTCGTGAACGAACCGGCTGTGGTAGAGTGGACACGAACAATTTCATTAAGTCACGTTCTAAGAGTTCAGGCATGATCTGTCCTGCCATGTTCCTCCAATGAGTGGCATACTCTTTTAGAGTCTCGCCCTTTTTCTGCTCAGCTCTCTCTAGGTCTTCTCTTGTAATGGTGACATCGAGATTAAACTTGAAGTGCTTGATGAAAAAGTTTGTCACTTCTTCCCACGAGTCCTTCCGGTTGATCTGGTGGTTGGTATACCACCTTATTACAGCATCCTTCAAGCTTGCTTGAAAGGTTTGGATCGTTAGAGGTTCGTTAGAAACATATCTATTTATGAGCCCCTGGTACGTCTCGATGTGCTGAATTGGGTTTGAGGTGCCATCATACTTCTCGAAAGCTGGCATCTTGAATTTATCGAGCACTTGAACCAGGGCAAAAATAGACAAATCAACAGGTGGAATACTTTGAGTTCCCTCCACTTCACGTAACCTCTGGTCGAACTTAGCCAGCAACTTGGCATTCTCATCATTGGGGGGGTGAATGAAGAACATGGGTTGCCGGAGACGCACTAGTGTCAGTCAAAATGACATCATCTAGTTGAAAGATTGGATTAGTATTTACTGCAGGAGCTTTGTCAAGGTGGAGGCCTTGATGGGTTGAAGGTGGAATCTCTGTTTGAGAGGCAGCATTGATCTGCTGCTGCTTGGCCATGAGATCACTCATCATTTTGGACATGGCAGCCGCGATCTGCTTATTGATTGTATTCATGTGTTCTTTCAGCTTTTCGTCAATCATGGCTGTAATCTCGGCTTGATTGAACATCCTTTTTTTTTGTCACAAATCAAGTATTATGAGGGGGATCTGTGGCAAATTACCTACAAAAAGTAACGGTTGAATAAATACAATAAGTAAGAAGAGCGAGTCGATCCATGACATACTTTAGACCCTCAAGATGAAATTTCTTTCGAAAGACCGATACGTCTAGTAAATCTCGAAATTTCAGATTGCTTTATTCAGTAATAAATAAATAAATAAAAATCTGGACTAATTCCAAAATTTACAAATTATAGCTTAATGTTTCTCACTGAATTGCCCAAAATGGAAGATGTCTCAAAAGAATTCTTAGAAAGATCGTCCAGCAATATCTATTACCAAAAGTATAACCATACTTTTCACCCGCTCCTGGTACTGTTCACCCGGTACTGTTCACTTTTCTCTCCCGTTTCTGGGCGATTGGGGACTGTTCACCCGCTGGAACTCTCTTTGATTCTCGGTATTCTGTTCGGTGTTTCTGGCTGAAACTTGGTGCTGTGCTTCGCCTGAGGCTACTCAAACACCTATCCGGAGGAAATCAATAACGGTAACCTCTACAAATCGGGCTCTCAGATCTAGGTTTTCTGTACTGTTCACCCGACTGGATTTTTTGGGTTTCGAGTGTTCCACTGCTTTTGTCTTTTTGGAAATTTGAAGATTCTGTTGACAACTCTCACTCTCTACCCTAGTGAGTCCTTAACCCCATATCTGATTATTTGTGGGCACAGATCTAGATTGTTGGATTGCTGGGTTTTAGAGATACTGTAGCTACGTCTGGGTTTCTGGATTTCGGTGGGCTGTGCTCTTCTGATTCATACCTGACTAAAGGCGTCCCATGTATAGTGCTCCTCATACTTGGGTTGGGGTCTTTGGGACTCAGAATGTATTCCTTGTTGTGAAAATCATGGCTGGGAAACTCATGGAGGAAATTTCTGTGTCTCGGTTGCTAGCCTCTGAGTTGGAAGATGCTAATCCATTGGTGTCGGGCACACTTGTTAAAGATGCCCAACTACCTATTGATAGAACTTTGCCTGAACCCAATAAGTCTGGCAATATGATTACCAAAGAAACTGTTGTGCTAGATCGAAGATCTCGTAGTAGAGGCCGAAGCAAAGGAAGATCTGTGACTAATCCCCAGCATAGAACTCCGAACTTTGCTAGGACCTCTACAGATCAGTAAGCTGTACCAATGGCTGGTACTGACCGTGGCTCTAGTAAGGTGATTCCACCTTCCAAAAATGCTTCCATTGTTACTAAAACACAAGAAATGCAACGTTCATGGGTAGCTGTTGCTAGGACAGCAGAAAAGGGCTATGGCCTATCATTTATTCCCCCGACCATCATTGATGGCAAATCATTGGTGCAAATCTCTGAAGCCATTCTGGAAGACTCGAATCCCAAATGGAAGGAATGCCTTGTAGGGTATTTTGTAGGCAAAAAGTTGCCCTTCAAGCTCACTGAGACTGCAATGAAGAACGTCTGGGGAGACAACCTCGTCGATGTAATGGCTAATGGAGATGGTTTCTACTTCTTCCATATCCCTGATGAGTCTTTTCGTCGGAAAATTCTTGATGATGGCCCTATCACTATCTTACGTGTGCCTATGATTTTAAAACAATGGCAACCCACTCTCAAGCTCATCAAGGACCAGCATCAATCCATTCTAATATGGGTGAAACTCAGGGACATCCCCTATACACTATGGTCGGCTTCCGGTATTAGTGCTATTGCAAGTGCACTTGGCAAACCACTTCATGTGGATACTCAAACCGAGAAAATGAGAATGCTCTCTTATGCCAGAGTTTGCATTGAAATCAAGGCAGCCCAGGACATGCTAGACTCGATTGATGTCAAACTCAATGATGAAATATGGGTTGTCAAGGTTGAATACGAATGGAGGCCTATCTCTTGTATTCATTATGGTACTTTTGGCCAT
Organism: Syzygium aqueum; assembly: GCA_031216185.1. Lineage (NCBI taxonomy): Eukaryota > Viridiplantae > Streptophyta > Magnoliopsida > Myrtales > Myrtaceae > Syzygium > Syzygium aqueum. The sequence goes on from CM062236.1 coordinate 41,610,868, forward strand.
AGATGCCCACCACTTAGCAAGGAAACGATCCCAGAAAAGGAACCGACAACCCCTGCTGATCTTACTGCTTCTTCCTTTCCAGCAGAAGAGCCTTGGCAGTTGGTAAATAATAGAAAGGGGGCCGGTAATTCCAAGAATAAGCCTCTTTCACCTGTTGCTGCTCTTCCCTCTACTTCGACAGAAGTTCCTGCTCTGGCGCTTGATGCGCATATTACGGCCCTCTTGTCTAAGAAGGAAGCATCTGGACCCTTGGTCCTTCCCAAGTCTCCCCGGTACGACTCTCCTTCATCCGCTAACTCAAGTGAATCTAATGAAGATATGGCTAGTGAGATGTCTAGTGATTCAGACTCTCCAGTCCCACAACAGATTGTCTCTCGTCCCAATGTTTCTACAAACAAGGAAAGTTGCTCTGCAAATCTTGCTTCCAGCCATGAAATTCCTAGTGTGAAAACCCCCTCTGTGGGAGCTGGCCTATCATGCCCAGGAAAGGTTGCTTCTGCTGCTACCGTTCTAATCCCAACAAAGACTAAACTTGCTTCTCTTTGTAAGCCCCCTCTGACTAAGCAGGCTACCCCTAGATCCAGAAGGAGAGGTGGCACAAAAAAGCGGTAACACTCCTTCTCCATTATGTTTTTTGGCGTCTGGAACATCAGGGGTCTTGTTTAACCCCTCAAACAGGCGAAAATCAGGGTTTTGGTTAGAAATAATAACCTTTTTTGCATTGGTTTCCTGGAGACCATGGTTAATCAAGCCCATTTTGAATCTATATCTATTGGCTTACTATCGGGTTGGGATTGGTCTCTCGTAGTAGAATATGGTTGGGGTGGAATCTGCAGGAATTGGCAATGGAAGTTTTGTCCTCTTCTTCCCAAGCCATTCATACCCATGTAAGACTGTTGGCTCTTGATAAAATTTGCTTTCTCTCAGTTATTTATGGTGAGCACACTTTTGTGAACCGTCGTACCCTATGGGCTAATCTTATTCATTCTAGCCTACTTTTCTCGGCTTTTCCTTGGGTTGTGGCTGGTGATTTCAATGCCATTCGTCACCATTATGATAGAATTGGTAGCACAAATTCATGGATCCTAGCCTTTGATGAATTTGGTACTTGCCTGGATGAAGCTGTTCTGGATGATCTTAGGTATGTGGGACATAGATATACATGGTCCACATCTGTTGGCACTTCCTGTAAACAGAGGAAAATAGATCGAGTCCTCATCAATGACCAATGGAGCCGCCAGTTCTCCTTCTCTGAGGCCTCCTTTCTTGCCCCAGGAATCTCTGATCAATCGCCTATGGTTATCAGAATTCTCCCGAATCGACCATCAAGGAAACCATTCAAAATTTTCAATTTTTGGATGGCTCATCCTTCCTTCTTGGAAACGGTCAACCGAGTATGGGACACTGATATTATAGGCTCCCCCATGTTCGTGCTTTGTAGGAAGCTCAAACTGCTTAAAGGACGCGTCAAACTTCTCAATAGAGATTCATATTCTGATATTTCAATACGGACTACACAAGCCAGGTTAGCCTTCTATAATACTCAGGATGCTCTAGCTTCTGATCCTTTTAACATTGCTTTGGCCCATTTAGAAAAGGAACAGTCCCAGATTTTCTCTAAATTGCGGCTTTAGGAGGAATCCTTTTATAAACAAAAGTCAAGGATAAAATGGCTGACAGAAGGTGATTGCAACACCAAGTATTTCCATCATTTTGTTAATAAGCGACACCTTCACAATCGCATCATTTCGGTTGTCAACTCCAATGGTGAAATACTGAATGTCCCGGAATTGGTTCAACAACACATTGTTAACCACTTTGAAACGCTACTTGCGGCTGACACTTCAACCCATCCACCTGATATCAATGCCATTCGGAACTCTCTCCAACATAGGCTGGATAATGGTCAGATCCGGCTACTCTCTCGAGAGGTTACGGTTAGTGAAATTCGTAATGCCATGTTTTCTTTGGCCAAAGGCAAGGCCCCTGGTCCTGATGGGTATAATGTTGATTTCTTTAAATCTAACTGGGATATTGTTAGCTCATCAGTCACTTCGACAATTACTGATTTTTTTCAGTTTGGATCCCTGTTAAAAGAACTCAACACTACAATTCTTGCTCTTGTGCCAAAGGTACCAAATGCCCAGTTAATGAATGACTTCAGGCCTATAGCATGTTGCAATACCATTTACAAATGTATTACTAGAATTTTGGCGGATCACATCTCCAATGTTCTGCCAATTCTTATCAGTCCATCCCAAAATGCTTTGTTAAGAATAGGAGGATTACTGACAATGTCCTCCTGGCTCAGGAATTATTTGCAGGCTTCCAACATGAGCCCTACCTTTCAAAATGTGCAATCAAGGTTGACTTTCAAAAAGCTTATGACACACTTGACTGGAATTTTCTACAAACAGTCCTGCAGGCTTTCGGGTTCCCGTTTATTATGATCAAGCTTATAATGGAATGTGTCACCTCTCCAAAATTTTCAGTGGCTATTAATGGTGAACTACATGGTTTCTTCTCTAGTGGCCGTGGCATTCGACAAGGAGACCCTCTCTCTCCTTATCGTTTCACACTAGCTATAGAAATATTCTTAGGTATCCTTAATCATCAAACTAGTCTGACTGGTTTCAAATTTTTCTGGCGTTGTAAGGCCACCAGACTTAGCCATCTCTTTTTTGCTGATGATGTTCTCCTCTTTTCGGAAGCAAATTTGGAATCCATTAACTTAATACATGATGGAATTCGGTTATTTTCTAGCTGGTCTGGCCTAGTGCCAAATGCAAACAAGAGTGAGATACTTATATCAGGTGGCTCTACTGAACTGCGCACCTAGATTATACAACTCCTTGGTTTCAGTGAAGGTACACTTCCTTTCAAATATCTTGGAGTCCCGATCATAGCCTCTAGACTATCCAAAGCGGATTGTTGTCACTTGGTCAACTTAATCACGGCCAAAGTGAGATCATGGTCACAACATTTTCTCTCGTTTGCGGGTAGGTTACAGCTCATAACCTCAGTGCTTCACGCAACTCAGGTATACTGGGCAAGTGTTTTTATTCTCCCCAAATCAATCCTCTCGAGTATTGAAAGAATACTCAGACAATTTCTGTGGAAAGGTCCCGATCTGGGAAAGGGTAGTGCGAAAGTTCCATGGAATGAAGTTTGCTTACCGAAAGAAGAGGGAGGCCTCGGCATTCGGAAGCTTGCGGACTACAATAGAGCTGCAATGCTCAAGCACATTTGGCTCCTATTCATCGACAAAGAGTCCTTATGGTGCCAATGGATTCATTCCAACTTTCTCAAGAGTAAAAACTTCTGGGTAGCAACCAAACCGACATTTTGTTCTTGGAGCTGGAAAAAAATCCTTGAACTTCGTCCAGATTTCCAGTTAAACTTCGTGTGGAAAATAGGTGACAGGGCCTCTGTATCATTCTGGTTTGATAACTGGCATCCCAGGGGTCCTCTCCATAAACTTTTTTTCTGATAGAGATATATACTGTTCAGGCATCCCGAGAAATGCTTCGGTTCGGGATTTCTCTTCATCAGCCTGGCAACACTCTAATTTTCTGGTCTATTTCCACACTTGGTCAGAGAGAATACCGACTCTTGATACCGAAAGACCTGATCGCTTCTCTTGGAACAGCCACTCTTCTGGCCAGTTTTCCACCGCTTCGGCGTGGGAACTTATTAGAAACAAAGGCACGATTGTTCCATGGAGCTCCTTCATATGGGATCGAGCCATTGTACCAAGGTACAACTTCTTGCTTTGGCTCATATCTTTGAATAGACTACCTATGCAAGTCTTGTTGCTTAACTACCGCAGAATTCCCGAAGGTGCATGTGCCTTTTGTAGAAGCAGACCCGATTCTATAGACCATCTCTTCTTTGGTTGTGCTATTACCGAATCCCTTGCTGGTTTATGGGCTAATAACTGCAATCTTTTGTGGCGTAATTGTACTTGGCAAGAAAATCTCCATTAGGCTATGCGTACCATTGGGGAGCAGAACTTCCATCATAAAATTGCTCGTTTTGCACTTGGTGCAATGTGCCATTTAATTTGGTCGATGAGAAACAATATTCTCTTCAGGGACCACTCCCTCTTCATGCCAGCTCTCCGCAATCATCTCACCAAATTGGTAAGGGATAAAGGCTTTTCCATGAAGCCGGTTGTAGACAATGACCACAACATAAGAATTTAGCAAAAATAGGGCATTTCCTCTTCCATTTTTGATTAATCCTTTGATTTTTGTGTTTGCTTCTGTTGGTCCCTTTTTGGTTGGCCTTTTCTGTGGGATTATTGTATGTAGCCTGTTGATCCCTACTTCGGTTGGCCTCTACTGTGGCTTCTCTATTACTTGTAGCCTGTTTTTGAGTCGTTACACCTTTGCACCTGTCGGAACACTTTTTGTGTCACCTCAAGTGTGAGGTTTTTATGTACGACTTGTCTCCTTATAGTGAAAAGTTTATATAATATCTTACCTTACCAAAAAAACAAAACATCTATCACCAGAAAACATCAATAGTAAGCTAACATTTCCTCCTAAAAAAAAGAAAAACTCCCTAAACCAAACATGAAATCAGATGGTCTTCCTTTTTTTAGAGGCCATGTGATATATAGACGAATGAGCCTTCAAAGCACGCCATAATCGTGCATTCTCTTCAGCCAAAACATCTGCCTTTTCCTGGGCCTTCGTCGTCTTTTCTTCGCTGATTTTGATTTGGGTCTGAAGGGTATGCCATACTGTCACAACCGGGATCTTCGGGAGTATCTCAGCAGGGATGGTATGATACTAAATATACCGGGCCGTGGCAAAGTGACTCTTCATCCTTCCGGTGGGCTCATCTGCGGGCCAAATAAGGTTCTGAGTGGAACATTTCTGCCAAGCCTCAGAATGATGCCTAAGCTCAATTCTGTAGGACTCACCCTTCTTGAACTGTACTTGAAATTCATTGGGCCTGAGTGGAGGTAGGACATCCTACAAAACTCGGAATTGTCGTGTAACTCGAAAGGGCTGAGAGCAGGTTGCCCCATAAATTCCCATCAAAGGTACGAGCTTCTAATCGCCATGGTATAGACTCGTCCTTGTGCTGGTGGTTGTCCCTGAATAGCCGGTAGGGGAGGTCCTGCTTGATTCCCGGTTCTAGGCGGTGGCACGGGTCTGGACGGTCCTAAGGGACGCTACTGAGGACAGTTCTTAATCTGATGATCTAGACTCCCGCACCTGAAGCACGCCCCAAATCTGCCTTGCTGGGGACTTGGCTTTCCTATATTCCTTTTTGCGGGTGGAACAAAACGTCTGTTTCCAGACATAGGCCTCTTTCCCAATCGATGATTGTCTCTGCCCTGGGCAAACCGCAATCCAGTGGCTGCTCTTTCTTGTTGATCCCTTTCTATAATCTGTACCTGCTCATACATTTCATCGAAATCCTTGATATTGAGCGACAGAATATGATTTCAAAGATCCGATTTCAAACCATCCCGAAATCTCCTAGCTTTATCTCGCGGATTCTCAACCATGGTCGGTGCAAACTTAGCCAACCTTGCAAACTCAACTTCGTACTGATCTACTGTCATCTGACCCTGGCGCAACCTGATGAATTCCACCAATTTCCTCTCTTGGGCAACTTCAACGAAAACAGCCCAATTCAGTTCAGTGTCTTCCGGAAATACCTTACCCTTGGTGGCCTTCCACCAATCATTTGTCCCACTCTGTAACTGATATGCTGCTAATGCCACTTTCTCTGTATTTGTGCACCCTAGCACGTCAAATGCCTTTTCCAATTCATTGATCCAATCTGGGGCCGCTTCGAGGTCACCCTTACCATTAAACTTCGGCGGTTTCATCTTTAAAAACTGCTCTACTAACTGAGGCATCTGTCGGACTACCGCTTGCTGACCCTGACCTTGCTGAGCTGGAATACCTTCATTGCTAGCAACTGGAGCGGCTTCAGCAGCTTGGGCGTAAGTTGCGGCCCTTTCCTAGGCTTGCAAACCAAATATGTGTCCCACTTCCCGAAGGGTATCCCTCGGATCTCTGGCCTCTCGCACCCCTTCACTAGACTAACCCTAAGGCTCTTTTCCCTTTCTCCTACTCATCCTCAAAGGCTTGGCTACTCGACTCAACTACCTGCTATAATCCCACCGAGGAATTATATACTTAAACTCAGCCACTCTAACCCCGTCTAAGTCCTAGGCAGGTATTTAGCACATCAAGCTAGCACTCAGCATGCTTTTCAAAACAAATAACACAAACTTCACTCAAGGAGACTGATATACATACCTCGGGTCCTGTCGCACCTACATTAATATGGGTCACAACAAGCCACTCAAAACACAAACTGTCAGGAGATGTACTTAGCACACGAGGTCACCCTAAGGACTACCCATGGTCTCATCGCTCCTTATCACTCCAGGTTTCGACCGAAATGGACCAAGCTAACCTTACTCTGATACCAATCAATACGCGGGATGTCACGCCCCGACCTCCTCGGATTGCGATCATTGCCTTCGGTCGTTCTTGGTGCAATGCTCCTAGGATTGCATTGCCGACCCAGCAAACACACAGAGAATAATACACATGCGGAAGCAACGTATATAAATAAATATATACACCCGTACTATAAAGATAACAACCATGGATAGAACAATCAACAAAGATCGATCTGATTAGCGAACTTATTTTACATTGCCATAAAACTTTCACAACCAACATGTACTTTTATATTACAAACAACACACGAGACATGCCACACTGTGAAACAGCAAAAATCGACGCTTAGCAGCCGTAACATCAAAAAGAGGCATTGGCTGGGAGAAGGTTGAGGGTTACAGGTTAGGTTAGGTTGCTAACAAAAAGGGTATCTACACCAGAGGAGTTAGGATTGAGATCAAGGCTCCCAATTTGGATCAGAGTCTGAGGAATCTCCTTGAGGCTTGGATTCCTCCGAAGAACTCTCCTGGGG